>CM057451.1:31132500-32548750 GCA_016271365.2 Neoceratodus forsteri
CAGGACACCAGGCTGAACAAAGCCCTCATTTGGGCACCAAAATTTAAATATTCCAAACCGCACCACTGAGCTCAAAAGCTCAGAATTCACTGGCTGGGAGACAGATTTATTGGAAGCAATAGAGGTCTTGTCTGAGGGCAGGGTCTTTTTGCTTGGAGCAGCCCTTCCCCTGCAACAGAAGCTAAAAAAGCAATTTTATTAACTTTAAAAGAGCTTTTTTCAGGAGTCCTGCTCCTAAAGTACCTGTAACGGACTGGAGGTATTTTACTCACCCTCCCTTCCCTGCTTCCTCAACCTTTTAAATGCTCAAAGAGAATCAACACACAGGCTGGGCAAGTAAAGAGCAGGAGTAAGGAAGAGTAGGAGCAAACTGTCTCTCCTGACAGTAAAATGAGATGTACACTGAATGACAAAACTGTCCACACTAAATAGATCTAAGGAACATTTCCTGTAAAGCATTACAAAAAATGATTTACTATTGTTCCATATACAGGGTAAAATACAGAGTAAGACAGTTGTTAATTACTATCCAGAGTAAAATAATAGGTAATTACTGCCCAGTCTTTACATGTTAAAGTGGTTTAGACTAGAAGGAATTGAGACAGTTATTATTCTATTCTTAACTGCATTACTGTAACGGTAATTACTGTCCAGAGTACAATAGTCAGTAATTACCACCCAGGTTTTACATGTTAGAGTGGTTTAGACTAGAAAGAATTGAGACTGTTATTATTCTATAGTGTATGGTGGAATGCGGTTGTGTATGGAAATCCATACACCACAAAAAGTTGTTCTGCTGCAGCAGTGACATCCTCATTAACGCAGAACGACTTTTTGTTCTCCATTAGTGAGGACGTCATAATACAAGGCTACAGCAGATGTCCTGATTCATTCCTCACAGCGTAGGCTTACAAGTGTGCTGGGCAGCAGACAGTTGTGAATCAACAGCCCCGCAGAACCGGAGTGAAAATGTGAAAAGTGAGTCTCTTTGTCTTTTTGGGCACCATACACTATAAAGAACAGTATATGGTTACCATACATACAAGCATTTTTCATTCGTAGATACAATGCCGACTTGGAGACCTCTCGAGCTTTGCTCTCGAGGTCATCAGTCAGCATTGTATCTACTCGGTGGAAGAATAGCCTTGTAGTGTATGGGTAACAATACACTATCCTATATATTCTTAACTGCATTCTTTTTTTACCAGAAGTGCAGCGCTAGAGTCTAGGATAGCTGTAGCTGGTCTTAAGGGTATAAATGCGGCTCTAGGAAACTTGCGGGAAACTGGGAATACTGAGGATTGCTCTAGGAATGTGAAGGGGGGGAGTGAGACAAAGAAAATGAATTATCATTCTACTGGAAGCTGGGGGGGGGAGGCCAGGGCAGGGGTCTCTTAGTATGGGGAGGGGAGTCCAGGGGCTACACAGGAGTACATGTAGGACAGTGGGGTGCAATGGTTGTGGGGACATAATGTTCATGGAAATACTGTGGGGGATAGGCAATTGTCCAGTATGTATCAGCTTGGGGCATGTAGCAACACTGTTACTTTAAAAACAGGGGAAGTCATTATGTCTTGCATTATCTGAGGCAAGTTTTGTCTTGAAAACCAATCAGGTTTTGAAGGATTAAAATGTGAACAATGTTTGGAAATACAAAGCCTAAAACAAAATTATTGAATCAGAAGGGATTATTGCCAGTTTAAATCAAAAACAAATAAACTCAAATTCTATTGCTAGTCCGGGGGAAACAGGAAATGTTGCAACAGGTGAATAAACCTTCAGATGGCTCCCAGAAACATCCTAGGGAGGAAATTAGTGATGATGAGGAGGACTGGAGCCCTGTAAACAATAAAAAGAAACAAAAAAATGCAGGAGGTGTATGGGCTTTAATCTACTGATCCAGAATCGATTTTCCCCACTGTCCATACAAGATGAGGGCAATACTCCACTGACTGAAATAAGTTCTAATTCAGAGCAAAACTCTGTCTGGAACTCCAACGTGGAAGCCTGTGAAGTAACAGTAACAACATTAACTAAACAAGAAGATCAACATCAAAGGAATAACATTGTAATTGCTATGAGCACAAAATCAGGAAACGCCATCGTAACCACAGCTCAGGTGCACTGAATAGATTTAAGTACACAAAATATGCCTGATACAACAAGAGATATTGCACTAGATACATAGCAGATCAGCAGATGGTAGCTACCCATCACAATATTACTCAGTCTGATCATGGTATTATCACAAATGAGTCACTATCTAACGAGACAATAGAAGAAATCCAAGTCGATGCATTGCCAAAGAGGCAGGTATCTGTCCTGGGGCATTCCATTTTAAAGTATTGTGATGGATACATTTGTAAGAATGATACAGAAAATGCGACATGTATTAGCTATAGGGGGGCTGGACAAAGAGACATTGATAGAATGACAACATCAATTCTGAAAAATGCTGGTCAGCGGCCCCTGGTCATTTTGCACATAGAAATTAACAACGCTAACAGATTTCCTATAGTGAACATAAAGGCTGATTTTGTGAATCTACTATCAAATCTTGAAAAACTAAATTGTGAGGTATGCATTTCAGAACTTTTGCCAGTTCCAAAAGCAAGCAAGACCAGTAACCAGAAAATAAAACAGCTGAACGAATGATTACTGAAATGGAGCCTCCAAAACAACATAAAGTGTATCCCCCATTGAGAGAGGTTTTGTCATGACCCCAGCATTTTTAATTGGGACGGTCTGCACTTAAGTAAAAAGGAATCCGCAGTACTAGGCAAAAGTATTGCTCATATAATAAATTAACGTTTAAATTAGATGTTGGGGTGAGGGGGAAGTCGAAAGATAAACTAAAATATGTAGTTCATTCAAACTTGAACTATAAAATATTATACATATTACCAGTGGGGTTCCCCAGGGATCTGTTCTTGAGCCAACCCTTTCTGGAATATTTATATCAGATTTACACCATGGGATAAATGGCCACATTTACAAATTTGTAGATGATACAAAAATGTGTGGACCAGTAGAGTCAGAAAAAAATATAATTGCCTTTAAAAATTATATTGGTAAACAAGAAGAATGGGCACGAGATAATATGATGTCATTTAATGAGGATAAGTGTGTTATAATGCATCTTGGAGCAAGAAACATACACATCCATTTCTTAATGGAAATTTATTAAAATCAGTCATGACAGAGAGGGACCTGGGAGTGATGATAAATAATTATTTAACCCCAGGGGATCATTGCTGGCAAATAGTCCGCATAGCAAATAGACCATGGAAGTCAATCAAGCAGAGCTTTAATACTTGACATGAAGGCTGTATAATACTAATTTATAATATTTACATTAGGCCACATGTTGATTATGCAAGTTCCTTTTGGTCATCATATCTGGCAAAAGATACAAAACTAGATCGACTCTGTACAGAGGAAAGTAACCAAAATGATTCCCAGACTATGCAATTTTTTGTACCAGGATAGATTAAGGGAATTGAAACTCTATGATTTGGGGATAAGAAGAAAAAGGGGAGATCTGTCAATGTTATATAATATTTTACATGACTCTGTCCTCATGTCAGATTGTAACATCCAGTATGCAGACAAACCAGTTTTGAGATGTCATAATAAACAATTGTTAGTACCTAAGGCAAACGCAAATAAAAGGAAATATTCTTTCATAGCAAGGGCTAAAACATTTTGGAATCAACTACCACAATTAATAGTGTACTCAATAAATCCCATGTTTTTTAAAAATAGTTTGGACAGACACTTCTTGGGTTTAACTTAAATTAGCCCGCATTGGGGGAGGTAGTCTCAATGGGTCTTCAGCCTTCTTCTATCTTATTTTACCAAGAATTACTAAGATAGACAATCTATGGAGAGAGATGAGGGGGAGGGGCGGGGGGGGACACTACAATGGCAGAAGGGAGTTATGGGCGACTTCAGAAATGGAAAAAGGGAGGGAAGAAGCTAGCTGGGGGATGGAATGAAGTGACAATAAAGTGGGAGGCATGGAAGAAAGGGGCTCAGACCGAGCTGTGAGGAAGTGTAGGATGGCAGAGGGTGAGGAGAAAAGGGTAGGAGGTTCCAGGGGCATGGGGTAGGGCAACTACTGCAACATCAAATGGAGGAAGTGCATCCACAGGGGGGTGGGTATTCCATTGTCCAACAAGTGCATACCTTTGTCAGACAGTGAGGAGCAGGGCAATCTAAAGGGGTTGGAGGACAAAGTAAGTATGGGCCAGAGAATGGGGATGAGCAGAGGGGAAGGGAGGGAGAGAGAGACATGGGTAGGGGAGATGAGGAAAGGCAGGGGGAAGTCAGGGAAAAAGGGATAGAGGGGGATGAAATAGGGGGAAGGGATAGAAGAACAGTGAAATGTGATGATGCTGAGAGCAAAAAGGAGGAAGGAGGTGAGGCAGAGAGCATAAAGGACGATGGGGCAAGGAAGGCACAAGGGAAGAAGGGTGGCAGGGAAGGGGAGCAAAGAAAGGAAAAGGGGGCTAGGGAAGCACAGAGGGCAGTTGGAGGCACACAAAGGAAGTTGGAAAATAGAGGAGGTTAAGGAGGTATAAATAGGGGGGCAGAGGGGGAAGAGAGGGGTTCAACAAACATAAAGCCAGAACATCTCACTGGGGAAGAACAGGACGGGAAAAGGGAGGGAGCCCAGAGAGAGAAGTAGGCAATTCAGGATAGGGGGTGCATTTAGTAGGAAAGGGATCAGGAGGATGGGTTCAACTGGAACAGGATCACATCCATTAGCTGTGGAGGTGGAGAATGCCATGGTAATCAAGGACTCCATAAATAAGGGGATACATTGGATTAGGAGGGGACCTACCTACAGGCAGAGGTCAGTCTTTTGTGAACCAGGGAGGGAGGCAGGGAGGGCAATGCAAAAAATCAGGAAGTGTGCAAGAGTAATGGGGAAACCACATTTAGTCATTCATTTGGGGACGTATGCTCTAGTAAGTAATGAAGTGGAGGAGGTCCAGAGGAGGTTTAAGGCACTGGCAAAGGGATGCATAGAGGAGGCAAAATCCCTGGCATTCTCAGAAATCTTGTCAGTCCCCTGTGCCAGTACTGCTAGGTAGACAAGAATTAGGGAGTATAAAGAATGGCTCAGGGAATGGTGCGAGAAGGAAGGGTTCACCTGTATAGGCAACTGGGGGAACATATGGAAGGATGAGAACTTATATTGGAAGAACAGACTGCATCTAAGTGAGAGGGGGCAAGGGTGCTGGGGGGCTACAGTGTTATATAGATAAGGTCTTGAGGGGTTTAACTGGTAGGGTGGAGTGCAGGACTAGACAAGGAAAGAGTCTAATAGAAAGGGAGACTTGACTACCTAGCACTCCGTTGCACAAGGGAGCAGGGATGGGAGTAGGTTTGGAAGTGAGGGTGGGCAGAGAGGAGGAGGGGGTATTTGGTGGAAAGAACTTTCCGCAAATGCCAGGAGCTTGGGGAACAAAATGTTTGACATGGAGGCCATTATGGTGAATGAGGGCCTGGACATTGTAACTATGACAGAGACCCGGTGGTTGGAGCATCAGACATGGGAAGTAGGTATCCCAGGGTTTGGGCTTCTCAGGAAGGACATAGCTGGCAAAAAGGGGGGAGTTGCAGTGTACATCAGGGAGGACATTAAGACAATGGAAGGACAGGAGGAGCTAGGGGATGCAGAAATCTTGTGGATCACACTAGAAAAAATTTCAGGGGCATCAGTAAGACTGGGGGTGACTTACAAACCTCCATTGCAAGGAGAGGATGTAGATAGGCAGATGTTGCAGGCTATTCAGCGGATAGCACTTAAGGGGGAAAGTCTGCTGGTGGGAGACCATAACCTCCCAGATGTTGACTGGGACATCTCGTCAGCTAGGTCAGCCAAGAGCAGAAAGGTCCTCGAGTCCCTCCAGGAAGCATTTCTGCAATAGTTGGTTCGGGAAGAAAAGAAGGAGTAAGAGGCCACTCTGGTTCACCAGGGAAGTGAGGGAGGGAGGGAGGGAGGCAGTTAGAGAAAGGAAAATGTTATTCAGAGCATATAAGAGGTCACGGGGAAAGTAGGATAGGGAAACTTACAGGGAGAAGCTGAGGGTGGCTGGGCAGAAGATAAGGAGGGCAAAAGCAGAAATGGAGGAGAGAATTGCTAGGCAGGCAAAGAGGGGTGATAAAACTTTCTTTCAGTATATAGGAGACAGGAGCGGGGAAGGAGTGGCATAAGGGTAGATCCTAGCACAATCAGTGAGGGCAGGGTAAGGGAGGAGTTAGGTAGGTTGAGAGTGGACAATGGCTATGGGTCTGGACGCCCTGCATCCTAGGGTACTCTGGGAACTAAGGGAGAAGCTGGTGACACCTCTAGTGAGGTTGTTTAACTTATCCCTGGATACAGGTTGGTTGCCAAAACAATAACTGGAAGAGGGCAGATGTGGTGCCACTTCACAAGAGTGGCAGCAGAGAGGAGGAGGAGGGCAATTATCATCCAGTCAGCCTCACCTTGGTGGTGGTCAAGGTGATGGAGGCAATATTAAAAGAAAGATTGGTCAGCAACTTGGTGGGCAGTGGGCTACAAAATGTCCATCAGCATGGCTTCACACAAGGGAGGTCATGCTAGACAAATCTGATTGAGTTTTTTGATTGGGTGACAAGGGTGGTAGATCAGGGAAGGGCAGTAGACATGGCTTATCTGGACTTTTGGAAGGCCTTCAACACTGTACCACACTGAAGGCCAGTAAAGGGTGGTAGCCTGGGTAAAACATTGGCTGGACAACAGGACACAGAAGGTAATTGTAAATGGAGTCCACTCTGAAGAAAGGGGGATTACTAGTGGGGTACCGCAGGGTTCAGTATTGGGTCCAGTCCTTTTTAATGTCTTCATCAGTGACATTGCAGAGGGACTGGAAGGAAAAGTATGCCTTTTTGCAGATGACACAAAGATCTGCAACAGGGTTGATACACAAGGAGGCGTGGAAAGGATGAAAGGGACTTGGCAAGGTTGGAGGAATGGTCAGAAGTATGGCAACTAGGATTCAATGAAAAGAAGTGCAAAATAATGCACCTGGGAAACAAGAACCCAGGGGAAGAATACACAATGGGTGGGAGGTAGTAACAACAACAAAAAGGAAAGGGACCTGGGGGTAATCATATCAGATGACCTTAAGGTTAGCAAGCAATGTGAGAAGGCAGTAGGGAGGGCTGGGGGTATACTGGGATGTATAGGGAGAGGCATCATCAGCAGAAAACAGGAAGTTGTTATCCCTCTGTACAGACAGCTGGTGAGACCCCATCTGAGTACTGTGTCCAGTTCTGAGACCCCATCTCACAAGGACATAGACAGGATAGAGGCAGTCCAGAGGAGGCAACTAAAATGGTGCAGAGTCTGCAAGAGAAGTCGCATTTGAGGAGAGACTAAAGGAGCTTAATATGTATACCCTTGAGGAAAGAAGAGAGAGGGGGACATGATAGAAACTTTTAAGTACCTCAGTGGAATCAACAAAGTCCAAGAGGGTAGCATCTTTCAGAAAAAGAGACTTGCAAGAACAAGGGGACACAATTTAAAGATAGAAGGAGGGCGGTTCAGGGGCAATGTGAGGAAGTATTATTTCACAGAGAGAGTAGTGGATGCATGGAACAGCCTTCCTGAGGAGGTTGTGGGGTCTAAAACTGTGGGAGAATTCAAGAATGCATGGGACAGACATAAGGCAATTCTTGTGGGGGGTAGGAAGAAATAGGCTGTTGGTTAACTAGGATCTGCGGCCTATCCTGTAGGTAGGGAAATGGGCGGACTAGATGGGCCTAGCGGTCCTTATCTGCCGTCAAAGTCTATGTTTCTATGTAAATAAGCTGGAAAGTTTGGGGGTGGGACAAAAAATAACAAGGTGGATGGAGAACTGGCTGATGGACAGAAGCCAAAGGGTGCTGGTTCATGGGTTACATTCCTGGGAGGAAGGGGTGATGAGCAGGGTCCCCATGGGGTCAGTGCTGGGGCCCATCCTGTTTAACATCTATATCAGTGACATAGCAGAGGGGCTGCAAGGGAAGGTCTGCCTGTTTACAGATGATACAAAGATCTGCAATACGGTGGACTCCCCAGAGGGGGTGGAGGCAATGAGGGAAGATTTAAGATTGCTGGAGGGGTGGTTGGAAACCTGGCAGCAGAAATTCAATGCCAAAAAGTGCACAGTAATGCACATGAGGAGGAATGACCCAGAGATGAGTTACACACTGGGGTGGGGGATGTAATTAGGGCAACTGAGCAAGAGAGGGATTTGGGGATTATAATTTCAGATAACCTTAAGGTGAGGAACCAATGTAACAAGCCAGTGGGCAAAGCAAATAGAATGCTGGCATGCATAGGGAGAGGTATAATAAGCAGAAGAAGGGAGGTGCTGATGCCACTTTACAAATCCATGGTGAGGCCTCACCTGGAGTACGGGGTCCAGTTCTGGAGACCTCACCTATGCAAGGACATAGATGGGATTGAAAGCGTTCAGAGAGGGCCACTAAGATGGTGCTCGGGATGCATGGAAAGCCCTATGAGGAGAGGTTGCTAGAGCTAGATCTGTACCCGCTGGAGACCAAGAAGGAGAGGGAGGACATGATAGAAATGTTTAAGTACTCGAAGGGGATCAATTAGGCAGGGAACATATTCACAAGAAAAGAAGGAGCTGAAACTAGGGGCTACAGACTAAGGTTAGAGGGAGGAAGGTTTAGGGGCAATCTGAGGGGGCGTTCTTCATGGAGAGGGTGGTGGACCCTGGAACAGTCTGCCAGAGGAGGTGGTGGGGGTCAAAATGGTGGAGGGATTCAAGAGGTCATGGGACAGACACAAGCGGCTGACCAGGAGCAATGGTTGGGATTTCTGGGAGAAGAGGGCAAGTAGGGAGGGGAAGGTTAAGAGCAGACCTGATGGGTCAAAAAGGTCCTTTTCTGCTGTCACATTTCTATGATTCTATTAAAAATATTTCCGTATCAATACCATCCATATCTGGACATGGCAGCATATGTGAAAATACTTACAAGCCACGGGTGTGACTGAGACTGCTCACTGAAGTCTGCCCTGTGTAGTAAAAAACACAACAACTACATCAGGCTGATGTGCAGCATTTGTTATTGCTTAACATGGGCAGGTGTGCTTGGATCTATAACCCTCATCTCGTGTTACAGTACTGTGTACCATGCAGCTTGAGGCCATCCTGACAATCTTGTAACTTTAATTCAGGTTTATATTTGTAATCCACACTACCTGCTTGTCATGGGTGCAGTAATAAAATCACACAAACAAAGTAGAAATATGGTTGGACACACCAAAGGTATGTCTAGAGTTATTAAAAATAAATAAAAAAAACAAAACTCAAACTTATAATTTTCTTTTAGTTCAGTTCATCTGCTCAGAATTTCCAGAGCAGCAGCAGTTTATAACAGTCCAGAAATTTAGCTGTTTCTAAGATACAGCTTCAGCAAGATCAGCAGTTCAGCATTTCAGCTCACTTACTTGCCCTAAGTAGAAAATTAAATAAAAAGGCACAGCTCAGGGAGTTAAGGGAACTGACTCCCTGACATGGGTCTGTGCTTGATCTCAGACTCAGAGATCCAATTTAAAGAGAGACATCGCCAGATTCAGTCCCTAACTTGATCTGACTACAGGGTCTCTAGGCAGCTCTTTAATATCAAGTCTAACTCCTCCCTAAGAAGCTGGACACACCTCTAATAATCAAAATATGAGGAATATTCTTCATATTCTGGTTAAAACATTTGCTGGAATAACAGACTAGATACATTTATACAAATCAATTAGCTAGCAACTGTTTTGACACAAAGATATAATATTCTATCTAAAAATTCTTAATAAGGTAGAAGAGGGTGTTAAATGAGGTGCAGCTCCTCCCTCACAAGGGTGATAGACAGACAGGGATACTACAAAACAGGCAGTACAGGAGCTGCTGACTCCCTATAGGACACCCATAGCACCCAGCTAGAAGGCAGCGAGTGATTGGTGAGTGTACAGGAGAGGGAGAAAAGAAAAACAGAACTTGGCTAACTACAGATTTTTCTACAAGTTTTTATATACAAAAACAAGCTTAAAACAGACAATTGTACTTAAAATGCATTTGCAGCTTTGTACATGAATGTTTTACACGTTTAAACATTTTAAACATTGTTCTGAGTGCTACACCTAGTAGCAATAAAATACAGGCACACACAACTTTCTTTTTACTGAGGTTTGGTACCTTTATGCCTTCATTTTCATGCCTATAAGCACATCCTCTTGTCTGCATAACTATAGGTGGGGGGGTACACAGAACCACAGTGAGTCCTCGCTCGACCTAAATTTCTATCGTCTGGACTTGTCTTTCACACAGACAAACTTAAACAAGGTCTATTTTACAGATGTGTGCTTTTTACTAAAATTACAGCAGGATTCAGCACATTTTACAGTGCTCAATGTAAGCACAGAGTATACTCGACCCAAACTAAATTCAGGGTCATTTTAACAGATACGGGAGAGCGAATGCAGCTGAAAGACAACTCATCTGTCTTTCACTAGCAGTATTACGGGCTCTCTTAAACAGGGAAAGGCTAATCCACAATACTTTTATTTGAAACTATCTGGAAGTAATTATTTATTTCTTTAGCATCACAGTACAATGTGCACGAACAAGTACAGGTAGGAAAATAGAAGACAGAAAGAAAGGAAGAGATTTTACAGTATACAGTAAGCATGGCGAGTGGCCAACCTGCTATATCATGCCAGGGTTAGAGAGATGCTGTTGCGCAACAGTCTTTATAGAAACATAATTTAGAAAATAACCCACACTTATGTACACTAACAGTACAATAATGGCAGAGAAGAAGGGGCCTTTACCACACTGCCCTTCTTGGACATGATGGCTATCAATGCAAACTTGCCTGTATAGTCTGACATAGCCTAGGCTTCTACACTGCACTGCTTCTGCACTGCACATTACATCTCGAAGTTCCGTAGCCTCACTACAACATGATGTTGATGATATCTTCATATACCCACTGAGTCCCACCGACCTGCTCCCCCCCCCGGTCAGCCGGCGGGTGGCAGCACCTTACCCACCTGCCACCCTGCCTCCCTCTGACTGACACCTCAGTAGGGCTGCACACCCATTGGTTCACAGTGTGAGCCAATGGGCATAGCAGCCATACTGTACTACATATTCCAGATATGTGAATGATTTATTCACATGTCTGGAATGTGCACCCTACGGTGGCAGGCAGTAGGCGGCGAGTGGGTGTAGAGGCTACCCCGCTGACCGGGAGTGAGGAGGTGGGACTCAGTGGGCGTGGTGGGAGGGGCACCCTAGACCACCAAGGTAATAGGAAGATTTCTGTTAAATGGATGCCTGTGACCACCAGGGATATTGGACGTGGAAGTCTTTTTTAATATAACACATGCCCGCGATCAGGCACATAGTGGTCCACTGGACCACCAGGGATATTGCACATGGAAGTCTTTTTTAATATAACACATGCCTGCGATCGGGCACATAGCGGTCCACTGGACCACCATGGATATTGGACGGGGAGTCTATTTTTAGACAAATGCCCACGATTGGGCATGGGGGGCTGCCAGGTGCAGCCAGAACTTGGTGGCTACCCACAGGCGGCAGCTGCCGCTGCTGCCTGTACGCGGCAGCCACCTGTCGGTGGCCATCAGTTGTTCCTTTTTTTTCGGCTTAACTTTGCGCAGATGCAAGTAGGGGATGCACATGCATGGCTCCTGCACAGTCCGGGCTGAATATCGGGCTGTGCAGGTTGTATACTCCTAGGAATACCCTTCTGCCTGCATACATTGCTGATGCACTGGGCGCATCGGGATTTGTGCAGTGCACTTTTCCCTTTGAATATTGGCGCTGGTGATCACTGAGTTGCGCATGGTGCGACACTATTGCACCATGCACAACCCTTTTGAATATCTGGGCCAGAGTTTGTAAATAGATGATAGACTGTTTCAGAACTATTTAGGTGATATGTTGATGTCTTGGGCACAACTGGAAATGTGTATTTCTGCCACAAGTGCAGAATCATAAAATACTTGCTGAAATTATATGCTTTTTTGAAGTGGAACATCTTGGAAGGGCAGTCATGAAATTTTGCACAGTTCTGTTTGAAACAACATTTTACGTTATGTATTTGAAGAATGAGTAACCCACAATTTACTAAAGTTTAAGTTTTCCTGTTTGCATTACTAACCAGAGAAGTAACTATGCTAACCATGTGGAACTTTAATATTTGTGTGCCAAGTCAAAGGATTTAAATATCTAGGCTTAAATTAAATTGGACCAGCAATCTTGCATTTTTTAAACTGTGCAAGGAATAACTTACTGTATGTATAATGAAGTAGCAGATAAGGTGGCGCAGTACATGTATTCACAAACAATGATTCACAGCTGCTTTGCTATACAGAGTAAATCTGCAGTCATAACTTGCTCATTCAAATTAGTTCTTTGAAAGCATATTTGTTAAACATTGTAAATTATTGAGAAGACTAAAGTCATCGGTATTTTTCCTACTTAGTTCCAACATATATTAGAAAACAAAGGTCCAGTAAATTAATTAACCTTAAACCAGCAGCAGAATGAGACTGCATTTGTTCTTTCATGAACAGAACCAATTGCTAAATGTCAGTCTGTGTTTTCATTGGCACAGGGTGTATTAAAGTGTCTTTGAAAATGTAATTTAATTTTCTGCCACCTCAGTGTTATTAAGCTTTGGATGAAGAATCTGTCTTTGGTTAAAAGAAAGGGGACATATTTGGAGACATCCAGGCTGTGGTAGTATATCCTAAATGTAAAAGTCTAAATTGCTCTGGCCTTTGTGCTATTTACATAGAAACATAGAAACATAGAATTTGACGGCAGATAAGGACCGCTTGGCCCACCCAGTCTGCCCATTTCCCTACCTGATGGATAAGCTGCAGATCCTAGTTAACCAGCAGCCTACTTCTTCCTACCCCCACCCCCTAGAATTGCCTTATGACTGTCCCATGCATGCTTGAATTCCACCACTGTTTTTGACTCCACAACCTCCTCTGGAAGGCTGTTCCATTCATCCACAACCCTGTCTGTGAAAAAATACTTCCTTAAATTACCTCTGAGCCGCCCCCTTCTGTCTTCAAATGCCCCTTGTTCTTGCACACCTTTTTTGAAGATGCTACCTCTTGGACTTGTTGACTCCCTTGAGGTACTTGAAAGTTTCTATCATGTCCTCTCCCTCCTTTCCTCGAGGCTATACATATTAAGCTCCTTAGTCTCTCTTCATATGTCTTCCGTGCAGACCCTGCACCATTTTAGTTGCCCTCCTCTGGACAGCTTCCATCCTGTCTATGTCTTTGTGGAGATTGGTCTCCAGAACACAGCACGAGTACTCCAGATGTGGTCTCACCAGCTGTCTGTACAGAGGGATAATAACTTCTTGTTTTCTACTGGTGATGCCTCTCCTATGCATCCCAGTATCCCCCAACCCTCCTTGCTGCCCTCTCACATTGCTTGCCCACCTTTAGGTCATCTGATATGACTACCCCAGGTCCCTTTCCATTTTTGTTGTTGTTAGTATCTCACCCCCATTGTGTACTCTTCCCCTGGGTTTTGTTTCCCAGGTGCATTACCTTACTTATAGCATTGAATCTAAGCTGCCATACATTTGACCATTCCTCTAACCTTGCCAAGTCCTTCTCATCCTTTCCACCCACCTTGTGCACCAACTCTGTTGCAGATCTTTGTGTCATCTGCAGAGACATACTTTTTCCTTCCGGTCCCTCTGCAATGTAGCTTATAAAGACATTGAAGAGGACCGGTCCTAATACTGAACCTGTGGTACCCACTGCTAACCCCTTTTTTCAGAGTGGACTCCATTACTCTATACGTCCTGTGTCCTATTCTCCAGCCAATTCTTTACCCAGGCTGTCATCTTGGGACCCACCAGGCTGGCTAACTTGTATATTAATCTTTTGTGTGGGACTGTGTCAAATGCCTTGCTAAAGTCTAGGTAGGCCATGTCCACAGCCCTCCCTGATCAACTACTTTGGTCACCCAGTCAAAGAAATCTATCAGATTTGTCTGGCATGACCTTCCCGCTCTGAATCCATGCTGCCTTGGGTCCTGTGGCCCTCTGGCCTCTAGATATGCAACAATTCTTTCCTTCAGAAGTGATTCCATCATTTTCCCTAGCACTGAGGTTAAACTAACAGGTCTGTAGTTTCCTGCTTCTGCCTTGCTCTCACTTTTGTGAAGGGGAATCACATCTGCCATCCTCCAGTCCTCAGGTACCACCCCATCCTCCCATGATTTGTTAAAGAGGGTAGTCAGTGGTGTCACTAGTTCTATCCTTAGTTCTTTTAGAATTCTGAGATGAATCCCATCAGGCCCCATTGCTTTGTCCACCTTCAGTTTTAAGAGCTCTTTCAGAACTCTTTCTTCTGTAAATGGGCTGGTATCAACTTCTGTATCCAGAGTGTTTCTACTGTTTGTTTTAGGTACCTTCCCCTCTTCCTTTGTAAATACTGAGCAAAAATATTTGTTTAAGTCCAGTATACTAAGTTTTTTATAGGGCTTCACTAGTTTAAGGTCTATGTGGTAAAATTACATAAGGAACTCTTTCTTTTCTGAAAGCTGGGCACATATTTATTTATGTTGTTTGTCATTTTTAACCAGGGAAGGAACTCTGAGCTGCCACAGCTTGTTTCTAGGTGCACCCTGGGGATGTATTACAAAAATTTCTTAAATGGCAGGAGAAAGGATGGTCTGGACACTGGGTACAAGCCTCTTCCCTTAGCCCAAATTTCTGGTGTGGGACCAGGACCCACCACCTTCCAGTTTGGTGGTACATGGTCAGCACAGCTATGTTCAGAAGCACGCACCCATAATAGGAATATTTCCTTGAATGTTTCTGTACTGCATTGAATGAAGAACTGTTTAATTACTTTGCTCAGTTGCATTGCCATGGCATTTGTTTTACTATTACCTACTGCTTCTAAAACTTGCTGTTTTATCAATATATAAATGACTCATAGGGCCCGATTCTCAAAAGACATACATCAATGCAAGGGACTTGTATCCAAAGATTGTGATGTAAGAAGTGACTTGTGTCACATGTGCCAATCAGGATTTTGTAATGCAGCTGCATCAACCCCTGAAGTAGCTGTGCCAAAGCACCTTTGCACCATGGACGCATCACACAACCAGGTGAGCCAAGTCACAAGGGGGCTTGCACCATGAGTGGGCTGCATCCCTTTTTCTTATCTTGGAAGCCCACTGTGGACATACCAAGGGCTCTGGTGGAGTCACCAGAAGGTGGTCTAAGCCCCTTGTGCCAGTGTCACACAATGTGGAAAATTGGGGTGAGGCTCTGAAAATGGGGTCTGGGGGTTGAAGGGGCATGGGTGTGCCAGAGGGGTGTTGTGGTGATGGTGGGCATGCCAGGGAGTGATATGGCATCCAGTGGGGGTGCTGTTAATATAACTTTAAAGCCAATGGGATGGTACCATGGGGGGGTCCAGGGACATACAATGCCATTGCCCCAGGTGGGCACAGCCCTGGCAGCAGCCCCAGCCCTAGGCACTGTTAGTCCTTGGAATACCCCCTATTGTGGTACCATCCCTTGGACTTTAAAGTTACATTAATGACATTCCCACTGGGTGCCACATCACTCCCTGGCATGTCTACCATTACCCCTACACCCTTATGGCATCCCCATGCCCCTTCAGCTCCCTGACCCATCCTGCCAAGCATGTTTCACCCCACAACCATCCTGGCCCCTCTAGTGTTGCACCAGGCATGGGAGGGTCCGGATCCCTGCAGCTAATTCCTACAAGTGCACCAATTGTTTGGTGCTAGCCTGTAGGTGCGGCAACTCCTGAGGTTTTGGTGCAGGGACCCCTGTTTTTTACAGAATTGGGTACAGGGTCCCTGATGCACCCAGACTTCACCATAGCCCTAGATCACCACAAACTGTGGTGCACTAAGGGCTCTTTCAGAATCAAGCCAATAGTCTGCACAAATTCAGTTATCAGCACTGAGATTTAGTTGTGCATATGAACCAATTAAAACCATAAAGGTTCCTCATGTGCAAGTTGTGAAACAGTGAATGATTCCACTTCAAGATGAGTTTTTAAATTGCTTAACATCTTTTTTGTTGAGTTTCATGCTTCATGCAATTTAATATATTGGATGATTTAGAAACTATTAATACTAATACTGAGGTTGAGCACCTTGTTTCAGAATGAGTACTGGTTGCTGGGGGTCAACTGGGAGAGGAGAGCTGGGAGAGGAATGAGCAGCAGGCTGGCAACTCTCCTCTCCTGGATTGTGGGTGTTGGCTGTTTTGGCTCTTGGCTGCCACCAGGTGGAGGCCTGGTGGTAGCATATGGGAGCTCTGAGCCACATACATCAGTCAGGGGAGGGGGCCATGGTCCAGGGATGCATGGGCACCTCCACACAGGTGTGCCACCCAAGTATACCGCAGCTGAGAATGGAAGTAGGAGAAAACAGGAGGAAAATGAACGGCACAATGGGGACATATGATACCCACACACCGTGCCTCCACCAGCCACATCTCTGGAATGATCTGTCAGCAGCACTGGATTAGAACAATGGGTGGTGGGAGCATGGCCCTCCCCTTCCTGACCCACCACAGAGAGAAATCCATGGAGGTTTCAGCCACACAGGTAAGCCCAGGGAGATGATTGATTGTGGCGGGTGGTGGAGTCAGGGTGGATGGGGCACCAAGCCCCATTGTGGCATCAGGAGGATAAATAGTTAATGAAAAAAACACCAATACTGAAGTGTCTCTGCATTCTTCTGTTGTTCACCTCTTCCATCCTTATGGTGTCCCAACTACTCACCCAAGGCACTTCTCGCAAAGAGTAGGGAAATGTTTAATTTGGAGAAAATAGGTACATAAGTATCAAATAATACATAATACATGAAACAAAACATAATTATACAAGACAAACAAAATTAAAGGAAAGACCAGTTTAACAGAAAGAAAATTTATACAAATCTATTGCATCAGAAATCAAAATGTCACTATAAGAAACCAAGTGCAATTATTCCAGTAAGTGCGAAAAAAGAGGGTGGCAATGTTTTTCTTTGTTTTTCATATATGTTACATAAATTATGAACCACCTGAGTCAGTACCTGTACTGATGTATAATCCTTCTGTTGTAAAAGATAAGCGCACTGCGCTTGCCAGAAATATAATCTACATAAAGCAAAAATTAACCACATGGTACTTGTGTGGTAATGCACCAACACAGGGGGAAATAAACCAAAGACAAGAATTTTATAGGTAACCAAGGTAAAATATTTGTCTTTCCACTTATGCAAGTGGAGAGTCCAAACAGCCTGATTATGAGGACAATCAAAAAAGAAGTGTTGCGTGTATCGAGAATGCCAGAACAGGACCCTCGAGGACACATTCTCTCTTACAAGGATTTATGCTTCAAGGAATTGTGAACCCCCAGCTGCCCATGGCAAGACAGCCGGGTGACATCCCAGAGCTGCAAAGGGATTCTGGGATCAGTTGGCTGCAAAAATACAGTTGCTAGTTTACCTTCCTGCTCATTCATCAGTTGGGGAGTTTCAAAAAAGTAAGAGCTAATAACTGCCTGATAAAGTTGCTTCCTTGTAAGGGAAAGAATAATATTTGGGGAAAGAGACCACTGTCATAGTTTAAGAAATGCAGGAACCAAAAATGGAGGGCTCAAATAGGTATGCAGATTCCTAGGAATTTGAAAAGAGGCATGCTGCCAAACTAAGCACAGGCAATGTGTTACAAAATGGAAAACTGTAAACCAGAAAGGGGGGTGAGGCTGAAGTACTGGAGGAAAATTCCACTTCAAAAATAAACTATGAAAAAAGACTACTGGGTGGAGCATTCTGACTCCTCCATGGCAGTAATCTGGTTTGGTATACATTCGTTTAATGGGATCTAAGTGACTGCCCCAGGAAAAATATTGTTAACCATGCCTCCAAGGAGAAGGGACTGAAAATGTGTGCTAGGTGCAAAAGGGAAGAAGCAGTGTTTTTAGCAACATTACCCGCTTCCTCTTTGTTATAATGTGTCCTTTCCAAGAGAGTACTAGAGCATTAGCTCTAGCTAAGGTAATAGTCCAGTTATAAGAGGCATCATCTGTGCTACCAAAATACAGTCCAAGGATTTTAACAGGGGATGTAGTGAGTGCAATACCAGCAATATGAGTGACAGGATTTACCCCTGTTAAAGGAGCAATACATATGCCTGTGCTCTTGTCATAATTTAGTTTAGAGCCAAAAGCTGCCTCAAATGCAGAAATTAGTGAAATAATGTCAGGTTCTTGTCCTAGGGAAGTTGTGCAAATGCACAAATCATCTGCATATGCACAAACAGATGGGGCATACTGTCCTGTGGGGAGAGGGATTTTAGGGAGAGTAGGGTGTTGCAGTAATTTACGAAGTAAGGGGTCTATTTGAAAAACATAGAGGAGATGGCCCAGGGGACAACCTTGCTGAACCCCTTTGCACCCCAAAAAAGGGGGATCAGGGGATCTATTAATATGAGGCTGTATCCAGGCAGTATTGTACAGTAAGCGGATCCAGGACATAAAGTGTCATAGAATATGACAGTGAAGCAGTACCTGAAACAAGTATTTATGATCAACCTGGTCAAAGGCTTTCTCCTGGTCAAGAGAGAGGAGTAAGGAAGAAGGGGATGCAGTTGCACTGGTAGAAAGTATGTCCCATAAGAGAATGAAATTGTGAAATATGGATCTTTGGGGAATGGCACAGATCTGCACTTCAGAGATAATCTGTGCCACAATGGGAGTAATTCCATGTAAAAGAACAGATGCAAAAATGTTATAATTTATGTTGAGGAGACTGAGAGGCCTCCAATTCCGTATATCCAACCTGTTTCCTTTTTTAAACAATAAAATCACAATAACAACAGAAACATTACTGGGGGGAGAGTTAGTAGATAAAATAGTGTTGAATATAAGTGTTAGGGGGTAAAACAAGCAGAAAAACGTTGATATACTCCTCCAGTAAGTTCATCAAGTCCAGGAGAATGTTTTTTAAGCTGGCTAATAGCCTGATGGGTCTCTTCAGGTGAAATTGGGGCTATCAGGAGAGCAAGTTGTTCTGAGGGAACATCTGGAACAGTAAATTCTGAAAAAAAGACAGCACTGGGGGAGGCTGAGGAGGGGGACCCAAACGTGTTCTAAATGAGTGAGCTATATTTTTTACAGAGGGCAAATCATCATGTAGTAAAGAGGAAATAGGGTCCAATAGGTGCTCAATGTGTGTTGCTGATACTCTATCTCTGCCACTTTTAAAATGTCTAGAGAGGGTTTAGAGCTTTGGTACTACATTGAGCTTCAATTTTCAGAGTCAGGGCTCTATCATATTGATAGGAGGCCATCTCTGCTTTCAGCTTGCCAATTTTCTGAGAGCAATCAGAGTGGGTCTCATACCCTCGAGATATAGTATCAAGCAGCAACTGCCATAACCTTAGATACTTGAGGTAAAAAGACAGGGACTTAGCCTTTGCCTTTTGTAAGAAAAAGGATTTGAGATCAGACTTGGTATCCTCCCATCAACTAATAGTTGTGGGATAGGCATCAAGAACAGATAATATTGACCGAAGGAGTTCCCGACAAGCCTGAGCAATTGCAGGATCAGATAGTAAGAAACTGTTAAGTTTTCAATGTGACTGAGGCCTGTGAGGAAAGGAGCCTGCAAAGAATGAGCATGTGAGGGAAACTGTTAAATGGTTGGAAGTCTTGCAAGGAAGGACCATGGCTTTTTGCACTGTAATGTTCCTAGAAACAAAAAGGTAGTCAATGCAGGTTGCAAAGGGTCCCCTTTAGTATGTTTTAGCCCCAGTGGGATGCACCGAGCAATAACCATCCCGCACGTCAGCAGTCTTAAGGACTGAATTTAGGCATATTATGTCACCATGCACTTTTATGTAGATCCTCCTCTATCTGCTAAAGTAAGTTCACAATCGAAATCTCCACCCAGGATAACATGGTGATTGGTATATAAATAGGGCTGTAATAATTTAAATAAATCAGAGCAGGAAGCTGTGCCTTGTGGTGCATACACATTAATCAAGCTTAGTTTTATCTGCTGATAAGTGCAATCCAAAAAGAGTGCTTGCCCTGGGGAAATATCCGCTAGTCTATTAACTTGAAAATCAAATCCTTTAAATAATATCCCCAGGTTGTCACAAAGGTCTTCTCCATGTGACCAGAAGGAACCACTTCCTGGCCACTGGGATCTGATTTGGGAGATTTCAAATCTAGACTTTAACCTAGTGTCTTGTAGGAAGTAAATTTCGTATGGCAAATAGGCCAGAAATTGCATAATGGTCAGCTGTTTATGGGGAATGATTTTATACTACAGACATTAAGAGTAAGGCAGTGAAGCAGCAGACCAGAATGCATAAGGGAGCAAAAAAGAAAAAAACAGAGGCAAATTTGTACTCAAGTTTCAGAAAATTTCTTCCCAGACTTTCATTGCTTTTTAGAGGAAGAAGAGTCTATCTGGGAATCTGAGGAAAAATCCATCCTTGAAGAAGAGGCAAGAGAGGAGTCAGAGTCCCCCTCCTCTCCCGCCGTGTCCCCCACTGTCTCCTTTTGGCCAAGGCTTGAAATCTATTTCTAGTAAGAATAGATTGTTTGGGTGTGTTATTATATGCTGTCTTTTACACTTACCTCGTTTGGAGGAGTGCACAGTGACAAAAGGAGTGACAATTTGTTTTGGGGAGGCATAGCCACCTGAGAAGAGGGAGAAGGTGTTTCATCTGGTAAGGGAACTTAGGGAAGAATAAGAGAGGGATCAGAAGAAGCAGCAGAGGGAATGCCCTGAGAGAGAGGGGGTGGGAGAGGCAACTGGAGAGGGCAAAGGGACTGTGGAAGCATCCATGGTTGAGAAGCCAAGGGATACAGGCCCTTGGATGGGGGGGGGCTGTTCTTTCTGATGCTGAGCCTGGACCTGAAAGTTAGTAATGAGCAGGGCCACTGGAAAACTGCGGAAAAGGTTACCCAAAATTGCGGAGCGTTTTGCAAAAATTGCGAGAAATTGCGGGGGTTTGACTATAAGTCAGTATAAATTGATAAATGAATACACTGACACCTGAATATGTTTAAAACATAAAGAAAAGTTTGTGCTCCTAAAAAGAATACTAAACTGATAAGCTATCATAAGCATTGCCTATCTTCCAAAATTTAAAAGCATCTGTCTCATACAGTGCTAAATAGATTCTATAAAGTGAGCCACAGCAAATCGATATTAAATAAAGCCAGAAAAAATATTTTTTATTTATTTATGGCTATAGAATAATGTAGCCTAATCAACAGCTGTTTACAGTGCTCTGCCAGGTTTTCACCCACTTTGGTACAAGAAAAAAATAAGCAGATAGAGTGGTGAACAACTGAGTGTTAGTAAAATGTTGTTAAAGTGTTTAATGGTCATCATTTGTACTGTAGGAACAGTACACAATTTTTAATTCCCATATTTAAACATTAAATCTGGGTTTTTGGGGGGCTGGCAGTATAATCTAGAGGTTAGAGTAACAAACTGTGAATGAGTTGATGACATCTAGCAGACCTGAGTTTGATTCCCACAACCTCCACTTGCATACTGTGCAATTCTGAGCAAGTCAATTTAACCTCCTCAGTGCTCCTTGATTGTACCTGAAAACAGGCACTTGTGCCTAGTGGGCCTTACGCAGTTACCAAAAATTGTAAAAAAAAATACCAATATATTTTTACTGCATCATACAGTAGTCAGGGTACCCTGTAATTTACCTTTGTTTTACTCTGGCTGCAATGATTTTGTTTAAAGATAAATGTTCAGATACATGTTGTGTTTAAGCTTATAGGCCCAGATATTCAAAAGGGTTGCGCCATGCGCAAGTCCAAAATGCACCATTCTGCGATATTCAGCAGGAGGCAGTTACGCCACTGGCACCAGGTTGCGCTAGAGAGCAATGCAAATGAATGCATGCTCAACAGGAGGGGGAGGATCCGTGCATAACCTGCGCAACCCGATATTCAGTCGGGTTGCGCAGAGTTGTGCATCGCCCACCCCAACCTCGCTGCACAAGCTTGAGCCAAAAAAGGCTTAAGTCGAGGGCCACCCACAGGTGAGCTGCTGCATTGCAGGGCACAACAGCAGCTGCCACCTGGCTGGCCCCAACTCACTCCCTGTGCCCCCACCAGCCCGATCGCGGGCAGTACAGGTACATGTCCCCACCTCCCACAGCCCGATGCGGCAGAACCTGCATAAGCCCCCAGTGCCCGATCGCGGGCAGAATGTAACCCTCCCCCAACGAATAACTCCCTGGTGGTCCAGTGGACCGTAAAGACCGATCGTGGGCAGAATGTCAGCAGAACCCCCAAACATCTCCTGGTGTCTAGTGTCCCCACCCACCCCAAGCCCCTCCACCCGATCCCCCGCAGCGGCGGGCGGCGACAGCATCACCCGCCTGCCGCCCGCCCGCCCGCCGACTGACTGTCCGGTAGGGCTGCCGCCCCATTGGTGCAGAGCTACAGCCAATGGGCTTGCAGCCCAGCACCGCCGATCAGCACTGGGGGGGCTTATGCAGGTTCTACGCGACCAAGCACTGGGGGGGGTTTATGCAGGTTCTGCCCGCGATCGGCACTGGGGAGGCCATGATGTATGGATTCTGCCCGCCGATCGGGCTATGGGTGATGTGTGTGGGCGCCATTGCACGGATTCTGCCCGCGATCGGCTATGGGTGATGTGTGGGGGGGCATGTAACTGTGATGCCCTTGATCGGGCTGCATTGTGCGTCGGTCCCCGACGGCTGCTGCCTGGCAGGGTAGCCAGGAGCAAGTCCTCGGGGATCGGGCCACCTACATGCAAATGGCATGCAAATGGGGCCATAAAGAGATGCAAATGGCCCCCCCTGTGCCTTGCATAAATTATGGCCCCATTTGCATGTCACCTTTTGAATATCGGAAATTTGCACATGGCGCAATGGTACTTGCGCCACCGCAAGTTGAATGCTCAACTCTGGCAACTTGCGGTGGCGCCAAGTTCCACTCGCCATGCGCGCCAGAATGCTGTAGGCAGGCGATATTCAAAGGAGTTGCTCAACAGCCAACTCCTTTGAATATCACCCCGGCCACACCCCTGCGCAACTATTTTGAGCAGCGCAGGGGCTTGCGCCTCAGACTGGCGCAGTTTGAATATCTGGGCCATAGACTTTAGTCAGGTTTTTATTGTAGTCTTTGCATGTGAGCATCTAGGTGGTAGATTAAGAGTGAGATCACTGTTAGCAACTAGCTTATTCAAGTTTAAAATCAGCAAGACCATCCAAAAATCCTCAGCTGTTTGAATCAGAACTAGTCTGAATGAAAGTATGCTCACAAGGAAAAACTTGAGCTGCCACTTACAAAAAGGCTTCATAGTTAGCACCCTATTTAAGTGAATGGGATAATTCGCACCTTTTCTTCCATCTTTTGTTTCAGTCTGTGTGGCAACAAAACATTTTCTGATAGACTGCTTCAACATAAAACAAATATTAAGTGCTTAAGTGTACAGTACTTATGCTTGGCTAGTGGATTTTGAAACCAAACAAGACAAGGATTCAAAAAAAATCAGTGTTACATAAAACCCTTGACCTACCTTGCACTGCATTGTTTCAGCCAAACCCAAGTCTGCATGCAAAATTGTTAATATATTTGAGAACATTTTATTAAGAATGTTAATACTTTTCACACAGTTCAATATAAAAACTCAAAAATTGCAAGAAATTGCAGAACATGTCAGTTTTTGTGGAGAATGGTGAAAATTGCGGATTCCACAAAAAAATTGCGGGCACAATTTTCCAGTGGCCCCGGTAATGAGGGCAATCTGATCTTGCAGAGGTCAGTCAAGCCTGTTGTTGTCAGCCCAGGGGCATTGTTTATAAGACTGACCAGACTCATCACACAAATTGCATTTTAAGGGGTTTGGCCACCCCCGACTAACAGGGCCATAAGATAAACAAAGATTACAATGAGGCTTGTCACAAGTGGAACTTAGATGAGTCTAAGAGCCACACTTGTGACAGGGCTGCGGTTGCCCAGAGTGGAGTAGCCTTCACTTGTTCATATTTTAACCAAAAGTGTTCCAAAGTGTAAACAGTCTTAAAGCTTATATCAAACACAGCTTAACCATGCACATGAATAAATGTGAAAAGTTCTTGGGCTCCAATACCAAAAGAGTCTCACAGCATATTGTGGTGTGCAGTCCCGCAGTCCTTCTATATGAGGTAGCGTTGATGTCCCCAGCATAGCGTAAACGAACTGCTCTTCTGCATTGAGCAGGTTCTCCCAAAGTCTGAAATAAGTTGCTTAGTTTAAACTGCATGGTAGCAGACTGCACACCCTCCGACTGAGGAGCATCCAAATCAGTACCTGAGGCAGCAATGGAAGAATGAAGTGTGGAAACCTGTTCAGCTTGAGGCTTTACAGCAGTTGGGCCTGTATGTGGGTTTGTTGCTGTGGAGGCTTGTGGTGGCCGGTTTTTAGTGAAGGATTTTGCCAAAAGCCTGTTTTTGGGCTGCTAATTCATATCGAAAGCTGGAGATTCTTTATGACGAGCAAAAGTTGAAGACATGGATGTTGTGGCACTTGCTTTGCATGGCACAGTGCCAGAGTCCATAGTAAGGGACTGAGCCCTTGAAATGATGTTTTTTGCACACACAGGTCTGGGAGATGACCAAGGTGCTCCTTCCAAACATTTTTGCCAACCTGCCACTCTCAAGGCAGCTTCATGACTCCAGAGGTATTCAGATAATACTTCTGACTGTCAACTTCCTTGCAGCTGCTGCAAGGGAGGGGGGGGGAGTGAAGCCTGTTGCAAATGTGAAGGGGCAGGGGAGCGGGCGAGGGGGGGGGGATGGCCATATCTGGTATCTCCAAGGGTGTAGGAGCAGTGGACATAGCAAGGTATGAGGCTTCAGAAACATAGAAACATAGACTTTGGTGGCAGATAAGGACCACTTTGCCCATCCAGTCTGCCCATTTCCCTACCTATTTGATAAACTACAGATCCTAGTTAACCAACAGCCTACTTCCTCCTACCCCCCACTAGAATTGCCTAATGTCAGTCCCATGCATTCCTGAATTCCCCCACTGCTTTTGACACCACTACTTCCTCAGAAAGGCCATTCCATGTGTCCACCACCCTCTCTGTGAAAAAATACATCCTCATGTTGCCCCAGACCCATCCCTCCCATCTTCAAATTGTGCTCCCTTGTTCTTGCACATCTCTTTTTCTGAAAGATGCTACCCTCTGGACTCTATTGATTCCCTTGAGGTACTTGAAAGTTTCTAGCATGTCCCCCCTCTCCCTTCTTTCCTCGAGGGTATACATATTAAGCTCCTTTAGTCTCTCCTCGTATGGCTTCAAATGCAGACCCTACACCATTCTAGTTGCCCTCCTCTGGACTGCCTCCATCCTGTCTATGTCCTTGTGGAGATGGGGTCTCCAGAACTGCACGCAGTACTCCAGATGGGGTCTCACCAACTGCCTGTACAGAGGGATAACAGCATTTTGTTTTCTACTGGTGTTGCCTCTCCCTATGCATCCCAGTATCCCCCCAGCCCTCCTTACTGCCTTCTCACATTGCTTGTCTACCTTTAGGTCATCTGCTATGACTACCCCCAGGTCCCTTTCCATTTTTGTTGTTGTCTGTACCCCCCATTGTGTACTCTTCCCCTGGGTTTTGTTTCCCAGGTGCATTACATTGCACTTCTTTGCATTGACTCTAAGCTGCCATACATTTGACCATTCCTCCAACCTTGCTAAGTCCCTTCTCATCCTTTCTAGCCCCCTTTGTGTATCAACCCTGTTGCAGATCTTTGTGTCATCTGCAAAGAGGCATACTTTTCCTTCCAGCCCCACTGCAATGTCACTTATAAAGACATTGAAGAGGACTGGTCCCAGTACTGAACCCTATTGTACCCCGCTAGTAACCCCCCTTTCTTTGGAGTGGACTGTTTACTTGTACCCTCTGCGTACTGTTGTCCAGCCAGTTTTTTACCCAGTACCAGCTTGTGATCCACTCCCAGGTTGGCTAACTTGTTTATTAATCTTTTATGTTGGACCATGTCAAGTGCCTTGCTAAAATCAAGGTAGGCCATATCCACAGCCCCTCCCTGGTCCACTACTTTGATCACCCAGTCAAAGAAATCTATTAGATTTGTCTGACATGATCTTCCTGCTGTGAATGCATGCTGCCTTGGGTCCTGTGCCCCTCTGGCCTCCAGGTACTCAGCAATTCCTTCTTTCAGAAGTGATCCATCATTTTTCCTACTACTGAGGTCAAACTAACAGGTCTGTAGTTTCCTGCCTCTGCCTTGCTCCCACTTAAGGAATATTGCCCTGTGATGCAGCATCTTCACAAAGTAACTGTAGAAGAAAAGATTTGTCCATCTTAATAGCCTGGTGCAATAGGTCCTCTTGAGACTGGGAAGGCACTGAACTAGCCTGAGAGGGCTCCAAATCTGCAGAAACTGAGTCCACCCCCCGGGGGGTCCAGGGGGAGCATTTCCACATCCTGGGAGATAGAATCTTCCATAGTAGGAGAATGACTAGAAGTGGTAGCTGAAGCCATAACTAAAGAATTATTAGCATTAGGTGCAGGAATCACAGAAATAGGAAGCAAGGCACTACTACCTCTTCCCTCATCCTCTTGGATGTTGGTGATCCTGGAAATGACCAACAAGGGTCCCCCCACTTGAGAGTAGGGGAATTTCCCTGGTGTCCTGGCCAATATTCTCCTTCCCATAAAAAATAGTTTGTGCAATTATCCAAAGATGTGTGTGGGTGCTGATATGTAAAATGGCTGCCACTACACATTCAGTCACTTCACTATCAGTCTACCATTGCTTGTAAACTACTTTAGGATACAATGTGTATGAAAAGTGCCATATAAATGTTTCTTCTTCTTCTTCTTCTTCTTCTCCTTCTACTTCTTTTTCTTTTATTCAGCATTTTTTCACACTGGGATTTGCAAGGAGACATTTGTGGACAGTACAGAAATACATTAGCCACCTTATTTGAATATACAAGAGTGTTTCTAACACTGATTCATGTGAAACTCCATTAATAACCTCCCTTCCTAATGGACTGGTGTGGAGGGGTTATGGGATAACAGATGGACCAGACACACAACTTCAGGTTCAACACACAATCTCTGTGTCATGTTTATTTAAAACACAGGGGATAGCCTTAAGCACTGGAAGATCTCTTCAGCCTCATAGACTTCTTCTTGCTTGCTTGGAGTCTTCAACCCCAGTACAGTATCATTAGGCAAAGCCTTACTTGGGGTCTCTTACACAAGTTCTAAGCCAACTTCACTGACCTCCAACAGGTAGGATCCTGGGAACTCAGGCAGCAATGGAATAGCTTGCTTAATCATGGGTTCCTCCTCCAGCTGAGCCAATGAACCATTTTCTTCTGATTCCTCATCGGAACATGCCAGGTGGGATCTCTGGCATAGCACCTGGCATGGTGTTCTGCCTCCCTGTGGAGTCATTCTGCCTCCAGACATCTCCCACTCATCCACTGGATCATCCTCATCAGGGTTTCCACCATTCAGGTGTTGTCCTGTCCTTCTGGTCTGTCTTGACCACTTTGTAGTCTCTCATCCATGTCGTCCCATCCTGCAGGCGCCATTCACATCTCACCAGTCTCCACTACCATGCACCTCTGCCAGTTATTCTGGGCACCATGGCTGGTACCAACTGACTGGAATCCCCCTATTCTGGACTTCCAGTCAGCTTCCCACCTGACACCATACAATAATGAAAAAGGAGAGAAACCAGTGGATGCTCAAAGGATTTCTCTGTAAGTGAAGAGTAAATAGGGAAGGTACCTATCCCAATCTCTTCCCTCTTTTTTTACATACCTTCTCAACATTCTGTTTAATGTCTGATTAAACCTCTCCATGAGGCCGTCTGTCTGTGGGTGGTATGGGAAGCTCACACTGCTACCGCACCCAGCAGACAGTACAATTCTTTTAGCAGGTATGCATTAAAATTACTCTCCTGATCAGCATTTTCTGGGGGATTCCCATGTGGCTAAACACCTTTGCTAGTTCATCTGCTATCCTTAGGGTAGTGACAGGTCTCATGGGGATAGCTTCTGGGTAGTGGGTAGTGTAATCACATATGACCAGTACAGATCTGTTATCCTTGCAGCTCTTTTCCAGGGGGGCCAACTGGAAAGTTTTGATGAGGAATCAGAAGAAAATGGTTCATGAGCTCAGCTGGAGGAGGAGGAGGAGGAGGAGGAACCCATGACTGAGGAAGCTATTCCATTGCTGCCTGAGTTCCCAGGATGTTACCAGTTGGAGGTTGGTGAGGTTGGCTTGGAACTTGTGTGTGAGACCCCAGGTAAGAGTGTGCCTAATGGTACTTTAAAGGTGCTGAAGATGCCAAGTAAGCAAGAAGAAGCCTATGAGGCTAAAGGGATATGCCATTGCTTAAGGTTATCCACTGTGTTTTAAAATAAACATCACAGGGAGATTGTGTGTTGAACCTGAAGTTCTGTGTCTGGGTCCATCTGTTATCCCACAACCCTTCCACAGACTTGGTATTAGAAGTGGGATAAATTACTGTAACTATCTGGACTGGGCTAGTGGGAAGAACATCTGAGCATGTATACCAGCAGGAAGCTACACAAAAGGTAGAGAAAATATGCTACCATAGAGAAAGAATGCTTAGCTCTGAAATAGGCAATTGAGTCTCTGAAATATTACTTGTGGGGGGGGGGACTGAATTTAAGGTTGCAACTGATCATAACCCCCTTTGCTGGTTGCACCAAATGAGAGAAAAAATCCCTGTGCAATGCGGTGGTAGTCAACTCTTCAGCCCTATCGATTTACAGAGTCTCACAGGGCAGGGACAAAACATGTAAATGCTGATTTCATGTCTAGATATGGTGTAGGAATTTATGTCAATGAAATATGACAGACTTTCCATAAAAGGAGATAGTGCAGAGAAGGTATAGTTAGTCTCTGTAGAGAAATGTGTTAATGCCTCAGGTGATATCCAATATGTTTATGATGGAATGTTTATCATTACTAGGGACCCTGAGATGGAGCTTCTGAAGATGTGAGGGTGGAAGCTCATCCCTTCCTAGGACAGGAAGGTGGTAAGTAGTTTTTAGAAAATGGGCAAAGAAAATTCTCTCTTCTGATTGGCCGAGACCCTTATTTAGGTGGGCATCTATTAAACAATAGATGCCCACCAAAGAAAAAGCCCCAGCTCAAACTTTCCTGATAGCCAGGAAAAATATCCTTGTGCCCAGTACCCTGCTTTCTCATTGGCGGAAGCACTGGGCACACAGTAGAATGTTTATTTTAAAATGCCTGCCATTTTTTTATCTCCCTTAGCGAGAGCTGAGACCCAACTCCAGTCCTACAGCCATTTTCTCGATATATCCTCAGCTAAATCCCCAAAAGTAAATAAAAAAAAAAAAGAAACACATTTCTTGACATTTTTTTCTCTCAGCACCAAGTCAAAAATTTTAAATTGAAATGGCACCCCGCTCTGGGCTACTCCACTGCTACCCAGCTGACAGCTGGTCTCCTCCTCTCCTCCCCTCCCCCATCTGTGTCGGCGGCAACCCATAAAACAAAAAGAAAAATCTTTTTTTTTTTGTAAAATCTCATAAGTGAAGCCATTTGAGTTTGCCTACACTTCCTCTAACAGCAGCCACAGTAAGGTCCACTGTCCCTCTTGTCTTCACAGTCCCAGTCTTCGGGCTCAGAGCAGGGTAAGAACTTAATCCCGGTCCTCAAAATATGCAGCGCAGCAGTGTTGGACCAGGAAAGGAGCAGTGCACGGCAGGGGAAGAGTGAAGGATGGATAATGTTAAATGGATTTAGTTTCTAAATGAAGGAGTGTGAAGGCGTAAGCATTCAGCATTTCCCCAACCATGCTTAATTCAAACACCTGTGAACCCTGCAGTCAGCTTACTGTTTCCACTGTCATCTGTAGTCACCTGCTCAGTAAAACACAGTCTGTCTCTGTCTGCAGAACTCCCTACCAAGATAGCGTCACTGCAGAAATAAACCATACGAAAACAGATTTAAAAAAACATAAGCTCCTGAAAGTGCCTGTTCTTCTATTTGGGGGGGGGGTGATGATCTGCAGCACTGTATCATGCCCTCGATCTAAATCCATGGAACTTCCGTCTGTCCCCAGTAACTGCATAGTGCGGTCTATCACCTGCCCATCACCACAACTGCTCAATTCAACTCTCCAGTTCTGGTCCTTTTTCTAAATTCTTAGAACAGCAAAAATGCAGGAAAGCCCAATTGTACCTGTACTGCTACTCCAGTCATGCTGCACTTTTGCTCCATGGGCCTCCCCGATCAGTCCCTCTGCTTCAGAAAGTCAGATACTGTTAAAGTCAACGCTGCCCGCTGGCATCACTTCACCTGTCAGTCTCCGTTCTGCTCCCCCGATGTCTTGCACTTTTAAAACCCCTCTCCTGCTGTTGTTAAAACAAAGACAAGAATAAATTTAAAAAAAGAACAACATTGCTGCTCCACGAGTGGTGGTGGGGAGTGATGTTGGGACAGTCTGCTAGCAAACACTAGGGGTAGACATTGCTGCTAGCTGTGAAGGCATGGCATGAAATCCAAAACCTCAGGAAATCATACAACAGTGCCATCTAGTGACCTAGGGACTACTGTACACAAAATTAATTTATTAATAAATATTTAATTATCTGCAATAATTGTAAAAATGTCATTAAATTTTTTTTTCTAAGCTGCCCATTTTCTAAGTGCAATAATACCTTCCAGAGTGGGCGGTATTGGGTAATACCGGACCTTCCAGGGGCTATAAGGCCCTCCGCCTGTGGTGTCGGGCCTCATCACGCCCCTGGGTGGTCCGGTATTGCCCAATACTGCCCACCCTGTCGGGTATTATTGCTTACGAAATGAATGCTTCCCTCTTAAGGTGGGGGATATGTGGCAGGGAGAACCTAGCACTCTAAAGGACTGTCTGTGTATTCTTAAAAGTTGTTGCAACAGTTCTTCTATTTTTTAGCCTAATATATCCTTTACAACTGCTAGTCCATAAGGTTGGCCACCTATGAGAGCCCCTCCCCTTTCTTGACTATGCCATAGTGTCCTCTTTAATTTTCCTTTTCCCTCTCAGGTCTTTGCACAGGGAGGTTATTGGGGGAGTCCTCCAACCTGATATAAAACAACAGGCTGTGTTCCTCGTTCTTGGATTTAGTATGCAATAGCACTATGTCATAAAATACCTTGATGTAGATGCCTTATGTGTATGAAACCTGTAAATGTTGAAAATACCATGGCACTAGGTGTTTTCAATAAAGGTAAAAAGTTACTAGGGGACTATATTGTAAAAATTAAGTTACCAGGGTAGAGATGTCAGAAAACCCCTGTTGTGTTGTTTAAATGCATTTAAATTACAGATTGTTTGAGAGGTCCTTTAGCACCATGCATTCCTCCTTTAAGCTGAATCAGCCTAAAATCTCATGGTGATTTGCAAACACATCCCATGATGCTTTGCATTTTGGAGGTATGTATGATGTGTTTCTTTGAAACTTGGCTTTATTGCCAATGTCCTTTGGGGTAACCTTGCTTCAGTGCTTCTGCACTGAGGTTCTTTGTCTTTAGTTTGTTTTGGAGTTTTTTTTCGGGGCTCACCATCACCCCAACATGCAAGACCAACATAGGGGATAGTTCATTCCCACAGCAGAGACAGATCAGTGGGTTAGTAGGTGCTGACCAAGTGCAGAGGAAGGACACACATTGTCTGTTGCTGCAAACTGATGTACCGAAGAAGTAAAATACTATTGCTTAAGGTTATCCAGCATCACAGAAGAGGAAACTAGATATCATTGTCCACCTCGGGACAAATGACCTAGCTAGGCATGAGATCAGTGCAGTGCAGGATGAATTTGTGGAACTGGGGAGGGGCCTCAGACAGGTAGCAAGCACGGTAACCTTCTCAGAGGTGCTGCCAGTCCATGGAAGGGGTGAGGCTAGGGCACTGCACACCATGCGGTTTAATGAATGGTTGCAAAACTGGTGCAGAGCACAGGGCTTTGGCTTCATTGGGGACTGGGGGTCCACCTGGAGAGATGAAGGTCTATACTGGCATGATGGTCTGCATCTGTCCAGGAAGGAAACACACTCTAGGTGACAGGTTTAAAAGGCTTCATTAGAAGCTTTTAAACTAGCCAAGGGGGGAGGTGCTGATAGGAAACAGGAAAGTTCAAGCCTCCCCGCGCAAAGCATGGCAGGTAGTAGGGTAAACGCTGGGGTACAGAGCTTGACAGAGGGCAGGACAGGAGTAAATAAAAAATGGACAAGGGCACTAAGAGCAGGGATGGGGTAAAAAAGGATAAAGCCAACATTAAATGGAGGGCAATGAGTACCAATGCCCGTAGTCTTGGAAACAAGCTTCCAGAGTTAGTAGCCCTGATGGAAGTGGAACACTTGGATATTGTGGCAGTCACAGAAACATGGTACATGGAGAACCATGACTGGGATGTCAACATACCAGGGTACACAATCTACAGAAGGGACAGGGAGGGTAAAAGAGGAGGTGGAGTAGCTCTCTACATAAGGGAAGGGATCAAAGTAACAGAACTAAAAGGTAAGGGAGGACAAGAGGAACTCTAGGTCACACTGGAGACAGGAATAGCATCACAATCCCACAGGGGTTTGTATACAGACCCCCGTCTCAAGGGAAGGAAATGGACAAGAAAATGATAGAGGGCATTCTCAAAATGGCTGAAAAAGGGGAGATATTGTTGATGGGGGACCTGAATATGCCAGATGTTAACTGGGCAACATGAACTGCAGACACATCCAAGAGCAGAGTCATTCTCGATGCCCCACAGGGAGCATGCCTTAGACAGCTAGTGGTGGAACCCACTTGGGAGGGAGCAATATTAGACCTGGTACTCTCAAATGGAGAGAGGATCACAAACTTAGAGTCAGTAGACACCTAGGAACAAGCGACCACTGCACAGTGTGCTTCTCAATAAACACAACCATGGAGACAAGCCATACAAATACAAGGATACTAGACTTTAGAAGGGCTGACTTTGGCAAAATGGGTGAATACCTGAGGAATGCATTAGCAAATGGCCAGAAAGGAGGGGTGGAAGAACAATGGAGAAAAATCAAAACTGCCATCATGGAGGCAACAAGCCTTTGTGTGAAACAAATAAAGAAAACAAAGCGGAATAAAAAAACACTATGGCTCTCAAAAGAAGTGTCAGGGAAGGTTAAGGAGAAAAAGGCTGCATTCAAAAAGTATAAGGAATCACAGACAGAGCACGACAGGGAACTGTATCAATTAAAGCAGAAAGAAGTGGGGAAGGCAGTCAGAAAAGCAAAGGCCCAAACCGAGGAAAGGATAGCCAACTCAGTTAAGAAGGGGGATAAAACCTTTTATATGTACATTAGGGAACATAGAAAGGTTAAGGGAGGGATAGGGAAGATAAATAAAGGAGTGGGGAGGTGGGCTGAGGGAGACAGTGAAAAGGCAGAGATAATGAATGAATTATTTTGCTCAGTATTCACAAAAGAAGAAGAAGAGGAGTTACCTAAACCAAACAGTAGAAGCACTCTGGATAGTGGGGTTGATACCAGTCCATTTAAAGAAGAAAGAGTACTGAAAGAACTTCTAAAACTCAAGGTGGACAAAGCTATGGGGCCTGACGGGATTCACCCTAGAATCCTAAAAGAGCTAAGGGAGGACCTAGTGACACCACTAACCACACTTTTTAACAAATTATGGGAAGATGGGGTGGTACCTGAGGACCGGAGAAGGGCAGATGTGATTCCCCTTCACAAAAGTGGGAGCAAGGCAGAAGCAGGAAACTACAGACCTGTTAGTTTGACCTCAGCGGTGGGGAAAATGATGGACTCACTTCTGAAAGAAAGAATTGTTGAGTACCTAGAGGCCAGCGGGGCACTGGAACCAAAGCAGCAAGGATTCACAGCAGGAAGGTCATGTCAGACAAATCTAATCGATTTCTTTGACTGGGTGACCAAAGTAATAGACCAGGAAGGGGCTGTGGATATGGCCTACCTAGACTTTAGCAATGCATTTGACACAGTCTAGCACAAAAGATTAATAATCAAGTTAGCCAGCCTGGGAGTGGGTCCCAGGGTGGTAGCCTAGATGAAAACTGGCTGCACAACAGGACACAGAGGTAATAGTGAATGGAACACATTCTGAAGAAAGGGGGGTTACTAGTGGAGTACCTCAGGGCTCAGTACTGGGTCCAGTCCTCTTTAACGTCTTTATAGGTGACATTGCAGAGGGTCTGGAAGGAAAGGTATGCCTCTTTGCGGATGACACAAAGATCTGTAACAGATTTGCTACACAAGGGGGGGGTAGAAAGGATAAGAAGGGGCTTGGCAAGGTTGGAGGAATGGTCAGACATATGGCAACTTAGATTCAATGCAAAGAAGTGCAAAGTAATGCACCTGGGAAATAAAAATCCAGGAGAAGAATACACAATAGCAGGGGAGGTACTAACAACAACAATAATGGAAAGGGATCTGGGTGTAGTCATATTAGATGACCTAAAGGTGGGTATGCAATGTGAGAAGTCAGTAGGGAAAGCCAGGGGGATACTGAGATGCATAGGGAGGGGCATCACAAGTAGAAAAAGGGAAGTGGTTATCCCTCTATACAGACAGTTGGTGAGACCCCATCTGGAGTACTGCGTGCAGTTTTGGAGACCCCATCTACGCAAGGACATAGACAGGATGGAAGCAGTCCAGAGGAGGGCAACTAAAATGGTGCAGGGTCTACATCAGAAACCATATGAAGAGACTGAGAGCTTAATATGTATACCCTGATGAAAGGAGGGACAGGGGACATGATAGAAACGTTTAAGTACCTCAAGGGAATCAACAAAGTCCAGGAGGGTAGCATCTTTCAGAAAAAGAGATGTGTAAGAACAAGGGGGCACAATTTAAAGTTAGAGGGGGGACGGCTCAGGGGTAATGTGAGGAAATTCTTTTTCACGGAGAGAGTGGTGGACACATGGAACCGCCTTCCTGGAGAGGTTGTGGGGTCTAAAACAGTGGAGGAATTCAAACATGCATGGGACAGACGTAAAGCAATTATAGTGGGGGGTTGCAGGAAATAGGCTGTTGGTTAACTAGAATCTGCAGCTTATCCAGTAGGTAGGGAAATGGGCAGACTGGGTGGGCCAAGTGGTCCTTATCTGCCGTCAAAGTCTATGTTTCTATGTTTATCCCCTGTGGTCACTAAGGAAAGTGAATTACCTGCAATTCTGTAAGGAATTTTGCTTTATTTAGTTTGGAGTTTATTATTTTATCCTGACTTTGATAGAAAATAAAGCCACACTGTGGTGTGTTGCACCCATTTGCTGTTGTCTGCCTTATCCTTCACCAACACCCAGCCACAACTGGTACTGCTTACTATAACTTTTTCCCATCTGTAATGCCAAGTTTATTTTTTATTCAAAACACATGTCCTGTACTACACTTACCAAACTTGTTTATCATTATTTTGTGCAATACTGTATAGCAAGCATTGATGAACTTAGTATACACTATATTTGTTGTTTCATTTTGCCCACCATTTCTGTTACATATTTGACAAACGGTTTTTTCCCATTCCATTTTTCTCAGGCCCGTGATCAGAACTCGTTCCATCGTCCACAAGTTCTTCTCCCACCCTGTGGAGCCCACATACATCCATCCTTGAAAACCAGCATTTGCTACATTGTTTGAGCCCAGATCTAATGTTCTGCATGGTATTTGCCATGTGCTAAACCTTTTTGGCAGCCACTCCAGGAAACAATATCTTAATTCAACTGGTAAAGCTAGGAGAGTGGAGTTTGAATGAGCAGAGCTTGATGGCACCCTCTCTGAAAGCAGGGACAGGGAAACTTTATCTGCCTAGGGCTGCTTTCAAAGGTTTCCTTCTCCTACCTCCTACTTAACCCTCTTTATTAGGGCATGGATTAAGGATTGAGCCCAGAAGTGATATCTCCCCGATGACTTCACTCTAAATGCATGACACATACACATCATACACCATCTGTGCAAGCGAGATGCTGACACAAAGTTTCTCCTGAGAGCCATAATATCCTTCCCTTATTTCTCTGCTCTCTTAGTCCAGCAGCAGCAGCTTAGCAGTGAATCAAGCTAAACTCTCTCCTCAAAACAGGAAATGTGCAAAGTAAATACAAACTCTGCCTTGATCAGTCAGTTCCTGACATTCCAGACTTAGGCACGAACCCGGGACACCAGGGTAGAAAGAGAAAGATCTGCCATTGTGTTACCTGACTAGCTCTGCATTACAACAACTCATAGATTTTTCAGACCTGATCTTACTTTTGCAAACCAGTGCGTATACTATCTTTAATAAAAGGAGGCAGTATAGTGCAGTGGACTAAGGCTCTGAGCTGCAAATCTGGTGACATCCAGCAGACCAGACCTGGGTTTGAATCCCACAGCTTCCACTTGCATACTGTGTGACCCTGAGCAAGTCACTTAACCTCCTTGTGCTCCCAGGTCGCTCCTGTAAAAAAGCTTTCAGCTTAGTGTGCTATACCTGGTTAAACAACTAAATAAAAAAAAATAAAAAAATTTCTAACATTGCATGCTCCCTTCATGGTCTTCATCATGCCACTGATCAGGGATTAAATTGTATGCAGAACTGCAAAATGTGTTGTAGTAGTCTATTCATGAGGTAACAAAAATGTGAACAGAATTTGTTATGGCATATCCATGGATGACAGGGGCATAACTGCTGGATAATTTTCAGATGATAGAAGTCTCCTTTAAACCCCAGTGTCACATGAGATTCAAGCTACAGCTCAAGGTGACTCCCAGGTCCTACACTAGTGCTAAGTCAGTCAGCTCTCTGTCATCCAGATGTATCGATGGATAGATAGATAGATAGATAGATAGATAGATAGATAGACGGATAGGCAGACAGACAGATAGATAGGCAGACAGGCAGATAATACAGTGTAATGTCTACTACAATGTACAAATTAGAGCACATAATCTAATGAGTACATTTTGTATATAACTTTTTCAGTATTGTTTTATGTTTAACAAATCTTATCTTTTAAAGATTTTTAAGATGGTAATTCCCATTCCATTATCCTATAAAAAATTATACTCATAGGTAGATAAACATTTGATCATCAAAGGTAACAAACTGAAGCAAAGGATAACTAGATGGTAGTGACAGAGGTGATCCCTAATTAGGGTTTCATGTTAAAATCGCGACCGCAAAATAGCGCCAGAAACAACGGCGAATTAAAAACTGTAACAGGCAAGTTAGCTAACGATCTTAATAGCGCTACAAATTGAACTACATTGTCAAAATAGTGCCAGGTGATGCATAGGAGAGAATAACAATAAAATGTTTATCAATAGCAGAAAATGTGTTAAAATGAATCCCCTTGGTCCACCTCATGGTTTGAGAGCTACCTCTTGGCCCACATCTTGTTTTCCCCTCAATCACTTCCTGTTACCTATACTACAGTTCTCACTCTCCCCACCTAATGGATATTTTAACCAACAGTTTGGAGCACATCCAGCATTGCATAGCATTACAACAGCACTGAATTGCAGCAAAGCAAAATGTTGCTATTTTGACATTCTGCTATCTGCCAGTGCTCTGGTTGCTAGGATTGCTATGGTTGCTAGGGCTGAGCTATGGCTGCAAGTTATGATGCTGCATGCTGCCACTTCTGCTGTTGCTCATGGAATCTGTAAGAAGCATGAGATCTGTAATAATTTTTTAAAATGTATTCATTAACGAAGTACTATTTGGAAGAAGTTTGGCATTACTGTTTGGAAGAGGTCTGGCATTACTAAAGGTGTCTGTTGTCACGGGAGGCAGAGGTCTGTTTGAAGTCGCTAATTTGACGTTCATGTTCGTGGAATCTGTAAGAAGCATGATTAATTAGCATAGTTCTGTTTGGAAGAGGTCTGGCATTACTAAAAGTGTCTGTTGTCACAGGAAGTGGAGGTATGACTAAATGCTAGTCTGAGGCATTTTTTTCGTTAATTAGGAAGTCACTATTTTTGATGCTTACATGGCAGTGTTAGTCGCTGTAATGTATTCTGTGCCTTTGTGCCTGATCGCCGTTCAAGGGATTGCTATTTTGTACTCGCCATTTTAGCACTCGCGATTATATAGTCGCTGTTATCATGGGTTACCCTAATTAGCTGTTATCTCAATTCAAAAATGGCTTGCTGAAGTTGCACCTAGGGGATCAGCCTGCTTTGAGGATCAGTTCACCCATGAGCGCTGTAAAGATAGATAACAGATAAATATACAGATTCTTTTAAGTAAAACATTCTGTTATTCTGTATATTTAAAGCACAAATCAGAATCTAATAACAGTTTTGAACAACTACAATATATCATCACCAATGTTTCACAAAAAGGTTTTTAGATTCCAGTCTATGTTCAACCCTTCTATGTTAAGGCTGCCAAGTGAGACTACACAATAACTAACTCTCTCTCTCTCTCTTTCTCTCTATTTGGAAGAGCTTGGTCAGCCTGTCTCCTCCTCTGGTGCCAGGTTTTACCCATTCTAGTCCCATAAGTATAAGTGGGAAGAGTTCTCTGCATGGTATTCAGCAAAGTGCATCATCACTGGGGTACTGTCATTCTCTTTTTGAATACTATAGATTTGTTCCTGTATCCATTGGCAAAAGTGGCCAATGGTGCACCCTATATATAATATGGGGTAAATACACTAGAGGGCATATACAGTGAATCTGGTACTGCAGTTAACAAAGGATCTCACTTCCAGTTTATGTGGGTATCCTTCCAGTTTAAAAGTATCTGACTGCACATAGTGTTTACAGATGCAACAACAACTGTTCGTGGATATACCCTTTGGTTGTGGGGGCAACCAGTTTCTGAAACTGAGGGCTTCTTTTGTTCTGAATTGGCTGTGCACAAATTTGTCTTTTATAGTTGGTGCACATGAGAATATTGTGCTGGGTTGTTCCCCCTGCTTCTCAGCCAATTAAGTTATTCAATGTTCTGACAAATCCCTAATCTGTCCTGGCACTTTGCTGTATAGGGTGATAAAGCAGAGAAGTTTCAATCAATCAATCAATCGATCAATCAATCTTTATTTGTAAAAAGGTGCCTTTCTAAAACCAGGGTGCCTGTACAATAACAATTAAAACACATCAATAAATAACAATATAAAAACTAAAAATAATAAATACAACAGTGGCATTAAAAATCAGAAAATGCTAGGCTAAAAAGATAAGTTTTAAGGGCAGCTTTAAAACTTTGGATGGTCAGGCAATCTCTCACCCGATGAGGAAGAGAATTCCACAGGGTCGGGGCCATAAAACTAAATGACCTTGCCCCAGATGTTTGTAAACGAACCCTGGGAATCTCTAGCAATCCCTCGTCAGTGGATCAGAGAGGGCAGAAGGGACAATAGGGTGAAGGAGATCTTGCAGGTAACTATGTCCCTGGTTGTGTGGGGCCATATAGGTCCGTAAACTAACCTTGAAGGTGATCCACCACTGTATTGGCAGCCAGTGCAGTCCATTGAGCACAGGCATTATAATGACTGGTCCTAGAGGTACCAGTCAAAAGCCTGGCTGCCACATTCTGCACTAGCTGCAAGCAGCGGATATCAACCCCCAGTAGCCCAAGGTAAAGGACGTTGCAGTAGTCAAGGCGGGAGGTATCGAAGGTGTGGACCAAAGTTGGAAGATCGTAGGAAGGAACCAGGTGCTTTACCCAGGCGATACTCCTCAGATGATAAAAAGAGGTTTTGAAAACCACCAACACTTGCAATTTTAGGATCAGGCAGTCATCAAACATAACACCCAGGTTCCGCACCCAGTCTGAGGTAGTTAGCTGGACACCTCCAAGCCATAGACCCGAAGGTGATCCCGCCAACAAATCCACCTCCTGATGACCTGTGTCCATGACCAACACCTCAGTTTTTTCTGAGTTTAACCGCAGCCAACTCACATTCATTCAGTCCTGGATTTTGGCTAGACAGCTATTAAAGACCGAGACAGTGTCATCCTGGCCAGGCACAAAGGATATGTACAGCTGAGTATCATCTGCATAGCAGTGAAAACTCAAGCTGTACCACCTAATCATCGCTTCTGACAGCAGCATATACACTGCAAACAACATGGGTGCCAAGATGGAGCCCTGCAACATCCCGCAGGATAGGGAGAATGGAGCTGAGGGAAAAAAAAAACAGATTCCACCCTCTGAGACCTACCCTCGAGGAATGATCAAAACCATCTGAGGACCATCCCTGAAAGTCCATAGATGAACTGCAGGCACTCCAACAGCACACCATGGTCTATGGTGTCAAATGCCACAGAGAGATCTAGAAGGACCAAGATGGAATGGGTCTTTCGATCTCTTGCTATTAGGAGGTCATTTAGTACCCAGACAAGGGCTGCCTCGGTACTGTGTCTCTTCCTAAATCTAGACCGGAGAGAATCATAGACATTGTGGCTGGTCAAATGGTCATCCAGCTGTGATGCAACCACCTTCTCAATAACTTTACCACAAAGGGTAGGTTAGAGATAGGCCTGTAGTTGGCCAGACAGTTCGGGTCCAAGGAGGACTTCTTAAGAAGGGGCCGAACCATGGCCTCCTTCAGGGGATCTGGAAAGATCCCCCCCCCAGAGACATCCAGACTATCTTTGCAAGGACCCGGATGATTTTATCCCCACAGCCTACTAAAAGGTGAGTGGGGCCAGGGGCCAAACTACAATTGGTCGGACACAATGACTGGACAACCATCACAATGTCATTGATTGTGGGCCAGCCAAAGTCACACCACACAAACTGGGCATCTGACATCTCCTGCTGACCACCGCAACTCCCATGAGAGAGGGTCAGACAGATGCCGGACCTGATTCTGGCAACCTTGTCCTCGAAAAATCGAGCAATCTCCTCACAACGTTCTTGTGAAAAAGCACTTCCAGGCTGGAGACACAGTGGATTGCACAATCTGTCCACAGTCCAGAAAATCTGGGCTGGTCAGTTCTGCACAGCAGCAATTTCCCTGGACAGGAACTCTGCTTTCTTACTGGTAATTGCTGATTGATAGACCACATAGTTATCCATCAAACTAAGTCTGTCACACTCCAGGCCCGACCTCCACCAGCACCTCTCTAGCCTTCATCCCACTCTCCTTCCTCAACTCCCTCAAGGCCTCATCAAACCAAGGAGACATGGGGCAAAGAGTGAGGGGATGAACACGAACAGGAGCAATAGAATCCATGGCCTCTGTCACCGCCTTGTTATGGGCGAGTACCAGATTCCCTGGATCCATGCATTCACTCGGTTAGGACACTGTGTGTGGAGTAATGGAGGAGGTTGGCAGCCTGTAAGCCTGCAGTTTGTAAGGAGCCTGTGAAGAGTGGGAGCACTTGTACCTCATATGGTGTGTGAAAAAATAAAGAACGCTGGATTTGAAAGCGCATGTGGCATGGTGTGGATTCCCTCCGGTGCATACTTCAGCACATAATCTCACTTGGCAGTAAGCACACAACCTTACTTGGCAGGCTTGGACAAAGCACTCTGTTAGTTTTACCTGGTGCTGGCAAACTAATTTTCATTTATTTACATCTGCTTAACGCTGAGCACAAGACCCTGGTGCAGACCTTAACCCCTGCTTTCATTCACTCGGTAAACCTGATAGGTCTGGTACAACCATCAGACTATCAGGGGAAACACCCCTCAAAGGGCAGTACCAAACTACCTCCATAAGGGCAGGCCTATTTGGGGGGGGGCCAAGAAACTGAACCCAATGGTATGATGGTCAGACCACCCCACTGGTTCCATCACCAAGTCAGATATCTCCATCCCCAGGAGAAATACCAAGTCCAATGAATGACCACCAGTGTGGGTTGAGGAGGAAATAACCTGTGTGAAGCGCAGTGAATTCATTAACTAGAGGAAGTCCTGTCCAAACTGCGAGAGTTCATCATTGACCTATGCATTGAAATCTCCCAGGATCAGCCATCTGGGGGATCCCAATGGCATGTTGACAATGAAGTCTGCGACTTCCCACAGGAAAACATTCCTGTCTCCTGGTGAACGGTAGATAAGAAGAATCCTGCACCCCACATCCTCGCCCAAGATACATTCAAAGGAATTGGTGGCTCCCCCTGGTACCTCCATCAGGTTCAGTTCTGATCTAAAACAGATGGCAGCATCTCTGCCCCTATGATCCATCCTCGGCAGTGCATCACTGAGTACCCAGCTGGAAATGCTGATGCCAAAATGGCAGGACTCGGTGATGCAAGCCAGGTCAGATGATCCAACAAGATCTGCTATTATAGCGGTCTTGTTTTTAATAGACCTGGCGATTGCATAATACCACAGGAGTAGAATGAGTAACCGAGGAAGACCAAGTTACCTGCCTGCTAAAAGCAGAGCCCTTGGGTATGGGAACCAGACAGAGAGGACCCCTTTCCTGGGTCCATTTTGCCCCAGGGTGTCTTGTTGTCCCCACTATCCCAGTCCACCCTCTTTTGATGTTCTTTAGGTTGCAGCAGACTATTTCTGTCTCTCTGTCTTGCTTTGTCATCTGCACTCTCGAGTAGCTCCTTTTTGTATCTTCTGGCCAGAAAACTTTCAGTAAGTCCTTTACATTGTACTTCAAAGTCTGACTCAGCAATTCCTCCATGTGTGGAGGTACTGGCCACATGGAATCAAGTTAATCAGGGATCTGGGACACTGTCACCGTAAGAATGCTGTTTGTAGCTGTGGGTTTGCAGTAAACTAGATGTTCACCTTTTTATCCTCAATAACCCGGAGTATCTAACTTTCAAAACTAGACTAGATAGTTATAGTCAAAACAAATTTGGAGAATTCTAAAAACAACAATCTAAATTACTTTGGGGGAGTCAGCAAGCAAAATGGATGACAGTCTAAACACTTGCTTTATACCTACTATGAGTCTATTTATTTATTTATTTATTGAAGAGAATCGGAATTACAATCCTTTGAGTCATAGATTCCTTTGCAAAGGCTCCGTATCAGTATAAGAAAGCACAAACATAACATTAAACAGTATTAAACAAAGGTTGTATAGCACAGAGGTATATACTTTGGTGGGTTACAGCATCTAGGATCTTAAAGAAGACCCTGGGTCATAGTTGTGAAATATGGCAGGTTACAGTTTTGGAGGGTCAATAACTGAGCCCTGAGTAAGAGTTTATATATAGTGAGATTGTAGGACCCGACGATGTAGTCATGGGATAAAGCTAAAACATCTTGTCCCTTGCTTCTGTGGGTTTCACACTGCACTTGAGCTAGAAACTGTTTACAGTATGCCTGAGACTGAGTATGACATCCAGGAAGTTACATTTCTGTCATTCATATTGCTGGTGAATTTGAGGTTAAAGGTGTTCATATTTAGCCACTGAATGAACATCGTCTTCTTCCTCTGAATCCTTCCCGATACATATAATGTCGTCGATGTTATAAAACCACTTCACTATTTTGTTAATAAATGGGTTTTCAGCAGACTTCAGGGCTAAGATTTTTTACCTGTGTCCCTGGAAGAGGTTGATAAATGACAGGGCCATGGCTGCCCCATCACTGTCACACATAGCTACAGACAATATGTGTTGTCAAATTCAAAGTAGTTATGTATTAATGCATAACTAAAGACCTCTAAAATAAATAAATCAGCTATAGAAGGAGTCTTTCATTGGGTTTATTGGGTCCAGGATCTGGCAGCTTGGCTTCAATGCCAAGAAATGTGAAGTTATGCATATTGGATCCAAGAATCTTTGGACAGACTACTACCTCGGTGGAGTCCCAGTATCTGCATCAGAGGAGCAGAAGGAACTGGGAGTGATGATCACTAGTGACCTGAAGCACTCCATGCAATGCAAGAAAGCAGCAGCAAAGGCAAACAAGATGCTGGGATGCATATCTAGGGGGATCAGTAGTAGGAGAGTGGAGGTTATGCTGCCCTTGTACAGGTCACTGGTAAGGCCACATCTAGAGTATGGAGTTAAGTACTGGTGCCCACACCTCAAAAAGGACATTAACCTGCTGGAAAAGGTCCATAGGAGGGCTACAAAGATGATAGCTGGTCAGCAGAATAAGGCATATGAGGAGAGGTTGATGGCACTGAACATGTGCTCCCTGGAAGACAGGAGAGAGGGAGGGGACATGATTGGGACCTTCAAGAACATGAAAAGGATAAATAAAGTTGATAAGGAGTGCATTTTTAAGCTAAGTGGCAACCATAACGTGAGGGGGCACAGTCTTAAGCTGGAGGGTGGGATGTTTAGGAGTGGGGTCAGTAAGCACTTCTTCACAGAGAGGGTGGTGGACACTTGGAATGCGCTGCCAGAAGAGATAATCTCATTTAAGACAGTGGGCAGCTTTAAGAGAGGTTGGGACAGGTATAAGGAAGGGTAAGGGTCATGAGTAGAGATGAAAGGAGGATGGGAGGTGTGGGGTGAGGGGGCAGAGACAGTAGTTAAAGCTGTGGACCCTGCAACATGAACAGACTTGATAGACCAAATGGCTTTCTTCTGCTGGCTTCTTCATATGTTCATATGTATGTTTGTATGTACATTTTAGAAAATGCTTGAATGCCTGGATACCAGTTTAATGCTGTTTCAGTTTAATTAATAAGAGATTCAAAGTCAGTACCCAAGTAGATGTACGTATCATCCCATACAAAGCCATTATACTTTCCTAGTACATCCATTGTATCTGCAAAATGGGATCCTACAGTAGCTGGACCACACAGTTCTTGAGAAAGAAATCGAAATATATACACAGATTGTCAGACAGAGACCTCACGCCTGATACAATTGGATGGGCTGGTAGTTTGCTGAGAGACTTATAAATCTTGGACATGATGAAAAAGGTTGTTATTCATGGAATTTTAGCCCACATACATTGAAATTCATCATCAGATATCTAACCATTAGTTTTGCCCCATTCTAGCAAATTAAGCAGTTTCTTCCTAAACAGATCAGTGGCATCTCCAGGTAGTGCCCTATAGTTTACCTCATTATGTAAAAGATCTGGGGACAGATATTCAAAACTGCATTGGGCACAAACCATTTGCACAGGGTTAGCGTTGGGTTTGCATGGGTCTGCTACATTTAAAAGGTCAAATAGCATGGGCAAACTGCATTAATGCCGGGCAAAAGTATAATGTTGCAAGGGGCAAACCGAGGGGTCATGTACATGAATACAGGCACAATGCTATATTCAGTGTTTTTGTGCAACTTAGCATGACACTTTGTGCAGTGCAAATTACCGCCCATGAAAAGGTAGTCTTAACTCTGGGCAAACTAGCTTTGCACAACTTTCTGGCTTTGCGCAACTTTTGCATGGCTTTGCACAACCCTAACCAGTAAATATTAAACATAGAAAGAAACCATACATAGAAGACACATTCTGCACATGGATGGCACCTCCTATGACACCATCATCTGCCACCAGGCTCAGCCATGCCAGGCAGTAAGTGGTGACCCAGCACCCAGTAGACACTATGGCAGTGTGTCCATACAGCACACACCTGCAGACCACCCTTTGGTGGACACCAACAGAAGCCAGCACACACATGCAGCATTAGGGCATGGAGGGTGTTGAAGGGACGGTGTACAGGTGGCCAGTCTGCACCACATACTGGGTGCTGCCACAAGGCTGGGACAAGCCATGCAGTGCAAATGGTCCAGTGTTGGGAATATCCCAACACCAGTGTGCCTGTCGGATGGTACGTGCCCCCCAGCCACATACTGCACATCTGTGCAGACACCACAGCACACACAGCCAGCCATGTATATGTCACTGTGAGTATCCCATGCTTGTGGTGCAGCATCTGTGGGTCACACAACAGAATAACAATAATATCCACTGTCAGTACACACCCCTGCAAGATGGGCATGTTACTGTGCAAAGTGCAGTGGTCATTGATGCTCTACACACCATAGGCATTGCTGTGTCCCTCACACTATGGGCCTCCTTGTTACTGTAGTGTCTGCTGTGCTCTGTGGCAAGAACTACAGTTTGACAACTACATGCAGCACCACCACCTGTGCCTGTGCTGTGTAGTCTTCTGGGGCACAATATTCTGTGTGGTTCTATACAAATGTAGCCTACAGCTACCACCGTGTACTTCCAGACTGACCTACAGGTGGGAGTGTGGGCTGACCCAATCAGCCCCAGGACTTCCAGGCTGACTTACAGGTGTAGCTGTGGGACTCTCCAATAGCACTGGGCAAACTGCATGCAAATCAAGACATAATGAGATGCTAATCTGGATGTTTGACCACAGACTGCCTAGGTAGGCTCATTTGCATTTGCATGTCACTTTTGAATATAGAAAAAATTTTGCCCTGGGCAAATGTGATAGAGCCAGGCAAACAGCTTAGCTCAGTGCAAAACCTGCACTATACCTGCGCAAAACTTGTGCATCACCTGTGCAAATGTGTCTGCACCACACAAACATTTTAGAAACATGGTACATTTCTACAGATTTTCCCATGCGCTGGTGCTTGCAGCTGTAATGAATCCACTCCTTTGCTAATACACACATTGGCCTCATGGTTCACCTTTACCTTCCTTCACGTTGCTGTGCACTGGGCTGCTGTTGTGGTTTGCACTTCCTGGTTGCTATATTCAGAGTTGTCCAATTTCCCAGGCTATTTTTGCACTGCACTCTCTGCCCAGTTTTCCTGGCTTCCTTAGCACGCTATATTCAGCAGGTGTAGCACTGGGCTTATCCCTTTTGAATATAGTGGGCTATTGGGTCTGGGCTAATTTGGCATGGGGGGCAGTGCTTATTTAGTCCCTGATTTCCAGGTCCCTGAATTTACCTCAGTGTCTTACTCTGTCCCTCCTAAAACTTGTATTTCCATGACCCTACAGTGGGGGTTATACACATGGAATAATGTCAAACATTAATGTTACAGTCGTGTTCTTCCTTAGAAAATGCATTTTACACTGCACCACGTATCCTACCAGCTTTCTGAGTGGATATCACCAATTATTAGGATGTGTCCCTGATTTTAAACCTTTGTCCCTGATGTTTTTAAGCCTTGTCCCTGACTAATGAGGCAGGGGGTTGAGAGGTGTGTTAGCAGTAGCTGTGAGATATCTCTGTGCAATCACGTGCAATGTTCTCCACCTGCAACACTGGCTTGTTACGGAGTCTAATGAGCTGCAGTTGCAGTTTGCACTTCCCTGTTGCTAAATTCAGTGCTGTCTTATTCCTGGGCTATTTTTGCCCTGCACTCCCAGACCAGTTTGCCTGGCTTCCTTAGACTGTTATATTCAGCAGGATTAGCACTGGGCTATTTTCATTTGAATATAGCTTGCTTTGTTCTCCTGGCTAAGTTTGCCCGCCAGGCAGTGCTAATTTAGCCCAGGGGCAAAATTTTGAATATCTGGCCCCAAGTATATTGACCCACAAGCCACAGGTGAAAATAATTAATGTCAGGCAATTTCTCCTCACCATAACATTCGGCTCCATAGTCTGGAGTCCCATTTTGGTGAGTAGCCATTATCTAATAGAAATAAATGAATGCCCAGGTATACTGAATAATATCCTGTAAAATATCCTGCAAAAAAGAATTGTTGCCTTGTACATGAATTTCAACTTAGTGGGGGTAAAGAGGCTCACTGCACCCAGGAGTCCAGCTTTTTTAAACAGGAATTATAAGGCTCCTTATGTACTCAGGAGTCCTTAGTATTTTGTAGGGACTAAAACTACTGACTCTGCCAAAGGTACTCCATAATCCTCAGCAGGGACATTTTTTCCCTACATCATTGTTCCACAGTTCACAGGCACTAAACAGCTGCTGAAACTTTTGTAGTACTTAAACATATTTTGAGAACTTAGGTAATAGGAATTCTGGTTTCATAATTAAATTAGTTATTTAAAAACTGTAAGAGCGATATTAAGGAGTTTAAATTCCAAGTTAAAACTCAGCTGCACTCTCTTGGGGGAGAGGGCAATAACCCTTAGTTCATCTCCTTAACTCACTAAAATAGCACCTCTTGTTAAATTCTACAAGAAACACGTTATTTTGTGGAATTTAATAATCGGCGCTAAGGCTCCAAGCATTCTGGATTCCTTTAATTTTCATTTTCAGCTTAGTCTTCCATCTGAATTGTGTATCAATGGCATTATTCATTTAAGTAGTTCACCTGGATCTGTCCATTTGTCAAACAAAATTTCAAAGCAGTACCTTTTCAAAGGGGAATACTGCAGATTCAGTAATTTACCAGCTATGCAATGAAGTCTTGACAGTATATTGGGTTTCTTTGCTGGCAGAAACTTATGGTTATCTGTAGTAAGCCTTCCTTCTCCACTTACTTAATTAGATAGATCAGCGAATGATTCCTCTTCACCTGACCAGCATTACCTGACACAAACAGGAAGGTATGAGTAACCATGTCAAATGCCTTTGTGAGATCAATGTAGATTGACCCCATTGGGTGACCACAGTCAAGCACTTTATGAATGAAGTTGGTATACTCTAGTAGGGCAGAGGTAGTACTATGCCCCTTCCTAAATCCGTGTTACTGCAGGCATTAGATGCCATATTTGGCCAGGTACTCAGATAGCTAATTAATGAGCTGAATGAATGTTTCTGCTTCCTCTGCAGTGTCCTGCCAGATACAGAGGATTTTGTCAATATATCTGCCCCAATACTTGATCCTATCTGCAAAGGGGTTAGACCTATGGTTGTAGATTGCCACCTCCTCTGCCATGCCAAAATAATGTTGGTGTAGAAGGACCTATCGATGACCCCATGGCCATACCACAAATCTGTAAATAACATAAGGAATCAAAAAAAAATAGTTCAAAGTAAGAATCACTTCAAGGGCATTGGCAACAAAATCTGGGTCTAGCACACTGCCTGTACCAAATTTCTTCATGAAGTATTTTACTGCATTAAGTCCAAGATGATGTTGGATGCTGGTGTACAGAGACGTCACATCATTCGTGAGCAACATTAATCTAGCATCTCAATTCAGGTGTTCAAATGGCTCCAGAACTGCCTTGTGTCCTTTAAATAAGAAGGGACACATTTTACAATAGTTTGCAGAAAGGAATCTGTAAAAGTTTGTTTGTGAAAGTTTATTCCTTAAGAACATTCCAAAGAAAAGGATAGCCCATTTGAGTGTTAACTAATTTTCAGAGGGGTCCACGTTCATACATAACAAATAATACAATAAATATACAGCATAACAAAATACTCATATTTCATAAATATTCAAAAAGACTTACACAATCACATACATTCATGAAAATGGATAAAACAATAAACAATAATGATATCAACAGCAGCAGATTTTTAATTGTGCAAACTCTTGAAACAATCAACATCTGATCTTATTCCAAGGAACAGTTGCCTTTGATCTCAAATAGTCTGGTAACCTATTCCAAATTCTTGATCCACGGGAAACTATAGCAGAGTTTCCCTTTACTGTTCTCACTTTAGGGATCACCAGTTCTATGTTTTGTGCTGTTCTCAAATCTACCCTAGAAGTATGTATTTCAAATAAATTATCTAAGTATGGTGATGTATTTTTCTTTAAACACTGATGAATGAAATGTACTGTGTGCAAATGTCTATGCTCCATTAAATTAATCCAGTTCAGGGATCTGTACATTATGCAGTGTTGTGTCAACCGTGGAGCTTCCAGGGCAAACCTGGCACATCTATTCAGATAGATTTTCAGTGAGGGATTTGACAGATGAAACAATGGATCTGTTGGGTGGGTGTTGGGTGGGTGATGGAGGTTCTTGTGGACCTTAGGTAGTATATAGAATGTAAGGACTTTAGGTGTTGGTTGGACTAGATAATCAAATTCCATTTTAGTAATAATTCCTTGGTTTAAGGACTCATTCAGAAACCTGTAAAACCAAACATGCCAGAAGGGGTGCAGTAGGGTCACTGAATAAAGGATGGTAAAATTTAATGGTTACTCAACTGATTCATGACTTTCTGCTTGTAGGAGTCCTTATTCATAACCATTACCATGCCCCGTCAGCAAGTTTGATAATGATATTCGACATGTTCCTGAGTTCCTCCATTGCAGGTTTTTCATGTACCAAAAGGTTGGAATTTCACTGGTGGTATGTTCTTAAGATGTTCTCCACTTCAGTAAGCACCAGTTTTTGAAATGTCATAATTGCTGGTGAGTGGGTCCCTACTGGGACAAAATGTGGAGCACTTTCAAAATGATTTCCTTTTCAAACTGAAATCTTTGCCCAGGTACACATTCTGATCTCATTCCTTGAAAAAGTCAAAAGCCAGCTTGACATTCCAATCTTCTGGTAATGGTGGTTACATGTCCACATTGTCAAGTTCCAGGAAGGTGTGGTCATATCCTCTTTCACTTGATCTTCTGGTGCATCTTCCTGTACAGTGATATCCCCCAGGATGAAAAGCACTTTTAACGCACTCTGCAGTATACTGCAGCAGACCTATTGAATAAAGCAATGTAATTTCAATGGCAATTAGTCCCCCCCCCCGTCATGCAGGAAACGGAGACATTCACTTCATGCTGGCAGTGTCACATTTTCCTGAATGACAAAGGGGACTAATTACCATTGAAATTACATTGCTTTATTCAGTAGATCTTTTGCAGTATTCTGCAGAGTGCTGCAAATACTGTTGAATTGCATATCATCCTGGCAGACACCACTGTATGTCACATCCAGCTAGTGGAAATCTCCCAGTTTCAGCTGCACTAATATAATTTAGGCATGACTGGCTCATCCTCTCTCTTTTGTTAAAATTTATTTAGGTGAGTTTATGGATGGTCTTCCTCAAGTCTACTTGAAGTTGAAATTTGTCAATGGGTACTTTGGGGACAAAGGACAAACCTCTTGACAATACCCTAATGTGGGCTGTATTTAATTTGACGTTGGAGATATTAATTACTTGTTTTTCTTTCAAAGGTTGTGCTGACCTTGTTGTTGTTGATGCTGATGATGTTGGCGCAGATTTTGTTTTAGTCCTGCATCTTCCTCCCCTTGTGCCTCTCCTTGTTTTGTGAAAGTTGTCTGGTATGTCCTCTTTGGTATTGCTCCTTTCATGTTTCTTCCTCTTGTGAAGGTCCTGAGCCTCTTTCTCAGAAAAAAGACACAGCTTTTGTTCCTTTGGTTGGTTACTGTTTTCTCCTTTTTGAGTGGGATGTGTGGAATGGGTAGCATGTTGCCTCTCCCGAAGCAGAAGAGGTACTTTGGTTTGTTCTGTTTCACTCAGCAGTTTATTGATCTTTTTCATCACTACATTTTTAAATGCCCTGATGACTAGATTTAAGGTACAGTACTAGGGCAGAACTAAGATTTAAGTTTTAACATAGACCTGTGAATGTTAGAAATATTCTGCCCTGTAATATCAGAATACTGTTCTAGAGCCATGTCCAGAGTATAGATCAATGTTATTGATATCATTTGGCAGTTCATTGTTAAATAATGATTTGAGTTGCTACAGATTACACAAGTCCTGTTTAGTTTTATCCTCTTCTACTAGTGGGGAATGTTCCCCCCTAAATGTACATTACCTGATTCAGTTGCTTCCAGATCAACATGTAGAATCATGCCTGCTGCTTGAGGTTCAGTCTCATTGGTAGCATCAAAATCATATCAGAAGCCACCCATGTTTGTCCCTGTAACTGGTCTGTTGGCAAAGAAATCTTTGAGCCAGATCTTACATAAATGTTTGTACAGGTCCACTTTAGTGGAAAATGTTTGGGGGACACAGTTAAGCCTTAATATAGTAGGGGGATCTGTTCAGCAGACAGCTGATATCCGTAAGGCTGATTACCTTCTGTACTTTGTTTGGTTCAGCCTCCATAGTGTGCAGTTTGCCTCATCCTCTTCTTCCTTTCTTTGTTTTCTGCATGTTTTTCTTGTGTAAGTTTTATATTTTCTTATTCTTTGCTGTATGAAAATGTGATGTACTAAACTTGCCCAAAGTGCACAGTATATTTTACAGCACATTTACATTTAGTTTTTTTTTTTACTTGCACTTATTTTTTTTTTTCAAACTACATACATTAGTTTTATATTTTCTTATTCTTTGCTGTATGGGAATGTGATGTACTAAATTTGGCCAAAGTGCACAATATTTGTGCATTGACTTTTTTTTTCTGGTTGTGCTTATTTTTTTTTCAAACTGCATACATCTTGTTAAGAATGTGAAGTTATAAGATAGATGCACCAAAAGTGCCCAGTCAGTTACATACTGTGTCTTAGCAAATGTGCACAATTGTTTCACTATTGTGTATCCCAATTTTGAAGCTGCACATGTATAAATTAAGAAAAGTTGCACTTTCCCCAGGAAGATGATTTTTTTTTTTTTTTTGCAAAATACAATACATTCTTGTGAAGATTGTGAAATTGCATGGAAGTTTTGTGTGCTGTTTTTGCAATAAGTGTGCAACGAACTGGCAAACACTGAAACATAGAACATAGAAACATAGAAACTGCTGGCAGATAAGGGCCTTTGGCCCATCTAATCTGACCAATACTCCCAACTGCTGTGTTCCTTTACTTTGCCTATCTTCATTGATAGGTTGATTAATTGGTTTCTGACTGAACCAAGACTAGTATCTGAATCTTGCCACAGTCATACATTTTACCAGCCATGAAGTTATGTCTCTACCTTGATTCCAAGTGAGTAATAAACCATACAAGACTCAATGTCATGAATGTGCTCAAGCTATTTCTGTACTTGATTATAGACTGCACCATAGTAGTCCCATTGCCTGCTTTTGTTTCTGCATTACTTTTCCATCCCACAGTAGGAGAGCACTTCAATGAGCCATATCTACATACTTTCATACTAACCAACACCACTGTTCTTGGCCTTCCCTGGGTCCTTCAGAGCAGGGCACATTTATGACATGTCTACACTGATGTGAGTCCCCTTTCTGAATGGCTATGCCCTCTCTTATTTAACTTACCCACAGGAGGCAGGATACTCAGAACTGATTTGCATGCACTACTGCATGTCCTATTCCTGGTTTGATTCTTGCTGTGTATCCTCTAAATATACTAATAAATAATGTTTTCTATCCTTGATTTTGTGAAATGTATTTAGTTGGTGCTCTAGAGCCTCATGTTTCTACTTAAAGGGGAACTGTTGTCTTTAGGATTTCTTTGTGTCTGAAATCCCATAAAAAGCTAATTTGAGTGCTTACCTGTGAGTCTTAGTAGTCCAGAGTTATTCATATGTAAATCAGCCTGTTATTAAGTGCTGGGGGCAGCCATGTGTTTTAGACTCCTGACAGGCAATGACGTCACCAAGGGACTTAGCCCTGCTTTGACTGTAGATAAACTAACAATCGTTTGTTTTATTACGTGTGTTTTAAAGTGTTTTTAAAACACTTTCTACATTTATAAAATAATTGTTTTGTATGTGCATTGAAACTAGCGAGTTATCACCTTTACGTTTCAAACTGTTAGTAAAAATAATCCAATAGAATTCTGGCATTGTTATGGTAGCAAATCCCATTCCATCCAAAGTATTTCAGTAAGAAACTGTTATACTTTTAACTTCATCAAAGTAAGTAAAATATTCTTTCAATAATGCTTTTCAGGTTTAGCAATTGTCCTGAAGCATGTACATGTAAATAGGCTGTACCATTCCATGAATCAAATATGCTGTCCACATGGAGTACTACTTTGTTAGCTAGCCAGGTACTACCAATTCAGTGAGTCCACAATATATTGCCATACTAAACTGCACTGAAAATGGCTGAATCTACACTGCTGTTTATTCTAAATATGAACTACCTCACTGTGTTAGTTTTTTCTAAAGTACTCTGCTCTATTCCTAGTACAACTGAATCTCTGCTGTACTATGCTATATTATGGATGCTTATTGTGGATTTAATACATGTATTATTTCACTGTAGTTTTATTTTTGTTCACTGTACGTTGTTGTATTTTAGCCTATCCTACCTAGGACCTCCTTGTGAATGAGTTTGCTCAATGAAGCCTTTTCCTCTTAAAATAAAAAATTGAAAGGTTATACATGTTTTAACAATGTTGTCCACCTATGTGTTTTTGAAATTAACAAACAAGCAATTGTGTCCTATTTTTTTCTTTTCAAATCAAACCTGGATAGAAAGAGACTATTTTCAGAATCATAACACATGTTCAGATAGTTTTAACTGTCTTTGTCCAGGAAAGGCACACTGAGCTACTGCTAATTCCCGGGTGTGTTTTGGGAGCACAGGGAGGTTACGTGACTTGCTCTGGTCACACAACATACAAGTAGAGCATGTTAGAATCAAAACACATTCTGCTTTATGAGCAAAGCTTGTTCAGACTCTTTGCTTTAACCTCTAGACTGTACTGCCAGCTGATAATCAAAAACTAACATTTCATGGCTGGTCCCATGATGCCAGGCCAGTAGATATGGAGCCACATTTGCATTTTACAGACCTGACTTCACACCCAAAATTGTAAGAGAAAAGGCTATAATAGAGGGAATGGAAAAAGACAGAAATTGGTGCTTTGGCAGCCCCAGAAATCTGTACTGACATGAACACAGCCAGGGTTTAGAAATCCTGATATTGGGCCCCAGTACCTGTTGGCACCACAGAGCCAGCCATGAGATGTGTAGTTTTGGATGATCAGCTGGCAGTATAGCCTAGAGGTTAATACAATCCTGAAGATGGATTATTTTTATTAACAGTTTGAAATGTAAAGGTGATAACTCACTACTTTCAATGCACATACAAAGCAATTATTATAAACATAGAAAATGCTGTAATAACACCTTAAAATACACTTAATAAAACAGATAATTTCCCATTTAACTTGTTGGAATATCTACAGTCAAAGCAGGGCCAAGTACCTTTGGGGCATCATTACCTGTCGGGAGTCAAAAACGCATGACTGCCCCCAGCCCTTAATTACAGACTTAGTTACATATGAAAAACTCTGGACAGCAAAGACTCACAGATAAACACAATGACTCACTCAAATTAGCCTGTTATGGGCTTTCAGACATTAAGAAATCCTGCAGATGACAGTTCCCCTTTAAGGAACAGACCCTAATTTGTGATGTTTCCTGGATGGCTTCATCTAGACAACTCTACATATTGCATAGCATGCAAGATTCAGAGACCCGGTATTTCTTAAGTTTGTTTTACCTGATTTGCAGCTGAAAAAATGTCAGAAAAAATATGTTGAGGTGCTAAACACAATTCCTCTCTTGTCAAACAAGCAACCAGACAATAATTCTAATAACTGAATACAGAAAACAAGGCAAACTCCAACATGTAGCAAACCCATGCACACTGAGACCATTAGCAAACACCAATACAACACAGAGGTTCTAAGCAAACCCATGCATAGCTGTTCTTTGCAAATCCAGACACACAGAGGCCCCAAGCAAACAGGAATGCACACAAGCTCTGAACAAACTCATACACAGACATCTATTGCAAATCTTTACATATGGTACATTACGGTAAAAGTCTTTAGCACATTTACACAAATAAGACACTAGCAAACAATAAATAACATAACAAAAGCATAACGCCTCTGTATTGCAACACAACTAACCTTAGCATAGAAAGAAAATAAAAGATACAATGCTGATAAGCTGAAGAAAGGAAACATAATTATTTTCCTTGGAAAAAATATTTGCTGTTCTCTGCCACAGCTGTCTATATTTCCCAAGATATTTTTTCTAGGTTTACCTTAGGAAATGCTGAGCTTCACAGCTGAATTTGCAAAGAGATGGTAGTATAAGCTGATACAGTATAACTATCAACTCTGTGTTGTTCTAAGTTGATCTCTCACAGACTGGAGAAATTCTACCATCTCTCGGTAATCCCAATAATATAATACATACCAACTCCAGTAATGCATTCCGATTCTTCATTTTGATAGTAAAGCTCCTGTCATTCACACAATCACATTTATATCTCCTCAATCCCTTCATTCATTATTTTCTGTGTAACTTTAATATTATGTGTCACTGCATTCTTCAAGTACATCCCTTTTCTCCCAAGTGTTAGTTCCCTGGATTGACAATTTTAGTAATTACATTGTGCTTCTACACCCATTTCAACTTCCTGCACAGCTTCCATAACCCAATACTAAATTATTTTCCCTTGCAGTTGTGTTCTTCATATTTTACTCCCCTTATCTTAATCAGGCCTAGGTGATGTCTTGCACCTGACTCAGCAATACTCACATCGTATTTAAATGCATCCTCATTACTGTAACTACCCTATTCACTAGCATACCAACCCAAATTTGCTGAGATGGAGTTCAACACTCTCTTATATTCCTTTTCATTTCTATAAGTTCCCTAATGACTAAAGCGCCTGAACCTTGAATCCTAGCCTTTGTGACATGCTTACCTAGTTGCACTCTACTTCACTTCCACTATGTTTGGCATAATAAATGTCTTACATAACACCACCAATGAGGTTTGATATCTCAATCTGAGGCCCAGCCACCTATATTTAGATTTCAGAACCTCCATCCGGTAACTTGAATTACATTATGAAAGAGATGCAAGTGTTAATATAGGCTATTTCTTAATGTTTGAAATATCTGTAAAGTCAGATATACTGTATTCCGTCTCTGTGCATACCAATATTAGGCACAAAATGCAGAATTCATGTTATAAAGGGAACCTCACATCAGAATGTATCTGAAATGACAGCTCACAACTTGCAGTAACATGAGATATATTTTATTTTCTTTGGCCGCAGAAGTCCTGTTGCTAGTGAAAGAATTCCTCTAAGGGACACTGTCCACTGCCCTTAGGCCTCAAACTGTCCCTAGTTTAAACAAGCATTTATCAATACCGAGCATTGCTTACTTCTGTTTGCTGTAGACAGGTCAGAAAAATGCATGACACGTGTAAGGGTAGAAGGGGAGGGGAATATGGGAAGAAGGGAGGAGTGATAGCAGACTTGTTGGGCTGCTTTCTGCTATCAGCATCTATGTTTTCCTGTTTCACTTTGTGCCTAACTGGGACCCCTTCTCTCTGTGTGTGACAGCAACCTGAGTTTCTGACCACTGGCGGGAAATGTATGTGCAGTGCTCTCTGTTCTGGTCACAGTTGCTGTCACTATGTCGACATGGTGTGCAATTGGTGAGCCTGGTTTTGGGATGGGAGATATAAGGCTGCAGGATATGGGGTGGGCTGACTTCCTTGGGGGGATAACATTGGAGGTATGTCTTTTTCATTTCTTGGTGGGTGGAGAGGAACACTGCCACATGACAATCATCCCAACTGAGCAACTGAGGACTGTCCTGCTTGCCCCCTAGGAGAGTCACTAAAGGAAGGGTGCCAGCAGGTAAATGGGCTGAGGACAAAATCAGAGAGACAACAGCAGTCTAATGGACATCAGGACCCACTTGGTAACCTGACTGTCCAAGCAGTGGCACAATTAGTTTAGGGTCAAGGTCATTTGAGGTTCGGACCCCTGAAGGGGTTTAAAGCTAACAGGGCCTTAAGCAAGGCAGCTGGAGTGCTCAGAGAGAAAAGGAAGGGAATGGGAATGGGAGGAGAAGTAGTGAAGGAGGAGAGGAGGGAATGAGCACAGGTGATGAAAAAGATATTGAAGAAGGAGGTAACAGTGACCAAGATGGGGAAATTATCCAACCTGAGAACTGAGAATGGATTGGAGGTGATTATAGGGAGTGGATAACCTTCCAGAATTTGGGATGTCTTAGATTATTTTGCAATGAGGATGCTAAGTGTTCAGATTTTGCAAGCTTAGTAGCTTTTGTACAGGGGTATTTAGTCAGGTCAGTAGGGGAGCCAGTTAGACCTGCAAGTCTGCCATGCTAAGTCTGTAGCATGAAGGGAAGCAAACAGTTCAGCTGAGGGGGTTGGAACCTCTGACCCTGATTTTATAAGGTGGCCATGCTAATCCCAAATAGCCGTGAATCTAGAATGGAACATTTGGAGGGTAGCATTGATGTTGACAGCTGTTCAGTTGGGAGACAAATCAGTTGAGAGTAGGCCATTATGGAAAAAAGACAATTCCAGTCATCTGAATGAGCAAATATGGATAAATCAGGAGGCACTTCGGGCTGTAGAATTTTGCACATGCAGTAGGCCATATGGTTGTCACTAACAGTGTCAAGGAGAGTGCCTGCATGCAAAATATGGTGAGGGCATGAGGAGAGAACCTAATCCACTATGGAGTGGTTTAGGTTTTTAAGATTTAAACAGCTGGGATCTGTGATTAGCTGGGAGAGTTGTAGTGCTTTTATGTTTTGTTAATTTATGAGAGGAAGGGCAGTGCCAATTGGCGGTAGAGTCTCCAAGAATGAGTAACTCACCCAAGGAGGAGTGAGAGGAGGTGGTAGAGAGGAACTCAGTGACAGAGGCAGGAAACAAACCAGGAAGCTGTAAATGGCAGAAGAAATTAGGAGTCAGTGAGCATGGAACAGTGCCTTTGAATTTAGTGCCCAGCACTGGCTTTGCCCACTTGCTGTGTACTACAGCCTGATTGACTACCTGTTGTGGTTATTGTCCTGAGTGGTGAGGTGGCTCTCTTGGTCCCAGGGACCCATCCACCAATGGCAATTGTAGAGGGGAGGGGAGCAGTGCACCCCTTACAACCCCAAAGTCCAAGAAGGCAGTAGAATTCCAGTGCGAGTAAAGACAGGTTGTATTAATTGGCTTCACATTAGTGATGTAACTGTGGTGACCATGTAAGATAGTTTTGCTTGTTGTAGTAATGACTTTTGCAATGGTGACTTCAACTGGAGGCATGAATTTTCCTTTGTTCCAGACCAGTAATCACAGATTTATGAGTGGAGTACCACCCCCTTGCCCTTTATGCCTGGAACCTCCCTTGTAGTAGTCTACAATCACCATGTGAGTATACAGCCATCTTTCCCTGTTGAAATAGTTTGCCATATTTGAGCTTGCACTTCCCCATACTGACTTGTTTCTGATATACATATACTGGAACCCTGATCTCCTGTTTCATACGGGCTGTTAAAATTTTAAACTGGCCAGTCAGGTAGTGCCAACAGTAGTGCATTGTGTTACCATGTGGGAGACCCAGGTTCATGGCCTGAGTCTGAGTCCCTCCATTGGGCAGGTGAAGTCATGGGGGCAATGGAGACAGCAAGCTCAGACTTTGGGGTGACAACAATACACTGCTGCTGTTGGGGGCTGTGCACTAATGTGAGCCAGGTATGTGTGAGAGGCATGTATCTACCCCACACAGCTCTGCACCCATGGACAAACATGCAGTGGCCAGCATGCATGAATGCTGGCCACTTCCATGTGCCTGTCTGTGGCCCTGCCCGCAGCATGCTGTTGTGTGGGGGCAGATTGGAGAACACAGGCTGGCATCCTGTTGAATGCCCATCCTGGTCCTTTAGTGAATCCCTTGCTATGCAAAGAGCAAGGGATTGTGGGACTGCATTTAAAGTGCATGGGTGACCCTGCCTACCCAGAAGGCTGGGGCAGAATGGCAGTGAGCATTCATTGTCCTGCCTCAGTTGGCAGATGTAATTGGGGGGTTACACAAGAGATATGGCAGGGTCCCTACTGCTGTATCCTACACCACCTTGCCCACCACTCAAGCCTTTCCGAATGGCATGGATTGCAGGCATGCCAGAGGACCATCCACACATGTAGCTGTGCAAAGGGCCAGGGCATCCGGTGCAGAAGAGGTGCACGTTCCTTCCATGAATGTCACCAGGGGTCCACTGGGCCCCCAGTGCACAGCACTTTATTATAGAATTGCCTGTGTGCTGCAGATCCATAGCACATAAGAAATCTGCAGTTTTCATGCCTAGGCCCCAATGTATGGCTACACACTGTTGGTCAGGTCTGCCTGAAGGAGGTAACACTGGCAGAAGTGACTACTAAGATAGAGGGGTGGGACTCGTGGGAGAAAAAAAGAGAAAATTGCCAGCCTGTGTCTTGGATAACAGCCCCTCCTTGCTGCATAAACCTCTGATGCTCATTATTCACCACTGAGGCTGTTAAAAACTTTTCTTCCCCTAGTGGAAGCAGAGGGGTCCTCTGTGATAGGACGGATTGGATTGGGTGTGTGGATTGGGGATTGACAGCAGAGTGAGTTTATTTTGCTTTTGTTAACTACATAGGTGTGCTAGACAATAAATGCATATTTGTGAGCACTAACTGGAGGAAAAACAGTAGATCAAGACAACTGTAGCAAACAGTAAGTACATAGCAAGTAAAAAAGCAAAATGCACAGCTTATTATAGGCAATAAGCAGCAATTACTGAAACAGTGAAAGAAATAAGCAAAAATTAGCTGACCATAGTATAATAGTGCAACATAACAGCAGCTGCTACAGAGCAAGGAAACAGCAAAATTACTTAGCAGAAATAGGTCTAGTGGGTAGTGGGACATAGGTGGGTCCAAAGCAATAGATCTCATGGGTGCAAAAAACAGATTCAACATGCATAACCAAGGAACATTTGCTGGTGCCCACTATGCATCATATTTAAATTAGCGTGCTAAACAGTGTGGTAATTTACTTTCTATTTGAAAGGACAGTGCTACAAATTTTACATATATAGGCAGGTGTCCTTGTAATTACATATTGACCTAGAGCTAGCCCTGGACCATTTGAAGTTTCATCCCCACTCCCTTCACATCCTACTTTGGAGAGTTTTAATGAAGAATCTGCTGTCTGAGTATGGTACTTATGGCAGTTTAGCCGTAGGTGATCTCTCTGGGTTTTCACCTTTGTCCAAGTTTCTGGTTTGGGAAGCAGAGTCCTGGGTTGAAAGTTTGTACTCTCAGTTGGCCCAGCTGAGTGTGACATGTAGGCTGACTGGAAAGGACCAAACTTTCATTGCAAATGGGGCTTCAGTGGAGTGGCAGCCCTATGTAGAGCAGACGTATGTGGTGGCTGAGGATAGGATTGGTGCTGGCCACAGCAGTCCGGGGATACTAGGACTAGCATTGGCTCACTTTCATGACGTTAGTCTTGGAAATTAGATAAGGGTTTCAGACCACAATGTAGCACTACAACATCCCAGCATGGATTTTGTTCTAAGATCTCGGGTTCAAAAGTTGCAGAAAATGCTCCCCCTGCACTGCTTCTCATGGTCACCTTCCTGCTACTGTCTAAAGCAGTGACCTCTTAATATTCTAGTGATCTCTCCATCTGGAAAGGAAGGTAAATAATAAAATGATCCTGATCGTTAGGTGGGCAGACTTTAAAAACATGGGTGAAATTCTGGTGGGGCACCTGGAGGGGATTCAACCAGGCTTGGACACAAGTCAGAAGTGGGATGTCATAAAAAAGGAGCTAGTGGAGACTATGGGGGCATGTACTAGAACACAGAGCAAGAAAGGGAGAGCAAAGAAGCCCCGTTGGATGACTCAGGAGAGAGGCATTCCAGAGGTTCAAAAAGTCAGGGAGAGGAGAAGACAAGGAAATGTACATAAAAAAATCCAGGGAGGCCACCAAACTAGTCATGGCAGCCAAGACTTCCAGGGAGCTGAGGCTGGCACAGGGTATTAAAACAGAGAAAAGGATTTCTTCAGATACATAAGGGAAAGAAGGAACAACAAGGACCAAATAATGAGGATAAAAAAGATAGGGGTGGGTGGAGAGAAGGGAAGATCAAGCAGAGGGATTAAATGAAAACTTCTGTTCTATACTTATGCAAGAGAAAGCAGGTCAGGTACCACAGTGGAGAGGTGGGGTAGGCAGGGGGTAGGAGGTGACAGATGCAAGAATTACTGAGGACAGGGTACTGGAAAGACTGAGGGCACTGAGGGTAAACAAGGTACCCTGGGCCAGATGGCATTCACCCTAGGGTACTCAAGGAGCTGGCTGAGGTTCTGGCAGTGCCACTGGCTGACCTGTTCAATACCTCCCTGGACACGGGATGCATACCACAGGACTGGAGGATGGCCCATGTGCTGCCCATCCACAAAGGTGGCCCAAAGGATGAACCAGGAAACTACAGGCCAGTGATCCGCACATCAATTGTGGGGAAGCTCATGGAGACAATCCTGAAAGAGAGGCTGGTGACCTCTTTATAGAACAATGAACTCCAGGATGGGCATCAGCACGGGTTTGTCTTGGACAGATCCTGCCAGACCTACCTCATTGAGTAATAGGATTGGGTGACAAGAGAACTAGACAAGGGTCATGCAGTGGATGTCCTGTATTTGGATTTCAGCAAGGCCAATAACTCTGTGCCACACGGGAGGCTGGGGGAAAGCTGGAAGCTGTGGAGGTGGGAGTGAAGATGGTGAAATGGATAATGAATTGGCTAAAGGGTAAACAGCACAGGGTGGTAGTGGGAGGGGAACTCTCAGCACTGAGGGCAGTGATAAGCGGGGTGCCACAGGGACGGTGCTGGAGCCGGTGTTGTTCAGGTTATTCATAGCTGATATCTCACATGGGATCCAAAGTAAGATCAGTCTGTTTACTAATGATGCCAAAATTGAGGTGATGGTTAATGACATTGAGGGATGGGAGGGGCTACAGGATGACCTAACTAAATTGCAGGAATGGTCAGAAACATGGCAGCTGGGGTTCAATGGCAAGAAATGCAATGTAATGCACTTTGGAGCAAAGAACCAGGGGAGGGTCTATCAGCTGGGAGGGGTACAGTTGGGTAGCACAGTGGAGGAAAAGGACCTGGGATACTTATAACAGGGAGCATGAACAACTCTGCTCAGTGTAGGAAGGCAGCAGCGAAGGCCAACAAGATGTTGGGGTGCATAGGAAGGGGAATCTCCTCTAGAAGTAGGGAGGTAGTCCTTGCCCTGTACAGGTCATTGGTCAGGCTTCACCTGGAGTACTGCATGCAGTTCTGGCACCTGTAACTGAGGAAGGATGTCAGATTGTTGAAAGAGGTACAGCATAGAGCGAGAAAGAAGATCCAGGGATTGGAGGGAAAGCCCTATGAGGAAAGGCTGAGTGAACTAAATATGTATTCTTTGGAGGAGAGGAGGGATAGGGGGACATGATTGAGACCTTTAAGTACTTGAAAGGGATAAACAAGACTCAAACAGAGGGGATCTTTCAATTAAGAAGAGGAAGGGACATGAGAGGGCACAGATTCCGACTGGATGGGGGAAGATTCAGGAGGGAGGTAGGGAAACAGTTCTTCGTGGAAATGGTGGTGGGCAAGTGAAACACTCTACCATAGGAGGTAGTGGCCTGTAAGATGGTGGGCAGTTTCAAGAGAGGATGGGACAGGGTGAGGGTGAGGGTAAATCAAAGGAGGGGAGGAGTGTGAGGGGTAGCTGCAAGATGAGGGGCTAGCTTAACAACTGAGCAGACTTGACAGACTGTGAGGCCTATTTCTGCTGGCGTTTTCATATGTTTGTATGAACATAGTGAAACAGTAAGAGGGAAAGATAAAAAAAGAGTTTCAAGTGTTTTTAAGGGAAAAAGGCTAAGAGGAGACAGGAGGAAGTGTTTGATAGTTAGAGAAAGGATGCAGTGTAAAAGAGGGAGGATGAGTTTGGAGGACTGAGAAAAGAACTAAGAAAAAACATTATGGAGGAACTATTTAAATCCCAGCTGGAGCAGCACCAGCACCACCACAACAGGTTCTCAAGTAGCTTCTTTAGAGTTTCTACCATTGAAGAAACTCTGCAGCAGAGGTTTTCCATCTCCACTTGCAGTTGTGCCAGCTCTTCTGTGGGGGTTGTTGGCATTGCCAGTGCTCTTGCTGTGCTACCACTGCTGTTTCTGCACAAATGTGACCACCATGGATGTGGTCAGACTGTGCAGTGCCCCCTTGGCAGCACAGATGTACCAATGCCACAACCACCACTTTCCACTTCCTGTTTTCTGGACTCCTACTGGCTCAGGTGGCAGATTTTCAGGTAGGTATGTTGCCCACAAGTGCCTAAATGGCTGCTGTTCTTCCCATAACTGGCCAGTGGGTCACAGTCACAAAGATTGTATTTGTCAATACTGTCAGTTTTGTGGTCCATAGTAAAAAAAATTCTCAAACAAGGGAAGACCTGGGCTGCTTACTTGCATAGGCACTGATGAGCCAGAAGATGATAAACCTGAATGTGGCTACTCAGGTGGAAGAGCCCTTGACAATGGTGATACTACAGGGGGGTACAGGAGGCTCAGGCTGCTGCCATGGAATGAAGGACTGCTGCTGCAGAGCTGAGAGAAATAAGGGCCATTGCTGCTCCCAGAGCTGCTGCTATTGCTGCACTGGAGGCAGCTGCGGTGCTTTGAAGGGGGCTGCTTGGTCATCCCTCCCACTTCTTCTACCTACTGTGTCCAGACTGGACATTGTCCAGCACAGGTGTTTGCCTCAACCACAAGTCCAAACATGACCCTGCCTTAACTCCATCATTCACAAATAAACAAAAGCATGAGACAGAGAAAAGAAAAGTTAGATAAAACACATGGAAAAAATCAAATACAGCTCTATAACCCAAGGTTATAACTAACAAAAATGTACTCAAAATATAGAAGAAACAAAAGCTAAATAATGCCTACGAACACAAAGAAATAAATAAGAATGATGAAAGAAAACAGAAAAAGTTTTTGAACTACTGTAATCTGTTGTTTTTTCAAACTATTTGCAGCTGTAAAAGCATGTCAGACTCCTATCTCCTAAAACCAAAAGTGACACAGATTGTCTGTATAGAGATGTACCATGTGACCCATTGAAGCTGTACCATGTGACCCTGAGGCACTTTTATTTACTACTGGCCTCATTTTGAAAAATTTCACCCTAATGCAGCCTAAAGGTGAAGTTGCCAGATGAAGTTAATAAAGATGAATTTCCTAGGAAATAGTGAAAATTCACGAATTGATCCATAAAACCTAGAGACTTAGACAATGGCAGCAGAAAAAGACCAATGGTACATCTGGTCTGCCAGGAGGTGAAGCTGGTAACTTTGCTGGAAATTTGCTTGTGAATTAAAATTTCGCAACATCGCTACTCATTATTATCCTACTGCTCTTGCTATCAGGTAGCACTGAGTTTAACCCTGGCTCTACCTTCCCCCTGTCCTCCAAAGGACTGAGGACTGTCTATGTAATACCCAGATCCTTCTCTCAAAGGTCAGTCAGTTTATGTGTTCTACTCTGAACCTGAAGCCTGGTGTCCAAGTCATGTGTGAATCCTGGTATTCTTTTAGAATTTCTGATACAGCCATCTCCCTTCAAAGCCACCTGTCTTTAGACAGGAAACTAGCAAGAGGAGTAATATTTTGGCTGTGTATGCCTTGGTGGCCCTCCAGTATGAGTTTATACACCTCATCTCATTGGTTTCTGTTTGGCATGTTCTCCACCTTTTTCTTAATCCCATATTTATTGCTGTTGTCTGCTGGTACCCTGATATCAACTCCCTTCTTGACCTCATCTTTTTTGTCTCTTCCCTCACCTCCTCTGGTGAACTCCTAGTATTGTGAGACCTTGACACTAACTGGGCCATTCCTCTAAAAAACAAATTTCAGAGAATTCAGGTCCTTCATTTCACAGAGCACATCTCAGAAGTTACACAGCTCAACCCATCTACAAACATCCTGTCCCTCATTGACTGGATTCTTCTTTCAAATTACCACCATATTGAAGAAGCAGGCATCTTCTTTGATGCCTTTAATGATATACAGATACTCTTCTGCATGCATATGATTCACTAAACCAAAGTCCCTTTCCCCCAAAGTGATCCAGCTCATGTCACTCAGGGAGCTTGGCTTATCTATGTTTGCTCACCTGTTTAGTATCAATTAGTCTTTCTTTCTTCCATCCCATAATGTGAATGTTGCCATTAACTATTTCTATTTTTAATTCATTCCAGTTTGGAACAAGTATGCCCCTTTTCAAGGGGCCTGTGCAAAAGGGTTCTGTCTCTTTATGAATCTCCACTGAGTTTTTTTTTTTTTTTTGGCCTTACTCAGAGCTTAGGACTTGGTCTGATGCCTTCACAAGTCCTTTGACTCCCCTAAAGAAGTTACAAAGTATAAAAAGTTTCACAACAAAATCAACCAGACTGATCAAATCAGAATGTTTTGCCTCTAACCTTAAATGAACATTATCAACCCATATATGTTCTAGAATGTTATCCACTCTTTTCAATCCCTCCCCAGTCAATTACTGCAGTCCTCAAAATATGTCTTCTGTCTCTAACCATTTGAAGTTGCCTCAGCTGGCTATAGCTTTTCTCACCTATGCTTTCTTCTCCTAGCCATTATTATTTACAATATATATAAACGACTTGCCTAAAGTAGTAGAACACATGGCATTAACAACGTATGCAGATGATATTGTTATAATGGCCTACAGGAAAATAAATCAGGAAATGGAGAACTATCTTTAAAAAGATTTCAGCAAGGTGGAGAAATGGTTCCACCAGTCAAAACGTTTACTAAATAGTAAAAAAACAAACTATATGGTCTTTTGTAGTAAACGGAATAACATTAGCCCCCCAAAACAGAATTCATATAAAAACTGTAAATAATGAAATATTAAACCAGGTGGAAACTTATAAATATTTGGGGGTAAATATAGATGGAAACCTAAAGTTTGATATTCACATAAAAGAACTAGTTAAAAAAAAAACTAATTGGGAGCTTACTGGAGATCTAGGTATTGTACAAATCAAAACATGAGACAGGATGTAGTAAACCAATTGATAATACCATGCATAGACTATGGAAGCCATGTATATAGCATGGCCAGCAAAACAAATCTAAAGTTAGTTCAAGTTTTATATAACAACTTGGCTAGATTTATCCTAAAATGTGAATACTGCACCCACTATTGCGATATGCAAACAATTCTACAGTGGCCATCCCTAGAACAAAAAAAGAACAAAAATAGCTAAAGCAAATACATGGGGTGGTACATAACCATAAACCTAGTTATCTTGTGGCAAAAATGATACCAGTGGAACATAGACATGAATATAACCTTAGAGACAATGGGGGTAATAAGTTTGTAGCACCTAAAGTCCACAATGTATTTGGAGGAATAGCCCAAATATGGGGACCATTAGATTATAAGATAAAACAAATCCAACAGCCTAATCACTTTATAAAAGCCATTAAGATATGATTTAAAAATGAAATGTACATGTAATGACTGAGATGTTTGTATCTACTTGACTGATTAAAGGGAAAGTGATCTGGTATATTTGTTAAAGAAAAAGTTTATAAGTTAGGTGTAGGAATAAAGAGTGAGTGAGTGAATATTTTAATGTATGAATGATATCAAAATAGAAGTGAGAACTGTTTGTATAACTTGAGGGATATTTGAATGAAATTTAAAATAGTTTATATGTTTTTTAAATACAGTTTGTAACAGGTTCATCTTTAAAATGGGTATTTGACCCAACAGTGTTTTGTAATATCTACCTGTATAAAAATAAATGAATAAATACAAGCTTTTACTGCTGCTATCCACTTTGTCCCATATTGCTCTGCCCCACCATCCTATACCTTCTTCTCTACTACCCAAGAAACTGTCCTTTCTACCCTACTGGCACTTAACCCAGTAAATGTAACCATCCAACTGGACTTCACCCCCAAGCCTTGACCTCTCTGCATCTGCTACATCTTCCCTTTACTCACTGATAAAGTTCCAGGTGTTTAAAAGAAAGATCAAATTCTCCATTGCAAAAGGGTGGTGATCCCTCTTCTTATGTAAACTATTATCTGTTTCCCTTACCCTGCACTGGTCACATTTCAAGAATAAAACTTAGCTCTCTTAACTCTGCTTCATCATTGTTTCCTCTACCTTTATTAGCCTCCAATCCACTGTATCTTCCTAAGCTCACTGATTCCAACCTGAAGGGATGGATTTGGACATACTTATGTCCCCTGTCTTTGTCAACCATAAAAAGGCCCTCAGCAATGATGTCCACCCCCTCTAACTAGACACACTTGCTAGGGCTGGGCATTCTGACATTGTGGTGAAATGGTTCAACTTCTACTTGACAAAGTAATCCCAAACTGTCGTTGAACATGATTTCCTCCCCATTCCCTTATCATGTTAGGTTTCTTTAAGGTTTTTTGCTGGGCCCCATCCTGTTCTTGATCCTTCTGATTGACTCATCCCCAATGTCTATGTCTCCACAAACATTCATATGTATTGTAAATAGATGTGCCTATGCCAGTGACTCCTCAGCATCTAAACCAACATGTCAAATCACCTAAAGCATCTAAACTACCAGAAGAAGGAGGAGGGGGGTAGAGAGAGAGAGAGAGAGTTTGGTGAAGAGTTGGCAAGGGGAGTGAACATGGGGGAAGTGGTGGTGGTGGGTGATACATTTGCCCTATTGGATACATTGCAGTACTGCATGCTGGTGCAGCTGGTTAAGGAACCCACTAGAGAGGCAGCCATTCTAGATTTGGTGCTCACCAACTTGGAGATTGTGAAAGGAGTGAGGGCAAGGAAGTCACTGGGGTCTAGCAACCATAACTTTGTTTGAGTCAGGCTGTCCCAAGGGACCAGAATGCCTCTATCAAAAACTCAAGTCCTAGACTTCAGAAGAGGAGACTTGAGGGAGCTGGTCTGAGACTAACTGTCCAGGGTGAATAGCATAAGAGGTGTACAGGAAGGCTGGGGGCAATTAAGGGGGCCATTCTGAAGGTAAAAAGTCATACATGAGAATTACTACAAAACAAAATGGGAACAAGACATCAATATGGTTCTTGGAAAGGTCAGAGAAACAGTGAGGGCCAAGAAAACAGGCTTTTATAAGTTACAAGGAAAAGCATGGGTTGGAGGAATAGGGAGAGTACCAAATAAAAACTAAGAAAGCAAAGAGGACAGTCAGGGAAGCAAAGGCAGACATGGTGCTGGGTATTGTAGGGGTGGGCAAGGGTGAGGAAAAATTATTCAAATATACAGTAGACACCTCTTAATAGGAACACCTCAGAGAATTCAATAGTGTACCATTTAAGCAGGTGTCCTTTGTAAAAGAAGTTCACCCATGTGATACAGAAATTGAGCGTCAGTCATCTCATGAATGCAGTAATATGTTGGGTTCTGTGTCATAACAGTGATTGCTAAACAGTGATCATTGTTAGAGCAAGTGTAAATCACCAAAAATCAGAACAGCGATGTACTGTACACTACCCAGTGAACCCGACATCAGCAATGGAAAAACAATGTATCTATGCAGGGGACTGTGTCCCCTGCACCCCCTAAATTAGAATTCTCAACTCCAGGGGGGGATGAATGTCATGGAGGGGAAGAAACTTAAATGAAAAAAAAAATTAAGTGCCACACAGGTTCAAAACATAACAGAATCCCTACTAAGTCCTGAAACCTGGACCTCCTTCACTACAGTCCGCCACCCTCACCACTACACCAGAATAGCAACTTGGCAGCACACTGCTAAACTACACTCCACATACCTTCTCATTTCTGAACCCTCCTCTTCTGGCCCTTCACCCTCCTATTATCTCACCCTTTTTTCCTATACCTTGGTGGTATAACCATGCCTCACTACCCTTTCAGGATATTTCACATCACAGGCACTGAAACTGAGTTGCAGAAACTGAGTTGCTCAATTTCAGTCACCATCATAACATGCTACCAATGTGTTGTACTTTTTGGTAACACTAGGTACTGTATAAACAGAACTTTATTTACGTTGATGTTATGAAATCTGATATAGTGCAGGATGTAGTGCCATGTTGAAGTTAACCCAGATGCTGACTCTCAAAAAAGCTTAAGTGATACTGTAAGTGCTCTAACTTTTAATCTTGCTTCCAATTTAAAGTAATATTTGTTAAAACTTCAAGCAGCAACTAGCAAAAATAAACTCTGGCTAGAGCCAATAGGGCTGCAGCTAGGAATTTGGGGTAAACATATTGTAAATTACCAAAGTTACAAGCCTGCATTTTCAAAATGTAACATTGGCTCATAAATGTGTTGATTTGTAATATTTGTACACCAAATTGTCAACATTGCCTTTTTATGACCCTGCCTTATGAAGGCGGGTAGAAAAAATGTTCAGTTCCTAGCTTAAAGGTGATTTGGGGCAGGTACTGTAAAATAAATTTTCAAGATGCAAAAACTTATTTTGTACAGGAGTTGAAAAATAACTGCTGTCACATTCATGAGGGGCTACAAAGAAATGGCTATGTTCAAAATTTGGAGTAAAAATAATGGATTGTACCAAACTTAGGAGCTGACATTTGCAAAAATCAACATAGGCTCATAACGTTTTTTTTTTGTTTGTTTTTTTTATTTTTACACTAAATTTCCATCCCGGGGGGAAAATCTGGAGTTTGGGGAGAACATGATCACAATACTGAAGGAGGTGCACCACCAGTGTCATTTCTATGTGTCTGTGGGGGTGTTCAAAGAAGTCAGGTAGAATTTTTATAATATATATAAAAAAAAAAATCAAATAGCAGGTCACGGCGGAACAAGAAACTTCACCGTGACCAAGGTGGCTGCTGTATGCTACTGCACATGCGTGACTGCTAGCGCATGTGCATTAGAGTGTGTCAGCCATCTTGGACACAACAGAGTGTGTTGTGTTCTGCCATGTCCACTGACACTCTAAAACAGTGCAGCGCTCTGCCAGTACAGACAACATGGGTGGACTGCTTCACAGATGTGGGAGCGACTATGACGCAATTCTAACATGTTCATTCAAGATGGAATGAGGAGTCCTTTTTATTTCAAAGCAAAAGGTTTGCAGGGCTCTGCCCACTGTAGCCCTAATGAGGACTGTCATGGGCCTCTATCAGAGTAGTTTGCACACTGACTGTCCTTAGTAACCAGCTGCTTGTCCCCATCAAAATGTGTATAACATAGGAAGTAATGGAATAAAAATCGATTCCAGCTGAGACATCCCAGTTAACCAGGCTGACCTTTCAGCCATATCCCTATTAAGTGGCGTGTACTGTAGTAAGTTAAAAAAAGGAAGCAGTGAGGGAGTATTGCTAGGCTACAAATGCGGGGAGGGGTACTAGGGAAAGATAAATAAAAAGCGGCTGACCTTAATGATTGCTTCTGCTCTGTCTTCACAAGGAAAAACAGTGTCCACTGCCTGAAAGTGTTATCAAGGCAGTTGTTAGGAGCATTTCTGAAATGAAGCAGTCATTATTAACCAGATAAATCATCCAGAAAGGAGTTGAATCCCTAAAGGTAGATAAAGCCCCAGAGTCATATAGGATGCACCAAGGGTGCTCAAGGAATTGGCTACATAACTTGCTGTACCCCTTCAAGGGCTATTCAACAGCTCAGTTCAGACATAGGTAGTTCTTTAAGACTGGAGGGTATCAGACATAGAGCTGCTACACAAGGCCCCTCTTGTGTAGCTGGCAACAAGGAGCAACAGGGGAATTACAGACCTGTCAGCATTACCACTGTTGTGGGTAAACTGATGGAGTCACTGATCAAAAAGGACCTTGTGGACTACCTAAAGAGCAATGGTCTACAGGCTAGTAAACAGCATGGGCATAATGCATGGAGGTCTCGTCAGGCCAGTCTGATAGTTTTCTTTGAATGGGTAACAAAGGCAGTAGAAAGGGGCTACACTGTGGATGTACTCTACTTTAATTTCAGCAAGGCTTTTGATTTGCTGTCAGAGAGAAGATTGCTGGAGAAGCTGGAGGACCTGGGCACAACTAGGGACATATAAGTGTGAGAAACTGGTCGGAGAGACAGCAGAGGGTAGTAATAAATGGAGACAGACCAGAATAGAGGGAGATCTAGACTGGGGTGCCACAGGGATCTGTCCTAGATCCCATCCTCTTCAATATGTTCATCAGTGATATTGTAGAAGGCATCCAGGGCAAGTTGTATCTCTTTGCAGATGACACAGAGCTCTGTGGTACAGTAGATAGTGATGAAGGGATCAGATAGATGCTGACTGAGGCATCTACAAAGGCTAGAGAGATGGTTGGAGGTTTGTCACTTGAAATGCACTATCAAATAATGCAAGATTATGCACCTAGGGAGAAAAGAAAAGGAAAGAGCACTGTATGGGAGGGGTTAAGCTGAGTACTACAGCAGAGGAAAGGGACCTTGGAATCATCATTAGTGACTCCCTTAAACAACCAAGCAGTGTAATAAGGCTTATAGTAATAGGATGCTGAGGTATATTGGAAGGGCTATTAACAGCAGAAAAAGGAAGTACTACTACCTCTGTAGAGAAACATAGAAGTTGTTGGCAGAAAAGGACCTCCTGATCCACCCAGTCTACCCTATTTTCCCTACCTATAGTTCCACCACAGACCCTACTTGATTTCTGTCTTGTATCCCCCTCACCTTACCTCTAAGATCCCCTTGTGTCTATCCCATGCATTTTTGAATCCTGTAACAGTTTTAACTTCTACCACCTCCTCTGGAAGTCTGTTCTAAACATCCACCACCCCTCACATGAAGAAGTACTTCCTCACATTTCCTCTCATCCTACTCCCAGCTTCATAGTGTGCCCCCTTGTCCTCAAGTAGTGTAGGCCACTGGTGAGGCTGCATCTGGAATACTGTGTTCAGTTCTGGAGTCCTCAACTAAGGAAGGACAGAGTCAGGCGGGAGACGGTGCAACACAGGGTGACCAAGATGATCCAGGGCAAACAGAGCAGATCTTATGAAGATTGTCTCAAGGCACTGAACATGTACTCATCAGAGAGTAGGTGAGGGGGATATGATCGAGACCTTCACATTTGTGAAGGGAATAAACAAGGTGAACTGTAGGGAACTATTTGGCAGGAGTACAAAGTCAAGAACCCGATCATGAGTGGAAACTGGTGGGGGAATGTTTAAGAGGGATGTGAGGAAGTTCTGTTTTACATAAAGTGTGGTGGAGCTGTGGAACAGTCTGCCAGTGGAGGTGGTGGGCACCAAGACTGCAAGTAATTTCAAGCATCGAAGGAACAGAGTTGAAGGGTTTGGTGGTTGCTCAGGTCAGTAGCAGAAGGTAGGAGAGCAGGGAGATGGAATGGAAAGAATAAAACCATGTATGGACAGTAGGTCACAGGGCAGATGGGGAACTCTCTTTCTGCAGTCATGACTGTTTCTATGTTTGTATGTCAGCTCCAGGGTGGCTTTGGCAATATCCACTACTGGTTCTGTACAAACCAGCTCATCCTAAATACAGAGAAATCTACAATGCATGTATGGACCCGTTGTACCAGACAGCAGTTGAGCAAACTCTAGTCCAGCCTGGTCTTCAATACCCTGTACGCAACCATCCCATCGGTGGATGCCTCATCCATTCAATACCTAAGGGCTGGGCTGAGTAATCACCTTGACATTTTACGCAATATAGATGCCATCCACAGAAAAACTTCTCATTAAACCTGATGCAATATACAACTCATCATCCCACTTCCTACTTGCAGTGATATAATTGGAAAAAATTATTCTCTCAATTTTCAGCTACAGTACAGGGATGTGGTTTATAGTCTAGCCCCTAAATTCATCCTAGCCAGTTTCATTGTTTTTGTCAGTTCACTCTTGATTGCTCTCTTATCCAACACTGCTCTATATACTCCTCCCTCCCTCCCCCTCTCTGTCTCTCTCTCTCTTCCTCCCCTCCTCTCACTCCCTACCTTCAGTGAAGAATTGAGGCTTCTCCCACTGTATATCCCTTATTTCTGAATTCTGATTTGGCTCCCTTCTCTACTACTTCAGCTCTCTCACTTTTTGCCACTCTTTCCTCTAATTCCCTTTAAAACTGTGACTCATTTCTTTTCCCTCCCCCTCTCCAAGACTGCTTATATGCAGGCCACTATCTCCCACAGATTTCCCAATCTCTGATCCCAGCTTCCTCCTCTCCCTCCACTCTGCTTCTTCGCCCACTTTCCTAGAACTTTCACTCCAAAACCACTTTGCCCATGTCTGCTATTGAACCAATGTTCTTGTCGTGGGGTCCCCTTCCCAAATTTAAAACACCACACACAGGCTTGGTGGGTGCTCAGCTGGCAATACTTTATTTACATAACCAGTACATTGATAAATACACATCAATTTCATCATGTCATTATTATTGGTTTCATCATGTAATTATTTCATCACCACCTCCAACCAATTAAATCATTACGGACTCTGATGCAAATGCAATGCCAACATTCAGCTCTCTGGGATGCTAACCCCATAAGGTGCCTGGTTTTCCAGCTCAGTACCTCCTGGGCCCCTTTATCCTTTATCTGTGCCTTTTATCCCCACTGCATCAATCTTTTTTGTCTTCATTTCATACTCCCTCACTTTGCATACCATGACATGCCTGTTGCCCTCCATTGGCAACCCTTCCCATGTCCATACCCTTCTTTGAAAGTATCCCTAAGCCCTGGCCACCAACCACTGTCCACCTTCAGCAGCCCCCTGTGGCCCCAAATTTCCCATCTTTTTGTGATCTCACAAACTGCTTTCCACCTTCTGCAGCTGACCCTGCCACAACTATCCATAAAACCTGGCCACCCACTGCTGTGCCCCTTCAGAAGTGCCACCTTGGCCAAAACTTTTTCACCTTTTCATGGTCACCAGACTGCTGTCTGCCTTCAACAGCTGACCCTGCCAAAAATATCCATAAAACCTTGCCACCCACTGCTGTCCACCTTCAGCAACAACACCATAGCCCCAAATGTCCCATTATTTCCTGGTCACCAAACTGCTGTCCACCTTCAGCAGCTGACCCTGCCACATTGTCCAATCCATCCATCTTGATAAATTACTTGGTAGCAAGGTGGGCAAATTGCTATCATCTAGCAAAAAGAAGGGCAATCCTAATCCTCCTTCATCTTATATACCCCTTCTTGTGGGCTTTTGCCATGCTCCAGTCCACCAGTCCTTGTCTTTGGTTAATGTCCCTTCCCCTCCATGTACCACCCTTCTTCCCATGATCCTACTTTCCTTCCCTGCCCTTCCTCACATGACTCCTCATTCTCTTCCTCCCCCACCCCTCTCCTCTTTTACTTCCTATCCTTTCTATCTACACCTGGCATCCTCCTTTCCATTTTGGACAGGAAACCCCTGACAATAAGGGCTGCCTTTAAGCTGGCAAACCACCTTGTCATGGGATCCCCTTCCCAAAATTAATACACTACACACAACCTTGCTGAGTGCTCAGTTGGCAATACTTTATTTACATACTTCCATCACAAACTTTTATTTACATCACCAATACATTGATATGTATACATCAATTTCATCATATAAGTATTATCAGTTTCATAATGTAATTATTTCATTATCACCTCCAACCAATTAAACCATTCTGGACACAGACCCAGCACTCATATTCATCCCTCTTAATTCCATCACAAACTTTCATTTACATCACCAATACATTAATACGTATACATCAGTTTCATCATATAATTATTGTCTGTGTCATCAGGTAATTATTTAATTACCACCTCTAACCAATTAAATCATTTTGTGACTCATTTGTATCCCTCCTCTAAGACTGCTGCTGTGCAGACTGCTATCTTCTACAGACATCCCATCTCTGGTCTAGTCAGTCTTTCTCTCTCTCTCTCTCTCTCTCTCTCTGTCTCTGTCTCTCTCTCTCTCTCTCTCTCTCTCTAACTCTGCTTCTTCTCCTTCTTTTCTAGAACTTTTACTCCTCAACCACTTTGACCATGTCTGCTATTGAAGCAAATTCTCTTATCCAACACCTCATCAGAGTATCTCTACTACCTCTCCAATATTTCTATACATATTCCCCCTTTCCAGACCCCCCAGTTTTCCTCTCCCTCCACTATGGTTTGTACTGTTGGCAGCCATTTACACACCCCTCTAAACTGTGCTGTATTTGTTACTGCAGTTCATATTTCAAAACTTTGTACTGCATTAATTATATTCAAATTGCTTTTGCTACTTTTATTCATATCCTACTTTGTTTCACAGGATGCACAAGAAAATGAGTCATTTCAGTTCATTGTGCCTTTTTGGAAAAATCATTTAAATATGTAAATAAACATTCTTCCTCTGTTCATGGTCTTTTGAGCAGGCATTGACAAACTTAATCAGAGCATTTACTGGTGAAAAACCCTTTAGGGGCTTATATTGGTTTACGTCAAGACAAGGCAAAAAGAATTCCAAGTGGAACTGAGTGACAATTACTTACTATGCCAGTGGGACTTTGAACTAAAGGGAACAGGAGCTACATTTTCTTGATTCTTTATTTGCAGTATCTCACCACAGATCAATGAGCAGTACAGTATATTCAAAGAAAAGGAGCTAAAAGTCTGATCTCATTCTCCATTCCCAATTATGCATTGCATTTAACCTGCAATCCTTATGAATCGCCATACTTTTTAATTGGTTTGTACATGAAATAGCCTCAAAAATATTTATCAGGGACTTTGCACTGCTCTGGTATAATACGTACCACAGGGCACATTTTACAACTTGCCTTGACAAATTCTTTGTTCATTAAGCTTAAGTTCCTTTTATTGTCTGGCTTTGCAAACCTGCTAAAACTTGATATTTCCCTCACCCAGTATGAGTATCCTAATTCCTAATATATCCTTTGATTGTTTACCACATTCTCAGATTCATTTTATTTAGCTTCAATACTTTATTTAGATAACACATTTTCCTATTTTGTTTTTATTTTCCCCTTGAGACAAAATAATAACCATTTTCTGTTATAATCAAAAACAGTATTATGGTTGGTTGGATTCTTATAAGCAGAATTGCTGTTCACTCAGCCAGATGGCAACTATACTACCAACCCAATGTTATAGTGTGTTGACCTCTAAATTAGAAAAACTATGAAAGTAGAGGAGTTATATTCCTTTGTTTGAAGAAGTTCAGAGTTTTACATCAGTCCAGCACTTGAGAGAGAGAGAGAAAGCCACTGTACAGTGTACCTCAGAGGACAGAATATTCATTTTTATAGCCTTTGTGCCTGTATATATAAGAGATATGCAGGGGGGGCACCTGTGGGATAACCAAGTTATGTGTACTCTTGCCTGTGACCTCGAGTAACATCACGAGTGGCAAAGACATGAGTAAGGTTCACAAAAGGTCACAGGCAACTGTATAAATTACTTGGTTATCCCACAGGCGCCCCCATATATTGCATTTATGCAAAATGGGAGGACTTTTTGTTGCAGTTCAAGTAATTTATTCTGCATGTTTTCTCTCTCTCTGTCTTTTTTAATGTATAGGAGTCTTTTTTGTGATACAGTTACTTTCCACTTTTACAGTGTACTGCACCCGCCACCCACTGATTGATGGATTAAGTGGTAGTTGTGATTGGCTGTTACATAGCAAGTGGGCTGGTTAGACAGTTTAAAAAATATGGCTGCTCTGTTGTCACTTATCGAGTGAGTGAGATATCTGCTGTACTACGCTCCTATATTTATAGCATCAGAGTTTAGCAAGCAGAGATTGAGGACAATTTTTGGCCAAACTACTTTTTTGACAGAAATATGAATTAATCATTGGAATTTATTTTATATGGTGCAGCGGTGATTAGTGGAGCACCAGTGAGATGAAGGAATGTAGTAGATGCTGATAGTGAGCGAGCAATACCAGTGGCTATGAGCAGCCTGCTTGTTAAAGAAAAAAAATAGTTTTCTTTTTAATATGGCATGTACACGTTTTTCCTGAAATGAGTATTTGCTAGTGTTGGGGGATGTGCAGTGGGAAGAGAGCAGAGAAGACTTGACTAGCCAGATGAAGTGACCAGGAGAACAAGCAAGTGCTGTGGGCTCATGATCAGCAGAAGAACTGGTGGGTGGTTTTGAGGCAGAATGTTTATTTAAAAATGTACTGTACTGTTTTAAATGGGTACTTTCCTGTTTTCTGTTATGAATTATTTTGGTTAAAAGTTTAGGAGTTTGGTTGGAGCTTCCAAAGATGGCATGTGGGCCAGTTTTGGGGAGGGAGGATGGCAGTGCTGCAGAAATGGGGAGAGATAGAAGAAGGAAGAGAAGTAGTGCTGGCAGTGTGTGTGTAGGGGGGCAGTGACATAGGCACTGTGTGGATAAATGGGAGATGATGTAATCACTATGATAAGAATTTGAAGTTATTCCCATAGTGATTATATCATACCCCATTTATCCACACAGTGACTCAGATAAATGGATGTTTGTGCCAGTTTTTATCCTGACGCCTGTTGCATAAATATTCCTTATTTTTTGTAAAAAAATAAATGAAGATCCAAGTGCAACTTATTTTCATATGCAAGAGACAGCAAGAATTAATTCATCTTTCAATCTTGTGTTTGTGGTGGATGCCAGGAACAGCCTCCAAGCAGAGATGGTGGGTGCTAAACTGGTAACAGGATTCAAGCATGCATGGGACAGACACAAGGGGACCTTAGAAATAAGGCAAGGAGAGAAAGACTACAGATCGAGTAGGGTCTGCAGTGGCACAGTAGTTAGAGAAAATAGGGCAGACTAGGTGGGCCAAGAGATCCTTATCTGCTGTCAGCTTCTATGTCTCTATTAAAAGACATCACAGACTAGCCAGTTTTAATGTTCATTTACAAGGTAAAAGGTGTACCCAGTGTAAATATTTAGTTGGAATCACTCCAATGGTGATAGTGGCAGTTACTACATAGGACTGATGTGCTTGGTACACTGCAGAGTGCAGAAGCTAATTGCAGTCAGGAAACAGAAGAAAAAGAATGAACATGCCCAGTTAAGGGTGAGTAGCCAACAGAGAAAAAACGTCACAACCCTAGACATGTAGTCTGTTGGAAATCAATTATTTAACCCTCCTTTGTATCCATAATTTGTCACCCATCACCAACATTTCCAATCTTAGAGCAAAAATATCCTATGTGAAATTACTTATTAGTTGTTCAAAATTCCTTCAGACCCCCTCAGTGGTATCTAACTTTGCAAAATACATTTGTAAATCCTCAACCAATATATCAGTATATATTTTTTCTGTAACCTTCCTCCTTTCTGCAAGCTGCTTTTCTCTCATAGCACACCATCTTTATTTTCAGGTTCCATAACTGTCATTTAATATTCTAAAAACCATATAGTCTTATGTTCTGAGGTCCCCTTATGCCTGTGTCTACAATCTTAAAGAACATGTAATTTTGATGGAACTTTACATCTTTCTTCATTTTTTTATCCTCCCATATGTGCCAGATTGAAATCTGGGTCACGCATTGCTCTACATATTATAAGGTTCATTCTTTTTAATAGCTTGTGGCTAGCAGGTGATATATTACACTAAAAATAAAGATGGCACATGTCCTTGGCATCCTTTCCAGAATCAGTATACCTTAAAAAGTCTTATTTCTTTGGATTCACGTGTATATAGTATTGCATATGGAATATACATATGAGTGAGGCATGTTTTTCCACTCCTGTTTTCCCCTGTCCTACACTATCCTCCCACTCAACATACCGTAGCAGTCATATAGCAGTGTAATCCCAGGGCTATGTGTCCCAAGCCACAGGAAGGGCTGCAATCTGGACTACACTTAGCCATGACACTGCTCCCAAAACAACAAATTTGGCTGTAGTACTAATACTCTAATTTTTCATAATAAGAAAGAACAATTGTAAGGAGACTATTATCTATTCTTCATCTTCCATGTTAACAATAATAATGTAATTTTATTTATTTATGGGAATTATCATTAAGCAAGCTCATTTACAATGGTGACCAAGAGTGTAAGTTTTAAAAATAAGTTGCAGATACAAAATTATAATTACAGAGGTGGGGGCTGCGCTCTCTACCTAAAAGACGTCATACAAGGGCACCACATCATTACCTCAATCCAACCCACAACTGCTCAGATACTGCCAGTGAGAATCCTTCTCAGTGCCCAAAACAAAACCTTCACTGTTGCCACCATCTACATCCCTCCCAAAGAACAGGGAACTGGTCTAACAGCTGTACTTGACTTTGTAAAGTCACTCCCACCAGACACCGAATCCATCCTCCTAGGCGACTTCAACATCAACTGGCCTGCAGCTGATGCTGGTGCACACAGGGATACCATTGCTGCGGTGAACCTCACACAAATGGTTGACTCACCAACCAGGAAAAATTACAGGACTGGCTCCAGCACCCTCTTGGACTGGATCCTTACCAGTCACCCATCGCAGATATCTAACACTAATGTCCTCCCTGACTCTCTCAGCGATCACTCCCCTGTTAGCTGCACCTGGTCAAATAAATTCATCAAACAACCACCAAAAACAATCACCAGCAGGGTTCTGCCCAGTGGTCACCTTCCTTGACTCAAATCCCACCTCCTCCACCAAGACTGGTCCCCATCTTCAATGCAACTAACGTAAACGCTGCCCTTGACCACTTCATAAACATCTTCACTGTGGCCTGTGACATGTATGCTCCTATTAAGAAACGCAAAGTCAAATCACTGAGTAACCCTTGGCTCACAGGTGGCCTTCTCAGGATGCTAAAAACAAGAGACCACCTATGGGAGCTGGCCAGAAACTCTGGAAAGCAAAACGACATCCAAAACTACAAACGTTTCCGCAATGACTGCACCAAAACCATCTGGCAAATGAAGTCCACCTACTATAAGCATGCCCTCACAAACTCCTGGGGCAATGGTCAGGAATTCTGGAAGAACATAAAGGAACTCACTGGGAATCCACCCACCGCTCCCCCATCAATACTCAACATCAACGGAACCACAACCCTCAACCCAAAAACCATTGCGGATATCTTTAACAAAGCCTTTACCAACCTCAGCGCTGTTCTACCTCAGGACTACTTCAAAGATGGTGTAGCCCCCCTGTCTGGAATGAATACTACTCCCACTAGCTCCCCCCACTTCTACTTCAAAGCAGTCAAGGCTCACCAAGTACGCAAATATGTTACCATAGCCCTTGGTAAATCAAGATTCAGTAATGACTCCCTCAATCTCAAAATCCTGTTTCTCACACTTGATGAAATGTTTAGTCCTCTGACCAGAATTTTCAACCTCTCCCTCAGCCTTAGCCAGTTCCCGGACAGTTGGAAATCTGCCACTGTCACCCCAGTCCATAAAAGTGGTGACAAAACTGCCCACGATAACTACAGACCTATCTCCCTACTACCCCAACTCTCCAAGGCACTAGAACGCATCGTCTCAGACCAGCTCACAGAATACCTGGATACATACAACATCCTGTACAAGCAACAACACGGGTTCCACAAAGGTCGCAGCACCTCCACAGCCCTACTTGAATTCACCGGCGCAATCTACAACGCACTTGATTCCGGTGAACTACTAGGCTCAATCTACATTGACTTAACTAAAGCCTTTGACACCGTCAATCACCGCCTCTTACTTGTCCAGCTTCAGAACACTGGGCTGTCAACCGACACCATTGGCTGATTTCAGAGCTACCTTGAAGAACGGTCCCAAACAGTAAGAATCACTGATACACTCTTGGACCCTAGAACGGTCCACTCGGGAGTCCCCCAGGGCTCCATTCTTGGACCCCTCATCTTCAGCCTATTCTTAAACTCATTACCGGATAGCTGCCCAGAACAAATAATTCTCTACGCTGACAATGCTGTGATCCTCACCTCAGACCCTGATCCAAACCAATTACAAAATAAACTTCAGCGGGCCTTCTCCTCCATCGAATCCTGGTTCCTAAATCATAAACTGCTTCTCAATCAGAAAAAAAACAAGTCTATGGTCTTTTGCAGCCCCCACAACAAAAACAAACAACTCCACCTCTCCATTGCAACCGAACAAGGAGCCATCCTAGAGCAAACACAATCGTTCAAGTACCTTGGCATCACCCTTGATCCCCACCTCTCATATGCTGCCCATATTAGCAATGTGGCAAAGTTTGCCAATGCGAGGCTAGGCATATTATTCCAGCAGAGGAAACACCTAACCCCAGAAGCACTGTCAGTGGTAGTCCAAAGCTCCATCGTCAGCATCATAGACTATGGTCTTATCATATATGGGTCTGCAACTACCACTGCTCTCAAACGTGTCGCGACCTCCCTGAATAAGGCCTGTCGTCTCATCACTGGCTCACATTGCCATACCCACACTTGTGACCTTTATTCCCAATCTGGATGGCTTCAACTGGACAAATGCATAAAATACCAAACCTGCATCACGGCCAAGAAAATCATAATGAGACTTGCCCACCTGGTGTCTGTGCCCTCCTTAAGCCTAGACATAGGAATGTCACTACAAGGAGATCCAATTCCCATCTGCTACATATCCCACGATGTCGCACGACCCAAGGACAAAGATCATTTGCCTATCGGGCATCCAACTGGCTCAACTCTCTTGGCAGCAATAGTGACCGCTCCAACACTCAGCCTTTTCAAGTCCAAGCTGTGCCTCTCACTGCTTGTATCTTGCTATTGCCCATCTTAACATTTCCACCGTTCCACCTGCACATGCCCCAGCACCCAGCACTTACAATCAGTCTTTGCACCCCTAACACCTTACCTGGCATATTCCCTCGACAAGACCCCCTGGCTGCACTGTGTCCCACCCTTGCCCACCTCCCCCTCCATATCTCCACTCCTGCCCTGCCCCACCCACCTCCCATACTCCCCCTTACCCCTGCCTCCTACCCCCTCGATCTCCTACCCTCTTCTCCCCATCGACCCCCTCCTCCCCTTGTCTTGCTCATAGCTCAAGTCTTTGTACTGGTTATTACATGTCTGTAAGTCAGTGACTTTATGTTTGTAACTAAAAATGATGACTGTTGCACACGCTGACGTGGAACCTTTGTAAAAGAGCCTCGGCTCAAATGTATTGTAATCTTAGATTGAAATAAATAAAAAATAAAACATATCAATTAAATACAATAATACAGTTCTAACAATAACAGCAATATAACTTAAAAGAAAAGTTGACGTACAATTTAAAAGGTTGCCTCAACAGCACAGACTGTTTTCATGTAACACCACTGGAAGCAATCCCACAATTTGTACAAGGCAGTGAAGAATTCATGCATCTTGTTTTAATGAATTTACTGTTGTAATCTAGCATTCCTAAAAGAAAAGGAGTGCAGCAGTGTGTCCCAGGTATGTAGTACCAGGTAGCTAAAATTGTGGGTGGCCCTTTGTGTTTAACTTTTGGAACTAAATGCAGTACTCCCTCACTACAACAAATCTTGTTCTAGCAAATCCCAGTTATAATGAGCAGGTGTAATAACTTCTATTGCTTTCAGCTGAAGCCATTAACACTTGTCAATGAGTGAGTGTAGTGGTTAGACTGAAAACAATGTGAGCTACCCCAGCTATTACCTATCGCCTGCCTACTGTTTCACATGGCCTCTACTTCCCTACTGAGAAGAAATCTGATTTAATTTGTCAGATTGCCCTGGTGTTCCTAAAGCAACACAACTACAGTATATTGATCCATATTGCAGTCAGTAGCTGAGAGTGGGGATTAAATGAACAGAAAAAAAAAAAAACATACTGACTCCTTGTGCATCTCTCGTAGCTGATCTGTACCGGAAAGTGGAGAACCAAGGGACAGCACTATTTCGGGCATGTTTGCTGCCTCTGGCACTTGGTCTTTTGCCTGCTGTCAGATGCAGCTCTATCTTCACAAATTAACATTTCCTATCTGCACAAAGGGGCCAGTACACCAGTAATGCTCCATCATTACTGTCCTTCAGTGCTACCTTGCTCGCTCAAGTTCTCAGTGTCCCTGATGTTGGGGGGGGGGCTGAAATCTGTCTGTGAGTCTGCTCCTTATGTATTCTGCTGAATGAGAGCTAGGAAGCCAAGCATATTTTCATTACTTGGAAGCAGTTGCCCATGTTAAGTAAAATGGTGGTACAATACCATCAAGATCAAGGACACTGAGAACTCTTAACTAAAACTCATAGCTAAACCTGCTACAGGAAGTGATTTCCTTACTGAACAAAAATGCAGTTCCTTCTTATAACAACCCCTCATTATTTTTTATTTATTTTAATTTATTTAGGGATTTGGATCATACATTTGAGCTCAAAGCTCTTTTACAAAGGTTCCACGTCAAACAGTGACAGTAACAATGACAGCAATAACAATTTATGTACAATACTCGAATAGTAGGTAGCTAGTATACAATAAGGTTACAATGGCATTCATAGTACCAATGGTGATAGTACAGCATCAAGAGCATTCAACTAGGGTAAAGTACAGTGTTTATATGTAGCGAAGGAGATAATGAGGTGTGACACCTAGTGTGAGAGTCCGAGGAGGTATCAAGATGAGGGGGAGGGGAGACTGGGGGGGAGACTGGGCGGCAAAAAGAAGTGCTTTGTCTAGGAGGTAGGAAGATAGTGGTAGTAGGTTGGTTTTAAGGTTGATCCAGTGGGGGAAAAGGCACAGGGGAAGAGGAAGACAGAGGGATAGCACAAGGGGGAAGAGTGGGGGTAAAAAGAAGGAGAGTATGGGTGAGTGGGCAATATGGGTGTTAAGAGTCCTAGTGGCAGTCACAAACTGTACTAGTAAGAAGGTGTTGCCGTAGGCCATTTTTGAATTGCGAGGTGCATTGGGAGTTTAGAATGTGCACCCTCATTATAGCAAACTAATGTGATGGACCGAGAGGCATTCATTATATTGAGGGACTGCTGTATTCAAGAATACAGGAATTCATTAAGGTGGGTTGAGATTCTCTGACAGAAAGTCTATCCAACAAATAATGACCCCGTCACACAACGTAAGGTGAACAAAGGTTTGTGTAATATCTTGAGGTCAGATAACGAGGACCAACCTACCTGTAGTTTTCTGTACATTGCATAGTGATGTCTGTCCTTGGGGTAATTTAAAATTAATCCTGCTAAAAAGTTATACAGTACAGGATGACAAGTTTGTGTAGTTTGTTTTCATTGCAGTAGTCATATACTGTAGAATGTCTACATAATCTACAATACTGTAGGTGGTTTGTAGGTTTAAAAAATGTTACTCTGAACATCATATTCCAGACAGTCTATATGCCTATACAGTTTGCCCACCCTAACTCCAACTTCCTTTACCAGTTTTTCAACATGGATTTTACCAGAACATGAAGGTTCCATCCAGTTCCCAAGATGTTTATATTCCAACACCTGCTCAATAAGTCTCCAATCTAGGGTATGTAGTGTTAATTTTGGATTAGGGAGGCCTTTCAGATTGACTGAAAAGCCAAACAACATAGTTTTACTAGTATTCAGGTTTAGTCATGATACCTCAGTAAAAACCTGCAGCACATCAAAGATCTCCTGCAGCTTAGCCTGTATAACCTTGAGGGAGACATCTGAGGAGTAGACCAAAATATCATCTGCATATAGATGATAGTCCATGCCTCAGATGCCCTTCCCTAATGCCTTCAAATAAAGAGTGAAGAGGAAGGGGCCCATGACAGATCCTTGAAGAATCCCCCTTTTAATTATCAAATCCTTTGATATCTTACAATTTACAACAATCCTCTGCCTACATTGACAAAAAAAAAAGCAGTGAACCAACACATGGCTTTATCATCCAAACCCATATTCTGGAGCCTCCTCAATAGGACAGAGTGATCCAATGCGGCTTTAGAGAGATGAACAAAGATGCCTCCCATAATCTAACCATATTCCAAAGCATTGTTGAATTCATCCAAGACCTTAAACACAGAGGACATGGTGATGTGATTTTTATGAAACTCAGACTGGTATCTATCATTTTATGCATTTCTCTAAAGAATGTCCTGCCACTGCCTGGTACCAAGTTTCTTGATCAGCTCATGACCACCAGAAGAAGGGAAATTGGTCTAAAATTAATCATTTCATCATAGTCCCCCCCCTTTAAACACTGGGACCACCTTGGCTAACTTCCAGCCCATGGAGATCTCTCCCATCAACAATGACAAAATAACTAACTGGCATTATAATGTGTAACGCTGAATATTTTAGCAGCTTAGAAACATAGAAACATAGACTTTGACAGCAGATAAGGACCGCTTGGCCCATCTAGTCTGCCCATTTCCCTACCTACAGGATAGGCCGCAGATCCTAGTTAACCAACCGCCTATTTCTTCCTACCCCCCCCACAAGAATTGCCTTATGTCTGTCCCATACATTCTTGCATTTTCCCACAGTTTTAGACTCCACAACCTCCTCAGGAAGGCTGTTCCATGCATCCACTACCCTCTCTGTGAAATAATACTTCATCACATTGCCCCTGAACCGCCCTCCTTCTATCTTTAAATTGTGTCCCTTTGTTCTTGCAAGTCTCTTTTTCTGAAAGATGCTACCTTCTTGGACTTCGTTGATTCCACTGAGGTACTTAAATGTTTCTATCATGTCTCCCCTCTCCCTTCTTTCCTCAAGGGTATACATATTAAGCTCCTTTAGTCTCTCCTCATACAGCTTCTCTTGCAGACCCTGCACCATTTTAGTTGCTCTCCTCTGGACTGCCTCTATCTGGTCTATGTCCTTGCGGAGATGGGGTCTCCAGAACTGGACACAGTACTCCAGATGGGGTCTCACCAACTGTCTGTACAGAGAGATAACAACTTCCTGTTTTCTGCTGGTGATGGCTCTCCCTATGCATCCCAGTATACCCTCAGCCCTCCCTACTGCCTTCTCACATTGCTTGCTAACCTTAAGGTCATCTGACATGATTACCCCAGGTCCCTTTCCTTCTTTGTTGTTGTTACTACCCCCATTGTGTAGTCTTCTCCTGGGTTCTTGTTTCCCAGGTGCATTATTTTGCACTTCTTTGCATTGAATCCTAGCTGCCATTACTTCTGACCATTCCTCCAACCTTGCCAAGTCCCTTCTCATCCTTTCCATGCCTTCTTGTGTATCAACCCTGTTGCAGATCTTTGTGTCATCTGCAAAGAGGCATACTTTTCCTTCCAGTCCCTCTGCAACGTCATTTATGAAGACATTAAAAGGGACTGGACCCAGTACTGAACCTGTGGTACCCCACTAGTAACCCCTCTTTCTTCAGAGTGGACTCCATTTACAATTACCTTCTGCATCCTGTTGTCCAGCCAATGCTTTACCCAGGCAACCACACTGGGACCCACTCCCAGGCTGGTTAATTTGACTATTAATCTTTTGTGTGGGACTGTGTCAAATGCCTTGCTAAAGTCTAGGTAGACCATGTCCACAGCCCCTCCCAGTTCTACTACTTTGGTCATCCAGTCAAAGAAATCTATTAGATTTGTCTGACATGACCCTCCCACTGTGAACCCATGCTGCCTTGGGTCCTGTGCCCCACTGGCCTCAAGGTACTCAACAATCCTTACCTTCAGAATAGACTCCATCACTTTCCCTACCACAGAGGTCAAACTGACAGGTCTGTAGTTTTCTGCCTCTGTCTTGGTCCCACTTTTGTGAAGGGGAATCACATCCACCTTCCTCCAGTTCTCGGCTACCACACCATCCTCCCATGATTTATTAAAAAGAGTAGCCAGTGGTTTCACTAGTTCCCCACTTAATTATTTTAGAATTCTGGGGTGAATTCCATCAGGCCCCATTGCTTTGGCCACCTTCAGTTTTAGGAGTTCTTGCAGAACCCTTACTTCTGTGAAAGGACTGTGATTGATCCCCCTATCAAGAGTGCTTCTGTTAATTGGATTAGGCACTTCTCCCTCCTCTTTTGTGAATACTGAGCAGAAATATTTGTTCAGTATCCCTGATTTTTCACTGTCCCCCTCTGCCCACCCACCGTTCATTCTATTCAGCCTCTCTATCCCTCCCTTTGTCTTTCCGCTTGCTGATGTTCCTATAAAAGGTTTTATCCCCCTTCTAAACCAAGTTGGCTATCTTTTCCTCAGTTTGGGCCTTTGCTATTATGACTTCCCTCCCTGCTTCCTTCTGCCTTTACTGGTACAGCTGTCTGTCCTGCTCCTTCTGTGTTTCCTTATACTTCCAGAATGCTATCTTTTTCTTCCTGACTTTCACAGCCACCTCTTTTGAGAACCATAGTGGCTTTTTCTTTCATTTTGATTTGTTTATTTGCTTCACACAAAGGCTTGTTGCCTCTGTGATGGCAGTTTTGATGATTCCCCATTGTCGCTCCACACCTCCTTCAAGCCTGTTTGCTAATGCTTTTCTGAGGCTCTCTCTCATCTTGCCAAAGTCAGCCCTCCTGAAGTCCAGTACCCTCACTTTTGTATGGCTTGACTCTGTAGGTGACAAATCATCTGAACCACTACTTTTACATATTTTTAGACCCAACAATAGCTTAAGTACCTCATGGATCTGTTTTTCCATAAATGTAAACTCACTATTCTCATCTGCAATCCTAGTTGTGTCCAATTTTCAAAAAAAGGTTCAGTACACTCATGGAAAATGGGAAAATTCTGAATAATAACACTCTCAGAAAGAAACAATGCTACCACTTAATTGTACTAAAATAAACAGATTTAACCATGGTGAGAAAAAGCATTGGACTTAGGAAAAACACCCCAGTGGTTCCATTTCATCATAGGTCTTCATCAGTGGTAATTTTGTCCAAGCTGCCTATGGTATCCTCCACTCCACTAAACAAGTTACCAGGTTGAACAAAGAAATTGCTGACCACGTCTAGGAGTACACTGTCCCCAGTGGGTTCAATACTATCTGAGCAAATCTTAGCATTTTCAGAGCCCTTTACTTTTATACTCATGTCTTTTATAATAGACCAACATTTATTTGTGTCTCCCACCACTTTAGTGGGCTTGTTTTTAATATAATTTAATTTAGATTACTAGACTTCTTTAACATACACATTTTGTGTCCTCCTATATAACTCCCAACCATACAGTATTTTTTTTATTTGAGCTGTTTCCCAGTGTTTTTTCTCCATTTTAAACTTTACAAGGAAGAGAGAAGACCAAGTGTCCAAAGTATTCCTCATTCTCATTGTTTTCAAAGGAAGTGATGATCATAAACTATTTTAATCTCACTAACAAAGTACTGCATGGCATCATCTAAATTTAAAATAATTTGTCAACATTCCCAATGTATTGCTGTAAATCAGTGGAGAAGGCAAAGTAATAAACAAATATTAAAGTCTTATACTGTATGACCTTAGGTAGCTTCCTTACCTTTGTCTTGCCTCAATGCAAAAAAAAAAAAAAAAAAAAAAGATACTATGGTCACTAGAAAACTTTGCTAACATACCAGCCTCCCGGTAAAAATGTTGGCAGTGTGTTAAAATCAAGTCAATTTGGTGAGCATCATCTGGATTTTCAGCAGTTATTTGAGTTTGGTCACGGACTACAGTAGTTGCTCTAGACTTAAATTTCCAATAATAAAAGTTCATGTGTGGCCACAAAAGATGATAATGCATCAGACAACCCCAACATATTTATCTGGGATAACTTTGGAGGCCTATACATCCCAGTAAAATTAGAAGATTTTCTCACTGGAATTTTTCTTCCAAACCTAAGTACTCACAACAATCCCCAGAAATATTCAGATTCAGACATTTAATCATTAATTCAGCTTGATAGTAGACTGTAATCTCCCTTCTTTTTACCCCTGTCAGCCCTAAGCAAATTGTGTCCCTGAACAGAAATGGTCTGGTCAACCCCCTTCATCCAGTCTGCTACTCAGTGCTTTGCAGAGGTCCTTAGTGTCCCTCCACTCAGGTCATCATTAATAAATTGAATAATGTAAAGTACCAGTGAAACTGACATTGAACCCAGCGATCAGTCAGACAGAGGAGAGGAGTGGAGGTCTACAAGGGAGCATACAATTGTGAGTGAGGGGCAGGGCAGTTGTTATGATGATGCTATGCAGGACTGACTGAAGCTTAGCATCACCATGGCAACTGTCCAACACTTTCATCATTATAGTGCGCTCCCCTGCAGACATTCGCTCCTCTCCTCTGTCTGACTGATCACCAGATTTAACACTGGTTTCATTTATACTTTACATTATTTATTTTATTGTCCATATCAGAAGGACACTAAGGAGCTCTGCAAAGCACTACAAGGGCAGACTGTATGGTGAAGGGGTCACCTGACTATCCTGGATCCTACTGGATGCCACTAGTCCTCCTATTAAATCATGGTAAGGGATCAAGGAAGGGTGATGAAATAAAATAAAATTATAGTTTGAATAGATGCTGTTGATTCCTTGGAGGATGCCAGGCACTGACAATGTAATACCTTCACTCTCTGGTGCACATAGGAACAGGAAGGTGGGTGGTGAAAAACACTGAACCCCCCCCCATTGTTCTAGCCTCCACCACTTCTACTGGCAGTGTTTTCAAGGCATCCACCACCCTTTCAGTGAAGAAGTATTTCCTCATACCACTCCTGAATCCCCCCAGCTTCATTGTATGCACCCTGGCCCTGTTGCTTGTTCTCATTTAAAAGAGATGCCCCACCTGTAAGCTGTTCACCCCATTAAGGTATTTGTATGTCTCTATCATATCACATCTCTCTCCTCTCTTTAAGGGTGTACAGGCTGAGATCACTCAATCTATCCTCACTGGGCCTCTCATGCAAACCATGTACCATTTTCATTGCCCTTCTTTGCACCGCTTTTGCCCTGTCTATGTACTTTCTGAGGTGTGGTCTCCAAATCTGAACACTGTACTCCAGGAGTGACCAAACCAGCAAGCGATATAATGGCATCACCACATCCTTTCTCCTGCTTGAGATACACCTCCCTATGCAACGTAGAATTCCACTGCCTTTTCACACTGCTCAGCCCACTTGAGGATCCTCAAGAATGATAACCCCAAGTTCCCTTTCTTGTTTAGTTAATGTTAGTACCACACCACCATCCTACACTTGTTGTCTGGGTTTCTGTGTCCTAGGTGCATTATTTTACACTTTTTCACATTAAACCACAACTGCCATGTTTTTGACTATTATTTGACTTTCCCAAGATCCCTATGCATTTCTTTCACCCCTTCTTGAGTGTTTGCTGTATTGCAGGTTTTGGTGTCATCTGCTAAAAGGCATACTGTGCATTCCCATTCAGCTTTTCTGCAATATTCCCTGTGAAGATACTGAAGAGGACTGGTCCCAGTGCCAAGTCCTGTGGTACTCCACTGGCCACACTCCCATCCTTGGAATGAGTGCCATTAGCCACCACCCTGTGACTCTTATCCATCTGTCAGTGACACAAAGGAAAGGAGGTTTGATAATGTTCAGATATGCTTTAGCTTTATAAAGCTATGTGTCAGTAAAAACAAAGTAAACCAAAAAACGTAAATGTATAAATGTATGCAGTTTTCCAGTAAAAGGCAGTCTTTGATTGATTTGCCATTACAATGGCAGACAAGAGCCCTTTGTTAGAACTGGTTGATTCCTACTGGCATCTTGGTATTATACTTGATTTCAATTTATCTTATTTGTTAGATATAGATAATACTGTTTCAACTGTAAATAAGAAAGTTGGGACTGTTTATTATACTAAACCAACCTCATACCTAAAGGCTGAAACAGGTTATGCTGACATTTATAATCCCCATTACCAAATATGGGATTGCAATATATTCTTCTACTGGAAAAACTGCATTACATAAGGTACACTTTCTGTTGAATGGGGCATACAGATTTGCTTTAAGTTCCTTATGGGGCGTCATACCTGCACACTCAGGTCAACATTGAATCTGCCCAATTTGACTCAGAAAATAGAGTATTCACTAGGGAGCTAGGCGTGGAAAATGTATTATTGGAATAGGTTCTCTGGTGAAAATGATCACATAAGACTCTTCTAGGTCTTCCCTCTGAGCTGTGTTGAAATTATCACATTGTAAAAATAAATTTGGCCAAGAATCATTTGATTACAGAATAAGGTGTTTTGGGAATTCCCTATCCATGGACTGCACCACAGTGAAGACTTATTGTACGACCAATTTATGTTAGCACTGACATTGTATTTGCACATTTTGTATAATTGCACCTGTATCAGATAAGTTGTTTGGTACTTGTCTATTTATACTTTGTCTCATATATTTATGTATAGTTGTCTATGAAAAAAGGGCAATTTTGTATTCAAGTCTATGTTCAAATGAACTAAATGAATGAAATAATCAGAAATGTAGAAAAAAGGTTTTTTGACTGTGTGAGACAACATTCAGTTATTTAATCCATTTGTGTAGGGTTGTTCAGCTGAGAGGGTAGTCAGCACACATTTTCCTACCTAAAAAAAATCAGAAATATTGCAGGAAAAACTATCTATTGAATGTATGAGACAACAGTCACTTATTTTTGCAGGATTGAAGCAATAATTCTGTCATACTTCTAAGAGGTTAGGTAGTACAACTTTTTATCAACTAAGAAATTAGAAGTATTACAGAAACAAATATTTCTGGGTTGTGTGAAGTTGAAATTGTTTAGTACTGTCAAGCAACAGTTGTTTTGTGCAGCTGAGAGATTAGACAGCACACATTTTGTTCCAAACTAACAAAAACTAGAAAGAGTATAGAAGAAACATATTTTTGGGCTGAGGAAGACAACAGTCAGTTACTTGTGCAGGGCTGTGCCCATGTCACTTATTTATTGTGGGTGGTAGTACATGATGGGGAAGGGGCAAGGAAAGGACAGAGTTGGAAAATATCTGGTAAAGGAGGCTTGCTGCCTGAGTGAGAAGGGAAAGCAGAGGTCACCATCAGATGTGGCAAGTGCCAGCACTCACCATTCAGCATCACAAGGAAGAGGTAGAGTGGCAGCAGACATTTTTTTTAAATAAATAGTGGCAGCCTACCAAGTCGGCTGCTGTGAATGCTGTTCTGCTGTGCTATTTGGTACTTTGACAAAGTTTTGCAGTGGTGGAGGAGTAGGTGAGCTTTAATTTGAAGTCATATTTGTGTGTTTCAAGTAAGGCATTAAATGAAAATGGAAGGTCTCAGCTAGATTTCTTTTCTGTGTTGATTAGTGCAGGGGGCTGTATGTTTCACGGTAATGAAGTTGTATTTTTGAGTTAATTTTAGAAATCATACAATGGAGTATTTTGCTAGCTTTATTTTCTGGTTTGGTTGGTTTGTAGGGTTATATGTGCTTCACAGTGATGAAATAATGTTTGTATGTATGTTAATACCACTACCAAGGCCACTCTTATGGTTGTAAGAGTGGTCTCATACACATTCTTAGGGAGCAAAAACCATAAACCAAAGGTGAGAGTTCAGATACCCTAAGGATATAAGTGATACCACTCTTACAACCATAAGAGTGGTCTCAGCAGTGGTATTAATTCACTATTGATCAAGACTGATCAATAATATAATAGAATTTTAAAAACCTGTCCCAAATATGCCTGTTTCCAAGGCAGTTGCATATGTGAAACTATTCACAGCATGTGAGGAAAGGAGTGCTCTGATTGGCTGGGGCACTTTCTCAAGCTATAGTGTTAATTTGAGTATTGCATGTAATGCAAATGTCCTTTTTTTTCTTTTCTCTGTAGGATGGGGGATGATTTCTTACCTGGTTATGTTTCATTTGCATAATGAACTTATGATCCTAGAAGTTTGCAGTTTTCTGTTAGCAGCCCCCTAGTCATGCACTTTGCTGTATTAACATAGCTTCTTGTTACTAAGGTTCGATCAACTGGTATATGGAAGTGACCAGATCTCATTATGACCGCATGGGCAGAGCCATGCTGATATTTTGCTATCATGTAGCAGAGAGAAGGGAAGGTGGAAGCACATCACCGGATACCTTCCCTCTGTTCTTCCATAGTGCTGTGGTCGGTGCTTTTCTGTTGTTTCTCCACCATCCCTTCCCTCCATAGTCACACTACCCCCCTTCCATGGGTGCACTATTTTACTGCTGCCTGTCACTTTCATTTCAGTTCCACAGTTGCAGTAAAAAAAAATAGCCTGTCATGCCTAAGATGTCCACTGTGAGCTCAGTGCACATGCGTAAGTTCACCTCCGCAGTTGTGCATGTGCAAGTTCACTTCTGCAGTTGTGGTGAAGTTGCACATGTGCACTGAGCTCATGGTGGCCATGTTGGGCACAGTGAACTCTTTTTTCTTGGCCCTGTAAGTACTCTAAAAGTGGCATAGCAGCTGTGTTGGCTCTGACCAGAATTTGTTTTAAAAGTTGTAATCACCTAGAAACATAGAATTTGATGGCAGATAAGGACTGCTTGGCCCACCTAGTCTACCCATTTCCCTACCTATTGGATTAGCTGGAGAAGCCAGCTGGTAGCATGCTTTTTTCCTGCCCACCTCCAGGCTCAGAAAAGCAGTAAGCCCAGCAACTTTACTGGGAACTAATGACGGGGCCCTTACTGGCCAAAGACCTACCGGGGCACAGCCCAATTGGTTGCTGCCCCTTACGACTTTTCATAGGATTGGCTAACTTAGTTTACTTTATCTTCTTGGTTCTGTGCCACTCACTCTCGCTGCAGCCATTAATTTGACTGTTGTGTGCTAGCTTCACTGTTGGGAAAAATCTGCTTTGTTGGTGCTAGTCTTACTGTGGTGAAACTGCTAGTTTTATTTTTACTGTGGGGAAACTGCTAGTTTTATTTGGGGGAAAACTACTGTGTCTAGTGCCATTTATAAGACTGAGATGTAATTATGATCTTAAAGTGTTAGAATTTGTGCTGCATCAGGTCTAAACTATGCGCTTTTGTTTCTATACCTCCTACTTGCCTTTGTATTCTTCTCACCCCACCCCTGGTCATTAATTCCTCTCTCACGGGCTTACATATGGCACCACTTCTAATGAGCATTGCCATCTGGCTACTAGCAAACACCATCTCCCACCCAGCCGGCTTGCTATATTTTCCTTTATCTTATATTCCCCCTGCCCCCCCCAAGTCTAGCTCTTGCATTCCCTCCTGTCCTGTCTGCACTTAATTTCTGTCTCCATATTCCCCCATCCCACCCAATTTCAGTTGTTTGCATTTTCCTTTGTCCTACTGGCCCACAAAGTTAACCCCTGACTCTGTCTTTTGCAGCTTAGAGGCCCTTGATTGGGTAGATGCCACCTCCACCTCCACTTCAGTGGCCACAGCTGGAGAAGCCAGCTGGACTTGCGCCTTTCTCCTACCCACCTCCAAGTTCAGAAAACCAGGTAAGCCCAACAACTTCACTGGGAACTAGTGACGGGGCCCTGATTGGCCAAAGACTCACTGGGACACAGCCCAATTGGCTGCTACCCCTTATGGCTTTTCACAGGATGGGCTAGATGGTGAAACCCAGCTTTTCATTACTTTATCTTCTTGGCTCTGTGCCACTCACTCTCCCTGCAGCCCATTAATTGGTCCCCCCACTCCCCTGTCCCTGGCCTCTATTAAATGCTCTTTATCAAGAGCTAGCCCATCCCCTCAGTCCTGTCTTTGGTCAGCATATGGACAGTCTCTTTTAAAGAAACCCACTACACCATGGAGCCCTGCCTCCTTTGATTAGCTCTATCCTAACCAGCTCCTGCCTTCACTGTCTGTCCTGCCCTATAGTAGACAATAGCATCCTAAATGGCTCCCTTGGAAATCTTCCTCTTGTATAGCTGATTTTTTATGCTCTTTCACATGGCATCACAAGCTACAGTTGCCCAATCACACCAAGACAAGTGCTGTCCCACAGATAGACCCCCATTACTACACTCCCATAACAGGACCTGATTTCACACCATGGGCACAAACTCCTGTACATCCAGCATATTCCTTTACCAGGCCTTGACTAGAGTATATGATGGAGTGCCTCGGCTCCTGCCCATTAAAGCAGCCATCTATGCTTTGTTGTTGAACAGCCACACTTGTGGCCATTATTCAGCCACCATAAAACCACCACATGCCAAGCGACATAATATGTGCTTTCTCAGGATAAGCATAACTTGCCTAAGAAAACTGCTACTGCTTCTGTTACTTTGCTCTGGAAATGTTGAACTAAACCCAAGTCTACCCGCCTCCTTAAACACCCCCACAGACATCCCCCAGTATAAAGGCATTAGTTTCCTACACATTGATGTCTATAGCCTACTTAAGAAGATTAACCTGGTCCAAACCTGGATACTGCATGCATCCTCTGACTTCCTTCAAATCCTGGCTTACCCCTTCAACCCCAGATAAATCTATCAACATGCTGGGTTACAACACCTTACAGTTATATAGACCAACAAGAAGAGGTTGGGTTGTAATCTATGCAAAAAGTAAATTCTCGGTCAGAGTCATCGACGGTACTTCCAAGGCAAAAGAATTTGAATGCCTCACCCTAAATTTGGTACTTTCCAATGAAAAAGCATTCCTCATTGCTGTGTGCCACCAACCACCTTCTACAGGCACCGGCCTACTACCACACCTCCAAAGCTTAATCGAGAGACAAGTCTTTTGGGCAATCGGTTTAAATGCTTCATTGGCAAGCCTTTAAACTAGTCAAGGGGGGAGGCACTGATAAGCAGAAGGAAAATCCCAGCCTCCCCCTACAAAACAGGGTACTAAATGAGAAAAAGACCAAGGTAGAAAGGTCAGTGGGGGTTGCCGCTACAGAAGGTAAAGCCATCAAAAAATGGAGAGCAATGAGTACCAATGCCCGTAGTCTGTGTAACAAGCTTCCTGAATTAGTGGCCTTGATGGAGGAGGAAGATCTGGATATTGTAGTCACAGAAACATGGTACACACAGAACCAAGACTGGGACGTAAACATACCAGGATACACTAGCTACAGGAGGGACAGGGAGGGTAAAAGAGGAGGAGGAGTAGCTCTCTATATAAGAGAAGAAATCAAAGCAACAGAACAAAAGGGTAAACAGGGAGGAGAAGAAGCACTGTGGGTCAATTTGGAGGCAGGCAATGGCACCACAATCCGCACAGGGGTTGTATACAGACCCCACTCTCAGGGGGAGGAACTGGACAAGGAAATGATAGAAAGTATACTTAGAATGGCAGATAAAGGAGATATTGCTGATGGGTGATCTGAATATGCCAGATGTTAACTGGAGTGCAGTTGCAGCAGCCACTTCTAAAGTGGGTTATTCTGGATGCCCTACAGGGCATGCCTTAGACAACTAGTATTGGAGCCCACTAGAGGAGCAATCTTAGACCTGGTTCTCTCAAACGGAGATGAAGAAGGATCACAGATGTAAGTGGTAGCCATCTGGGAACTAGCGACCATCGAACAGTATGGTTCACAATAAACACAGCAATAGAGTCAAGCCATACAAAGACAAAGGTACTGGATTTTAGGAGGGCTGACTTGCCAAAATGGGTGAGTGCCTAAGGAATGCACTAGCAAATGGGCAGGATGGAGGGTGGAAGAACAATGGGGAATAATAAAACTGCCATCACAGAGGTAACAAGCCTTTGTGTAAAGCAAATAAACAAAATGAATGAGGTAAGAAACCACTATGGTTCCCAAAGGAAGTGGCAGAAGGTTCAAGAGAAAAGAAAGTATTCAGGAAGTACAAGGAATCACAGAAGGAACAGGACAGAGAACTGTATCAGTTAAAGCAAAAGGAAGCTGGAAAGGCAGTCAGAACAGCAAAGGCCCAAACTGAGGAAAAGATAGCCAACTCAGTTAAGAAGGGGGATAAAACCTTTTATAGGTACATCAGGGAGCAAAGGAAGACCAAGGGAGGGATAGTGAGGCTTAATAAAGGGAGGAGGGTGGGCAGAGGGTGACTGTGAAAAGGCAGAGATACTAAACAAATATTTTTGCTCAGTATTTACAAAGGAAGAGGGGGAGGTACCTAAAACAAACAGTAGAAACACTCTGGATACAGAAGTTGATACCAGCCCATTTACAGAAGAAAGAGTTCTGAAAGAACTCTTAAAACTGAAGGTGGACAAAGCAATGGGGCCTGATGGAATTCATCCCAGAATTCTAAAAGAACTAAGGATAGAACTAGTGACACCACTGACTACCCTCTTTAACAAATCATGGGAGGATGGGGTGGTACCTGAGGACTGGAGGAGGGCAGATGTGATTCCCTTCACAAAAGTGGGAGCAAGGCAGAAGCAGGAAACTAAAGACCTGTTAGTTTAACCTCAGTGGTGGGGAAAATGATGGAATCACTGAAGGAAAGAATGTGTTGCATATCTAGAGGCCAGAGGGGCACAGGACCCAAGGCAGCATGGATTCACAGCGGAAGGTCATGCCAGACAAATCTGATAGATTTCTTTGACTGGGTGACCAAAGTAGTAGATCAGGAGGGGCTGTGGACATGGCTTACCTAGACTTTAGCAAGCATTTGACACAGTCCCACACAAAAGATTAATATACAGTTAGCCAGCCTGGGAGTGGGTCCCAAGATGACAGCCTGGTAAAGAATTGGCTGGAGAAAAGGACACAGAGAGTAATAGTAAATGGAGTCCACTCTGAAAAAGGGGGTTAGCAGTGGGTACCACAGGGTTCAGTATTAGATCTGGTCCTTCAATGTCTTTATAGCTACATTGCAGAGGGACTGGAAGGAAAAGTATGTCTCTTTGCAGATGACACAAAGATCTGCAACAGAGTTGATGCACAAGGTGGGTGGAAAGGATGTGAAGGAACTTAGGAGTTAGAGGAATGGTCAAATGTATGGCAGCTTAGATTCAATGCTAAGAAGTAATAATGCACCTGGGAAACAAAACCCAGGGAAGAGTACACAATGGGGTGTGATACTAACAACAACAAAATGGAAAGGGACCTGGGGGTAGTTATATCAGATGACCTAAAGGTGGGCAAGCAATGTGAGAGGGCAGCAAGGAGGGCTGGGGATACTGGGATGCATAGGAGAAGCATCACCAGCAGAAAACAAGAAGTTATTATCCTCTGTACAGACAGCTGGTGAGACCACATCTGGAGTACTCATGGCAGTTCTGGAGACCCAATCTCCAGAAGACATAGACAGGATGGAAGCTGTCCAGAGGAGGGCAACTAAAATGGTGCAGGGTCTGCACCGGAAGACATATGAAGTGAGACTTAAGGAGCTTAATATGTATAGCCTCGAGGAAAGGAGGGAGAGGGGGGACATGATAGAAACTTTCAAGTACCTCAAGGGAATCAACAAAGTCCAAGAGGGTAGCATCTTTCAAAAAAAAGAGGTGTGCAAGAACAAGGGGGCACAATTTGAAGATAGAAGGGGTGCGGCTCAGAGGTAATTTAAGGAAGTATTTTTTCACAGAGAGGGTTGTGGATGCATGGAACAGCCTTCCAGAGGAGGTGGTGGAATTCAAGCATGCATGGGACAGTCATAAGGCAATTCTAGGGGGTGGGGGTAGGCAGAAGTAGGCTGCTGGTTAACTAGGATCTGCAGCTTATCCATCAGGTAGGGAAATGGGCAGACTGGGTGGGCCAAGTGGTCCTTATCTGCCGTCAAATTCTATGTTTCTAAGGTTAACCCTGAGTGCATACTAATGCAGGACTTCAACCTTAATTGGAATGATGAGAGCTCAAAAAAACGTAAGGATTTCTGTGATACGTGTGAGTTGGCACCGATCACCCCTGAGGTTACCAGACCTAATAGAAAAAACCTGGACCAAAGCACGCTTCTGGATCTCGTGTTAGTTAACAAACTACATAACATTTCACACACTGGGGTCTTTTGTAATGATATAAGTGACCATTGTGCCATCACCTGCATTAGACATTCTCCCCAAATATTGTCAGTCCCTAAATTTAAGTTAACAAGCATCTGTCAATGCTGAATGTTGCTTGCTTGTATGTGCTGTTTAGGTATTTGGAAGTGATAGTTCCATGCCTTCCTCCCAAGACATGCCCTGTGTCTTTCCGTTCAGTATTCACAGAAGAGTGGAAGGGGCAAGGGCCACAGCAGTACAGCAGTTGCCAAGGGGGTGAAGAGGTGGACAATAGTCCATTCAAAGGCAAAACAGTCCTGTAGGAGCTCACTAAATTGCAGATGGAGAAAGCGATGGAACCAGATGGCATAAACCTAAAGATATTAAGAGAACTGCGAAGGGAGATAGCAGTACCTCTGGCAGCCATGTTCACTAATTCATTTCACATGAGTGAATTGGCGGAGGGCACATGTGGTCCCTCTACACAAGTCCAGCAGCAGGGAGGAGGTGGGGAACAATAGGCCATTCAGGCTCACCTCAGTAGTGGGGAAGATCATGGAGATATTGCTTAAAGAAAGGATAGTGGGGCATCTAGAAGCCATTGGAGTCCAGGACCATAGACAACATGGATTCATAGTGGGGACATCATGTCAGACAAATCTGGTTGATTTCTTTGACTGGGTGACAATGGAAGTGAATCAGGGTAGGACAGTGGACAACGCTTACCTTGATTTCAGCAAAGCCTTTGACACCATCACACCTAGGAGGCTGATAAACTAGCAGGGTAGGCAGAGCATGGGGGAAAGGGTGGTAAACTGGGCTAGAAACTGGCTAACAGACAGGAGGCAGAGAGTGGTAGTAAATGGGGTGCAGCCTAGGGAGAGGGGGTGACCAGTGGGGTGCTGCAGGGATCGGTGCTGGGGCCAGTCCTGTTCAATGTCTTCATTAGTAACATTGCAGAATGGCTGAAGGGAATTTTTTCACCAAATTTTCAACATAGCCATTTTGAGACCTCTGCTCATGAACAGTGTCACTGTGATTTTCTTAATCTGTCCCAAACATTGATTGTGTACACCGACTGCGCCATTGTGCGCTACATGCATGGAAACACATTTTGGGTGATGTCAAAAATGACAGCTGTACTGCTCATAGGGAGGTGTGTTAAAATGGCAATGCTGAAAATCTGGAGTGCAAATATTAAAAAATCGCGAAATTATGAGCATGCGTAGGAACTTCGCAATGCATGCTCTTAAAACAGTCATTTTATGGAATGTTTTCACCGGATTTTTAACATAGCCATTTTAACCCCTCTGCTCGTGAACAGTATCACTGTGATTTTCTTAATCTGTCCCAAACATTGATTTCACACACCGCCTGCACCATTGCGTGCTTCACGCGCGGAAACACATTTTGGGTGAGATGTGAGAAATGGCAGCTGTACTGCTTATAAGGAGGTGTGGTAAAATGGCAATGTTGAAAATCTGTAGTGAAAATATTGTAAATTTGCAAACTTATGAGCGTGTGTAGGAACAGCACAACGCATGCTCATAAAACAGTCATTTTTGGGAATTTTTTCACCAAATTTTCAACATTGGGTTTTTGGGGGCCTACCTCATGAACTGTGACACTGACATTTCATAAATCAGTCCTGAAAGGTGGTTCCATGCAGTGACCACAAAATCACCTTTTGGGGCCAATTAACACCATGACAGTGACATAATTCATGAGATGGGGGTCCCAAAAACTCCATGTTGAAATTTGGTGAAAAAATTCCGCAAAATGCCTGAGATATGCAGTAAAGTTGAAAAAAAACCCTATTTATTCCATTATACAGCTTACCGGCATTTGCTTAGTTCACGGTCGGCTTTGAGGAGTTCAGACGTGTTCCTGGTCCACTAAAGATTATCGCACCAGACTCCAGAGGTAAGTATGGGGTCTTGAGGCAGGGTGTGCAGTGGGTGGGTGTGGGTGGGAGAGGGGGTCAAGACAGCAGCGGGAAGGTTTTTCTTTCAGGTTTTTCTTGGACTACACTGGACATTTACCATGCTGGGGTGGCTCCCAGCATGGCAGCTGAAAGCTGTTGGGGGGGCAGTGGGCCGATGGGGATTGGGCACCCCCATCATCCATAGGATCTGTTGCTCACGCGGGGTGGGCTCTGAAGGCACCCGATAGTCTCGGGGAGGGGTAGAAATAGTAGAGCCAACAGGAATTGGGAACCCCATCGCCATACAGACTGCTGCCACACTGGAGTGGGCTCCCAGCTTGGCACCTAGAACTCTGTTGGGGAGCGAGCACAGCCGATAGGGGATTGGGCACCTCCTGCTATACAGTGTGCGCAAGGGGGGGAGCATGATCACGCAGTATGCGTGCATGCATGAGTGTGTGTGGGGGGAAGCGTGCTTGAGCATGCGATCTTATCGCTGCTCACTGAAGCGTAGCTGTCCCTTTCAAATGTACAACCACTGCTTTTTCAACTGCTGTCATAGACAGCTGCAGCATTGATCGGAGAACTGCGACCATGCCTGCAAACACACTGACTGAATTGGAAGAGGGCTGCCACACCTCCTAAAAATCAGATGATGGCACAATGTTTCTTGCACATGCATGCAAGCAACATAAAAATGGGTTTGAAAAAATGTTGCCAACAGGCTTTCTTGGCAGTCCTGAGCAACATCAGATGGCAAGACTTCTATCTAGCCTCTTCCCTCAAAGAAGCATTTAATATCTTTCACAACCTTTCAGTGGGTTTGATAGGCAAACATGCCCCCCTAAGGCTGATCATGACCAAGAACAGAGCTCCTGGCTGGTTCTCTCCCAGTATAAAGAAAGCCCTGAAGGACAGAGATTTCTGATGGAATAAAGCAAGGAAGACTCACTCTGACGCCAATTGGCTTGCCTTTAGGGTCTCTAGAAATGCCTATACCAAATTACTGAGGTCTGAAAAAGCCCACTACTTCCAAACAGCCCTTGAAGATAACAAAAATAGTGCAGCCAAGTTCTGGAGCATCCTCAAAGAGATTGAGGGTCATACCACCGATACCTCTCTTCCATCCAAAATAGTGTCTAGCAATATGACTTTTACGAATAAAGCAGATATCCTGGAAAAACTTAACGATAATTTTGCTACAGCGGGATTAGCCTTTGATGTCTCTCCAGTCAGTAAGAAAAGCCCAACCAGTGATGCCTATGATGCCACAGGTCCCAGCATTGATACCAACCAGATCCACTCTTCCTCCTTCAGCTTTTGTCCTGTATCCTTCAAGCAAGTAGAGGACCTCCTACTGTCCTTGGAAACTAAAAAGAGTGCTGGTGCTGACCTCATTGAACCCTTCTTTCTCAAATTAGGATGCTACTACCTGACCGCCTCTATCGTCTACTTATTCAACTTCTCCCTGAATCAGGGTGTGTTACCCTTGATCTGGAAAACTGCACACATCATCCCCTTGTTCAAGTCAGGGGATCCTAGTGACCTGAACAAGTACCGGCCAATCTCAGTACTTTCCAGCCTCTCAAAGCTTCTGGAAAAAATTGTCAACATCCAAATCAAGGAACACCCGAACTCCCAAAAAATTCTAAACACTGCTCAGTCAGGCTTCAGAGCCAAACATAGTACAGTTTCTGCCCTTGCTAAAGTAACCACAGATTGGCAACTTGCACTAGACTCTAAGAAGCATGTGTTTGCACTCTTCCTTGAGCTTAGCAAGGCCTTTGATACTGTGGATCACAACATTATGCATAAGGCTCTGAGTAATATCGGTCTCGACAGCACTGCCCTGAATTAGTTTGCCTGCTATCTTACTAATAGACTACAGTGAGTCAAAGCTATGGGAGATTTGCCTCCACTTAAAACTCTACCATGAGGTGTCCCACAAGGCTCCATTTTGGGCCCTATACTATTCACTATTTACATCAACAACCTCGATTCACACCTGTGTACAGCTAATTCCATTATTCGCAGATAATACAGTCCTCTGTACCTCAAACTCTTCTCTGAACTTGGCACATAAGGACTTAAAGTGGGATTTTGATTCTCTCAACACAATCTCTTGAATCTTAAGCTTCTGCTTACTGCCAAAAAGCCATGATCCTCTAACCGAACACCACCTTGGGACCCTTGTGCAGCCCTCAGATCTTTACTTTATTGGGCGAACCCCTGGAAATTGTTGAGAATTTCAAATACCTATGATTCTGGTTGGACAATAAGCTCAATTTTCTGTGCCAGCTGAACGAGTTTATGAAGAAATTAAGACAACACTTAGGTGTATTTTACCACATTAAGCATCTACTATCTAAGGAAGCCAGGAAGAGACTGGTTCAAACTACATTCTTGCCACTACTTGACTATACCAACTACCTTTATAGCCACTGCCCTACTCTGGTACTCAGTAAACTTGACACCCTCTATCACTGGGCCTTGAGGTTCATCCTTAGCTTACCGTTTCACACTCACCATTGCACACTGTACCAAGAGTTGAGATGATCTTCACTTAGTATGAGGAGGAAAAGAAATGCCTTCCTCTGGTTTTATAGGGCACTGTCTGATAAACTGCCAACTTACATCTCAAGCTTTTTCAAGCATGCTAAAGTATCTTACGGCCTGAGATGCTTCTCATTACTCTCCTTCCACATACCTAGAGTAAGGACACATTAAGGCTCAGCTGCGATTAATTCCTTCCTTTCTTCCTTATGGAATACCATGCAAAGAACTTTAAAGCTTTCAACTTTACCTGGACCAGTCACATTCAAATCCTTGATAACAGGCTACCTAAAGGAATCCTGCAATTGTTACAGGTGATCTGATTGACTTTGTTGCACTAGTGACCCGAAGAATTTCAGGGCCTCCACATTCTACTACCCGTGGGCCCATTCATTTTACTACTTACTCTATTCCACATGCCCCCCACCTTCCTCTCCCCTACCCCCCACCCCACTCCCCCCTGCTTCCCTCTTCTCCACTTCCTTTCTCTTCCAAGTGTCTTTGCTGGAAGACCCACCGGGCTACTACTCTAGTGGGTGACTAGGATTGGGTTATCGTAATCTAGGATTTATTTTGTTCTGCTTGCTTATTGTATTGTTCTATTGGTATCTGTGCTAATCCCTCCCTGTATAGGCTGCTACAGTACCTTGTATGCACTTATTTACCTTGTATGTACTTATTTACCTGTATCTACTTCTCCTTCGTGTTTTGTTTTCTTATGTCCAGGACCACTTTGAAAATGAGCTTGCTCAATGGTGTTACACCTGGTTAAATAAAGTTTGATTGATTGATTGATAGATTGAAGCTACAGATCCTAGTTAACCAACAGCCTACTTCCTCCTACCCCTCAGTATAATTGTTTTATGTCTGTCCCATGCATTCTTGAATTCTCCCACTGTTTTTCACCCCATGACCTCCTCAGGAAGGTGGTTCTATGTGTTCACCACCATCTCTGTGAAAAAAACACATTCTCATGTTGCCCCTGAGCCATCCCCCCTCTATCTTCAAATTGTGCCCCCTTGTTCTTGTACATTTTTTTTCTGAAAGATGCCCCCATCTTGGACTTTGATGATTCCATTGAGGATATTGAAAGTTTCTATCATGTCCCCTCTCTCCCTCCTTTCCTCAAGTGTATACATGTTAAACACTCTTAGTCTCTCTTCATATGGTTTCTGTTGCAGAGCCTGCACCATTTTAGTTACTCTCCTCTGGACTGCCTCCATCCTGCCTATGTCCTTGCAGAGCTGGAGTCTCCAGAACTGCACACAGTACTCCAGATGGGGTCTCACCAACTGTCTTTACAGAGGGATATCAACTTCTTGTTTTCTACTCGTGATGCATTTCCCTATACATCCTAGTATCCCCCCAGCCCTCCTTACTGCCTTCTCACATTGTTTACCTACCTTAAGGTCATCTGATATGACTACCCCCAGGTCCCTTTCCATTTGTGTTGTTGTTAGTACCCCCCACATTGTGTACTTCTCCCCTGGGTTTTTGTTTCCATGGTGCATTCCTTTGCACTTTTTTGCATTGAATCTAAGCTGCCATATTTTTGACCATTCCTCCAATCTTGCCAAGTCCCTTCTCATCCTTTGCACCCCCCCTTGTGTATCAACCTTGTTGCAGATATTTGTGTCATCTACAAAGAGGCATACTTTTCCTTCTAGCCCCACTGCAATGCTCCTATAAAGACATTAAAGAGGACCGGTCCCAGTACTAAACCCTGTGGTACCCCACTAGTAGCCCCCACTTTTTTTCAGAGCATACTCCGTTTACTATTACCATCTGGGTCCTGTTGTCCAGCCAGCTTGTTACACAGGCTACCACCCTGGGACCCACTCCCAGGCTGGCTAACTTGTTTATTAATCTTTTGTGTGGAACTGTGTCAAATGCCTTGGTAAAGTCTAGGTAGGCCTTATCCACAGCCCCTCCCTAGTCTATTACTTTGGTTACCCAGTTAAAGGAATCAGTTAGATTCATCTGACATGACCTTTCTGCTGTGAATCCATGCTGCCTTGGGTGCTGTGCCCTGCTGATCTCTAGGTACTCAGCAATTCTTTCTTTCAGAAGTAATTCCATCATTTTCCCTACCACTGAGGTCAAGCTAACAGGTATATAGTTTCCTGCCTCTGCCTTGCTCCCACTTTTGTGAAGAGTAATTACATCTACCCTCCTCCAGTCTGCAAAAGGGGTCCTCTCAGCTCAAACACACTGTGTTCTAGCAGCCCTGCCTCATATTTACAAAAACAGGATGCTTGCTAAGAATGGGGATTGAAAAGACTTATAAAGGAGCTAAGCTGCAACTGCAAGAAAGATTAGGAGAACAAGAAACACAGAGACTGAAAGAAAAAAACTAATTCATTTCTCCTTTGTTCGTAGTTATTCTGAACAAGTTTGTTTATTATGTTACTGATACTGTACATAAATAATTGTTGGCAAATTCTACAACTGCTCCTGATTTCTCTATGCTTCCTGACCTGTACCTTGACGACACAATCCTCAGGTACAGTACCATGCCATCCTCCCATGATTTGTTAAAAAGGGTAGTCAGTGGAGTCACTCAGTCTCTCCTTAGTTCTTTTAGAATTCTGGGGTGAATCCCATCAGGGCCCCATTGCTTTGTCCACCTTGAGTTTTAGGAGTTCTTTCAGGACCCTTCTGTGAATGAACTGGTATTGACCCCCCACCCCACATCCAGAGTGTTTCTAATGTTTGGTTTAGGTACCTCCCCTCTTTTTTTGTGAATACTGAGCAAAAGTATTCATTCAGTATCTATGCCTTTTCACAGTCACCGTCTGCACACCTTCCCTCCCCTTTACTAAGCCTCACTATCCCTCTATTGATCTTCCTTCACTCTCTTATGTACTTATAAAAGGTTTTACCCCCCTTCTTAACTGAGTTGATTATCTCTTCCTCGGTTTGGGCCTTCGCTATTCTGACTGCCTTCCCTACTTCCTTCTCCTTTAACTGATATAGTTCTCTGTCTAGCTCCTTCTGTGATTCCTTGTACTTCCTAAATGCTATCTTTTTCTCCCTATCTTTCCCTGCCACCTCCTTTGAGAACCATAGTGGTCTTTCACTTTGTTTTGTTTTGTTTATTTGCTTCACACAAAGGCTTGTTGCCTCTGTGATGGCAGTTTTGATTTTTCCCCATTGTTTTCCTGCCCATTTGCTAGTGCATTCCTTAGGCACTCAGCCATTTTGGCAAAGTCAGCCCTCCTAAAGTCCAGTACCTTTGCCTTTGTATGGCTTGACTCTACTGCTGTGGTTATTGTGAACCATGCTGTTCGGTGGTCGCTAGTTCCAAGATGGCTACCCACTTCTAAATCTGTGATCCTCACTCCATCTCCATTTGAGAGTACTAGGTACAAGATTTCTCCTTCCCAAGTAGGTTCCAGTACTAGCTGTCAGAGGCATGCCCCCTGCAGAGCATCGAGAATGACTCCGCTCTTGGAGGTGGCTGCAGCAAATGTACTCCAGTTAGCATCTGGCATATTCAGGTCCCCCATCAAAATATCTCCCCTTTTTCTGCCATTCTAAGGATGCCTTCTATCATTTCCTTGTCCATTTCTTCCCTGAGATGGAGGTCTGTGTACAACCCCCGTGCAGATTGTGGTGCCATTTCCTGTCTCCAAGTTGACCCACAGTGCTTCCTCTCCTCCCTGTTTACCCTTTAGTTCTGTTGCTTTGATCCCTTCCCTTATGTAGACAGCTACTCCTCCTCCTTCTCTTTTACCCTCCTTGTCCCTCCTGTAGATTGTGTACCCTGGTATGTTTACATCCTAAAAACAACAAGAATAAAATGGCTCCAGCACCCGCTGTCAAATGCCACTGCAAATGTGAATCAGAAAAAGGCATTGCAGGGTTTTAAATAATTGATTAGCAGTTTTTTTTCTTGAGACAATGCTAACTGTACAGAAAGTATTTATATAAGTTTTCTAGAAGTATTATGCTTGTTAAACGGAGTGAGGCAAGTCCTATGCATTTTCACAATGTTTTAGCACTTTTATGAGCAAAATGCTAATCAATTTTTGGAGTTAAATAAAACCCTGCACTGCACACCACTTCTTTAAATATAATGTGTACTCACGTTTTAAGAGCCAAAAACACACAGTGCCATATAGAGGACAACAGCTACCTCACACAATGAAAAATGCCCGACCAGTTTCACTCATGCATCCCAGTCATGATTCTGTGTGTACCATGTTTCTGTGACTGCCACGATATCCAGGTGTCCCTCTTCCATCAAGACCACTAGTTCAGGAAGCTTGTTAACCAGATTATGAGCATTGGTACTCATTACTCTCCATTTTTTGATGGCTTTACCCCTGTGATGAGGATATAGCAACTCCATTTCCTAGCCCTACACTTCTATTTGCATGTCTATAAAAATATAGACAGAAAAAGGGCTTCTAACTATAAGCTTTATATCACTGGCCATGCATCAGCACTGCCTCTTGTTTGGTTCATGGTGTTCCAAAGTCTCACATTAATTTATGTTTCTTCAGATCACCTGTTCAGTGACCTCCACTGACTTGACATATACATTCAGTGTTCTATAGGTGTACTCATAGGGCCCGTGGAGTGGGATCTGTTTAAGAAGTCCCTGACATCATTGGGCAAACTTTGAAAAATGTTGAATATAGATACAATTCAATTTATATTTCCGAAATTCTTTCCCCATTTTTCTTTATTACTGATGGCAACTGCATTAAAACAGAACCACTGCCTTTAGACATTATCCGCTATGGCTGCTTGTCTTGTGTGTGTCATAATCCTCTGTGTATGATTTAATAATTATCTCCACAGCATCAAACTGTGATGTCATAAATGGAATTGGGATGTCAGGTAAAAACAAGTTACCAGAGCAGATAGGACAGAGATCCTGGGCAGGATTCACAAAGCGTTTTGGGACTTAGTCCCACTCCGCAACCCCAGTTGCACTTTGAAATTGCCGTAGCTGTGGAGCGGCTGATCTATAGCCACTGCAGTTACAGAGTATGTTACACAGGTCCCACTGGCTGTAGGAGCCTCCCACAGCTGCGGTGCTGTCCCTGGCAACAGCACCCGCAAGCTGCCATAATCCATGGAGCTGGTTGTACTCCAGCTCCAAGTTAGTGAATACCCGCAGCTACTGGTGACCTGCGGATTTGCAAGTGGTAACCCACTAGCGCCAAGGTTTTCCCACAGCTGTGGGACCTTCCCCGATGTTCGTGAATCCTGCCTCCTGTTTCCATTCAAAGGTCCATAGTAATAAAGATATAATAACTGGCCATCAATTTTTTCAATGGAGCTGGATAGTTATAATTTGCTGCAATAACCAGCTGGTTATTGTAGCATTCACATACACAGTCAATACTGTGAGCAGGTCTGAGACACTCTTGGGTGCTTGTGTGCACTCTTAAATACTTGTTTCATGTTCTTCTGAACCACTGCTGAAAACAGTCACTCTCAGCAACCAGAGTAGTTACAATCGTTCAATTAATAAGGATTGTTACAAAAAAAGTAGTTTGTAAACCTTTTTCAAGCAGCACTTTTTACTGTTCTCTCCATCTTCTGCAGCTGAGCTGTTGTACACAGCTGTGCTGTCATGTTTTTATAGAAGCTGGGAAAGATGAAGTGATCAGGAAGAAGAAATTGCTGTTTGAAAAAGTAAAGCCTACTTCTTTTGTATTAATCCTTCTTATTTGAAAGACTGTCACCACTGTAATTGCAGAGAGTAGCTGCTTTGAATTTCACTTTGGTGGGGTTGTCACAATATCACAGGATCACAGAAACATTGAAGAAAAACTTGATGGCCAGAAATTATATAAAATAAAGCATGGGGTGGTGTGGTTACAATAAACCCTTGAGCTTCACTCTTGGTGTTTATGTAGCATTACACACTTCGGGTGTATAATAAGATAATCCACAGCTAGGTGTGAGGCAATATTGTAATAATAGAATGACCTGGAGGGGTCATGAGATCCAAGGCTCAACTGAGAGCCTTAAACCATTCAGGAGATGAGGTCACTACAGCAGTGATGTACACACACACAGAGTGCATTATTACATGATAACATTCATAGAATGGCCAAATGAGTTACACATTCTCATAAAACAGACCAATCCATGCATTATTCTCTACATAATGTTGAGAATTACAGAGCAATATTGAACATAATCTGAATTGTATCTCAATGTGACATTTTTTCAAAGTTGTTCTAATGGTAAAATGAGCTCTTTAAGAGATAGACTCTTACAGGGCAAGTGATATATTTTTCATCACTTGCCCCTTCCTGTATCCACAGCAATACTTTCTGAATATATGGATGTTGAGACCACAGTCTTTTTCTTCAGTATTAGATAAAACACAAGATAGAAAAAACAACCTGGTCAGCAGTCGGAAAATACATTTATTGAGCGTTTCAACCCCACCCTCACCACCACCACCACCACTCAAGACAAAAGAACAAAATAATGGATTGGTTACTTACTGTATTTAGAATCATGGCAAAGTAAAAATACATGTGCATGTTCTAACTGGAGACCAGAACGAAAAGGAATTATTGTCAAAAGTAGCACATACAAATGCAGCTTAAAAGCCCTTAAATAGATTGAATGTAACAGCTTATGACAACTTTACTTGTGATGGGACAGTCATGACAACTGTTAAAGCAAAAGAATGTCAAAGGAGCAACCTGACTGCTTGCTTTAAATTTAAAAACGTTCTTCAATTAGTGATAGACTCCTCAAATCTGACTTGACATAAGGAAATTATTGCATCCCATGAGGCATAGTTTAACGAGATGAAGATCCCTTTTTGGCTGACCAGTCTCATGGTCTAAATGAGCAGTTTTTAAAAAATGTTCATACAGTAATTGATTAGATAAAAATGTTTGTATGGCTGGCTTTTGATCTGTATGCTTTGGAGTCTCAAATTATAGCTCTACCATAAAGTAGCATTTCAATGAAACAAAGTAAGGGACAGGGCTACCATATGTACGCTATAATGTACAGTTGTGCTTAGTGTCAGCTTCTTTCTTGTCCAGTCCTGTCAATCCACACTTTCAGAAAAGCAGTGGCAAGAATGGGCAGAGCTATCACTGCTAAATGTCTAGCTACTATGTGTTTCCAATCATTATTATGCCTTCCCAGTGCACTCTCTCTGCTCCGCCACTGAGGGCCTCCTAGCGGTTCCTAGAGCCAGGCTGAAAACCTTGAGAGGCTGAGTGTTTGAGGTGGCTGCCTCAGCCCTCTGGGACTCGCTCACCCAGATCTCTGATGGAGGTCCCATTGATGGAGGTTTCTAAAAAGGGTCTCAAGGCACGCCTTTTTAAAAAGCCTTTTTTAGCTAGCTGTAGTATTGATTTTATTATTATTTGTTCTGATTTTTAACTGTTTGGTAATTACTGACCCTCGTATTTTTCTGTTATGTAAAATCTAAATGTGTATGTCCTTGCACTTCTTTGTAAAGCACCCAGAGCCTCCGAGATTGGGCACTGTATAAATAATAGCTTACTTACTTATTATGATTAGTTGCCACTGAAGACATCATGAGAGTGATGTCACTACATGATTAGACGAGAAGGAATGTGACACTGAGCACACTGTAAGTATTGTAGAATTGGTGGGCTGGACATTTTATACCACTTTACTTAAAATAGCAGTCCACCTTTCATTTTTAGGGATGGAATAATTTTAACATACTACCCAAAAATGAAGGGTGCCTTCCAAGTTAGATGAAGTTACTATACACAGACCAGTCACCACTGATTGTACTACACTTTGCACTGAACAATGCTGTAGTCTTGTCCCCCACTTGCCATCACTAAAATGTTGTTCTGGAGTGGAGATACATATTCAGATTCCAAAGTTTATGGAATATGAGATGGCTTCACAAAGGCTTTAATCTATTAAATTACTCTATGAACATTTTGAAAAACTGTTCATTCAGACCCTGAGGCATGTAGCTCACTGCTGTGACTTATCTGCCTTTCTCATATCAACTGATTTTTAAGAATGATGTTATATAATGCTACTACTGATATTTAACATCTCTGTCAACTCAGTGGTAAATGTATTTTGCCTAACAGTGGATCACATTCTTGTCAAATTTGTGTCACACAATTAATGAAGCATTGACTCAAAAACTGTGATCTACTGCATATGAACTGCATGTCCACTGGCACTCTCAATGTGTAAAATAGGTCATCATTATGCAGTCTATGTGGAACACAAGGACAGCTAACTCTGGTTTGTAAAATTAATTTTCTTAGAACAGTTAACATCAGAATCACTGTTTTCTGGGCCTGCACTGTTAAAAAAATTGCTGTACAATATGAACATGTGTTTCTATCAGCAAACACTGGACTCATGATCATGAGAATGTTTACCAATAGGAAAATCTACTTGGTCCAATTGGCCTGCAACATTTTTTAAATAATATTCTTAGACAATATAAATAGCAAAGAAACAGTAAACAATCAAGGCAATAAACAATTCAGTAAATGGGTGTCTAGTTTTAGACATGAAACCATCCTGTTAACTGCACCCCCTGAGTTCAATAACCAGCATCCATAATGCTTTCAGCAATGTGTCCTTACAGAAAATTAATACACCTACCAAACTCTCTCAGCATTTCACTAAGTATAACCTCCTCTGCCCCCTGAAACATGGCTGTAGGTAGTATCACAGCACTACCTGACCCACTTTACAAACAATGTTTCCCTCCCCAGTGATAGCATTATATGTAATGCCATCCATTACACCAACAATCTTGTGTTGTTCCATAGTGACAAATTTCTGGCTAGCTTCTAAACCACACTCACTTCTAATTATGGTGCCGCCCATGATTGGGTCCAGCAAAACAGACTTCTCGTTAACACACACAAAACCAAGGCCAAGTTCTTTGGGTCCAAACCTAAGCTTACCAAACTTGCTAACACCACAGCCACCCTCAGCATATTATCTCCTTTTGCCCCCCCCCCCCATCAAATGGTATCCTCCTTTAAATACATGGGCATTACACTGAACATGGGCATTGGCCTTCTCAGAACACATTGGTAATTCGGTTTTTCACATCAACCTTAAATTTGCAGTGGGATACCGAATGAAACGCTACCTGACTCCAGAGGTCTGTCTAGCCATAGCCCAGGGCAATCTCCTTCCTCTAATGAATTACTGTGCCCCCATTTATATGCAAACCTCCACCCATGAACTTGCTAGGCTAAATACCACATACAACAATATCTGTAGTTCTGCACTGATGGCACACTACTCTACCCATCACTGTTCCCTATTCCAGTCTCTTGGCTGGCTCCCCCTCAGGCTCACAGTGACTACCTCTTTGGCTGAACAATAGACAGAGCCATCAGAAGCTGGATCCTATTACCCATTTTCCCCCTGCTCAAGCCAAAAAAATTGTCCCCGCAACCTTTGAAGCACCTCCAGCCTTTTGTTGGATGCTCCTCAAATCACAACCTGCCTGGGTAGAAAAGCCTTCACCTCAGCTGCCCCAAAACTGTGGAACAGTCTGCCTACTTTACTTCACTCTCTTGATTCTCACCTCTTATTCAAATACCACTACAAAGTGGCCTTAATGGTTGCTACCACTTGCACCTGCCCCCCCCCTTGGTGATCACCCCCTGTGCCACGCCAACAAGCTCACAGGCTCTCTGAGGTCATCCAGCAACTCAGCCACCCTAGGTTATGTACATCCTATTACATATTATCCTACAATGGATAACACGGTCTTTGAAATTATTGAGTAGCTATGCTTATCTACCATTACTGTGCTTTGTAGGTTGTACACTTCTGATGAAATATGCTGTACAATAACTTTACTGCAGTTTGTTCTATGCTGTATTTGTAACTCCTGTTTGGTATTTCCTGTACTGTATTTTTGCATTTTTGTACTTGCATTTATCCCGTACTGCATTTTTGTACTTGTATTTATCCCGTACTGCATTTTTGTACTTTTATGCTTGTATTTATCCTTGTGCTATCTTCATGGCCCGGGTCCTTCCTGAAAATGGTCCACTGGATCAATGTGCCTACCAAGAAAGAGAGAGAGAGAGAGAGAAAGAAAGAAAAAAAAGAAAGAAAGAAAGAAAGAAAGAAAGAAAGAAAGAAAGAAAGAAAGAAAGAAAGAAAGAAAGAAAGACAGACAGACACTGGGAAGCTGGCAGCACAATCATAGGTAAACCTTCTCCCACAGTTGAGCTGTTGTGGGGAATATGGGATAATTTCTGACTTGGTCTTGTGCTTCTTTCTTGTCAAGCCAAATGGGAATGCAGACAGAATTCTAGTACTGGGCTCTGGCTGAGAGACTCACTTCACATATAAGCCCTTAGACTGCAGCCCTGCCTGCCAACAGCTAATCACTTCCATATCCCCTTAGGGACCACTGTCAAGGTTGGTGCCAGTTGTGGCCTAGAGAGACCTAACCCCTTTGTGTCAAGTGAGACCTAGGTTTGGTGGATCAAGCAGCCCCTGGTGCTAAGGGCTGACTTCAGGCCCAAAACACAGCACCCAGCAGGAGAACCATCCTGTAAAACTAGACCTGGGTGGACTGTACCCCAGGTTCCATTCCTGACTATACCCAGCACACACTCAGTAATAAATGAGGTACCACCAGACAGCCCAGCGTCAACCCACCCATCTTTTTATGACTCTATTTCCACTCCTTTTTCTCACTAGACTTCCAGACTAGGCCTCTGCCTCCTGAGTGACTGCTCCCATAAATATGCCATTAGTCAGAGCATGCCACTCCTTTTTACCCCTTGCATAGATGGAGAACCCTGGGGATATCTAACCCAAATATTAGAAATATGAGAGCTGGACTACACAATTGCATATTCTACTTTTTACTTGGGATCCATTTCCTACATCACCTCTTTTACAAAATTCAAATCTCCTTTTCCAGCTCTATGATTAGATCATATATATTTTTTTCTATACCTAAGCTTTACATATCTCCCTAGACTTATGTATCTGAATTCATTAAGTCACATAAAAATATTTCAGATGAAGGGAGATGTGGGAAACTACACCTATATGACCCAGAAGCTAGGAGTCAGAGGGGAGATCTCTTACTATTGTTTAAAATCTTCCAAGATCAACAGCTTATGGAGGAATGTGATCTTAAATAGGAAAATAAACCAAATATACTAAGATGTAATAACAAACAACTATTTGTACCAAGGGCAGCTAGGAACAAAACAAAATATTTCTTTACTATTAGGGCTGTAACACTATGGAACAAATTCCCAAAAACCATAGTTGATGCAACAAAAATTGAATATTTTAAGGGGAAACTGGATAAATATTTCATGGGCAGTTCATTTCCCACAAGGTGTGGGGAGGTAGATTTGATGGGTCTTTTGGCCTTCTTCTACCTTAATAAACTGTGTATAACAAAATTAATTACTCTCAGGGTAACTAAATGCCATACCTATCATCCATTTATTGTAGAAAGCTTCCTTCTGTCATATAACAATGTGTTTGCTTTTATATTTGACAAAGTCACATCCACCAAGACCCTCCATTTTTTCCTTATTGTAGGGATTCATTTAATCATGATTTGTAAACTCCCTTGGCTCATCACCACCTTCAGATGCTCCAGCCTGCTTCCATCCCTGACACCATTTGCACAGTCACATGTGTGCAACACAGGGCCCAAGACAGCACCAATGACCATCATTCAGATGGCACTGTTTTTTTTTTACACATAGCTGTTTCTTTCCACCCATGCTTGTCAGGATATACCCGTTCCAAGACATATACCCTGGTCAGACTTGCTAGCCCACTGTCCTCCCCTTACCAAAGTCTTGTCTGGCATATGCCACAGTCATGCCCTCCATGGCAAGAGCTCCAGGAGGAGAGCTGTCCCCTTCCCTGAGGCAGTCCATCTTGCAGACTAGGATCTGGTGCCAGATGGCACTAGGACCCAGGGAAGTTGTAAACCCCAGGCCATCATATAGATGATCATGGGATTTTTCACCCTGGTGTTTTCTCTCTGTTGCCTCCCTCCAGCTCTGGCATGGCTGTAGACTATAGTGTGGCCTTGCTGCACACAATGTCCTGCAGAGGGAGCATGCATCTTTGGCCCAAGGGAAGGTTTCCTGTGACACTGGCACCTAGTGCCATCTCTCCCCAACTGCAATGCACTGCTGCAATCTGGCCTGTCCTCTCCCAGTGAAGCATTTCAACCTTGCACCTGAAGTTCAGCTGCTTGCATGACAATGTGACATGTTGCCTCTGCACCATCAGGGTGGCCCTGCATCAGGTTTTGATTTTTTCTCCCAGTTCTCCTGTGCCCTCCCACACCTCTCCTAGAACTGAGAAGTGCCATAAGTTGGTCTCACAAAACCATACAGTAATAGTGAAAGACATGGTCAGATATTTCCAGATACAGTGCTAGATTCACAAAGAGTGTAGAAAAAAGGCTTTCAAAACTGCAGAAATGTAAAGACAACATTTTCACAGTCAAAATTTCCACAGGTGCAGAAAATCGCAAAAACAGATGAGTTACGAAATTCAACAAGTGGGGAAAATTTGCATGTTCAGATCCACAGCTGTTGTAAACGACCCAGCAGACAGAACAACAGGTGATCCATATTAACTGGAACAGGAAATGACAATCTTGCAAAAGTTGCAGCAGAACCAGCATTCCCAGCAAGGCAAGCAGCCAGTCCCATAATTGGGACCACAGTAGCACCCCCTGTACCAGCAGGACCTTGCACCCAGCAAAAGTTTGTAACTATTGGTTGTGTCCCTCTCTGACGTTTTTCTTTTGCTTGTGTCTGTAGCACCCACTTCTGGCTGTTACCACCTCTGCTTCTGCTGCCTGTTGGACTCCTTTATGGGCTGCACTGGGTCATGTGGTTGTGCTTTGTTGATTTGTTGATTGCAATGTGTGCTGTTTGCCATCACAACTGACACTACTATGCAGCCCACAGGTTTTCTTTTGCTTGGTGCCTGAACCTCCACTATGATTGTTTCCCAATTGTTAGTACACTGCTCTGGGTGAGTTACACCTCACTCTCCTTGTTGCAGCATATGCTCAACATTTTTTCCTCAACTATTGGAAACAGTGGTTGAGAATAGCCTTTAAGGAGATATGCCATGCTTTTCAAAGGTATTTTTTGTGCAGAATTTTCTGCAGCTACATTTTTTCCAGTCTGCAGTGTATTTTGTCGGCAGCTGCAGACATTTTGTGTATGTAACACATTGCAATTACCTCTTTTTTTCTGCAACTGTGCACATTTTGGGGACTTGTGGATTTTTTTCACCTTCGAAGTGTTTTGTGAATCCTGCCAACTGTATTTCGCAGTATTTCTCTTTGGCCACACTACAGTGGTAGTTAAGGCAGACAGAGAATTTCACTACTGATATCATGGGAATTTAAGGAAATATCTGGCAATGTCTTAGAAAAAAACAGTCATAAACTATAAAAGGGACTAGGCAGTAAAGGCAACTGGGTTAAAAGGCGTAGGCCTAGATATTCAAAAGTCCCCAGGCACACAGCACAAGTGCCTACACAGATGCGCCGCCCCAAAACATTGCCAGGTTCAGCTGATGTGCCATAGGATGTGCCAGCACAACGTGGCTGAATATACCACAGATGCGCCACCCCAAAACATTGCCAGGTTCAGCTGATGTGCCATAGGATGTGCCAGCACAACGTGGCTGAATATACCACAGATGCGCCACCCCAAAACATTGCCAGGTTCAGCTGAAGTGCCATAGGATGTGCCAGCACAACGTGGCTGAATATACCACAGATGCACTATACAGCAACTGCACATGCACTGTGCAAAAGGGTAGGACTGAATATAGCAAGTGGAGCCTGCCTGCCTGAGACTGGAGCAACATGTCAGTGCCCAAGGTGGGCCATGAACATTGTGTAAGTGCAGAGACAGGAGTCCCCAGCAGCCATGACCACAGTGAACAGAGTGACACTGCATAGCTGCAGGATGGGCACTGTGCAGCACATCAGGGGCACAGGATGTGTCAACACACACACACACACACACAGGTAGGAAGTGTGTCCAGCACACACCGATGGTGCAGCACAGATGAGGGCATGAATGAAAGGACAGAACACTGGGGTTGCCAATGGACAGCATGGCCAACACAGGCACCGAGCTAACAGTGCCAAGGAGCCAATTGTGCCAAATGTGTGTATGCAACACAGGGTGCATGCATCCAGGGGCACACAATGTGGCAAACAGCACAGCAGTACAGCATGGCATATGGTGCAATCCCCATGGAATGCACAGCACTGGGAAAGAGCCACACTGAACATGCCACTGTGGGTAACAGTGGGAAACAGCAGAGATGCACCAAAGGGATGCCCATGGCAACCAGGTTGTGGGCTTGTGAGGGTGGACAGGGTGAGTGTGCATGACAGGTCACAAACAGGCAAGCCATGCAACCCTGTGGGTAGTGGGCAGAAGAAGCAGTACAACATCATATAACATCCACAGCACATACTCAACCACAGATACAGGGAAAGTGCAATACAAAAGGCTTTAATGTAACAAACAATAAAAAAGTTAACACATTTATGAAGAAAAACTAAGAACATAATCACAAATTCCAAAACTGGGGTGTGGTAGGGAAGGACAGGAAAAAGAGAATGCAGGTGGGGCAGCAAACTACAGGTGTTGAACCAGGGGAGGGTGGAATGTAGAGGTGCCCATCCAAAGGGCCAATCCATGCCAGTCCAATGGCCACACAGTTTTATGACTGCTGCTGGTCCCTGTCAGGGGGTTGGTTCAGCTGGTTCACCACCGTCTGTTCCCTGATAGATCTCCAGATGACCCCAAGCTGCTTGTAGATTTCCCCCGGCCTCCGATGTATTAAAGTCCCATCTGAGACCTCCTCACCTGCCCATACCATGGGCACCACCCTCGGCTGGATGACCTGTGTGGTGAAGCAGAGGACATGCACTCAGTGCCATGACATACACAGGCTATGCTCCCCCCTTGGGACTGACACACAAGCTGGACATTGATGGAACACAGGCACAGTCCCAACAATGCACCACACACAGAATGGACCAATGGAATGCTGCACAACAGTGCCACACAGTGACCTGACTGTGGGACAGTGTGATGTGATGGCAGCATATGCATGCAATGGACATTGCAGTGGGACGTGCTGCCATGCCTACCCACACCATACAGGGCAAATAGCCACGTGCTTTATGTCTGGAGGCCTAGTGGAACCACGCGTGTGTCATGCTGGGCACCCACAGTCTTGATGGGACACAGACAATGTGTTGGACACACATGGGCATGGTGCATAGCTGGACTGCCACACAGTGACAGGACAACAGCCACAGTGTGCTGACTGGCACACCTGGGGCATACATAGCTAGCGGACATGGGGCTGAGGTGGACACAGGAAACCCACACCACCCCGACCTCCACCACAAACAGTACAGAACAAAAACAGAAAGGCACACCTACCTTCCACAGGCTGAGATGGCACTCTGCACAGCCCAGCACCTGCTGCCCACAATCTCCTGGCCCTACCAGACTCATGGCCGCTGTCTGCTGCCTGCTGGCACTTTTTCCGGCCTGCAAGGGGAACAGAATGGAAGGGAAACATGTGCAGCATTCTTTCACCACCCCCCACAGCCCACCACAGCAACACTACACACAACCCCAACACACCCCACACCCCTGAACCCCATAGCACCCACAGACTACATTAACATCACCCCTCAACTACAGGAACATCATGCAGGCAATGGCAGGCTGCACAAACTGTGTACATACCTGGTTGTGGTACGTCAGCCCTACGGGCACGCTCCTGCAATACTTTCCGCCTCTCAGGGTCCCTCCTCCGTAGGTCCTCGAAGCAGTGCCTGCACTGTTTACCAGTGCAAGGCACCCCCATCCTCCTCACAAGTCTGTGAGCAACTCTAACCCAGACTTGGGCCCTTACCTCCTGCAAGGCCTCATCCCCAAACAGCTGGACCTCAACTGGCTGAACCCATGCCACAAGTTTGGCCAGCTCTGTGTCACCCCAATTGAGTTCCCGTGACCCAGATACCCATACATGTGCCATGGTCATAACAGTGTGCCTACTGACAGTCTGTGTTGCAGCATGCAACACTGCATGCTATGTGGCCTGCATGCACGGTACACAGATTATTGCACAGCACTGTGCATGCACTGTGCCGCAATGCTGGACAGGACGGGGTCATGTCATTGCATATTGCACATGTGTGACTGGACTAGTGGCCATCTTGTAAAGGTCTCAACTTGCCACACATGCAGACAACAGCATTGTGCAACATCATGGACATGCACCATGCAAAGTCATGGCATGTGCCCTGCCGTGCATGGCATGTGTGCTGCATAGCAATGCACTATGTGGAAATATGTGGCACAAATACATGCGTGGAGCAAATTGAGATGGGCTGGGTGCAAAACAGCTATATTCAGCCAGGATATGCAAATTGCTCCATTGGCCAATCATGTCGCAAATCCCCACATTAACATCTCATTATAGACTGCACAGACCCTCATTTGCATATGCTGGGCCATAAATGAGTGGCTCTGCACCACCACACACCACTGGTGACCAGCAGGTACTGCACCTTGGAGGTCTGTTTACCGCAGCCACACTATTTATGGGTTTCTGGCCAGGAAGACACCATGCCTGGGAGCAGTGCAGTAGGACTGTGTACTGTGAGAACACCTGTCACACTTCCACCCCACAGGCACTAGTATGGCACAGGAGGAGGAGGTGAGATGGAAGAGATGTCTGAGCTTCACGGATGATGAGATGGGGGCCCTAGTCAAGGCCTATGTCCGGGATGGAGCACCTCCTGTCAGGGAAGACAGGCACATAGCAGGAGAGGACACAGGGATGGGATGTGGTGGCACAGGCTGTGAATGCCCATGGAGTGTACAACTGCACTCCCTAGGATTGCACTTAGTGGCTGAACAGCAAGAAGACCAGGGCCAGGGAGTGCCTGGCCTCCATGTGGACATCCCTGCATGCTACAGGAGGTGGGCCATGCACCATGCCACTACTGACATCATGTGAGGAGCTGCTCACAGCCACCCTGTTCCATGCATCTGTGGATGGTGTCTGGGGCAGCCAGTGGTGGTCACTGGCCACCTGTGTACATGTGCCATGTTTGTGTACATCCACCACACATGATGGTGCAATGCACTACAGTGGCCATTCACTGTTGCCAGTGTGCCCACATGCAGGCAGCAGTGCCCATTGCCTGGGGGGGCATGTGCACAGCCATGGTCCAATGACTGTCCACATCATGGAACTGTGCATGCATAGCCCTGCAGCATGCTATGCACACAACACACAGTGGTGTGTGTGGCACAGATCACAGTGCCGGTACATGCCATGTGTGGCAGTGCCTGCACAACTGTGGTTCATGGCACACAGCCCCATGTACACCAGTCAATGGACAACCAGTCAATGGATGTACACCAGTCAATGGATATGCCACCCTGATCATGCATACTTGTCTGCCTTACAGAACCATCACACTTCAGGGGAGTTGTGGGGCATGTCCTGCAGATGGAGGGTCCAGAGGAGGAACCCAGACCTTCGACTTTGGCCAGGATCATGGCAGGTGCAGGCAGGGCACACATGTTCCTGGACCTTCTGAGTTTTGTGGGTCTGAACATCCTGCCTGACTTAGAGTTGCCTGATGACCTCACGGTGCTGGCATCTGCCATAGAGAATAATGACGATGATGATGCCACACAGCTTGTGGTGACAACACACAGTGGTGCCACTGCCACATTGCAGGTGGCCACATGGATAGCGACAGACAGGGTGGGGCACCCTGCACCCACACATGTCCCCAGTCAGGTTGCCCCACTGATGACCACAGCTGTGGCAGTTGTGGGAATCCAGGTCCAGGGTGTGGCTATGGGGACTGGGACTATCACCCTGGTGCAGCAGGGTGTTGTGTGTCAGCAATGTGCTGCAAGTGCACATGACACACCTGTAAAAAGACCCACTGTGCCTTCCTACACACAGTCCCCATGCAAACAGCAACTAGCTGTGCAGCATCCACTGGCCATGGATGTTGCACTGCAGGCCGGTACACCACCTGCTCATCAGCATCCCCCACAGGACAGGTCCCCTGCTGACAGGCTTTATGAGCACACCTGGCTCCTGCAGGTCTCCATGGGCATCAGGGGGCACTCAGGGAGGTGTGTCAGGGCCTGTATGTGCAGGTGGGCATCATGGATGCCCATGCCTCTGTGAGGTGTTCCCGGTTAGTTGGTGAGATACGTCAACTCCGGGTGGACCTGGTTGGTGAGATTCATCAACTGCAGAAGGACATGACCACAGGCTTTGAGAAGATAGCACAGGCCATTGAGGTGGGCTGTGCCACCCTTGCACCCCGCAGATGCAGGAGTGCCTGCTGCATGCTGCATAGTGACACCAGCACTCCCTCCTCATGGTGTCACGTGGCTCCATTGCTTCTGATGCTGTCCCCTGGCCTTAGGTATTCCCAACACCCCTGGGTCCCATCTGAACTTTCAGAATAAGACACCCATGAGCACACATTTATGGCCTCATTGGTCTACCCCTGCTAGCACAGTTGGGTTCCCTGCTGAGGTGGTTGCCACCCCAGAGGGGGTCACACATCATGGGTGTGGCTGCTCACGTGTCCATGGTGGTCATGGTAGGACACAGTGATGCCACCTGTGTGCAGCTGTCATGGTAGAGTCACCTTCCAGGCATTGTTTGCCCACACACCCTGCTGTCTGTGGCCAGGTCAACATGCAAGGGCACATGCATGGGCCTGTGGCTTGCATGTATGTGCTGTCCATGTGGTATTCTGGGCTTGTTCTGGGGCACTGCTGCTGTGTTGTCTGGCAGGGGTGCAGGGGTGTGATGAGTGCAGCCTTGTGTGTATGCTGTACATGTGTGTGGGCATTGTCCGCTGATCCAAGCCACACACTGCAGTGCTCTATGTAGCCCCAGACATGACTGTACTGCTGTGGCCACATCTGCATGGTAGTGTTCCTCCACCACTGTGGGCCAGTCAGCAATGCAGCATCTGCAGACTTTCACCTGTTATCCCCCTTCCCACATGATACTGCACAACCCCCCATGTTCCCACTCTGTTACCCACCTGCGGTCTTCAAATGCTCCTCCACAATCATGTCCCTGTGCCACAGTGCCCTGGCAGCCAGCCATGGGTCCCTATAGTCATGATGGTCCTGCCCACCCCCAGCCTGTGGCCCCTCATCCACAGAGCTGTTGCCCGATTCAGCGATTCTGCCTCAACATGGATTCCATGGTCCAAGGCCATGTTGTGTAGCATACAACAGGCCAGGAATATGCCACAGGCCTTCTCTGGGCTGTACTGTAGGGCACTGCCAGACCTGTCCAGGCATCTGAATCTTATTTTAAGGATGTCAAACACATGCTCGATGATATTGCATGTCGTGGCATGTGCCTCATTGTACCTGTTCTCTGACCCGGATGAGGATTGGTGTATGGGAGTGAGCAGCCATGGCCATAGGGGGTATGCACAGTCACCTCTGGAAGAGAAAAATCATTAAGTGTACATCATGCATTCACAGGTGTGCTACAACCCTATGCTACTGCATGTCTACCATTGATCTGTGTGGCCCCCACCCTGGCTGTCCCACCTCATGACACACAAGCCATGCACACGACATCAAGTCGGTGGGTGCACTGCATGTGTGTTGCATGCAGAGCACATGCCTGGTATGCCATGGCCTCCCACAGCCATGCCCTGCTGTTCGCATGCCCCGCCCCTGCTGGCACATAGCCACTGTCCTGTCCAGCTGTGGTTCTCTGTAGCACCATGGCACCTGTGTTGGGCCCAGGCCCTGTGCCACTGCATGCCTGGACATGTGTGCATGTGGTGTGTGTCCCCGGCCATGCCCCCCCAGAGCCAACACCCCCCCCCGCTGCATGTGGTTCACAGTGCAGTGGGCACATGTGCCATGGCACTGCATGCCTGTTGGACATGGCAACCCCTGTCTTTTTCCCACGCAGCAGTTCCACACACTATAATGTGTGCTACTGTGTGCAGTGTAGGCCTGTTGTCAAGTCCCACTCACCCACTAGGTGGCCGCTAGCTATCCCCCCACTCTCAGACAGGAAGCACAGGGCCAACTGGTGCCAGATGTTGGCATCGTGTGCACTTCTAGGGTGCGTGGCACACACATTGGTATTGCACCCCGTGGCATTGCACACCACCTGGCAGTTTACAGAGTGGTAGCCCTTTCTGTTGATGTATGCCACACCCTCGGGGCCAGGTGATGTTCGTATTTCTACATGGGTGCAGTCTATGGCCTCTAGCATGCCTGGCATGCATGCCATCCTGTGGAAGTGCTGCATGGTTTCCATCCACTTTGCCAGTATACTTGGGAATTTGATGTACTCCGAAGCATGTGGCAGCAGAACAGTGCAGAATTGGGTGAGGAGGCAGGATGTGGTGGACTGTGTGATGCCAGTGGTGTCACCCACCAGCATCTGAAGGTGCCTGTGGTGAGCAGGCACATTACTGCTGTCAACTTTGTCTCCACCATCATGGCCTGACTCCTGTGTGTTAGTGCCTGCAGGCTATCATGGAGCACCTCACAGAGCTGTCTCAGTAGTGCCCTGTTGAGTCTGTACTGGCACACAATCTTCATGTCACTCAGGTGGTCGAATGTGACATGGGCACAGTACCTTCTCTGCTGGGCATACTGCCTATGTTCCCTTCCACGTCCATGTTGTTGTTTCTCCTATTTCCTCACTCCCCCATAACTGCTGCAATCAGGAATGCTGTCCCATCCGTGGCTGCTATGCTGCTGTCTGCCTGTGGGTGGCTGAACTTAGGGATGCTTTTTATATGCCTGTCTTTGCGCGGCATAGCTCCATGATGCAACATGGATGTGCAGCACATCTTGGCTGAATATGTGGCTGCATGGCACATTCATGGGAACACCCCTTCCACATGCACCACATACATTATATTTGCCCTTGGGCACATCCGATTTTGCACTGTGCATCCGTGTCCTTTCAACATTGCACCACGGTGCATCCTATGGTTTCTGTTGGTGCATCTCGAGTTGTGCAGCACATCTGCTTTGAATGTCTAAGCCAGAATCTGTAAGTAAGGAGTAGGCAAGCCCCTGAAACAAGCAACAAGAACTGATGATGACTAGAGTGGTGCAATGCAATGGTTGTGGGGCACCAGTATTCAGGAGGACATTCTGGATGCTGCAGTGCTGCCCAATCTGCAGTCACCTCTCTGGGCTGAGGACAGAGGTCACCAGTATCCAGGCTGCACTGGCAAGGATCCAGGATACATATACCCCCTCCTAGAGACCACCAAGTCACCCCCCACTCACTCAGAGGTTGCCAAGCAAAAGGAGTTAATGGGCTATGGTGAGCTCAGGCAGGGTGAGAGCAGTGGTGCAGAGTCCAATCCCCAGATCAGTAATACTACAGAACTCCTTCACAATACTGGAGGAATAGGATAGTCCAGCAGTGGCCCCCAGGATAGTGACTGAGAGGGATGGGAGGGATGTCTAAACTGGACCACAAAGGGAAGACAATGGTAAACTCTAGCAGAGAAGGAAGCAACTCCTGGTAGGGGACTCCATTGTCAGGAGAACAGTGCTAGGAACAGGGAGCAAGGGGGGCAGGAAGGTAAAGTACCTGCCAGGTGGCACTGCTCAGAAGGTTGGATGAATCCTAAGGATCACAAAGGCAATAGCTAGGAGGGGGGGAACTTGATGTTCTTGTCCACTTGGGGACAAATGACATCTCAAGAGATGAGGAGAGGTTCAATCAAGTACAAGAAGAATTTAGGAGACTAGGGTTGGGGTCTCAAGCAGACAGAAACCTCCGTGTCCTTCTCAGATGTGCTGTCTGTCCAAGGTAAGGGGGAGGGCAGGACACATCACATCATTGACTTCAGCTGCTGGATGAGGAAATGGTGTGGGAAAGAGAGTTTTGGATATGCGGGGGACTGGGTCACCACCTGAGTGGATGGAGGCCTGTATAAAGAGGACGGCCTGCATCCTTCCAGGGAGGGAACCACAGTCCTCACAAATAAGTTTAACAACTTCCTTGAGAAGGGTTTAAACTTGCTGGGGGGATGATACAGTAGAAGGAAAAGATGTGTACCCACCCCCATATCAGATAAAATCAGACCAGAGCAGCAAATACACATCAGATGACCCGAATAGTCACACAAACAAGGATAATAATAACTCAGTCAGGGCAAAGGAGGACAGTGAGTTAAATAGGAGGGGGCAAAATGTAATGGAGGGAAGGGGCAAAATCACAAAATGGAGAGCCATGTACACCAATGCTCACAGCCCAAGCAACAAACCATGTGACCTAGAGACCACTATGGTGGAAGCAAACCTGGACATTGTGGCCATCACAGAAACATGCTGCAACAACTATCAAAGCTGGGAGGTGGTTATTCTGGGATACAATCTATTCAGAAAGGATAGAGTAGGCAAAAAGGGAGGGGGTGGCACTGTATGTTCGCAATGCCATCAAGGCAACAGAGACACAGTGCAATCAGGGAAAAGAATAAATACTATGGGTCACACTAGAGAAGAGGAAAGGAACAGCTATCCATACAGGGGTGGTCTACAGACCCCCATCTCAAGATGAATCTATGGATAAGGAAATGTTAAATTCAATTAAAAAAATGTCACATAAGGGGGAGATGTTGATAGATGGAGATGTCAGCCTCCTGGATGTGGACTGGAGTCTACATAGAGCTGCTATGGCTAGGAGTAGATATTTCCTTGAAGGTCTTAACGAGGCATTCCTAAACCAGCTAGTCATGAATCCAACTAAGGAGGGGACAATACTAGACCTGGTACTTTCAAACAGAGAAAATGTGGAAAAGGTCAGAGTAGGGGAGCACCTGGGAAACAGCGATCACAAGACAGTATGGTTTCATGTATTAGCTGAGCATGAGACAAACCCCACAAAGACAAAAACACTAGATTTTAGAAGAATGAAATATGGCAAAATGGGAGATCTTGTGAGGGAAGCCCTAGGGGGAGTCACAGTTATGTCAACAGTGGGGGAGCAGTGGAAGACAATTAAGGCACCCATTGAGGATGCAACAAAAATCTTTGTCAAGCAGCTAACCAAATGTAAGAGGAGAAGGAGGCCACTGTGGTTCTCTTAAGAAGAGGCTGAAAAGGTTAAGGCTAAGAGGTTGGCCTTCAAGACTTATAAGCAGACCCAGGGAGAAGAAGACAGGGAGAGATACCTGACAAAACAGAGTGAAGCAGGAAAGCAGTTAGGTTGGCAAAAGTGCAGACAGAGGAAAAGTTGGCAATTTCAATAAAAAAACAATAATAAAACATTCTTTAGGTAAATAAGCGATGGGGAAAAAATCTGGAGGAGGTATTGTCAGTCTGAAAAATGGTGAAGGAAGGTACATGAAGGATAAGGGACTCAAGGAACAAGTACTAAATGAAAATTTCTCTTCAGTATTCACTGAAGAGGAAAAGGGAATGGCCCATCGTTAAAGGTGAGGGACACAAATGGAAGGGATGTGTACACTGGTCTGTTCTCAGAGGAAAGGGTCCTCAGGGAGCTAACAGCTATAAAAATAGATAAGGGAATGGGTCCTGATGGAGTACACCCTAGGGTACTAAGGGAGCTGAGAGAGATGCTGGCGGCTTCACTGGCACTTTTGTTCAGTCTACCATTAGAGATGAGGCAGGTGCCAGAGGACTGGAGGAGGGCGGATGTGGTCCCACTACATAAGAGTGGTAGAAATGAAGAGGTAGGAAACTACAGACCAGTAAGCCTGACTCAATAACATGTAAATTAATGGAAAAACTGCTTTAGGAAAGGGTAATGGACCACCTGTGAGCGAATAGTCTTCAACACCAGAGACGGCATGATTTTACCAAGTGGAAGTCATGCCAAACTAATCTTCTAGCATTCTTCAACTGGGTAACCAGGGAGGTGGATCAGTGTAGAGTGGTGGATGTGGCATATCTGGATTTTAGCAAAGCCTTCAATACAGTGCCACATGGAAGGCTGTTTAATAAACTAGGGAGCCTGGATGTAGAGGGCAAGATACTGAGATGGGTGGGGAACTGGCTAGGCAATAGGACTCAGAAGGTGGAGGTAAATAGCACATGTTCTGCACAGGGAAGGGTGACCAGTGGAGTTCCACAGGGATTGCTGTTGGGTTGGGTCCTCTTCAATGTCTTAATCAGTGACATTGCTGAGGGACTGGAAGGAAAGGTTTGCCTGTTTGCAGACAGTACAAAAATCTGCAATGGGGTGGACACTCCGGACAGGGTGGATAAAATGCAAAGGGACCTAAAACTATTAGAAGGCTGGTCTAGGGGGGTGGAAGCTGGGGTTCAATGCTAAAATATGCAAGATTATACATCTGGAAAACAATAACCCATGGGGCAGTGTAGTGTACAACCTAGGGGGTGAGCACATTTCAATCTCTAAGAAGAAGTGGGATCAGGGTGTCATCATCTCAGATGACCTGAAGATGGCCAAACAAGGCAACAGCAAGAGATAGCAGGAAGCTGGGTTTCATAGGTAGGGGTATAACCATCAGAAAGCAGGAAGTTATACTCCCACTGTATAAATCACTGGTAAGGCCTCACCTCAGGTATTGCATCCAGTTCTGGTGACCCCATCTACAGAAGGACATAAACAGAGTGGAGGCTGTACAAAGGTGGGGGAAACGAGGTGGTGGGAGACCTACATAACAAATCCTATGGAGACAGGCTGAGGGTGCTAAACATGTATTCATTAGAGGAGAGGAGAGAGAGAGAGAGAGAGAGAGAGAGAGAGGGGGGACATGATTGACACTTATAAATACCTCACGGGAAGAAATAGAGTGTGAGTTGATGACATTTGCCAAAGAAAAATCTGCTCAAGAATTAGAGGTCACAACATGAAAATGGGGGGGGGGGGCTTAGAGGAAATGTGAAAGAGTAATTTTATACTGATAGGGTGGTAGACAGATGGAACAGTCTGCCAGTTGAGGTCAGAAACCATTAGAGACTTCAAGAAGGCTTGGGACAGGCATATAGAAAGCCTGAAATTGCCAAGACAGTGACCATTAGTCTAATTTTGGGACCCACTGGGTCACAATAGCTACAAAACAGGGCAGATTCGGTGGGTCTGAGTGCCCTTATTTTCCATCAACTTCTATGTTTCTGTGTCTTTTGCTGCAACTGTAGCTGCCCCTTTCAGAGGAGTTAAACCTCTTTTGTCCCCTATAGAGGTGTCACTGCAGCCACAGAATACAACACTGCCCTCCTGCAGTTGGTGTAGGATCGCACCCCTGACTATGATCACCTGTACTGCAGACGTCTAAAGCTAACTTCAGAACCATGATAATCCTCATGGTAAATTAGTGTGACTGGCAATTTCTTGGCCATCAGACAGCTTTGGCTGTAGGACATTTCTTAATGTTTTAGCTGTACATGTATTTGCTACAGTGACCAGAACAGAACTTAGAAATGTATATGCTTTAGAGTAGTTTATCTTGAAGAAGGTTCTCATCAAAATTTTCCTTGGTAAATTTTCTAGTCCTTTTCCTATAATCTTCTCTATATCTTTCCACCAGCTCTCTCCAATACTGAAGCAGTTTATTTAATGCCATTAAAATGTCTCTGCGGTTTGAGCAAGCCCGGTGGCGTTGAGGGTTGAGGTGCTGGATGCCACACTTCATGCCATGTCAGCAACCTGGGTTCGGGAATGAGCCCGGGTCATCGGGGGTTGCCATGGAGGGGGAGGCTGGAAGATGGATTGAGCAGCCATAAGGCAGCTCTCCCCTCCTGAGTGGGGACCCAGCCATGCTCGCTGCGGGGCTTCCACCAGGTGGAGGCCAGGGATAGTGTAGTTGGGAAAAACAAGCATAGGAAGAGTGCTGTGGGTCACTGTGTGCACATGCCTCCACATGCGTGTGAGCAACCATGGCAAGGGGTGAGCAGAAAAGCTGTAAAACATGGATCTGGCAGGCTCCATGACAGCCCCACAGCACCTGTGCTGTCCCCCCCAGAGTCTAGATGTTGGTCTCCAGGGGGGAGAGAAAGTTAACACCCTTCACCCTTGGCACTGCCATGAGGGGGCAAGCCATGGGGGATTGCCGGAAGGGTCGGGCACATGGGAAGCGGAGGTCCTGAGACCAAGCCCCTCTGAGGGAGGGTCTGGAGCCACCTGCCAGCTCCACCATGTACCCCCATAACCAAGGAGGTGGCAATAGGAGTCAAAATGCTTAATTAAAAAAAAATAATAATGTCTGTTTGGTTAGCGTTATCTACACTGCAATTTCTTCAGCATTACCCAATATATTTTTTTAATTTACTGTCTCAAAATACACATTGGGCTGTATCTTTAAAGAGCTCTTAGAGCAAGGTAAGTTGTGTCACTGTACTGCTGCAGCAAACTCCAGGTGCATCAGGGACCCTTAACCTGCAGCTCCTGCTTCCCACCTACAGGGTTCTGAGTGGTTGCCACCTATGGAGTGCATGCCAGGGCTGTGCCTACCTAGGGCCATGTCACTGCCCATCCTTGGCAAGCCCCCCCACAATGTTGTCTCATCTGTTCCATTCAATCGGCTGTATGACTTTGCGATGGCACCTTTGCCAGGTGCCACATCACACCCTGTCATTCCTGTTGTCTCCCCAATGTCCCCTAGGGCATGACTTGTACTCCTAATGCTCTCATACCCCTACTTTCAGGTCCCCCCACTCATCACCATGTCTGTCAGTGGCACAAGTCCCTTAGACCATTTCCTGGCTTGTCTAACTTGAGCCCATCCATGTTAGAGCTTTTAAAAATGCAAAAAGGGAATGTTGCAGCCCCACTGGAGCATAATCCCACCTTGAAACCTGGTGCATGGATGCTTCTATTGCAAGGGTGGCACAGGGTGGCTTGGTTGCAAGGCATCCTGATTTTGATGCAGCCTGTGTTCAAAAAATTGGGATTCCTGCAAAGTTTGATCCAAGATGCCACTTGTGTCACACCTATTTGACACAGGCCCATTGCATCAAACATATGGGGCCGTATTTTCAAAGCATGGCACAGGGCTTGCATCCAGCAATGCACCATGACACTTTGGTTTTGGCAGTGGGCCAACCAGCTGCTGCAATTGCACCTGATTTTGCAATGTCAGGTGCAGTCATGACATTTTTCATGAGTTACGGTAGCTTGCACCACATATCTGGCACAAGCTCCATAATCGCAGGGCCCCGGGATTGCCACAAATTAGACCTGAAAAAAGTTGGTCCTACTTGCAGCAATTGCCGCACAGGATTGAAAATGCCACTGGATCACCTCAAGCCCCATACAACATATCATCTGTGCACTGGGGCTTGTGGCGATCTAAGAGTTTCCAAAATCCAGCCCATTGTTTTAAAAATTGGGCCCATTTTTTTAAAGGGACTTTGATTTTTTTGTCTTAACAGTGATTATCCTTAGATCATAGGCCCTCCCTGAGATCTGAAAGATGGCCACCATGTGTGGCCTGTCAGCAGAGCTCTGGGAGTGTTGAGCTCCTTCTTTCAGTTACTTTGATTTACAGCAAGTTAATTGGAAGTTTTCATTAGAATGTCAAACAGAGCAGTGTTGCACAAGGGCTTAAGTTTTAATTCAGTGCAATTTTTAGTTTAATTTCCTGGTTTAGCTTTGAGTGGGAATTTGACCGTATCCCACCACCTGTGAAACTTCATGCTAAATTGTTCGAACTGCAGCTGAATGCCAGGTGTTAATACTGCTTCTTATCAATTACCTGCAGCAGTACATTTTTTATCATTTGTCATTAGAAATCTGGGATTTATAATTTGTGCAGTCCCTCAGGACACCTACATGTAATACACTCTTTACACAATGAAAGTATCTCGTGCACAGGGAAAAGGAGCATTCTCATTGGTCAGAAATGCTCCATTGATCTATAATAGAGAGGATTCAATTGAAATGGCAACTAATATTAACCCAAAACAAAAAAATAGAAAGTTTGTTATTATGCTGTCATTGATTACAATAAACTGGTCTGAGTTTTTGTTAAAAAAGTCAATGGTGTTTGGCCAGATGGTGGTGGTACAATTGTTTCTAAGTTTAACTTCACCTATGAATTGTTGGTGAAGTGCAAAACTTCACACTACACATTGTGCGGACAAAGTTTGCACTTCACCAGCAATTCACATTACAAAGTCACTTTTTTTTTTGTTTTAAAATATATTCTTATCCCTTTCCTTGAACCACTCCAACCACCATCCTCCCCTCACCTAGCCCTACTGGGTTAATAAACAACCCTTCCCCCCAACCACTGCTACAACACCATCCCCTTCCTATGGTAGAAAGAAATTAGTAATAGAAAAGAACCCTGCACCAATTGATCACAAATGCAGTCCTTCCCAACCTCCTCCCCCCAGCCACAATTCAAAAAACACAGATATTCCAGCCACTCACACTGACCTGCTACATCACCCATCACTATTTATGCCAGCTTGAGTCTTAAACCAGAGTCAGTCAGCCCCACCAGCAAAAAAAAAAACTTATCAGAGTTGATATAAAAGGTGACAACCAGTACAGACCCTCCTCTCTCCACCTCTGCCAGCTGTCACCAGAATGAATGGGTGCTACAGCACACACTCACTCATAGAAATTAGCAGTTTTTAGGTTCTAGTAGCATAGCTGTAAGCACCTATTGTGGTCATACATTCTCTTTTTTTGCCTTTAGTCGAGTTCAAAGGTACAGTCAGTGTGAGTGATTTGGTTGCAAGATGTCATTGATGATGTCAGTGATCGGGATTTTATGTCTTGGCAAAGGATTTCAAACTTACACAAGCCTGGGTTTGCTCACTAGTGTGGAACATTTTTTCTTTCTCACCACAATTTATGTAATATGAGAGAAATTGCTAAATGTTGTTGCTGATGTTAGTGATATACTTTCAGCAAGGTAGGACATTCTATAATGATATATAAAATCACACATGCCCCCACAATGCAAAGCATCATGGGCTACATATGCAAATCACCACAGAATATTCTGCTGGTTCAACTTTAAGCAGAAATGCATGGTGCCGAAAGGCCTCTCACACAGTTTGGATAGGGTGCCAACAGAAGACATAGACATAGACATGTGTTTCATCCTACCAGGACTCATCAGTATACCTTGTCTGTTTGACACCCCAGTGGAATGAACCAGCTACTCTAAGATAGTCTATCTGGGTTATGTTGTGATGAACCCAATTAAAACAAAAAAATATTTAAAAGACAAAGAACCTCTGTGCACAGGCACTGAGGCAATGGTTACCCCAAAGGGCATTTGGCTGGGAAGTAAAGTTTCAAAGAAATACAAAATCACACATGCCCCGACAATGCAAAGCATAGTGGGCTTCATATGTAAATCACCACAGAATATTATGGTGCCCCACTGAGGCCAAAGCCCCATGGCTCTTCCCATTCACCCCCATGAACTCCAGCCATGATGGTCGGCTGTGTCTCCTATGGCATCCCCTCATGTTTTTATTTTATTTGGTTTGAGGCCTCCCCTGCAGGCCTGGTAACTGGTGCCCCTTGGGACTGTTGAAATTAGATTGCCTATCTCCGGGTCACCCTGCATGCCAACTGGGCCATAGTCATCACTCCAAGATCACCCCCATAGCAGCCTGGAGCTTTCTCTGCCCAGCACTCGACTGCCTCCCAGAGGCACGCCTTACCTCCAACTACACAAAACGCTATCCCCCCAGGTGGACTGCTCTTGCAGCCACTGGCCTATTAAACTCTAGCCTTCTGATCTACTCTTGGATCCCTTCCTGTTTATTTACTGCTCTCTTACACTTCAACAGCTCTCACTTGGCCCTCCTTAGGCCCTGCCCGGTGTGATTGCCCAGGTCCACCCACATGGGGCCCTCCGTTGTCATGGTTCACAGCTGCTGCAACATCTGCCCTAGGCCCCCCTCCTCTTGGATGCATCTGGCCAACACCAAAACAGAAAATCAGACCACTGTTCCTCCTATCAGGCCCCCATGAGCCCTTGCTGGCCCTCTCGGCCTGCCCCTTCAGCCACTCACTGCCCTTGCCCCCCATACAAGCCATTGCTCTTGACCTCAACTGTGTTCCCCTGTGAGTACCCTGTTCCCCTCCACTGATCTCTTGCCACCTCGCCTCGATGGCCACCCCCCCTTTGCGCAAACATGCCCAGAGCCCAGAACCGCAGCCCCCATGTTGCCATCTGTTGTGGAGGCCCTCTGCTAGTTCCAGGTCTTAGCTGTGCCACTGCCTCCTCCTGTTTGAGCCCCTATCACCCAGCCCTGTAACTAGGATGCTCAGCATTACAGGTTGCAGGATCGCAGATGTTGCTTGACCCTTCCATGCCTCTCATCCCTCCCGCAGTACCTTGGGCTGCACTCAAAGCAGAATAAAAAGGCTGTGGTCCACCCTACTGTGCTCCCCGGCACGCCCATCTGGCATTTCTCCCCCTTGTGGCCGTGGTGGTGCCCCGGCCCTTGCTTGCTTCTGACCTCCAAACCAATTTAACAGTTAACCTCACACAGGTAGTAGATAAGAGAGCAGCTATCAACAGCCATTGCATCCTGAAAAAGTTGATCCCATCCCCTTGATAGCAAATGCAGTTCCTCAGACATTACAGGCACTGGATGACCTGTTCGTCAGCACTAGTCTCCCCAATGAATGCCACGGGGTGCTCCTCCACGCTGAGTGAGGCCTCTCCTAATATAACAGCTCTAAATACTTTTGGCTCATAGGATGAAATGGATAATCTTCAAAACACAGTGCTAGACAGCTTAGTAAGCATCACAATTACTGTAATAATGTTTGCATTTTAGCTGACGGTGAGGCCTATACTGCTAGGCCTCAACCACCCACGCTAGCCTTCCACACACTGATGCTGGTCCAGGAATTGACCACCACTTGAAAAACCCGACCTCCAGGGTCGACTGGGCCTGCAGTTGGTATACCCTTCCCCCGCTCCCAACCAACACCATGCTACCTAGCCTTACCTTGACCTGCCAACGATGTGCTGAAAATGAAATTCCAGAAAGAAAGGGTAGATCCTAAGCTTACCTGTCCTTAAGTAGTCCATAAGGACCCATACCTCAGGCCCCTATTAGCCCCTCCCCCTTGTCCAGTAACCAGTGAGCTCTGACCCCTGTCATATGACCCTTTACTGAGGTCATAAACCCCGCCCCCATGCCCTGCTGACCCCGCCCCATCCCCCCTTCTCTGTGGGTCCTTTCTAGCTGGTCAACAGGACAACCTGGCTTGCCTTTGAAATGGCAAGCCACATTGTCCCAACTTAAAAATTAACATCATAGAATATGAAATTCAAGAGGAAATAAAAAAAATTGAAACCAAACTCTTTATCAGGCCCTGATAATATTTCCGCTAAACCTTTGCATAGTATATCTTATGTCTTGACCGTACCCTTAAAAATCCTTTTTGAACAGTCTATCAGCTTAGGTCTAGTACCCATGGATTGGAAAATGGCATATGACATGCCTATATTTAAAAAGGGAGACAAGGGAGGCATCCAAAATTATAGACCTATAAGCCTCACTTGTGTCATAGGTAAGCTACTGGAAAGCATTTTGAAAGACAAATTAAACTGATCAATATTCAATACTGATAGCTTACAACGTGGTTTCAAACAAGGGAGAAGCTGCACTACAAACCTCCTTTGCTTTTATGAGAAAATTAGCCAGACATTGGATAAGAATATTCCCTATGACAATGTATACTTAGACTTTGCCAAAGCATTTGATCTCACTTCACACTGGGCAATAATTAAACTTGAACATGCTAATATAAATCCAAAAATAGTGAAATGGATTATGGAATGGCTGGGCAGGAGGCGACAGAGGGTGGTGGTGAATTATTATCTCTCTGAAGAGGGTAAGGTTGTGAGTGGTGTTCCCCAAAGTTAATTTCTGGGACCAATACTTTTTCAGATATTCATCACCGATCTTACATTTCAGTTAAATTGCTGGATCATCAAATATGCTGATGATTCTAAGATCAGTGGACCTTGTAGGACTACACAAGAAATTGAATTAATACAACAGGATCTAATAGAAATAGTGAACTGGGTAACCATGTTGCAAATGAGGCTGAATATGACCAAGTGTAAAGTACTGCACTTGGGCAGGGGAAACCAGGGTATAACTACACCCTAAATGGTATACTGATTGAAAACAACACTAATGAAAAGTAGCAAGGAATACATATATCAAGTGACCTAAGTTTCTCTAAGCAAACATCGGAGGCATCACTGACAGCCAATAAAATAATATGGATAAAAAAAGGAACATCTTGTCTAGATACATTGAAGTATTAGTATCCTTATATAGAGCTTATGCAAGACCCCACCTTGAATAGGCCTCACAAGTATGGAATCCGTATAAAAAGGGTGATAGAAATAAAATAGAAAAAATACAAAGAAGATACACCAAAATTATAAAGGGGCATAGAGATATGAAATATGAAGAGAGCCTGGCTTCTCTGGATCTGGTGTCCCTGGAAACAAGGCTGCTCTGGGGGTGTTCTCCTCATGTATGATATTATTCAAGACCTGTTATTAATGCTTGAGCTTGATATTGACTTTAAACTAGGAAATATGGATACCAATGTGCATCCACTCCAAATCAGGGGAAAACAATTTAGATAGGATAAAATAAAGTATTCTATACTTCAAGAGTTATAAATGCATGGAATTTGCTACCTGTAGAAATTATCAGTAGTAAAATCAAGTCAGGAGTTAAAAAGAAATTGAATAATTACATGCCTTCAGGAGGTACATAGAAGTGTTTTTGAGAACATTGATAACGGCGCTATCATGGGTGAACGCCTTTAGGCTCTGGATATTTTCTAGTATGAATCCTAGTATGAACACTGCCTCAACAGGTTGTTTTTTGCACTCCCCAAGGACGTCAACATGCATCTACTGATATCCCTACTCTTCAGGGCTTCCCATCTGCAAGATACCTAGCATTTTCTAAGTGTAATGTGGACTTCATTAGGTGCAACCCATCCCAGGAGAGGACAGCAGTCCTCTGGACACTCTATCCTCTCACCCCAGCCAACTTCTGGCAACTCTAATGCGCTCCCAAACATGAGTCGCCAGTATGACAGGCAGTAGTACTACCACTATGTCGCTGGATTGGTATATTTTTTAATTTTTTTTTAATTTAAATTTTGGTGACCGGGTAGTATATGGCATTTTGATGTAAAAATATCAGCATTGCATTCTTGTAACGAAAATTTGTTTAATTTGAACATAGTGTTGGCAGAAGACCTAGAAAAAAACTTTAAATTCTGAAATATTTCATAATCTCACTCTTTGTGAAATGGTGATCTGACACTAAACTTTGGCTCATGCATCACAGCCCACCTTTTCAAAAAGTGCCATTAATCTTTAATTTGCACCAAAAGAAACAGACAAGCTATTAGGTTAACATCTTATCTGAAAGGCAGCACTTCACAACTGTACAGTGTTTCCATAACTCCATACTGAGGCATGTATATAGGTACTTACAAACAAGATCCAAACATGTATGCATTCTCCTTTCAGAAGTCAGTTGTAGCAACAGGAGTCACTGAGATCAGTTCAAAAGGACAATGTTAGTCAATAAACAAATGAAGATGCAGACCACCAGCAAATGTTATTTATATTCCAAAGCCATTCAGGCTGTTTTATTAATATTCATTCCTTCACTAGGGCCACAATATCAGGACATCCAAAGTTTTCCTAGAAATCTTCTGGCTTTCTTGAAGCATAGGGGTCCTAAAAAATTAAATATAGAGGATTGTGTATGAGCAGCCATACATAACAAGGATATTCTTGTATTGGGAGGTTTCCTTGGTAACAGATGACCTCGAGAATACAGCTCGAGAGGTACTCTGTTACCAAGGGAACCTCAAGATACAAGAATTTCCTTGTTTGTGTATGACTGCTCATACACAGTCTTTTATAGTGTATGGGCAGTCACAGCATAGAAAATCACACAAAACCAGCTGGAGAAGACAACAGAAAATAGATATTTTAACATTTCCTTTTTTTTAACTGACACAGTGTGCTGCAGATGTTTCTGCAAGTTCAAGTTTAAAAAGAAACAGCAACTTCCAGCTTGACTGGATTGAGGAAAGCAACTATGTGGCAGCATTCCAAGTTGTTATGCTGCAGTAGTGACATAGCTAGTGCAGCATAACAGCTGTGATGACATAGCAACTGCAGCATAACAACTTCATTCTAGTTATGGATTTCTATCCATAACAACGTTCTACCATACACTATAATACAAAAAAGATTTAAGATTTATAGAATCTCACAGGAATTACAATCCATGAACCCACCTCCAGTTTCATATTAACCACCCAAAACCAAATGTTCACAATTATATCAGCACAACTTTTTATAAAGTGTTAACTTATCTAACTCACCACAAATGGTGTTCAAAAAGCCTCATAAGAGCTTGTGCTTGAGATGGCTATATGTACAGTACAATCAAGGTAGGGCAGAACAATTGCACCACCTGACTTTCATTAGACGTCTCCAATCCAGCCAATCCAGTCCATCTATGGACCAGACCCAACACTACTTCACATTAAAGATTGCATGGGATCAGACCTCAAGGCGGTAAGGCTGCAGATATCTGCTGCCTTAATTAATTATTTAAGGAGCCACTCTCTATGACAATAAAAAACTTAAAACACTAATGTTACATCAATTATGTTTTAAATGTATTGTTTTTAGTTCTTTGTTGTTTTTTTGTTTTACTTCCCCTGCTGTTGGTATACTAAATATTGTAGATAATGCAGCTACTATTTCACCGAGGCTTTTAAAATGTATCTGAATCTCCTCTACAAACCACACAATTTCTGTTTGTTACATCACAGTCTGTTGTCATGGTGAGCACTTTGATGTCATAAAATCAAGGCACTGGGAGGTTAACAGGGGAGAGACAAATGTTTTCAAGTGTTTTTGACAGACTTTTAGATGGACTACCAAGATGTACTGTAAATCTTGGACAGGAACATTAAAAATGAAAAAAAATATACTGTATATTCTCTAGTAAATTGTAACAGCAGACACGTCTTATTTATGAATACACATGCTGAAATGCAGCATTGCTCTTTAATAGCTAGTAACTTATTTGATAATGTACTTTAAGACTATAGCATGTTTAAAGAGAGAACCACTAAATGAGCTAGGACACTATTAGTGATTTCAAAATCTTTAAAATGTTTAGTCGGTACATTGGCAAACACACCATTCTATTAAAACTACAATGGTTAGTCTATAGCAGAGGGTTATCAAACTCATGTTTAACCTCCAATAAAAAACACGTTCATAGCAAACACCCATTTATTTCTTGCAGCAGAGCAAATTACTGTAGTAAGTACTTCACAAAACCCATAACCTGCATTTTAACTATGTTGCCTTCTACTGTGGGATCAAGATAGATTTTTGATATGAACATTAATTTTTTTTTTGTTTTTAAGATTTCCTGAATTACAGAGTTCTATAGTTCTAGTAGTGGTGCTGTTTAATTTTTATTCAGTTCTGGTGTTGTAAAGTGTTTGTTGTGACTCAGTTGTAGAATTGTTTACTATGGACCATGTGATGGTGGTTACAGAGTCCATGCCAAGGATCTGGACCATACCTTATGGTAACAGTGCAGTGCAATATAGTTGGGGGTTTATGTCTTGTTGAAAATAGAGCACTTCTAATGAGATGTTAAAGAAAGGTCTTCTATGGCCATTTCTGGTGATTAATTCAGGAGAAAGTTAAAGATACCATGGTACTATGCCTTCAAAATAAGTAATTAAATGTTCTGTACAGCTGGCTAACATTTCTTCTCACATTATAATGTGCTCTAATACAACTGTCATTAGTGTGTGGGACATAGTTGAGCTCTTTTGTCTGTATAAAGTCACTGCACTTAAGATCAATTAACTCCTTACGTTGCAAACAGCATTGTGAACTATTTTTGAAAGGTGTTAAATAAGTCCAAATTCTGGTTAAGGGATTGGAAGCAAAGGTGGTGGTAAATGGTAATCACTCAGGTTATAGAAGAGAGACTAGTGGGGTGCCATATGATTCAGTGCTAGGACCAATCCTCTTAGCAAAGCATTCAACTCAGTCCCACACTAAAGATTAATATACAAGTTAGCCAGCCTGGGAGTGGGTCCCAAGATGATAGCCTGGGTAAAGAATTGGATGGAGAATAGGACACAGAGGGTAATATTATGAAGATGTTAAACAGGACTGAGCCCAGGAATGATCCTGTGGCACCTCACTGTTCACCCTCCTTTCCTCAGATTGAGCACCATTTACCACAACCCTCTGTCTTCTGTCACTCAACCAGTTCCTAACCCAGTTTACCACCTTGTGACCCACTCCCAGGCTGCCCAGCTTGTTCACAAGTCTTCTATGTGGAACAGTATAGAAGACCTTATTGAAATCCAGGTAGGCAACATCCACCGTTCCACCCTGATCCATGATGTTAGTCACCCAGTCAAAGTAATCAATTAGATTTGTTTGACATGACCTTCCCACTATGAATCCATGCTGTTTTGGATCCTGTGTTCTGCTGGCTTCAAGATGTTCCATGATCCTTTGTTTAAGTAGTGATTCCATAATCTTCCCCACTATAGAGGTGAGGCTTACTGGTCTACAGTGGTAGTTACAGAAAAAGTTTCCAGTACCCCAGTATACCACTCGGTGCTGCACTGTACCACTTGGTATACCACTCAGTGCCCTCCATAAACCGTTTATTGCAGCACTGCATTGCATTGTTCAGTACAGTATAATTAGCTTCCGAATGCCTTTCCTCAATAAACCATCTGGTGACAACCACAAATCATTTAAGCTCTGAAATGTCCCAGTTTTTGTTTTCCCACTGGTTTTGCAGGTGCATCATCAGGTGGTGTGGATTTCATATGCATTTGTTCATACTGTAGCTGCAACTAAAGAGATGGAGTAAAAGTGAAAGTGAGTAATTTCACTTGTGCTTCTCAGCGGTACTGTACCTGTATGTAATATTAAAATAACGAAAAAGTGAACAGAGTCGGCAAGGAAGCTGGACAACCTCCCTTCCCATATTTAATCTGACAAACCAGTTCTTTCTATTTTGATTTTACAATACTTTCTGCCAACATTGTTGAGGTAACTTACTGTATTTTCTTCCATTGTCATGATTTCATACCAATCTTTGATGGTGCCAGCTTTCATACTCGATTCTAATTGAAAGCGATCAATTTCTATCTCTATAAAACTGAAAGGGTGACTTTAGGGAGACTTAAAAGTATTCTAAAAATAATAATTTGGCTTTGTGGTGGTGTGATACTAACTGATGGGTTGGGGGCATTGCGTATACAGTGCATTGAATGGAAGGTTCCTGTGTAAGGTTGTGGGGTGGTGGGTTGGGGAAGAGAACCTATTGACTACCATGTTTATTTGCATAATTTGCAGTTGACATTGTGGTTGTAGCGAGGTGTGAGCAGAAGTTAGAGCATGGAATTGCCAAACCAATGATTGCAGGTTCCCCATAAATAAATTGTAAAGCAAAAAAAAAAATAATTATCCCAATCAGCTTTTTATATTTCTACACCCTGCTGTTCTTGAAGCATTTTGACAGAAGTTGCAGTATGTTGGTTTTATCTAAATTTTATATATATGTGTGGGATGAGAGATGGGGGATGGAACAATGAATCACCATGGAAATTACAAATTATATATACAGTACAGCCAGCGATCAGGCAACAAGTGGTGGGGAGGGACCACTGGACTGTCAGGGGAATTAAACACTGATGCATGTCAACATGTCAGCTGTGCATGTTAGAGTCCCACAAGTGATAATTATATTTCTGCGCTCACCATGGACTTGAGAGTTGTATGTGATTAGCTGTGATAAAAGATTTTACCTGTTAGATGTTTCATCTAGTTTACTATTACACTGGTGGCTAGTAGTCTCTATTACCACTCGATTCCTCTTTGCTTCATAAATGTAGAATACCAGATGGCTAATGGTCCCTCACTCCACTGGACATGTGACAGATATATTCATTTTATACACTTAATGGATTGCAGTCCACCCACCCCCACAGTTCACTAAACCCATCTAAAGATATAATGTGTTCCAACTGCAACCCCAGATGGGGGGGTGACTCAGGGTCAATGTGAGGAAGTATTATTTTCACAAAGAGGGTGGTAGATGTATGGAATGGCCTTCTTAAGGAGGTTGTAGGTCAAAAACATGGAATTTAGGAATGCATGGGACAGACATAATATAATTCTAGTGGGAGGTACAGTAGGAGGAAGTAGGCTGTTGGTAAAACTAGGATCTGCAGCATATCTGATAGGTAGGTAGGGAAATGAGCAGACTGGGTGGGCCAAGCAGTCTTTATCTGCCATCAAAGTGCATTTTTCTATGTTTCAGTGGTCCACCCGCCGTAACCCATAGCCAGATCTGAAACTGGCATCTAGTTTAGAATCACCATGGAGGCTAGTGATCCCTGTTCCCACCTGATTCCTCTTTGATTCATAAATATAGACACCCACACCCCTCCTACTTTATTTGGTTACAAAATCACCACCTTGTTCTTTTAATTTTTTATCACTTTACCTGAGAAATATTTTGTCTCCTTCTTTTGCTATATAATTTATTCTTTCCTCTGTGTTTGCCACAGCACTACTGATTGCTTCCACTGCCTCCATCTGCTTTGCCTGATACATTTTCTTGTCTACCTCTTTCTGTGGTTGACTCAGTGTGACCATCATACACCTGTTACTGGTTCATACCCATCTCTGGTGAATTGAAAGGGGTATGCATGTACCAGTGAATGGAGGGGTAACAAACATGAAGACATCATGTTGGTCACATGCAGATGTGTCAGGTGTATCAGGGAACCTCTCATGACTTCTTGTTCATATCTCAGAACCACGACCACAACACACATCATAGAAATATTAAATTTTGTAATACACTCTCACAGATGCAAAAGCAAACCTTGTATGTAATTCCACTAATGAATTTGTGTTTAAAAACCAAATAATTAAATAACAAACAAAATAAATAATTAAATAAATATATACATAAATACCTAAATAAATAAAATTGTAACTGTGGATTATGTGCACCACAACCATCACCTTGCATTCATTCATACATTCGTTCTTTCAGTTCCTTATTTATTGTTTCTTTATTTAATTATTTCTCTACATCCTTATTTTAAAAATGCACAGATTGAGATGGTTGCACATGCATGTATCTGGCATGACATTCATTCTTGTAACTGGGGTGTAATGAGTCTGGTAACAGATCACCCTTGGTGGACACTGGGTCAGCATCAGTGCACTGTTCTTGGATGAATGAAACTATTGACAAGAATTACACACCATGTACTGGTGTCTGGTCATGCATATGGGAAGGGGTGGGGATGGTGGTGGTTTGGGGACATAATGTAATTTATTTACAGACCAGCTTAGGGAAAAAAAATGAATGGTCTCACACTACAGACTATTGTAATGATGATTCATTCAGAAACAAAACAATAGAGTTAGAAAGGACATAGAAGAACACCACATATCTCACATGACCCCCCACCACCACCCCACCCACACACCCACACAAACCTATTTTCTCAAAATAACTGGCATCACTGAAAGATTGACAAAGGCCAAAAAGAAACGCAGAGGAACACACACAAAAGAAAAGAAAATGGTGATCAACTAAATTCATCCAGATTTTCAGTTGTATTTGAAGACTCTGGTTCCCTCTTTTAAATAACAGCCTCAGTAAATTTCCTTAAACCACAGAATACCAAATTCAGTTCATCGAGAGATAATATTTACTATGAAACACTTCAATATCTGAGCCGTGCTACTGTATGTAAAGAAGAACAAGCACCAAGGTAAACTGTTATGGTTTCTTAATTTAAACAGTCATTCTGTTCAGTGTGAATGGAAGTATCAATGAAAAGAAGTCCTCCTATAATAGTAACAGCTGACTGGCCAACAGTCAACCAGTCAGGTGTTACTATTGTAGGAGAATGTGTTTTTATTCATACTTGCCAAAATAAAAAAGACAGCAAACCACTCCATCTCCGATATTGTGAAACTCCATCTGTTAATAAATCTCTGCAGCTGTCTGCCCCATGTTCCTCTTTTCTGCTGGGTGTTTAATCCTGAGAATATGCCACTACTTTGCATTTCCATATCCTCGAAGGACATGAAATTTGCCACAGGATATGCAACCATGGCTGAAGCACCAACTTTTAAAGTCCCTGTAAAAGGGCTGTTGCTTCTTGGAATTTAGAAGAAATCCTTTTTTTCCTCAAGACCCTACAAGATTTGTTCAGCTGCAGACCCAGAAATATACCACATGTGAAAAGCCCACTGAATGGGCTTTGATGCATGGGCTACCAATCAGTATCTCAGCCAAAACAACCCTGTTTTCCCATCAGTCGCAGACATGCATTTTGAACTGAGTGCAGTTGTTGAAGTCACCTGCGTGTTCACCCTGGCACAGGCCATGCCCGGACAAGAAGGAGTAAAGAGAAAATTCCTAATGGATGAAAAAAGTTTGCTTATACATGCTCAACTCTGCATGACTCACTTTTGGAGGAACATTAGCAAGGTGGTGCAAGTTGGGAAGTTTTGCTGTGAACATGTATTCATTTTCTCCCCCTTGGCCATCTACCTACAGTACAGCATAATACAGATTCTTTACCATTCTTTTAGACTCTTCTTCATTTTGGCAAATATGAATGAAAACAAGTCCTCATATAGTAGTAACACCTGATAGGCTGACTTGGCCATTCAGCTGTTACTACTATATCATTCATACTTTCATTCACACTGAGCAGAATGACTGTTTACATTAAGAATCCATGACAGTTTACCTTGGTGCATGCTCTTTTGAAAGGGTTCAGCAAGGCTGCTTTTGAACATTTTTTTAAACCAGAAATTATGAGAAAAAAAGCAAAGCTGAACTTTACACACTATAGCAGTTTATTTATTTGTTTATGTATTTGCTTGTCATAACCTGGTAGGTGCACTAGACAAAGATTAACATTAAAGCAGAAGCTTTTGTATTTGGTGTAATAGGTATACTCAGCAGCAGCTTTGATTACACAGAGATCAGACAAGTAGTACTGTACTGACCAGCAAGGGAGACAGGACCGAGGTACGTGGAAAGAAAGGGCTGATTGGTTGCCGTGAGGGGCTAGAGGAGGGATGAGAACCCTGCAGTGGGTAGTTGGAGGGTGACTGTGATTTGTGGAGTGGACTGAGTTGTGGAATTATTTTTTACTAGGGGTGAAGCTTAACATTGCTAACTAAATAACAGTAATTTAATTTTGATTGCTTTTCAGAAGTACTTCACTTTGCTGACAGAATTGAAATGTTCACAGCAGCTGCAGCATACCCTGCATGCAGCAAAGTTTGACATTTATTTTGCCAGGTCACCATATGTACAATTTATTGTTGACAGTCCACACACTCATGTTCAGCTGAGCTGAAATCATCACTGAACAGAAGTGGAATGGAAGGAAACACATCTCTGAGTCCGATCTCCCCAAGCAGGCTGGAGAATCCCACACAAAGCCCCCCCCCCACATTGTTTTGCCTTTGCTGCCACATCTTTAGAGTGTGTCATGTCTGACCTATGGTTACTAAAAAAAAAAAAATTTTCTGTATGTATTGCTGCCTACTTTTGCCTATCATACTATCACACCATCGTACACCAACAAATCATAAAATGAATCAATGGCAGCAGATATTTCAGACAACTTTTATTTCCACATTCAAATAACAAACCTCAAAGTACTAGTCAACTCACACATATATGTATATATGTAAATTATATATATAGATATATATATTTTTTTCCCTTCTAATAAGAGCTGCTGATGCCTGACTGCTGATGCTGACATTAGCAAAGTTAAGGACAAAAACAAATTCTGCAGAAGTAATTCATGTGATGCTACCACTGACCGTTTTACTATTTTAGAGAGACTTTTTTTTATAGCAGTTATGCTGGGGCTGGCCCAGTGGCATGGAGGGCTGAGGCATCATGCCTTATCTCCTACCACGCCAGCGACCCGTATTCATGGTGCGAACGGGTCACCAAGGGTTGGCCAGGATGGGAGAGCATCAAGCATACAGAGAACATCTCTCCTCTCCCATGGAGGGAGGGACATGGAGAATGGTTCATCTCTGACACCTAGAGGTGGCTGGGTGTCAGATAGCCTGGGTCCCATACATAGGGGATGGGGTGGAACAGTTGGCTGGCGTGCTATGTGTGGAAATGCACACAGCTTGGCTATTGCTGACACCCACATTGCTCCACCTCTGGGAGTGGCAGGAGTAAAACTAAGGAGGAGGAGAAAAGTGCCCTGGGCATGGTTAGACGATACTGACTCCCACAAATACCACTCCCACAATTAGCAGGCACCTCCAGCTCTGGATCCTTTCAGTGGGTTGAGGGATCCCCACCACCCCGCCATGGGGAGTAAGCCATGGAGGAAGTAGGAGGTGCACTGTGAGCAGGGGACAAGGTTGGGAGTCAGTGAGATGGAGGGCCATCCAGGACAGGAACATAAAGAAGAAAGTAAAAAATTAAAAAAGCAGTCATGTTGCAATTAACTATGCTTGTGTCTGTGAATCTGTAGTTTCCCCAGTCCACTTAAAGAACTAAAGCAATTAATTCATTAGTGTTAATTATAATGATGTCATTCATCATACTGTTGTCCTCTCTTTTATTTTTGTATTACATATATATATATATTTATATATATATATATATATATGTGTATTAGTCCAGCAGCCTTTATCTTTCATCTGTCTATGCTTATGTTTCTTTTGAACAAATGGAGCCTTCCTTGAGAACTGGCTGTGTCATATATACTGAGTGCTGCACTATAATGAAGTGTGTAATTAAGCAAAGGGGAGAATCATTGAGTTTTCTTCTTCTTCTTCTGCCTCTAACCAGAATAGTTTTTGATTTATTTGAGAGCCACAAGGAAGGACACACATTGGAGACCCCACACCCCACCCTCTGCTGTGACTACAGGAGTATGGGTGGAGGGGTGGGTTTAGGAACGCCGAGTGGTGGTTACTGACTACACACCCTCACAGATGAGAATTGGCTCTTAAATGAGATCTTTATAACCATTGTTCTCAGTGAAGTCAGCTTACAGCAGACAAAAGACTTGACTTATTCCCTTCCCTTGCCCCAGTGTTTGTTGCAAAAATTTTAATCACCATAGCTCAGTTGCCTTTCAAAGTGTGAGCGAGGGCTGTTAACAGCTTCTCTTTGAGAAGAGAGCACTATGTATTTATTGCTTGTGCTTTGCAGCTTTCTATCTAAAAATGTTTTAAAGTTTCAGGCCTCAAAGAAAACATTCACAACAAAGTGTTGCCTTGCTGCACCTTACACTGTTAGGTAAAAAACAATTTACATGAATGCAACTCACTCTAAATTACTATGGCTTCTGGAATATGTACTATGTACACACTGTGCTGTAGTTGACTGCTTTCAGATAATCTGGACGACTCTGAAGAATCCAACTGTAAGAGTCAGGAAGGGGAGCAGTTAAAAAGGAGTTCTTAAAATCACCCCTGCCCCCATACTCATGTAGTCACAGCAGAAGTGGTGGGGTCACTAATTTGTGCCCTTTCGTGTGGCTCTAAAATAAACTATGAACTATTCTGGTTTAATGCTGAAGAAGAAAAAGCAAAGATTTCCCCTCCACTTAATTACACTTCATAGTAGTGCCAGGCTCAGCATATTTGATAGTGCCGGTTCTGGTAGAAGGCTGCATTTGTTGAAAATTGACATGCAGAAGGCATAACAAGAAAAAAGCACATAACTCCCAGAAAACAAATTAACATTGATTTCTGCTATTCATGTGCCAACATCCAAAAGTGAGAATGTGTGTATACTATACATGTGAAATATGAGATATGTCAAATGATTATTATTCGATTTTCATATTGTCAACTAGTAGTGCTCTAATACAGTATGTCTGGGTAATTGTTACGTACCCCCATTACTTTCAAGTGGGGAGTATGATGAACTATTTTTTTTTCTTTTTTTTTTATAAATTGTAAGCCAATTGAGCAGCTGTGGTGAGTGGCTTTACTGGTTAGACTTACGTTGTAGAAGCTAGGCTCTCACGACATGTCAACCACTGAAAGTCTGGCTAGAGCTACTACTGTACAGCATCCAGTACCAGCCCTGGTACTAATTTGTTTAAGGTGCAGGAACAACCAAGGTGCAGCAAAGTGCCCTAACATTTGGCACCTGCATGCTTTTTTAAGATTTTAGATTTTAAAGACACATTGTTAGGACTAGTGTACTAATTAAAGTGCTGCTTTAACTGTAGTAACAATATATTATACCAATGCTGCTAATTGTTATAAAACTTACAGCACATGTTTTAGTTACAGTCTAAGATGAAAACTAAATCATGTTAATCATGTTAATTACATAATGCTAACTAAACCATGGAGCATAAACTGGTCCAGATGCTTGGACACAAATCACAACAAAAAAAGGAACAGAAAATAAATTGTTACTACATACTGATACATAACAATTAATAACCTCAAAAAGTTATAGGCACCATTTTTTCAAAGCACAGTTATTTAGTTATTTTTTAATTTTTTTTATTTGTGTTTTGGTAACTGGGTAAGTTCACTGAGACAATTACAGTCCCTTTTTCAGGGTTGACCCGGGAGTACAACATGATAAAAACACATAGGCATAACAGGTAAAGACAGTTCAGCAAGTGGATGTAAACAATAAATGACATAAGCCTTTGACAGCACACTAAAATTGTATCATACAATACAGAAAAGCAAAGAACAGTATTTACACAACTGTATATACAAAATACATAAACAGCAGAACATTTCAGTTTGGAACTAGAGTAATTATAAGAATTTCAACAAATACAGCAGAGTAATCATACAATTGCCAACAGATAAGAGAGGGCGCAAGTGTGTAACAAGTGCAGTCATTGGTGTCCTTTATAGCAGCAGCATGTAGCAGAGGCAGTAAGAAAGGAGAGCAAGTGGGTCTTGAACTCAGGGAGAGTGTGACAGGACAGGACAGAGGGGAAATATAGTTCCAGTCAGTGACAGCAGCAAAAGGAAGGACCTACGCATAAGAGGAAGCCAAGCAGTAGGCCTTTGTAGGAGGGGGAGTGTTGCAGATATTAGTGTACATGGGGCAATTCTGTGGCAGATGATATCTCTAAGATGGGGGGTGGTATAAGTGTGAACTTGCTTAAACATGAAACACAGGGTGGAGAATCTTAGTCTTGTTTCATAGGGTAAGCACCCAAGGGAGGAAAGGATGTCGTAGTGATGGTGATGGGTAGTGACCCCAAGGGTGATTCTCCCCACTCTACAGTATGCTTGTGTGAGAAGAGACATGGCAGCAGCACTGGTAGAGAGCAGTAGATGAGCACCATAGGTTAGGACTGGAAGGAGGGATGAGGAGGCAATCCAATGACAAGATGCAACAGTGAGAAAGAGATGAATGTGATAGAGGAGGCCTATATTTTGGTTCAGGGATTTAATTAGCAAGGAGACATGGGTGAGTAGAGAAAGTGAGGGGTCCGGAGTGACGCCCAGTATTTAAAAGTAGGGATAGATTCCAGAGTATCTCCATTGAGAGAGGTTATATTGAGAGGGGCAAGGGTACTTAGGGAGGAGGGTTTGTAGGTAAATAGCATACACTTAGTTTTTTTAGTATTAAGGACAAGTTGTTTATGTCTAAGCCACACTTCCAGTGCAGTGAAATCAGAGGCAATTTATTGATTAATATGGGTAATGTTGGATGATGAGTGATATAGGATAGCATCATCAGCATAGAGATGCACAGAGACCCCCCACAATGGTATAGTACAGTTCAATGCTTCCTTATGGGAAAGGGATAACCTTGCCTCGATCATTCAACCCCAGGTGACTGGTGTACAAAGTCTGAATATCTAAAAATATCCCCTTTGTGCCAAACTAACTCTCATTGATTGCATACAGTAGATGTGTGTGTGCCGTTTTGTACAGTAGTTTCAAGGTGTAGGAAAAGTCAGCGATGGCAGAGCAAATCATCACAGATTAAGCAGCTGAAATGAAAATACAAGCAATGAATGTCATACTGCAAGGTGTAGATAAACATGTATACACATGATTTTACATGGTTCCATGCCACGATAGTGAAAATAACACAGCGGCTTGCAAAACAGCTGTTGCAACCTGTTGAAAACCAATTTGGCACACCTCAGCAAATGCCAAACACCAAATCGGTGAACATTTAAATATTTGTTTTATGCAGGGGGCTATACCCCGCACCCCCCTTTGAGGAAGGGAAGCCCCCCACATCCCTCATACTAAAATAATCACCTCCAGGGGAGCAGACACTGGAGAAAAAAAGAGGAACAAGGACTAAACATACACACAGACACCTGCAAAACAGAAAAAAAAGAAACCGTACCTCGGTACAGTCCTGAACCCAGGACCACAGCACTGCAGTCCGTGTCCCTACCTGCTATTCTAGGTGGGTAGCTCAGCAAAGTGATGCTCCACAGACCCATTTAGCCCATTCCACTACTCCCTCCCTTCCATTGCTATTCTCTCCATTTGCTGTTGTTCCTCTCCACCTTCACTATTCCCTCCCTACGCTATCCCTTCCCAATCGCTGATTTAGAAAGTAACCAAATTAAAGCACTCAGTTGTGAGTTGCTCAGTTTGGCTCACTTCTATCACAGGATACCATTTTACTAATGCTGTTTGTCAAAAAATATATTTTAAGTAATAAAACCACACACTAACAACAGAGTATGCCATTTTAATTTACACAAAGGTGTGAATTTCATTATGTGAGCTATCTCCTCATATGTGCATGAATAAAATGCACACATCAGAAGTATAGAACTTTAAAATGAATAGTGTGCTTAATGAATGCACATCAACTCTGATACTAAATTATTTATTTGATATAATTTTACAATTACTTACTGTTCATCAGACTAGCCAAACATGTTTTTATTAGAGTCAATGTCTAAATCTTAAAACTTGAGCAGGCCCCACAGCGTTAGCTCTCTAGGCACTCGCAATCATGGTTTGTGAAGTGACAGGCTGTGGAAGGGGCAAAATGAGCACTGAATCAACTGCTTACCCTTCAAAAAATAGCAATACAATATCTATCAAACTAAACTGGTCTAACAGTGAACCGTCTCCTTGGGCACCACTAAACCCATTACTTAGTAAAATTACAACAGTTATACACTGAGGGTTATTCTGAATGGAGAAACCCAAGACTTTTTGATTTAATAATGTTTTAAAAAATGAAATGGGATTTACGATCTGACAACTGACAATAAACTGCTCTATAAGTAGTATAATAGAAATTTACGGAGTCTGACTGATAGGTTGCTTGATCTTGATGCCACTACAACCTTGAAACCTTGAAATGTGATTTTGACTGAGCAACACTAAATGTGGATAGGAAATTTTTGCTTTAAAGTGTCACTGCAAATAGGATAAAATATACAGCTGGGGAAGAAGGATTTGTGAGTTAACATGAGGAACTTCTCTATAACAGAAAATAACCCTAGAGATTTATTAAAACAAATGTGGGAATACTTTGTAAAACTTAAACACTGAACTACCAGTCATCAGCAGCAATACCTTTAAGTTTTCCTTGCACAGATTATTACAAGGGATCAGGGCTGCCATGCCATGATTAGGTGCCCACTAAGAGTGTCACCACAACCCTCTCTGACTTCAAAGAAGAAAGAATATCAATTTCAGATGTTAACTGTCAGTCTGGGGGGGGGCAATGACAACTGTGAAGGGGGACTGCACATTTGATTTCCCGAGTAAAAAAGCTGGGTAGGAGGGGGCATTGAGCAGCACAGCAGGTGCAAGTCCTTGCACAGAATTATATAATATTGTCCTCAGTGCAAGTTTTGTACTGTATGGATATAATGAGAAAATGTATTCCATAAATAGTTTCAAGCTTTCGGGCATCAAAGACAGTCTATTTTTGCCCCCTAGGGATGAATGAATGAGATTTTCCCATTGACAGTACGACACCAGCATGTTTTTTTGTTGTTATTGTTTTTAATGCAGAAGTCCAGACAGGGTGCAGCTAGCGCTCACTAAAGATGGCAGCTTAACTCTGACTCCCCCCACATCCCGAGTCTATTCTTATCATAACCCATGTACTCAGATGGCATTTTAATATATATTTTTGAGACAGATCGCTGTTTAGGATATCACCTCTAGTGCACTCTAATTTTCAAACAGGTGCTGTTCATTTTTGGGGGGAACATAATGTTTTTTTATTTCTCCAAATCAAAATCTAATGAGTTAATTTTGTTACAAATAAATCTGAATATTTTTTGGGGGGGGCTGAATAGGTGTTTGCTTTAATACTCCTAGAGGTTGAGCTGTGAGACCTGGACTGTGGACTTTCATTTGTGCCACCCAGGCTGCACTGTCATCAAGTCATGTATGGTATACTGTACAGTGTATTGTATGTTCTTGATGAAGGTGTTGACCAGTTACAACTACTGAACAAGAATGCAAAGCTGATAAATGGCACAGAAGTACACTCTTCTGGTCAGCATATTGGGAAAACAAATTTAGTAGGCAAATGTAGATGGAAACAGTGCCGCCAGGTGGATTACAACTGTCGTCAATTAAATGAATTAATTAAATGAGTTTAGTTAGAACTAAAACATACTGCCTACTGAATACCACAGACCAGCTAATGCCTTAATAACCTGATGCTGCTGCTACTGATTCTGCCTTGGCATAGTGGAGTACCAGAAAATGTTTCTGTAACCACCACTGTATAGTTTCCAACTGCATCCCTACTGCCACTTTGGTAAAGAGGGACTACATCTGCCCTCTTCCAGTCCTCCAGAACCACTCCTGTATTGAGTGGCTCACTGAACAGTGCTGCCAGTGGTGGCACTGACATCTCTGATAATTCCCTTAATATTCGGGCTTAATCTGGTTCATGGTCAGTTGGCATTCATCTGTATCCCCCTCCCCTGGGTCGTGCCTGAAAATAGGCAGGATTTGTCTTGTGCACTTACCCAGTCAACAAAAACTAACTAAACTAAACTAAACTATTCTAAGATGTATCCCATCCGGTCCCATTGCTTTGTCCACTTTCAGTTTTATGAGTTCCTTTAGGACTCTCTCTTCTGTAATTGGACTGGTGTCCATTTCCCTCCTATATTTGTTCATGTTGCCTAACTGTGGTCCCTCACCTTCTCCTGTGACTACAGAACAAAAATATTTGTTCAGTATTGATGCTTTTTCCAGGTCCCCTTCCACACACTCACCTGTCTATTACTTTTTTTTAATTATTGTATTTTGGGCTCATTTATCAGTACTTTAGATATGACTGGTTTGGGGGTTTGTCATTTTTTGTAGTGTGTATAATTTTATTTGGGGTGAGTATCCAGTATTTCTGACCTTGCCTATATTGCTGCAAGGGACACTCCCCTAATCTCCCCCTCCACTGTTCCCCCCTCCCTATGGCGACTTCCTTATTATACATATTATTATAGGAAGGTGTCTTATTTGTGTACCTGGACTATTCCTTTTACTAAATAGGGAGCGATGGTAGAGGGGTAACGTTCTTTATTTCTTTGGACGGGGGAGTGATGCTAATAATTTCCTGCCTAACTGATTACGTTCTATGTCTGCCTTAAAATGGTCTTTTCTATGAGGGGTTTTGGTATTCCCTGTGCCCTGTTTCAGGTGTAGAACTTTTATAAACTTAGTTCAATAAATTTTTATTACTGGGTATCTTGATCATATTTCCCCCTTCACTGGGTCCCTTAATGTATCGCTCTCTTTACTGTACTGAGTCTATGAGGAGAATATTTTGTATTGCCTGATTTTTGTTGTCTGTACCAATTTTGTTGAGGGAGCATGGAGGGAGGGTTGTTTCACCTTTTAGCTTATGATGGAGATAGCTGACTTTTCTTGAGGGTTTAACCAGGGCAAATTGGGGCTCTGCCTCTCAGGGGAATATGGCGCAGACTTATTATGGACCAAATAGAGGTGGAGGGATGGTCTTGGAGACTGGGTGCAAGATTTGTTATATTGTACATATTTTCAATTTTTTATGGTTTTCTTCCTTTTTTAATATTCATTTGAGTGATAGCATTCAGTTACTTGGAGTGCACAAAGCAGTAACTGGCATTAGTGGATGATTAAATGCTGAGGCAAAGCCAAGGCATTTAATCATCCACAGAAGCCTGTTATCACAAGTATACTCCAAGTAACTGAATGTTATCACTATTATATGAGTTAGAGTTAGTTTTAAAGGCTTTTTTCCTCATATGTTTGAGGGGTACCATAAACTGCAAGGGCAAAACAGAACCTAAATTGCACACACTCACTCTCAACTGTCTACTCGGACAGAGCTCCTATGGAGATGCTGGTTGTCCTCTTTGAGCCTTCTCAAGAAAATAATAATATAATAACCAACAGGGAATAAAAAAACTAACTCCCCACATTAAATGCACAGCTACTTACTAACTCCTGCATTCTCTCTCTCAGCCAGCTCTCGCTACTGTATTGTCTCTCTCTCTCTCTCTTTCTCTCTGTCATGGCTGTGTCTATTTGAGAAAAAAAAAACTTTGTCTGACTCTCTCTCAGCACTCTGTCCATTTGAGAAAAAAAAATACTATTTTCTAGTCTTCACTCCTTGCTGCTACACAGTCTTTATCTGGGGTAAGATACAGCCAGCTCCTTTCAGGTACGCCATCTAAATCACTCACCACCATGGAGTGAAGCAGGCGAGGTGGATAGCATTTGCCGTGGAGGTGTGAATGACCGATTGTGGGCATGGCAAAAGTTTGATTAGCCGACTGTGGGAGGGGATTAGTTGAATAACTGACTCTGTGGGAGGGGTTTAGTTGAATAACTCACTGTTGTTTCTTGAGGTAGTTTGTTGGGCACTAACTGGCAGGGATTCTGCATTCAGATTGGCTTAGAGCAGATTCCTGTCATATAATACTAGTTAGTCCATTCCTTTATTGGGGTGTTATGTTCTGGGGGAGAGAGAAGTGCTGCCCCTTTATATTGGTCTTTGATCTGTGAGCTATGGTACTCTGGTTCTGGGGCTTATAGATACTTACTGTAGCTTGTTTTGATTCTAAAATTATGAGCAGCTTTTATCAGTTTATTACATGGAACATTAAAGGCACTCATAATGTTAAAAAGTGCTATGCAGTTCTCAAACACCAAATGCAGTTGGAAACTAATGTTGCTTTTATCCAGGAATCTCATTTAAAACATGAGCAGGTTAATTACTTCAGGCGCACATGGGTGGGTCAGGTATTTCGGGTGGGCAACAGTACTAAAATAAACATTTGTCAATGCTGAATGTTTGCTTGCTGGTATTGGCATTGGTAGTGCAGGAGTTAGAGAGATGCATAAAAGGAATGGCAGTGAAGTATTAAACTTGTGCAAACCCCCACCCCTACCCTGCAGAGACTGACAGGCATTTGGGGGGGTGCCTTTGGGTCATCGGCCATAATTCTCACACCAATCCACCTCACTTCACCCCGCAGACACTGACAGGTGTTTTGGTGTGCCTTGGGGTCTTTGGCCCTCACGCTCACCCAATTCAAGAAGGAAATAAGCTGAGATGGGTGCAGTAGAGAAGAATGGGATTAACATTAAGACTGAAGACCCCAAGGCACACCTCAATGCCTGTCACTGGCTGCAGGGTGGTAGTGGGGGTAAAATGGCATGAGCATTATAGCCGACGACCCCAAGCCACCCCCCCAATGCCTGTCAGTCTCTACAGGGTGGGGTGTTACGGTTGGAAACACTAATGCCATGGGTGTTTGTTGGTATTTTCACTCCCAATTTTCAACTTGGGCTTTTGGGGACCCCACCTCATGAACAGTGGCACTATCATTTTGTTACTCAGTCTTGAAAGGTGATTTCACACAGCGACTGGGTCATTCGGTGCAACAGGTGCGAAACACATTTTGGGCAGGATGTGAAAAATGACAACTGTACTGTTCGTGAAGAGGTATGAAAAAATGGCAATGTTGAAAATCTGGAGTGAAAATATGAAAAATTGATGAAGTTACATGCATGCATAGAAAAAACGCAACACACACCTGTAACAATAATTGTTTTCAATTTTTTTCACAGAATTTTCAACATGGGCATTTAGGGACCTCCCCTAATGAACAGTGTCACTGTGATTTTGTTAATCTGTCCCAAAAGTTGATTTCCCACAGTGACCATGCCATTCTATGCCACAGGTGTGAAAACACATTTCGGGCAGGATGTGAAAAATGACAGCCGTACTGTTTATAAGCAGGTATGAAAATGGCAATGTAGAAAATCTGGAGTGAAAATATTGAAAATTGGCAAAGTTATGAGCATGCATAGAAACTGTGCAATGCACACTCATAACACAGCAATTTTTGGGGAATTTTTTCACCAAATTTGCAACATGGGTTTTTTGGGACCCCACCTCACGAACAGTGGCACTGTCATTTCATTAATCAGTCCCAAAAGGTGATTCCATACAACAATCACAAAATCACCTTTCAGGACAAAGTAACCAAATGACAGTGACAGTGTTCATGAGGTGGGGTCCCAAGAACCCCATGTGGAAAATTTGGGGCCAAAATTCCTAAAAATGGCTGAGATATAAACCTAAGTTCAACCCCCCCATTGACTCCCATTATACAGCTTACCATCATTTCTTCAGTTTGCCAGTCAGCTTTGAAGAGTGCAGACATGTCCTGGTCGATAGGAGATCACTGCTCCCAACCTCTGGAGGTAAGTATGGGGTAAGGAGGGATGCAGGGAGGTGTCCGCAGAGGGAGGGTGGGGGTGGGGACAGAGAAATGGGAAGATGACTAGGACCTTTTTTTACAGGAAAAAGACTTCAGGGCAGTTTTCTTTATTTTACAGGTTACCAAAAATATTTAGGCACACTGGGGTGGGCTCACAGTGTGCCACAATAGGTGTGTGTGTGGGGTGGGCATGTCTGCATGGGGATTGGGCACCCCAATGTTGGCACTTGAAATATTCGGGCAGGTGGGGGGATCATCTGACACCGGGAGTGGGCATCCCGGTGTTGGAAACATAAATAAAAAATGATTTGGGCACACTGGGGTGGGCCCCAAGTGTGTCACATAATTGGGGGGAGGGGGGATACATGCCAGCACTGGGATTGGGCACCCCAGTGTCAGTTTTCCGGGGAGTGTGTGGTGGGCGGCAGGAGCTACCAATGTGGAAAGCTGCACCATGGCTCATTTATTTATTTATTGAAATGGTTCACCAGGAAAGGCACACTGAACAGACAAGATGCTTTGTGGCAGGAGCCGACAAGAACCGTAACTCTGGCCATGTGAATTATTGTGTACTGTAATGCGCATGGCCAGAATTTTGTCAGCTGCTGCCAACAAACAGAAGGTATGTCTGTGCGCTTGGTTGTGAGGGAGAGGGAAGGTCCCGTGGCAATGAGGAAACTGTCCCTCATTGCAGCAACACATTTCTTTCAAGTGTGATCCTCTCTCAAACTGCTGTTATAGACAGCTTGCCGATTCATTGGTGCCTGAGGGATGAGCCCCATAAAGCATCAACTCATAACCATCCCTGATTGGAGCAGCACTTTTCTTTCAAGTGAAGATCGCTTCTCTCAAACTGCTGTTATAGACAGCTCTCCAATTCAATGGTGCCTGAGGGACAAGCCCCATAAAACATCAACTGCATTGGGCAGAAACTCACACACCTCTAAAATGTCGTACTGATTCAAGATGTTTCTTGAGCATGCACGGTGCACATGTGTGCAAGCAAACATAAAAAGTGGAGTGTGTATTTTAATTGTATGTAGAATACCTTTTCAGTTATTAGTAGTACACTGGGCTCTTGATGGATGCTACATTTTCATTTATGGTAGATTAGGGTTCCATGAACTCCTTTTGGGCTCTATATATGGCCCTGTGGTTGATAATCCAGTTTTTCCTTACTTTGGCTTCATTACTTGCTCCCTACACACACATATGCCTATAATTCTGGGGTGTGATTGGACTGTGGTTTATTAACTGGATTTAGACCAATAGGGTATATGCAAAATCAGATTATCCCCAGTGCAGCAGGTCTTACATGACAAGCTCGATCTGGTGGGTCTAGTTGATTCCTGGCATTTGCTGCACCCCATGGATCACTCATACTTTTTATTCCTCCCCGCATAACTCTTCTCCAGGATTGACTTTTTCTTAATGATTCAGGAAAATATTTCTGGAGTATTTATTTATGAAATAAAGGAATTTGTGATCTCTGACCATGCCACTGTCTGTTCAGCTCTTGTTCCATCAGGAGGCTTGGAGAGAGATTGTGTCTGGTGTTAAAACAATCAGTTGTTATGGGATGTGACATTTGTTGATACTTTGAAATGCTACCTTACCTTCTTTTAGTGGCAAACAAATCTACTGATAAGCTATATGTTCTGCGGGGAGAAGTGAAGGTCGCTATTCAGGGTGGGTAATGCAACGTTAGCTTTGTCTTAATATCCTGCTCGTTCAAATCTGTTCTATTGAAACCTCCCCCCCCTTTACAAAGGAGCACCTGGCTATCCCTTAATGTCCTCCATTCTTAATACTTCACTCTGTTAAATAAGCATACAAAATTGGCCATATTTAGTACTAAAGTGAGATATCTGGACTAGGGGAAAAAAGCTAGTAAACTTCTAGCGTTACGACTGAGGCAACAGGAAGCTTCCCTGGTGGACCAGGGACTTCATCGGCCAGATACAGGAGACCTTGTTTCAAAACCTCAAGAAATTCTAGAAATTTTCAAGTCTTTCTATGAATGTTTATATACAGCAACCCCATCCAGTACCCTCCTTCATAATCACATTTCGGATTATAAATGGCAAACCCCTTTATTGTGTCTCACTGAGGCCCAGCATGCATCCCTTCAAGGACCCATTACCTCTGCTGAAGTTTGTTGGGCCATCTCTTCTCTTCCCTTGGACTGGACAGCAGGACCTGATGGTTTTTCTGCAAATTTCTGTAAAACCTTTGTGTCTGAGCTTACCCTTTGTTAACCAACATGTTTAATTAGCTTTATTCCTACGGTCTTACTGATTTTTCTCTCACTCAGGCTCATATCACTCTCCTTCTCAAACTGGGAAAGATAAATTTTCTCTTGGTAGTTATTACCCCATTTCTCTTATTAACGCTGATTTCTAAATTCTGCCAAAAATCATGGCCCAGAGGCTAGAAAGGATTTGGTTTCATTTGATAGGCCCATAATAGATGGGTTCCATGAAGGGGTGAGTCTCAAGTGACCACACCAGCAAACATTTTCATCTAATCTCAGCATCTAGTGAGACCAGGACACCTGAAGCCCTGGTTTCCCTGGGTGCTAAGAAAGCATTTGGCCGTGTGTCCTGGCCTTTTTTATTTGAAGTCTTAGCTGCCTATAATATTCTGCCTGACTTCATACAGTGGGTCCAACTTCTTTATACCTCTCCTTCTGCCACACTTACATGTAATGTAAGGCAGTATGGCGCAGTGGTTTAAGGCTCTGAGTTACAAGTCTGGAGACCTGGGTTTGAATCCCACAGCCCCCACTTGCACACTGTGTGACCCTAAGCAAGTCACTTAACTTCCTCGTGCTCCCAGGTTCACCTGCAAACAAGCTTTCAGCTTAGTGTGTCTCACCTGGTAAAAAAAAAATAATGGTGTTATATCTTGACTATTTTTTATCAACTTGAATACTCATCAAAGCTGCCCCTTATCTCCTTCTCTTTTTAATTTATGCACAAAATACCAACTGCACTCCTTGAAAATAAACCAAGGCAAACAGTACTGATAGCAATTCAAAAAGCTTTAATGCTTATTAAATTACTGCATTGTGCCCAGATTGGCCACACCACCAATCGTCCTGGTGCTTCGGGAACAAACCCTTCATCAAGGGGCTGGCAGGCAGGGAAAAAGCAACTGTTTAAATACACCACAAAATCATTCAATTTCACTTCACACAGATGTTGCTAATTAACTAATACAAACTCCATCCTGACTACAAACAGTATACAGTGATATAAAGGTGTAAAACAAATTAACAGTGCAGTATAAAAAATCAGCTTATTTGTAAAATCAGAGCTTTGACAGGAAATAATTTCTTTTCTTGATATCACTTATTATTGATAATAATAAAAGCAATATACAATGTTTAACTATAATCAGCTCATTTGACTTTTTTTAAATTTAATCACAAATTAAATATTTAACTTCATGCTGCTAATAGAAACTGTTTCCCATTTTGCAAGGCTCCAACTTTTGTGCAATAAAAAGGTGGATGAAGGATATATGGGGATCTGCAAGCATCAGTGATCAGCTCAAAATATCACTATCTTAAGATAGATGTAGGGGCCCAGATATTCAAACTGCACCACAAAGTAGAGCAATAGCAGGAGCAGGTGCAAGTCCATTGCACCCATGTGCAACATGTGTGATATTCAAACACTGCGCAGGTCAAGAGCTTGCAGCACACGACTGAATATCGCGCCAACTGCACCATGGCACAACCAGGGATGCGTAGTGGCACAGGTCTGATGTGCAATAGCACAACCAGGAATGCTCAGTGGAGCAGGGTAGCAGCGCAATAGGACAACCAGGGATGCACAGTGACAGGATACAGGTGCCCACCACCCATGGTAGAGATGGGCAGAGGAGCACACAGCAGAACAGACATCGCCCCCCACACCCCATGCACTGCACAATCTGAGGAGAGCTGAAAGAACCACTGGCCCATGGACACCAGCAACAAACCCACAGCCGGGGCATGGTGCCCCAGCACACCCCCTGGCAAGCTGTGACCGGCATACATGGATGTCCGGCCACCCCATGCCACATCATCCCACCAATGCAGAGCACACCCTGCACCATGATCCCCATACACCCTGCCCAGGAATAGTGCCCAAAAGTGCAGGACACCCCATGCATACCACCACCCCCACTGTGACAATGTAACCCTGTGCACCACAGAGCTATGCAAGGCAGCCCCACCATGAGCACCCTGCAGCGGGTGGCAGCAGAGAGTGATGCAACGACTGCATACACAGTGCCACCCTGCACATCCCCCCAAGATACAGCTGAGAGACTGACCATGCGTCGGCACACAAGGTACCCCACATGCGAAATGGCATGCCCCAGACCCCACCACCAGCAGTACAGCACCTAGCATACCCTCTCAAGGACACACCCCATCCCAGCACTGGCCACAACAGCCAGCGCAGACACCCACAGTGTTGCATGAAAGCATGCGCCGCAGAGGATGCAACACAGTGCATGGACAAACACCCACCCATACCCAAGGGCACACCAACACAGGGACACAGTAGCGGGTCAACCAAGCCACTGGCTTGTGGCCATGGCAGCCATGTACACATGGCCAGCACCCCTCCATGGCACAGGTGTGCCAGCCACCCTGCGCAGGCACCATGAAGCTTTACGCCACCAGCATGCGGCAGGAGCACAAGTGACATACAGTGGAGCACATCCCCTGCAACAGACACAAGCGACAGCATGGAGGTGGGACAACAACAGCGCAGGCCACAGTGCCACCCGAGGCAGATGTGCACCACACCAGTGACAGGAGGCAACCCAGCATTGTGCTGGGTACAGTGGCTGTCCAACATGGACAGCCACCACTGACATTCCAGTGGACCGTGCAGGTCACAGACATGCAAGGGTGTCAGCTGCACAGGCAGTGGATGGTCTGACAGGGGCACCATGGACACAGTGCATGCACTGTGGACCACTGCACACAGTCATCCAGTGCACAGGGAACAACACACAAACCACAAACAGTGGCTGATAGCTAAGCCCACACCATAGCCGCTTCCCCTACAGACACACACACACACGCCCAGGACTGCACCACCCCTGATGCCATGCACACCACTGCAGCTGAGCACCTGTAGCCCACTGCAAATCAGAGACCACTACAGTAGGCATAACAAAACAAATGTATATTAAAAGGTAGAATACAACTATTTACAAATGTGTATGCAACAGTTGGGGGTGAGGGCCACAAATCAGGTGGGGGTGGGTAAGGGGCAGGGGTGAACAAATGGGAGAGGGAAGGAGGGGTGTGAGAGTAGGTCCAGGGGGGTAGGGCTGAACTCAGGGCATGGATGATTCAGCAGGCACCCCGCTCCCTGCTCTTGTGGCGCCTCCTGCTATGACACCACCAGACTCTGTGCTGGTCTAATAGTTGTAGGATCTCCAGAGATGCACGTGCAACCTGTAACAGCTCCTGCACGGCCCTCTCCATCCGCATCATCCTCCATCCACCTAGGACAAGGGAGCAGAGTCAATAGGTGTGAATGCCCATCCCCCTGCAGCCCACCCATTGTGCATTGCATACAGCCATGAGACACGCCCCTGTAATGGTGTGCGACCACCCACAGTGATCGTGTCCACATGACTTGCCCACCCAGGTGCACACAGCCATGCGGATTGCTGTACACACCCACCACCCAAGTCCCGCACAGCACCACCGTGGCTGTACAGTGACATGGCTATGCAGTGTGAAGGCAGTGGCAGAGCCATGTACCCGGTGCACTCATGGACCACCAGTGATGCACACCTACACATGCAGTGCCACTGGACAGTGCTGACTGTACCATGTGGTGTGCACAACAGTGGTGTCAATGGATGGTGGCCATGCCCCGCCACCTGCCCTGCAACACAGCATACACAGAATATCCTGGAAGAAAGGCACTCACCCTCATCAGCCTGATCCTGGCGCTGTTCTACGTTGAGACCAGAGGTCCGTGGCTGTTGCCCAGCTCTCCTCTCCTCACGTTGGTGGTGGTCTTCGTGGGCTCTGCGCCGCTCATCAGGGCCTAGGGTGCAAACATGGAGAGGGGAACATCAGTACAATCCAGTAGCAAAGGCCCCCCACCCCCGGGTGTGCGCAATCCCACACAGCCCAGCCATGCCACAACCCCCCCAACACCACCACCACTGCCCACACTGGACAGCCCACCCCCCTGTATGGTGGACACATGCCCACGGCAATACCCATACGGACACAACCAGTGTATGGATGGGGCACCTACCTGGTCATGGCACTGCGCCTCATCTGGCACATGCCCGCAGGTGGGCAAGCCTGTCCGGGTCCCTCTGCTGGAGGTCCCCATATCGGTGGAGACACTGCTCCACGGTACAGGTGAGTCCTGTTGCCTCCTCCAGCACCACCACCACCTCCTCCCAGATGGCACTTCTGGCCCTGTCCAAGGGTGCATTGCCAAATAGGGCCCCAGCATGGGGCTCCACTATGGCCACCATATTGGCCAGCTCCACCTGGCTCCACACAGCAGCCCTCTGTCTCGCCATCTCTGAATCTGGTTGGAGTCAAAATGGCACTCCGTAGCGCACGTTCACCACATGCAGATGCTGTGTGGTACAGCGCTGCCATTCCCCATCACGCTGTCACAGAACAGCACGATAAAGGTGCACCCATGTGGATGTATGGTGCCTAGGGGGCAAAGGTCGGGCACAGGGTAAAGGGTCTCTCACGCGCGGACCACCACAGAGTGGTTGGTACTCCCTGCGTGTAGCGCGGTTGGGTGCCTGTGTGAGATGCCCTGTAGTGGCCTACCGTGCTGTGGCACCACGGCACCTATGGCGCTCCGAAGTAAGAGCGCCATACATGTGAACAGCGCACTAGCGCCACTGGCACAGTGGTGGCCGTGCCCTGCAATGCCTCCCGTGCTCAGCAGGTCAGCAGCATGACAGGCATCGGCATCAGCACCCCAATCACGCGCCGTGCGGTGCCTACTACGCATGTCACAGAGCTGCACCTGTGCCTGAGCATGCTCAACACAATTGCGCAAGGCGCAACAGCGCGATATTCAGCTGGCATATGCAAATCAGCTCATCAGCAATTCCATGGTGCAGCTACTGCATTAGCATCCACTTAAATTTGAGCCTCGCCTGATTTGCATGCCTTGCACTATATAAATGCAACAAGGGGCTACAGAGGCCATAGTCTGGTATTGTAGTCTATTGTGGTGGGTTGCATACTGTTTCTAAGTGTGGACTGTGGTGTGTGGGAGATGCATGGGACTGCACAGTGAAAGGTAACAACTGTCATTCCCACAGGCTCTATAATGACTGAACGTGAGGAAGAGGAGGAACAGGGATGTTGGAGGAAGACCAGGCCCAATTTCACATGGGTGGAACCAGATGCCCTGTTCGAGGCATACCTCGACAGGGAACCTCTGCTCAGCGGACAGCAGGGAACACCACAGGCCCGTGCTGCGGCATGGGGTGAGGTTGCACATGCTGTGAACCAGCATGGCAGCCACCAGTGGTCCGTGCAGGAATGTGAAAAGAAGGTCAGCAGGGACAGAAGGAGAATTAAGGACAAGGTGGCTGCCATCAGGGAAGCACATGCTGCAACCAGTGGTGGGCAGCTGGATGTGCCACGCCTGACACCACAGGAGGAGCGGATGGCCAGCAGCATGCAGCGTTGTGCCATAGAGGGCGTTCCAGGTGGTGGCTTCCAGAAGGGTGGCAGCCTGTCACTGCATGGTAGGTCCTGTGCTGTCACTGTGTGGGAGGCGGGGGGAGTGCCACAGGGTAGGGCGGAGACATTAACGCTACTGTGTTCCGTTACAGCTCCTGAGCATCTACATGGGTCAGCGGTGGTGGGTGTGTCCACCGTGGGCGAGGCCCTGGACACGGAGGAGTGCCCATCCACCTCCACAGGTGTCCGATGGTCAGTACCACCGCATACCTGCCTGGCTGTCCGGACTGAAGATGGTGATGCTGGTGTGGACGAGGCCCTGCCTATGTCCCAGTATGACAGTGGCCATGGACTCCAGCATGCTGGGACACGGACTGGTGCCAGATCAGGCACCGATGATGATGGATCACATATCCCAGACAGTGATACGTGTGGGACGCAGGATGGTCCCACAGCAGGGATTGGCACAGGTGTAGCCATGGGTGGTGCCGCCGTGGAGGCCTGCTTGACATCACAGTCCCAGCCTGTGCCTGTATACCCCAGTGGGGCAGCACTGGTGTGCATCCAGGCCGGTGGGACTGTTGCAGTCGATGCGTCAGCACCAGCGAGCCCTGGCGATCGGCGGCCAGAGGGGCAGTGTCAGCGGTTGGAAGATGGGGACGGGGGACAGTGTTGGGGGGTGGCACCAGTGCACCACATGTGGATGTGCCCAGACATGACTCTGGTGTGCAGCACCCGACTTCGAGAGGCATTTCCCAGCACGGCCATGAACACCATGAGGGACAGCATGCCGATCAGGCAGATGACCTCTTAGATGAGCACACCCGCATACTCCAGGATTCAGTGGATCAGCAGTTGCAGCTTGTGACAGCAGTGGGTACACTCAGTGCGGTCCTGCACCAGGCAGAGGAGCAGCGCAGCAGGGACACCAGTCTGCTCCTGGCAGGGATGGACTGGCTGCGGGAGGATGTGACCGCTGCCATTGACAGGCAGACACATGCATTCACAGCTGTCATGGCCTCAATGGGCACCCAGTTATTTGTCCATGCGCCGCAGACACCACGCAGTGCCATGTCCACCCCCCATTCCTGGCATCATGTGATGCCTCCCATGTCGACGCCGGGTTCAGCTGTGGGTATACCTAGCACGCCAGGCGCAGGCATGTTTGGTGAGCTGCAGACCCTGCACGAACACGGTCGCATTCCCGCAGCATCACCCCTGGTGGTACAACTGTGCCACCCCATGAGGCCAATGGTCAGCCTGGAACAGCTGGCAGGTTTCAGCGGGGCCACCCATGCATCTGTGGTGGCCGTGGCACTGTGCTGCATGACTGAGCTGTCTCCCACCATGGCCACTGTCTGCCGCTGCCCTGTGTGCAGTGTGTTGTGCACCTTATGACACATGGGTGAGGTACCCGGCCCTGGACACACACAGTCCATGTGCACACCCTCTAGGCTGCTGGCCACTGTGGCGTGTGCATGATGTTGCCTGCATTGCTCTGTCCACCAGTGTGCAATGGTGCCCAGCATCTGACACATGTACAGTGATGGCCACTGGGTATTGCCATGTGTGGGCCTGTGTGTGGTTAGGTGTTGCAGTTGTGGTCGGCATGCCTTCTGCCCATTGTGCATGTCTTGTGGTGTGGGGGTGGGGGTGTGTGCTTGTGTGCTTGTGTGCGCATGTCATGTTTGGCCATGCCCATCTGTGACAGCGTGTGTGGATCCCCACTTAGTCCCATTCACTTGCCACCATCCACCTCTGGGGTTCATCCATGCCTGTGTGTGGGTTGTGCCCTTGCCATTGGTGGTTGCACGTGGCCCTGTGACCTACCTGTGTTGGCCGAAATGCTCCTCTGTGATGGTGTCCCGGTGCAGCTGAGCCATCCTGAACAGGTGGGGGTCTCTTCGCCCAGGGGGTGGCTGCACATCACCGTCTGGACCGGCATCCTCATCATCCCCATCGCTGTCCCCCGTCTTCGACCTCTATGGCTATCCCACAGTCATTGGCCATGTTGTGCAGGATGCAACAGACCAGGAATAGCCCACAGGCCTTCGAGGGGCTGTATTGTAGGGCACCGCCAGACGTGTCCAGGCACCGGAAATGTGACTTCAGCATCCCAAACACACGCTCGATGATATTACATGTGGTGGCATGTGCCTCATTATATCATTGCTGCGATGGGTTCGAGGGGCACTGGTATGGTGTGAGCAGCCAGGGACAGAGTGGGTATCCACTGTCACCTGTGTATAGAGGGTGTACATTAGTATGGTGGTCTGCATCGCTCTGCCATGGGCTGTCAAGGCCGGTACCCATGGCACCTCTGACTATGCCTCCCCCCCACAGCTGCCCATGTCATCCTGCGTGTTGTGCATACTCACCCACTAGGTGGCCAGTGGGGATATCCCCACTCTCGAACCTGTGACACAGTGCAGACTGGTGCCAGATGAAGGCATCATGTGCTCCCCCAGGGTGTGTGGCACAGACATTGGTTATGCACCCCCTGGCATCGCACACCACCTGGCAGTTGATGCTGGAGTATCCCTTGTGGTTCCTGTAGGCAATGCCATCCAGGCCAGGTGGTGTGCAGATGACCACATGGGCACAGTCAATGGCCCCGAGCATGCCAGGCATACGTGCTGCCCTGTGGAACTGTTGCATGTGTGCCATGCGCTCTGCCTGTGTGCTGTGGAAATGGATGTACTCCACAGCATGTGTCAGCAGTACGCTGAGGAATTGTGTGAGTAGGCGTGACGCAGCCAACTGGGTTATGCCTGTTGTGTCCCCTGTTGGTCTTTGGAAGGTGCCCGTGGTGAGCAGGCACATGACAGCTGTCACCTTAGTCTCCACTGACAGAACATGGCTCTGTCGTGTGGGTGCCTGCATCTCATCACTGCACAGCTCACAGAGTTGCCTCAGGATCACCTGGTTCAGGCAGTACTGGCCCACAATCTCTGTATAACTATACTGCTAGAAGGTGATGCGGGCTTGGTACCGCCTGTTGGGGGCATATCGCCGACGGGCCCTTCCACGGCCGTGCCCCCCTGCTGCCTGCCTTCTCACACCCCTCATTACTGCCTCCATCTGTGTGGTGGCACTGGCCATGTCCCTGGCTGTTGTCCCCCCCGGCAGATGTTGTCCCATTCCCCCCGCTGTCCTCTGTGCTGCTCCCCCTGCACCAGGTACACCTCCGGCCTTCTGCTGTCCTGCCTCCTACCACTACCCTGACCACTCGGCAGCACTGCCCTGTTTGTCCTGCTCACTATCACTGTCTCCCCACACCTGTCTTGCATGGTACAAGTGTGCCCTGTCCTGCTCCTTCTTTGTCCCTCTCTCTGGTCCTCTCTCTCCTCTTGCTGCCTGCTCACCCCCACTTCAGGCCTTCCTGTAGCGTTCTTGCAGCTCTCTCTTGCTCCTTTTTATTTTGGCTCACTTCCGCTATCGTGCAACTTCCACTACCTCCCCTATTGCGCATGACGCATGTCGTTGAATATCGTGACTGTGCCATTTTTCTATGGTTCCTCCCCCTATGGTTGCGCATGCATTCATTGCCATTGCGCTCTTGCGCATTGCAACTTGAGCAGCGCAGCTGCCTCCCGCTGAATATCACACAATGGTGCATTTTCGGACTTACGCTGGCACATCTCTGTTGCGTATGGCACAACCCTTTTGAATATCTGGCCCAGGGTGTCTGAAAAAAAACAGAAAAAGAGACACAATAATTTCTTTTCATAATAACCTCAGGTTCAGGGTTGCTTATTTATAGTAACTGATTGCAGAAAGGCTTAACGAAAAGTATTCCTAAGAGAAAAAAAATAGAAATAATAATAAGCATATCCCTTAAATAACAGAGAACACACTTGTTCCAAGAGCAGAAGTATTAATTTTTAAAGAGTTGATGGTGAAATCCCCTCATCTAGAAAAAAGGAGAAATTAAAGTGTTGTGGTCCCATGATGCTATTTTGTACCTTTGTTATTTTTTACTTACTTCTTCTCCTCCTTGGTAACAGTATGTACACAAACGCTCTCCCTTTGGATGCTCAAAATATATTCCACCTGACTTCATATAGTTGATCCAAGTTCTTTATACCTCTCCTTCTGCCATACTAACATGTAATGGTGTTATATCTTGACCTTTCTTTATCAACTTGGGTACTCGTCAAAGCTGCCCCTTATCTCCTTTTCTTTTTAATTTATACTTGGAGCCATTACTCTTATGGCTAAAGGCCAACCCCCAAATTCAAGGTATATGAATCCATCAATCTGAATATAAACTCTCAACATATGATGCCGATGATGTTTTGCAACATTTATGTTATCCAGAGAACTCTCTTCCTGCCGCTCTGGCTGAGGTTGCTTCCTTTGGAACACTTTTGGCATTTACATTGAACTTAGATATAACCTTTTCTGCACCTTAATTCATATGTGTCCAGACTAGCCATGGCCTCATTTGGGATACACCAGGAGTCTAAAGCACTTAAATAACTTGGTCTCCATATTTCCTGGCACCTCTCTGACTTGACAACGTTAAACCTAACACCGTTTTCAATATCCATTAAGTCTGATCTACATACAGTAGATAGATGGCCTTCCACTTTCTCTTTGGGAACAAATTAACCTCATATAGATGAATATTTTGTCTTGTATTCTATATTCATTAGGAATGTTGAATGTTGTTTTACCCAAAATTTGGTTCTGTTGCCTCCATTTATGCCTTTCTCTTTCTCTGGCATGATAAAGCAATACGTAGAGCGTACCTGAAACTTATTTCCCCTAAGCTGTGCGGTGACTTCAATCTTCCAAACTTTTACCTTTATCTTTTTTCACATGGAAGTAAATATTTTAAATGGGGACATTTTTTAGTGGATCCCTTGGAATACCCCTACAAACCACAATGGTTATACATAAAAAGAAACCTTTGTGCACATTATAATATTCAACTCCCTGTGCTGTTATATCTCTCCTCGTCTACTATCCCTTCAGCTTTGAAGAAGACCACAATTTATTGGTCTCTTAGAGCACATTCTCGGCTTAACAACTATTTTTATTTTTCACCCTCCCATAGTCTTAGTCAACCTCTTTTTCAAAATCCTAATTTCCAAATTGCTTCCCTAAAAACTTTTTTCCAGTGGATCTCACTACTTCCATTTCAATGATTTCTACATCAGATCAGCTGTTGGACTTTCCTTCACTGCAACAGAAATATAATTTCCCACATTTTATTTTATTTAAATACTTCCAACTCTCCCAAGCCCTGACTGCTCATGTAGGATCTTCTCCGTGCACCTATCAGGCACCTTTGGATTACAAGAAACTGATATTGGCTGTATCCGCCCATCGGGCCATGTCCTGTATTTACACCCTCTATCAAACTAAAGATCTATGGAGATTCCTGGGTGTCTGCTACTACTGTCAAAACTCTCTCCAATTAGAATGGTTTCCCTTGAAATTACAGAAGGTGTGGTGAGATTTATGTAAATATGTTAAACAGGACAGATATCAGATATGGCAATTTAACATTCTACACTCGTTATATTTTATACCACAGAAGCTGTATCAAATAGATTTTCGGTCCCCCTTCCCCCACTTCGGGTGTAACCAGACCAAAGACAGTTTATTGCACATGTTATAGACCTGTGATAAAGTTGCCCCTTTCTGGACTTCTGTTAAAACTCATCAAGTCCCATCTTTTGAGCTGATGAATGCTTTTACTGCAGAAATGTGCTTGATGTGTAACCTCCAGGTGTCTCTCCAATCTTCTGGAAGGGTTACATTTTCTTGATAGCCGCAGTGGTCAAGAAGGTTCTTCTTCAAAGTTGGCTATCAGATTTAGTTCCACCTTGGTCAGAATGACATGCAGAACTCCTTAACACCTTAAATGCTGAACTGCATATTGCCAGTGTTAGGCATAAGTCTCAGGTTTTCTTTGATAAATGGGGACTGTTACTTATTTATTGTGATCTCAGGTTAATACCTTTGAGAACAAACTCATTACATAGGTGCCACATCAGGTAAAACAAAAACAGTGATAACAGTTGGTAGTACAATTAAACATGTAATTAAGGTAGTTACATATTCAATGACAGGTAAAACAAATGCAATGACAATAGTTAGTATTACAAGTAAACAAGTAATTCAAGGTCAAGTGCCTACGATGCATTACGTTATAGAATTACATAACAAAAGAAATCAACAAAGCAGTCAATCTACAATAAGTACAAGAATTTTCAAGGAGGGTACAGGGGGTTAAGGAAGAGGTATGCAAGCAGAGTGTGTGATACATTGCCCCAAGGGGCTTCATCACTAGAGGGTCAGGAAGGACAGAAGAGAGAGGTACTTTAGCCCAAGAGGCCTCGTCAAAAGTAAGATTGGGGAGAGGGCAAGGGGTGAAGTTATCACAGTGAATGTTGAGTTGTGAGGGTGGAAAAGGAGTGTGGAGGTAAGAGCATAGGGAAGTTCAGAATATCTACAAGGAGACCGACAGGATCCAAATAGGAAGTGGGTCAAGCAATTGATGCCCTGGGGGGGTTGAAAGGTGGGATAGCACTGAAAAGAACCCTACATGTTATTGGGAGCTACCACAGCTGGCCATAGAAAGAAGATGATTCCTCAGCTTTTGTTTGAAGGAGCCTATTGAAGCTACAGAGGAAATATCTTGAGGTAGAGAGTTCAGTCAGTTAGGGGCTCAGTGGACAAAAGCCCTCTGACCTAGTGAGGTACGACAGAGCGGTACTTTGAATAATTTGCTGTCTATGCTTCTAGTGCAGCAGTTATGTAGATGGGGATGAGGAGCTTGCATGATCTTTTTGGCCAATAGGTAGGTTCGGTACCTAAGTCTGCCTTCAAACTGGAGCCAATTTGCCTGTTCATACAGAGTGCAGGTGTGAGTTAGTCTTGGTGAGCTGGTAGCCAGGCAGCATGCCTTACTTAATGCAATGATGATACAGAGGAGGGCTGTGGTTGTTGCTGAACCATAGATTATTAAACCATAGTCGATCCGTGAAATCACTGAGCTGTGGATGGCCCAATTAAGAGCCTTAGGGGTGAGACTTTTCTTGTGTCTATGGAGTATATCAATGCACCTGTTTACTGCTTTAGCAGTAGTGTCAATGCGTTGGTAGTATGGCAAGGTGCTGTCCAACAATATCCCTAAGTGTTTCAATTGACTGACTAGTTCCAGTGGGATACCAGCCACATTTGTGATGTTGAGGGGCAAGTACGATGCCTGTTGTGGTGCTGGAGAACAACATGGTTTTGTTTTCTTGTAGTTCAAGATGAGTTTTTGCTCACTGAACCAACATTCTGCATCTGAAAAGCTGTCTTGTAGCTTCCTTTCCAGTTGCATTGGGTCAGGGTCACTCGTGAACAGGACTGCGTCATCAGCATAAAGTAGGATTTGACACTGACGGGAGTGTGGGAGCAAGTTGAGGAAAATACTGAATAATAATGGGCCCACAACTGAGCCTTGGGGAACTCCAGAGCACACAGGTCTGCTTTCAGAAAGGACATTGTTAATCTTCACTTGCTGTGACTGTTTGGAAAGATAATTGTTGAACCAGGCAACAGTATCACCTTAAAGGCCTATGGTTGCGAGTTGTTTGAGAAGAAGGATGTGATAAACCGTGTTGAATGCTTTCATTAAATCAATGAAAGCAGCACCAACAAGGGCATCCTAGTCTAGTGCCTTGTAAATGTACCCATTAAACTCTAGTAGCACAGTCATGGTGCTATGACTTTTGCAGAAGCTGTGTTTCTTCGGGCATTGAATTTGATATTTTTATAAATACTCAACCAGCTGATCTGCAACTATTTTTTCAAGTGCTTTTGAAAGTGGCGGGAGGATTGAGCTAGGTCTATAATTACCTTGTGAGAAATAATTGCCACTCTGAAATATCTGAGTGACTAATGCAGATTTCCACCTAAGTGGGAATTGTGAGAGTCTCAGAGAGGTATTGATGATGTGAGTTAGGGGTGATAGTATCTCATTCAGGGGTAACGCCACAAATTTGAGGTCAAGGGAGTCATCACTGTGTCTGGACTTCCCAAGAACATTGAGGAGGTATTTCCTTGTTTCACGCATTGTGATGGCTCTGAAATGGAATGGAGGGTGTGTGTGGCAGGTTATCTGACCTGGCTCCTCTCCCTTGGTTGGGGTGGAGGAAATAGTCTGGGGGTAGGACACCACTCAGGTCTGAGAAGACTTTGTTAAACATGTTTGCTATGGTGTAAGGATCCAGAATTGGTTCACCACTGATACTGAGCATTGTGCCTCCTGCTTTATTATCTTTCCCCATGATTTTCAGCTTGAACCAAAATTTACATCCGTCACTCCAAGATCTTGTAAGAACGTCCTTATAATACTATTTTTTTGCAGCATGTATAGCTCTAGTGCAGTCATTTTGGGCTGCTTTATAGGCCTGAAAATCGGCCTGCTTCTCCTGAGGCTCTGGCTTAATGCCTTAGGTGGTCCCGTGACTTCAGACTCTCATGGAGTTTGGGGAAGAACCATGGGTTGCTATGTCCTTTGATTTTACGTTTCTTGATTGGCGCATGTCGATCACAGACAGTGTTAAATTGGTGAATAAACTGGTCGAGGGCAGAGCCAACCGTGCAGGAGTAGTAGATCAAAGACCAGTTCTGGTGGTGCAGATCTGCTTTTAGTAGGTCTAGGTGGCTACGTTTATGGACCCTGTTGGTAACAAGTCTAGCAGGGGGTTTGGAGTAATGATTAGACCATTGGAAAGGGACAGGACAGTGGTCACTATAAACATCAGGAACTACAGCTCTATTAGAAATATGTTCTGGGTGGTTAGATAGTACCCAGTCAAGTAGTGTAGATGTCCCAGTCTTGTAGTTCATCATAGTGGATGTGTCAACCAGCTGTGACAGGTGGACAGCTAAGACTGCGTCCTTGTACAGGATAGCAGCCAGGGAGAGCCAATTGACATTGAAATCACCCAACAGGATGGTCTCCAAGTTGATATTAAAGCTTCTTAGGAATTTCCTCAGAGAATCCAGCCCAGAGGCCTTTTGTCCAGGTGGGATGTAGACTGTAAGGACAGTCAGGGTTTTATTATGTGCTCTGAGGACCAAGTTTACTGCGAGAGCTTGCATGTGGGTCCAAGTGCTGGGCAATTGCAGGACTAGGCCTGAGGTATAGAGCACAGCCGTCCCCATGTTTGGTTATATGATCCTGTCTGAACACGTTGTATCCAGGGATTGAGACTGCAGCATCAGCTACATTAGGGGAGAGCCAGCTCTCAACTATTGAAAGTATATCTGGATTGTGCTGCAGTACCCATGTGTTCAGGATGTCCAATTTAGGGAGGAGGCTGCATATATTGATAGTGGCAAAAGTTAGCTGTACAGTCTTCTGATAGAAACGTAGAAACATAGAATTTGATGGCAGATAAGGACCGCTTGGCCCACCTAGTCTGCCCATTTTCCTACCAAACAGATAAGCTGCAGATCCTAGTTAACCTACAGCTTACTTCCTCCTACCCCCCACTAGGACTGCCTTATGTCTGTCCCATGCATTCTTGAATTCCCCCACTGTTCTTGACTCCATGAGGGAGGCTGTTCTATGCACCCACAACCCTCTCCATGAAAAAATACTTCCTCACATTACCTCTGAGCCGGCCCCCCTCTATCTTCAAATCGTGCCCCCTTGTTCTTGCACATCTCTTTTTCTGAAAGATGCTACCCTCTTGGACTTTGTTGATTCCCTTGAGGTACTTGAAAGTTTCTATCATGTCCCCTCTCTCCCTTCTTTCCTCAGGGTATACATGTTAAGCTCCTTTAGTCTTTCTTCATATGTCTTCTGGTGCAGACCCTGCATCATTTTGGTTGCCCTCCTCTGGACAGCCTCCACTCTGTCTATGTCTTTGCAGAGATGGGGTCTCCAGAACTGCACACAGTACTCCAGATGAGGACTCACCAACTCTCTGTACAGAGGGATAACAACTTCCTGTTTTCTGCTATTGATACCTCTCCCTATGCATCCCAGTATCCCCCCTGCCTTCTTTACTGCCTTCTCACATTGCTTGCCCACCTTTAGATCATCTGATATAATTACCCCCAGGTCCCTTTCCATTTTTACTGTTGTCAGTATCTCCCCCCACCCATTGTGTACTCTTCCCCTGGGTTTTTGTTTCTCAGGTGCATTACCTTGCACTTCTTTGCATTGAATCTGAGCTGCCATACATTTGACCATTCTTCCAACCTTGCCAAGTCCCTTCTCATCCTGTCCACTCCATCTTGTGTATCAACCCTGTTGCAGATCTTTGTGTCATCTATAAAGAGACATACTTTTCCTTCCAGTTCCTCTGCAATGTCACTTAAAAAGACATTAAAAGGAACCGGTCCCAGTACTGAACCCTGCGGTACCCCACTAGTAACCCTCCTTTCTTCACTGTGGACTCTGTTTACTACTACCCTTTACATCCTGTTGTCTAGCCAATTTGTTATCCAGGCTACCACCTTGGGACCCACTCCAAAGCTAGCTAACTTGTGTATTAATCTTTTGTGTGGGACTGTGTCAATGCCCTTGCTAAAATCTAGGTAGGCTAGGTCCATAGCCCCTCCCTGGTCTACTACTTTGGTCACCCAGTCAAAGAAATCTATTAGATTCATCTGGCATGACCTTCCCATCATGAATCCATGCTGCCTTGGGTCCTGTGCCTCACTGGCCTCTAGGTACTCAACAATTCTTTCCTTCAGAAGTGATTCCATCATTTTCCCTACCACTGAAGTCAAACTAACTGGTCTATAGTTTTCTGCCTCTGTCCTGCTCCCACTTTTGTGACAAGGAATCACATCCACCCTCCTCCAGTCCTCAGGTACCACCCCATCCTCCCATGATTTGTTAAAGAGAGTAGTCAGCGGTGTCACTAGTTCTACCCTTAGTTCTTTTAGAATTCTTGGGTGAATCCCATCAGGCCCCATTCCTTTGTCCACTTTCAATTTTATTAGTTCTTTCAGAACCCTTTCTTCTGTAAGTGGACTGATATCAACCCCCCGTCTTCAGAGTGTTTCTCTTGTTTGCTTTAAGTACCTCCCCCTCCTCTTCCTTTGTGAATACTGAGCAGAAATATTCATTCAGTATCCCTGCTTTTTCACTGTCACCCTCTGCCCACATTCCCTCCCCTTTATTAATAATAATAAAATTTATTTAATTAAGCTCCTTTCAATATTTCAAAGTGCTGTACAATATTAAACACATGTACAAATACATATAATATAAAATCAAGATAAAACAGGAAATGCCTTCCCTCATAAAAAAGTCTTAAGTGCCTGCTTAAAACTCCCCACCATCCTGCACTCCCGGAGCTGACGGGGCAGAGAATTCCAGAGGGTAGGTGCCGCAAACCCAAAGGCACGTGCACCAGATGACTTTAAGTTAACCCTCAGAATCTCCAGCAACCCCTCATCAGCCGAGCGGAGCTGTCGCAAATGGGTGTAAGGAACCAGGAGCTCTTTTCAAGTAATTGGGACCCGATCCATGTAGGGCTTTGTAAGTCAATAGACCTACTTTAAAGGTGATCCACCACTGTATCGGCAGCCAGTGCAGAGTGTGCAGCACTGGGGTAATATGAGATCTTCTAGATGCCCAGTCAACAAACATGCTGCCGCATTCTGCACTAGCTGCAAGCGGTGGATATCAACCCCAGAAAGCCCTAGATAAAGGGAGTTGCAGTAATCAAGGTGCGATGTCACAAAGGCATGGACCAAAACAGGCAGGTCACTGGATGGAACAAGGTGCCTAATCCTGGCAATGTTCCTAAGATGGAAAAAGGCCAGCTTGACAACTGCCGATACCTGATGTTGAAGAGTCAGACCATTGTCAAGCACCACACTCAGGTTACGCACCCATTCAGAGGTGAGAATCTGGGCCTCCCCCAGAACTAAACCAGAAGGGAGCCCAGTCATCAATCCCTCTACCCTATGACCCGGGTCCACAACCAAAACCTCAGTCTTTCCTGGGTTCAACTTTAGACCACTGGAATTCATCTAGCCTTGGATTTCTGTGAGGCAGCTGTTCAGTACCGAGAGAGCACCAACCTGGTCAGGCGCAAAAGACAGGTAGAGCTGGGTATCATCAGCATAGCAGTGAAACCTCAGCTCATACCATCTTACAATGTCTCCAAGGGATAGCATATATACTGTGAATAACATGGGGGACAGCACTGAACCCTGAGGTACCCCACAAGGCAGAGAGAAAGCCCCAGATGAAAACAAACCCGAGACCACACTCTGCATTCTCCCAATGAGGAAAGATGATAACCATCTGAGGACTGTGCCCGACAGCCGACAGTATCCCTCCTTTGGTCTTTCTTCACTCCCTAATGTACCTATAAAAGGTCTTATCCCCTTCTTAACACAGTTGGCTATCCTTTCCTCAATTTGGGCCTTTGCTATTCTGACTGCCTTCCCTGCCTCTTTCTGCTTTAACTGACAAAGTTCTCTGTCCTGCTCCTTCTGTGTTTCCTTATATTTCCTGAATGCTATCCTTTTCTCCTTAACCTTTCTCGCCACCTCGTTTGAGAACCATAGCATTTTTTTCCTTCGTTGTGTTTTGTTGATTTGCTTTACACAAAGGCTTGTTGCCTCTGTGATGGCTGTTTTGATTACTCCCCATTGTTCCTCCACCCCTCCTTCTTGCCTGTTTGCTAGTGGTTTTCTGAGGCACTTTCTCATTTTCCCAAAGTCAGCCCACCTAAAGTCCAATATTCTTGCTTTTGTATGGCTTGATTGTATGGCTGTGTTTATCGTGAACCACACTGTTTGGTGGTCACTTGTTACCAGATGGCTACCCACTTCTAAATCTGAGATTCTTTCTCCGTCCCCATTTGAGAGTACCAGGTCTAAGATTGCTCCCTCCCGAGTGGGTTCCAATACTAGCTGTCTGAGGCATGCCCCTTGTAGGGCATCAAGAATGACCCTGCTCTTGGATGTGCCTGCAGCAAAGGTGCTTCAGTTAACATCTGGCATATTTAGGTCCCCCATCAACAATATCTCCCCTTTTTCTGCCATTCTAAGGATGCATTCTATCACTTTCTTGTCCATTCCTTCCCCCTGAGATGGGGGTCTGTATACAACCCCCATGTGGATTGTGGTGCCATTTCCTGCCTCCAGGGTGACCCAGAGCACCTCATCTGCTCCCTGTTTACTTTTTAGTTCTGTTGCTTTGATCTCTTCCTTTACACAGAGAGCTACTCCTCCTCCTCTTTTACCCTCCCTGTCCCTCCTGTAGATTGTGTATCCTGGTATGTTGACATCCCAGTCATGGTTCTCTGTGTGTACCATGTTTCTGTGACTGCCACAATATCCAGGCAACCCTCTTCCATCAAGGCCACTAGTTCAGGGAGCTTGTTACACAGTCTATGGGCACTGATAATCATCACTCTCCACTTTTTGATGTCGTTACCCCTTTTAGCCCCATCCCTGTCCTTACTGCCTTTGCCTTTTTTTACATTTACCTCTGTCCTGCTCCCTAATGACTTCTCTGCCTTGGTGTTTACCTCACTAATTACCATGTTTTATGAGGGAGGCTGGGATTGTTTTGCTCCTTTTCAGTGTCTCCCCCCTTGGCTAGTTTAAATGCTTGCCAATGAAGCATTTAAACCTCTCACCTAGGATCCTGGTTCTCCCCTTGGACAGATGCAGACCATCGTGCCAGTATAGGTCTGCATCCCTCCAGGTGGCTCCCCAGTCCCCAGTGAAGCCAAAACCCTGAGCTCCACACCATGGATGATTGATAATAGGGGTGGGCCTGGGTTGGGGTGAATATTACCTGACAGCAGTAATAGCAGAACTGCTAACTGGCAGAAGTATTCTTTTAGTTGTTTGTTGTAGTGTTTAGTTTGCATCGTCAGGTTGCAGTACGTGGGTATTTATCCTGTAAGTTGAAAATCACAGGTACTGTAAGAGGGCCAGAGAGTGCAGCCAGCCAGGTTGTTGCACCGCTCACCCCTTGTATGTGTAAGCCACCCATAACCAGGGAGTGATGTGGAAGTTGTTCCAATATGAAAGGAGCTTAATATGTATAGCCTCGAGGAAAGGAGTGAGAGGGGGGGACATGATAGAAACGTTCAAGTACCTCAAGGGAATCAACAAAGTCCAAGAGGGTAGCATCTTTCAAAAAAAGAGGTGTGCAAGAACAAGAGGGCACAATTTGAAGATAGAGAGGGGGCGGCTCAGAGGTAATTTAAGGAAGTATTTTTTCACAGAGAGGGTTGTGGATGCATGGAATGGCCTTCCGGAGGAGGTTGTGGAGTCAAAATCAGTGGTGGAATTCAAGCATGCATGGGACAGTCATAAGGCAATTCTAGGGGTTGGGGGTAGGAAGAAGTAGGCTGCTGGTTAACTAGGATCTGCAGCTTATCCAGTAGGTAGGGAAATGGGCAGACTGGGTGGGCCAAGCGGTCCTTATCTGCCGTCAAATTCTATGTTTCTATGTTTCTATGAAAGGGTTACCATGCTATAGGCATATCAGGTATTGTACTGTGGTGCTGACAGATCTGATGAGGGGGTAATTTGTGTTAACAGGCCCAAGAAGGTTAGTATGGTGATCAGTAGTGCGCCACTCTGTACAAGGACCCTCACAGCAGGGGACATGATGGTAGCAAATCAGGTGTTTACCATGAGGGACTTACTGTCTTGGCTTATATAGTAAAAGGAGAGGTGTACCAAGTATATGTAGGAAAATCTCTAATAAGAAAGGGCTTCTAGAACAAGAGAACCACTTGAGTTGCAAGTTACAGCCCTAATGTTGTGGGGTTAGCATGCTTAGACAATGGTGTGGTGTGAAGGTTTTGTGCAGCTCGATGAGCTTTGGGCTGCAATGACATTGTTGGGAGAGTGGGATTGGCAGCTATAGATTTGCTGCCAGACTTCTTTTGGGAGCTGTGATATCGCCGATAGCATGGGAAATTGATAGCAAGTAAGTTACTTGAAGAAAGCTGGATTGGTGGAAAGGAGGCTATCAGGAGGATATGAGAAACTCCCCTATGAAGGTGCAGGTGGTCAGCAGGAAGGACCAATAGAGTAAAGGAGGCAGGGTGTGCTCCTAAAGTTAGAGCATTTAATAGAGATCAGGGCCGGGGTGGGTAGGCGGGACATTATATGAGTGAAATAAAGAAGACTGGAGTAGCAGAGGGCTCATAGAAAGTGCTACCACCCATGGAAAATATGCAGTGGAAAGCTGGACCAATCTATGAGGAAGCCGCAGCTGTGTCAGCCAGTCATGAGCTGGCTCCACTGGCAGCAGCCAATCAGAGGTCCAGGCTTCGGCCCTGGCAAAGTCAGAAGCCATACCTGGCTTGAAGCACTTCAGAATGGGCAGGAGATGAGGGGCAGCCTGCTGGCTTCCCCAGCCAAGCCACTTGGTCAGTGGGAGCCACTTTTACCTGAGTCAGAGGCAATCCTGGCTTGAAGCACTTCAGTATGGGTGGGAGAAGAGGTGCAACCAGCTGGCTTCCCCAGCTAAGCCGCTCAGTAAGCAGGAGCCTCTTTTACCCAAGTCAGGATCAGTCCTGGCTTGAAGTGCCTTGGTGTGGCAGGAGAAGAGACATGGGTAGCTGACTTCCCCAGCCAAGCCGCTAGGTCAGCAGGAGCTGATTTTGCTTGAGTCAGGGGCAATCCTAGCTTGAAACACTTTGACGTGGGCAGGAGAAGAGGCACAGCCGACTGGCTTCCCCAGCTAAGCTGAATGGTCAGCGGGAGCCGCTTTCTCCTGAGTCAGGGACAATCCTGGCTTGAAGCGCTTTGGCATGGGCAGGAGGAGAGGCATAGCTGGCTGGCTTCCCCAGCCAAACTGCTCTGTCAATGGGAGCCACTTTTGCCTGAGTCAGGGGCAATCCCATAAGGGGATATGTGTATGGTTATATGTATGGTTAACTACTACTTAATTATCTACTGTATACACTCATAAATCTTGTTTCTTTACATTGTACTGTTTCTATTTACACCTTATTTTGACCCATAGAGGATTATAGGGCAGCACTCCGGGGAGGGGGTCTGGGTTCTGGTCTTTTTCTTTTTCTCTCATGGTTTTTCTTTTCTGTTTTTTTTTTCTCTTGTTTTATGCTGTTCTTTATTCGTATGGTTGTATGACATTGTTGAAAAAGTGATTTGGTTTGTTCTCTTTGTTGTTGGTTGAAAAATAATAAAGTATACTAAATAAAATAAAAAAGGAAACACTTTTCGGCAAAAGAAACCCAACCCCAGTGCTACCTTTGACCCTCCCATTCTGACACTAAGTGCCAGACCACAATGTCAGTGATAACTTATTACCAATCATTAACATACAAAAATGCAACTAATTTATAGGCAGCAGAAGCAAACTCCATTGCTTCTGAAGCCCCCGAGTTCTAACACTGGGTATCCCATTGGGTGTTGTAAACAGTTTATGTAAAAAACATGCTGTTAATTTACAGCACTGGGAACCTAACCCTGGTGCTGCCAAAGATCCCCACATTCTGACATTGGGTGCTCAGCCCTGGCACTGGATACTAAGTTAAAAAAAAACTTGAAAAAAGTAATTTCCCTTCCCCACCCACTAGCATCCATGACACAATAATAAGGAAAGGCAATTAGGGAACACAAAAATATTCCCCTGTGCCTTTGTGGTGTTGTGTACACTTTGAATGATCATGCAGTGCAGTGTTGACATTGCCCCAGCCTTGTCACCCTTTTTAGCAGGCATTAGTATATACAGTAGGCATTTTTTGTGCTTGGAAAGACAGTGCTAACATTGAAGTAACACCAGTGCTATATAACATGATCATTCAAAACACAGGAAATACCAGACCAGAGATTCATCAAGGCACAGGGGAATTATTTTTTGTTCCAAATGTCACATTTTCTTACTCTTTTGGCAGTAAAGGTCAACCTTAACTAATGCCTTCATGCAGTTTTTTTTTGCAATGAATATCTACTATTTATGGCAGCACCACCATAGTTAGGGTTGAGAAGGCACATCTTTGGTTTTCACTGAGGAAAAGCAGGGGGGAAGCAAAACAGGCCAGAGATTTCACAAAACACTGAATTATCTTCAGGAGGCTAGGTTGTTACTGCATACAGTCAGGAATTTGATTGATAGACTCTGTAAGTCAATTTTTTGTGTGCTGATTTACATTTTTAACTGTAATTCAGATGGGCAAAAAGCTGCAGAGTGGCTTTATAAGCTTTGAAATCTGCTAACTTAGAAGTACAGCAAACAAGGATTAAACTGTAACCTGCTTGAGTAACATCAACAGTGTGCTTTGTGACTAGCAGAGGGCTGGCCATCCTAAGCTTCCCCTTTACCACAGAAAAGTTTACCACATTGAGGTATTGCAAGATAGTATATCCCCCTTATGGAAGTATCATTTAAGGTACCACATAAGCAGAAATGTTACCTTACTGTGCTTAGTCAACACAATAAGATAACACTTCAGATAATGTGGTACTTTGAATAATATTGCCATGAGTAGAAAATGCTGTTTTTCAATATCCTAATGTAGTGTATGGTGGAACATTGTTCTCCACCGAAATCAGTTAACTGTAAAATGTTGTTCTGCTGCAGTAGTGATGTCCGTAGTGCAGCCGAACGACTTACATTCTGCTGCACTATGGATGTCAAACAACACTGACTGAAGCAAAAGTGGCAGGCTCAACTAGATAACTGTGCTTGCGACGGCAACATGATCGCCCAGCACTCACAAACTGCAGGATCAACCAGATGGTTCCACGTTTAATTAAAAGGCAGGATCAACCAGCTACATAACTAGTACTTACAAACAGGAGAGTCTCCTCACAGACACCGCTTCTTGCTAAGCGAGGAATTCGGCTGCCATGTTTTTTTTTTTCAAAGCCCACCCTCACCTGTTCAGCAACCAATCTAAGGCTGCTCTATCAAAATGACTGACGCCTGCTCCATAGCAACCTCAAATCCTCACCCTGACAGCGAATCAAAAAGTTTGTTGCCCTTACCAAAACAAATGTAAACACTGCAGTGATATTGAAATTATCATTTATTATCACTGTTTTCTTGTCCTCGAAGTGCAGGTTTTTCACCATACAGTATATAGAAAAGTGTATGGCTCCTGATGCACAACAAGGCTATTCTCCAACTTCGTGTTTACTTTGCCGACTGTGTGACCTCTCAAGCTGCACTGTCAAGGTCAACAGTCGGCATAGTAACCACTCTGTTGGAGAATAGTCTTGTTGTGCACCGGGAGCCATACACTATCCTATATGTGGTAGACCTTTCTGTGGTAAAGTGGAAGATTAGGATGGCTACCACTGCAGGTACTCATTACAGACAAGCAGGAGAAGGAGGCAGATCAAGCCAGAAAGCTCCAGAAAACAGTGACATTTCTTCAAGAGGCCAAGTACAGTTGAGGCAGCCAAAGATACAATTCTCACAGTTTCTGCCAGTGACAGGCTGTAGAATTCTGCAGGAACACAATGTTGGCCAATGTCAATGACTCCAATTTCCCATGTGGGAAAGTGTGACATGTTTCTCACAGAGTGTTGCATCCTAGCTGACTTCACTGTAGTTACTGCTTATATTCAGGAATCTGATTGATAGACTATGTAAACCAGTTTCTAGAGTGCTGATTTAAATATTTAACTTCAGAAGGGCAACTAGGAAAGGAAGTGATGTTGATACTTCTCAGTTCAGCATTATAAAGGTGCAACCTACACAAGCAGCAGTAAGTTGAGTGGATGTGTGTCGTGCCACACTGCTACTCAGTGAAGTGCCATGAAACGTGAAGGAAGAAGGAGGGGGCAGAAGGCTGCCTGACATAGAAACCAAGCTTTGTGCCTCAATCCATTTGATATGTATATCTGTGTACTGTAATATAGTTGGCTGAAAGGGTGGATTGAGAGGGTAGTAGTAACTGGAGAATTCTTTGGTATCAGGGATGTCACTATTGTGGAACCACAGGGGTCAGTGCTGGGACTAGTCCTGTTTAATGTATTCAACTGTGATACTGATATAGGGATAGAGGGCAAACTTTCTCTTTTTGCAAATTAAACCAAACTCTGTGGCAAGATGGAATCAGAAGAGGGGATAAGTGATTTGAAAGAAGGTTCAAATGGATATGAAAACTGATTAAAGTTGTGATAGGTAAAGTTTAATGTCAAAAAATGTAAGGTTATGCATATAGGCAAAACGAGACCAAAAACACGTTTGGCTAGGGGGTGTAGAAATCTGTTTGATAAATGAAAAAGTGACAGGAGTAATCATTAGTAATAACCTCAAATAAAGAGCACAATGTACTAAGGCTATAGGAAAGACCAATAGAGTGCTGGGTTGTAGGGGGGAGGGTTTGCCAGCAGGACAAAGGAAATGGTACTGCCACTCTACAGGTCACTAGTGAGGCCTCACCTTGAGTACTGTGTCCAGTTCTACCTGTAACACAAAAACGATGTAAGTTGCCTTGAGTCTATCCAGAGAAGTGCCATAGAAATGATCACTGCTCAGTAGGGAAGGTCATTCCAGGAGAGGTTAGCTAGCTTGATTTTGTGCTTGCTGAAGAAGAGAAGGGAAAGAGTGGATATGATTACACTTCTGAATACATGAAAGGGAAGAACAAGGTATACCACTGGAGCATTTTCAAGAGCTGCAGTCACACCACTACCAAGGTGCGTGAAGATAAACTGACAAGATACAGTTTCAGGAGGGACGTTGGAAAATATTTATTCACCAAAAATGCAGTGAATAGCTGGAACAGCCCCATAGGAGGGGTGGCGAAGGCCAGATTAGAGACTGGCTTGAAGACAGCATGGACTGTTCATTAAGGACTGGTGAAACCACATTGCACAGGAGCTCTAACACGTGGATTGTGGATAGATAGATAGATAGATAGATAGATAGATAGATAGATAGATAGCAAATAAGCAAACTAGATGGACCTTGGTCTTCTTTTGCCATCTCCAGTCTGTTTCTTTATTTCTATATTAACCCCCCATTGTCTTACGCTAATAAATCGGCCATTATTGTATGGAATAACATAAAACTAGATGTGTGTTCTTTGTTCCAGGATCGCCAATTCCTGAGAATTTGGAAATAGTCAGTATGGCTGTTGTAATGTTCTAGATGGTTGAAAATGAGAAAAAAATATGTTATTTAAGATCTTGTTTTTGCTCATCAATAAATGAAAACATCAGCTTAAAGCTGAAAACTGAATCTTTCATTTTTTTTCAATAACATATTTTCTCTCTCCCAGGGGCAGTGAGGCTTGGTGATGGTCATACCGACCATCAAAGCTACATCCCTTCTCCAGCTGCCAGGGATCATGCTGCATGGCACTGGGGACTTTTTGCACTGTTTGTTCACCTTTTTTTTTTGTGTCCCTGAAACTCTGCCTCAAGGACACTGGTGCAAAGAACCTAAGTCTAGGCTGTAGATGTGCTGGTGCACATCTCAGTCAAGCACCTAATGGCATCGTCCCTTCCCCACACTGCGAGTCCCATGCCATTGCAGTAATGTGGTGATGTGACAGCCCCTCTCCCACAGAGGAGGAGAGCATCATATGGAATGCTCACATCTCCTCCCAACTGCCGGCCCCCAATGATCCAGGCTCATTCTCAAACCCGGTTCACTGAATTTAGGATCAAGGGTGTCACTTTGCTATTTTTTTTTATCTAAAAATGTCTAAATTTTCACTTAATTAAATTAAAATTTAATTGTATCCATGCACATTGATATCTGAATTTGAATCTTTCAGGTTTGTTACATTTAGGATTAAGGGTGTCACTTTGCTATTTGTTTTCATCTAAAAATGTCTAAAATTTTAACTTAACTAAATAAAAACTTTAGTTTGTACATGTACAGTTCTGTTTATCATAAGGTGCTGAGGGTGACAGCATTGTGTAATGCTTTCTTGCATGAGAAAGTTGTGATGGCACTTTCTCATCTCACAAAAGCAGCTATAGCCATGTGCGCAGTGACCACCAGCAGAGGAACCAGGAAGTTGGGTAGTGTACGGAAAGTGAAAAGTGATGTTAAGAACATTAACAGTCATCTTTACACATACTGATTGAATAAACAATGTATTCGGAGCTCAATAAACTTGTATTTATCAAAAATGCTGAATACATGTAATTTCTTATTTTTCTCAATTTGTATTGCAGCAAACGATGTCTAGTGATGTGAGTGAGTTTTATTGAGTAGCTCAATTTAAGCCACTCAATAAAACCGCTGAGTAGTTAGAGTGAGTGGTGGAAGAGATCAATGATTCCTGTAGAAAGAGTGTTGCAGTGATATGCACTCACTTGAAGATGATGTGGGGACAAGTTTGACCAAGCCCTGCTGAGCTGGTTGTTTGGTGTACTGATGTAGGCTACCACCTCTAGAGCTGGTGGACCCAGGTTCAGGTCTGGCTTTGGGAGGAATTTTTCCTTTTTTTATTCATTATTCTTCTAAGACCTCTCACCCCTGGACTTGATAATCATTAAGTTGGGGAATGTGGGGGGCTTGCCCCCCACAAAGGGAGATGTGGGGGGTGTAACCTCCACTTACAAATATTTGTTCTATTGTTTTAGTTGAGCATATAAGTGACCATTGCCGTTTGCGGTGGTCACTTTGATATGGATCACCCTTTTGACATCGGCCAGTTTTTCAGTCACTCTTGTTGAACAGCAAGATAAAAGACTCACTCATGTCACATTAAACCACAGCAGATATCTGTTATGTTATACAAATGACCTTTATATAGTCTTATTTCATAGTTCTACAGCTTTATTCCTTTTTTTTCTTGCCTCCATCTTGGAGTTGATCACTGGCATATCTGTTATCCATTTTTTCATTGTTTCTCATCCCTTTTCAGTTCTGTAGAAATATAAATACAACATTTGAAAAACAGCTCATAAACCAAAATATCCTTATCCTAAAAAATGGGACCACAACAATGCAGCCATTCAGCTCTGTCTGAAATTGTAGATAAAATATAGGATTGTTTCTTTAAGAGTCTGGAGTACAAATGGCATCCTGGGTAAGGAGGTGGTTCCCTTGAGAAAACTTTTTTTCATGTGAAATGTATTGAGAGGTATGCATGAGTTACCTTGACTGAGTTAATACTTTAAAAAAGAATATGATTTGCACCATCTGAATTTAAAACCATGTTCTTTTGAGAAGTCAGTTCTCCTTGAGGTGTTGCATGTTCATTCCTTTTCATACTGTATAGAGTATTGTGACTGTGACTGTGACTAACTAATAGCAGCACAGTCTCTGGATATGGTTTCTTTTTTTTTTAGGCTGTAATCCAAACATAGCCAGTAAGCCTATGTAAATGGGAGGATCCCAAAGAGAGTAAAGCAGGCAGGAATTATCCTCCCTATCTGCACTGTGTCCTACTGTATATATCATTAACTATATAAAAAATAAACTTTCACCTGCCTTTGACCATGTGGAATAATAATACAGAATATGGTTAAGCAATGCTGTGTATGGATTTCCATATACTCAAAATCCTTATGGTATATGACTAGCCATTGTTCTGTATAAATATCAGCCATTCAAAGGGTTGCTCAAATTCTAAACAGTTACGCACATTCCAAAGTATTGTGTGCATTCCAAAAACTTGTTCTGCACAGTTCAAGGGGCATACAATTTTAAATTCCTCATTCACCCCACACCCATCTACTTACTAGGTCCTGTTTGTGGACCTTTCATTTCCTGTGTTTCGTGCTGCACCTGGGCAAGATGCTTCTCCAGTTATTTAGCCAATCAAACAGCAGGTAAGGGGGCTCAGAGGTGATCCAGCAGCTGCACTCTAAACCAAGGGGCAGGGCTACCCTACTATATAAAACCATGCTGCCCACCAGCATATAGCTCCTGTTCAACTTCTGTGTTTCATGTTGCACCTGAGCAAGGTGCTTCTCCAGCTATTCAGCCAATCGCACAGCAGTCAAGGGGGCTCTGGGGCATGCCAGTGGCTGTGCTCTGAACCAAGGGGGCAGGCCTACATTATTATATAAGCCCACGCTGCCTGCCAAGGTGAGTTCTGGGTGTGAGCGTGAGTGGCATGAGTGCCACTCAAGAATAATTTTCCTTTGAAACTGTGTCTCTCATTCAGCAGAAGTACTTGGATATTATTCTGGACCCCTTCCGACAGCTACCTGCAATCTTCACTGATGCCTGTTGCCTACTTCTTTTCTTCTCTGCCCTCTGCCCTCAGACCTACTCTACAGAGCTCTGGTGCAGCCAGTGAGAAAGACCCTCTGTAATCTTCATGTTTTGAACTCTGCTTTTTGTACTTTTCAACTTTGGGCTAAGGTGTTGCAGTCTTTCTTTACACAATTATTTTCCAGCTTGTGGCCTTGCTCATCTGAGAGATTTTGTAAGTTCTTCCCATTCCTAGTTTGCACATATTACATCTTCGTGGCTGCACAGCTATCCCAGGTATAATCTGGTTTCCCACTTAGTGGCAGAAAGAGGGTTGTCAGATACAGTACAGCCTCTTGGAACATATCCCTGTATGAGGGCCAGGGGGACTATATTTACACCCTATTTCATTACTTTGGATGTCAAGTGCAGCTAATTTTGTGTCTGCACCAGTTACTCTGTATATAATCTTGTTTCTCACTTGTGGCAGTGAGAGGATTACCAGACAAAAGCCTCTTGGAATACTTCCCTGGGTGAGAGCCGGGGGGGGGGGGGGCAAAACTCATATACAGTAATATCATTTTGAGAAGATACTGTGAACTGTTCAAATTCCTGACAATTGGCCCTCAGATATTAATCCACAGCTTGCATCATAATGACAGCTTATTTGGGGGTTTATTTTTGAGCTGTGACCTCCTAAATGGTACTCTACTATGTATTGACTTTGCTCTATTTATTGTGATTTAATTTTTTGTTGAAATTTGAATTTAGGTCTGCACTTGCTGTAATTTTGTTCCTCCAGTCGTTTAAGTTATTTATTAAGTTTTTTTTATCTGAGTTTTTAAACTTTCACTCTTTTATCCTAGGTCCATCCCCAATTGCTTGTTCTAGTTATTTCTTGGTGTTTGATTCTAGGCAGCTATCTAAGTTGGGACATTTATCCCCACATCCCTAGTTCCAATATGGGATTCTTTTATTATTGCAGAATCTCCTTTGGCTTTACCCCTTTCTGGTCAGGTCAGTTTCTTGTAATATAATTTTAAAATTGGCCATCATTCAGTTTTTTATAGAGGTCCAGCTGAGTGGAATAAAATTCCATCTAACATTAAATCCTCCATAGATATTAAGCCATGGTTAAAGATTCAGCCATGGTTTAGGAATACACTGGGTAAGACCAGACTGTGTTGTCATATCCCCGCCATAAAAATCTTGGAGTAAATTTTAAATTTATTGCATGTGATAATTTGTTAGTCCTGTCTAGTCTGTCAATTGTGAAGTTATGTATTTTAACATGTATTGTTATATTATATTGTGTTTGGAACTTCGTATCAAAGTTTTATTGTTTTTATGTAAAGGACTTCATTATAAATGAGATTTATTTTAATCAAAAGTATTCTGATTCACATAAAATATGAATAAAACATTTTATCTACCTACCTACCTTTTCTCACACGTTTCTTACCAAGTCTCATCAAAGTGGGTTTAAAGATGTTTTTTCTTTTCCTTCACCCTATTCCGACACCCCTCTATTGATCATTTAAGTTACCCAGTCCTGAGAGGCATTCCATTTTGTTCCCTTAGTTCTTTTTCCCACAGCCCTAGGTGGCTTTATGATTAAAAATGATTCCAAGTACCCTTTTTTCTAACATGTTATTGGCTTATGTTTTTCCTTACTTCTAGTAGCAGGTAACATAAAAACATCCTGCCGTGCTGAAAAGATGATGATTTTATTATGATGTATCATTAATAATCATGATTATCAGTTATGTGCAAATATCATGATCAAGCTTCAAAAACCATCACTGTGATCGTGAGTAACAATGATTAAATATGAATGTTACATGGCTGTCATTCAAAAACCATCATACTATTGAAATGGTGATTGTGATTAATGATAATTGCATATCATTATAATTCTTCATGATTTCCCATGGCCAAGGGTATGCTAATAAATTTAAAAATAAATTGTTCTTTTTCTGTTCTTATAAAATGTATTGTGCCTTCTAATTGGACATCTTTAGTGGTGCCATCAGCTTTGACACATATTCCTTACAAACACGCTTCCTTCAAGTATACTTACTCTGATATCTCATTTCTTATTACTATTATAAGGGCTTAAATTAGTTTATATGTCTTCTTTAAATGGTTCCTTTTATGGTTATGGTGAGTTTCTCCAAGTACCTGGTTTCTGCTCAAAACCTATTGTAAAAATTGGTAAAATGCTACTGTCAAGGCAAAATTGTTTCAAACATAGAAATTACCATTGTTTTTGTTCATAAACTGTGCTATTGAAACATAGAACATAGAATTTGATGGCAGATAAGTAGTAGTAGTAGTAGTAGTAGAATTTTATTTATATTAACCGCCCTTCCCAAGCTCAGGCGCTTTTTACAATAAAAACAAATAAAATCAAATTTAAACAATTCAAAGATAAGGACCGCTTGGCCCACCTAGTCTGACCATTTCCCTACCTAATGGATAAGCTGTAGATCCTAGTTAACCAACAGCCAACTTCCTCTTACCTCCACTAGAATTGCCTTATGTCTCCCATGCATTCTTGAATTCCCCCACTGTTTTTGACTCCACTACCTCCTCAGGAAGGCTATTCCATATATCCACAATCCTCCCCATGAAAAAATACTTCATCACATTACCTCTGAGCCATCCCCCCATGATCTTCAAATTGTGCCCCTTGTTCTTTTACATCTCTTTTTCTGAAAGATGCTACACTCCTGGACTTTGTTGATTCCCTTGAGGTACTTGAAAGTTTCTATCATGTCCCCCCCTTTCTTCTCTCCTCCAGGGTATACATCTTACGCTCCTTTAATCTCTCTTCATATGTCTTGTGGTGGACAGCCTGCACCATTTTAGTTGCCCTTCTCTGGACAGCCTCCATTCTGTCTATATCCTTGATGATGGGGTCTCCAGAACTGCACACAGTACTCCAGATGGGCTCTCACCAACTGTCTGTACAGAGGGATAACAACTTCCTGTTTTCTACTGGTGATGCCTCTCTCTCTCTCTCTATGCATCCCAGTATCCCGCCAGACCTCCTTACTGCCTTCTCACATTGCTTGCCCACCTTAAGGTCATCTGATATGACTACCCCAGGTCCCTTTCCATTTTTGTTGTTGTTGTTAGTATCTCACCCCCCATTGTGTACTTTACCCTTGGGTTTTTGTTTCCTAGGTGCATTACTTTGCACTTCTTTGCATTGAATCTAAGCTGTCATACATTTGACCATTCCTCCAACCTTGCCAAGTCCTTTTGTATCCTTTCCACCCCACTTTCTGTATTGACCCTATTGCAGATCTTTGTGTCATCTGCAAAGAGACATACTTTTCCTTCCAGTCCCTCTGCAATGTCACTTATAAAGACATTAAAGAGGACCGGTCCCAGTACTGAACCCTGCAGTACCCTGCTAGTAACTCCTCTTTCTTCAGAGTGAACTCCATTTACTGTTACCCTCTGCGTCCTGCTGTTCAGCCAATTTTTTACCCAGGCTACCACTTTGGGACCCACTCCCAGTCTGGCTAACTTGTGTATTAATCTTTTGTGTGGGACTGTATCAAATGCCTTGGTAAAGTCTAGGTGAGCCATGACCACAGCCTCTCCCTGGTCTACTACTTTGGTCACCCAGTCAAAGAAATCTATTAGATTTGCCTGACACAACCTTCCTGTTGTGAATCCATGCTGTCTAGGGACCTATGCCCCACTGGCCTCTAGGAACTCAACAATTCTTTCTTTCTGAAGTGATTCCATCATTTTCCATACAACTGAGGTCAAACTAACAGGTCTATAGTGTCTTGCCTCTGTCTTGCTCCCCCTTTTGTGAAGGGGAATCACATCCACACTCCTCCAGTCCTCTGGTACCACACCATCCTCCTATGATTTGTTAAAAAGGGTAGTCAGTGGTGTCACTAGTTCTACCTTTAGTTATTTTAGAATTCTGGGGTGAATCCCATCAGGCCCCATTGCTTTGTCCACCTTCAGTTTTAAGAGTTCTTTCAGAACACTTTATTTGGTGAATGGACTGGTATCAACCTCCCTATACAGAGTGCTTCTATTTTTTGATTTAGGTACCTCCCCCTCCTCTTCTTTTGTGAATACTGAGCAGCAGTATTCATTCAGTATCCCTGTTTTTTCACTGTCCCCCTCTGCCCACCCTTCCTTCCCTTTATTAAGCCTCACAATCCCTCCCTTGGTCTTTCTTCGCTCCCTAAAGTACCTATAAAAGGTGGTACCCCCCTTCTTAACTGAGTTGGCTATCTTTTCCTCAGTTTGGGCCTTTGCTATTCTGACTACCTTCCCTGCTTCCTTCTGCTTTAACTGGTACAGTTCTCTGTCCTGCTCCTTCTGTGTTTCCTTATACCTCCTGAATGCTACCTTTTTCTCCTTAACCTTCCCCGCCACCTCTTTTAAGAACCATAGTGTTTTTTTCTTTCATTTTGCTTTGTTGATTTGCTTCACACAATGGCTTGCTGCCTCTGTGATGGCTGTTTTGATTTTTCTCCATTGTTCCTCCTCCTCTCCTTCTTGCCCATTTGCTAGTGCTTTTCTGAGGCACTCTCCCATTTTCCCAAAGTCAGCCCTGCTAAAGTCCAATACTCTTGCATTTGTATGCTTGACTCTATGGCTGTGTTTACCATGAACCACACTGTTTGGTGGTCACTTGTTCCCAGATTGCTACCCACTTCTAAATCTGGGATCCTTTCTCCATCCCCATTTGACAGTACCAGGTCTAAGATTGCTCCCTCCTGAGTGGGTTTCACCACTAGCTGTCTGAGGCATGTCCCCTGTAGGGCATTGAGAATAACCCTGCTCTTGGATGTGGCTGCAGCAAAGGTGCTCCAGTTAACATCTGGCATATTCAGGTCCCCCATCAACAATATCTCTACTTTTTCTGACATTCTAAGGATGCCTTCTATCATTTCCTTGTCCATTGCCTCCTTCTGAGATGGGGGTCTGTATACAACCCCATGCAGATTATGGTGCCATATCCTGTCTCCATGGTGACCCACAGTGCCTCCTATACTCCCTGTATGCAAATCACTTATGTCAATGTGTATACTGTATTGAACAGTGCATTTCCTCTTCCTAAAGGGATTAAAACTTGATCTCACATGATTTACATTATAATTTATTTACTTTTGCTGATATTTGGCATTCATAATTTCATATTAGGAACAAAACCTTTCGATAAACATTACTCATGAAACTTCAAGTCTTATAATACAGAACTAATACCATCATCAATGGTAATCAACAATTATCATTTGATCAACCACAGGTCACCAAAAACCATCATGCTGATTAAAGCTTACAAAAAGAATTAATAATCATATTGGTGATTTGAAAGTTACATGCTAGATGATTAAATCATGATCTAGGTGATTATCTTAAATCACAATCTCTCTTGATGATCGCATGGTAACATTTGATGATTAACAATGATCTGTCATGACTGACTTTCAGAAAACATGATTGATAATTTCCCCATTTGCCTATGTGGCACTCCCCTTCGTGAACTAAATTTTTTTAATTCTAATGTTCATAGGGCTGGATATTCAAACTGTGCCCAAAAAGTGCGCAATAGCAGGAGCAAGCACAAGTCCATTGCACCCATGTGCAATAGACACGATATTCAAAAAAGAAGCAAGCCAAATTACGCCAACAGCCAATGTCTGAATATCACACAACTTGCACCATAGCGCAACTAGGAAGGGGAAGCTGAGCAGATACGATGTGCTATGGCACAACAAGGGCTGCCCAGCTGAGCAGCCCAGAGGCACCATAGTGCAAGCAGGGAGCCCCCCAGCAGCAGAGCAATGTAACTTCACAACCAGGGAGGTAGGTAGGGGCCCACCACCCATGCCACAGATGAGCACAGGAACACACTGCAGAACTGACAATGCACCCCCACACCCCAAGCACAGCACAACTGGGGGAGGGCTGGAATATCCACAGCCACAGGGACAAGCAAACAAAGCACAGCTGGGCCATGGTGCCCCATCACACCCACCAGCAAGCTGAGACTGCACACACAAGGAGGGTGGACCACCCCATGGCACAGCAGCTCCTCCCCCTGCACAGCACACCCTGCACCGTGACCCCAAGACACCCCCCATGAGCAGTGACCACCACTGCAGGAATCCCCATGCATACCACCACCCCCACTGTCACACTGCAACCTCGTGTACCACAGAACCATACAAGCCAGACCCACCATGAGCACCCAGCAGTGGGTGGCAGCACATGGCAATGCAACAATGGCAGACACAGTGCCAACATGCACAATCCCCCTGAGGCACATCTGAGAGACTGAACATGTGTCGGCACAAGAGGTACCCCACATGGGAAAGGGCATGCCCCTGACATTACCACCATTGATACAGCACCCTGCACAGTAGACAAGTGTCACAGCCTGACCCACCACGAGCCACAGCAGCCAGCGCAGACACCCACAGTGGTGCATGGAAGCATGCAGCACACTGGATGCAACACAGTGTAGGGCCAAACACACACCCATACCCATGGGGACACTAACACAGGGACACAGTAGTGTGGCAACCAAGCCCCCAGTGTGGGCCCATGAAAACTGTGCACACACAGCCTGCAGTCCTCCATGGCACAGGGGTAACACAAACTTTTTGCATGAACTGTGGCCCTGTACACCACCAGCATATGTGTGGAGCACAAGTCACAGACAGTGGTACACCGCCCCTGCAACACACACAAGCCACAGCATTGAGGTGGGACAGCAACTGCGGAGGCCACAGTGTCACCCGAGGCAAACATGCACCACACCATTGACAGGAGGCAACCCAGCACTGTGACGGTCACAGTGGATGACCTGCAGGGACAGCCACCACTGACAAGGCAGCAGACCTCACAGGCCACAGACATGCAAGGGTGTCAGCTGCACAGGCCAAGGATGGGTTAACAGCGGCAAAATGGACACAGAGCATGCACCATGGACCACTGCAAACAGTAATGCAATGCACAGGGAACAACACACACACCACAGATACCGACTGATAGCCACTCCCACACCAGAGACACTTCCCCACGCACACACACACATGCCCATGACTGAACCACCCCAGATGCCATGCACACCACTGCAACTGAGCACCTGTAGCCAGCTGCAAATCAGAGACCACCACAGTATTCATATCAAAATATCTGTATTCAAAAACTTATCAAAATCAACTATATACAACTATGTACAAACATGGGGTGGAGGGACAGGAACAAGGTGGGGGTGGATAAGGGGCAGGGGTGAACATATGGGAGAGGGTAGGTGGGGTGTGAGGGTTGAACAAAGGGGGTAGATGCAGGCTGCTTGTGCAGCTGTCAGTGTCCAGCCTGGTCCTCCGCTGCCTGGGGCTGTTGCCTGGGCCGCCTCCTCATCCTCACCCCATGCTGCTGTAGATCCCTTAGGATGGAGAGGGACTCTTGCACCACCTGCAGAAGCTCCTGGATGGCCTGCTGTATACACAGGAGTATCCACACACCTAGGACAAGGGATCAGAGTCAATGGGTGTGACTGTCCATCCCCCTGCAGCCCACCCATTATGCATGGCATACAGCCATGTGCCATGCTCCTGTGATGGTGTGAGCCCACCCACAGTGACCGTGTCCACAAGACATGCCCAACCAGGCAGCAACAGCCATGTGTACCACTGCACACACCCACTGCCCATGTCCAGCACAGCACAACCAAGGCTGTACAGTAATGAGGCTATGTGGTGGGCAGGCAGTGCCACAGCCATGTGCCCAGTGCATGCATGGACAACTATTGATGCACTGCCAGACATGTAGTGCCACTGGACAGTGCTGACTGTCACATGTCGCGTGCATGGCAGTGGTGTCCATGGACGGTGGCCATGCCCTGCTTCCCACCATGTCACACAGCATGCAATAGCAATCATGGTGTCATGGCACTCACCCTCATCGGGATGTTGATGGCATTGGGGTTGGTCCCCGACATGCCCCTGTGCAGCGTCCTCCACCCTCTGCTGCCGCTCCACCATCCTCCTCCGCTCGGCCATGCCTGTGGGAGACAAAAGGAGAGAAACACATCCGTACAAACCCAAAGCATATTCCCCCTGCCCCAATGTGTGTGCCCACCCACCCAGCCAGACCCACCCACCCACCCCATACCCTGTAAACACTGCCACAGCCAACCCTAGACTATCCCTCCCCTATGTGCTGGACACATAAGACAGTGTTACCCATATCGACCATACAAGTGTGTAGACATATCACCCACCTGGACGAGGCACCACGCCCCTCCTGGCACGTGACCGCAGACGTGCAAGTAGCTCCGGCTCCCTCCGTCTAAGGTCCCCATACCAGTGCCTGCTCTGTTCAGCCATTCTCCTGTGGCCAGTGGCCACCTCCAGGTTAGTGGCCATCTCTTGCAAGACCTGGGTCCTGGCCCTGTCCAGCAGCTCCTCACCAAACAGTGGGCCATAGTGTGGCTCCACAATGTCCACAAGGTTGGCCAGCTCAAGGGCACTCCACTGAGGGGCTATCCTGTGTGCCATCTCTAATGCTATAGTAGGCAATATGGCACTCTGCAGTGCGGCACCCCCACATGGAAGTGCTGCACGGTACAGCGCCACCATTCCCTATCGCACTGTCACCGAACAGCGCGATAGAGGTGCAGCCATGCCAGACGTATAGTGCCAAGGAGGCAAAGGTCGGGCACAGGGTCATGGGTCACTGGCGCAAGGCCACGCACAGCGCCATCAGATGTCTATGCATCTAGCACGATTGGTTGCCTGTGTGCCATCGCCACAGTGAACAATTGCGCAGTTGTGCCACAGCGCCATGTAGTGACCATCTCCATAGCGCAACTGGCACAAAGATGGCCATGTCCTGAATTGCCTACCGTGCACAGCACATCATCAGTGCAGCAGATGCCTGCGTAAGTGACCTGGGCATGCGCAGTGTGGTGTACTGTGCAGGCCACAGAACTGCATCATTGGCTCAGCACTTTCAACACAATTGCGCAAAGTGCAAAAGCACGATATTCAGCCATCATATGCAAATCATCTGATCAGCCATGCAAAGGCACAGCAGCGTGATTTGCATCTCATTAAAGTTGCTCCACACCTAATTTGCATGATTGCGCTATAAAAATGTGACACTGTTCTGCAGTGGCCATATTCAGTTACTGCAGTTTATTGGTGAGTTGCATGCTGTGTGGTGTTCTGGACTGTGGTATCAGGGACTTGCTTTGTACTGCACAGTCACAGGTAACCACTGTCATCCATACAGGCTGAATAATGACCGAGCGAGGACTGGGTGAGGAGGACAACGATGGTGGGCGGAAGAGGAGGCCCAATTTCACCAAGGCCGAGACGGAGGCATTCTTCGAGGCTTACATCGATCAGGAGCCACTGCTCAGTGGACGGCGGGGGCACCCCTCAGGCCCATGCTGCTGCATGGGAGGGGGTGGCAAGTGCCGTCAACCTGCACGGCAGCCACCAGTGCTCTGTGCAGGAGTGTAAGAAGAAGATGGGTACTGACAGGAGGAGGGTGAAGGAGAAGGTGGCTGCCATCAGGGTGGCACGTGCTGCAACAGGCGGGGGCCAGCCGGAGGTGGTGCAGCTGACTCCGGCAGAGGATACGCTCGCTGCAAGCATGCAGCGCAGTGCCATTGAGGGCGTTCCAGGAGGTGGCTTCCATACAGGTGGTAGCTCATCACTACATGGTACGTCATGGTCTGTCGGGGGGAGGGTAGATCACATGCACTAACGTGTCCTTACTTTCTGTTACAGATCCTGCGCATCTGCAGGGGTCAGCGGTGGAGGGCCTGTCCACTGCAGACAGTCATCTGGAGTTGGAGGAGGGACCATCCACCTCTGCAGGTAGCCGGCGAGCATTGCAACAGTGGGTCCGCCTGGCTGTCAACACTGATGTCGTTGAGACAGGTGTGGGGGGAGGCCCTTCCTGTGTCTCAGTGGTCTGGCGTCCAAGGATGCCAGCACGCTGTGGCTGTCGCTGTGGCACAGACCTGCACCATTGATGATGCAACGACCGTTATGGGCAGTGACGTGTGTGTTACGGAATGGACACACAGCAGGCCAGCTCATGCCCATGGAGCTGGATGGTTCCGACATGTGTGCCAGCATGTCAGCACAGTCCCAGGCTGTGCCTGTCAGCAAGCACCAGTGGGGCAGCACCGGTGGCTGGTCAGGTCAGTGACACTGTTGCAGCCACAGCGGTGGAACATCCGATCCCTTGGGCACAGCAGGCGGAGGGGCAGCAGCAGCAGTCACCCACTGGGACTGGGGGTTCAGGGTTCAGCGGTGTCGTCTGTGCACCACCTGTGGACTTGCCCATACCTGGTCCTAGTGAGCAGCGCCCACCCTCAAGGGGTGCTGAACATCAGGCCCTTCCATACCCTGAGGGACAGGATGCCGAGGTGGCAGACGACCTCTTAGATGAGCACACCCGCCTACTGCAGGCATCAGTACAGCAGCAGATGCAGCTTGCAATGTTCATGGAGGCCCTGTGTGTGGCTCTGGAGCGGGTTGAGGAGCTACACAGCAGGGACACTGATAGGATCCTGTCACAGATTGTCCAGTTGCGGGAGGATGTGACTGCTGCCATTGACAGGCAAACACAGGTGTTGGTCGCTCTCATGGCCACAATGGGCACACAGTCAGGTGCCCATGTGTCGCTCACACCATGCAGTTCGCTATCCACTCCCCATTCCCGGTGTCGTGCGACACCCACCCTGTCGATGCTGGGTTCAGCTGTGGGCATCCCGAGCACTCCTGGTGCAGGTATGTTGGGAGTGCTGCAGACCCCTGTGCGGGCACGGTCACGTTCACGCAGTGAAACCCCTGGTGGACCATCGCTGCCACCCCATGAGGCTCGTGGTCAGCCTGCCAGTGCTGCTGGGTCTCAGCGGGGCCTCCCACGCATCTGAGGTGGACGTGGCACTGTGCCGCAAGACTGACCTGTCTCCCAGTGTGGGCACTGTCTGTTGCTGCCCTGTGTGCATTGTGTGTTTCGTTGGGCAGTGCACCGTGGTGCCCAGCCCCACACGCAGACACACGTCCACCTGCACACCCTCCCGACTGCTGTCCACAGGTACATGTGCATGATGATGCCTGCATTGCACTGTACACCAAAGTGCGATGGTGCCCAGCATCTGACACACGCACATAGACAGTCAGTGGACATGGTGGCCTGTGGACATGTGTGTTGCTAGTGTTTGTGTTCCAGCTCTGTTTTGCACCTGACCCCTGTGCGCTTTGTGCCTATTTTGTGTGTGTGTGTGTGTGTGTGTGTGTGTGTGTGTGTGTGTGTACGTACGTCCATGTGGCATGTTACTGTTCACCCCTCCCTGGTTGTATGTGTGTGCTTCTGTGCCCTGCCACATCCCTTGCTAGCATGCACCCCTGGTGTGTTTCCATGTGTGTATGTGGGTTGTGCCCTAGCCACTGATGGTTGCACATGGCCCCATGACTTACCTGCGTTGGCTGAAGTGCTCCTCTGTGATGGTGTCCCAGTGCAGCTGGGCCAGCCGGATCAGTCGGGGGTCCCGTCGGCTGGGGGGGCTGCCCATCCCCATCGTCACCGGCGTCACCAGCGTCCCCATCACTGTCCCCCTCTTCAACCTGTATGGCTATCCCACAGTCTTTGGCCATGTCATGCAGGATACAACAGGCCAGGAATATCCCACAGGCCTTTGAGGGGCTATACTGTAGGGCACCGCCAGAGGAGTCCAGGCAATGGAAACGCACCTTCAGCATCCCAAACACCCGCTCAATGATGTTGCATGTGGTGGCATGTGCCTCATTGAAGCATTGCTGCGATGGGGTCATGGGCCGCCAGTAGAGTATGAGCAGCCAGTGATGGAGTGGGTATCCACTGTCACCTGTGTGGAGATAGTGGAGGTTAGTGTCTTGTTCAGGCTCAGACTGCCCCAAACCCATGGCACCTCTGGCTTACCCCCCATTGCCCACGATTTGTCAGTTCTACATACATACTTACCCACTAGATGACCTGTGGGGATGTCCCCACTCTCGAATCGATGGCACAGTGCCGACTGGTACCAGATGAAGGAATCATGTGCTCCCCCAGGGTGCATGGCACAGACATTGATGATGCGCCCGCTGGCATCACACACCACCTGGCAGTTGACACTGGCATATCCCTTCCGATTCATGTAGGCCCCATCGGGGCCAGGTAGCATGCGAATGGCCACATGGGTGCAGTCTATCACCCCTAACACGCCAGGCATACGTGCTACCCTGTGGAACTCCTGTATGTTTGCTGTGCGCTCCGCGGTGCTGTGGAAATGGATGTACTCCGCAGCATGTGGCAGCAGTGCGCTGAGGAATTGGGTGAGGATGCATGACGTGGCCGACTGTGTTATGCCTGTGGTGTCCCCTGTTGGTCTCTGGAAGGTACCCGTGGTGAGCAAGCACATGCAGGCTGTTACCTTTGTCTCCACTGACAGAGCATGACTCCATCGTGTGGGTGCCTGCATCACATCACTGCACAGCTCACAGAGCCGCCTCAGTATTGCCCTGTTCAGGTGGTACCGGCCCACAATCTCGACATCTGTGTACAGCTCAAAGCTGGTCCGGGCTCGGTACTGCCTGTTGGGGGCATACTGCCAATGGGCCCTTCCACAGCCACTTACCCCTGCAGCATGCCTTCTCATCCCCCTCATTATGGCTTCCATGTGGAAGGTGGCACTGTCCATGTCCCTGGCTTGTGTTCCCTCCCAGCTGTTGTTGCTTCGTTCCCCCCGCTGTCCTGACTGCTACCTCCCTTGCAGCAGGTACACCTACTGGCCTCTGCACTCTGTGGCCCCACACACCTTCCCTTGCCCCTATTCTGTGTTTTGGTTTCCCTGGCCTGTCCTCTTTCTCCCTATTTCTCTGTCTCTCTCCCTGCCTCATGTGGCTTCCCTGTAGCGTTCTTGCACCTCTTCCTTGCTCCTTTTTATTTTGGCTCATTTCCGCTATGGCGCAACTTCCGCCTGCTCCACTGTTGCTCATTGCGCAAGTCTTTGAACATTGCACTGCGCACTTTATGCATTGTTCCACCCCCTTCAGTTGCACATGCCTTCATTATCATTGCGCTGTTGCTCAGCATGTTTTCAGTGGCACAACTGCCTCCTGCTGAATATCGCAGAATGGCGAATTTTCTGACTTGCGCTGGCGCAACCCTATTACGCATTGCACAACCCTTTTGAATGTCCGGCCCATAGTGTTCTCCCTGAAAAAGACCTGTTGGTAAGCTGGGCCATTGCCTCTGGCCCTCGAGACTTGGTTGGATTCTTCCATTCCCAATTCAGAAATCAACCTTCCAAAATATACTGTTTTTAAGTCTGATAGGAACAGATACAAAAGTGGTGCTGCTTTATTTGTTCACTCTTCCATTCCATGTTCATTTGTCAAATCTGACACCGTGGGTGGTTTCATTAATTTTATGTTCAAATCCTTTCCAAATTTCATTTGGGCTTTAGACCAAATTCCTCTGCCCAAACAGCTCAGACTGGTTTTCATGATTCTGTCTCCAGGGACTTGGATAAAGGATATCTTGTTGGCTCTGTCTTTACTGACCTATCTAAAACCTTTAATGTGATCAACCGCTCTTTGCTCTTAGCTCATCTACAATATCTTTCTCTGTTTTTTCCTCAAATTATATCACTTGGTTTTCATCTTACTTACAAGGGAGACCTAAGTCTGTGTTGTGGAATAGTTGCCTTTCTTCTCCTCTCCCTATTTCCTCTAAGGTCCCTCAAGGGTCTATACTTGGTCCTATTCTTTTTAATCTTTTTGCAGATCTCCTACCCTCTGTTGTGGACTATTGTTTAGTCTGACTTTATGCTGATGAAACAATCCTTTTTCATGCTCATAAGAACCCATCTTCTCTTTCCTCAATTCTCCAAGGTGATTTATGTAAAACTGAATTTGTTTTCTGATAACCTTTTACTTTAAATAGTAAAAAGGCTCAAACCATGCTGTTCAGGTCTTAGTTTGCAGTCTCATTGGCAAATTCTTCCTTCTCTGTCACTTTAAAAAACAACCCATTCAAACTCATAAGTGAATTCAAATATCTTAGTTTCACTTTTGATTCCTCCTTAACTTTTAAAACTCATATTGATAAAACTATTCTAAATGTTTGTCAATGCCTAGATCACCTAAAACATGCCAGACATTGTTTGTCAAGCTTGGATCATAAACACATTATTGCCCAAGCCATTCTACCTAGTCTAGATTACGGTGATACTATTTACCGTCATGTCTAGATTACGGTGATACTATTTACCATCATGCCTCTGCTTCTAATCTTCTCCCACTGAATATTGTTTTTTTACCAGCTACCATGGTTTATTTTAAAATCTAAATGGGATTAATACCATTGTAAGATATAGTAAAATGCAGCTCCACCACAAGGAAGTGTGCCGGGTTCAAAAAGGACAGCTTACAACTAACATAAACCAGAACTCCTCCAAGGAATTCCACCAATATATCAGCTTTATTGACTTAAAAAACATTTAAAACAATGCCATGAGCAGCCAGACAGTCATATATCCCTCTACCAGTTTTGCACTTGACATGTGCATCATCAGGAGGTGCCAGAGCCCAATGTACACAGGTATTAAATAGTAAATCTCTTAAAGGTATATTGCCCATATTTAGTGCAAATAATGCAATCTGAATACAAACCATTAAAGTGCTTAGAAAAGTAAGTTGCATACATTATATAAAAAAGGGGAGGTACACAAAAAGACCCCCCACCAAGGCCTCATGGACACAACAATTTAAACATTCACTTTCCTGTCTCAGAATGGCACACCAGTGTGACACATTACACAAACATGTCTCACTACTAAATCCTAAGCTTTTACTCCAAGTTTTATTTTAAAAAAGGGGGGATGATATAAATACACCTATGTTAGAAGTTACTAGGGAAGGTCATATTTACACATCAGTATCAATTTACAGCAGTTCCTATTCCTTATAATATATAAAGGGGTCTCTTAATATGAAGAGATTTGTAAAAGCAAACCCATATCTGAGAGACAGTTCTCCACAAGTCCTTATCAGTCTGTCCCTTTGTAAAATATGGACCCAATATCAAGGATCTTGCTGGATAAATTAACTTCAATTTAACTTGAATTTGACCCTGTGGGAAAAGAGTGTAACAGTCTATAATTACAAATGATTCAGAATGTAGTACTAAAATAACACTCATGGATCACAATTAGAATTGTATATAAACCCCTATCTCTAATAATGTCACTCAACAATATAGGATTCTAGCAGCATTTCATTTCTTCCTTTTCTTTATACATGTCATAAGTTCCATATTGTCATTCAAACCTGGTGGCACTAAGGCCCCCAGTGTAAAATTCCAAAATGACTCTCTATAGTCCATTCTGTTTTTCAAATCACCACCCCTCAGTCCCAGTCAGACTTTTTCAATAGCACAGAACTTATATCTATGTATACCGCTGCTACAATTTCTAACATGATTGGCTAGTGCATTTCTACTATCTCCTGCCAAAATCGCTCTCTGGTATTCATCTATCCTCTGTTTAAAACGCCTTGATGTTTGGCCTACATAAAAAGCCCCACAAGTGCGAGTAGCCAGATATATGACCCCTTCTGTTATGCAGTTAAAAAAATCATGTATCTTATACATTTTTTCACTATTGCATGTGTTGAAGGTGTCAGACCTCAAAATATCTGGAAAAAATTTGCAGTTGCCACAAGGAAAATTACCATGTGACAGCGGCGGCAAACAGTTGGTAGGTCCATTCGTATCAGTGGTGCTTTTTATGTGGTAGCTATGCACCAATCTGTCCTTGAGATTTTTTCCCCTGCCATATGCTATTTGTTGTCTTTTTAGCTGTGTATTCTGTTAGCAGGGGTTCATTACCCTAAATATCTCAGTGCTTATGAATGATATTGTGAGTTTCACCAGACTGTCTACTATATGTTGTGATAAAACGCATCCTATCTTTCACTTCCTTAGGAGGTTTCTCCACCAATAGGCTTTCTCTAGGGATACTCATAGTGTCTACAAATGCTTCATACACTGATCTACTGTTGTAACAAATGTGAACACATTTCTGATCCCTGCGCTATAAAATCAGAGTCACTGGAACAATTTTTTCTTACTCTTAACAGCTGGGCCTTTGGGATGTTAACCACCATATGTCATGGATGGCAGCTGAAGGAATGTAATAAAGATTTCTTCCGTTCTGTACAGATTAGTGTGTAGTGAACCATTTGATTGTTTAGTAACCTGCACATCCAGAAATGAGACTGAAGTAAGGTTACTCTATACAGTAAATCTTAAATTGTCATTACTCATTTCCAAATATTGTACAAGCATTTCCAATTCCTCCAGTGTGCCCTTCTACACCAAACAAATGTAGTCAATAAAATGACACCAAATATCAATCCTATTGAGAAAAGGATTGATCTGGTCATTGTAAACTGTTATCTCCCATTGGCCCAAATAGAGGCTGGCGTAATTGGGAACAAATTTTGCTCCCATTGCCGTCCCCTTAATCTGGAGGTAGTGTTTGTCCTGAAACAAAAAACTGCCCTTGGTCAACACATGTTCCATACGTGACAATAAGAATTGTTTTTTTCTGCTCACTGATGTTACTATCTGCTAAAAAACAGAAATCCAAGGCCTCTAGGCTTCCTTCATGGGATATATTAGTATACAAAGCAGTTATGTCTATGGAAACCAAATACCATCCTTCTTTAACTTCCATATCCCCCAGGACCTGTGAAATCTTAGTATATTTTAGATATGATCTGAGGCCTGTAACATACTTTTTAATATGTGCATCCACATACATAGACATGGGCTCTGTCAAAGAGCTGATACCTGCCACAATGTGGAGTCCCAGTGGATTGACTAAACTTTCATGAATTTTAGGAAGTATCTATATGTTAGCTCTAATCAGGTGGTCGACTGTCAGAAAGCCATATTCCTGTGGTGTTATGATACCCATCAACATTGATTCATGCAAGAAAAAATCATTTGGGCTTTAGACCCAATCCCTCTGCCCAAACAGCTCAGATTGATTTTCATAATTCTGTCTCCAGGGCTTTGGATAAATAGGTTCATCGGTTAATACAAGCAGGTAGGTCAATAGACCCATTATTGCTCACCACTTTTCAGTGGTGATACTCATATTTCCTGTTACCCATGTATTGATCTAGGGATAATTTGAAGGATTCCATAGTCTTACACTCTGGTAGGGTGTTCCATACTTCTACTACTCTTTGGGAAAACCATTTTTTCTTTTGTTTGTTTTACATATTTCTCCTTTAATCTTTATTCTATGTGTATGTGTACTCTTAGCAAGACTTGTGATGTTAGGCCAATGGTTTATCATAAATAACTATCTCTGGATGCACAAAAAAACAGACATAGATCACCCCTCATTATTCTATAGTTCATTGAGTATATGTTCAGATCCCTCAATCTATTATCATAACTCACCCCATACACTGTATTAATTCTTTTAGTTACTCTTCTCTGTGATTGCTCAATCCCTTTTGTACTGCGGTGTACATAGTGATGAACAGTATTCAAGATGTGGTCTCACAAGAGATGTACATAAAGGTACAATCACAACTGGATTACGGCTCTTGATGTTTCTATATGTGCATCCCAGTATTTTATTTCCTAATTTAACTTTATTTCTAATGTGGGAGTAAGGGAAAAATCATTTGTGATGATTACTCCAAGATCATGTTCACTTGTTGTTTCCCCTAATAAAAAATCTTAAAAAAGGATATCTTGATGGCTCTGTCTTTACTGACCTGTCTAAAGCCTTTAATATGATCAACCACTCTTTGCTTTTAGCTCATCTACAATATATTCCTATGGTTTTTCCTCAAATTGTATCACTTGGTTTTCATCTTACTTACATGGGAGAACTCAGTCTGTGTCATGGAATGGTTGCCTTTCTTCTCCTCTCCCTATTTCCTCTAGGGTCCCTCAAGGGTCTATACTTGGTCCTATTCTTTTTAACCTTTTTGTAGATCTCCTACCCTCTGTTGTGGACTACTGTTTAGTCCAACTTTATGCTGATGACACAATCCTTTTTTTATGCTTATAAGAACCCATCTTCTCTTTCCTCGATTCTTCAAGGTGATTTAGATCAAACTGAATTGGTTTTCTGGTACCCTTTTACTTTTAAATAGTAAAAAGGCTCAAACCATGCTGTTCAGGTCTTAGTTTGAAGTCTCATTGGCAAATTCTTCCTTCTCTGTCACTTTAAAGAACAACCCACTCAAGTTTGTAAGTGAATTCAAATATCTTAGTTTCACTTTTAATTTCTCCTTAACCTTCAAAACTCATATTGATAAAACTATTCTAAATGTTTGTCAATGCCTAGGTCACCTAAAACATGCCAGGCATTGTTTATCAAGCTTGGATCATAAACACATTATTTCCTAAGCCAGTCTCTCTATTCTAGATTATGGTGATACTATTTGTCGTCATGTCTCTGCTTCTAATCTTCTCCCACTGAATATTGTTTTTTACCAGCTACCATAGTTTATTTTAAAATCTAAATGGGATGAATATCTTTTTGCTCTATTGCATCAATTAAATTGACTGCCTCCCTCCTCCAGATGTGCATTTCATTGGTTATCCCTTATTTACAAAATTGTGAACAAACAGACCCCTACTTGCCTATATAATAGGCTTATAGTTCCCACCCACAATCACAGCTTTGGAGATGTATCCCATTGTGGCATTTTTTTTACCTAAATTTCGAACACTCTTTGGGAAAGAATGCTTTTCCTTAGCTGCTCCATTTTCATGAAACAACCTCTCTCCTCAGTTTATAACTTCACCCACCCTTTGTATTTTCAAACATGGCCTAAAGAAATTGCTGTTACGAGAACAATCTATTTGTTTTAATTTTTATTACTCTTGAATATGTCAATTTATGTATTAATTGTTATCGACTTGGGACATTCTGTAAACAAGACATGCTTCTCATAGAACTTATCCTATAATCTATGTAATTTTTATATAAATAAATAAATAAATGAAATACTGGCTATACAGTGCCCAAAATTATACCATTTAATTTATAAAAGTCTGGAAATTGAATTTCATTCATGGAACAGAACAAAAAAAACAACACTTTTTTTTAGTGGGGAGAGCTTCAGTGACTCATGTGTAAAAAAAAAATACACACACACACACACACACACACACATATATATATATATATATATATATATGTATTATAGGGGTGTGGACATGCCCCTATAGTTATGGTTGAGTAGGCACTTTAATGTTTAACTCCAATTTTTGCACATTAATAACTTTGTAACCGTTCAACAGATTTACACAAAATTTGGAATGCTTGGCCTGGTGTGGTAGATCTCTTGATTTGCCAAGTTGCGATTTGGTCGGACTTATGGGTTTTGTGCAGCAAAGTGCTGAAAAATACATTTTTCACCACTTTTGATACTTCTTTGCCCATCATGCTGTGACCACACCATTTGGTGTTTCAGTCTGAAATTTGGAACATAGAAAGAGTTTGGGGCAATGAATAATCTATTATTGGATTTTAAAAAAATATTAATCCATTCCAAAGTTATTTAATTTTTAATTTTGGGGTTCTGAGCATGCTGAAGTTTACTCCAAGATTTATATGTATGTTTTGTGAAAGAGGATTGGGTTCACAGTCAGGGATTTTGTCAGCTCATGAAAGGGGATTTAAAAAATCCCCGTCCATCAGAAAACATTCCTTGTCCATGAGCCACCATCTTGTTTTCATTTTTTCCCTCAAACAAAATGTCATTGCTTTCTCCACAGGTGGTTTCTTGTTGCAATAAGGCATGGGTTTTGTTCAGGGTGATGCCTTCTACAAACCTATACTTAGTTTGCTTCATTTTTGCCAAAAATTTGCCATGTCAAATTTTGAAATTCTTTGTCTGTGACTCACTTCCAGTTCCCTTTCATGAGCTGACAAAATCCCAGTCCGCCAGCCAATCTCCTTTCGTGAGGCTGCAAAATCCTTGACCATCTCTTTATGACCAATTGGCCCTTCTCACAGATGAGAATTGACTTGACAGTCAAGGATTTTGTTGCCTCGCATAAGGGGGTTGGGTGGCAAAATGGGATTTTGTCAGCTCGCGAAAGAGGATTGGGTTTTTGAATCCCCTTTCATGAGCTGACAAAATCCTAGTCCATGAGCTGACAAAATCCTAGTCCACCACCAATCCCCTTTTGTGAGGTAGCAAAATCCTTGAACATCACTTTGTGACCAGATGGCCCTTCTCATGGATGAGGATTGACTCACGGTCAGGGATTTTGCTGTCTCATGAAAGGGGATTGGCAGGTGAACTGGGATTTTGTCAGTTCACGAAAGGAGATTGTTTTTTTCAACCTCCTTTCATGAGAGACAAAATCCCCATCAGCGAGCTGACAAAATCCTAATAAACCACCCGATCTCGTTTCACGAGGCAGCAAATCCTTGACCATCACTTAAGAACAAGATGGCCAAAATCTGACGGTCAAAGATTTCTCATGGATGGTGATTTTGACAGCTCACGAGTGGGGATTGATCTGACAGTCAGGGATTTTGCTACCTCACAAACTAGGAATTTTTTAACTTTTAAAAACTTTCCCACTGTATTTTAAATTAACGGTTTGGTCTTTTGACTTGAAATTGGCAGGGTATTAAGAGGATGCCCTAGAGTTGTGAATTATGCTATTTAGATGTTGGAAAGTTAAGCAGTTTGATAGTTATGCCATCATGAGGTTGAGATTTTTCCCATAGGATAACATTGTGGTGCCCCATAAAGACATTTGGTGCATATATCTCAATAACGAAGTGAGATACAGAATTTTTGCTACTCAAAGCTTAGGTCAAGCCATAGAAACAAGATTGGAAAGCATACATTACACCTGCAGTGGAATATTTTTCCCTAGGTTATACAGTTACTGAGATATTGACAAATTAGTGTCACAAGGGTTCCAAGGGTGCCTTTTCTGTGCTCATATCTTGTAAACGATGTGAGATATGGATTTCATCATTTCATCTCACATGGAGGTCTCGCTGTCATGATTACAATGACACTTGAATTTTTTTCATAGCTGCTACAGTTGCTGAGATATTGGCAAACTAGTGTTACAACTGTTCCTTGCCCTATAGGGCTGTTGTAAGGCTCTGTAGTTATGTATAAGTGGGAGCGCAGAGCCCAGAGTGCCTGCACTCCCACAGATGCATATCGTTATGCAGAAATAGGCCCCAGACTCCCACCAACACATGCTAGTTACTAGTTATATTACACTTTTTCAAAAAGTAAGGAAATTCATTGCAAAATACTTCATTTAATACATCAGATATTGTTGAGCCCCTAACCTGCCCCACCACCCCACCACCCCGTCCTCCACAGACTGATAGACACTAGGGTGTGCCATGGGGTCATGAGGCATAACTCTCACCCCATTCTCCTTTACTGTAGCATGTCAACCTGTTTTCACATGGGATGAGAGTTTGGCCTCACAACCCCATGGCACACTCTGGCATCTGTCAGTCTATGGAAGATGGGTGTTGGGGTAGTGGGAGGGTTAGGGGCTCAACTATGATGTCTCATTTCCCTACTTTTGTCACTTTAACCATAACTGATGCATTAAACAAAGTTTTTTGCAATGAATATCGTGGTGTGTGTGTGTGTGTGTGTGTGTGTGTGTGTATATGTGTGTTCATTACAAAACAAACATGTTAATACATCAGTTAGGGTTTTTATTAAACCATAAAAAGCTGGGAAATTCAGTGTTAGGGTTATCAACCCTATCACCCCACCCCACCCCACCCTCCACACACCACTTAGGCATTGGGGTGTGCCTTTGAAGTCATCAGCCCTGACTTCACCCCATTCCATGTAAACAAGATGAGATGGTACAGTATAGGAGAATAGGGTGAGAGTTAGGCTGAATGACTCCAAGGCACACCCCAATGCCTATGTGTTGGTTCCTCCCAATAATTTTATTTTGGGAGGTTTCAAAAACAATTGTTTGGACAAAACTGAAAACAAGATGGTGGCTATATGAAAGAGGAATTTTCTCATACAATGAATGATTCCTCTTTTGTATCAATCAGCTATCTTGAAGTGCCTACTGAACATGCTCAGAAATTATTTTTCCAAATTATTAAATTGCAATAACTTAAAAACTACTTGTTCTTTTTATACCAGACAAGCAAAAGGCATATCTGTGGGTTAGTCCCCTTCTACACTGCAAATTTCATGCCAAACAACCAAGTCCTTTGGGCTGTAGGCAAGTTCAAAGAGAAATCTCAGCAAAGTCAATCCATAAAAACATATTTTTTTCACCTCTCTGTAACTTGGAGACCACTAGACCAAACTTACCAGATCAAGAGAGCTGCCCCACAGGAAGGAGCATTCCAAATTTCATGTAATTCCTTTTAGTGGTTGCAAAGTTATTAAAGTGCAAAATTTTGAGTTTAGCATTGAAGCGCATACTCAACACTGATTATAAGGGTGCAACCACACCCCTTTAATATATATGTATATATCCCATCCCTATAGTTAGGGTTGAGTAGGCAGTTTAATGTTAAACCTCAGATTTTGCACTGTAATAACTTTGCAACTGTTCAACAGATTTGCACTAAAGTTTGTACTCCCTGTCCTGTGGGGAAGATCTCTTGACATATCAAGTTTTGTTTTGATCAGATTAGTGAATTTCGTGCTGTGCATAGTGAAAAAATGCTAAAATTTGCCTTTTTGGCTGTTTTTTCCTCCTTGTGCTGCAGCCAAAGGGTAGAAAAAATTTGCCCCAAAGAACAAGCCAGCATTGGTTTGGTAAAAATATATTAGTCCATTCTAAAATTATTAAATTTGGAAATTTCAGGTTATGAGCATGCTCAGTTCAGTCTTTTGAATAGCTGCATGGTACAAAAAAAGATTTTGTTCTGATGTAAAAGGGATTTTAACACCTCACAAAAAAAGATCATTAGAATTCCTTTTCGTGAGAAAAAAATCCTTTTTCATCAGCCACCATCTCTTTTTTTTTAGCCCAAACAAAATATCATAAGTTTGCCCAGGGATGTCTTCTGGAGATATCCAAGTATTTACCTTATTCATCGGGATGTCCTTTACTGTGCTGTGTCTTTAGCTTAATTTTATGTGCCCTAAAAATGCTTTTTATTTTAAATAATCCTTTTTTGTCACTCACTTCCATTCCTTTTTCATGAGATGTCATAATCCTTTTTCACATCATTTAGCAGGATTATGACATCTCAAGAGAAAGGATTACCAACAGGGCCATTTGGTAGGAGAAGTGCTAATCCTTTTTTGCATGATGAAAAAGGATTAGAACACATAATGAAAGAGGAATTGACTAGTGAAAAAGGATCAGGACATCTCCTGAAAAAGGATTAAAAAAGATATCCTTTTTCATGAGATGACCTATCCTTTTTCATCAGCTGATTTCTTTTTCATGAGGTGTCATAATCCTTTTTCATGATGTGAAAAAGGATTGAGGACTTGTCTGAACAGATGGCCCTGCTGGTATTCCTGTTTTGTCAGATAAATTATTTTTTCATAAGATGTCATAATCCCTTTTTCCATCAAGAAAAAGGATTATGTCAGCTCATGAAAAATTATGGCTGGCAGGGCCATCTGGTTGGACAAGTCCTAATCCTTTTTCGTATCACAAAAAAATGATTTTGTCACCTCATGACAAAGAAATTGGGTGACAAAAAAGGATTAGGACTTCTGACAAAAAAGAAGTAGTAAAAGACATTTGGTCTTTTTGTAACCCCATTGTGGTGTTCTGCCACTTTGCCATTTATCCCTGGTGTCTAGTGGCACCCCCCACCCTCAGTCCCCATTTATATAGTGTATATATTTTTCTATCTTTTGTTGCAGTTGTATTTTTTTTTATTATTTCACCACTCCCCCCCTCCCCATTGTGCCATTCTTCAACTTTGTCCATTATCTCTGGTGCCTAGTGGTACTCCCCCCAACTTCGACCAGCATCCTCCATTTTGGGTGCAGGTTTTGTTGATGGTTAGTGACATTCCCTCCACCCTTCTGTGTCAGCCTGCTAAATAGAAAATGGTCCTTCATTGCCTTTTGTTCTTTTTTAAGCCTGAAAGAAACAGTCCACCACCGATCATGCCCGTACCCCCACCCAACCTCCCACTACGGACCCTTCTCCTCACACACACACCCGACATCCTGACTGATCCTCACTCACCTCAGGAGATCCCAGGTTAGGGACCCAATCTGCCAATTGAAGGCACATCTTGCTGTCAGAACCAGCAACTGCCATGTGAAGTAAGGTAAATGCACCTTAATAAATTTCAATGGGGGGGTTAACTTTTGGCCATAACTTGGCCATTATTTGATATTTTGGACCCAAAGTTTCAACATGGGCTCTTGGGGACCCCGCCTCATGACTAATATGACTGTCATTAGGCAACTCCTGATGGAAAGGTGATTTTATGGTCCATTGGCAAAATCGCCTTTCCAGTGGGATTTGCATAGCAACAGTCATATTGTTCATAAGGTGGTGTCATAAGAAGGCTATGTTGAAAAATTGGGGTCAAACCTTCGAAAAATAGCTGCGTTGTGAGCATTCATCGATATCTTGCTACGTACACTCATAACTCTGGAAATGTTCTATATTTACACTCCATATTTTCAGCATAGCCTTGCTATTACCCCCACCTATTTATGTGACAGCTGTCATTTTTCAAATCCTGTCCAAAATGTGTTTTTGCACTTGTGGTGCAGAATGGCATTGCAGTTCTATGCTGGGTACATGTGGTGAGATCAGAAGACAGCTATGTTGAAAATTTGAGGTAAAAATGAGTGACAATGGCAGAGTTATGACTACTTGCCAATGGAGGGATGGGAGTGCAGGGTCCTTTGGACCCTGCGCTCCAACCATAAAATAAGGATACTCTTATACTATCTCCAAAAGTAAGGAAATAAATTGCAAAACACTTTGTTCATGCATCAGTTAGGGTTAAAGTGACAAAAGTAGAGAAATGTGGCATTAGGGTTTCCAACCCCAACACCCCGCCTCCACCCTGCACAGGTGAAGAGGGATCTGGGGGTGGCATTGGGATCTTCAGCCCTAATGCTCACCTCATTCTCTTATGCTGTGCCTACCCAGCTCATTTTCTTATACAACTGGGTGAGCGTTAGGGCTGAAACCTCAGTGCCACCCCCGATACCTCTTTGTCTGTGTAAATTGGGAGTGGGGTGTTAGTCAAGTCAAGTCAAATCAATTTATTTATAAAAAGTGCTTTTCAAGTATCAAACACAGAAACATAGAATTTGATGGCAGATAAGGACTGCTTGGCCTACCCAGTCTGCCCATTTCCTTACTTAATGGATCAGCTGCAGATTCTAGTTAATCATCAGCTTACTTCATCCTACCCCCCACTAGAATTGTCTTATGTCTGTCCCATGCATTCTTGAATTCTCCCACTGTTCCTGACTCTACAACCTCCTCAGGAAGGCTGTTCCATGCATTCACAACCCTCTCTGTGAAAAAATACTTTCTAACAATACCTCTGAGCCGTCCCCCCTCCGTCTTCAAATTGTGCCCCTTTGTTCTTGCACATCTCTTTTTCTGAAAGATACTACCCTCTTGTACTTTATTAATTCCCTTGAGGTACTTGAAAGTTTCTGTCATGTCCCCCCTCCTTCCTTTCCTCAAGGGTACACATACAAAGTGCTTGCACATAAAATCAAAATGCACAATAGATATTAAAACTACTATAAATATATAAAACCAGTTAAAACAAGCAGCAAATTCCATTAAACATCTGAAAAGGCCAATGTAAACAAATACTTTTTTAAGGCAGTTTTAAAAGTCTTGGTGGACAGGCACACTCTAACCTCATGAGGTAGAGAGTTCCACAGGGTCAGTGCCATAAATGCAAAGGATCTTGCCCCTGAAGTCTTCAAATGAACCCTGGGAACCCCTAGCAATCCCTCTTCAGTGGAATGAAGTGGGTGGAGGGGGCAGTAGGGACACAGGAGGTCTTGCAAGTAATGTGTTCCCTGCCTGTGTAGGGCCTTATAGGTCAGCAAACCAACCTTGATGATAATCCTCCACTGTACTGCAAGCCAGTGCAGTTCACAGAGCACAGGCATGACATGGATTGATCTAGGTAAGCCCATCAACAGCCTGGCAGCTGCATTCTGCACTTGCTGCAGATGGCAGACATCAACTTCTGGAAGCCTGGTGGAGAGCATTGCAATTGTCAAGGTGGGAGGTCACAAAGGCATGGACCAAAGTTGGAAGGTCATCAGACGAAACAAGGTGTTTTACCCGGGCAACATTCCTCAGGTGGTAAAATGAGAACTGAACGACAGCAGATACCTGTGATTTAAGCGTCAGCTCACCGTCCAGAATAACACCGAGGTTCTGCACCCATTCAGAGGTCCTCAACTGAATGCCCCTGAGCAATAACCCAGGGGGCTGAACAGGAAAGGACCCCTCTATCCGATGACCAGGGTCCACAACCAACACTTCAGTCTTATATGGATTCAACCTCAGCCATCTGGCACTTGTCCACTCTTGGAGCTCTGCGAGGGAGTTGTTAAAGACTGAGATGGAATATTCCCATCCAGGCACAAAGGACACATAGAGCTGAGTATCGTCTGCATCATAACAGTGAAAACTCAGTCCATAATGCCTTATAATGCCTCACAATGGCAGGAGATACACTGCAAACAACAAGGGGGACAGCACAGAGCCCTGCTGGACCCCACAGGACAGGGGGAAAGGGTCAGAGGAAAAAAACCCTGACACCACTCTCTGCAACCTGCCCATGAGGAAAGAGTGGAACCATCTGTAGGCTGTACCAGACAAAAAACAGATCAGCCACATGTGCTTAAGCAATACCCCATGGTCCACGATGTCAAACACTGTGGAGAGATCAAGGAGAACCAAGATCAAACAGCTTTTCTGATCCCTCACCATCAGGAGATCATTAAGTACCCGGACAAGTGCCATCTCAGTACTATGCCTCTTCCTGAATCCGGATTGGAGAGGATTATAGACATCATGGATGGTAAGATGGTCCTCAGGCTGCATTGTGACAACCTTCCCACCTTACCCAAGAAGGGCAGGTTAGAGATGAGTATGTAGTTTGCAAGACAATATGGATCTTTCAAAGAGTCAGAGAACACCCCCTTCTCCAATGAACTCCAGACTATCTCTGCTAGGACTGGCCCAATGACCTCCACACACTCCACCAGGAGGTGGGTTGGAGCAGGATCCAAACCACAGCAAACTGGATGCATTCTAGACAATGTCCCCTGAGCTGCAATTCTTTTCCCCCCTACCACTTTTCACCTACCCCCTCAGGTTTTATAAGGATATATTCCATTGTAATACCAGAGAAATGTACATCTTTACTTGCAAACCTGTGTTATATACCAACATGTAACTAAGTGTATTCTATGTTCAATGTCTGCACCTGTAATGTTGCCCTATGTTGTAACTGCACAATGTACTTTGTCTTGCCCTCCCTGCGATGAGGTGCCTTTGTAAATGAGTCCCTGACTCAAAGGTTGTAAATCTGACTTGTACAAATAAATAAATAAATAAAATACACTGGACAATCTTCAAGAAGTCTGTGATCACCAGCCAATCAAAATCAGTCCAACAGAACTGGGCACTAGCGACCTCCCACCTACTGCTGCTCTGCTCACTGGACCGTACTGAACAGATCTTGAACCTGATGGAGGCAACCTTATCTGAAAAAAAATCGAGCAAACTCCTCACACTTAAATTGTGAAAAAGCTCTCCAATTCTGAAGACAGGTTGGATTGCACAACCCGTCGACAGTTTGGAAGAGCTAAGCAGTGCAGTGGCAATCTCCCTGGACAGGAACTCTGCCGTCTTACAGAAGACAGACAATTGATAGTTTTTATATTGGGCCATCAACCTAAGTTTGTCATCATTCAGGCCCGATTTCCCCCAGCAGTGCTCCAGCCTTCGCCCCACTCGCCTCAACTCCTTCAAGGTCCCATCAGACCAAGGGGACCAAGGACGAAGAGTGAGTGGGCAAACCCGTGCAGGAGCAATGGAGTCCAGAGCCCATGATACCATACTATTAAAGTGCAGCACTAGGTCATCTGGCTCAATGCATCTCTTCAGCCTGCTTGATAGATCCAGCACCGCCATTAGGACAGCAGGGGACACCCCTCTTGAAGGGCAGTATTGGGCCATCTCCACAGGACAGGTCTATGGGGGAACTGCAAAACTGAACTCTATAGTGTGATGGTCAGACCAACTGACCAGTTCCACCACCAAGTCAGAAGTCTCCATCCCCAGGAGGAACACCAGATCCAGAGAGTGACCACAAATATGGCTGGCAGAGGCAACAACCTGGGTAAAGCCCTATCAGATCATCAATTGGAGGAAGTCTTGTCCAAACTGCGAGAGTTTGTTGTCAACCCCGGCATTGAAGTCCCCCAGGACCAGCCATCTGGAGGACTCCAACACCATATTGGCAATGAAGTTCGCAAGCTTCCTGCAGGAATTCTTTCCCATCCTCTGGTGGATGGTAGATGAGAAGAATCCTGCAACCCACACCTTCACCCATGATACACTCAAAGGATCTGGTAATCCTTGCTGGTACTTCTATAAGGCCCAGTTCCATCCCAAAACAGATGGTTACACCCCCACCCCTGCAATCCAATCTCGGGTAGTGTATCACTGAGTACCCAGCTGGCACATCTGCCTCCAACATGGAACCAGCATTCCCGTCCAGCCAGGTCTCGGTGATGCAAGCCAGATCAGATGTTCTAACAAGGTCAGCAATAATTGCTGTCTTGTTTTTAATCAAACTGGCATTACATAACACTGCCCAAGTCAGATGAGTTGCCATGGGAGAGCGCGTCATTTGCCTACCAAAAGTTGAGCCCTTGGGTATGGGAACCAGGCAGGGAGGACCCTTTTCCTGGACACATTTTTCCCCTGGGTGCCTCCTGGTATCCACAACCCCAAACCATCCACCCAGCTCCATCCCTCGGCCGGGGGGCCTGCACCCCCCTAGCCCCTCTGAGCTATCCCCAAGGCCTGACAGCACATCTAGACTTCAAATGGAAGCAGAGGACAGTCAAAAAGGTGCAGAACCCTAAGCCTAGGGGTGGGGTTTAGCACCTGACCACTGAAGGAAAACTGCCAACACATAACTAACGCCTGTAACCAACAGCAGTAAACTATAAGGCAAAAACAAAACAAATAACAAACGACACCCCCCATTTTCCCAAACACTTCCCAAATTTTTATCCCCAAATTCAGTCCAAATAAAAAAAAACTAATAGATTGAACAAACCCCACCAAATAACAAACAAACAGCAGCAAATAAAGGAAATGCAGTTAAAGTTTGAGTCAATAATGAATAAAAGAAAGTTCACTTATCAAAGAGTTGCTAATGCTCTCCAGGACAAAAGTCCAAATCTTTGTCTTTAGATCTCTCACATTAAGGGCAATAAATGTAATACTTCCCAGAATATTACATTTATTACGGTTAGAGTTGGAGTGAGCTGCTTGAGTGAGCTCTCTGAGTGAAGCTCCTGGTTTGAAGCTGTTCTGAGCTTATCCCCCTACACATTATTGCTCTGTTTTTAGCTTTTGCTTAAATTTTTATCTGATAGTTTTTAGCTTTTGCTTTAGTTTTTATCGGATAGTTTTATAGCTTAGATAGTTAGGGTTGCTCAATGAGTTAGGCAGCGAGGAAAGTGTAAAATGTTTTGGGCGGATAGCGTTTCAACAGTTTTGTTTTGTGGATTATACTGCCTGGTGTTTGTTGTTTCACGCTTCTGCTTTTTTCTGACACCAGTAACAAGCAAAAAATCTGCCAGCAGTGTTTTTTTTTTTCATTTACACTAACGCTTAAACTACTCCCCTCACATCGGGAGTTCAATCACCCTTACCACTGTTACAATTTAACAACATACCACCATGGAGAAGACTGGCAAAGTTCTGTACAGTGCTGCTGCTGGGCTGGACTGCTCATATTTTGGAATCCTGTTTGCCTGGTCAGCTTGCCAGAGGAGATTGAAGCCGAAGCTGAAGAAGGAGTAGCGAACCCCTCTTGATTGTCCTGGTTTGTGGACTGTGAATTTCCATCCTTGAGATTCCAGGATTAAGGACTCAGCTGTTGGCATGGTGAGAGCGTGACTGCATCTGGTTTTCATCTGGATCCTGGTTTCTGTCCACCAGCTCCCATGTTGGTACCAACCTCTTTTTTGCCCTGAAGAGACAGCTTGGGGATTTGGGCTGGGTCGGGCTTCCTGAGGAAGGTGGCTGTGGGGGGTCAGGACCAGAGGGTTGATTCCCTACTGCTGTGTTGGGTGGGAGAGACTTTAGCTGCCAGTGAATGGCTGTGCCTCCAGCTCTCGTTTGTTCTGTGGTCTGTCTCAGCCTGCGATCTGTGCAGCTGTTCCAAGAGGGGCAGGAGGTGGTATAACTATTTTGGGGCCTCAGCACAGTACTGGGGGACTCTCTGGCTCTGTTTATTACCAGTGAAAACCTTTGGAGGGGCACAGTCTGGTGGGGGTGTGTACCCCAGGGGCCCAAGATGTTTCCTTGTGGGGGGGAGCTGGTGGGCTTCCTCACAGGGATCCAGTTCTGGTGACAGGCTGTAAGGTTTGCTCCCGGGGGTGCTATTTGTGGCCATGAGACTGGGGAGCTGGTTACTAGGGTAGACAACTAGGAGAGGTCAATGGGTGAAAACTTGGACTCAGTCCCGATGATATCAGCCTGGCAGACCCATTGTAGCCCAGAACCTTTTTTCCTTCAGTTTGAGGGAGGTAGTGGAGAGTACCTCCGAAGACTGTATTAGACTACTGTAATTCTGCACTGTTGCTGGAGGGAGAGGAGAGGAGAGGAGAGGAGAGGAGAGGAGAGGAACCTCAATTTGTGACCATAGGGGCAGGGTGAGAGCCTCACCTGCCTAAATCAATTGGACAGAAGCTTTGGTGTGCTTCTTTATACTGGATATTAATCCCTACTGACTCACTGTAGCACCTAAACTGATTCAGCATCACTAGTTCTATTTCCATATGAGCCCTGGTGGGAGTGGGATTTATGGTATGCACTGTCTTCTGATGTGAGAGTTTGAAGGATGTGACTGGAACTTCTTTGTTTGGAGAGCATCAGCAACCTTCTCAGTAACCCCATAGTACTTTTATTGTTACCTGCCACAATTTGGAGTTTATTCTTCCATCATAATTTTAAAGTTTGTGCATTGTTCAGTGCTGGGAGTGTGTAGGTATAGCTTTTAATAAAGACCTAGGTTAGGATTTTTTGCTTGTTATTTATCTTTTGTGTGGGTATGTAATTTTTAGATTATCGTTGCTAATTTGTGGGTCAAGCCATGTGTTGGCAGCTATCTACGATGGTCAGGTGCTATTCCCCCTCTTTATTTAGGGGCTTGCACCCCTTTGACTTTCCTCCTCTGCCCCCTGAGGTCTACAGTCATTGTTGAGCCCTGGGGATAGTTCAGAGGGACTGGAGGGGAGGAGGTCTCAGATTTGGATAAGGGGAGGAGTGGAGTGGACTGATTGGGGTGGTGGAGATGAGGAGGTGCCCTAAGGTGAAATGGCACCAGTACAGGGGTCCTCCCTGCCTGGTTCCCATACTCAAGGGCTCCACAAATGATTGGCGCACTCTCCCTCTGCCACTCATCCAGCTTGGTTGGGGTTATACAATGCCAGGTCAATAAAGAACAAGACAGCAATAATTGCTGATTTTGTTGGAACATCTGACCTGGCTTGCATCATGAGGCCTAGCTGGATGGGAACACTGGCCCAGTTTTGGAGTCAACTGTCCCAGCAGGGTACTCTGTGATATATCACCCGAGATTGGATCAGGGGGTGGCGGTGTAGCCATCTGTTTTATAACGGAACTGGAGTTTATGGAGATTCCAGTGGGGAACACCAGATCCTTTGAATGTATCATGGACACAGGTGTGGGCTGCTGGATACTTCTCATCTACCATCCACCAGGAGATGGGAAGGTATTCCTGCAGGAAGTTGCAGACTTCATGGTTGACATGGTGTTGGAGTCCCCCAGGTGGTTGGTCATGGGGGATTTCAATGCCTGGGTTGATGAAGAACTCTTGCAGTTTGGCCAAGACTTCCTCCAACTAATGGTTTTGTTGGGCTTTACACAGATTTTTACCACTGGAACCCATAATCAGGGTCACTCCTTGGATCTGGTGTTCCTCGTGAGGATGGTGATCTCCGACTTGGTGGTGGAACTGGTCAGATGGCCTGATCATCACACCATGGGGTACAGTTTTGTTGCTCCCCCAATAGACCTGCCCCTCTGGAGATGATCCAGTACCGCCCTTCAAGGGGGGGTGACCCCGGATGATCTGCTGATGGTACTGGACCTATCGAGTAGGCTGAGGGAATGCATGGATCCAGGGGAACTTGTGTGGTACTATAATAGTGCAGTATCAGAAGCCCTAGATTCCATAGCTCCTGTTCGCATTCACCCACTCACTCTGTGTCCTCAGTCCCCATGGTTTGATGGGGACCTGAGGGAGCTGAAACAAGTGGGTCGAAGGTTAGAATGGTGCTGGTGGAAATCCAGCCTGGACGGGGACAAGTTGAGACTGATGGCTTATAATCAGTTCTATCAGTCAGAAATCTCTTGTAAGAAGGCAGAGTTCCTGTCCAGAGAGATTTCTGTAGCAAGGAATTGACTGGCTCAGCTCTTTCATATTGTGGACAGGCTGTGCAATCCAGTCTATCTGCAGAATTGGAGAGTTTTTTCACAATTGAAGTGTGAGGAGTTTGCTCAGTTCTTTGCGGATAAGTTTGCCACCAACAGGTCTGAGATCCAACCAGCAGCTTCTATTGAGTGTTGTGACTGTTGGTGAGAGAGCGCAGGCATCCAGTTTGCCTGGGCTGATTTTGACCGGCTGGTGATCATTGATATTGTGAAGATTGTCCAGGACTTGTGGCCAACTTGCTGTAGTTTGGATCCAGGCCCAACTCGCCTCCTTGTGCAGTGCTTGGAAATCATCAGCTCGGTCCTTACTGAGATTTTCTGGTGTTCGTTGGAGAAGGGTGTGTTCCCTGAACCCTTGAAGGAGGCAGTGGTGATACCCCTTTTAAAAAAATCCTTCCTTGACCAGACCGTCTTGCTAACTACAGACCTGTCTCTAACCTGCCTTTCATAGGCAAGGTTATTGAGAAGGTAGTCATGCTGCAGCTTGAAGACCATCTTACCACCCACGATATCTATCATCCTCTCCAGTCCAGATTCGAGGAAAGGCATAGTACTGAGACAGCCCTTGTCCAGGTGCTAAATGACCTCTTGATGGTGAAAGATCAGAAGAGCGAGATCGGAAGAGCTGCTCGATCTTGGATCTCCTAGATCTCTCAGCGGGCATTTGACACCATGGACCATGGGGTACTATTGGAGCACCTGCGGCTGATCTGTGAACTGTCAGGAACAGTCCTCAAATGGTTCCACTCTTCCTCACAGGCAGGTCCCAAACAGTGGTGTCAGGAATTTTTTTCCTTGACCCCCTTGTTCCCTGCCTTGTGGAGTACCACAGGGCTCTGTTTTGTCCCCCATGTTAATATGTTAATCGCTGTGTACATGCTGCCATTGGGAGGCATTATAAGGAAGCATGGGCTGAGTTTTCACTGCTATGCAGATGACATTCAGCTCTACAAGTCCTGTGTAACTGAGCAAAGTGATGCTATCTTGGCCTTTAACAACTGCCTTTCTGAGATCCAGGACTGGATGAGTACCAGCTGGCTGAGATTGAACCCAGAGAAGACTGAGGCATTGGTTGTGTACTCAGGTCATTGGGTAGAGGGTCTTCCTCCTGGCTGTCCCTCCAGTTTTATACTCAGTTACAGCCAGTGGAGGGCCTCTGAACAGATATGGAACCTGGGCTTTGTTCTTGACTCAGGTCTAAAGCTTAAAACTCAGGTGTCGGCTGTCATCAAGACCTCATTTTGTCATCTGAGGAACCTCACCTGGGTGAAACACCTTGTTCCGCCTGAAGACCTTCCCATACTTGTCCATGCCTTTGTGTCCTCCTGCCTTGACTATTGCAATGCTCTCTACCTAGGGCTTCCGGGGATGGAGATCTGCCACCTGCAGCTGGTGCAGAACTCGGCAGCCAGGCTTTTGACTGGCTCATCTAAAGTCAGTTGTATTACGCCTGTGCTCCGTGAACTGCACTGGCTGCCAATGTGGTGGAGAATCACCTTCAAGGTCACATTGCTGACCTATAAGGCCCTACTCGAACAGGGACCGTACTGTCTGCAAGACCTCCTACACCCCTATCAGCCCCTCTGACTGCTCTGTTCCACCAATGAGGGAGCGCTAGAGGTTCCCAGGGAGCGTTTGAAGACTTCTGGTGCCAGAGCTTTTGAGTTTACAGCCCCAACCCTGTAGAACTCTTTACCTTGTTGGGTGAGGCAGTGCCTGTCCACCAAGTCTTTTAAAGCTTCACTAAAAAAACTACTTATTTGATTTAGCTTATCCTGACCTATTCTGAATTTTGTTATAGTTTTTATGGAATAATTTGTTTTAGAATTTTAACTATGTACAGGCACTTTGGTTTTGAATAGCACCTTATACAAATAAAGTTGCATCAGTTAGGGTTAAAGCAACAAAAGTGAGGAAATGAAACATTAGGGTTGAGCCCCTAACCCCCCCACACACAACCCACATACCCATCCTCTACAGACTAACAGACACCGGGGTGTGCCATGGGGTCATGTGGCACACGTCTCACCCCATTCCATGTGTAAACAGATTGACATGCTACAGTAAAGGAGAATGGGGTGAGAGCTAGGCCTCACAACCCATGGCACACCTGGCATCTGTCAGTCTGTGGAGGATGGGTGTGTGGGTTGTAGGTGGAATAGGGTTCAACCTTGAATGTTTCATTTCCTCACTTTGTTGTTTAACCCTAACTGATGCATTAAGTGCAGTTTTTTGCCATGAATTTCCTTACTTTTTGAAAAAGTGTAATATAACTAGTAAAAAACATGTATTGGTGGGAGTACGAGGCCCCCCACCAAGTAACCCATTTCTGCATAACAATATGCATCTGTGGGAGCACGGTCTCTCTGGGCCTGCGCTCCCACATACGTGTAGTTCCAGAGCCACACAGCAGCCTTATAGGGCAAGAAACCCATGTAACACTAATTTGCTGATATCTCAGGAACCATAGCAGCTAGAAAAAAATTCAAGTGTCGTTGTAACCATGACAGCGAATACTATATGAAGCAAGAATGACCAAACCTGTATCTCACATCATTTCTGAGATATGGGCACTGCAATGCACTGAACAGGCATTCTTTGAACCGTTATGAAACTAATCTGACAATATCTCATTAACTGTGTGACCAATGAAAAAAATTCCACTGCAGGCTTACTCTGTGGTTTCAAATCTTGTGGTGATCTAAGCCATTAGTAGCAAAAACTCTGTATCTTGCTTTGTTTTCAAGATACAGATGCTGAAAGCCATGACAGGCCCTGCAATGTTATCCTATGGGGAAAATCTCAACTTCAGTGATGGCATATCTATGGAACCACTTAATTCCCCAACACCTAAACATCATAATTCACACTTGAAGGGCATCCCCTCAATACCATGCAACTTTCAAGTAAAAGTACCAAACCGTTCATTAGCAATGCAATGGTAAAGTTTTTACATCTTCAAAAATTTCTAGTCCATGAGATAGCAAAATCCTGAGCGATCAGATCAATCCCTGTCCACAAGGTAGCAAAATTCTAGTTTGTCAGCAGACATCTGGTCACACCATCAGGGATATCTGGTCATAAAATTCTGGCTATCTGGTCACCCCATGATGGACAAGGCTCACAGACCAGGATCATCTCATGGACTAGGATTTTGTTGGCTTGCAGACAAGGATCATTAGTGAGTTGCGGTCAATGAATTTTTAAATTTTGAAAACCTATTTTTTCACAAAAACGAACGAAACAAAAGGCATGACTTTGTAGAGGGCATCACCCTGAGCAAAACTCATTCCTCATTTAGACCAAAAGTCACACGTGGAGAAAGCTACGACATTTTGTTTCCAGGAAAAACTGAAAACAAGATGGCGGCTCACGGACCAGGCATTTTTCTGACGGACTAGGATTTTTTAGTTCATGAGGTAGCAAAATTCTAGTCCATCACATTAATCCTGATCCGCAAGGGGGCATCTGGTCACACCATCAGGGACATCTGGTCACAAAATTCCAGCTATCTGCTCACCCCATGACGGACAAGGCTCGTGGATGAGGATTGTCTCGTAGACCAGGATTTTGTTAGCTCCCGGACTAGGATCGTTAGCAAGTCATAGTCAAAGAATTTAAAATTTTTTTAAAAGCAATCTTTTGACAAAAATGAACCAAACCAAAGGCATGTCTTTGTAGAGGGCATCACCCTGAACAAAACCCATGCCTCATTTGGTCCAAAAGTCACCCGTAGACAAAGCTGCAACATTTTGCTTGACTGAAAATTAAAAACAAGATGGCGGCTCGCAGACAAGGAATTTTTCTGATGGACTAGGATTTTTTTACAGTCCTAATCTGTGATCTGACAAAATCCTTGACCGTGAGACCATTTTTAGTTCACAAAAAAATACATATAAATTTTGGAGTGAACTGTGCAGGCTCAGAACCCAAACATTAAAAATTAAATAACTTTTGAATGGATTATTATTTGTTTACCAAACCACTGCAGGATTGCTCCTTGACCCAAACTCTTTCTATGTTCCAAATTTCAGACCAAAATACCACATGGTGTGTTCGCAGCACCATGGGCAAAAAAAGCATCAAAAGTGGCAAAAAGTGCATTTTTTTGCATTTTGCTGCACAGAAACCATATGTACGACTGAAATGCAACTTGGTAAATCAGGAGAGCTACCATACCAGACTATGTATGCCAAATTTCGTGCAAATCCTTTGAACGGTTGCAAAGTTATTTAGGTGCAAATATTTAGGTTTAACATTTAAGTGCCTACTCAACCCTAACTATAGGGGCGCAACCGCACCCTTATAATATACATATATATATATATATATATTTAATCTATATTATTACAAAAAATAAAATATTGGCAGCCACACACAACTTGGCATGTGTTTGCATCCCAGGGCTGAAATGACAGCATGGGCCTCTTGAGCTTCACTCTCGAGGTCCATGAGCTGCCATCTCAACCCCTAGATTGAAAGATAGGCTTGTTGTGTTTAGGTCATCTAAACATCATTCTATAGTTTAGCATGGGTGAAAGTTGCTGTACACAATTAAAGGGTCAAGAAAAGCTGTGCATTTTACAAAAGTCATAAATGGTTGATTTTGCACAGTTTAAAGGTCACAAAACATAGTTTTATGTGTTTGTCTCCTTTTATGCCCTCCACCCACTAGACACAACAATAATGTAACCTTTTTCTTTGTGATAGAGCATTTTGGCACCTGATCACCACCATGCCTGCTTCATGCAAATTATACCTCTCAGTCCCATTTGCCACTTCCACCGCTATCATGATGGCAGGGATCTGCATGGGGTGGGACCAAAGGTAATCGGCACCATCATACACGGTGACCAGTGCACTTAGCTTATTTTTATATACTTTCTCCATTGTTCCCCCTCCCCTGACACTCACTGCAGGACATATATCCCCACACATGCCCCTTGACTGCAAGTTGTGATGGTAGCACATTAACCTGATGCATCAACTCCACAGCAAGTCTTTCACCGGGGAATGGGGCTAAGAAAACATGTCCGCCTACAAGTCACAATGTGACACCAAGGGCCAGATAGTCAAAGTTTAGCATGGGCTGCAAATCTGTTGCACTGGACTAGCACTGAATTTGTGCCTGACTGCTATATTTAAAAGGACATTTAGCACTGGCGCTAGATGTTAGTGACGACACTAAATTATAATGTATGCAAGGGAGGGACTGAGAGGAGGGATCCTGAATGCTGGTGCAGTGACGTATTCAAAAGTATAGCGCTGCACTACAGGCATTAGCGCATCCTGTAGTGTGGCACTCCATACCACTGAGAAAAGGCCAGCGGTAATGTGGTGGCAGTGCCCCCCAAAGCACATTTCTCGATCCCCGGTATCCACCCTATGATGTCATTTCCCTGGTAGTCTAGTGGTCCCCCCACTCCCCAGCACGTATCCAGACCCCCGCTACAAATAAACATTAATTTGTTTCCCCAGTAATCTAGTGGTCCCCCAACCCCCCAGCATGTATCCCACCCTCATTACAAATAAACATTAATTCATTTTCCTGGTAGTCTAGTGGTTCCCCATCATGTATCCTGACCCCCGTTTCAAATAAAAAGTAATTTGTTTCCCTGGTAGTCTAGTGGTCCCCCCCCCCCAGCACATATGCCGACCCCCATTACAAATAAAAAGTAATTTGTTTCACTGGTAGTCTAGTGGTCCCCCCAGCATGTATCCTGACCCCAGTTACAAATCAGAATAAATTGGGACCATGCTGGGGGGGAGACACTAGCCTATAAGGATGCATACCTCTCAACTGTCCCATTTTTGAGGGACATCCCTCATTTAACCCCTTGAAACTGCCCTGTCCTTCATCTGTCCCTCATCTTGAGTGTCCAAATATGTCCAGGTCTGTAAGCGTGTGGGTTCAATAACAGACACCAGTCCTTAAATCAAGTGCATATAAAATGCTTGGGTAGCATTTATCATTTTATTTTCCAAAAAATGATAAAAATTAACTGTTCAAAAAAATATTTACAGTAAATAAATGGGTGTTTAAACTTTCACACCAAAACAACAACAAATAAAACAAAACAAAATAATCAGGCTAGTCTTTCCTCAGACTCCCTGCTCATTTCTGTATATTCAGTATTTCTTCCCACTCTGGTGTGTAGGCACTCACACCTCCTCTCTCTTGCTTGGTCAGAAGAAACTGACCAGCACACCTCAATTAGCCTCCTGGTGGGGAGGTTAATATAGCACAAATATCATGACATCATTGACATGTGACTATCAATTATACCCAAAACCTTATTTCTCTTCTCTGGAACTTAAGATAGGCTTCAGTTTCTCAAATCTAAAGCTTATGGTGTCTTTTTTTCAACATAATATTAGCAATACTCTGTAGGTACTCATTTTAACTTAGAGGAACCTTAATTGGTGGTGAAAGCATCATCAAGGACCTTTTAGCCCTCCCTTTAATGACATCATCAATCACTTCTATATTAGCAGCCATTTTCTAGGCTACCAGCTCTATAGAAGTCATCTTTTGCTACCTGCCACCATTTCAGGTAAAGTAACCAAGAAAAGCAAACTTGTTTATAGAGGACTGTATTTAAACACATTTTTATGTTTTACATTTCTCCACCCCATGGCAGCTCTGCCATTTCAGCAGTCAGCAAACATTGACTATTTCCTCCCCATACTGTACTTCACTTCTTGATAGCTTTGAACAACACAATAACAAGTCAAACACCCTTATCATGACTTTATACACAGGAACAGTCTGCACTAATGCTGCAGTCCTTATTTTAACTTTTATTTACTCTCTTTTTTTTTTTAGGCAGCAAAGTGAGATCTACAGAAGCAGCTGCAGGAGAATTTTCTTTCTCCCTTGCAACAGCCAGCTTGCTCATCTTCCAGCCTTGCAGAGACTTCTGTTTTAAATGGGGCTGTCTGGTAATCTGCTCTGGTGTTGGAAACACTCTTGATTCTTGGGGATTCAAATCTTCCACAGAATCTACATAGCTGGAGGCTTTAAAGGGGATCTGCTTTTAACTTCATGTGACAGTTTTGATAGTTAGAATGACAACAGATTAAAGGTACAGCACAGATAGAACAGAATTGTCAGGTTGGCCACCCTGACAAGAAATTAAGGATAGACAGAAAAGTTTAAGAGAATAGGACAGAGTGAAAAGAATAAATGTTTTATTTTAATTTTATGTTGACATTCTCATCCTGCCACAAGGTCCCTCTTTTCAGTGACACAAGAGCTGAGAGGTAAGCCAGGGTTTGTAACAGGCACACATGGGAACAAGGACCATGACAGCAGGGAAGGAATTGCCCATCCCAGCCAGTCTGCCTAGTTCCCTATCTAACGGATATGCTGCATATCCTAGTGAACCTACAGCCTATGGCCTCCTTCCCCCACCAGGTTCACCTTATGCCTGTCCTGTGCATTGAGTCCCCCCACTGTATTTCACCCACTACTGCAGTGGGGTACCTATGTTGTTGGGGGAGGGTGTCCTCCAGGACATGTATGACCACAGTGGCCACGGGCAGTGTGTCTGTGTTTAGCTATCGATATATATATGTTTATATACACACACACACACACACACATATACAGGTCATGCCTGCACAGATGCATGGGTGTACTGTATGCACTGACTGTGCCTGCTGCTTCCAGCCTGTACTTCCATTGCAACCAAAAGGGGGAGCTTTGTGCTCCATGCAGTAGCACCGGGCAAACGGCATGGTAATGTATTCTAAGCAGCAGTTAATGAGATGCAAATGTACCTGTTTGCTCACAGATTACCTAAGTATGCTCATTTGCATGGGAGCTTTGAATATAGCTCTCGTTTGCCTCCGCCTAATGTGTTAGCACTGTGCAATCAGGTTAGCCCCGGTCAAACCTCACATCAGCATAGCACAGTTCTGCAGTGTGTGGCTTACATTGTTGTTTGCAGTAGATGTGAAACATCTCTGTGCAATCACACACAATGTTCTTCACCTGCAACACTGGCTTTCTCCAGGGTCTAATGAGCTGCAGTAGCAATGTGTACTTCCCTGTTGCTGTATTCAGTGCTGTCTTATTCCTGGGCTATTCTTGTCCTGCACTCCTGGCCCTGTTTGCCCGGCTTCCTTTGCTTGCTATATTCAGCTGGTTTTGCACCGGGCTATTTCCTTTTCAATATAGCTTGCTTTGTGCTCCGGGCTGAGTATGCCTATGCTAGCCGGGCAGTGCTAATTTAGTCCCGGGGCAAAGTTTTGAATATCAGGCTCTAAGCATGTATGTACAAATAAAGTGCTATAGATATAGACATGTAAATCCACTTATAATATCACATAGTAAAACTAGCATGTAGAAATATCTAGAAAAACATATCTAAAAACACATTATAATTTGCATAGAAAAAGGGAGTTCAAAATGTCCAAACCACACTAAGTTGTTAGTTATTATGAAAAATTTATAAAGAGGCAAAACACCAGGCTATATATCAGTGTTGTAAAGCATGCATATCAAGAACACCTAGAAAGAAAGCAAACAGAAGTGTTAATGCAGGGACAGGGAAGGGGAGGGAAGAAAAATACACTAAGGTGATGGTTCTTATAAAAGGTAGAGGGGTAAAGTGCCAGGAGGTAAATGAGTGCAGAAAAACACACACACATCATAAACACAGAAGTAAACACTTACAAGTGTAAGAGTAGTAGGGAGGGGTGTGTTGGAGGGAGTAGTGTAGGGGTGGTGGAGAAAGACTAAGCAAAATGAAGACAAAAGAAAGGATGGGGTGATAAACTCAGTAAAAGAGACAGGACTGAGAACTGGTACAGATCAATGTACGGAAATATCACTCATAACACATACAGTATACAATCCTATTGCTGGTATAAGCAACTGAAGTACTGAATTGTTACTCAGGTATTTCATTACAGGAGAAAAGACATGGAAAATGATAACTTTATTCCATGGATGGGCAAAATAATAATAATAATAATTTTATTTATATAGCGCCTTTCACTGTATCAAGGCACTGAACAAATTAATTAAAACTTCAACATTCAATACAAAGCATCAAAAGACCATAAACATTATAAAATATATCATAAAAACATAATAAATTACAATAAAATTTCACACATTTTACAATACATATTAACTTTCCAAGAAGGCCATTCTCCATAAGTGTGTTTTCAGTTCCTTCTTAAATATCTCCACGGAGGTGCATTCCCATAACCGGCATGGTAGAGAATTCCAAAGAGTGGGTTCAGCATGAGAAAATGCTCTGCTGCCAGAGGATTTCAAACTCACTCTTGGAATCTCTAACAACCCCATGTTGGCCGAGCGGAGTGATCGGCCGGGGCAGTAAGGGACCAGTAGGTCTTTCAGATAGAACGGACCCTGATCGCGAAGGGCTTTAAAAGTCAATAAAATGACTTTAAAGGTGATCCATTACCGTATGGAAAGCCAGTGCAGTTCGCGCAGCACCGGGGTAATGTGACAGGACCTACTTGTCCCAGTCAAAACCCGGGCTGCCGTGTTCTGCACAAGCTGTAGGCGGCGGATTTCAACCCCAGAGAGCCCAAAGTAAAAGGCGTTGCAGTAGTCGAGGCACGAGGACACAAAGGCGTGGACCAATGTTGACAGAGAGTCAGATGGAACAAGGTGCTTAACCCGGGCAATATTCCTAAAATGGTAAAAGGAAGTCCTGACGATGGCCGACACCTGAGATTGAAAAGTCAGCCTATCGTCAAGAATCACCCCAAGGTTACGCACCCGTTCAGAGGCCGGTAGTGACACACCACCAAGAAAAATTCCAGAAGGCGCACCAACACACGACCTCTCAATCTGACCACCCGGGTTCACGACCAAAACCTCAGTTTTCTCCGAGTTCAACTTTAACCAACTAGAATCCATCCAGTCTTGGATTTCCCCCAGACAGTTATTAAACACTGAGAGAGCTCCATCCTGGTTGGGTGCAAAACACAGGTATAGCTGGGATCATCTGCATAGCAGTGAAACCTCAGCCCATACCGTCTTATTAATGTTTCTGAGGGGCAGCATATACACTGCAAATAACATGGGCGACAGCACAGAACCCTGAGGCACTCCACACAACAAAGAGACTGGGCCGGAGGAAAAAATCCCCAACACAACTCTTTGTGCTCTCCCAGTAAGGAATGAATTGAACCATTTAAAAATGGTTCCAGACATTCCACAGATTTGCCCCAGGCGTGCTAGCAACACCATGTGATCCACAGTGTCAAAAGCTGAAGAGAGATCAAGGAGGACCAAGATGGAACGTCTCCTTTGATCCCTCGCCCTCAGAAGATCATTTAGCACCCGAACCAGCGCAGTCTCAGTGTTGTGTCTTTACGGAAACCAGACTGGAAGGATTCGTAGATACTATGGATGGTTAAATGGTCTTCCAGTTGAGCAGCTACGACCATTTCAATAACCTTCCCAATAAAGGGAAGGTTAGAGATGGGTCTGTAGTTAGAAAAACAGTCTGGGTCCAAGGAAGCTTTCTTCAAGAGAGGTGTCACCACCGCCTCTTTCAGGGAGCTAGGAAACTCACCCAACTCCAAGGAGCACCAGACTATTTGTGCCAGAACTGGACCAATGATGTCTACACAACCCAAAATTAGGGTAGTCAGTCGAGGATCCAAGCCACAGCTTGTAGGGTGCACACTATGGATGATCCTCATAATATCCACGAACTCAGGTCGACAAAAGCAACTCCAGGAGAAGCGAGGCCTTGTGCTCTCACACACTCCTACCACGTTACCCCTAGAGGTTGTCGGACACAAGTCCACCCTGATGTCAGCCACCTTAGTTGCAAAGTATCGCGCGAGCTCATCGCACTCAATTTGCGAAAAGGCTTTCTGAACTTGCAGACAGGCTGGGTTGCACAGTCTATCTACAGTTTGGAACAGCTGAGCCGGTCGATTCTGAGCAACTGCAATCTCCCTGGACAGGAATTCTGCCTTCTTATGTGTGATTGCAGATTGATAGCTGGTATAATGTTCAATCAATCTAAGACAGTCGGCATCAAGGGCGGACTTGGGCCAGCAACGCTCCAACCTTTGCCCTTGTCTCCGCATCTCCCTCAGAGTCCCATCAAACCAAGGGGCCCTGGGGTGACGGGAAAGAGGGCGCTCGCAAACAGGAGCAATAGAATCCAGGGCAACCGTGATGGCCTCATTATAGGCCAGCACCAGTGCCTCTGGACTACTGCCCACCAACATGAGGGATGATAGGTCAAGGACCACCGCTAGGCCTTGTGAAGTAACATTCCGTAATGGGCGGTACCTGACCATCTCCACAGGGGCTGGCCTTCTTGGGGGGGTGCAAAAATTGAACCTCACGATGTGGTGGTCAGACCAAACGACTGGTTCCACCCCCATATCGGATGCATCAATCCCAAGAAGGAAGTCGAGAGAGTGTCCAGATTTGTGTGTAGCAGTGGAAACTACCTGTGTGAGGCCCAAAGAAGACATTAGTTGGAGGAAGTGTTTACCAAATTGTGAGAGTTCATCAACAACCCAGGCGTTGAAGTCACCCAGCACCATCAATCCGGGTGACTCAAATGACATGTCGACGAGGAAGTCTGCCACTTCCTGTAAGAAACGTTTCCCATCTCCGGGTGGACGGTAGATGAGAACTATTCGAATGCCTACACCTGCCACAACTGTGCACTTAAAGGCTCAGCCTCACCCACTACCATATTCGAGAGGCCCAATTCAGTCTTAAAACAGACTGCAACCCCCCTGCCCCTGCGGTCCAATCTCAGGTGGTGTATCACTGAGTACCCGGCTGGGGTCATGGCCTCCACTATAGGGCCAGAATTTTCATTCAGCCAGGTCTCGGTGATGCAAGCCAGATCAACTGAACCAATAAGGTCGGCAATAATAGCAGTTTTATTCCTAACAGACCTGGCATTGCATAACACCGCCCGAGTTGGACAAACCTCGGAGGTTGTCGGGCCTATCTGCCTACTGAAATCAGTAGTGCCCATGGGTATGGAAACCAGACAAGGCGGACCCCGATCTGGATTCCATTTCACCCCAGGGAGCCTTCTGGACTTAACCCCAACGCGATGACCCCACTCGTTCTTCCTCCCCTATTCGCGCACCCCCACCCCCCTCACCCTCCCATGAGCAATCCCCAACGCCGTACAACACTGATAAACCTCAAACTGTAAGGGAGGAGTGCAAAAGGGGTGGAGGGCACGAAGAGAGGAGGAGGAATAATGCACCACCATGGAGGAAAAAGGCCAGCACATGACGCTGCTTACCAAATTAAACAATAAAAATAAACCCACCACCCAAAATATTCAAAATAACCTGCACTAACTGTCCAGACTAACTAATAAACAAAATTAAATCAACAAATTATAATAAAATCCACAAAAAATAAATTAAAACAAACCCCTCCCACCCCAGTCCTCTCACCACCGAGAGTGAGGGTATAAAGAACTCCACTGCCTAATAGAAAGTATACAAATATTTAAATTCCCCAGTTCTCTCTACAACAGGAGAATAAATTAGTCTTTCTCCCAACCAGGAGAAAGACACACACTATCAGATCAAACAAATAACAAATAATTAAATAAACAAAAATTTTGGACCCAGGGCCCTCTCACCACCCCAAGGTCCAGAACAGAGTCAACAGGAGACAAAAATCAGCAGCTTCTCAAATACCACATAGGTCCAAAACAGTCCAAGTCCAAGGAAGAGGCAACCACACAAATCTGAAGGGAAAAATTAGTCCAAAAGAGATCCAGCGAGTTCAAAAGTCCAGCAAGTTTATATCCACGGAGGATGAAGCAGACTCCAATCCCATTTACTCCAAGCCGAAAGCCCCCCCCGGGCAATTATTGCCACTCACACTAAAGGGCCATGAGAAGAGCCACTACTACAGCTCCTTCCATGGTCCAAGGTGGCGAGGTACCCCACTCAGCTCCCCGACTGGAAAATACCCCAACCCCTGTGGAGTAGCAACACCCAGGAGAGCGCCAGCCAGAGCAAACAGAAGGCAGAAAAAAACACCTATAGATTACAAAACTCAAAGGGCTCACAGTCTCCAACAAAGCCCCGGTCCAAAGATCCTCCGTCTCCTCTTCAACAGTCACAGTATCCAGAGCTCCTCCAAATGCATTCAGGGCTAGCTCCTCACTTTCCCCACGACCGAAAACGCTTCTCCACAAAGAGTCAGGAGACAAAATCACAAAATCCCCGCCTCAAACTGTGGGGGAGAGTGTGGAGGAGAGTACTAATGACTCATAAACAAGAGTTTGAATTCTCTGAACCCCTCCAGTACCCGAACCAAGGGGAGTAAAACAAAAAATATCAGAGTCAGACAGCCATCCAGTCTCCCAAATTTCTCCCAGGACATCACTCCCACACACAGCGTCCCGCAGAGCTAGTAACCCATGAAATATACTCTTTCCACAGGAATCACACCGGCCTCTTGACCAGGACCACTGAAGACTCCAAAAAGAAAGCCAGCTGGCTTCTCCCACGGAACAGCAATGGAACGGCAATGGCGAACTGGTACACCAGGTAACCAATACGCTCAGATGGTAACGCTTAACGCAGAAACGCCAAAACCGAGAACAAACCAAAAAAAAATAAACATAAACCAAATCTTAAACACAAATAAAAGTAAGATAAAACTTCTTCTTCAAAGAAGCAGCGACGACGCGCCCAGCCTGGCGGCCATCTTGAAGTAGTTGGTTCAAAAGACACCATCCAGGCAAATATAAGAAATTACAGATATGCATTGTTAAATAAATAACAGTAGCAGAACTTGAAATAAAGACTCATTTCAAAACTGGTAGTTTTGGCAACAACCCCCTATAGTAGTTACTTGAACCTCTTACAGGAAAGGAATAATGTCTATATAGTCATTGAAACCCCTGTAATGAAATGCTGAATAGCAGTTCAGCATTTTAATTGCTTATACTAGCAATAGGATTGTATATACAGTATGAGTGCTCTCTTTCTGCACATTGATCTGTTCTCATTTTCAGTCCTTTTTCTTTTACTGTCTCTCCCCATCCTTTCTTTTATTTTCCTTTCCATCAGTCTTTTTCTACCACCCCACACCACTCCCTTCCACACACAAACCTCTCCCTACCACCCTTACACTTAGTGTATTTTTCTACCCTTCCCCATCCCTGCATCCGCATTTCTGTTTGCTTTCTTTCTTGGTGTTCTTGATGTATGTGCTTTTCCATACTCATATAAAGCCTGATACTTTGTCTTTTTATGAATTTTTATAATAACTAGCAACTTGGTGCGGTTTTTGACCTTTGACCTTTTGACCTCCCATTTTTCTGTGCAATTTTTAATGCACTTTTAATACATTTTTCTAGGTATTTTTACATGCTAATTTAACCATGTAATGTTATATTTGGATTTATATTTCTCTATCTATTTCACTTTATTTGTACATACATACTTAGTGTCATATTGTAACTTGTAGGCAGAAGTGCTTTATGCATCTCTGTAGTCACTATATAAAATTAAGTAGGAGCATAGGATCATGGGATGTTACAAGTTAAGGGGACCATAAGTCCATAAGAAACTCGCCAGCTATATAGGAGGAAGAAACGCACATTTATCTGGTAAATAATATCTTATTCTGCTCCATAAAACAAGCAAGCTTATTTTTAAAGATTATAGGATCATATGATGTTACAAGTTAAGGGGACCATAGGTCTATAAGAAACTCATCACCTATATATGTGGAAGAAACAAAGAAAAGTACTGTGACTTTAACACATTCTGGTATTTAACCTGGAGAGTTTGTAATGTTAGCCACACCCCATGACGAAGACTCGCTATAGAGTTGAAGCACTAGGATAATGTGCTACCTACTGCTCTGCACAATGAAGTAATGCGCATGTACTTTTTGGCTCCTGTATTTGGTATTTTATCCAGGTTTATTTGACCCTTTCCTGGAGTGCAATGGATTGTTTGTGTCCCCCCCACTACATGAACTGAAACTTTCAATTTTGGCCTAAAACTACATACCTTAAAAAATTATATATGTCTACCATATCCAACTCAGCTTGTGTTTGCATCCAAGTGCTAAGATGACATAATGGACCTATCAAGCTTTGCTTGGGTGGTCTTCTACAGAAATCTTCGTTTAGGGTATTTTCTCCTCACAGCTGGACAACTGTGCCCCATTATTTTCTGGACTGCCCTGTGTCTCATCTTTCAAGATTTCAGTATTATCATATTGCTGTAGCCTACGTTCTTAAATGTACCAATTAACAAGACCATCTCTCTCTTACAATTTTGGTGGCCTTCTCTTGTTCCCTATTGCTCTCAAGATTCAGTTTTTTTATTACCATCCTAGTTTTTAAGATACTTAATGGCCTTGCCTCAGATTACCAAACTAATCTTATTTTACTGTACACTTTCTCAGAATCATAGATCCTCAAATTCTGGCATCCTCCTAGTAATACCATTAACTAATCTGTCCTCTTTTGATGGTAGAGACTTCTCTCCTGCTACCCCTGCTATCTGTAACCTAGAAACATAGAAGCTGATGGCAGAAGGAGACCCATAACCCATCAAGTCTATCCATAGTTGGTACTATTTGTAAGAGTTAATATTCTCTGTTTGTACAATTATTTCATACTCACCCTGTAAAAAACTATCTAAAACCTGCATTTTTCTCCCTTGCCTTCCATTCTTCATTTTTCTCTCATTTCATTTACATTTCTTGTCTATTTTCTTGACTACCTGCCATGAAATCCCATAGTGATAAAACTGTGTTCCACCCAATACTTCCATTTATTGTATACTATTTACATTTTATATTTTTTGCATAATTATTTTCTATACATTTATTTTTATTGAAGTTTCTGATTTGATTTTCACTGTGAATCATTTGCATATGTAATTTGTATGAAATATGCTGTACAAACATGAATTGTATTAAGGTACAATACAATACAATTGTAATTTATATGCAGTCCTTCATGCCAGACAATAAGATTACAAACTTCTTTACAGAGAAACTAAATAAAAGCAGAAATTAATTTGAATTAGTGAAGAATTCAGGTACAGAAAACAACAGTAACAAATAACACAATAAATTATCATTCTCCCTATTGCACCACAATTTGTTCATTCTATCTGCAAAGCTGTCTGATTTTTTCAACAGCTTCCACAGTTTGGGGCAGCTTACATTACATATGATGCATGCTTCATTTTTGTGAAGCAAGTATTCGTCATTTTGCTACATTTCATGTCAGCTTTGCATGAAAGGTAGACCACCAAGGAGATAGTCTACCTTTTAGGTACAGCGGATGAAAATGCAGAATACACATGCAGGCTTTGAAAATCCAGCCCCAAGAGAGTACATTTAAAAAAAAATAATAGTTATTGAAATGTAGAAAATTTAATCTAAACTAAAAAACAATACTAATATTTCAGCTTAACTAAAGAGAGACAATTTTAGGATAAGCCAGAGAGAAATTGAATATCTCAAAGAGGAACAGTCAGCACAATGGGCCCCACACTCAAGTGTGGGGTGGTCCTAATGTGCACTTTGTGTGCAAACATATTTTGGTTTACTTACAGTTTACTGTAGTATAGTAGAGTGTATCAGACTGATTTTGTTTAGTTCTAGGATGACATCTTCTGGTATGACAAATCCCAGAAACCATTGTTGTTAACATTAGAACAGTAGGCAGCAGTGTGAGATTCAATAGATTGTAGGCTCTGGGAAATTTCATCCTCTGGTGGGATTGCAGTTTGATTGCTCTGAACATAGGGCATAGTATCTTCGTTAGACACTACAGAAAGATCTTGGCACATGGTATTAACACTGAAGAAGCACTTCAGACTGGGAACTCTTATGAATTTCTGTAAACCTAGGAGTGTCCCAAATTTATTGACCTCTGTTATGGGCACAGAGCTCAGGCATTTACTGAACACTCATTTTTGAGGTTCAGTGAGCTGTATTTGTAAGTGGTTTATGACATTACACTGTATTTGGTTCTGTTGTTCTGTAGGTTCTAATATTGTTTTCACCTCTGAAACTGTACTTGCCTGTTCCTGTGATGCATGTAATTCTTTCTGCCTCATTGTTGTACCCTATCTGGGAGTGCCAGCCTGGGAGTGAGTCCCAGGGTGGTAGCCTGGGTAAAAAATTGGCTGGACAACAGGACGCAGAGGGTAATACTGTAGTAAATAGAGTCAACTCCAAAGAAAGGGGCATTACTAGTGGAGTACTGCAGGGTTCAGAACTGGGACCGGTCATTTTTATGTCTTTATAAGTGACATTGTAGAGGGATTGGAAGGAAAAGTATGCCTCTTTGTGGATGACAAAGATCTGGAACAGGGTTGATACACAAGGGGGGGTGGAAAGGATGAGAAGGGACTTGGCAGGGTTGGGGGAATGGTCAAAAGTATGGCAGCTTAGATTCAATGCAAAGAAGTGCAAAGTAATGCACCTGAGAAACAAAAGCCCAGGGGAAGGGTACACAATGGGGGGGGGAGGTACTAACAACAGCAAAAATGGAAAGGGACCTGAGGGTAATCATATCAGATGATCTAAAGGTAGGCAAGCAATGTTACTTAGTTACTTGGTTTAATGGACAAAAGAAGGCAATTGCCCATCGAGATTGTCTTTCACACGTGCGGAACATTAACCCAATTTTAATTAAATAATCATTTATCAAGTTTGTTTTTGAAGACTGTAATTTCAGAAGAGTCCACTATGTCTTGTGGCAGTGTATTCCGTAACCTGGGTGCTCTAATAGTGAATAAAGTTTGCCTTTTGTTATTTGCTCTTTTAACTTCCAGTTGTTTATTGTGTAATCTGGTCACAATTTTCCTTGTAGAGTAAACTATACCACATTGTTGCATCAATACAGGTGACTGAAGAATTTTAAATAGCTGTAAGAGATTGCCTCTAGTTCTCTTAATTTGAGAGAATATAAACCAGTTTTCTGAAGTCTAGTGTCATAATCCAGGTGAGCAAGATGAGCAACAAGTTTGGTTGCCCTGCGCTGGATTTGTTCAATTCTTTTAATGTCTGAAATCAAGTATGGGCTCCAAAATGGTGAGCAATAGTCAGTATATGGCCTAACATGTGACCTGTACAAGGTCATAATACATTGTTCATTTTTGGAAATAAAGGTGAGAGCATTTGTTTGATTAGCTATTTTATTACAGTGAGATGAAGATGATAGTTTGTTGTTGACCAATATCTAAAGTGAGAAGACAGTAAGGAGGGCTGGGAGGGATACTGGGATGCATAGTGAGAGGCATCACCAGTAGAAAACAGGAAGTTGTCATCCCTCTGCACAGACATAGAAACATAGACTTTGCCAGCAGATAAGGACCACTTGGCCCACCTAGTCTGCCCATTTCCCTACCTACAGGATAAGCTGCAGATCTTAGTTAACCAACAACCTATTTCTTCCAACCCCCTACAAGAATTGCCTTATGTCTGTCCCATGTATTCTTGAATTCTCCCACAGTTTTAGACCTCACAACCTCCTCAGGAAGGCTGTTCCATGTGTCCACCACCCTGTCTGTGAAAACATACTTCCTCACATTGCACCTGAGCCATCCCCCCTCTATCTTTAAATTGTGTCCCCTTGTTCTTGCACATCTCTTTTTCTGAAAGATGCTACTTTCTTGGACTTTGTTGATTGCACTGAGGTACTTAAACATTTCTATCATGTCCCCCCCTCTCCCTCCTTTCCTCATGGGTATACATATTAAGCTCCTTTAGTCTCTCCTCATATGGCTTCTCTTGCAGACCCTGCACCATTTTGGTTGCCCTCCTCTGGACTGCCTCCATCCTGTGTATGTCCTTGTGGAGGTGGGATCTCCAGAACTGGATGCAGTACTCCAGATGGTGTCTCACCAACTGTCTGTACAGAGGGATAACAACTTCTTGTTTTCTGGTGGTGATGCCTCTCCCTAAACATCCCAGTATCCCCCCAGCCCTCCCTACTGCCTTCTCACATTGTTTGCTAACTTTAAGGTTATCTGATATGATTACCCCCAGATCCCAATCCATTTTTGTTGTTGTTACTACTACCGCCCCCATTGTGTAATCTTCCCCGGGGTTTTTGTTTCCCAGGTGCATTATTTTGCACTTCTTTGCATTGAATTTGAGCTGCCATGCATTTGACCATTCCTCCAACCTTGCCAAGTCCCTTCTCATCCTTTCCACTCCATCGTGTGTATCAACCCTGTTGCAGATCTTTGTGTCATCTACAAAGAGACATACATTTCCTTCTAGTCCCTCTGCAATGTCACTTATAAAGACATTAAAAAGGACTGGACCCAGTACTGAACCCTGCAGTGCCCCATGGTAACCCCTCTTTCTGCAGAGTGGACTCCATTTACAATTACAGTCTATGTCCTGTTGTCCAGCCAATGTTTTACCCAGGCTACCACCCTGGGAGCCACTCCCAGGCTGGTTAATTTGATTATTAATCTTTTATGTGGGACTGTGTCAAATGCCTTGCTAAAGTCTAGATAGGCCATGCCCACAGTCCCTCCCTGGTCTACTACTTTGGTCACCCAGTCAAAGAAATCAATTAAATTCATCTGACATGACCTTACCATTGTGAACCCATGCTGTCTTGGGTCCTGTGCGTAACTTTCCTCTATGTACTCAACAGACAGTTGGTGAGACCCCCTCTGGAGTACTGCATGCAGTTCTGGAGACCCCATCTCTGCAAGGACATAGACAAGGTGGAGGCAGTCCAGAGGAGGGCAACTAAAAATGCAGGGTCTGTACCAGAAACCATATGAAGGAGACTAAAGAAGCTTAATATGTATACCCTCGAGGAAAGGAGGGAAGGGGGGACATGATAGAAACTTTCAAGTACCTCAAGTGAATCAACAAAGTCCAAGAGGGTAGCATCTTTCAGAAAAAAGAAATGTGCAAGAACGGGGGGGGGCACAATTTGCAGATAGAGGGAGGACGGCCCAGGGGCAATGTAAAGAAGTATTTTTTCACAGAGATGGTGGTGGACACATGGAATGGGCTCCCTGAGGAGGTCATGGGAGCAGGAACAGTGGGAGAATTCAAGAATATATTGGACAGACATAAAGCAATTATAGTGGGGATAGTGGGGGTAGGAGGACGTAGGCTTTTGGTTAACTAGGATTTGCAGCTTATCAAATAGGTAGGGAAATAAGCAGACTATGTGGGCCAAGTGGTCCTTATCTGCCATCAAAAGTCTATGTTTCTATCTGCCCCTTCTTGTCCATCTATTTCAATGTTCTGGGGCTCCTTATCAGTACTGGGGAGAGAGAGAGAGAGACAGAGAGGACTGCTCCTCCTCAAAACAAATACTGTAGTCACTTGACTAGCCAGTTCTCCTGAACCAGCTTCTTACTTGCCACCAAGTCAGACTTTTTTTATTAAATCAAGCATGGTTATTTTGCCCAATCAAAAACCTGGTTGTTTTTGTAGTCCATTTGTCTCTAATCAACTTTTTGTTTTTGTTAGCACAGATCTTAGTGTCCAATTTTTCAAGTGTTTTGTCCGGACCTAATTTTAATTGTTTACATTCTGGGAATAGACGATAAAGTAACTCTGCTTTTTTTTCTTTTTGAGTTCTGCTGTTAGTTCTTCCTGTAGGTGTTCTGAGTCCCTCAGTATGCAACTGATAAGACTGAAAAAACTATGACCAGTGCTGATCTGTTATTCTTGAGGTTGATTGTCCGTATGTGCTCTCTTATCCTTTCCTTGAATCTATGCCATGTTCTACCAACATAAAAAGTTACCTACTCCTTTAATGTACCTATCAGATCTATCCTGGTGGACTAGTCAGAATTCTTCCTTCTTGATGCTCCCAACATTTTGTTTCCCCATTATGTCTTTCTGAGTACCTCTAACTCCAGACATACAATTATATCAGAATCCCTGGGTGGTCAATTTATTGGGTGTGATTCTTACAGTTCTGCCTAGCATCAAGTTGTTGTTTTGTTGTTTCATGTGTCTTGTGGTTTGCCAGTATTTTGCAGCAGTCTGTGATGCAGTGCTTGTATTGTGCTGCAGAGATGCCAATTCACATCTGCTGTCTCTTTCCCATCCCAAAGGGGACCCTAGTAGTTCATTCTCTTCTTCTAATCATTGTGTCTATGGCCTCAGAATGCTGTTTGTCAGCCATCACATGAAATCACCCCCTGTAAACTACCTTTCCCCCAGAGTATCAATTTGTGCTTCCAGGAGTATTTAGAGGACACCTTGGGGAACAAGATTCTGAAATTTCAATTAAAAGTATGCAGAAATGCCAAAGTTAGTAGCCATTTTCTATGATAGTTTAAAATGCATTGTTTCTATGTGCCCTGAATGCTGTTTGGCAGTCATCGCATTAAATCACTCACAAAAAACATCTTTCCCTTGGAGTACTGACTTGCACTTCCAGAGGTCTTTACAGTATCCAGTGATATGGGTGAATACAATTGAGTGACTACATTTGAGTGACTACCTTTGAGCGCCATGCAATAGAGTGAGTGGGATATGTTAGCAAATGTAGATATAGCTAGGGACGGTGAAACAATAATAGCAAGTGTAGAGAGAGTGATTGTAAGCGGGATCAAAGATGTAGAGGATGTGGGAAGTAGTTTTGGGTGGTCAGTCAAGCTGGCTGTGTGGTTTAGTGTAGGCAGTATATGCCTCTACTGCTGAACGATTCAGGTTCGAGCCTGGGCAAAAGAGCTATACATTTTGCAGTTTCTGTGTGTGTACACTTAACTTTTTTTGTTACCCCAGTTTCAGTCTCCCCTCGGAGTTGATTATAATAGCTGGAGGGAGACATGGGGGTGTAGCCCCCCACATTAAACTTGTTGTAAATGTGTTGTTTTTTCCTGTGGTTCGGACCATTGCTGTCTATGGGCCTGCTGTTGTGCACATCGCCGATGTGAATTTTTCAGCAATGTGCACTTGCTCATATGTTGATTGCTGTTGTGCGTTTGCTCATATGACATGGAACCTGTACTAAGGGCACCTTGGGGAACAGGATTCTGTAACTGCTGTCAAAAGTATACAGAAATGCCAATGTTAGGAGCCTTTTTCTGTTATAGTTTAAAATCCATTGTTTCTAGGAGCCCTGAAAGCTGTTTGTTAGCATCATATTAAATCACCCTTGAAAACCACCTTTCCTTTGGAGTGCAGACTTGTGCTTCCAGGATATTTAGCAGACACTGTGGGGAATACAGTTCTGAAATTTCAGTCAAGAATATGCAGAAACGCCAAAGTTGTGAGTCCTTTTCTGTTATAGTTTAAAAGGCATTGTTTCTATGGACCCACCATGCTATATGTCAGTCACATCAAATCATCCCCAATAACCATATTTCCCATGGAGTACCAATTTGTGCTTCTAGGGATATTTGGGGGACACCTTGGGCAATGTGATTCTAAAGTGTCAGTTGGAAGTGTGCAGAAATGCCAAACCTAAGAGTCATTTTCTGAGGTAGTTTAAAATGCATTGTTTCTATTGGCCCTGAATACTGTTTGTCAGCCATCACATTAAATCACCCCCAAAAATCACCTTTCCCTAATAGTACAGACTTTTCTTCTAGAGATATTTAGGGGACACCCAGGGAACATGATTCTGAAATTTCAGTTGAAAGTATGCAGAAATGCAAAAGTTAGGAACCATTTTCTGTGATAGTTTTAAATGTAATATTTCCATGGGCCCAGAATGCTGTATGTCAGCCATCACATTAGTTCACCCTTGAAAACCACCTTTCCCCTGAAGTGCAGACATGCACTTTTGGGGGTACCAGAACTAGAGAAAGACAGTGCACACACTGGGTACTGAGTTATGAAATATTTGCTTGTGCTAAGAACCATCGACCAGATACAGTACTCCTACATATAGACAAATCTGTGATCACTATTCTGACAGCTTAAAATCATTGTATCTATGGGCTCTGAATGTTGTTTGTTAGCCATTAGATGAAATACACCCCCCCCAAAAAAATGACCTTTCCCTTGAAGTACCAGCTTATCCTTCCAGTTGTATTCAGATGACACATTGGGGAACATGATTCTAAAATTTCAGTTAAAAGTATGCAGAAATGCCAATGTTAGAAGCAGTTTTTTTGATTGTTTTAAATACATTGTTTATATGGGCCCTGAATGCTGTTTTTCAGCCATCACATGAAATTGCCCCCCAATAACTACCTTTCTCTTGGCGTACCAGCTTGCACTTCCAAGGGTATTTAGGGGACACCTTGGAGAACATGATTCTGAAATTACAAGTACATGAGGATCTCTTGATGGTCAGTTGACTGGATGTGATTCTTAAAGTTTTTCCTAGTGTCATGTTGTTTCTGCTGTTTCATGCAGCACAGGGTTTTCCTGTGTTTTGTGGCAGCCAGTGACACAACACCATATTGTGCTTCAGAAATGCTGATACCCATATACTGTCTCTTTCCCATCCAGTAGGTGGCCCTGGCAGTCCATTGCCTTCTTCCAATGGATGTGTCTGTGATGCTGTTTTTCGGCCATCTCATGAAATCACCCCCTGAAAACTACCTTTCCAATGGAATAGCAATTTGTGCTTCCAGGGCTAATTAGGGGACACCCTGGGAAGCACGATTCTGAAATTTCTGTTGAAAGTATGCTGAAATGCCAAAGTTAAGAGCCATTCTCTGTGGTAGTTTAAAATGCATTGTTTCTATGCTCCCCCCCCCAATGCTGTGTGCCAGCCCTCACATGAAATCACCTTTGAAAACCACCTTTCCCTTGGAGTACCAACTTGTGCTTCAGCAGTATTTATGAGACACCCATGGGAACATGATTTTGACATTTAATTCTAAAGCATGCAGAAATGCCAAAGTTAGGAGTCATTTTCTGTGATGGTTTATTGTTATTATACTGTACTGTAGTTTTCTAAAATGTTGCTTTCAGGGTCCATGCTTCGCTTCCATTACTGTCACACTGAAATACACAAGCTGAAGATGTATTTTTATTACTGGGAATAGATTGTAAAATGTCATTATATTCATAATGTATTACCATTGTTGGTACTCACTTGGTGGCCCATGAAATGCCACTCCCTGTCATATGGGTCTACATAATGGTCCTCTTTGAGGACAGTACTGGTGGCCATGGTTTGCCATCTGGCAGCACTGGTTGGTGCCATCTACTGTTGATTGCCTTCCCTTCCCTGGGCATCTCCCTCTGGAACACAGGTAGCCCTTGAGCATCCAGTAATGATACAATATTGAACATGGCTGTTTTAGTCTGTGTATTCACTGCATAATAGAATAGCAATATATTGCATGTATTGTACTGTACACACTCTTCTTCCATTCATCATTTACTCACACTGAGTGGGTGTGGTGAACACCCACCCCTGTGGGCTGGGGAACCCCACCACAAAGTGACTTGGTGAAATTGGAAGTCTTGCTTCAGCCATGTTTCAAATACCTGTTCTACTGTATATACTGTGTTTTATGATTTTCATTTCTGGTACATACCTTTCCTAGAGGTGGGACCATAGCATGTTCAGTGAAGTGATGCTAATATTAATACCTCAAATCTTCAATCTGTAGTAGTTTTTGTGCATTTGGATATTGAGGGCATTAAATTATGTTTTCACTATCATACCCACATCACTTTTGTCAATAGATATTTAAGGGTACAGGTACAGTACTCTGTTTGGTCTCATAATGACTACTCCCCCAGCAAGGTCACTTTTTGTGTGCAGTCCATGCTATTATTCTCATTTCTGGGTTTTACCATTCCTAGAGGGGAAATAACATATGTGTCATACTGCCATGTTCTTTTTAATAAGTTCAGTTTTAATGCTTTTCTGTTTTTTTGTTTTTTTTTGTTAATGGATATCATGTGCATGACATTATTTAAAAAAACTCTAATGTTGATATTACTTTTGTGAATATGCATATAATGGTACATGTACACTATTTCATCTAGTCATACTAGCAAACCTCCTCCTCCCCTTCCACACTGACATTCTAGTCTGTGCTATGAGGTACTTGGGGTTGGGCATCAAATTTTCATGAAAGTTAATTATGTTAAAATCTATTTCTGTACCAACACAGTACTTCTGTTTGATCCTGCTGAAATCTAACCTGTATGTTGTCCTAAAGCCTCTAACCATGTCATGCCTGTAATCTCCCTTCCCCCATTTTCACAGTTCACAGATATTTCAGACAGTTATTAACATCTGAATAAGGTGGCAAATACTTGGCTCCAAATTTAGATGTTGTCATGGTGACCAAGTGAAAATCAATGTGTTGGAGGTTGTAAGGTGCAACTCATCCTAATTCAGTGTTAACAAACAGGAATGGAACTTTCATCCTGGTCAGAGTTCATTTTATATCAAAACAGACAAAACAGCACTCATACTCCAGAACCAGGAGCTGCTTAACTCCAGTGAAGACAATGATGCCAGGTTATATGATCAAATCTATTTATTCTGAAGTTATCCACTTAGTGAACAGTGTTGTTACAGACACACCTGTAGTCCATGTTCAGGTACCCATTTTATATAGCACAGGAAACATAGAAACATAGAATGTGATGGCAGATAAAGACCGCTTGGCCCTTTCAGTCTGCCATTTCTCCTTACCTACACCATTACATCAGACCATGCCCAATCTACATCTTTTCCTTCCTCCCCCTTCTTTTCCACTATGATTCCTTTGTGATTTTCCCATGCATTCTTAAACCGCACCATTATTTTTGCCCCCAACCACCTTGCTGAAAGGCTGTTCTAGGAATCCACCACTCTTTCTGTGAAGAAGTTTTTTTCTCACATCTCTCCTGCTGAATCTACCACCTCAGCTTCACAGCGTGTCCCCTTGTTCTTGTGCAACTTTTCTTCTGAAAAATACTCCTCTCCTGTACCTTTTTTATCCCCATGAGGTATTCAATGGTCTCTATCATGTCTCCTTCTTCTTCTTCTGTTCCATGGTGTACATATGGAGATCCTTTAGTCTTTCCTCATATGGTTTTTGATGCAGACCCTGCACCATTTCAGTTGCCCTCCTCTGGACCACCTCTACTCTGTCTATGGCCTTCCTTAGATGTAGGACTGGATTTTCAAAAGGGCCCCTTAGACCGATGTAAGGTGCATCAAACAACCACCTTGCAACAAAACCAGGTGTAGAGATGTGCAAAATGCATGATTTTCATTCTGCTAAATATTTTGTGAAGTTCACGCATTTTGCGAGATATTTCGTGGCTGTGAAATGCAAAATTCTGCCAGCGAAATCACGAATTTCACCTGCAAAATCACACATTTTGCTAGCAAAATGCAGAATTTCACCTGCAATTAGCAGAATTTCACCGCCCTCTGGTGAAATTCCGCTGCTCACAGGCAAAGTTCCACATTTCATGGGTGAAATTTGTGATTTTGCTGGCGGAATTTTGCATTTTGCACCTGTGAAATTTATAGGTGAAATGTGCGAATTTCGTGAAACATTTCACATGGCAAAATTCATGATTTCACCAGAATTTTACTGGTGAAATTAAAGTTTGCTACAACACTAACCAAGTGCACCAAACACTGTACCCTATTTTGCAAGAAATGCGTTCTCTGTGGCAAAGTCCCCCCAGAATGATGCAAGAAGTCTGCTGCATCAAACATATGATACATGGGCTGAGAATGAGGCAATGCTGATGCAAAAATGCAATGAAAGGAGTGAGATGGAGCAAAACTGACCACAGGTTGAGTCAAAAATATGATGCAGAGTGAAAAATGACACAAATTGAGCCAAAAACATGAAGCATGTTGAGTCTAAAAAATGAAGCAAATTCAGTCAAAAAAACACATGCAGGAAGAAAAGTGACACAAAGTTGAGTTTAACAACAACATAAGTTGAGTCAAAAAAATGAAGCAAGCTGAGTCACAAAAATTAAGCAAATCGAGTCAAAATAATCATGCATGGAGCAAAAACAGTGCAAACTGAGTCAAACATTACACAAAAACACTGTCAACTAGCCCTGCAAGGGAACATTGACTCTATAGCCAACTTCCTATATAATCTATCCTCACCTTTATACAGTATGCTCTAGTGTCAGTTAGACCAGCTCTGGCTGGTCTGACAGTAGCATGTATCTTCAGTGCACTGTCAAGAGCTTCCACATTTGAACATCAAAAAAACGGGAGGTGGTGCATCATTTTGTTGATGCAAGCCCTGTTGCAACATGGGGCACCCATTTTTTTGATGCAAGCCACTTTGGCAAGTCAGTTCTGCTTTTGACCCAAGCAGCATTAGAAAATAAGAAATTATATAAATGTTGATGCAGCTTGCTCCTTGCATCATTTTTTTCTGTAGCAAGTAAAGTGTATCATTCTTGGGCCTTTGAAAATCAAGCACATGGTCTCCAGAATTAGACACCATACTCTAAGTGGGTTCTTACCAGTGATCTAGATAGAGGCAACACCATCTCCCTCTTTCTGCTGATGATACCACTCCCTATGTACCCCAGCATTCCACTCACCCTCCCTACTGCCTTGTTGTACTGCCTGCTCACCTTTAGGTCATCTGATATGATTATCCCCAGGTCTCTTTCATGCTTGGTGATTGTCAATAACACTTCACCCATTTTGTACTTTGCCACTGGGTTTCTGTGCCCTAAGTGCATTTTTTTGCACATTTTCACATTGAAACGCAGCTGCCATGCTCTTAACCACTCCACTAGTTTTCTCAGGTCTCTGCTCATCCTTTTCACCCTTCTGGAGTGTCCACCCTATTGCAGATTTTGGTGTCATCTGCAAAGAAGCAGACCTCCCCTTCTTGCTCCTCTGCAATGTCACTTATAAAGAGATTTAAGAGGACCAGTCCCAGCACTGATCCCTGAGGCACCCTGCTTGTCACTCTCCCTTCCTCAGAGTGAACTCCATTTATCACCACCCTCTGTTGCCTATCCCCTAACCAACTTCTTATCCAGTTTACCACCTTTGGACTCACTCCTAAACTACCCAGCTTGCTTACTAGTTTCCTATGTGGCACAGTGTTGAACGCTTTACTAAAATCTAGGTAGGCCACATCCACCACTCCACCCTGATCCTTGGTCACCCAATCAGAGAAATCTATTAGATTTAATTTGACATGACTTCCCCCCCATGAAGCCATGCTGCCTTGGGTCTTGTAACCCACTGGATTTAAGATATTCCACAATACTTTCCTTCTGCATTGATTCCATTAACTTTCCACCACTGGTGTCAGGCTGACTGGCCTATAATTGTCAGCCTCCTCCTTGCTACCACTTATGTGTAGGGGGACCTTATTCACCCTCCTCCAGTCCACCAGAACCACTCCTGTTTCCAGTGACCTGTTGAACAGAATTGTCAGAGGTGCAGCCAGTATTTCCCTGAGCTCCCTCAATACCCTTGGAAGCACCCCATTTGGCCCCATTGCTTTGTCCACCTTCAGATTAGCAAGTCTCTTCAGAACTCTTGCCTTCAAAAAAGGACCAGTGTCCACCTCCCTCCATCCAAAGCTTTTGTTACTTTTTTGTGGCCCCTCCTCATCTCCTTCCTCTATGAACACTGAACAAATGTATTTGTTCAGGATATCTGCCTTTTCCTTGTACCCCTGTGCACAGTCTCTCTCTTCCCTTTTTAACTTTACAATCCCACCCCTGGCCTTCCTCCTTTTGCTTACATACACTGTATGAAAATGTCTTGTCCCCTTTCATTACCTCCTGGGCTATTCTCTCTTCAGTTTGTGCCTTTACAGTCCTTACTGCTTTCCCTGTCTCCCCCTGTTTTCCCTGATACACCTCCCTAACCTCCTCCCTCTGCATCTCTTTATACCTTCTGAATGCTACCCTTTTAGCTTTTACCTTTTCAGCCACTTCTTTTGAGAACCATAGTGGTCTCTTTTTCCTCTTGCTTTTTCTCACTTGTTTGATGCAAAGGTTTATTGCCTTTACTATGCTCTCTTTTATCTTCGCCCACTGTTCCTCCACCCTACCCAGGTCACCTACCCCTTCTAGGTCATCCCAGAGGTATTCACCCATCTTTTTAAAATCTGCCCTCCTGATGTCCAGGATCCTCACCCTTGTGTGGTTTGATTCTGCAGCTGTCCTTATACTGAACCACACCATATGGTGATCACTGGTCCCCAAGTTGCCTCCCACCTTGACATCTGTAACACTGTCCCTGTTAGTGAGTACCAGGTCCAGTATTGCCCCATCATGAGTGGGTTCAAGAAATTCAAAAGTTATGCCAGCATAGGACAACAACACCAGAGGTGGAAATCTCTGGGAAAGCATGGCCTTGGATGTGTCCCCTTTTCTCCCAGGATCACTTAATGAAATGTGTGCACACTATATTTTTAACATCTGTTTAGCATATAGGGGATAGTGTGTGTCATGTAAGGTATTGTATTTTGGTGCTTATGCTTATTTGCACAGTGCATGATGTGTACACAGTAATGTACATATTGCAGTTTGTGAAAATTATGCTTGTTTTAAACAGTATTAGCAGTTGCATTAGGGCCTTATAAAAGTGCTGTTTATTTTTGCCAGACAGTATCATTTCACAACATCCAGACTCTCAGGAAAGAAGAACACCAGTGGTAGAAATCTCTGGGAAACCATGGCCTTGGATGCGTCCCTCTTCCCCTGGGGAGTACTTAATGAAATGTGCATACACTGCATTTTTTACATCAATTTAGTGTATAAGGGATAGTTTGTGTCATGTATTGTACTGTATTTTGGTGCTTATGCTTACTTGCACAGTGTATGATATGTGTGTGGTAATGTGTAATGTGCATACTGTAGTATGTGAAAATTGTGATTTTTATACAGTATCAGCATTTGAATTAAGGCCTTATAAAAGTGTTGCTTATTTTTGCCAGGCAGTATCCTTTCACAACATCCGAACTTTCAGGAAAGTAAAAAAAAAACAGTGGGGAAATCTCTGGGAATCCATGGTCTTGGATGTGTCCCCCTTTCTCCCAAGAGCATTTAATAAAATGTGGTATCTCTCCTGTGTTTTCTACACATTACAGTGTACTGTGTGGTATCATAGGGGTTGCTTTTACTGAAATATTTCACAGTGTAATACATTTCACAGCACAATATACTGTAGTGTCCACTACATTTTAACATTGTAACATTTCAATACAGATGAAAACATCATAAGCATAATTACATAATATATTAGGTGCAGTATCTTACAAAACAAATTGTCATAGGAAAACAAAATTCAAACAATTAATACAGTACAGTACAGTACAATGTGTTATTCATATTCCAGTTGCATGCCCTAGCTTGGCAACCGCAACAGGCAGCATGCTATGTAAGTGTGCATTGTGTCATTTGCAGTGTCTTTTTAACATCTTCCAAAATTGCTTGATGCTATCAGTGAGTTATTGCTTTGTTTTTGAGTTTCTCTTTCTCCTGATAAACATTTTCATGGAATGCCACATCATCTCAAAAGTATTCATAACTGGAGACCTGGTGTGACAAATATAACAACTTACTGTAGATACAAAAGTACCAGAGACACAACACTTTTTTTTTTACTATGGCTTCTGTTCAGTACAGTGCTTACACTGATGGTGTCCTGACCTGATTAATTGCAGCAGCTGCAATAACCACTGCTGATGCAGTGTGTTTAGGGTCATTGTGTTGAAATAATTGAAGTCATATGGATATTTTCTCCTTATGCATTTCTGTACTGCTACCACAATGATATGTTCTCTGAAGAATTTACCATCCGTGTTCCTATGGTCATAAGTCAAGTGGCACTGTTAACAATATGTGACATGTTTATGGTTTCTCAAACTAAAATTTTGCATCACTAGCTCTCAAATATGCACAGTGGGCTGTGCCCATGGTTAGATATGGAGCTCCAAACATGAAGCTTTAGTGGGTGCTTTGGATTCAGCTTCATTGAGTCCCTGCCCTGCTTACGAAATGCCATAGAAGTAAATTGCTCTAAAGACACTGTCTCATCGAACAAAATGATGTCATGAAACATCTCCTTATTATGTATCCATGTCCTGGCCTTTTTCTGTCTCTTTTCATTGTTCACCCCCACTTACAAAAAGCAGATATGTTATGAGATGCAACTTACTATGATAACACAGTATAAGATACAATTTTATCACAGTAATGCCCAGTTTTATGGTGGCCTTACTGTGCTCTCCTCTATGTCCACCCCCTTTGGCAGTACTTTTGCTTGACAGAGGAGACAGATGCCACTACCCCATGTTCAGTGGATAGACATTCAACAGTTTTCCTTGTGGAGGTCTCATCATCCTTTGTTAGCATGCTGTTTGCAAGTAGCATTGTATCCCTGTGTTCAGAAAGAATAAAATTCTAATAAAGGACTTAACCACAATTACATCAGTAAATTACTGCAGGTAAATTAATAATGCTAAACTATAGTAAATTGTATAGTGTCAATGAGGTCAGTAACAGTGCTATACAGGTGAGCACCTGGTGCAGACAGTAGGCCATGTTGCATGTGGAACTGGGACAGGGCATTTCAGGTGTGAACTCAGTCCACTATCCATGATGGAGATTCAGTTCTCTTCAGAAACACCCAGATCTTCTGGCTGCTTTCAGCTTCAGACCACATCCCCCTCAGTGCTGCCCTGATCTTGACTTGTATCTTCTTCACCATTGTGCGTGGAAGATGTGATAGCAGCTAATGAGTTGCCAGCTGTGTAAGTCCATTATTTGTTTGGTAACATCAGTGGGTAACATACACTAAAATGCAAATATGTATAGCAGCTGTGGATTTCAATATACTGTATCTTTGCTGAAATATTTCAGTAAGATATATTTAAAAAAAAAATCAGAGTATCATGTCACCTTACCTGTTCTCCAGTTCGATGCAGTAATGCCCAGGTTGTTAAAAAAGGGTGAAGGTGTTTTTGATGGGAAAGTCTTCATGTTGTCTATGAAGCAGAGGGCAGCTTAAATGTCTCTTGTGAGCCAATGCATTTTTTTTTCACAAGCAAAAGACAGAATCAGTTATAATTTCAGAATTTTTTGTAGCACAAACATGACATTTTGTACACATATTCCCCAAGGTATCCTCTGAAGTCCCCTAAATGCCCAGCTTGTTAAACAAAGGGTAAGTTGGTTTTGAGAGGGAAAATCTGTGTATTGTCTGCGAAGCAGAAGGCAGCTTAAATGTCTCCTGTGAACCAATGTATTTGCTTCAATAGCAACAAACAGAAGCAGTTATAACTGTTAAATTTCTTATGGTATAAACATGGAATTTGGTGTGCCTAGTCCCAAAGGTGTCCCTAGAGTGTACACTAAGCCAATGTTTCAAAACAAAGGGAGAAGTGTATTTTTTGGGTGCATCTATATGGTGTTGGTAAAGCAGAGTGCAACTCGATATTGTGATTTCCACTTCAAATGTCTCATGGCAGGGCCTGCTTTCACTTCGCTAATACCATACAGAAGCAAGCATAACCATACCTCTCAACCTCCTGCCTCATAAATCAGGGACAAGGCTTAAAAAAATCAGGGACAAAGGCCCAAAATCAGGGACACATTTTTAAAATTGGTGCTATTCACTCAGGAAGCTGGCAGAATAAGGGACTCAGTGTATAATACATTTTCTGAAGAATAAGAAGTCTGCAACTGTATTGTTTGACAAAATTTTATTCTTACAATCATCACCATTTAGTCGGAGGAACACAGATTTTAGGAGGGACAGAGTAAAATTTTGAGGCGAAAATCAGGGACATCCCTGAAAATCAGGGACACTTGAGAGGTATGAGCATAACCGTTGAACTTATTATGTTATAATCACAAAATTTGGTGTGCTTATTTCCCACAATGGCCCCCACAGTCCTCCATAAGCCCACATTTCCAAATAAATGGTAAAGTGGTTTTCAAGGGGTACTTATATACTATACAGTGTTGGTGAAGCAGAGTGCAGCTTGACATTTTGCAGAGATAACTTTCAACTCACAAACACCATACAGTCACACACACACACACCACAAGCCACCTTTTCTTTGGACTATTAAATGGCTCCTAACTTTGACATTTTTTGCTTACTTAATAGTACCTAACAGTATAATAAGTTTATAGTACACTGTATAGTTAAGTTTTGGATCACTGTAGAGTCAACAAATGCATATATGTCACAGTTGAAAATGGCACACCATGGTAGTGATCAGAAATTGCATCTTAATATACTGGCATGGAAATAAATAAACATGGTCAGTATTGCACAGGTGACACACACCAATCCTACAGGAACACGGAACCCAATTTCATTTCATTTTATTTTATTTATTCATTTCACAAGGAAAAGCCTCCATTGAGCAAGTTAATTTTCAAGGAGGTCTTGGGAAGGACTGTACACAAGTCAGGAACAACATGTATGGAACAGGATAACACATAACTATTGAACACTAGCACACAGAAACACAGTCAGGGAACAATAAAACACAATAAAAATAATATAAGACTCAAAATACAATATACAATAAGTATTACATAAAATTCAACAGCTTTCAGATCTATTCTAGTATTGTCACATGAGCTGAGTCAGAATGTAACATGGCTAAAAAAGAAATCTGTCATAGTTCATCCACAGGAGCAGATCACAATACATAGTTGTCCAATGAGAGTCTTGAAGGTACTGAGGCTAAGTTTCAAGGAGAATTGCAATGAGTTCCATGCTACAGGAATAACATAACTGACTGCAGATTTTTGAGAACTGCACAGCATATTTTGGTGTGTCCAGGAGAGTATAGTTATTCTTTCTGAGTGAGTAGCTACTGTGGAACATGCGGAAGAGCTCTGTGATGTAGTATGGAAGTTAATTTAGTAACACCTTATATGCCCATGTATACAGATTTAATAACCTCCTGGCAGCTAAAGAGGACCAGTCAATTGTTGTGTATAAATCAAAGTGATGGGTCCTAAGGTAAAGGCATCTGTGATTATCCTAAGTGCCCTGTGGCAGAGCACATCTAATTTGGCAAGGCAAACAGCAGAATGATGCCTGTAAATTAGGTCTGCATAGTCAAGAATGGGTAGAAAGGTAGCCTGGACCAGACATTTCTTGGCATTGGGTGTGAAACAGTGCTTGTTCCTATAACAGAAGTCATGTCTGGCCCTGAATTATTTGAACAGAGACTCGATGTGGGCAGAGAAGGATGATCTGGTATTGATCCATACACCTACTGTACATATTTGTATTGGTCTACTGCTTCAAGTGTTATCATCCAGTAGTGTCGTGATAGCATGGGCTGAAGGGCCAGTTGAGGATGCAATGTTTGGGGCAAAGAACATAACCTTGATCTTACTGGCACTTAAAAGCAGTTTAGATTGAAAAAGGTTGCTCTGCAGTTTATCTAAGGCAGTTTAAAAGACAGAGCAGGCTGCACCAATATTAGGACTTGAGATTTACAGGGCAGTGTCATTCACATAAACATGCATACTAGCTTTGTTAATAGTTGCACCCAGGTCATTGATGTAGATCCTGAGAAGTAAAGGGCCAAGGACAGACACTCGAGGGACACTGCTAAGCAGGAAAGTACAGGCAGAATAATGTCCTTCTGCTTTGACTTGCTGCAACGGCCCAGTTAGATAGTTAGAAAACCAGTATAGGGGAGCTAGGCCAATTCCAATATTATGCAGCATTTGAACTAGGATGTTGTGATCAACCATATCAAAGGCTTTACTTAGATCAAGGAAGATAGCTCCTATAACTTGTTTATTGTTAATGTCTCCTAATCAGTCATTAGTGACTTTAGCTAGGACAGCAATAGTACTATGTTTCAGTCTAAAGGTGTATAGGAGGGTGCAACTGTATTAGAGTACTCTAAGAAAATTCTCAGTTTGGTGTTAACTAATTTTCCCGGTAGCTTAACCAAAATATGGAGGATGGAAATAGATCTTTAATTACTAAGATTACAGGCATGACTGATTTGAAGAGGGGTATAATATGCACTGTTCTCCATAACAAGGGGAGGCTGCCACTGAAGAAAACCAGATTAAACAGATGGGTGATGTGAGTCATGAGCTTTTGGAAGCCTACTGTAAGGAAGAAAGGGCCCAGGCCATCAGCAGCTTTACTTTTTTTGGTATCCAACCCTAGAAGGAGTTGACTAGAAGCCAAATGAGTTAACCAGATGGTTTTGTAATTGAATAGTATCCAGGGGAAGGATAGGGTAGGTTGCAGCTGGGGATTTCTCAAAGACCAGGCCAGCAGATGAAAAATGAGAATTTGCTTAATCCAAAATGAATTCCTTGTCAGAGATCACTTTACCATCTGCAATTATTTTTTGTGGCAAGGAGGGGACCAGTTAAAGTATCTTCAATTGATTTAACAGTTTTCCAAAACATAGCTGTGTTGTTTTATTTTATTTTATTTGTGTTTGAGTGGTGTGCGTAATTATTGTGTTTGTTTTGGTTTTGTGGTTTGTGGGTAATAATTTCTGCTGTTTGTGATGTGTTGGGGAGGTATAAAGATGGTCAGGCAGTATTCCCACACCAGGCTTAGGGATCTCTGCCCTTTTGACTGCCCCCCATTGTCTTTTGAGGCTTATAGGAATTGTCTGGCCTTGGGGATAATCAGGAGAAGGAAGGGGTGGAAGGGGTGGGGGATAACTAGGCCTGGTGGGGAAATTTAAAGGGGCAGTCAGATTGAGGTGGTAGGGACACAGAGACACCATGGGACAAAATGGGACCAGAATAGGGGTCCTCCCTCTCTGGTTTCCATACCCAAGGGCCAAACTGTGTGCAGACAGGTTGCGAGGTCTTCCTCGATGGCCTATCCTACCTGGGTGGTGTTATGTAATGCCAGGTCTATCAATAATAAGACTGCTATAATAGCAGATCTTGTTGGGACATCTGACCTGGCATGCATCATCGAGACCTGGCTGGATGATAATGCTGGCCCTATATTGGCTTCAGCTATTCCGGCGGGGCACTCAGTGATACAGCACCCAAGGATGGATTGTAGGGGAGGGAATGTAGCCATTTGGTTTAACACTGAACTGGGCCTTGTGGATGTCCCAGTGGGGTCCACTAAATCCTTTGAATATATTGTGGGTGCAGGTGTGGGATGTAGGATTCTGCTCATCTATCATCCACCAGCAGATGGGAAAGAATTCATACAGGAGATAGTGGATTTCATTGTCGATACGGTGTTGGAATCCCCCAGATAGTTAATTCTGGGGGATTTCAATGCCTGGGTCAATGATGAACTCTTGAGCTTTGGTCAAGATCTCCTCCAGCTTATTGACTACACTGGGCCTCACACAGGTTGTTTCCTCTGCAACACATATTGGTGGTCATCCATTGGATTTAATGTTCCTCCTGGGGATGGAGATCTCTGACTTGGTGGTGGAACCAGTTGGTTGGTCTGACCATCACACCATAAGGTTCAGTTTTGGGGCTCCCCCCAAAGGACCTGCCCCTATGGAGATGGTCCAGTACCACGCTTTGAGGAGTTTGACCCTAGATTCTATTACATGGTTTAAAAGCTGCCTTGAGAACAGGTCACAATGTGTAAAAATTGCAGAAGTGCGCTCTGATGCCAAACATGTGCGCTCTGGTGTTCCACAGGGATCCATTCTGGGACCACACCTTTTCAGCCTGTTTCTCAACACCTTACCGGATGCCTGCCCTGAACCAATTATACTCTTTGCAGATGATGCGGTAATCCTTGCCGCACACCATGACCCTTACCAGCTGCAAGGAAAACTCCAGCTTTTTTTCTCCACTGTCGAGAACTGGTTCATTCAGCATAAACTGATCCTTAACCAGAAAAAAACTAAGTCCAAGATTTTCAGTAGTTCCCACAATAAACATAAGCACCACCACCTTTCCATTAACACCAGTCATGATGGCCCACTGGAGCAGGTCCACACTTCTAAATACCTTGGGATCACACTCGACTCCCACCTCTCATACACTGACCACATTAATAATGTGGCCAAAACTGCCAACTCCAGACTAGGCCTGCTGTTCCACCACAGGTGACACCTTACCCCTGAAGCCCTGGCAGTTGCCGTCCAGTGATCCATCATTGCCACCATCGACTATGGCCTCATCATATATGGCTCTGCTACTGTTACTGCACTCAAACGAGTAACCATCTCCCTCAACAAGGCTTGTCGGCTCATGATGGGCACCCAACGCCTGACACACACCTGTGACCTCTACTCCCAAACCAACTGGCTGCAACTCAACAAACGTATAAAATACCAAACCTGCATACTTGCTAAGAAAATTCTGATGGGTCTTACCCCTCCCAGAGTCTCTACTCTCCTACAACAAAATAATTGCTGCAGAACTACTATGGGGTCCAAATCCTTGAAGCTCCAAATCCCACGTTGTTGCATGACCCAGGGTCAAAGAGCTTTTTCTTACTGGGCCGCCAGCTGGCTGAATGGTCTCCCCCAATGACATCACCACTGTCTCAATGCTCGGCACCTTTAAAACCAGGATCCACCACTCACTGACTGCCTCTGGCACCTGTGACTGCTATCTTTAACTGTACCACCCTTCTCCTGGACTCCCAACATGATAAACGTATCCTTTTGCTCTCTGCTCCATTAGCAGTAGCATTCACTGATGACCTCAGCCTCCTAGCTCTTACCCCCTCTGCCCTGCCTAACTCTGGCACTTTCTGTCCTCTGACAATGCCTTCTGGCTGCAGCCCCTCCCTCCCTCCTCTTCCCCCTCCCTCCCTTTGTCACACCACTTCTGCCTTCCTTTCCACCTGTCCTCCTCCACCTGCCTCCCTTTGCACCCTTCATCTACTGCTCCCCTACTCTTCTGATGCCTATTTCCTCTTCCTCCCCTTTTATTTCTTCCTCTTTATACCCATTACCTCTATAATACCCCTGCTAGCAATAGTTACTGTATAGCACTATGTATTGTAAAAATATGTGTTACAAACTGTGATTATGTACTGTCTTGTTGTAATCCTTGATGTGGAACCTTTGTAAAAGAGCCCTGGCTCAAAGGTATTTGTGATCCTAGACCTGAATAAATAAATAAAAAAAAATAAAAAGATGGTCTAATGGCAGTGCTGGACCTATCAGGCTTTTTGAGTGAATACTTGGATCCGGGGGACCTGGTGCTTGCCTATAATAGGGCGGTAATGGGTGCCTTGGACTCCATTGCTCCTTCTTGTGTTCATCCACTCACCCTTTGCCCAAGATCCCCATGGTTTGATAGGGCCCTGAAGGAGTTGAGGAGAGTGGGTCGAAGGCTAGAGAGGTCTTGGCAGAAATCAGGCCTGGAGGTTGACAAGCTTAGATTGATGGATCATTATGTAGTCTATCGATCGACAATTACCCATAAGAAAGCAGAATTCCTATCCAGGAAGATTGCCACTGCACAGACTTGACCAGCTGAGCTCTTCCAGACTGTGGACAGATTGTGCAATCCAACCTGTCTCCGGTCTGGTGGAGCATTGTCACAAGAGAGATGTGATGATTTTACTCGATTCTTTGCAGGTAAGGTTATTACCATCAGGCCTGGCATCCATCTGGCCCCCTCTAAGGGGTGCAGCAGAGGTCAGCAGGAGGCTGCAAGCACCTGGACTATCTGGTCTGACTTTGGCCAACTGGATATTGTGGATGTTGTGAGGATCATTCAGACTCTGCAGCCAACCAGCTGTAGTTTGGATCCAGGCCCAAAGCATCTCCTTGTGGGGTGTGTGGATAAAATCAGTCCAGTCCTGGCTGAGATGGTCTGGCAGTCATTGGAGAGGGGGATTTTTCCAGATCCCCTTAAGGAAGCGGTTGTTCAACCGCTCCTGAGAAAGCCTTCCCTTGAGCCAGATAATCTTGCTAACTACAGACCAGTCTCTAACCTGCCTTTTGTGGGTAAGACTATTGAGAAGGTGGTTGCGCAGCAGCTGGATGTTCATTTGTCTATCCACATCTACAGTTCTCTCCAGTCGGGATTCAGGAAAAGGCATAGCACTGAGACGGCCCTTGTTCATGTGCTAAATGATCTTCTAATGGTGAGAAATCGGAAGACCCGTTCCATCTTGGTCTTCCTTGATCTCTCCATGGCATTTGACACTGTAGACCATGGTGTGCTATTGGAGCATCTGCAGCTCATCTGTGGATTGTCTGGTACTGTCCACAGGTGGTTTCTATCTTACCTTGAGGGTAGGACACAAAGAGTGGTCTCTGGAATTTATTCCTCTGACCCTCTCCCCCTATTCTGTGGGGTGCCACAGGGCTCCATTTTGGCACCCATGTTGTTCGCAGTGTATATGCTACCATTGGGGGACATTATTAGGCAGTACAGGCTGAGTTTTCACTGCTATGTAGATGATACTCAGCTGTACATGTCCTTTGCACCAAATCAGGGTGATGTTCTTATGGTGTTTAATAGCTACCTATCTGAGATCCAAGATTGTATGAGTTCTAGTTGGCTGAGGTTGAACCCTGATAAGACTGAGGTGTTGGTGGTGGACCCTTGATTGTCAGATGGTGGGTGTGTTGGCAGGACAACCCTCTGGTCTTTTGCTCGGGGGTGTCCAGCTGACCACCTCAGACCGAGTGCAGAACCTGGGTGTTATTTTTAATGATGACTTGACCTTGAAATCACAGGTGTCAGCCATTGTCAAGACCTCTTTTTACCATCTGAGGAATATTGCCTGGGTGAAACACTTGGTTCTTTCTGATGACCTTCCTATCTTGGTCCACACATTTGTGACCACTCACCTTGACTACTGCAACACCCTATACCTAGGGCTTCCAGTGGTTGATCTCCATCACCTACAGCTGGTGCAGAATGCGGCTGCCAGGTTGTTGACTAGTACGTCCAGAACTAGTCACATAACACTTGTGCTCTACGGACTGCACTGGCTGCCAGTGTGATGGCGTATCATCTTCAAGGTCATTTTACTGACCTACAAAGCCCTTCATGACCAGGGACCCCACTACCTGAAAGATCTATTTTCTCCCTACTGCCCTTACTGACCACTTCGATCCACCAATGAGGGATTGCTAGAGATTCCCAGGGTGCAATTACAGACATCTGGGGCCCGTCCTTTTGCTTATATGGCCCCAACCCTGTAGAATTCTTTACCTTGTCGGATAAGGGACTGCCTGATCATCCAAGGTTTTAAAAAAGAGCTTAAAATGTATTTATTCAGCCTTGCATTTATAAATGAAGTTTAATATAGTGCTGCCAAATTATGTTTTAGACTGACTTGATTATTGTTTTCATTGTTTGGTTTGAATGTTTTATTGGATAATGATATTTTATGTACAGGCACTTTGGTTTAAGAAAAGTGCCTTTAAAGACATAAAGTTTGATTTGATTTGATTTTTGCATTTGCCCATGGAATTTAATTGTTGGCTTTGGAAGCCCTGATAGATCAGTGCAGGAGTTTCTCATCTACCTGAAGGCAGCCCCGTCCGTATCCAATTTTATGTGTCTAGTTGTAGCCCAGTGCAAGCCCCTTTGCCTCTCATAATTCCTTACTGAACCATGGTTATGGCACTTTCTTCCCTCTGCATTTGATCATGGGTGCATGTATGTTGATGATCCCCAACAGCATATTATTAAAACTTAATAATGCCTCATGAATTGCAGAAGCAATGTAGGGAATGTCTTCCAGTTTATAGTGGCCAGATCATTTAGATAATTTGTGATACCAAAATTGGTAAACCTTTTTTTAGGATGAATTTGGATTGGGGCACCTGGGATTTTTCTCCTGTTCAGCAAGCAATCATGTTATGATCACAGAGGTTGTTGTGAAAAACAGTTGTATGGGTAAATTTATGAGGGCTGCTTGATTGAATAAGGTCCAGTAAGGAGGCATCTGTGCAGTTATTTGGATTAGGCTTTGTCAGTTCAGTCATGAGTTAAATAAGGCCAAGTTCATCACACAATCTTCTTAGGTCAGTAGATTTACAGGTGAGCCAATCTATATTTAAGTCTCCATTTATTAGGCATTTATTAGGGTATGAGCTTGCAATACCTCTGATGCAATGTAGGAGCTCAGGGCTGCCTTTGGGAAGCCTATAGCATCCAATCACATTTATAGATGCATTGCAGGACAGGGACACCTTGACAGCCAGACATTCAAACTCATGTGGAACAGAAAGGGAGCTTATTGTGTCTGACGTAAACCTATCTTTGATTTACAGAGCCAGGCCATTTCCCCTGAAGGGTCTGTCCAGGTGGTATAGAGTAAAGGACAGAATGGCTATCTCATGTGAGAGCACAGAGTCATTTAACCATGTTTCAGTTGGTGCACCACTACATGATCACATGGCAATAAACAACATACCGCTGGGCACAACTGTATATACTGCAACTTGCATTCAAGTTGGAATTGTTGACACCCTATGCATTTTTGTTCTAACTGGGGAGTCTACTATCCTTGTGCTACCCAGCTCAGCTGTCCATTTCCTGGTAAAGCCATGCATCTAACTCCTACAACTAGTGACCTCCGGTACTAGCTGCTTCCCTACCCCCATCCTTTAATTTGAATCCCCCAGACTTCCTGTCCTTGACAAGACCAGCACCCCATCCCTCAATAGGAGCCCTTTTAGTTTCAAGTTGCAGCATTACTGGACTAATGCAAATGCCCAACATTACACAATTGTCACTTTATATCTAGGCAGAACTCATTCAAATGCATGTCTCGCCATGTGGCTTTCCCAATTCTAACTGTACCACCACTAGAATTCAGCTTTAAGTACTGATATTATTTTGTTACTTTTGGCAACTCATGGCATGGGTATCCTCTAAGCAAGACATTAATACAATTGACACACATAGACTCCTTGTAAGGTTTATGAACCTGCCAAATTTAATGTCACTGCATTCTCTAATTTAAAAGTTGCATGAGGTTTATAATTTTGCAGTTTATATAATTAAACATTTTATTTAAAAATTGTTGAAACTTTGGCTAGTTATAATTCAGCCCCCTTTTAAAACAAGAAATGTGAAATATGGCACACATAACCATGTGGTATAGTGATTTGAATGTTTCAGATTTGGTGACATTTAGATGTCATTTTAAAGTTAGATGGAAATAGCTGAAATTTAAAATTTGATGAATGTTTGGCTGCGTATACAGTAACTCAGTCTCCAATAGAGAAACCCTGAAGCCACCTATAGGCTGGGAGGGGAGTTGCTAGCAGTCACAAAGGAAGAAAGAGACTTGGGCATCATCATCACTGCTGACCTAAAATCATCCAAGCAGACCTCTAAAGCAGTAGGTAAGGCTAGGGGGGTGTTAGGGTGTATTAGTAGGGGTATCACAAGTCGTAAGAGGGAGGTAATAATCCCTCTGTACAAGACACTGGTTAGGCCCCATCTGGAGTACTGCGTGCAGTATTGGAGGCCACACCTTCACAAGGACATTAACCAAATTGAGGCAGTCCAGAGAAGGGCAACCAAAATGGTACAGGGACTGCATCAGAAGACATATGAGGACAGATTAACGGAGCTCAATATGTATACCCTTGAGCAAAGGAGGGGAGAGAGGTGATATGATCGAGGCATTCAAACACCTTAAGGGCATAAACAAGGTGAAAGAGTCTAACATGTTTAAATACAAGAAAAATAGCAGGACAAGAGGACACAGCATGAGATTAGAGGAGGCCGATTAAGGGGAATGTGAGGAAATTTTTTCACAGAAAGGGTGGTGGATGCATGGAATGTCTTACCACAAGAAGTGGTGGCTATGAATACAGTGCAGGGCTTCAAACAGGCATGGGATAGGCATAAGGGAGCAATACAAATGACTATGAATAGATAGGTCACTGACAGAGCAAAGGCCGAAGGCACATTTATAAGGTAGAAAAAGAAATGGGCAGACTGGATGGGCCTTGCGGTCCTTATCTGCCGTCAACTTCTATGTTTCTATGTTTCAATAAAGTTAGGAATCTGAAATGTGGCATACTTGTATAGATGCTATATCTTAGTATGCTGGCTTAATATCATAACATTTATATAAATTTAAACATTTACTGAAATAACTGAAATTAAAAATTTGGTAACTTGGTTGGTTGCTGATAAAGTTATAATACAGCCCCTTTCACAGTCTTAGACAATAAAATTCAGTACATTTACACATGTTCTATGGTTCTTTAAATTCTGAAACTGAGAAACAATTTGGATAAGAAATTCAAGAATTAGATTGCAATAAATGAAACTTAAAGTTTGATTAAATCTTTAGCCACCTATAACTCAGCCCCTTTTAAAGCTGAAATTTTAAAACTCATGTACTTCTTTGTGTGTGGGCTTGCATATCTGCCAAATTTAGAAGGATTTGGATGCATACTTTAGAAATAAGACCAAATTAACTGAAATTCAAATTTTGGCAGAAGTATGTGAAATGATCATTCAGCTTTAATTCCACAAGAAGAATTTTACATTCCCCACAACTTTTATGTATTTAGTAGGTGGCAGGACTGTGGGGTCCATTACCACAGGATGCAACACATTCATTTATTCAGTGGAATCTTTACCTTACATTGTATGAAAGTCTGCAGTGGAATGCTACATTCACAACTGCTTGAACAACAAGGTGATAGAACTGACAGACCATTGGTTTTCTTCCACCATATAAAATGATTTTGTACCTATGTGCCCTTTAACATTCATTTCTAAGTATATGAAGTACATGTAGACCTTTTTCTTGCTGACTAGAGTCAATGAGTCTCATGCAAACAGGAAAACATAAGCAGCTTGACAACCAACTTTTAATTCATCACTGATGTTTAAGGTTGTTGTGTCAAAGCAAATTCCGCTAAGCTCTGAAATCTATAATTAAATAACTGGCTTGATCTGTTGTGGCACCTTATAATTAGTTTCCCATTTTTAGAAAATACTGTACTACTGGGGCTTCTCATGATTTTAAAAACTGTTATTTGTCCTTTGATGGTACACATACTTGGTCTAAACACAGAGATGGGAACCTTATTAAATTTGAGAATTGGAACATCTTATGATTCAGCATCAAAACACATTAAAAAAACTAATGTGTATTGGGAGTCTAGATTGCCTCTGCCCTGAACTCTAAGACACATGGTAGGCATGTGTTAAACATGTCAAATAGTGGTACAGTTCAAATTATAAAATGGGAGTAAGAGTGTACAATTTTAAGAAATCTGACTGATTGTTAGCCATGTATTTATTTATCTATGTATTGATTCAGTTAGTTCATTCTAGTGTTTCCCCAGGAAAACCATACTAAGCTAACAGCTAATATCCAGATCTGTCCTGGGAAGGGAATGTGGAGAATGCAGTAATACCTCAGTCATTTTGCAATTATAAAACAATATTAATAATTATAGAAAGTATGCAGTAAACAATTGAGAGGAAGCCCAAAGTAAGTAGTGCAAAAAGCATATCAATAGCTTATTAATAACAACAGTTTTACAAAGTGCAACTGGCAGCAAAATGAGGGAGGGATGGGAAACTGTAATTACAGTGAGGCATTAGTCAAAAGAAAGCAGTGGACCAATAAACCAGAGCAGTAGGGGGAGGGAGTGTATGGAGGGAGGAGCAGTGTGATTACCCTAGGCTCAGCAGCAACTGCAGGAGTGAAAAGTGAAGTTGTGGAGGAGGGATTTTAGTGATATGGAAAAGGGAGCATTGCAAATGGCAACAGAGAGTGTGCTCTAAAGTTTGGTGAAGCTGAAGGAGAAATTACCTTGACCACACAGGTTTTTTTTAATTCTTTGTTAATTGAGTAAGGCCCACTAGACTCAAGTGCCTGTTTTCAGGGGTGACCCAGGAGCACTGGGGAGATTAAGTGACTTTCTCAGAGTCACACAGCGTGCAAGCAGAGACTGTAGAAATCAAACCCAGGTCTGCTGGATATATGAAGCTCATTCACAGCTTGTTACACTAACCTCTAGGCTATACTGCCAACTCAGCAGGGAGCAGAATGAAATAGCAGGTATCAGAGCTGCTAAAGGAGTAGGAGGTGGAAGGAGGGGAGTAGAAGAGGAAGGAAAGGTAAGGGGGAGGGTGCCCAGCCAGAATTTGGAGACAAAGGTGGGACAATGAGTGAGGCTCTTGGCATCAAGGGAGGGCAAGGAGAGGGAGGAATATGTGAAACAGTGGTTGGTTCTGGGGAGGCAATCCAGGTCAAAGCAGCAGAAAGAATGAAAGAGGGGATCCAGTCTAGCAAAGGTAGACTTAGGGGCAGTGCTATATGCAATGATGCCATAACCGAAGATAGGTAGAATTATCTTTGTGACAATCTGTCTATCAGCAGGAAGCAGGACACTTGTTTTGTTCCTGTAAAATGCCCCAAGTTTAGGGTGTAGCTTCTTGTGGATGGCTTCTAGATGAATAGGGAAACCTAGATGACAATCCAACCATACCCTTTTTTTAAGGAGGAGACATCCTCAATCACAACACCATCAAGTATCTGGGGGAGAGGAGAGCTTGCCAAGTCTCCTCCTAATGCCAGAGGTCATTGAGACCATTTTTGTGACACTGAGGGACAGATGGTTGGCCCAAAACCAGTGCTGGATATTGTTGAAAGCCAGTTGGAGATGGTTAGAACCATATTGTCTGCATACATGTGAATGAATGCAGAGAAGCAGGTGAGGGGAAGGTTATTTAGTAAAATGAAGAATAGGACTGGGCCAAGGACTGATCCTTGGGAGATGTCAGAGCAGGTAGGGAGAGTAGAGGAGATGACATCACCAATATGGACAGCTTGGGTCATATCATCAAGGTATGACAGAAACCACTTAACAAAGAAGGAGAGCCCAGACACTTTTAGCTTGTCCAAGAGGATTGGGTTAGCAACAATGTCAAAGGTTTTGGCCAGGTCAACAAGAATCCTGTTATTAGCTACTTCCTTAATCTGACCAACAATCAGCTGAATACCACTGAAGACAAGTGTAATGAGAAAAATACGGTTAAAGTCACCAGCTAGGCAATGGGAGTTTTTGATTTATGGGGAAGGTCCAAAAATGTGACCACGGATTGAAAGGGTGCCACTACAAGTGAACTCAGTGAGCTCTTTCACCAGTTCTACAGGGAGGTGTGAACAGCCGCAGGGACAGAGCATGCAATATGCAACTTCTATGCATTGCACACAGCTCTCAACTGTCATCTTGCCTCCACAGCCATAGGCTACTCAATCAATATTATGTCAGAGCCCAATTTAGAAAAAATCTACCAATGTGTTCACTGCTAATACAAAGCAGTATCACAGGGCACAAAGAGATGATTCAGCTTACCATGAGCCCCTCTCTTGCCAGCCAGCAGAGATTATTTCACTCCACCATCTGCTCCACTGATACTGCATCCAGCCCACTGAGGAAAGTCTGGCTGGTCATCCAGCTGTATATGGTCAGGCGTGGTAGACAGGAATTCAGGCACTTAAAACCCACCAGTTTCTGCATCACAAGGAAAGAAAATGACATGTAATATGTGACTATGTCATTTAAAGGACATACAAAAAATCATGGAAATCCAGTGGCATCAGGCAAGCAGTCACATAGAGGGTACATGTATGCTGTTTTGGAGACTCTCTGTCCTGCTGTAAGCTTCAGGAAGTCCATCTCCAAGCCACCACCTGACGCTGAGCTCTGTATCTACATCCTAAATGAATGTATCAGTCAGAGCTAGACAAGATGCCTATATGGTATATGAATGAGTCCATGGGACTCGATTACTTTATCAACAGTGATAAGCAGACTCAGCTCAGAAGCCAAACTGTCAAAAAGGTATACTGGCCACTGTTTTCAAGTTACAGTAGTGCAGAAGCTCTCCAAAGCAGGACTCCAAAGTAGGGAGATAATTTCATTAGCAGGACATAGTAAGGAAGGCAGTCTAAACAGTTGTTGGAAAGCCATCTGTGAAGACAGACAAAGGTGGAGCAACATCCTGATTCACATCCAAATGTGTCCCTTGTTCAACAACACCCTTCCCAGTCTGAAGACAAGTTAGGCACAGAGAAATAGTAAGATGCAACAGTGACACATGCAGTATTATCTGAGGATTTCGCCAAAGGACAGTTCAGCTTACAAACCTGTTCACTGAATTTAATGGCACTGTTAATTTTGCACATGGCAACTAAATTATCTGTTTTGGCCACCCTGAAGGGCAAAGTGCAACACACGATTTACTGTGCTTTCTTATTTTGCCCCCCTCCAAAAAAAAAGTGGGGACTATTTTTCCCTCTGTACGAATGTCTACTAAAATAAACTAATATTTATTGTAAATTAAAAAAAAACCTTGTCTGGTTTTCTCATTTTCTATCACAATGTTCCTGTTTTATAAGCACAATGAGACACTCCGATGGTGTGCATTAGACATTTCAAATGCATCAAGGCTGAAGGCACTCAGCCTGTGGTCTCATACCTTACTATGTATCTGGCCATGCATTAGAACTGTCTAATGCACACCCCCAGAATGTCTTATTGCTTATATCTAATCTGTGTTGGCAGTAGTGATTTCAAAATGTTCCAGTGTTTTTTGAAACAGCTGGGCCAGGACATTGGAAGGCCATTAGTGACTGCAAAATGGGTTTGCTACTTGCTAACACTAAAATGTGCCCCCAGAGCAAGGGAGGATTGTAAAATGACATATCGGATGGCATTGTTAGTGAGTCACTAACACATTAAAGACCAGCACTAACACATGCCAGTGTGTCTATGCAAAGTAGCAGATAGCACCTTGGGTATAGGTGCACCAGCGTGCTGGTAAGTTTAGAGAGGCAGTAACTAGCCATTAGCGTGCACTACTTACTGCCTCCCTAAACCAGGTCTTACAGCCTGTGCCATCTAGCCTCCACCCCACCTTCCCCAATTACCCTGCCATCAGTTGAATGCAATGTCCTTGGTGCCCAGTGATCCCCCATGCCAGATCAGCCCCCCAACTGTTTTATCCAGTTTTCCTTGTGTTCAGTGGTCCTTTGACCCCTGATCACCCCACCAACTATGTTATCTAACGTCTCTAGTGTTCCCCCACCTTCTAACACCCTGCCAACTGTTTTATCCAATTTCCATTGGAGCCCAGTGGTCCCCCCCATATGTTCGAATTCCATCACCCACCACCCAGTCCCCACCATTGCCAACACTCCCAGGCCCCTGCTTCCTGTAAATGTGCCCCGATGGTGACTGGCACATACCATCCATTCACTTCCACAACTGGCTGCCAACTGACAGTTCATGACTGTGTGCCTAGTGTAAAAGCTGTTTCTACAGTAGGGGCATGATCGTGAACTGTAGCCAGCCATGAAGGTGAGTTGAGGGTCTGTGCCAGTCACTGTCAAAGGGGAGGCACATATACTGAAGGCAGCGGGTCAGGGGAGGTGGTAGCTGTGGGGACTTGGTGAGCAGGCAGAGTGGTGGGCTTCAAACTTATGTGGTAGTGGGTGGCCACTGGCCACAAGGGAAATTGTACAAAACAGTCAGTGAAGTCATTTAGGGCAGGGGGACTATTGGATACCAGGGAATCTGGATGAAACAGTCAGAAGGGTCATTGTGGATTGGAGGACCACTGAACACCAAGGATAGGTACTACATTCTATGGTCAGAAGCCCTAAATGGAGCTCATGGGGGTCATGAAATTTGCATGCTCTGGGCCTGTAATGAGGCCTTAATGGGATGGAAATTACCCCATCATAACTCTCTAGTGATATGGTGTCATTTGCATGTCTGGGTATGACTAAGGCAGATTGCTCCAGTGAAAAAATCACCATTAGTGGGCCCTTACAACTGGATTGCTCCCAGAAACCCCATGGCATCCTATCAGCTGTACACCTCCTGTGGCCAGTAGAAGGCTGGGGAATGTAAGCACAATTTGGATAGTGTCGGGCTAGTATACTGAAACATGCTTTTAGCATTCACATAGTACCCCAGCATGTTCCAATATACCTCTGGTTTGCTCCAGGCACTGACTTGCTTCTGGAGCAAACGTTAAGTGGATTCACACCAGGACCTTTGAATATCCTGGCCTTTGTGATCACACAGTTTGGAACTGAATGCAATATTACATTAACAATAGTCACAGAAAAGATAACTGGTATTGCAAGGGTGGCGGGGGCATATCTGAACCATTCTGATTCACAGTACTATGATACTGCCCCCCTCAGAGCCTCTAAAGGAAGGATTGTGGCAGAGCTGAGAGACAAACAGAAGGAAGTAAATGAAGAACTATAAGGTGATTATTGCTCCACAGAGCTGGGCAGCTGGAAATGATTTTTTATAATACAAGAAAGTCAAAAATGCACTTTTGATTGTTGGGAGCAGAAAAACAAACTTTTCAGATATGTTTACCCACGTGCAGTTACTATGATCATGATGCCCATTACTGAGACATGAAAAGTAACTTTAAGTGGCCAGTCTAGTGGTTCTGTGGCACGGAGTAGTGCCATCATTGATGAAATCCAGCTTTTGGGCAGGACCCAGGTTTCTTGTTCATGGAGCCAGTGGAAGGTGGATGACAGCTCACTACTGGGACAGAAGTCTAGACCATATTGCTCTGAGTCTATAGCATTCTCCATGGCACTGTAAGCTAGAGTTGTGGGAGATCATGGAGGAGACCACCAGCTGAGTCTCTTCAGACTAAGATCAGATGCCAGGTTGTAAGAGTGGATAAGCATACTTTGAAGAAAAGGAGTGTATATTCCCTGTACAAAAAAAATCATCTATAATAAAGAACAGCTACATGTTACTGGCAAATATATGCTTTCTGTGGGAAATGGTTGGTAAATACAGTATTTGCCTAGATGTTGTCATTCTGCTATTTCTGGATTTGAGTAGGTGGACTGAATGCTTCTGATTTTGTCCTGAAGAGAGTCATTTTGAAACTGTTATGTTCTCAGTGGACTGCAGTTTATATACCCTTCACTGCACTGATGAATTCCCATATTAATAAAAGATTCATGATAATGACATCAACTAGTTCCAAAATGGCCCTCGTGTTCAGGAACAAATAACAGACAAGTACTGACTTTACTCAAGAGATAGTGATGGCTGCACAACAGCTATATGGGGACCAGGATATGTGAACAATTTATATAGAAAATACAGTCCTGTAGGTGAAACGCAGTTTTCCTTTAAGGCATTGATACTGATTACATAATTTACACCATAAAATCCACTTCTGTTTTATTCATGAGATGTTTACATTTTATTTGCTTATTTGAAAGAGCTTTGCTTAACAAACTGGGTAAGTAGGCAATGGCCGATGGCAGGAAAGCTGGTCGATCTGTGCAGTGGTGGGGCCACTGTTCATTTTTTTTCCTACTGTTCATAATGCCAGTGACTTGAGCTGGGAATAAGGCCGGAACATCAAGGGCCAACTGGGGAAGGAGGATTCAGCATCCCATTGGATGCGCTCCATCATTGCACAATGAGCAGGGCACAACAGGAAAGAATAGTATCTAGATTAGAAATCAGAACTGAAACAGACAAAAAAATCTGGTACTCACACCACAGAGGAGAGAGGCACTCAGACAGCATGCAAAAACTCACAAGCTTTATTATAGTGATATAAGCAAAATGGTAAGCATAGTGCAGTAAAAAAGTAACCAGATCAATATTTCATGTCTGTCATAGACAGGAGGGATATTCACTCTGCTGCCACACTGATACCTATATGCAGACAGCTTGTGGTGCAGTGGGAGCCATAAGATAGGAAATGGGGAGGTCACCTGAGGTCAGTGCAGTGCATTTACACCTGCTGTTCACTTCAAAGCCATCCCAGGGAGGGAGAAAAGAACATGGAGGAAAGCATCCATCTGCAACAGAATAGCACTGAATTCCCCTGGAGGTTCCACACCATTGTCTAAGGTGCCAACCAGATGGATCCATTCACTGGGGGGGGGAGGGACTGGTGACCCCTGACAGCCCCATCATAAAGGTGTTATTAAATAGAGATGTGTAGGACCTAGTCCTAGAGAAGATGGGTGATGGTGTTGGGGGGTGGTTTTGAGAAGGGGGCAAGTTGTTGACTCGGAAGATAAATACCTGCATTGAACAAAAAAAAAGCAAACACGACAGGGTAATGCTAAATTGATGCACTCCAGAAGTGATGAGGCACAGCAGAGTGCATTTACACTCCTGAAAGTTTACTAACATAGCAGTAAGAAATTGATAGAAAACTCAAACCTAATTGGTTGACAGCAGTTTCAACTGATAAGTTATTGCTGCACATTATGAGTGAAAGCAGAACCTACAAGCAACATAGTTATCTGTTCAAATACTACCACTTCTCTGAATCCCATGGTGTACTAAATAAACATGGTTGCCATGATGTAATGTCCCTGCAGGTTCCACAGCTTTAACCCCTGCCCCCCACACACACACACACAGGCTCACTAAAACATGTACTTTAAATTATATACATTTTTCAGCTACACCATTCTGCCTGCATCCCTTCCACTACTCCAGAAACTTAACGTACTCTGTGTAGCACCTGATGTTCTTGCAACTTCACAAAGCAGGCTTTTCAGGGTCAGTAGAACCCTTACCTTCTGCTCTGATTGCCCCTGCTTAGCCTGACAGTGCAGTTATGAACAACAGCTCTGTAAGGTTTCAGCATTATCTCTCATAACCTATTAGTGACTCTGCTTTCCACGCTGGTACTTTTTCAACTTCACAAGATAGGCACTGATTGGACCAGAGCAAGCCCCTCTTCCCACCCTAATAGCCCATTGCAGCCTTACAGTGGTGTTATGAATAGCTGCCCCATATAGCTTCAACACTGTCCCTTCCACCCACTGCTCACTGTACCTCCCATCTTATGCCTATTGATTTTACTGCTCATCCTCTATCAACATCACAGAACAGGTCCTGATTGGGCTAGAACAAAACTTTTTTATAGTGTAAATGCTTTACCACTATGTCTCCCACTTGTCACTCTCACTGACAAAATGCTCTGACAGCTTTTACACTGAAACGCCTGTACTAGTTCCTGAAAGATTTATTCCAGCACCTAGTTGGGGGAAGGGTGGGAGCAGTGATAGGCCTGAAGTTCAGACCAACTCCCACTGTAACAACATCACCTACTGACAAAAACACATAATTTGAGTAAGAACTGCTTTTTTACATGTATCCTTGACTACTAGAAAGTAATTTACAAAAAGTTTAAACTTTTTTCTTTTAGTTTTTTGTTTATGCAAAACATAGAGAATAATGTATGGGAAACATACAAAACATGGCGGTGTTGCCATTGAGGGTTGAGATAACAGCATATGAGCCTTGACAGCAAAGCTCGAGTCTGAGAGGTCCATGGTGCCATCTCAACCCTGAGATGGAAACATATGCGGAGTTGTGTGTGATTGTCCATATTTGTTTTATATAGTATATGTTTTTATTTTTAACACAGGAGTCACAGAAACAACTCCCCTCCCCAAATAAAAACAAAAACACTTGCCATTTCTTTGTTCTGTTCTATGATCAAAATTCAATTTATAGACTTTCAAGTTAAAAGGTATAACTTTGGTCACAAGGTGATTAGTAAACAGCTGAATATGGGGTGAGTAAGTAATTTGAATTTTTATGACTTTTGAACTGTGCTGAGCAACAATTAAGAATGCACACAACGACACTCTGGAATGCACACAACAGTTTAGAATGTGCACAACATAGAGGATAATGTATGGTCCTCTATCGGGAACCGGTCTGTTAACTGTCGAGAGGTTGCCAGGACGACCATGTAAACCTCGAGGCAGGCTCTCGAAGTTTCTGTCGCCATGGCAATCTCGAGATGGATGCTGATGTCGGTTGCCGATAGAAGGACTCCTTGATATTTTATAGTGTATGGTCCCACTTAAAAAGTAAAATGGCTTACGCTTTTAAAAGTCACCACCGCCGCCCTTCAGTCCTTCCCCACTCGTCATTCATCCGTCGGTTCCCATCTAAAAAGGCGCACACATCGTGAACCCGATCACTGTTGTTAACCTATCGATGTGACGTAGCATCGATAGGTTAACAAATACTTTCTACGTTACATCGATAGGTTAACAACCTGTAACAGCATTCTAACATACATTATAAGGTTATTGAGAAGGCTGATTTTTATACAGAACAAAGGCTAACCATACACAGTACTGCATCCACTTTATAATAATTGGTGACCCCCGATAATGACAGGATATACGGTCTTGATAAAACACTGTAAGAACCAGCTGAATTCTGTAATAACTTTATAGTGGGTTATTATAGCATTTTCCTCCTTTCGCTCTCACTTCATTGAAGCATGGAAGAATGCACACTGTATTTGTTCAAGGACAGCAGCTGCTGAGGGACACGCTTGCTCACACAAATAGTTTACAGTTTTTCTCTCTGAAACCTTGCATAAGTTATAAAAAATAATACCTGTGCAAAGTTTGTTTTATGAGAATTTTTCACACACCCTCAGTCTGTGATAATCTCATAAACTCTTTGAGCTTTGCTCTTGGGGTTTATGGATTACCACACACCTAAAGTGTGTGAAAAAATCCTCATAACACACACCTGTGCAGGAATTATTCTCTATATAATCAAACAAAGGTACTCCAGGACATGTATTGTATTCTTGGCTAATGTCAATTTACAGGTGGTTGGAAGCAGTCAGCAAGGCATGATCCCTCACATTATGCACACATCATGACATTATCCCAACATACTGTACTGTAACACACATCATATTGTACCTTATTGCTTTTTACTGCTCACCCAGGAGTGGAGTACTGAGATTATAAAATGGCTACTTGCAACAAGAATTATAACAACAGTGATAACATTTATGTATGAAATTGTTTTGATGAGCAATAAACTATTTTAAATGAAAACATTGTAGTATGACTTCATTACGTAGTCCCAATATCTCTATATTATGTACCCAGAAGGTGATCCTGCAGAAGATGGAATGGAATAGGTTTTTCATGCTTAATTTAAGTTGCACATTTGTTGTTTGTGTGTGTGTGTGTGTGTATATATATACTGTATATGTATATATATATATATACATATATATATTATTTTACTATGTAGTGTTCATGAATATTTAATAGGCTTTTCAGTACTGCCTGCCTGCTCCCACCCTGGCCTGATCACTCTTGACTTGGTCTCAGTGGTTTGCATGCTCATAGACCTAGAGGGTGTTATAGCATCTGCAGCAAACTGAGATTTCCTACCCACTTGCTGTTTGCTTGCTCCAACAGCTCCCAGAAGTTGTTGCCGTGAACTCACAGTGCAGGGTAGGTGCAGGGAATAGGGCGGCCAGCCCCAAATGTGAAGACAGTCCAAGAAACCATCAATGTCAGGCAAAAAGGCATAACAGCATAACAGCACACAAGGTATAAACTAGTGGTGTGATCCTGTTTGAGGCAGAAGTCCATCTTCTTCCAAGTTGTGTACAGGGTGTGCTTGGAAACAACTGAGAAGCTGCGTGGGATATACTATTTTGGACTAAATATCTGTAACTAATCTCTCTCTCTCTCTCTTGCTTACATCTGAGAGAAGTTTTCCTCACTTTTAAAGTGGTATTGCCTTGTGTTTGTTTTAGTTTTTAATTCAGGAAGGGGTTTTTTAAAACTGCTTATCTTGTCAGCATCCTCAGAAGGGCTGAAATAACTGCATATTTGATTTTCCTTTGTGGCTAACAAACCACCAGGCTGTTTTGGGGCTGGAGAGGTTTACCTGTGTCTGACTTGGATGTCTGGATTTTTCTCTGTTTGATTAGCAGGGTACTTTCTCTGTCAAATTGTTGTGTAGGGTATCTTGTTGACAGGAAGGCACTCATTGCAGCGGTGGGTGAGAGCTTTAGCTGATTGTTTGTGAGGGCACAGTTGGCCCAACCCTTCCACCCCTCACCCCACCCACCCCTGGAAATAGTTCCTTTATATCTGAGGTTCTGACATCATTTCCTCAAGTGCAAGGTGCATTTCACTGTCATATCCTCTTTAGCACACTGCACTGACAATATAAGCATACACATTGTATATATATATATTTCTATATAACAAATCACACCTTGCACGCACACATATACACAAATACAAAATAAAAAATAAAAAACTAGATAAACATGTGGGGGAGTAGTGCAATGTAATGGCTGTGGGGCAGCAGTCTTCGGGAGTCTTTCTGGAGGCTGAGATGCTGTCTTATTTGCAGACAACTATCTGCCCTGAGGGAGGAAGTTGCCCGTCTTCAGGCCGCACTGGACAGTAGTAAGGAAACCTTCCCCCAGGCCACACTGGACAGTAGGAAGGGAACCTCCCCATCCAGGGAACACTAGTGCCACCACCACTACCTCAGAGGTTGCAAAGCACAGCAGTTGGACCACAGTGGGCTCAGGGAGGGTGAGGAGGGTGGAACAGAGGCACACCCAGTCAATTGTTCCCTCCACAATCCATACACCATTCTGGGGAGCATAGCTCCCCTATGGATACCTGCAGAGAGAAGATGATGACAACTGTCACAAGGGAGGCCCACAGGAAGGAGGCAGAGGACACCACGGAAAGGAAGCAGCTCTGGTGGGGACTCAATTATTAGGGTATAGAACTGGGGGAGCTGGGAAAACTGAAGTAAGGTGCCTGCCTGGTGCCATGGCTTGGAGGGACAGGAAGCGCATCCTCAGGATCACGAGAACAGCTGCAAGGGATTCTGAGCTGGACATAATTGTCCACCTAGGGACAAATGACTTGGCTCATCATGAGATTAGAGCAGTGCAGGAGGACATTGCAGAGTTGGGGAGGGACCTAAGACAAGTAGCTCACAGTATCCTTCTCAGGTGCTGCCTTCAAGGCATGGGAGTGAGGGTGGTGGCACCATGCAGTTTAATGAATGAGTTGAAAAAATGGTGTGGAGCACAGGGTTTGCTTCATTGGGGACTGAGGGTTCCACCTGGAAGGACACCAGCCTATACTGGCAGGATGGTGCATCTGTCCAGGAAGGGAACAAGTCTTTTGAGCAATCGGTTTAAATGCTTTATTGCAAGCTTTTAAACTAGTCAAAGGGGAGGCACTGACAAGCAGCAGAAAATCCCAGCCTCTCCTACAAAAACAGGGTACTAAATGAAAAAGACTGAGGTAGAACGGTCAGTGGGGGATGCTGCAACAGAAGGTAAAGCCATCAAAAAATGGAGAGCAATGAGTACCAATGCCTGTAGTCTGGGTAACAAGCTTCCTGAATTAGTGGCCTTGATGGAGGAGGAACATCTGGATATTGTGGCAGTCACAGACACATGGTACACACAAAACCATGACTGGGACATAAACATACCAGGATACACTGTCTACAGGAGGGACAGGGAGAGTAAAAGAGGAGGAGGAGTAGTTCTTTACATAAGGGATGGAATAAAAGCAACAGAACAAAAGGGTAAACAGGGAGGAGAAGAAGCACTGTGGGTAAATTTGGAGACAGGCAATGGCACCACAATACGCGCACAGGGGTTGTATACAGACCCGCTTCTCAGGGGGAGGAAATGGACAGGGAAATGATAGAAAGTATACTTAGAATGGCAGAAAAAGGGGAGATATTGCTGATGGGTGATCTGAATATGCCAGATGTTAACTGGAGTGCAGTTGCAGCTGCCACTTCGAAGAGTGCAGTTATTCTAGATGCCCTGCAGGGGGGCATGCCTTAGACAACTTGTACTGGAGCCCACTTGAGAGGGAGCAATATTAGACTTGATTCTCTCAAACGGAGATGGAAAGAGGATCACAGATGTAGAAGTGGGTAGCCATCTGGGAACTAGTGACCATCGAACAGTATGGTTCACAATAAACAGCAATAGAGTCAAGCCATACAAAGACAAAAGTACTGGACTTTAGGAGGGCTGACTTTGCCAAAATGGGTGAGTGCCTAAGGAATGCACTAGCAAATGGGCAGGAAGGAGGGTGGAAGAACAATGGGGAATAATAAAACTGCCATCACAGAGGTAATGAGCCTTTGTGTGAAGCAAATAAACAAAACAAGACAATGTAAGAAACCACTATGGTTTCAAAGGAAGTGGCAGTGAAGGTTCAAGAGAAAAGAAAGCATTCAGGAAGCACAAGGAATCGCAGAAGGAGCAGGACAGAGAACTGTATCAGTTAAAGCAAAAGGAGGATGGGAAGGCAGTCAGAACAGCAAAGGCCCAAACCGAGGAAAAGATAGCCAACCTCAGTTAAGAAGGGGATAAACCTTTATAGGTACATCAGGGAGCAAAGGAAGACCAAGGGAGGGATAGTGAGGCTTAATAAAGGGAGGGAGGGTGGGCAGAGGGAGACTGTAAAAGGCAGAGATACTAAACAAATATTTTTGCTCAGTATTTACAAATGAAGAGGGGGTACATAAAACAAACAGTAGTAACACTCTGGATACAGAAGTTGATACCAGCTCATTTACAGAAGAAAGGTTCTGAAAGAACTCTTAAAACTGAAAGGTGGACAAAGCAATGGGGCCTGATAGCATTCATCCCAGAATTCTAAAAGAGCTAAGGTAGAACTAGTGACACCACTGACTACCCTTTTAACAAATCATGGGAGGATGGGGTGGTACCTGAGGACTGGAGGAGGGCAGATGTGATTCCCTTCACAAAAGTGGGAGCAAGGCAGAAGCAGGAAACTATAGACCTGTTAGTTTAACCTCAGTGATAGGGAAATGATGGAATCACTTCTGAAGGAAAGAATTGTCGAGTATCTAGAGGCCAGAGGGCACAGGACCCTAGGCAGCATGGATTCACAGCGGGAAGGTCATGCCAGACAAATCTGATAGATTTCATTGACTGGGTGACCAAAGTAGTAGATCAGGGGAGGGCTGTGGACATGGCCTACCTAGACTTTAGCAAGGCATTTGACACAGTCCCACACAAAGATTAATATACAAGTTAGCCAGCCTTGGAGTGGGTCCCAAGATGACAGCCTGGGTAAAGAATTGGCTGGAGAATAGGACACAGAGGTAATAGTAAATGGAGTCCACTCAGAAGAAAGGCGGTTACTAGTGGGGTACTGCAGGGTTCAAGTATTAGGACCGTCCTCTTCAATGTCTTTGTAAGTGATATTAGGAAGGACTGGAAGGAAAAGTATGTCTCTTGCAGATGACACTAAGATCTGCAACAGAGTTGATGCACAGGGTGGGGTGGAAAGGATGAGAAGGGACTTGGCAAGGTTAGAGGAATGGTCAAATGTATGGCAGCTTAGATTCAATGCTAAGAAGTGCAAGGTAATGCACCTGGGAAACAAAACCCAGGGAAGAGTACACAATGGGGGTGAGATACTAACAACAACAAAATGGAAAGGGACCTGGGGGTAGTACATCAGATGACCTAAAGGTGGGCAAGCAATGTGAGAGGGCAGCAAGGAGGGCTGGGGGATACTGGGATGCATAGGGAAGGCATCACCAGTAGAAAACAGGAAGTTATTATCCCTTGTACAGACAGCTGGTCAGACCCCATCTGGAGTACTGTGTGTAGTTCTGGAGACCCAATCTCCAAAGACATAGACAGGATGGAAGCTGTCCAGAGGAGGGCAACTAAAATGGTGCAGGGTCTGCACGGAAGACATATGAAGAGAGACTTAAGGAGCTTAATATGTATAGCCTCGAGGAAAGGAGGGAGAGGGGGGACATGATAGAAACTTTCAAGTACCTCAAGGGAATCAACAAAGTCCAAGAGGGTAGCATCTTTCAAAAAAAGAGGTGTGCAAGAACAAGAGGGCACAATTTGAAGATAGAGGGAGGTGGCTCAGAGGTAATTTAAGGAAGTATTTTTTCACAAAGAGGGTTGTGGATGCATGGAATGGCCTTCCAGAGGAGGTTGTGGAGTCAAAATCAGTGGTGGAATTCAAGCATGCATGGGACAGTCATAAGGCAATTCTGGGGGTTGGGGGTAAGAAGAAGTAGGCTGCTGGTTAACTAGGATCTGCAGCTTATCCAGTAGGTAGGGAAATGGGCAGACTGGGTGGGCCAAGCGGTCCTTATCTGCCATCAAATTCTATGTTTCTATGTTTCTAAGGTCCACAGTATGAGCCACAAATACCAGTATTTATTGTTGTTGTGCACAGTTTGAGCTGCAGCCCATATCCCAGTGCTTTGATTTCACTGCCTTCATCAGAGTGTGTGGCAGGAACAGTAACTACATCATATAAATAGATGCAGGTGTGGTGACATCATAATTAAAGTAAATGTGAAAGGTTCCCCAAATGCCTCTTAGACATAGTATGCCATTCCCAGACATGCTTCAGATGTTGAAGCTGCAATTTGTTTTGTAAAAAAATCTGTCATTGTCATTTTATATTATGTTTTATCAGTGTTTTGTCCTCCAGTTTCCTGTGTGTGGCCACCTCCCCCACCCAAAAAAAAAATAATGTCATACCAGGGAGCTGTTGTTCTTTTACATGCAGCAACAAGGAATTCTTGGTAATTTATAATGTTGCCTTAAATGTGCCATAGTTAGACGTACAGTCCCTTATGGTGCTGGTGGTGAGCAGTAATATGTAAATAACCGTAGCAAGACATTGTGGGTAAAATACAAACCTGTTTTACAATTTCTTTACTCTGAAATGTTGTCCCATATTTGTGTGGTGGTGTCAACAATATAAGCTTTCATTTGTTTATTTTCACAACAATGCATTGTACATACCGTATCTAGCTACAAGACTTCTATACTGAGAGATATTGGCTCCTATTTCTTCAGTGAGCACAGAAATATAATACCCTGTTTACTAATTTACATAGTGAGGCATTGTGGGTACAGTAACTTTGTTTCCCTGGTATGATGTCTTAGCACTGAAAAAAGGGGCGGGTTATGCAAATTAAGCAGAGCACCAAAATAAAAGGATTTTTTTCATGGAAAGCAGCATTATTTGGCAGTTTGAATGGTAGGAGGCTGATTCACAATACCTACAGGTTACTGCTCCCATTTGCTATGGGAAACTTCAACATTTACTTTAAGGTGCAACAAGTGAAATACCAAATACAAACACAAACATAGTAATGCATATAAAATATTCATGCAAAAGTAATTTACATGTCATTACACTTAGCACGGAAAAAGGCCAGTATAATTTTTTACAGTGAAATCCATTGTAAAGCAATCCTGCAGCCAAAGAATAAACCCCAAAAAACAAGGAAAAAAATGGAAGAATTAGTCATGTGATCACCTATTTATCATTCAAGGTTCAGTTATCCAAGATTCCTATTGGGAATCTACATACAGGCAGTGAAAGGTGAGGGAGTCACAAGCACAGATGCTTCCTTAAAAGAAAAACAGAGAAGAATACATAAGTACAGGCAAAAACATCAATATCACATTTACCTCTTGGTTAAAAATGGCTTTAAATCCCAATGGTCATTCAAATCTATTGGTCATACACTTTTTAACCTAAAGCTATGTAGGCTTTCTTTTCTCAAGAGCGGGTTGACTCTGTCCCCTCTATATTTGGGTTTTGGAACTGACTCCAGTCACATGAACTTAAGGTTCCCAGGATTAGAAGCATGATGCTGCAGGAAATGGAATCCAACAGAGGTGTCCTCTCTCATATGTGAAATGGGCTTGTCATGCTCTTGTATCCTAGTCTTGAGACTATAGAGAGTGTGTCCTATATGTAACAAGTTGCAGGGTCACTACAGCATATACACCACAAAAGGAATGTCACAAGTTATACACACTTTGATCTGAAATCTAAGATCTTGATTACCTGGATATTTATTTTTTTATTTTTTATTTATTAGGAATTAAGAATTAGCACCTTTGAGCCATAGGCTCTTTTACAAAGGTTCCACATTGAAAGTTCATAAAAAAGACAATATAACAACATTGGAATTGGTTTACACAGTCCAGGGTTACTTAACACAAGAAACAGTATGGCTAGACATAGTAACAAGGTTAGATACAATGAAAACACAGGGAATATCTTTACAAATAATGGAGTACACAGACACTGTTATACAGAGAATTATAATGCAGCAACATTAAGCCTTGTCATAGGAGTAGAAGAGTTCCAAAAGTAGCAGGGATTGAAGATACAAACTGATATAGGCATATGAGAGAGGGAGTGCATAAGTGTAAGGAGGTAGTTTAGGGTGTAGGGGGAAGGGAAGTTAGAAGACATTCAGGACCTGGGCTAGTGGACAGGGGAGTGGGAAGGGGGACAAAAGAGTTGGAGAGCTAGAGGAGGGATAGAGCAATTGAGGGGAAAGGGGGAGTTGAAAAAAGAGAATGAGAAAAAAAAGTGTAGGGAGATTATGGGAGGTGGACAGAGGCAAAGAAACAGAGAAAATGGAGATGAAGGGAGACAGGGGTATCATAAAGGTATTGCCAGTTTAGCAATAGGAGATCATCATCAATCAAATTTATTTGTTCGACTACAACAATAAAATCATAGTCATTACAAAATGCAAAAACAATATACAGTATTAGATTATAAAAATAAATAAATAATAAAAACAGGTTATTTACATTAAAACAGTCAGCCACTCTTGTCTTCGATATGTTACATTGGCCACACGATGCAGTTCGACAACTATGTTGTCAACCGATATCACAGCGATGGATTTATGTTGACTGCAACTTGCAGTAGACATAAATCCGGCTGGAGACCTTAGTCTTTTTTCTATCAGGGGCTTCACCCCTGAACCCCCTATGTGGGGGGCTCTATCCCCTGTACCTCCCCGAACTAAAGGATTCCAACTCTGAGTCAGAGTTGGTTCAGGGAGAGGGTGCAGGTCTGGGAGACAGAGTGATGGGGTATCTGGCACACAATTACAGTGAACTGTCAATGTTGGTGTCACCATACTGTGTGCATACAGTTATATTTCTTAAAGAAAAATAGGAGCGAGTTCAAAAATAAGGCAGAGAAATTATCATATTTGAAAGCAGTAATTTCTTTATGGGAATAATGTTCTTGTGAATCAAATCATGCGGTTATTAGTTATTCCTTCTTTTCTTCTTTATCTTAATAACTGATAATAGGAAGCTGGCAACAATTTCAGCATCCTGAGTAGTGGGATGGAGAAGAATAAATATCACATCATTGTTGAGGTCAGCATAGCATGTTAATGTTGTTTTAAGGAATTTATTTCTCATTTTTCTATATAATGGACATTGCACAATTATGTGAGAAATGGTTTCTTTAAATCCATGTTGAAATGGATATTGACTTTCAAAGATGTCACATTTTTATTAAGGTAGAAAAAATCAGAATTCATTATTTGAAATCTTGCCCAGGTAATCACTTTTCTGTGTTCTGGGTTAAGGGATAATAATAAATTGTCTTCTATATTATGTGTTATTTTCTTTGTGTTAAAACATAGTGCACATCTGTGGTTTCTTATTATGTCCATATCTGTCTTTGTGCTCTTACAAATATTTTTTTTAATGATGGCCTAGTATTGAATATAAATATTAATCTTTTCTTTGATAATCATTCCATAGATGTAAGAAGTTTATGTTATTTAAAACAGCTTTTAATGAGTTAAGCCATTTTGATTTTAAGTTCTTGTTTGTCCACTTTATTTTTTCATACAGACATTGCACTGGGAGTTGGTTTTGTTTGTTATTAATTATCTTTATCCAATAGTTAATCATCCTTAGCTCTGTAAATACTTTGATGAAAGTATTGCCTAGTTTAGCCCTTACCATGGCTGTGGATGTAAAAGTCGTTACTTTCAAAAGAGCTTTATAAAGGTGTTGAAGGGATGTTTTTAAGATAGTTGAGAAATTTGTGGTCCAGACTTCTGCTCCGTATAATAACACTGGATTATGTTTAATTTCCCCTGCTTTAAAAGTGGTACCTAAAGTTTTTTCTCCATAATTATAATTAAATTTAAGAAGCATTTTAACAGTTTGTTGTGATTTTGTTATCTGTTGTGTAATGTGTTGTGTCCCTTTTGTATAAGGATTGATTTGTATTCCCAGATAGACATATTATTTTACTATCTCAATTTTTTCCTTATCAAGGAAAAAAGAGCCATTGCATTGATTGGAACTGAAGATCATTACTTTAGTTTTATTTAGGTTTACCTTCAATTCTGATTTATCACATAGTTTTTTTAAACCTGTTAATTTTGTTCTGTAATCCACTTTGAGATACTGAAAATAGAACATCCTCTGCATATGCAAGTGCATGACATAACGTTTGGTTTATCTTAGGTGAGTCATACTGGAATTCATAATCAAATTGTTATAAATAATTTATGTATATATTGAATAATATCAGAGCCAATAAATAGCCCTGCTTAACACCTCGGGTAGTAGGAAAATGGTCTGATAAGGTACCTTTGTTATCATATCTAACCGTTGCATTTGTATTTGCATATAGTTGATATATGGGAGCAAGTAACGAGTGGTCTATTCCTGTCTGAATTAAAATCTCCCATAATAAGTTTCTATTAATAGGATCAAACACCATCTTAAAATCAACAAATAATGTATATAATTTCACTTTTTTAAAACATTGTTGTGCCGCAGACTGATATATCAGTCCAGAATTCCTATATGTCTTAATTCTGTTTGCAGCCCAAGGGTTAAATGAATATATTTTTCCATTAAATGTGTGAAGCAGAAAATTGTAGAGAATTCAGGTCTAAATCCTGCTTGAAAGGGAGAAAGAGTTTCTTATTGTCCACCCATTTTATGATTCTGTTTAATAGTATTCTTGTGAACGTTTTTTGAAACTATGTCTAATAAACTTATGGGGTGGTAACTGCCAGGATCATAGATAGAGCCCTTCTTATGTATTGGGATAATGACATGTGTTTTCCACGAGTTTGAAATATATTTTTGTTTTAAACAAACATTGAAGTCATTTGTTTGTCTGGGAATGCAAAAGTTATTATATTATTTAAAACTTTCACCTAGGATTGCATCTGGCCAGTAAACAGATAGAGCAGCAACTTACTTTTGTTGCCATAATTATGACACCACAATGAGTGTGAGAGTGACAGAGACGATCTTGATTTTTGATCACCCCATACTCTCACCATCTTTTGTGCCTCAACAGTCTTCCAATTTTTCAGGGCATGCCTGCCCCTGAGTTGGTTATATTTTGTTTTAGGGGGTGCAGGAGGCAAAGCCCTCCTCACAAAACAGTGATATTTTCTCCATGGCGCTTTGGTGCTCTGGGTCCAGAAAGCCACAATGTCTGGTGCTGTGGAGCTAGGTTCTGTATTGCCTGAGCCCATATCGGTGTCAACAAAATGATTGTCCGACCAGTAGGGATGAACCCATTGGGCCTGGGTGCCTTCTTGTTTGCTAGTTTGTGAATAACATCTTCCATTTCTCCTGGAGGAATTATTACAGATGCTGTTGAAATATCTATAAGTCATTGTGGAGTTTGTTCTGGTTGTTCCAACAGATCTGCTTTAGTAAAAAATGTTTGTAGTGCAATACCCAGGTTTCTTTTGGTATGCAAGCAGTTAAAAATGTGTGAGGCATAACTACAGTATCCCTTTCCTACCATTGTCAAAAATGCTTTTTGGTCTCTTTATTTGTATTATCTGGTACATTTCCATCCATTGATTTTTCTGATGTTTTATTTTTTTTTTTATTTTTAGGTAAGCCTTATTTTGTTTTCTTGTTTTTTTAGATAATTGAAGTTTATCATAGGATGATTTTTAACCCATCTAACTGTGGCAATATGTTTATTTTTTTCATTAAACCAAGTTCCATTAGTATTACTTTCTTTACATATATTGTATTTCAAATTAAAGCAAAAAAAAATAATCTTGTTATCTAGTTCTACCATTGCTGCCGCTTCATTAAGTTTTTCAATTAATTGCTTTGTTTCCAAACTATGTTAGATGTTATTTACTTCCTCCACAATTAGGCTAGATTTACAGGGGATCTGTTCAGCTGTCTTCAGGGGGTTCATTTCCTGAGTAATTATTTTTAGAGCCATGGGGCCATGATCACGTTCAGCTCTCATAATGATCTTTAATGATCCATATATATGATAGGAATCTAAATTACACAGTAAATAGTCTATTGTGCTTTGGCCATGTATGCCAAAGTAGGTGTTTTCTCCTTCCTCATTACTCTTCAATCTACCATTTTGAATCAGTAATGAATTGTCATAATAAAAGTCTTGTAATTTTTTCCTGTTACCATTTACATTCTTGTCTTTACTGTTACATTTACAGATGTCTCCTCTAGCCATATCAGTTTCTAATATTTCTATGTTATCAAACTCTGCAGTTCTAGCATTAAAGTTACCAGCAATCAATAATGATGCATCGGGGTACTTACATGAAATAGTGTCTAGATCAGTACCCAGACTAGTCCAGATTTCATTAGAAACATAGAAATTTAGAAACTGATGGCAGATAAGGACAGCAAGGCCAATCCAGTCTGCCCATTTCTTTTTCTACCTTATAAATGTGCCATTGGCCTTTGCTCTGTCAATGGCCTATTTATTCATACTCGTCTGTATTGCTCCCTTATGCCTATCCCATGCCTGTTTGAAGCCCTGCACTGTATTCATATTCACCACTTCTTGAGGTGGGCTGTTCTATGCATTCACCACCCTTTCTGTGAAAAAGAACTTCCTCACATTACCCCTTAATCGGCCTCGCTCTAATCTCATCCTGTATCCTCTTGTCCTGCATTTATTTTTTATATTGAAACATATTAGACTCTTTCACCCTGTTAATGCCCTTAAGGTGTTTGAATGTTTCGATCATATCACCTCTCTTCCTCCTTTGCTCTAGGGTATATATATTGAGCTCTGTTAATCTGTCCTGCCCTTCTCTGGACTGCCTCAATTTGGTTAATGTCCTTGTGAAGGTGTGGCCTGCAGTACTGCATGCAGTACTCCAGATGGGGCATAACCAGTGTCTTGTAAAGAGGGATTATTACCTCCCTCTTCCAAGTGATACCCCTACTAATACACCCTAACATCCCCCTAGCCTTACCTACTTCTTACTTATTTAGTGGTCTGCTTGGATGATTTCAGGTCATTGGTGATGATGACACACAAGTCTCTTTCTTCCCTTGTGACTGTCAGCAGCTCCCCTTCCAGCCTATAGGTGGCTTCAGGGTTTCTCTTCCCTATGTGCATGATCTTGCATGACTTTGCATAAATCCCCAGTTGCCATTCTTCCGACCATTTTGCTAGTTTATCCAGATCTCTTCTCATTCTGCTCACCTCATCTGGATCATCTACTCTGTTGCAGATCTTGGTGTCATCTGAAAACAGACAAACCTTACCCTCCAGTCCATCTGCAATGTCATTGATGAAAATATTGAAGAGGACTGGCCCCAGGACTGATCCCTGAGGTACCCCACTTGTGACTTGCATCTCTTCTGACTTTATACCATTTACCACCACTCTCTGTTTTCTTCCCATCAACCTGTTTGCCACCCAGTTGACCAACTTCTGACCCACCCAAGCCTATCCAGCTTATTAATTAATCTTCTTTGTGGAACAGTATCGAAAGCTTTGCTGAAGTCAAGGTAGGTGACATCAACCGCTCCCCCATGGTCCACCACTCTTGTTACCCAGTCAAAGAAATCTATGAGATTAGTTTGACAGGACCTTCCTTTTGTAAACCCATGCTGTATTACATCCTGTGCCCCTATGGATTCTGGGTGTTGTACTATCCTTTCCTTAAGGAGTGCCTCCATAACCTTGCCCACTACCGAGGTAAGACTGACTGGTCTGTAGTTCCCTGCCTCCTCCCCGCTACCACTCTTGTGGAACGGGATCATATGAGCCCTTTTCCAGTCTTCTGGGACCTCTCCTGTGCTCAGAGACTCACTAAGCAGTTCTGATAGAGCCATGTATATTACTTTTATGGGGAATATAAATGTTTATGATGACCAATTGGAGGTTTTCCTAATTTACCACAACTATGATGGAATTTTTCTGAGTTTTGAAAGTTTCAGTATGTTTTAACCCTTTTTTAATGTTGATGTAAATGTCTAAACCCCCCATCCCTCTACCATATTTTTTTTATTTGATAGCTGGTGAGTTAATTGCTGAATATCCATTTAGATATATTGCTTCAAGTGCCCACATTTCTTGAAAAGCCATAATTTTAGAAGCAGTGACAAACTCATGCCATTCTCCATCAATTACTTTTCCTGCCAAACCTGCCATATCCCATGATAAAAGTGTACTTCATTTTCCAGCACATCTGAATTATTGGTAGGTATTTCATTGACTTCCTTTATTTCTGGGAGTCATGACTGTGTATAAAGTATCACAGGCTTAGCGCAGATATTATTTATATCTACAATTAGAATGTTAGCATGCTTGAGTCTATAAATTTTATTCATTATTTGCCTTACAAGCTCAGGAGATTTGAGGTGTACATCTATTTGGTCCCCTGTTCCTTCTTTATGTACTCTCTTAAATTGTACACATCATTTTTGTTGAAATCAATATCTAAAATTCCTGCATGAAGTGGGATAATAAATGAAACCAAAAGGGAGCTCTAATCTTTCTCCTCCAAAAATTCAGATAATTTTTGGATTCTCCTCAATTGTCTCCTGAGCTGTGCAGGTGGTTGAAGTAAAATCCCATTTTAGGAAAGAGAGGGCAGATTGGAAAGTTTCAATCTTCAGAACTGTTCTAAGTTGTTTTATTCCAAATACTATCTTATCTATTGTTCCCCATAGAAACATAGAATTTGACCGCAGATAAGGACCACTTGGCCCACCCAGTCTGCCCATTTCCCTGCCTACTGGATAAGCTGCAGATCCTAGTTAACCAGCAGCCTACTTCTTTCTACCCCCACCCCCCAGAATTGCCTTATGACTGTCCCATGCATGCTTGAATTCCACCACTGTTTTTGACTCCATGACCTCCTCCAGAGGCCATTCCATGCATCCACAACCCTCTCTGTGAAAAAATACTTCCTTAAATTACCTCTGAGGCCACCCCTCTATCTTCAAATTGTGCCCCTTGTTCTTGCACCTCTTTTTTTGAAGATGCCACCCTCTTGGACTTTGTTGATTCCCTTGAGGTACTTGAAGTTTCTATCATGTCCCCCTCTCTCCTTTCCTCGAGGCTATACATATTAAGCTCCTTAAGTCTCTCTTCATATGTCTTCCGGTGCAGACCCTGCACCATTTAGTGCCCTCCTCTGGACAGCTTCCATCCTGTCTATGTCTTTGCAGAGACTGGGTCTCCAGAACAGCACACAGTACTCAGATGGGGTCTGACCAACTGTCTGTACAGAGGGATAATAACTTCCTGTTTTCTACTGGTGATGCCTCTCCCTATGCATCCCAGTATCCCCCCAGCCCTCCTTGCTGCCCTCTCACATTGCTTGCCCACCTTTAGGTCATCTGATATGACTACCCCCAGGTCCCTTTCCATTTTTGTTGTTGTTAGTATCTCACTCCCCATTGTGTACTCTTCCCCTGGGTTTTTGTTTCCCATGTGCATTACCTTGCACTTCTTAGCATTGAATCTAAGCTGCCATACATTTGACCATTCCAGGTTACATTAGCAGATATTTCTAGTCCTAAATATTCCAATTTTCTTTAGTTAGACCATAATTATTTGGCATATCCAATACTAGACATCATTACGTATATGGAGAGATGGGGGGGGACTCCTGTCTCTTAATGCAATCTCATGTTTTTCAGCTTTGCTTATCCCTAATTCAGTTTGTATGAAATATGTAGTCAGGTCTTTTAATGAGGCAGTAGTTTTCCCTAGTGTTAGGTATATTCCAAGAATTCTTTAAACAGTCTCATCTCCAGTTAAGGAGATCTCTAATGTGGCATCTACATTCTCATTAACTTGTTCAGTACTTTCTGGTGCCTTTCTTGTGCTTGTCTCCCTTGTCTTTTGCTGTGTGGCACTAAATATGGAAACACAGAATTTGATGGCAGATAAGGATAGCTTGGCCTACCTAGTCTGCCCATTTGCCTACCTATTGGATAAGTTGCAGATTCCAGTTACCCAACAATCTACTTCCTCCTGCCTCTCACTATAATTGACTTATATCTATCCCATGCATTCTTGAATTCCCCCACTGTTTTTGACCCTATGACCTCCTCAGGAAGGTGGTTCCATACATCCGCCACCCTCTTTGTGAAAAAATACTTCCTCACATTGCCCGTGAGTCATCCCCTCTCTATCACTATCTAACATGTCATGATTTTGTTTGCTTGTATAGCTTGGATTTTGTTTTTAACCCCCTCCTCTGCAGTACTGATCTTAGTATTTATATGATCATTAGCTAAATTAGATTGCTTATGTGTAGTTCTGCCTTGTTCCATATTCCTGTCAGCCATAATTTTGGTTCTCTGATTAGTTTGAAGTTTACTAAGTGCTTCCTTTTGTGTTTCCTTTTTCTTGTTCTTTTGTTTTTATCCTTATTTCCTTTATCCAATCCCTTCTTTTTCTGGTCCGCTTCATCTTTTTGAGTTTCTGGGATTATTACCAAGGAGAAATATAATTTTTGATTGGTGATTTGATGTTCTATTTTATCTATTTTGTATTTAATTCACCTATTTGTTCTTGGATTTTTTGATAAAAAAATCTAATTTTTTTTATATCATTAAGAAACTATAGGAAAACAATATTTGCCATCAAGGGATGGGCTAGCGCATTTAAAGTATATTCTGTAATTTTTTTGACATTGTTCAATTATTCTTGATTCTAGCTGTAATTGCTCAACTTCTTTATCTAATTGGGCAAACAGTGTGTCTGGAGATCCTGAGAAGTTTAATGAAGCTGGGGGCGCTACTGATTTCCTAAAAGTGTATCCAATTTTAGTGAATCACATGTGTTTAATATTAAGTCTAAGGGGCTAAATAATTCTAGTTTGGTTTCATGCTTCTCCCATCACCTGTGTTGTAATGGCACTAGCTTGAATTTCCATTATTTCTCTACTAGAGATGTTTAACTGGTCTTCCTTCTTGTGAGCATCCATAATTTTCTTATATGATTTACAGGGCATACAATAGGTAAAAAAAAGTCTATAATCATTTCCTCTTGGATTTTTTCAATGCTGTTTGTTTGTACCTTTTATTATTTTTCACCCTGCTTTTAAATTTTATTTGGGGGGCTGAGTCCCTCTTTCTTTTCCTGCTTCTAAGTGCTTTCTATCTAACTAGTAACAGTCATGATCTTGTTCCTTGTTGATGATTTATTTTGTCTTCTAACATTTTGTTGAGCTCTAGTTTGGGGTTATGAAGATGTTATTTTGAACTCTTCTACATTGTCTTTACTATTATTAATTTTGATGTTCTTTCTCACCACTTGTGCATAAGTAACCTTTTCTTTTTCCTTTTCAACTGGGGTGGATGTAGCTAAAGAGAAATTACCCACAAAAGTACACCCATTACTATATTTTTCTTTCTCTGGTTTGTTATTTAGGACTTCTCCACTTCTGTTATTCATCCTCATGTCAAACACTGTACAGTATAATTCAATATCAGATACAATGTTTTAATACCAATCCCTAAGGAGGCAATATAGTCCTTTTAGCTATAAAGTAACTTGTTTAAGATACATTAGAAAGAGAGAGAAAACATTTACTATATTTACTCTTGTATTATTAAACCAGTGAAAAGCCTGTCCAGTTATTTAATATTAGTGCAGGCACATAACATTTCTTCACAATGCTAACAGATATTATTATAGTAAATTATGTAATATATGAAACCCCAAAGTTCTTATGGTAGTTCTTTTGGTAGTTTGTATAATAATAGGAAAATAGAAGCTTTTTGGGAAACAAACCTCCTGGGAATGAGTCTGCAAAGTTAGCCTGCATAAAAAAAAACAGAGAGTGTTCCTCTCCTCAGCATCTCAGAGATGCTCTTTCAATTCTTTAAATTTTATTCAAATAAGCCTGCTTTCTGTGCAAAACAATTTCACTGTTTGAAGAGGAATCAGCATGTTCCTTGTGAGCTCAGATGTTTGATGCTGTAAATTCCTCGGTATATAGATATATATTTTTTTTCCAAGGGTCCCAAACCCCGATACAAAGTGACTGATTCTTGTTTGTAAAAATATAGGATATCACAGCCAGAGTGTTCAAGTAGAAAATCAGTAAAAACACTTTGGAAGAAAAAGAAAAAAGAAAACCTTTAAGTTTCAGAATATAAATACAGTATTCACTATTTCTTATGCTACATGCAAAACTATTTCCTCTAAAAAGCTACGCTCCTGTTTCTAGAAAGTAAAATATAGTTTAAGGCTTAAATAAGGCAACTCAGATATAGTAGTTCTTACTTTTGAAATAGCATGATTTGGTGCAGCAGAGGTCAGCTAGGTCAGCCAAGTGTGTTCACCTCTGAGAAAACATATATGATCTAGCTACAGAGGCAAGTCCAAGACACTTAGATAAATCCTCAGTTCTCATTTTGGGAAGCCTTTATTTACACTATGGTCCTAGTTTTGCACATGCATGAACAATAGAAAATAATGGCAGCCGTGTCAAGGTCCAGATGAGGAATGGCAATCTGACCTGTAAAACGTCACGCATGCTCTTAAATGATTAAATCACCTGACCTAGAACTGTGAAATTCAAATTCAAAAAAATAAAATAAATTACTTCTAAATATGAAACACTAATGTAATTACTTAATTCGCTTGCACAGTGCCCCTTTTTTTTTGCTGTTGCTATTGAAGGAGATACTTGATCTGAAAATAAACTTGTAGTGAGAGTTAATTTATTCAAGGAAACTTGAAACAAAGTATACTTTTCCTAAAAGCTGACCAATAACTAAGTGTGCTAGTCAATAAAAAGCAATACAGCAATACAGCAATACTTCTCCAGTGAGTTTAACTATAAAGTGCCACAAGATGTGTGTTTTAAATAAGCGTACAATTTTGACTATAAACTACCACTAGGTGTATGCTTTAGAAAGCATACAGACTGAGGGATGAGAGGTAGTCATCTTCAGTGCTATTACAGGGTTGTTTTCTCAGGTAGTGAAGCAATAAACAATAGATACTGCTTTCTTTTTCACATCCCTTCTTAGGGTTGCAGCAGCTCTTGCTTTTTGGCTACCAAGATTGATGTGGCCGCTGCAGATTTTAATTACAGAGTGCTGTTCCTTCACCAAAATCTGGCTCTCCACATATATCACTGCCTTTACTTTGGGGGTTGGCTCCTCCACTGCTGGTACTCCCTCAACCCTGGAGTTGGAAGACAGGGTGACAAGAAACAAGGCTTCAGATACAGGCAGCACAACCCTGACTGGAAAGAGACTGAGAGTTTAAAACACATTTATGGCAATGGTGGTTTACCTTGTTTAAAATAATTAAAAGCTTTTTCAGTCTCCTGCTATTCCTTGTTTGCCTCAGCAGGATAACGTGTAGCTGCCATTCCTCAGTCAACCTCTGAGCTATTGGATATCAGCAAAATGGGTTAATGTAGGCAGGGCTAGCAGCTGTGTACTAACCTCACTTTGTGAAATCAGAGATGACCAGTTTGGCAATAGTCACAAATATTGCACCTTTGGCACTTATACGAGCCTATGGGTCTTTTTGGTAACCAATTCAAATGTGTAGGGGGATTAGGATCAGATAGCAATCTTCTGTGGACTAATTTGTCCCTCAGATTAAATGCTCAACTGAAAGTAACTTGCGGCTTTGGTCCTACAGCCTCAACCATCTACGGGTCTCCCAGTAAAATAGGCATTTTACAGTGTATAATGTAACTGATCTTGTGAGATCAGTTATTAAATTTGGTCTCAAATGTGACTGTACCCATTTCATTCCTCTCTTTTTTATTTTCTTTCAACACTTCCTCTGAGTAGGCTTTGTTAATGGAATCCTGCAAAGACCTCTAGAGTATCCCCATTCAAGGAATCTGGATTCAAGCTCCTTAGCTTGTTTGAAAAACATATCATTATCCGAACAGTTTATGCGCAATAGGGTGCTGAGTTTATCAAGAGACATTGGTGGACACTATCTGTTCTTAACTCAGAATTTGTGGCAGTATTCTTCCAGAAGCATCTAGTTTTCACATGCTCCCTGACTCCCATAGGTTTGGTGAAAGTCACATCAAGAAAATTGATACTATACTTGCTTGCAGTATCTGTAAACCACAAATTTAATGCATTGACTGTCTCAATTTCCATGATGTCCCCCCTGCCATACACAAATCATGTCATCAGTAAAACAATACCATTTCAGTATTTTAGGAATGAAGGCATTATTATTTGCAAATAATTCACAATTCCTCCCATATACCTCATATATTCCTCAGGCACACACATGGCATTTAGACAAATTCTTTAAAAATAACACTGGGCATGGGAAATACAGATATTATTAAATCTCCATACATATAGGCACAATACAGAAAGGGGAAAAGCTGCATCAACATATTGCAGTGCTTGCAGCACAAGCTCAGGTGGTCTGTACCCTCTGTTACAAAATGCTGGCCGCACCATGGGAATTATCAAATGTTATGAACAATAAGGTATTTAAACCAGTAAATATATTGTGACTACAGGTGGGATGGGGTACTGGAGCCATGATCTATGCAGCGATCTATGCAGCTCCGTTAATTTTGCCCATAGTGCTCCTTTAATATGGCAATTCACCATGCATAGTTGCCATTAAAGTAAAATAAATCAAAGTACCAATGGTACTAAAGGCACTAAAATGGTTTGTATGAAATCATTATGTGGCCAGAAAGAAGGCTGACAAGTTTCCCCTGGCAAGGAAAAATGAAATTTACTTGGGGGATTGGGTCTGAGTCATGGTATCAATCAGTTGCAGTGAGAAAAAAAAAGTCCACTCTGGGGCTGAACCCAGTCCCCCAACCCTCTACTGCTTTGTAGCCTGCAGCTCTACAGCTGTACTAAGTTTCCGATACAGGAAAAGCATGTTGTGGCAAAGGACATCCAGCAGTGAGTGCAGGCCCCCTACACAGTTGCAGTGGGCATTTGTAATTAACAGTCTGTCTAAAGTACTGTTATCCTAAGTGGCATTTAAACCTTAAAGTATGAGTTGGATCTTTTCAGATTATCAGCAATATAGAACTTCAAACCATGCTGAAAGTATATTGGTATCATCAGCAGTGACACCTAACAATTTCTGTCATACTATAAATTGTAGTGAGAAAGAAAACAAAATGTTACACTCTGGGGATCTAACCCAGGACCCGTACCTTCTACTGCTTGAAAGCCTGTAACTCTACCATTGTACTAAGCTTCCTATTCAGGAGATACATGCTGCAGCAAAGGACATCAAGCACTGAGAGCAGACACTGCCCTATACAGTTGCAGTGGATGTTCATAATTGTCTATCTGAAGTAGCCAAAGTTCAATCAGTATCATCAGCAATGCCATCTAGAAATTTCTCCCATACTATATAACTTGTAGTGGGAAAGTAAAAATGTTCCACACACAAGAGTAAACCTTGGCCCCCTTCCCTATACTGCTTCCTAGCCTGTTGTTTTACTGCTGTACTAAGCTTCTTATACAGGGGATGTAATCTGTGGCAAAGGACATCCTTCTTTGGGTGCAGAACTCCTCTACACAGCTGCAGTGGATGTTCATAATTAACAGTCTGTCTATTAGAAGTTGTATTTCTAAGCTGCATTTAAACCTCAAAGTGTAAGCTGGAACTTTTCAAGTTAACAGCAATATTATTTCATGCCTTACTGAAAGAATGTCGCTATAATTAGTAATGGAATCTAACAATTTTTCTCATAGACATAAATTGTAGTGAGAAAGAAAACAGATTTCCACTCTAGGCATGAAACTGAGGCCTCCTTCCTCTGTGGCTTATAACTCTACCACTGTTTAAAGCTTTCTATACAGGAGATGCATGCTGTGGCAAAGGGCATCCAGCACTGAGTACAGACCTCCTCTACACAGTCACCATGAATGTTCATAATTAACAGTCTGTCCATTTGAAGTAGTGTTTCCTGGGTCGCATTTAAACCTCAACGTCTGAGCTGGAACTTCTCAAGTTATCAGCAATATAGAACTTCAAACCTTGCTAAAAGTATATCACTAACATCTAGAAAGTTCTCTCATACTACATACATTGTAGTACGAAGGAAAGGAATGTTCCACACTAGTGAGAAAACATAGGCTTGTGTAGGTTTTAACCCCTATGCTAAGACATAAAAGCCCCATCACTGACATCATCAGTGCCATCATGCAGCTGAATCACTCACACTGTCTTTGAACTTGACTTAATGCAAAAAGTAGTATGCAAGACTACTACTGTATAGGCAATTATAACTATGCTGATGGTGCCTAAAATATGAATGTCCCTTCCCCCCTACTATTTATTGTACCAGAAATAAAAGCCTTCTCCCCCAGCCTGGCCATTTTCAAAAATAGTACCCCTTCCCCGTCCACTCAGCAACAACCACTTTGCACCCTCCCTCCTCCCCCTGCCCAGCAGAAGGATGTGTAATAAAAATGAAAGTAACAGCCCCTTCTCTTCCCCATCCACTCAGCTTCCAGTCCCCCCTCCTCTCCCAGATCCACAAAAATTATAATCCCCATACCTACTTAGCACCTGTGACCTACTACCCCCCAATGGCACCCAGCACTACACCCACAGAAAGGACTGGATCAAACTTCAGTGGTGCTGGAGAGTGGAGTGTGAGAAGAGGGAGGCAGTGACTGGCAAAGACCCTCCTTTCACCACTGTGGCCAGCTGCCTTCTGAATAAATGGGGGAGCATGCTTATATTAAAATTAGCTGTTTTGTTTCTGATGTTAAATCTCATAATCTGAGTGTAAAGCAAATGGTGGCTTAAAAATGGCATGGAATAACTAACCTCTATCAGTATTGTTCTTACCACAATTTTTATCTGGTAAACAAATGAATATCTTGTAGCCTCCTGCTTCCCTGATGGTATGGGAGCTAATACATTTACTATTACTGTTATCTCAGAATAATAGCGTCCTTGGCAAGATGGTTGTATAACCAAATAATTACAAAAGGCTGCTGACAGACTGATAACAGGTTCAGAATCAAAAAAGCAGTATGAATAAAGGATGAACAGTTCAGTATGCTCAAAGGTTAATACACACCTGGTCTCCTTTTAGAATTGCTGCTAACACTGAATATAGTTATTACGGATCAATAAGATATCTTAAAATGTAGTTACTCTTAATTTTGGATCAGACTTCACTATGTTGTCACCTAGAAAAAACTAAAAGATTGTCACAGACCTATACAGATGTCCTTACGAAATCTATCATTAGAAAATCAGATGTGAAGTTTAGAATGTTTGATATTTTATAAACTGCATAGTAATTAACACTTGCACAACATAATCAACTGACAATCGTTGCATCTCATTGTACAATGTTGCATGGCATAATATGAGAGTCCATTGACTGTGTCACTGCAGTCCTATCCTGAGATCACTGTACCGTAGTAGTGTTTTGACCCAATGCAATTCCAGGCTAACAGTTTGCATGGAGCTCACCATTTTTTCCCCAGTTTATTTACCTAAGATAGCCCAGCTGTGACACAGCATCTCAGTTCCAGCGGGGTCCTGTTTTTACCCATTTTCCCAGTGGTGTCCTGCCTCTACACATTTTCACAGCTGGGTGGACTTGAACACTGTGAGGCTTAGTGACTTGCCCAACTTGATATAGTCACTTTGGGAAGGGATCCTTTCAATATCATGGAAATGCCTTATCCTGGTAGAATCAACATCAGAATTGACAGGGCATTGTAGTGAGTGAGCTGATATACTGTAAAGGTCACAGTCATTCCACCAGCAGAGATATTTGTAAAGCAACAGTATTGATTATAAGGTAGGAAGGGGAGTGGAAGATAAATGTGCACGTGTCAATCATATACTAACCTTTTGAGTGAAGTGTACAAAATAATCGAGGTGAATAAGTGATCACTTTTCTCTGTTTCAGCTGTTTACCTCTGCAAGCGAACAATGCAAAACAAGGCCCGACTGGAGCTAGCAGACTATGAAGCTGTAAGTAGCTCAACCCCATTTTTCACTGAACAGGGCTTTGGAGGACAGAAGACATCGGACATCTATTTATTTATTAAATGCTTAACAGAGATAGTCACATTTAGGTACAACTCCGATCTTGTTTGTTAGAGGATCCAAGAGGAGCAAAGCAGGACAATAGCAGACTGTTGTTACTAATTGTAGAATTGCTCAAAGTTCTAATATTATGGCTCAGTCACTGCTGATAAATAAGTTTAACTGTTAGGCAATGCAACAAGAAACCCACTATCACTACACTATCCAGCCCCTCCCCCACACACACACACATACACATTTCAGTTTTGCTTCTTTATTCTGAAAAAGACTTGGTTTCCTGTGAAAATCTTTCTCCTGTTGGGTCTAGTGTCAATAGGGGTATAAACATGGTTCTACACATGGAACAGCAGCACCACACTGCATCACACACACACACGTCCATCTGTATTTTGAATCTGGTCTCCAGGTGCATACAATTATGTCCCTACCCTTTCAATTATATTCCCTGTACTGGGAGCCGGAGCCTGACACCTGCCCTCTTAAATATGGGATGCAAATTCTAGCCTGATTTGTTACTACAAAGTGGTCATTATGTGGTCACAAATCTGGGGAAAATGTTTTGAATATTGTGATTGCAGTACTTTTTCCACAACCTTGATAAATAAAAGGTATTGGAAGAACCACAACTTTTTATGGCTAGAGCACAGAAATACAAACTAGTAGATCATGGTTTGGATCTTAACTTAAACTTTGACTTAATATGTGACCATGGGCAATGCACTTGACCACCTGTGCCTTAGTCCTTCAACTGAAAACCCAGATAGATGCAAACCCCAGCACAGATTGAACATATGTCTCAATTTGATGGTTTTGAACAATTTCAGATAACTAACTTAAAGAATAAGCATCTCAGCAGTATTTAGTTGTATATTTAGTTGCGTAACTGGCCCCAGCAGCTAGGGTACTACTGGACTCTTCAACATGAAAGAGGGCTGGCCAGGGCCTTATAAGTTTGGTGGGAGCATGGGGTGGGCAACTAATATGCTCATGAAAAGTTAAAATGACTTGAAACAAGTTTCTAAAGGTTTATTGGCCACACTAAAGACCTCCAGTCAAGCAGTGGGGCTTTATTTGAGTTTCATCCCTCACTTTTCTTCTAGGGTTTATTAGAGATTTAGAGGCTGAAGGAGATCAAGAGGCCTAGAGTATGTGGACCCCCCTAAATTATCAGTGGTAACTCTTTAAACTATATGCTGATTTTGTTCCTTTTTATATCAAACTAACATCTACCTCCTGAAGGTGACAATTGAACATTTGGAGCTCAGATCAAACTTTTACAGAAACATCTCTTACAGTGACTGATGACACATTTTATTCCTGAATCAGCCCTATCCATTGATGCACTACCCTGATTCACTGGCTCCCTTGGCATATGAACTTGTGGGACGTCCCTGGGCAACATAAAACAGTCTCATTGGGCAGAGCTCAGCACATATGTAACCCCCACCAAGGCATATGGCATCAGTGGTATAATTAAGCAATAATGCACAACAGGGTGTGGTATATAGAAACTTAGAAGTTGACAGCAGATAAGAACCACAAGGCCCATCCAGTCTGCTCATTTTTTCTACCCTATGAATGTGCCATAGGCCTTTACTCTGTCAATGGCCTATCTATTCATACTCATCTGTATTGCTCCCTTATGCCTGTCACGTGTCTGTTTGAAGCCCTGCACTATATTCATATCCACCACTTCTTGAGGTTGGCCATTCCATGCAGCCACCACCCTTTCTGTGAAAAAGAACTTCCTCACATTACCCCTTAATCGGCCTCCCTCTAATCTCATGCTGTTTCCTCTTGTCCTGCTATTTTTCTTATATTGAAACATGTTAGACTCTTTCACCTTGTTAATGCCCTTAAGATGTTTGAATGCTTCAGTCATATCATCTCTCTCCCTCTTTTGCTCTAGGGTATACATATTGAGCTCCATTAATCCGTCCTCATATATTTTCTGATGTAGTCCCTGCACCATTTTGGTTGCTCTTCTCTGGACTGCCTCCATTTTGTTAATGTCCTTGTGCAGGTGGGGCCTCCAGTACTGCACGCAGTACTCCAGATGGGGCCTAACCAGTATCTTGTAAACAGGGATTATTACCTCCCTCTTACGACTTGTGATACCCCTACTAATACACCCCAACATCCCCCTAGCCTTACCTACTGCTTTAGTGGTCTGCTTGGATGATTTCAGGTCATCTGTGATGATGATGCCCAAGTCTCTTTCTTCCCTTGTGATTGCCAGCAACTCCCCACCCAACCTATAGGTGGCTTCAGGGTTTCTCTTCCCTATGTTTATGATCTTGCACTACTTTGCATTAAACCCCAGTTGCCACTCTTTTGACCATTTTCCAGTTATTCAGATCTCATCTCATTCTACCCACCCCATCTGGATCATCTACTCTGTTGCAGATCTTGGTGTCATCTGCAAACAGACAAATCTTACCCTCCAGTCCATCTGCAATGTCACTAATGAAGATACTGAAGAGGACTGGCCCCAGGACTGATCCCTGAGGTACCCCACTTGTGACTTGTATCTCTTCTGACTGTATACCATTTACCATCACTCTCTGTTTTCTGCCCGTCAACCAGTTTGCCACCCAGTTGACCTACTTCTGACTCTCCCGAGCCTACCCAGCTTATTAATCAATCTTCTGTGCAGAACAGTATCGAAAGCTTTGCTGAAGTCAAGGTAGACAACATCAGCTGCTTCCCCTTGGTCCACCACTCTGGTTACCCAATCAAAGAAATCTATGAGATTAGTTTGACAGGACCATCCTTTTGTAAACCCATGCTGTATTGGATCCTGTGCTCCTATGGATTCCGGATGTTGCACTAGCCTTTCCTTAAGGAGTGCCTCCAAACTCTTGCCCACTACTGAGGTAAGACTGACTGGTCTGTAGTTCCCTGCCTCCTCCCTGCTACCACTCTTGTGGAGCAGGATCACATGAGCCCTTCTCCTGTCTTCTGGGCACTCTTCTGTGCTCAGAGACTCACTAAACAGTTCTGCTAATGGCTCTGCTACTTCCACCCCTAATCTCCTTTAGTACCCTGGGATGTATGCCATCAGGTCTCATTGCCTTGTCCACCATGAGCTTAGTGAGCTCTTGTAGGACCCTTTCTCTTGTGAAGGGACTTGTGCACCCCCCCCCGTGTCCATGATGCTGAGCTGTGGGCCCTGCCCTACCTTCTCCTCAGTAAATACTGAGCAGAAGTATCTATTTAGGATAAATGCTTTTCCTTGGTCATCCTCCACACACTCCCCCTTATCATGGCATATCGCCATGCCTCGGATGTTTTGGCATGAGGCCACAGGCCAAGTGCGTCCAACACCCAAGAAGTGATGATATTCCATGATATACCACACCCTGGAGTGCATTATTGCTATTATGAACTGGATCCCATATATGCATCAATAAAATATAAAAAAAAAAGTTTCTAAAATGTTTCAATAATGCATTTTCTAATCTGTAGGGATACATTGATACACTATAGTCCATTTAGTTTTTTGCTGTGGGCAGTAGGTGGCCTTATTGCAATGCTTTGTTAGAATAAGAAGGAACCAGGTTATGAACTGAATTACTTATTTTACTTGTAGTTGCTTGTTCAGTGGGTGAGAAGGTTTTGCATTCCTGAGTGGGAATGGTACCAGTGACCCATGGTGCAAAATTATTTTTTATTAATTTCTATTTTCCAAACATAAAAATCAGTTTCTAAGTTCACCCTGATCTCAAAAAACTAGTTTATTGCTTGAAACGAGTGTTATTTTAATTGGAAACCACTTTTGAAAACTAAAGCCATGATTCTGAGCATGCGCATCAGCGTCCGCCACAGATGCTGATACGCATGCTCAGAGTCACATCTTTAGTTTTTGAAAGGCAGTTTCCAGCTAAAAAAAGCATTATTTCAAGCAATACACTATTTTTTTGACATCAGCGTGAACTCAAAAACATATTTTTATGTCCAGATTATAGCCATTAAAAAAACAGTAAATTCGTAGCATGCAAGAGCATACCATCAGAGAAGAACTGGAGCAGCCGACTGCGGGGGAACATTTGGATAAAAGAGAAATGTATATAAAATGGGTGGGTGAGCATGTGCTCAGAACTACAGGGAAAAAAAGAGACAGACTCACTCACATTGTGAATCTGTGATAAAAGAAATGACTTGCCCATTGCTGCCACTCATGTACTGCTGCTTTCCAGACTGTGAGTGAGAGTGCTTGAGGAGCTGCTGCCTATCACAACTTTAGCACGGCTGCCCATTGCCGTCAGATTGATTTTTTTTTTTTTGCCAGTGAGAAGGCTGGTGGCCTGAGGTTTTTTGAAGCCATGAGTATATAGGTAGATATCATCATGGCTTCAAAGGCCTTTCAGACAATCTTTTAATCCAATTTATAATGGAGGACCCTCTAATGGACCCCCCCTTGCAGAGCTGTACTGCTCTTATAGATCATTGCCCTTTACCCCCCTAGTTTAAAAGCTGGGTCTGTATCCTCTGGGCACTTATGCTTTTTCCCAGTTTGGGAAGCTCCCTATGGGGGTCCATAATTGATGCTCTCTCTCCACTTCTTTAAAGTCTGTTACTTTGCCAGCCCTATGGCAGTCCTTTTTGGGGCACATTCTATACTGTGACCTATGCAAGGGCTCCTACATTATGAATATGAATCTCACTAATCAGGGAGCCTTGCTCTCTTTATTAATATCTTTACTGAGTGCACATATTTTTCATATCTTTCGCTCATCCATCTCTAACTCACTTGCTCTCACATACCACATTCCATTCATATGGCCAGTAACTCCAGGAATCCAGGTCAACAAGTGACCTACATACTGTAGCTAGCTCAGTAAATGAGTCCTCTAGTACTCTCTCTTTGCTCTGCTGTTCTTTGTCATACTCTCACTATCTCTGACTTGCATCTTCAGACCATCTGGAGACTGCAAAAGGTGACCTATGCCACGTAGAGAAAACTTAAGAGGTCCATTCTGTTTTAAAGGTGCTTTACTCCTGTTTTACAGGCAGATTTAAATGGCTTTATTATGTGAGGAAGCTACCATATTATACACACAGCTGCCATTTTGCGGGAGAAACTACTTTACCAAGTTAAGCAGTAGTCATCTAAAATCGAAAGCAAGAAAAACTAAACTAATCAACATATGCTGAAGAGAATATTTTAAACCTGTAGGAAAACAGAAATAAATAACCAAACAGAACTGAATTAAAATCAATGAATTATCTTAGATACTTAAGTAGAACTATTCAGTAGCTTTGTCATGTAATAAAGCCATTTAAATCTACCTCTAACACAGGTGTGGAGCCTTAATTCCTCTTCTGATTGGTGACATAAGAAACTCACAGAAACTTAGAAACATAGGGTGGGAAATTGAGACTGCACCAGGCAGGGGTGCAAGCCTGGACACAGCACACCTGAGATGCGCCAGGGTATGGTCCCAACGATATTCAACAGCACTGCGCCATGGCTCAGCACCATTGAATATGGCACTGGGGCCACCTGCACTGCGCACAGTACAGTGGCACTGCACCAGTGCAAATGGCAAGTGAGGAGCAGGGGGATGCACCAGCGCAAGTGTGGGTGCGCTAGGTGCAGCAACAGCGATATTCAGCGCTGGGCATGCAAATGAAGCCATTATGCATGCAAGGCACAAATGGGGCCATTTGCATGTCATTATGGCCCCATTGGCATGCAGGTACGCTGATCCCCGGCGACTTGCGTCTGGCGCCCTGCCAGGCTGCAGCCGTCGGGGACTGATGCCCCCTGCCCCTTGGTGGGCAACGTGCTCCAACACCCGATTGGGGGGTTTAGTCAATGTCAACATGCTTGGTGGTCCAGTGGACCCTACCCCATCGCCCAATCATGGACGTATAATAAAGGAAACCCTTTACCATTCACATTCCTGGACTGTGCAGTACAGTATGGTCTGCACGCCCATTGGCCCATGCAGGGGTCCAATGGGCGTACAGCCGTACTGTATGCTGTCAGTCGGCAGGTGGCCAGGCAGCTTGTGGGTGGGGATCTGCCACCCGTTGCTGACTGGGGGGGTGGGGTGGCGGGTCTGAGTGGGCGGGTGGGGGGTACTGCTGGCCCACCAGGGGATATATGTACACCTAAAGCCCTCAATCATGCTGGGGATCAGGTCCACAGGACCACTGGGGAAAGATTTAATTCATTTGCCCATGATCAGGCTGGGGATTGGGTCCGCTGGACCACCAGTGATGTGGTTTCTTCATCTGCCTGCGATCGGGCAGGGGAGCAGGTCCACTGGACCACTAGAGTTTCATTTATCATATGCCCACGATTGGGTGATGGGGTAGGGTCCACTGGACCGCCAGGGATGATATATCTTTATGCCCGTGATTGGGCGATGGTGGGGGGCACAACTCTACCTTTGCAGGTAGCATGTGGACTGTGTTCTGGGTGGGCGGGTGGCCACCCACTGATGGCGGCTGCCGTGTTGTGCCCTGCAAGAAGGCAGCTCACCTGTTGGTGGCCAGGATTTGTTCCTGCTTTTAACAGGCACATCTTTGTGCCCCCTGTGCGGCGCAAGGCGGGTTTGTACCTGCATATGCGCCACACATCCCGGGCTGAATATCTGCATGTGCGCATATGCATGGGCATGCCCCTGCACTGATGCATACATTACTGTGCACGGTGCATCAGGAATTGCACAGGCACTTCCCCTTTGAATATCACACTGGGGCACATCAGTGGGTTGCGCATGGCACAACAGTGTTGCGCCATGCGCAACTCCTTTGAATATCCCACCCATAGAATTTATTGGCAGAAAAGGACCACGTGAACCATTCAGTTTACCCAGATGTTCCCTGCCTAATCTGTCTCCACAGATCCTAACTGGTCTCTGACAATCCTCCCTCCTCCATGTCTATTGACTAATATACCCCTATGTCTATCTCATGCATGCATGACTCCTCCCCACACACACTGTTTTTGCCTCCACCACTTCTGCTGGCAGTCTGTTCCAGGCATTTACCGCCCTTTCACTAAAGTAGTATTTCCTCACAACCCTCTTAAACTTCCCTCAATCCAGTTTCATCACATGGCCCCTGCTCTTTCTCATTTGAATGAGATTCCCCTTCTGCAACCTTTTCACCTCTGTAAGGTACGTGTAGGTCTTTATCCTGTCACCTCTTGCTCTCCTCTCTTTCAGGGTGTACAGTACATGTTGAGATTCTGTAGTCTCCCCTCACTGACTTCTCATGCAACCCATGCACCATTTTGATTGCTCGCCTCTGGACAGTTCTTGCCCTCTGTATGCCCTTTCAAAGTCAAAGTTCTTTTAAGAAAGATTATAATCAAAAGACAAACTCTCATTATGAAAATACGTAATTAAAACCATCTTGTTAGCAATAACATTTCTCATGCTACAGCATAAATTACAATTTCAGTATGTTACAAGTTTCCAGATAAAATTTAATAGCAGCATATGAAGTAGCAATACATTGGCTACTTATAAATCTTAGAAAGAGAACCTCCTTTTTTGGGCCACTCATTTTGTTCACAAAGGGGCTCAGAAACATTTTCCTTATTGTATCTAATAATAGACAAACAGTAAATGTATTGTTGATATATCTATTCATCCTCCCTGCATTTGCATTTTCTAGGTTCTTTTAATTTTTCCATCTGAGAATTATAATGAAAATGAATGTTAAACTGCATCCTGGCTCATGTTTTCCTGAGTAATGTGTTTTGGCACCAATCCAAGTAATCCTGAGGCCCATTCTGAGAATCAGTCAATTTATATTGCTCAAACAATGATGAGGAGGTAACTTTTATATTATCCAATTGTATGCCCTTTCTGAGGTGCGGCCTCCAAAACTGGACACATTACTGAAGGTGGGCCTCACCAGCAAGCGAAACAATGGCACCACCACCTCCCTCTTCCTACTGGAGATTCCCCTTCCTATGCACCTCAGCATCCCACTAGCCCTACTCATTGCTTTGTCACACTGCCCAGCTACTTTGAGATTGTCAGTGATGATAGCCCCAAGATCCCTTTCCTGCTTAATGATCATTTGTACCCTCTATCCTGCGTGCAGCTGCTGGTGACAGTACTTAGCAGTGTGGCACCCAACTGGTCACTCTCTCATTATTAAAATGAATGCCATTAACCACCACCCTCTGTTATCTATCTGTTAACTATTTTCTAACCCAATTCATAACTTTGGATCCTGCCCCAAGGCTGCTAAATTTCATTATCAGCCTACTGTGTGGCACAGTGCTGAAGACCTTATTAAACTCCAGATAGGTCACATCTACTGCCCTCCTCTGATCTAGTTCCCTCGTCATGCAGTCAAAGAAGCAAAACAGATTAATCTGGCATGGTATGACACTGCCCCCATGAATCCATGCCTTTGGTCTTGCTGCCCATTGGATTCAAGATACTCTATCAGTCTTTCCTTTAATTTCCTCATCACTGAGGTAAGACTGACCACCCTATAGTTGTTAACCTCCTCTGTTAGCCTCTTCCTTGCTGCTGCTGCTGCTCTAATGTAGAGGGACCACATCAGTTCTTCTCTATTCCTCTGAAATCATGCGTGTTTCCAGCAAACTGGTAAATAAGGCTGTTAGTGGGGCAGCTAGCACTTCCCTGAGTTCCTTTAGTACACTTGGGGTATCCTGTCTGGCCCCATAGCCTTGTTCACCTTCAGAGCTGGAAGTCCCTTCAGGACTCTTTCCTCTGAAAATGAACTTCTGTTTCCCTTCCCCCTGTTCCTGCTACTCTATGGTGGTCTGTCCCCCCCCCCCACCACCACCACTGCACAGACTGAGCAGTATTGTTCCTGTTCAGAATGGCAGCTTTTTCTTGGTCCTGTTCTGTATAGTCTGCACTTCTGCCATTTTAATCTACACTTTCCCTTCCCTAGCTTTCCTGCTCTCACGTATGTATCTTAAGGGAGTCATATCCCCTTTAGTGACCCCTTTGGCTATCTTTTCCACTGTCTGTGCCTTTGCTTACCTTACAACTTTTCTTGCATCCCTATGTTGGGCTGGCAGTATAGCCTAGAGGTTAGAGGAACGAGGTGTGAACAAGCTTGATACATCCAGCAGACCAGACCTGAGTTTGATTCTCACAATCTCCACTTGCATACTGTGTGACTCTGAGCAAGTCACCTAACCACCCAGTGCTCCCAGGTTGCCCCTGAAAACAGGCACTTGTGCATAGTGGGCCTTACCCGGTTACCAAAGACTAATAAAAAATTAAAAAAAAAAGTTTTACTTAGTATATCTCCCTGACCTCCTCCCCCTGTGGACGTCCCACTGTGACATCTGCAATGTGGTCCCTGTTTGTAAGCACCAGGTCCAGCATAGCCACATACAGTACCGAGTGGGTTCTCCGACAAGCTGCCTGAGTAAAACCTCTTGTAGGAAGTCATGGATGGCTCTGCTCTTTGCCAAAGTCACAGCTGGAAGACTCCACTCCACATTTAGCAGATTAAAATCACCAACTAGCAGCACCTCCTTCTTACTTGCCATTCTGATGATGGCTTCCCCAAGTGCCTTATCCAACTTTTCTCCCTGTGCTAGAGGTCTGTACACTACCCCAGTATGGAAAGTGGTCCTAGAGTCTGTCTTCAAGATGACCCACGTCACCTCCAGCCCTTCTTTCTTCCTCTGAGTGTTCCTGTGCTTCTTTAGCTATAATTCCCTCCCTCACATACATTACAGTACATCCTCTCCTTGCCCTGTCTCTCTTGACCAGAGAGTAGCCAGGCATGGCCATGTCCCAGTTGTGGTGTTCAGTGCATTACAACTCTGTTATGGCCACCAAATTCATGCTAGCCATCGCCTTGATGGTTGTGAGGTCTGGAATTCTGTTTCCAAGATCCTGTGCATTGGTGCACATGGTTGACCACACCTTATTCCCTCTCCTTGCTTCCCCCTATTGGCTGGTCTGTTCTTTGAAGTTCTCCTGACCCACCACTTCCTGTTTTACCTTCTCCATTCCCTCTCTCCATTAATCCTCTTACTTACATGATTTAAACCCCCCTTTCCTCTGTCTTGTCCCAACCCTGTATTCTTGCACCCCTGCCCTAGGGGAGTTTACTCTCCTTTGGTCCTCCCTCCCTCCCTCTTGCTCCATCATCCAGGAGGGCAATTGTTACCTCCCTTCATTTTGCAGCCTACCCCCAGTTAGTTTAAATGCTCACTCTAGTAGCATTTAAACATCCCACCAAGGACTGTGGTCCCTTTCCTGGAAGGATAAAGACCATCTCCTATACAGAGGCCCATATCCTCCCAGGCTGGTCCCCAGTCACCAGTGTAGCCAAAGCCCTACTACTTGTGCTGTACCTTCAACCAGTTGTTAAAGGCCTTGTGTGGAGTATCCTTGCCTCTCCTCATCTGTACACAGGTAACACCTTGGCAAAAGCCACTGTATATGCCACCTGCTTGAGACCCCTCCCAAGCTCCTTAAAGTTAACTCACAATACCCCTCTCCTGTCCCTTGCCAGATAATTTGTCTCCAGGTAGACAATGATGTCTAGCTTCCTCCCATCTCCTGCTGTCCTAGTGATTCTCTGGATACACTCACAATGGTTCACAGAGGTTCAAGGAGCTGAAAAGGCTTTTTGCCTATAGTTTGCTCCTGTAAATTATGTATACAGTAGTAATCAAGTAATAGTAATCAGGTTTACCACCTTCGAGAATAAATTTGTCCAAGTTACATCTGAATTTAGTTTTGGCTTCACTTATAATTACATATTCAGGCAAGTTATTCTATGGATTTATTACATGTTCTGAGAACTAGAACTTTCTGTTGTATGTTCTAAACCTTGTTAGATTAATTTGTGGAGGCTAATGACAAAGCTCAATTGGCCCTATATATTGATGCTGTACGCTCAGTTACTAACTCCTTGGGCAGAAAAACTGCTGGAAACTTTCTGGGCAACATAAACAGTCTCATAGTGTGACCTTCACTAGAGCATATGACATTAATAGTTTAACCACCCCCACACTCAAGGTGTGAGACTACACCTGTCTGATAATACCTGGGCAAAGGCCTTCAGGTGAATGGAGCCTGAGCTCAGTAGGTATTGGACGTAATACAAAAATGGTGCAGTGCCTCCATCTTTGGGGATCCTTTTGACAGATGGCTGCAAGAGTACTGCCCCAGAGCAAATGAATGCCGCCCTCACTCTCATGACTGGGAACCTTTATGATTATACAGAACCCCCAATGTATACTATATGCATACAAATACAGCAACATGTAAAACACAATAAAATGCAATTTAAACACAGGGGACATTTATTAGGGGACATGAACAGGCTCTTGATGGGAGAACAGAATGGATTAAATGCAGTGAAACAGTTCTGACATCATTCCAAAAATCTCAACACCCTCTCTTGAGTACCTACACAGTAATTACTGTTTCCCACTGCTAGTGTACCAGTACCCCAAAGTCCCTTGGAAGCTTCCAATATGATCCATTAATTGTTTGCACACAATGGCAGTTGCAAGCCTGATGTTGGGACCTGGCACGGTACCAATTGAAGGCTGGTGGTTGGGGATCCCAAACAAATTAGTCAAAACAAATGCTAGTTGTCTTGGGTGTTGCAGTTCTATAAATGGATTTTGAATAATAATCATGCAGAAATGCCCAGAAGTTACTCTTATCTGTTCCTGACTAGCAGAGGAATTGGAGGGGTATTGACCAAGTATTCATGATCTTAGAAGACTCTGGAGGCTGGCTGTCTGGAGGTCTCCCTCAGGGTTGCAGATGCAGGTGATAGTACAGGTGCAACCGACCCAACATACTTCTGGGTGGCAGGGGTGTGGACTGTGCTGATCCCTGATGTCCTCTTCAACCCACAAGTGATTTGTGTTCATTCACTACTGAGGAGTGGACAATTACTCAGTGAGTCAGGTGACTTTATATGCGATATCAGGACAATTACTGATAGCTCACATAACCCAGGGCAGGAGCTTTGGTGCTGTTCCTGGAGGAAACAGAACTCTTTATGCAAAAATTCTTTAAAGGAAAACTCCACCCTCATATCTTCTAAATGTTATTTGTTTCCATGTCAATAGACAACTCTTTTCATGTAGCAGTTAAGGATGTATGTAAATGTTTTAGTCTGTTTTTACAGTTCATACTGCCCTGGGTGTCTCCATTTCATGACTGTTGAAATTGCATTGTCCCTGAGAGCTGCATTAGCATATGAGTACATGATATCAGATCACCCATTTATACCATGTATCTTTATGCTGAAACAACAAATACCCTTCAAAAACACTGGAAACTCATAAACTGAGGAAAGTTTAAAAGGAAAAAAATCCGCATTTTAACTCAGACAGTTTGCAAAGCTCACTGAAGGTAAATGTGGTATTCCACACCTTTCTGCAGCTTGTTTCTTTTAAGACTAGTTAAGCAGGCAGACATACTGGGGAGTTTAAAGGGTAATTACACATCATGTTCTCATATGATAATGCAGCTCTCAGGGACAATGAGATTTCAACAACCATGAAATGGAGACTCCCAGGGCCTAGTATGAACTGTAAAAACATACTAAAACATTTGCATACATCCTTAACAGCTACATGAAAAGAGTTGTCTATTGACATGGAAACGAATACCATTTAGAAGATGTGAGTGTGGAGTTTTCCTTTAAATTGCTTTCTTCAACCTTGTGGTCGACTGCTGACTTTGCTCACAGGTCTTTCTCCTTGTATCTCTCAAACAAATCTCCTCTATTGCACATGTCTCTCCCTTGTGCAGACATCCAGGGATCAAATATCAGTACCTCTTATCATATGCATTATTCATTATGCTACACCCCTGGCTCTCAGTGGCTGTCAGTTCTTGGGAAAAAGCATGCATACAAGTCCTGAGCCAACTTGCAGTTTAGTTGTTTTGTAGAGCTGAGCTTGAGTTGAGCTAGCCTCCAAACTGACGTCAGTTTCATAGGGATATAATGTACTGAAACCTGAGCTATTCTGCTGCTGGGTGGCTCTGCAAAGCTAAAGATAGGAATACCCAACACTCCCAGCCAGGTTGTGTGTCCTTTGACCCCCTTTTCTGTAGTCCCAGGACTAGAGAAACTACAAACATGGCTGTTTTTGTAGTCTTTCACTTTATCTTCTATTTCAATGTTTCTGTCCCTTGGTGTGGCTAGCCATCATGATTAATACCTCCCAGTCCCTGCTGCCATCTGGTGAGACTAGAGGTGAATTGGTGGCAGAGAGAAGGGGTGGTGCAGGGGAAGGCAGCAACAGTGCTCCAGACAGATGCAAAGGTAAGCCCTATTTTAGGAGGGGATTACAATAGCATGATGGTGATTTTACCTGGACTCTCCCCTGCATGATCATATTGCTTCTATAGAACATTCCCTGTAGCCACCTATGATGGAATCTCAGTCTTTATCCTCTGGGTAGTTATGCTCTGTAAAGTTTGTTTCTTTGTTAGCCCAATGGCAGATCTTTATTGGACACATTATGTACTGGTCCTTAGGCAATAGCACCTACTGTCTGGATCTGTATTCACTACTCAGAGAGTTTTTCACTCTTATATCTTTATTGAGTACACATATTCTTCATCCCTAGCAATCATTCCTCTCACATTCTGTTACTCTCACATACCTCTTTCTTTCATATGGCTGGTAACTCTAGGAATCCAGAACCCATCATCAAGTGACCTGTACTGCCAAGTCAGTACTCAAGTCCTCAATGAATCTCTCTACTCTGCTGTTTTGCAACAATCTCTCTCACTCTCTCTGGCTTGCTTTATTTGATCATTTGGATACTGAACTTGATAGTTGGTCTGTGCCACCATTCCAGACCCAGCAGGTCCACCCCAGCCCAGTGCATCCAGAGACCTGGTCCCAGCCTGAACAGCTTCTCTTAGCTGCACTCCCTTCTCCTCACTGCAAGACTCAAACTAACTTGAACACTCAGACTCTCCCTGCTGTTCTGATAACTCCTCCCCCATTTCCTGTAGCTGAGCCTCCCAGCTCCTAGTACAGAGACACCTCTATCAACCATTACTTTAACCATTTGCATTCTAGAAACTTTTTAGTAACCCGCAATGGCACAGATGTTACAGTCACAAGATGAATGACCTAGAAGGCACAAAACAGCTCAACTGAAAGGACCCCTACATACCTGTTAGCACAGTACAAGAAAACCTATTACTTATAATATCAATGGAAAACAATATCTGAGCTCTGTTGTTGTGTGGTGTGCCTTTGTATTGCTACAGTGGGCTAGGATAAGCACATTGCTGAATCCTTTTTGTGTTTCCTAATCATGGGCTCCTTCATCTCATTGTCATGCCAGACTATAGTATTCTCATGAAGAACAGATAGAGGTGAGGCGACTTGAGGAACATCTTGCCATTTAGATGCACAAATGCATTTCCAGGAAGGCATTTGGGGGCTAACATAAATGCTTGAGGGTAATGCAAGTGCCACAAAACATTGTTATGTTGCATATTTGCAGGAGAGTTTGGCCAGGTTGCAGAGAGCATTTGCACGAAAATGGGAGTTTATTTTTATGCAAGCTGAAGCACAAGCAAAGTAAGTATGTCTTTGACCCTTCTCTAGCAGATGTGTTCTAAATAGTTCTGTGATTTTGTTTACAAACACTGAAGCAATTTTGCTTATCCAACTATCCCATCATCTTGACAGAGTTGACAAGAAAAGGGACAAAATTGAAAGGAAGATCCTCGATAGTCAAGAGAGAGCATTTTGGGATGTTCACAGGCCAGTGGTAAGCAGATGCTCATTTTCTCTTTAAAATGCTTGGTGCTATGCATCAAAAGCTGTCCTCTGACAAAATGACAGTGACTAGGTTTACATTATTAAGAATTTCTCAAAAATCTTGTATAAAAATGATATCTGTAGCAAAGTACCAAAGTGGTAAAGACTGTTTTTTTTTAATAAAACATACTTTATGCAGTCAGTTCACTTCTACTGTTAGGCATGCACATTAGAGGTATGTGAGTAGCTTCAGGTGAAGACTCAGCAACAATTTTTACTCAGTACCACAAAATATTAATTGTTTGTTACTGACTATTTGGTCAAAACTGGATTAAAGGCTGTGTCTACTGCTGTTCCGGATCTATACCTATCTCACTTCTGGACTTTCTGTCCACTTTCTCCACCCTTGTCTCCACTGGTTAGCTCTTGGTATCAGGTGCCTCAATTAAGTCTCCCTTTCCTCAAAAAAACTCATCCGACAGATTCCATCCTTTCACCTCACACAATGCATCTCTGAGCCCACCCACCACAACAATTCTTCGCACAACCACTACAACATTAACTGGATCATCTCCTCCCATCTCACCATGTTCTTGAAGCTGGACACCTCCTGATGCACTCAGTGACCACTGACTAGTTTACTGTGTATGCATGATCAGGTGCCCCAAAGCTACAGTAAAGCAGATAATTCTGCTTCTATCATTCCAAATAACCACATTTTTGCAACTACATTCTGGAAAGCTCAGTTCTCCTCCTCTTCAGTAACTCCAGTCTTCAAGCTAGAGAGCTCTTCTATCACTGACCGGGTTAAGTTTGCCTCTACCTCAAATAATTTCTTTATTTCTTTCACTCTCTTGCTGCTCCTTCTCTCTCCTCCCTACTGCTGCCCATCCTTTTCTAACTCCTCTTTCCCCTTGACTCCTCTTCCTACTCTCCCTCATCCTCTCCCCTTCTCAGTCTTCCTACTTCCTCTCTACTTCTCCTTCCTTGTCCTTCTCTCCCACCACCCCAGCTTCTAGTGTCTCTCTGCTCACTATCATTCAACCTGTCCAAATGTCAAGAGACCTAATGGCTTTAACTCCAGTCTCCTGTACCTATCTATTTCTACCCCTATTTCTGCCCTCATTATTAGCTCCATTGAGCTAGGTAAAATACTAGGGACTTGGAATAGTACCAAAGTTCTGCCATTCCACAAAGAGGGTAAGTCTTTCTCCCCAGGGAGCTGTCATCCCGTCTCCCTACCTTGGTGAAGACTCAGGAATAATTAGTGCTTTCCTACTATTCCTCCCTTATTGACTCTTCCTCCTACCTCTGCTCCTTCCAGTCTGGCTTCCTGTAAATCCCATTCCTTTATCTCCTCACCTCTGTGGCTTTCTGATGCTGTCCTGAAGGGGACTGCACAGGGCCTGAACTTCTGTGCTATCTTTGTTGGTTTAGCAAAGGCTTTTAACATGATAGTCCACCCCATCCTTCTTGGAAAAAATGACAAGGGCTAGTTAATCTTAACTCTTTGTGAGAACAGTAATCTCTTACTTCTCTGTCTGGCATCAGTTTGTCCTCATAGGTGACTTCCTCCATGACCCTCTTATCAGGTGTATTGTCCCCAGAGTTTCATTCTGGGCCCCATCTTGTTGTAATCTTCCTAAATAAGCTCCCCTCTGTCTGTGACTCCTTGCACATCCACATGCAAGTGAATGATGCATGCTTTTTCTGCCACTGGTTCCTTGGCTATGGTGTGGGGACCAGTGCTCCAGCATGATTATGTAACATGCAACACTGGTTCAGTTCTAACCAATTTTCTGTTAATGCTGGAATAATGGTCTTCATAACTTTTTGAAGTCAACAGGGACTCACCAGGCTTCGAAATAGCCATTTTCAACATTCTTGGTTATAGCTGCTGCCTTTGGATGAAGTTTAAAATGGATAAGAAGCCCCACCACAAACTCCACCACTAGCCACCCTCATTTTTTCATGTGTCATTGCACATTGTCACTGGGCTACTCATTTACTGCTTAGTAACACATGTTTCTCTAACAGGAACTGACACTTCATCAGAGCTGTGACAGCATCATGGAACCCTGACACCTCCCTTTCACAGTGACAGTTAGCTTGGAACCCTCAGTTGTTTGGTGTATTGAAGGGGCCAGCAACAAAGCCAGAGGGCTCTCCTACTTGAAGCATACTTTGTAACTTTTGCTGTTTTCTTTTCCACTATGGAAACTTTTAATAGAGACTCCAGCTTGTTTCTAATAAGCAGAGTTTTAAACTTCAAATGTTTATTTATTTATTTATGCATTTGTGGAATTTTGATAACCGGGTAAACCCACTGACATCAAAGGTCCCTTTTTCTAGGGTGACCCGGAATTAGTTACAAATATTGGACACAAGCAAATACACTAACACAAGACAATGAAAATAGTACAATAACATACAAGGACAGTGATATTTATTGGCAAACAGTAATTGCACAGTATCTTATAAAGACTATAACTTATCAATAATACAGTACATATGAATATCAGTGATAAAGATATAGAAAAGAATTGGGAAATACAATAATTCATCAGCAGGCAATATACCATACACTGAACTGATGGTGAAAAGAGGTAACAATACATTAGCTAGATGGACTAAGGGAGGGAAAGGAGGGTTAGCAATGACAGCTGCACTGACATTCAATAGATAGGCTTTAAGCCCTGTTTTAAAGCCTCCAAAAGAGGTGGAATTTAGTAGCTTTTCAGGAAGGGAGTTCCAGTAATATGGGGCAGAGTGAGTAAAGGACTATTTGCCAAGGTTGGTCTACGCCCCAAGGGATTTCAGTTAGGTTGCAGTTCGAGGAACACAGAGTCCACCTCAAAGGCTTATGGGTCAGTAGCCCAATAAGACTAGGAGGGGTATAGACCTTGGTAAGTTTGACGGTAAAGCAAAGGAGGGGATGAATAAGTCTGCCTTGCAGGGTATGCCAGTTGAACAAGGAGAGTACCTCACATTGATGCCTTCAAGGGGGAGACTCAGATGCAAAATGACAAATCTTGTTATACAAGACAGATAGTTTGCAGGTTTCTGAGTTCCTAAGGAACTGTAGTACAGGGGCACCATAAACCAGCATAGGGAGTAGGGTACTACTTGCTGGCACTAGGTCAAAATGGTGAGAACAAAAACAGCAGCATCAACAATAGCACTGCAAAAACTGTGCTGTCAAGAACTGCACCATCCCAAAATGTCATCAGGGTAAAACAGCACCAATGGTAGTGGTCCAAAACCATACCGAAGACTGTTACCATGTCTAAAAAACGAAATGTACATTTTGGTTTTAAGGGGGGCTCAGCTCCCTGCACCCCCAACATGGAGGGCTCTGCCCCCACACTCCCCCGAACTAAAAAAAAAACTAACTCCGAGGGAGGTGCAGATCTTGGGGACAGGTAGAAAGTTGGAGTAGGTACATCTGTATTCGTGCATAAAATAAAAAATCACACTTGGGGTGGAGGGAAGTGAAACCACAAGATTTGAGACCAGGAACAGAACCCTGTACTCCCAAGCTGTACTACCCAAGCTGCTTCTACCTTAGCCCTCTCCACCATGAAAGCAGCTTGGCCAGCTTCCACACTTTTTCCCTACTTCTCCACTTCCTTCCCTGACTTGACAGCTACAGGGGTAGTGATAACTAACATGTGCTATCCTACTCCTGTCGCTGTCAAAGAATATAGTTTTTGAAGCACGGTTTTCACTGCACTATTCTTGAAACAACATTTTAATCTGGTACGCTACTTGCTATGACAAGCCTGTGTTCAGCAGACAGAAAGATTCCTAGCCAAAACAAGAGGCCAGGTTTCCGGTGAATTGTTTTAGTGATGTGGTTAACAAGAGGTGTAAACGCAAGCTCTTGATCAAGGTAAACACCAAGATATTTTACTTTGTCAATCATCTCAATCAGGGACCCAGAGGCAGAGGATATAGGGAGCATTTTTTGCTTATCTGTGCCTAGGTGTTTGGGCTCAAATAAGACTGCTTTGGTTTTCCTTTTGTTCATCTGCCTGTTGTTTATAATGCACTGGCTCCTGCTTTTTTAACCCCAACTCCTTTTTGACATCTGGGTGAGCTGTCATTCTGCATATAAAAGTATAATGGTATCAGATAAGTATATTATCTTTGCAATTGGTGGTCTGCCTTTTAGCCTGCTTAGCCTGGTTCTGTGGTAAATGTTCAAAACATTTTTTTCTCTCTCAGAACAATTCCCTTCCATTTCAGTTTTGTCTGCTTTTTTCCTTTTCCCATAGGTTGTTCCCATACTTTTTTCCTTTTCCCATAGGTTGTTCTATGGAGTACTGTATCCTCCTCAGCCTGGGGTTTTTCCAAAGGCTACACCTGCAGTTCAATGGGTGGGAGTACCAGCCATGCCCCCTGCCTGAGCTATTTAATTCAGATCCCTCCAGCCCCACTCAGAATCACTGTTTCTTTGCTGTAGTTGGAGAGTCTGCCGGGGCTTCCCTTCCCCCCTTTCCTCCCAGTGTTTGTCTCTCACTTTCCCGTTGTGATTTTAGGCTTTCTGCTTGATTTGTGCCTCTCCAGCTTTCTCAGTCTGTATTTTGCTTTCTACCTTCCTGGCTGCAGTTTGTGCTTCTCTCAGTCACTTATTCCTGCTGCACTTCTGTTCTCATGTATTTTGTTTCTTTCTGTTTTGATTCTTTTGGGGCCTTCTAGTTTTCCCAGTGTCCTGCCTGTCATTTTCTTTTGATATGTGCTATTTTTGGCTTCCATTTTGCTGTTTTTTCATATCTTTCTCAATCTCTCAGTTCAACTACAGTCCTCAAATGTTTACACCTGGCTCCTAACTAGGCAACCACTCCCGTTTGGGTTCTGCCATTGTTCACTTCAGCAGCTACTGCTTCCTAGTGTTCAGTTCCCATATGCTCCTGCTTCCCCTAGCAGTTTCATTTGTTGTTTCTGCTGCCTCAGCCTGACTTGCAGTGCATCAGCAACTAACACTAACCTCCCTTATGGAACTGGTTGGCATGCGTTCATTATTCACTCCAAGCTCATATCATTCAGTCTCATTCAATGTCCTAGTTGTCATTTGATGTCTCAGTCAGCCATTCAGCCATACCTATATTTCATTTCTGCCTTGTGCTCATGGCCATCAGGATTTCCCATTGGCCTCCCACTACTCATGCATTCAGATGCATGCCAACCACAAACACAGCATGGCATCTAGAGCTCCTGCCCTTTAAGTTGATGGTCTCACTTTGCCCCCTTAAAGTCTGCATCATGAGGGTGGATCCCTCAACTCAGGCAGGGTCTTTCTTTCTCTACCCTTTGGGTAAGAATTTACTATGCTCTGGGGAAGCTTTAGCCATGCAGTTTGACTCAGTGGCACCTCTTGATGTAACATTTAAGACTTCAGCTGCCAGATGGTGAGCCATCTAAGTCCACGGGGGCTCCTTTAACTGTGCAGAACATGTTGGCAGCACCTTTGAAAGCTAGTCCCCCTACAGCCAGCTCAAGTTCACCTGGTCTTGACTTCTCTTCCTCTGCCCCTCAAGGGTGAAGATCATACAATTCCGAGTCCTGGCCCCTCCAAGAGCCCACCTCCTATGCCTTACCCCTCAAGGGTTCAGCTTCCTCTCTAGGCCTCCCCTCGTGGAGGTTAGGTGAGTGCCTTTCAGCAGTTGTTGCTCTCCTCCTCCTCCTGCCTTGGGGGGGTAGGCCTCCTTCATAGAGAGCCTCCTTTAGCTGCAGAGATCAGATTGCAGCACCCCCACAGCTTTCCCATTAGAGGGATAGAGTAAGAGCCCTTCCTCTAAATATCTTTCCCCTGAATTGGATCTTTAAATTGCAGTAGCTGAGCCATCACTAATTTATCCCAACCCTGGAGAGAAAGCAATCATGATCTTGGCTCCCCAGAGGTTCCCCCTCCTCATAGAAGGGGGGTTTTCCTCTCTTCCATGCCAAAGGTCATGAAAGTTAGGTAGTCTCTGCAAGTGGTAGTCCATAGTGTAGTACATTTGTATTGGTATAATGTTTACCCAGGTAGTTTCCACTGTGAGTTGGGTTGGATGGTGACCCTCCTTCCATTTTGCCATTCCCTCTTGCCTTACAGAAGTCATGCCACTTCTGCTATCAGTTCTGCTAGCTGTCAGTCATTGCTCAATTCTATCTCTCTGTCTGTTTCCAATGATCACTAGTTGCCCTCAATCTGTCCTGATTCAGGCTCTGTGGTTACTGCTTGCTGCTCAATACTTTTTGGGGCTCCTTCCTAATGTACCTTTAGCCTAAATGAATTATGTTCCTGCAGCACCTCTAGGGGTGGAACCCTCTTCGAGAGGGTTCCTTTGCCTTCACGGTACCCTGACAGGGTGGTAATTCCCCATGAGACAGAGACTGCAAATGGCCAAAGTATTCACCTATGACAATCAACAACACATTTACTCAAATACCTTCAGACTATCAACAAAGCTGCACAAGCATAAATCCTCACTAAATCATGTACGCCCATTGAATTCAAAGGCTATGCCTACAATTCAATGGGTGGGAGAAACCAGCCACATCCTATGTCTAAGCTATTTAAGTCAGGTCCCTCCAACCTCACTCAGAAGCACTGTTTCTTTGCCTCACCATCCTTCCCCTCCTTCTGTAGTGGTGCTCCTTTCTCCTTGGGGCTGCTTCCTAAGGTACCTGTAGCCTAAAGGAATTGTGTTCTCATGGCACCTCTAGGGCTGGAACCCTACTCAAGAGGGTTCCTTTTCCTTCACAGTACCATGACAGGATGGTAGTTCCCCATGGGTCAGAGTGTGCAAATGGCCAAAGCATTCACCTATGACAATTAACATCACATTCATTCAGCTACCTTCAAGACAATCAATAAAGTTGCACAAGCATAACTCTCCACAAAGTTGCATAAGCCCATTGAATTGTCATTTTTCCTCAAGCTGGTTCCCTTTTTTATGGTTTAACTTATCTTTAATTCCCTTTTGACTTTTGTTCATCATCACCAAATTTTGATTCATGTTGCATCATTTTCAGTGGTTTTACACAAACTGGAGAAAATTGTCAAGAACTGATGCAATTGCACAGTTTGATGCAAAGTGTCAAATAAGTGCTGCAATGGTGGGAAAAAGGTGTGCAGCTTGATGCAAATTGTGTAAAACATTTGATTCAAGTGTGCAAATGAATGGTTCCTTTTTTGTGGTTAAAGTTATTTTTAAATTCTTTTTTGCCTTTTGTCTATCATTGTCATATTTTGATGCTAGTTGCATCATTTTCTGCTGCAATGCATCATTTTCAGTGGTTTTACACAAATGAGAACATAGACAAGAACTTACGCAACTGCATAATGTGACACAAAATGTTCAAGAAGTGCTGCAATTGTGGGAAAAAGGTGTACTGTTTGATGCAAACTGCATTAACATTTGATACAAGTGTGCAAGCTGATATAAACTGTGCAAAGTTGATGCTAATTGTACAAAATTGATGCAATGTGGGGAAAGAACTGTGCAAAGAAATGCAGTTGTGCAAATTGACGCAAGTGTGCAACTTGACACAAAGTATGCAAAACATCTGACAAAAGTTCAAAAATGTTTTGACACAGTCTCCTATAAAAGATTCAGACCTTAAAGCAGTCATCTGATATGGCAGCAGAGGTGTATTTGTACAAAAGTGTTAGTTCTCCTTACTGACTGGAGAGTGAAAAGGACCACAGCATTCACACATGCCCTTTTCTTTCAGTACATAATGCTAAATGTGTCATAAAAATGTGAGACAGTCTCCACATGGTACATTCTACCTATTCTGCACCGGTAAGAGATACTAGCTGTAAGACTTCTGATCCCCAGACTGCTGGTGGCTGGAGAAGGTACTATGCATATACATTTGCCGCTGACAGCGAACAGCTACACGGTTCTCTTATCTACTACAGTATTTCAAGGGATCTTTCTTAGGGAAGAACCATTGTCTAACATTCAGAGGCATCTCAGTCTAAACAATGGAATTGCTACTGACCCCTCTCCTTTGGGGGGTCCCTTACATGACTTGGGCAAGAAGGATGCCCTTCCTGATTTGCAGTGATTCCCAGATCCATCGAGGCAAGATAACACTCCACAGCCACATGATCAGGAAGGTTAAGAAAAGTAATGATAATTCTATGATTTCTCAGAATCCAGGTGACCCTGCAAATTCTAAAGGCAAGAACTAAAGGGGAATAGGTAAAGGGATCACACACTTCCTTAATCTCTTGTAGTTAATGGGCAATATACTTAGTTTCTGGTTTAAGAGACTGGAAGGATTTTTACAGTTACTGGAAACTCAGTCTTCTCCACTAATGTAAACCCAATAGCGCCAGTTTCAGGAAATGCTTTAAAATGCCTTCCCAAAATTGAACATTTTGCAGAAATCACAGAAGAAGTGAGGGATGACATAGTCAAGTGTAAGCAATGGACTATGATCATACAAGAACCTATGCTTTTCAGGAATCAGTCCTTAAAAATAAATTGGTAGGTAGACTGCCATCCTAGTGAAGGAGCAGTTATTCTGACAGATGCTATTAAATTAAAAAATATTTTGTGCAACAATTCTTACCTTTTTTTAGGTTTTGAAAAACCATTTAAACAGAGCTGCTTTCTCTTTCTGCAAGGCACAGCTAGAGGGGGCGAGGTTTGTTTCTGCAAAAGGATTTCAATGCAGGCAACTATAGAAGCAGTTAATCCACATAAGAAGGTGCAGAACAATCAGTATAATGCCCCTGGATGGGCAGTTTCAGCAGTCCTATGACATATTGGCCATGACTATAGATTGCAGGATGACTAATGATGAGCAGATGCTGAATTTCTATTTGTAGGATGCAACAAAATCTTATGTTTTTGATAGCGGCAAAGCAGGTCTGAACTCAGTTTTGGGCTGCATCCCTTTCTACTGGGAGCACCTACTAAGCTTTTAATAAATGGGCAGATCGACAGAGGCATATAGTTCTTACTAATCTTAATATTATGGACCAAATTTACACTTACAGATTAGCATATGCCTGCTTTGACTCTTGCCATTTGTTTTTGTCCCAAATTATGGTGGGATTAATTCATTTGAAAGCTAGCAAACTAAGTTTAGCTGGCAACTGTAATGCTCTAATAAATTCAGTCTTGGATAAGATATGTAAAATATGCAGTCATAACAAGAAAATATTGCAGTTGTTAAATATTTGTATGCAATACTGTGATATTAATGATCCCTGGAGAATCACCAATCATTCCACCAAAGTCTGTCTGTCTGTCTGTCTACCTATCTATCGAGCTATCTATCTCTATGTTGCAAAAAAACATCATTAATGCTACAGATAGGGTCAAAGTGACAAAAGCTGGGAAATGAGGCATTAGGGTTTCCCTAACAACCCACCCCCCAAACCAGGCAGGAGAGCAGCTATGGGGTGTGCCTTGGGATTCTCAAGCCTAACACTCATCCCATTCCATCTGTAAATGAGGTCAGATGTGTAGACTTTATGAGAATGGGTTGAGCATTAATTAGGCTTGAGAAGCCCAAGGCACACCCCACATCTGCTCTCCTGCCTGGTTTGGGAGGGTGGGGTGTTAGGGAAACCCAAATGCCTCATTTTCAAACATTTGTCACTTTGACCCTAACTGCAGCATTAACAAAGTTTTTTGCAATGTATTTCCTTACTTTTTGAGATAGTATAATAGTATCCTTATTTTACTGTGGGAGTGCAGGGTCAACCCTGTGGTCCCATCCCTCCATAGATGTGTATATGCATGTAGCTGTGGAAGCTCAGAGCCCTCCAGGCCCTGCACTTTCATGTATAGGACAACAGTGACCAAACAGTGAGCATAGTCATCTTATTACCCCACCTCATATACCTGCTACAGAAAATTTTCGAATCTCCTCCAAAACATAATTCTGCACAACTGCAACGCCATTCCATGCCACAGGTGTGAAAACACATTTTGGGTAGGAGTTGAAAATTTACAGCTGTGACATACATGTGGTGGGGTAATAAGAAGGCTATGTTGAAAATCTGGGGTCAAAATATGAAAAATGTCCAAAGTTACAAGCGTGCGTAGCAAAATTGCAACAAATGGTAATAACTTTGCCATTGTTTTCATATTTTGACCCCAGATATTCAGCATAGCTTTCTTATGACCCCATCTCATGAACAAAGGCAGGAGAATTTACAAATCCTACCTGGAAATTGAGTTTGCCAACCGACCGTAAAATCACCTTTTGGATGGGAGTTGTGTAATGACAGTCATATTGTTCATGAGGCGGGGTCACCAAAAGGTCATTTTGAAAATGTGGGGTCAAAATCTCAAAAAAATGGCTAAGTTTTACATAAAAGTTGAAACCCCCATTGAAATACATTGAACGTCATTTACCTTAGTTTCTCACATTGCAGTCACCAGTTCCAGCGGCAAGATGTTTCTTTGATTGGAGAGTGGGACTTGAATCTGGAACCTGTTCAGGTGAATGAAAGTGTGTGGGGGTGTACTGGGGGTGTGGGTGGTGGGTGCAGAGTGGGAGGTGGGGGTTGGGGGCTAATTGGTGAAGGGTTAATTTTTTTTATAGCTGACTACAGTGAAAGGAACTGGGGGAGGATTCAAAGGACAGGCAGCATCCCCATGTTGTGTCACATATGCTGCCACTTTCATTTTCAGAACCTGGTATCACTTTATGAAAAATAGTGGGAGTTGGAGGGAAAGAGCACTAAGCAGACATAGATTATGCATCTCACTACAGAGAGGTGTTGGGAGGCAGTATGGAATCAACCCCATCATACTTTCCTTGGACAGTTAACTACCCAAAAGGGGACCATATGAAGAAAGAGGGGCATGTCTTAATCTGCATATTCCACTACTCAGACCTGATTGTGGTTATTGCTGTCATGGCCGAAGTGCATGACAGTGTGACCTTCTCATTTTCCTACCATTACTGCCTATCTGCATGTGCTGTCAGCCATCATTTAGCATGAGTGTTCCAATGAGACCATGTGCCTGTCATCCTCCAAGTTCATGTAAAAAGTGTAATTGCTGAAGAATAAAAGGATCAAATGGGGTCTGAAAAGCTAGTCCAATTTATCACGATACAGCATCCTCACTCCCAAAACTGCAACCCCAGCACTTAATTACCCTGCAATTTCTCATTTGATCTTGCGGCTCCAAGCTTGACCCCAATTTTGTTTCTCACCTAAAAAAAAATGGCCATTGGATATACCAGCTTGCTCATTGTTCCAACCAATGAGTTTGAAACTGAGGTGGGGGGCCCCCATTGGAAGCAGACTTAGTGAGGCAGAACCAGAGCAGCCAGTGCTATTGAGTGCTGCAGAGCCCAGGAGGATTACATTGTGCTCCAGTGACACAGTATTCCCTCACCACTGCCACTAGACACCAGGGTAAGGGGGCTCACAGTTCACACTGCAGCCCACAGCATTAGTTCAGCTGCAGCTGCAGAAGTCAAGAAAATGTACTATTCTCATACAGAGAATGTGGGAGAAGGCTCCTCTTGCTAACCTGGGCACATGGGATTTTGGGTGCCCAGAAAAAGTATTTCTGGCCCTAACTGTGAAAAACAAACATAATGATCTAGCTAGATGGGTCCCATTTAGCTAGGTTCTGGTGTATGATTTTTAAAATGCCAACATTTTTATTTATTTTCTACACTTTTTAGTTTGTGGAAAAAAATCAACAAGATGGTGGCTCACAAAAAAGGAATTTTTCCTCACGAAAAATGAACGGCCCCTCATGAAAAAGAATCCCTTTTCATGAGACCAAATCCTTTGTTGAACTTTCTCCTTCTGTCCTGGAAAGTGATCTTCCCATTGAAAACAATAGGAACTTAAAAACTGAAAAACTTTGCAACAGATTAATATTTTTTCATCAAACATATGGCAATTCTGTTACCCAAGCTGTTTTCTACCCTAAATAAATCACACCTGAATTTCACACCATCTGGACACACGGTGATGAGGAAAACAAAGCAAAAAATGGTGACTTTTAAGGTTTTTGCACTACCTGAATTATAGAATCCATACATCCAACCAGAGTTAAACTTGCCACATCAAGATATCTACACCACAGGGCATACCAAACTTTGTGCAAATCCATTGATCAATTGCAAAGTTATTAAAGTGCAACATTTGAGGTTTAATATTAAACATGCTACTCAAGTAACATGCTACTTTAGAACTCAACATGGTGAATCCTCCATAAGCCATGTCCTTCCTACCTACCCTTTGGAACACTATCCAGAGTACCCTAAAACTTTCAAAATTAGCTGGGCTGCCTACCTTCAAGACACTGCTGAGTTACTCCCTTAAGGAAACCTGTACCTACTTCTCCTAACTTGCTTCCTCCCTATATCTTGCCCAGCATAACCAGACTACAGTCCTTGTGTCACCTACCGGCAATCCCCAGTCACACAACCTGCCATAGCAAAGGTTCATTACCCTTTCTCATCTCTCCAAGCCTCCCCATCTCATCTCTTTACCTGTTGTCCCCTTCCACTTGCTCCTACCATGCCTTTTTCCCCTCCACTATTTGATTCACATCGCTATTAACTTGATCTGTTAGCCGATTACTGTTGTGTCATATGTCATATCTCCTATTAGCACTTAACTAGCCAGCTGTTAGTAAGTATGTGATAGATCAATCAATCAATCAAAGGCTTTTTTTAACCAGGCGATCACTGTTGAGCAAGCTCATTTTCAAGGTGGACCTGGGTTTGTTGACAAGGAACAAGGGACAATATACATGGGATGCAACACACAAGAAAATAGTAATAATACAAATAAAGTGAGATACAATAATACAGTATATACAAAGTATCAGCAGGTAGCATTGACAATAGTATATGTTTGGAATAGAAGATACAGCTAGTTTTGGGTAGGACACAATTTTTCATAAAAGTAAAGAAATATACACATCATAGATGACTTATATTATATTGTTCTCAACATTTGTGTGCCTGTACCCTCCCAGCCTTTGGCCGGCTGTTTATAGTGTGTATATTGTGTACATTATTAATATTGTTTTTACTAATTATATTGTCTAATCCCTTTGTACTGTATATATTGTTGTGCTCCTGTGTATCTGTGTTTTCCAGGACCACCTTGTAAATGTATATATATATATATATATATATATATAGTAATTTATTTATTTAAAATTTGGTAACCAGGAGAGGTGCACTAAGCTGAAACTCATCTTCAGGTGGGACCAGGTAAAAGGGAAAAAGCAGAAGTATAATTGATATTACAAGTGCAAAGTACGATTTCGAAGGTACAACTGAAGTGTCAAATTGCAAGTTAGATTAGTGGAGTAACATTAGATAATTAATAAGAGCATATGAAGCATGATAGTACAATCATAAGAAAGGTGTAAATTAATCCTTGGGTTATATTCAACTAAAAAGGCATGGGCAAGACCAAATGAGGTAGCGTGGAAGAAGAGAGAGAGAAAGAAGAAGGGTATTAGATAGTGTAACAAACTGGTTATAAGAAGGAGGATGAACAGGAACAAGGAGGAGAGGGAACTGGGAGAGAAAACTCTTTAGACTGCGCAGAGACGGGGCTAGACAAGGGGTGCTTGTAAGAGAGTTTCAGAGGGAGGGTAGTTGGTAGGAGAAGGCTGCAAGCTAAGAACTAGAAATAGTATGGGTGAAAGAGAAGGTACGGGAGTCTCAGAAGCAAAACAGGTAGGAAAAAGGGGATAAAAGACATCGGAGAGAGGAGAGATAGGAGGGGAGGGATCCAAGCCAGAATTTTGAGATGATCGTGGTGGTGTGGTACTGTTGTCATAAATGAAGAGAGGGAAGGGAGAGGGAGTAGGAAAGGAAGCAATGGTGTGTGCAGGGTGAAGCATGCAAGGCAAAGTGGCAAAAGGCATTCAAGAGGATCTCCAGTCTAAAGAGGGAAGTGGCAAGGGCAGACCCAAAGACCATGTTGACATAATCAAAGACAGATATCATTTTGGAGAGTGACTCATGGCGGACAATGGGAGAGAGTGAGTCTTTGTTTTGATATAAGGCACCTAGCTCATTACAGAGTTTAGAGTGCATGTAATCAGCATGGTAGGAGAAGTCAAGTCGACTGTCCAACCAGATGCCGAGATGTTTGAAGACGGGGACTACATCTAAGGTGGTATCATCAAGGGTGGTGAAGGAGGGGGTGGTGGGGGAGAGTTTGGACAGCTGTTGAGTGGTACCAAAGGTCATAGACACATTTATTTGGAGTTAGCCTTTAGCTGGTTTGCCTGGAACCAATGAAGAACCATCCAGAAGTCAGATTGTAGTTGAGTCACCACCTCGGGGAAGTAGATCTGGAAGCAAAGAGGACAGTGTCATCAGCTTTTGAGTGGATTTGAGAGGAGACATAAACAGAAGGAAGGTTGTTTAATAAGTTCAAAAACAGAACAGGGCCTATGATGGAGCCTTAAGGACCCCATATATAATTCATGGATGGGGATTTTTCCCCATAGAAAAGGCCATCCTTTATTTCTCTGTATACCTGTGACTAATCTGTCAATTAAAGCTATATGCCTGCATTAATCAATCAATTATAGCCTTATACCTGCACCAATCAAACAATTGCTGCTATATACCTACACTAATCAATTAAAAGTATACACTTGCACTAATAAAAAGTACTCACCTGCTCTACTTTAAATCCTATGGGATACTACTACTAATAGCACAATTAACACAGCATTAGGAACCTAGCCAAACAAATTACAGTAACAAGCTGCAAAAGAACCTGGAAAAAAGACACTTACACAAAACCCTCTCAAACTCCTATCTGCATTCACTACACACCATTCTCTTCATGCTTCAAGAGACCTTCAGATGCCATAATGTGATCACAAATGCATAGTTAGTCCATCCAACACATTGATTTCAGATATAAAAGTTATTTCTCCCAAGTTCCTGTGTGAGGGAGTAAGCCCAGAGTTGCTTGGGCACATATGGTGACTTCAAGAACGGAGGGAGTGTATGGCTGTCCAGATCCATATTATTACTTTCTGGCTCAGAATTTGGCACTTTCATGAAAATGGACATTTTAAGACATAAAGATCATGAAATATGACAGACTATCATGAATGAGTAAGAACTGAAATTAATTTTAAAACCAACATCTTTAATTTAAATATTAAGAGAAATTGTTTTTCATTCTTTAAACCAATGCACACGTATATTTATATGGCAATATCCAATCTGGGGACTAGTAATCCTCCATGCTTACATGCCAACATAGAATCAAGCAAAAAACTTACACATTTTACTTACAGCAAAATTAAGATAGAACTGAGGGAACATGGTTTCAGAACATGGAATGACTTTTTAATAGATGGACTATTCATAAAGTATTCCATACATACTCACTTTTCCTTAGTAATGTTTCATAAAATATTATGCTGCAATCATTTCTTGAAGCATTATCCCTGTGAAAAAATTGTAGTTATCAGACTAGATAAATAACAGAAGAAAATAAATGAATTGGTTAATAATGTGATAGAAGTGCATTCTTTCCTAAATGTATAAACTTATCCTTTCTGATCATAATGATCCTTGGGGTCCTATTAATGATAAAAGGCATCAAGAGATGGGGATACGTTTCATTCAAATTCAGTGGAAAAGATTAAGCTCTAAAGTGAATTAAATCAACACAGAGTGGTCCACTCGGTATAAAATAATTAATAGGGTGTACATACAAACACCTGAGAGAAAGAAGTAAGTGCTTCATCTGGGACCTGAACGCAGGTTGCCCAGAATACTGTTCTGGTCATGTTAACCAGCTGTGCCACCAAGGCAACTGGAACCTGGGCAGTCACGGAGCACACATTAACTTTTTCTCCAATGCACAACCTGGTGCTGCACAAATAGTTCCAAATGAGGCACTTACTCATTTTTATTTTCTGTTTGTATGTGTTCCATAAACATGCACACCGCACCCATGTGATTAAAAATGAAGTAACAATTTGTGCAGCACCAGGTTGTGCATTGAAGAAAGAGTAAAGTGTTCTCCAGGATAGCCCAGGTTCCAGTTGCCTTCGTGGCACAACTGGTTAGCTCAACCGGAATGGTATTCCATTTGGCCTGGGTTCAGGTCCCAGCTGAGGCACTTATTTCTTTCTCTCCTAGACTTTGATGGCAGATAAGGACCACTTGGCCCACCCAGTCTTCCCATTTCCCTACCTATTGGATAAGCTGCAGATCCTAGTTAACCAACAGCCTACTTCCTCCTACCCCTCACCAGAATTGCCTTATGTCTGTCCCATGCATTCTTGAATTCTCCCACTGTTTTTGACCTATGACCTCCTCAGGAAGGCTGTTCCATGTGTCCACCACCCTCTCTGTGAAAAAATACTTCCTCACGTTGCCCCTGAGCCATCCTCCCTCTATCTTCAAATTGTGCCCCCTTGTTCTTGCATATCTGTTTTTCTTTTTTTTTAATTCAATATGTTTTATTAAGTTTAGCCATAAAAAACAAAGTTATAATCATATCATTAGCCAAAATCTTCGTTAAAACTTCAGAAGACAGTAGTAAAAGTTGGAACATAGACAATAGACATCGAGTACATTGACAGTAAGGATTAAAATGGATAACCAAATAAACCTCCCTCCCCCCTCCTCCCCCTCCCCCACCCTGTGGTGCAAAATGATACATTTACTAAAAATCTCAGGTACCAATAATAAAAAGACTCTCAACAGAGAAACATATCCCCCTTTGTTAAAAATAGAATTAACAAACAAAGGAAAGGGAAATAAGATAGGAGGGGAAACCAAGGGGGTATGATAAAAGTTAAATATTAAATACTAATAGTTATATGGAAAGATTAGATGGAGAGGGGCCCACAGCTCATCATGATTCCTATTGCCTCCTGAATAACAAGGCGTCTAATTTGCCCCATTTCTTTTTGAAGGAGGATACTCTTCGGGTTACCTGTGCTATGAGATTTTCCACATGAAGAGCAAAAGTTATCTCATGCAACCATTCCGTATAAGTTAGTACTGAACGGTCCTTCCAATGTCTAAGGACTAATTTTTTAACTGCCATGCATATTAATGCCATGTGATATCTCTTCTCCTTCACTTGTATTTCTAGGTAATCACCTAGGATGCAGACCTTAGGGGAGAAGAGCCCTTGCAAGCCCAATAGAGGGTCAAGTGAGGCCTCTATTTGAACCCAGAGAGGAGATACTGAAGAACAAAACCAAAAATGTGTAACGGGAACCTCTTCTTTATCACATCTGAGGCATTTAGTTGAGGTGGCCCTCTTCATCCTTGCCAGTCTGATCGGGTGTAATAAAGATCATTTAAGATACAATATTGTGTAAGTCTGTATCTATCTTGTGTATGATATGTGTGTAAACTTTTCCAGATATACTGCCACTCAACACCTTCATCGGATATAGGTCTTTCCAAATCTTAGGACAAGGTTGGGTGGAATTCCAGAAATTTATATAATAGGCTGTATAACCCCTAGACACTATGTGGTTGATTAACAATTGCCGTGACCTGAGAGAAAATTGGAGAAGGGGTGAACTTTTGTTGTCTCTCCCAAATTTAGTAAGCAAGAGATGTCGAATTGATATACTTTAAAGGCTACTTTGTTCGACCATTGAAATTTATCCAGAATTTCCTTAGTATCCAGAATGTAATTAGGTGAATAGAAATCTTTACACAACAGTCTGAGATAGATGGCAGCCACTTACTAGATATCACGAGTTACCCATACGGAGGTTAGGGTTTAAGCATATAGGTTGAGAAAAATCCTCTGTATGAGAGATCCTAAGATGTCTGAAAACCTGAAATACCACTCGGAGAGAGATACCTAAAGGTAAAGAGCGAAGTGGCGAAGGGACATTTTTGCCTGATCTGTAAAAGAGAGCTTTCGGATCTACATTATGAGCTTTCATAAGATCTAATTCCATTTGAAGCCATAATGGTTTATAAACTAGGGGGGATTGGGAGTCAGTGGCCGACAGCCATTTACCACATTTGTTCAGGTGCGAGGCCCAATAATAATACAAGAAGTTCGGAAGCCGGAGCCCTCCATACTCTTTGGGCTGAGATAATTTGTTATAGGATTTTCTAACAGCTTTATTGTCCCAAAGAAAAGAACTTATTCCAGAATGAATATCCTTGAAAAAAGATTGGGGAATCCATAAGTTTAACATATTTAAGGGATAGAAGAGTCTAGGTAACACATTCATTTTAATCATGTTAATCCTGCCCCGCAGCGATAAGGATAGTTTAGACCATCTCAAAAGATCTTGCTTAATATTTCACCATAGATCTTCCAGATTCAGTTTCCTCATCAATGCCGGACTGAGAGAAACATGTATTCCCAGATATTTAATAGAACGTGTAGTCCACTTCATCCCAAATTCAAGAAAGTCTGCCTTATATGCGAAACGATTAAGAGGGAAAATTTCAGTTTTAGTAACATTAAGTTTATAGCCAGAATATCGACTGAAAACCTTAATCTGACTTAGAGCCGCTCTCAACAACAAAACAGGGTCCGACAGGTGTAGAAGCAGGTCGTCTGCAAAAACTGAGATTTTAGCCACACTATTTGTGACAGGGATACCTGATATTGATAGAGATGAATTTAAGGATCTTAGGAGAGGTTCAAGGTACAAATTAAATAAAAAAGGAGATAAGGGGCAGCCTTGCCTTGTACCCGAGGTAAGTGTAAAGGAATCTGACATGACGCCATTACAATACAGCCTTGCTGTAGGGGAAGTATATAACGCCTGTATCCATGTCACAAATAGTGGGGGAAAACCCATAACTTGTAGTGTAGCCCATAGAAAGGACCAGTCAACCCTGTCGAATGCCTTTTTCAAGGCCAAGAGAAACTAAAATCATCGGAGAATGTGAAGTCTGCCGCAGTTAAAAGATATTGCAGCTTGCGGTGATCCACGAGACCTACCTGCAACAAATCCGATCTGTTCGGAACTGATTAAGGGCATCCATACTTGCTCAATCCTTTTAGCAAGGATTTTGGCCAAGATCTTAATATCACAGTTTAATAAAGATGTGGGACGATAGCTTGAAGGAAGATATGAGGGTTTGTCTGGCTTGAGAAGAAGAATGATAAGGGCTTCGAGAAGGGTGGGATCCTGAGTACTACCGGTCAATAAGTATTGGTACAAACGATGTAGGCCGGGCACTAAATCCTTAGCAAATAGTTTATAAAAGTTCGAAGAGAATCCGTCCGGACCTGGAGATTTATCCGGAGCCAAGTCCTTTATAGCTGCTAAAATCTCCTGGGAAGATATGGGAGAGATTAGTAACGCTTGCTGATCTTGATCTAAAGATGGTAGAGAGAGAGTTGCGAGATAATTAAGTGTTTCGTCGATAGGGGAGGAAGGGTCTGGTTTGTTATAAAGTGACGAGAAATAGGATCTAAGCACAGAAGGTATATCCCGAGGATTAGTTTGGATCTCCCCATTGAAATCTTCAATGGAATTGATCGCCCTGGAAGCTTCCAGCTTCCTTAGTCTCAAAGCTAACAGGTGGCTAGCTTTTTCCCCACATTCTACGTACTTCACACGAGTTCTCAATATGGCGAGTTCAGCCTTTTCTTGCAATAGTGTAGACTACTGGTTTCTTAAAAACAAAAGGGTTTCCAGTGTATCCGTTGTGGAGGACATAGACAAAGATTGCTCTATCATTCTGATTTGGGTGAGAAGGGATCGGGTTTTCGCTTCCACTTTCTTTTTCCGAGTGGAAGCTAGGCGAATAAATTCACCTCTCAGACAGCACTTCAATGCACACCACTCTTGGTCTGCCCTAATTATAGAGTTCTGATTTTCGAGATAAAAGTATTGAATCAGCCCTGATATTCTAGTACTAATGCATTCTTCTTTTAAAAGTTGATTATTTAGTCTCCACAGCGGATTCCTAGTAGTGTTAATATCCAATAGCGTAACCATCCAAACTGGAGCATGATCCGAAACCACTCTTGCATCTATACCCGCGTTACTTATATTCCTAAGAAGAGAATTACTACATAACATATCTGTTTTTCTGAAAGATGCTTCCCTCGTGGACTTTGTTGATTCCTTTGAGGAACTTGAAAGTTTCTGTCATGTCCCTCTTCTCCCTCCTTTCCTCAAGGGTATACATATTAAGCTCCTTTAATCTCTCTTCATATGGTTTCTGGGGTAGACCCTGCACCATTTAAACTGCCCTCCTCTGGACTGCTTCCATTCTGTCCTCTGTTTGTATGAGTTCCATAAATATGCACACCACACACATGTGATTGAAAATGTAGTAATTATTTGTGCACCAAAAGGTTGTGCATTGGAGAAAAAGTAATGTGTGCTCTGGGACAGTGCAGGTTCCAGTTGCCTTGGTGGCTCTGCTGGTTTGCATGACCAGAACGGTATTCCGGGTGGCCTGGAATCAAGTCCCAGCTGAGGCACTTACTTATTTCTCTCCTCCTTTTGTATGTGTTCAATAAATATGCACACCACACCCATGTGATTGAAAATGCAGTAATTATTTGTGCAGTACCAGGCTGTGCATTGGAGAAAGAGTAGTGTGTGCTCAGGGACAGCTCAGGTTTCAGTTGCCTTGGTGGTGCAGCTGGTTAGTGTGACCAGAATGGTATTCTGGGTGGCCTAGGTTCAAGTCCCAGCTGAGGCACTTACTTTTTTCACTCCTCTGTTTGTATGTGTTCCATAAATATGCACACCACACCCATGTGATTGACAGGGTGTTCTTAACACATATCATTTTGAATAAAATGAATCCTGCTATAGAGGGATAGATATACAGACAGACTGATAGATGGATAATGTGTTTAAGAAATGCATTTCTAAAACCAAGGAGCTTTACAAATAAGAAAACAAATCAGAAAACATGATAAAAACATCCATGTACATTGATATCAGAAGTTTTAGGCACAAAATAGTCAGGGCAGAAAACACAGCTGATTCAGTCTCCTGCAAATGACTATCAAAATAGCCATGTTTCTAATCTACTCTTAAAGGTGGAGACAAATGGGGCACAATACATGTCCATGGGCTGGCAGTGTAGCATAGAGGTTAGAGTAACAAACTGTGAATGAGCTTGGTACATCCAGCAGACAGACCTGGGTTTGATTCCCACACTCTCCACTTGCATACTGTCTGACTCTGAGCAAGTCAGTTAACCACCCCAGTGTTCCCTGGTTGGCTTTGAAAACAGGCACCTGTGCCTAGTGGGCCTTACCTGGTTACCAAAGAATAAAATAATCTGTGCAGGCCTGGATGTGGGATATGTGGAGAGTCAACCCATACATTTTGGGACTGTATCTTTCTAAGAAAATATTGGCCATCAACTGCCTCCCTTATTAAGGATATGCTACTTATTCTAATATTGTTTATCCCTGCAACATATATCTTCAATGAGCTATCTGTTGTGGGCCTAAACCTCAGGAGAAAATCTTTACGTTGTGCACCATGGCCACTAAATGTTTAATATAAGAAAGTTGGAATAGCCATATCCTTCAGGTATTCGACCCTCACAAATGGTGGCACACTCTGAAAAACTATGGTTTGAAATGGAATCATTTGATGACATAACGAAATCTTCATGGAGGTAAACTGTAGGCCTCCTACCCCTATACCATGTATCTAGTTATATAGCCTTGAGGATAGAGTAACAAGCTGCAAATGAGCTTAGTATATCCAGCAGACATTGATTTGATTCCCACAACCTCCACTTGCATACTGTGTGACTCTAAGCAAGTCACTTAACTTCCCCAGTGCTCCTGGGTTGCCCCTGAAAACAGGCACGTGTGCCTAATAGGCCTTATGTGATTACCAAAGAATAACCAAAATAAAAAAAAAAGAATTCCAGTTTCTTTCCTCCTCTTTCCTTTTATTTATATGTTGTTTTCCATCTCCCATTCATGCTGATGTAATAGTTTAAGGCTGTATCAATTATTATTATTAGGCTGGAATTTTATTGATATCATACTTAAGATTTTTCTTTTCTGTTTTTCTTTTGTTGTCTTATTTTAAGTACGTATTTTTTCTCTTATGTATGCATTTTTTCCTAGAATAGAAATAAAATATTATTGAAAAAAGGCAGCACCCACTACTAAGCATGTCCAAGTTGCTAGCAAGTCACATGTCCTGTAGAATCCAATCAGTGATGCCGAAGATTAAGAACTCCTTATACTAAATACATCTCAGTGCCATTTCGAGCTCTCTCTCAAGGGAAGGACCTGGCTACTCCAAGGGGCTTGTTTTATGTTAAAAATAGTAACTTATGATCAGCAAAAATTAGATATCATCACATAACCATGAGTTATTATTCCAATTAGCTAGGTCAATACATTTAACCGTGGTGTCTGGCAGACATGCCAGTGAGATTGCGTTACAAGGGAGGCAGAAGTGCACAGTGTGAGCTTGCAGCCCTGCATTGGCAGCTGCAGGCCCTGCAGAAGGAGCAGAGAAAGGTGAATTTGGCAGACTGGGAAAGATGCTGAGGGATTTTTGAAAGATTTATTTGGCAAATATGTTTTAATTGAGTACTGATGGTGTAGAGGACATAAACATATATACAGTATGTATTTATTGTTTCTTTTACTTCTTGCCTCCTGCAGCAAGAGCAGGCAGAGTGAGTTTAGGAGACTGAGAAAAGTGCAGGCTGGATTTTGAAGGATTTTTTTAAAACATATTTTTCTTACTGACTGCTGGTGACGCAGCAGGGCACAAAAGTCCATCTTATAATTTTGTGCCTGAGTGTGTGAGCCTGCAAGTCGGTCTGTAGGTGAAAAGTGAAATAGACTGGTTTGTGAGACAGAAGGTCTTTCAGTGGGGTGGTGTATGGTCTGTCAGTGGGGGTGGGTGATGGGTGGAGAGATGGCCTGGTGATGGTGTTCTTTCCTGACATCTTGTGAATCTTATAGCACTGTGACATATGCATGTGCCGGGTGTGCATGCTACGTGGGAATCTAAGAAACATCAATGACTAATGTGAGTCATCATTGTTTGCGTCTGTTAGTGGCTGAGCTATGTCATCATCTGTTGTATGTTTGATGTATGTAGAAAATATGAAAGAGAAGAACAGGAGGAGGAAGGGTACAGAGTGAAGAAAGGAGCAGATATATGTTGCACCATACCAGTTTCACTTAGTACAAGTCCAGCAAGCCGTGGTGGGGAAGGACCTGGACATAGTGAAATAGTGACTGGGAGTCACTGTTGTGAAACTATGAGGACAAGGGCTGGGTGCATGATAGTACAGCTAAAGAAACCATGGTGCATTAGTCCCCAGAAATCCACTGGTCCACTCCCACTGCAGTTCAAGTAGCCATCCTTCTCTGTCATCCAGTACATCTGGTGATGAAACCATACTGAGTAATCCAAACGTGCACCTCTTTCCCCTATTCCTTCTTCAAGGGCTTACAGTTCCCGTTTTTTTAGAGAGAAATGGTCTCTCCAGAACTGAAAATTCTAGTCCCCCCACCCAAAAATCTTACATTTACTGCCCAGTTCTTTAAAGTCCTCACCACCACCGTTGTCACCAGTGACTTCAGAACATAGCATGAGGGAAGGGAGTCAAGGGGGTGAGCACAAATCACAAGTTCAGGTTTATGATTCGTGGTTTCTTGGCACATCACTACAAATAAGAAATAATAATAGTGATGCAAGCCGTGTGACTTCTGTTTAATGTTTGCCATGTTAATGCAAAGCAAGATAAGTAACTGCTCACTTTGAATACTTCTTGTTAGGGGCATAAGTAATTGGTGCTGCTAGGCTTGGGCTGTGACATTTGCTTTCATGTTACCGATTTGTTTTTTCTTATCTATTTTTCTGCTCTGTTTTTCCTGGCCGTCGCAACCTCCTCCCTCAAGAACCCTCAGTACCTTGTTACAATTTTGATTATCAGAGTAGGTTCCTTTTATGCAGTTACAGTGCATGACCAGCTATTTTTGACATATGCTAATGCTTGTTTTAACTACTGTACTTCCCTTTTCCTGGCTTTTCAAATATACCATTCTGCTGATGCCATTTATGTCGGTATGCCCCCTGTACAGCGACACTATTACAGTGAAAACATTGATGCCAACAACATCAATGTTTTCGATGTAATAGTCCTCCTGAGACCCCAGCACTCTGTCTCCCAGTCCTGAAACCTCTCCCCGATCCAACTCTGACTCGGAGTTAGAATCCTATAGATCGGGAGGTGCAGGGAGCAGAGCACCCCACCATGGGGGATTTGGGGGGGTTAAGCCACCTGATGAAATAACAGTCAAGGTCTCCAGTCAGATTTTATGTCAACCATAAGTTGCAGTCAACATAAATCCATTGCTGTGATGGTGGTCGATAACTTCGTTGTCGAACCAGCATCATAGAGCCTTTATGCCACCACTGTTTTATTTTGTCTACTCCCAGACCTTTATAAGTAGTAATCTAGTTTAAAATAGAGGGGTATATGCAAACTGATAGTGGCAACAAAATAAATGAATGCTGTATATACTGTACTGTACCATGGGGTCCAATTTGCCACTTTTATTGGGAGTCAAAGTTCAATGACTTAAAGAGCTAGTACACTGCCAGAAATTCATATTAGTTTTTAAAAGTAGACCATTTTTACTTTTTATGTCATTTTTTTCCTTTTCCTGTTTACTAATTTGAAGTGTTTCTTCCTAGCAGTACTAGGTCTGATGCATGGATAATTATACAATGGCAAGAAAACTTCTAGAGCTCTGATTGGTCAGTGTGTGCCTTCAACAGTGATGTTATCTGAGCACAACATCACTGTTTGAAGTCCAGGCACACAGCTGACTGCGGAACAGTGAAAGAAGTCCCTCCCTCCCCACGCAAACCACTGTGAAGGCAACACTCCCTTGCCAAATAGAACAAAAACCCTATGGAACAGTGAACACATAACAACATCACCCCCGACAGTAATGTCCTCCGGTCTGCAGATCTGCATCACTTATGGGTAGTGTAAAATATCATTTTCATCACCTGGAAAAAAAAAGCAGCTGTCTTCCACTTGAAGCAAGCCATGTCAGTGAATGCTCAGACCATAACTACCGGTTGCGAGGTTCAGTGAAACCACAGTTCAGGGATAAAATGCTTCACCTGGTATGCAGCTTCCCAGTCCTCTGAAGAGAAAACCAAAAACTTAGTTTAAAATACTCTTTTTGGAGTGCACGGACATCTCTTACCTCCATGGCATGAGTTACATGTCAGTTCCTTGTGCTCCTCCATTGACAGTAGTACTGCTTGTTATTGTAAAGCAGGCTTTTTTCCTTTTCTTGATCCCAGAGTAGGCAGTGGGACAAGGATGATTTCTGTCACAAACACTCAGACTGGAGAGTCCTAGAGAGCTGTTGGGGATCAGGGAGTTAGGGGGGGGGTCAGGAGCAGACAATGACCTACCAAAAAATGGGCTAAAGAAATAACCTTGTCCTACACAACAGCAGCATCTACTGCAGAAAGAAAAAACAGGACTTTTTCCAAAAAAGTATGCTTCCACAGTCCAAAAATAAAGTAAAACTGCCTTATTTTTTCTTTTTTTAATCTTTTCAGTATTTTTTTCCACAACAAGCCATTGTATCATAGCAATAATGCACTCCAGGGTGTGTGTCGAGCTGGGATAATGTCACTTCTCAGGTGCTAGGTGCACTCAGCCTGTGGCCTCATGCCCAACCACCTGAGATGCGACGTTATCCCAGCATGAGACACACCATGTCTTGCATTATTGCTTAAGCATTCAGCCTTGGGGATTATACATCTAATTTCAACATGTTCCCCTTCATACTGTATCTTATCAGTGTTGTGACCTCACTGACTATGATACCACAACCAAAAGAGTACAGCTACTCACCTTCTGCTGGATTGGTTACTAGTGATGCCACTTTGAGGAAGGTGACAAGGTCACAGTCCTGATCAGACCCATTTAGTAATAGCACTACTGTAGGTATGTCAGCTTCCAGAACGTGTGCTGTTCTATGTATCAAACCTAATGTGACCAGGTACAAAACCTTCTACACATCAAAAAGAGGAAGGCAAATACTTTAAGAATAAAAGGTAACAACTGGCTACTTAAAAAAAGATAACATTTTCAGTCTGCTACTGTAGGCAATACTAGCTCTTTAACTAGCACTGTGCTATTTCCCATGGAATGTTACAGTGCTGTAAACTCACTGCAGAGGCAGCAGTGACAAAAAGGCAGTGAAACATTCCAACATAGATAGATAGAAGTTGATGACAGATAAGGACTGCTAGGCCTATCCAGTCTGCTCGTATACCCTACCTGTGTCAGTGGCTGCTGACCCTACTCGGTCATTGGCTTCAGCTTCTCCTTCCCACCTCTAGGGTTCCCTTATGCCTATCCCATGCATGTTTGAATACCACCACTGTGCTCACTCCTACCACCTCCTGGGGTAGTCTATTCCATGCATCCACCACCCTTTCTTTGAAAAAGAACTTCCTCACATTACCTTTTATCCTGCCCCACCCTCCAATCTTATATCGTGCCCCTTTGTTCTTGTACCTCTCCTGTACCGAAAGATATCTTCCACTTGCACCTTGTTTATGCCCTCAAGATACTTGAGGGTTTCCATCATATCTCCCTGTTCCCTCCTCTCTTCCAGTGTATACATATTGAGGTCTTTTAATCTCTCTTTATAAGTCTTCTGTTGCAAGCCCTGCAGCATCTTAGTCATCCTTCTCTGAACCGCCTCCATCCTGTCTACATCCTTACAAAGATGTGGCCTCCAGAACTGCACACAGTACTCCAAATGAGGCCTCACCAATGTTTTGTACAGTGGTATCACCACCTCCCTCCTTCTGCTGATGATACCCCTTCCCATGCACCCCAGCTTGCCACTGGCCCTCCCTACAGCCTTTGTACTCTGCTTGGCCACCTTTAGGTCATCTCAGATGATAATCCCCAAATCCCTTTTCTCCTTGGTGACTGTCAGCAACCCCCATCCAGCTCTCTGCAGGGTTTCTGCAACCAGGTGCATGGTTTTGAAGTTCTTCACCTTGAACTTCAGTTGCCACACTTTGGACAATTTTTCTAGCTTTCCTAGGTCCCTCGTCATTTTCCACCCCATCTGGAGTGTCTACCCTGTTGCAAATCTTGGTGTCATCTGCAAACAGGCAAATCTTCCCTTACAGCCGTTTGACAATATCACTAATAAAGGCATTAAAAAGGAATGGTCCCAGGACTAATCCTTGAGGTAGCCCACTAGTCACTCCTCTTTCCTGAGATTGGATCCCATTTACCACCACCCTCTGCTTCCTGTCCCCAACCAGTTTCTAACTCAGTTCACCACCTTATGGCCCATGCCCAGGCTTCCCAATTTATTTACCAGTCTTTTATGTGGAACGGTATAGAAGGCCTTGCTGAAATCAAGATAGGCGACATCAACTGCCCCTCCTGGACCACCTCTTTCAACACCCAGTCAAAAAAATCTATTAAATTTATTTAAAATGACCTTCCTGATGTGAACCCATGCTGCCTTGGATCCTATGCTCCATTGGATTCCAGGTGTTCCACAATTATTTCCTTAAGCAGTGCCTCCATAATTTTACCCACTACTTAGGTGAGGCCCATAGTTTCTTGCCTCCTCCCTGCTTCTATTTTTGTGAAGAGGAACAACATGTGCCCTCCTCCAGTCTTCTGAAACTACTCCTGTATTGAGTAACTCACTGAGCATGGCTCTCAGTGGTGCTGCAAGCTCCATCCATAGTTCCTTTAGTATCCTGGGATGTATGCCATCTGGTACCATTGCCTTGTTCACCCTCAGTTTTGTGAGCTGCTCTAGGACTCTCTCTTATGTAAATGGACTGAGGTTCACCCCTCCGCCCCGTGTATCTGGTGCCTACCTGTGGTCCTTGTCCCTCACCTTCTTCAGTGAAAACTGAGCAGGAGTATTTAATCAGTAGTGATGCCTTTTCCAGGTCTCCCTCCACACACTTCCCTTCCTTCCCTCTGAGCCTTACAACACCGCCCCCACCACGGCCTTCCTTTTCTCGCTGATGTACCTATAGAATGTCTTGTCACCTTTCTTCACTGTTTGTGCTAATCTTTCCTCTGTTTGCACCTTTGTGCTCCTAACAGCTTTCCCTGCTTCCCTCAGACAATTTAGTTACACCACCTTATCCTCTTCCTTCTGTGTCTCCTTGTATTTTCTGAAAGCTCTCCTTTTGGCTCTTACTTTCTCTGCTTCAACTTTAGAGAACCATAGTGGTTTGTTCCTTCTCTTGCCTTTTTTTCTCAGCCTAATGCACTGGTTTGTTGCCTCCACTATGGCTCCTTTTAGATGTGCCCATTGCTCCTCAACCCCCCATTTTGCATCCCTCTTTGCCAGGATTTCTTAGCCTCATCCTTGCAAAGTTCACCCTCCTGCAATCCAAGACCCTTGCCTTTGTGTAGCTTGACTGTGACCCAGTATCCATGCTAAACCACACTGTGTGGTGGTCACTGGATCCCAGGTGCCCTTCCACACGGACATCTGTGATTCTGTCTCCATTGGTCAGTACTAGATCCAGAATTGCCCTGTCCCTGGGGGTTTCTAACACTAGCTACCTGAGACCTGCCCCCCTGCAGGGAGTCCAAGATGTCTCAGCTCCTGGCTGAGGCTGCCAATGGGTTGGTCCAATTCACATCTAGCATATTAAAATCGCCTAGCAGCAATACCTCCCCTTTTGTTGCCATATCATATATTTCTTTCTCTAGCAATCTGTCCACCTCTTCCCCCTGAGCTGGAGGCCTGTAGATCACCCCTGTGTGAACTGCTGTGCCATTTCCAGGCTCAAGCGAGGCTCACAGTGCCTCAGACCCCTCACCCCTGTCTGCCCTGTATTGCAGTTGCCTTTATACCCTCCCTGACATACAGGGCCACCCCACCTCCCTTTTTACCCTCCCTATCCCTCATGAATAGAGCATAACCTGGTACACTCACCTTCTAGTCATGGTTTACAGTGTACCATGTCTCAGTTATTGCCACTATGTCCAGTTCAGCCTCTGCCATCAAAGCCACCAAATCTGAGATTTTAAATACCAGGCTGTGGGCATTTGTGTACATGGTCTTCCACACTTTACTCCCTGTCCACCTTCTATTCCTGCTTTTACCTTCTTGTTTCTTCCCTCCAACCCTGATTTCCTTCTTTTGTTGCCTCCCTTCTTCCTCCACACCCCTTATAACTTGGTGAGGTGTACCTGTAAATAGCTTAACTTCCTGATCTTCCCTGCTGGCTGTTCTAATATGTGGAGGTTCTCCCTGCTCCCATCCACCCCCCCCGGCTAGTTTAATTGCTTACCAAGGAAGCATTTAAACCATTCATTGAGGACCACCGTCCTCTTCCTGGATGGATGAAGGCCATCGCCCTTGTACAGGTCTTGTCATTCCAGGTGGGTCCCCAGTCCCCAATGAAGCCAAAACCCTTTTTCCTGCACCAGCTCTTCAACCAAGTGTTGAAGCTTCTAATGCAGAGATTCCTACCCTCCCCCCTGCCATGGACCGGCAGCACCTCCGGGGATGTCATGGAGCTCACTACCTCCCTAAGGTGCCTTCCTAACTCCCTGTAGTCATCCTGTACCTGCTGTATGCCCGCCTCCTCCCTGGCTAGGTTATTTGTCCCCAGGTGGACAACGACCTCCTGCTCCCCTCTCCTTACTACTGTTATAGTGACCCTATGGATCCACTCCTCCTCTCTCTGAGCTGTGCCTTCTGAGGCACTTATCTCTCCTGAGGCCCCACTGCACTGCCTAAATCCATTCCTGAACAATTGAGTCCCCACCAGGAGCAGCTTCCATTGCTTTGAGGTCCTCTTCCTCCCACCCCTGGGTCTCCCTCCTGGAGGACCCACTCATCCTCCTGGTCACAACTTCAGATTCCTTATGGTACTCTCCTCTCTTCAGGACAGCATAGGGTTTCGGATTGAACGGATGAGGGATGTGCCTCTGATTCACCTCCCTCATCCTCCTATGAACCCACCGTAGGCCATCTAGCCCACTGCCTGGGCAACTGTTGAGGCAGTGGCTGGGGACATGGTGGACTCTGGGTGAGGGCAAATATTGCCAGTACTCCTGTCAGCTCAGTTCAGAGCATGGCATCCTCCGCCCTCAGCCCAGAGAGGTGCTTGCAGATACAGCAGTACCGCAGCATCCAGAATGTCCTCCTGGAAACTGCCACCACACATCCACTGCACTGCACCACTCCTATCATTTTTCTGTTCTGATCTTCCTCTCCCTGGGTAGCTGTGCCTTGTCTCAACCCTACTGCCCTTCTATCTGTTTTTCTGTGAGTGGCTGTGCCCTTGTTTGCTGACTTGATTAGCCTAGCTGTTAGTCTCTCTTCCCCTGTATCTGCTGTCACAAACTCGCTCAGCCAGTCAGCCCTGTACTCCCAAAGTACTAATCTCTGAGCGTATGATTTGTATACAGTGAACAGAACAAGGTAACCCTCTTGTCATGTTTTGTGGGTTCAAGTCACCTTAGTCTCAAGCTCTGGAGGGATTCAAACTGATAACCTCTTGTTAGCGTACCCAATTATCAGGCTCAGATAATTCTGTCTTCGGGGGCCAGATATCTTTGCCTATGGGCACCCAACCAGGTCTTTCAAATGAACTCTTAGAACTCTATGCAAGACTTTAGAGAACTCTATCCATTTCCCAGTTTGGTATATCAATAAGTTTAAAATACAGTGTCACTTATAACCACTCTAAGCTCTACTTAAATAAAAAGAAGTGTCAAGGCACTCCAAGCAGTTTCCATTGTAAAATATATCTTTACTTTGAAATATCAAAAAAGAACAACAAATACAGAATAAATATCCCAAACACATACAATCTTAAAAACAAAACAGGTATTTAAAGGTACAAACTAAGCTCTCTTATCCACATAATACTTGTCTCTTACAGTGCTGATGTTGTCCTTCTCTCAGTCAGAAATATTGTCTTGTGTGTCTCTGTCCAGGTTCTCTCAGCAATTAAACACAGTTCTGAGCCGGCCTTCTGATGAGGTCACTAACTCCGCCTTGGTGTAAGAAAAATCTATATTTTATATAACACAGGATGTCTAAATAAAATATTTAAAAAACATAATAGGTGACTTCACTGACTTTCCTCTCCTCAGGTAAACCAGACAAAACTGGTTTGTGCTCTGCTACACATACATCCCAAAAGTTTATTTGATCTAAGTCACTGTATTCAAAGCAAAAGTGTATTTGTCTCTTTAATCCTGTCTGGGCCTTGGAATCTACACCTCAAAGGTCTCTCTGATATAATTCAAGGGTTCCCCAGGAATGTATATTTGGCCTTTCAAATTCATCTGGGTCCTGTTTGGCCCAGAAATCAACCTCTTTGATGAAATGAACTGGTTCCTGGAAGGTTATTCATAACCCATGCATGCTCTTTCCATATGACACCTAGAGCTAAGTCAAAGGATTCCCCTGGGGATGCCATGAATGGCTAATTTCATTTCCTGGGATCAAAGCAAATTTAACATGCTAATTGAACCTCAGATCTCTGTAGCTTAAATACCTCCTGTCCTTTGAACTTATCCTTGGGGGGTTTTGGATATGTCAGTTCAGCAAGACTGTGGGTCTTCTGACTGCCCTTCCCATCACATATTTTATATGTAATAAAAAAAGTTAGATACAGCACTCAGAGCTGGCTGTCTACGTCACATCTGCTACATAAATATGTTCTCCCTTCACAGTCTTTACTGCAGTACTCTTTTGATTTTTTTTGTTTGTTTCTTTCTCTCTTTTCTCTCCCTTTCTGTCTCTATGCAGGAAGTTGCAGAATGCTACCCAATTCTGTGCCTATAAAAGGAGAATGACCCTGGGGTGGGTGAGATGGGAGAGGGTGGGTTTCTCTGATGTTTTCCTGCTAAGCAAAAAAAGATCAGTCACTCAACTCCTGCTTTCCTTTTCACCCTCATTGTGTCCTCTGCTCTTAATGCCCCTGTGTTCTCTGGAGAGACTCTGTGACCTGTGAGAGAAAGCAGCACAAAGCAACAAGAAACTGCAAAATATTCTCCTATCTACAGCAATCCTCTTTCCTGGCTACTAAGAATTACAGAACTTTAAAAAAAAAACACTGATCCAAAGCACTTCTGCTTCACTCCCACAAAAAACCCTTTAAGTTTGAAATCATAGAATCATAGAAATTTGATGGCAGAAAAGAACCCTTTTGGCCCATCTAGTCTGCCCAACTCTCCCCTTTCACAAACCCCCCACATGCCCCCACCCTTCCCCCAATACTCAGTCCCATATGCCTGTCCCATGCCCTCTTAAATTCCTCCACCATCTTAGCCCTCACCACTCTGTCCGGCAGTCCATACAAGGGCTCCGCCACCCTCTCTGTGAAGAAGTGCCCCCTCACATTGCCCCTGAATCTGTTTCCTTGCAATCTGAAGCTGTGCCCTCTAGTTCTGGCTCCCTCCTTAGTGGACCCCATTCACCTACTTTATTGAGCCCCTTTACATATTTAAAGGTGTCAATCATGTTCCCCTTTCCCTCCTTGTTCCCAGCATGTACAGATTCAGCTCCTTACACCTCTGCCCTGCATACCCTGCACCATCTTTGTTGCCCTTCTCTGAACCCTCTCCAATGCATCTATATCCTTGCAGAAGTGTGGTCTCCAGAACTGAACCCTTTACTCTTACTGCGGCCTCACCATGGCATTGTAGAGGGGCATTATACCCTCCCTCCTTCTGCTAGTAATGCCACTGCCTATGCATGCAAGCATTCTATTGGCCCTTCCTGCTGCCTTACTGCATTGGAAACCTGCCTTAAGGTTTGAGGAGACTATGATCCCCAGATCCCTTTCCTGTTCCGATTCTTGGACCCCCCCTCCCAGCATGTACCCTGCTCGTATGTTTTTCCTCCCTAGGTGCATCATAGCACATTATTTGCCATTAAATTTCAGCTGATATTTCCTGGCCCACTCCTTGAGCATCTTGAGGTCCCTCCTCATGTCTTCTACCCCCTCTGGTGTGTACACCCTATTGAATGAAATAAAATAAAATAAATCTCCTGTGCTGTGTAGTTCTTCTCAGCTCTTCTTAAACATTATTGTCATTTAATAGAGAATGTTTCTCCTTGTATAGCTGACCCCAGGCAGTCAGGTAAAATAATACCCCCCTGCCATCACCATAGCAGAGAGCTGACTAGAGTTCTTTTAGATGCTAGTGGGACCACAGGGATAACTAATATGACACAGGCACACTTAATGCAACTTGATTCCATATAATAAACTTACTGAACTGTCCACATAAATGTCTCCAGTCAAGCAGTAGGAGTATGTTTTATCTTTTCACACACCTTTCATATTTCTTTTCCATTTCATTCTCATAACTAATACTGTCACTGGGGGATCCATATCTCACTCCCTCCTCTATTTTCACAGAGGGTGATGGCTTTTACATGTCTAGCATGATCCTTCTTCCCATGTTATACCCTCATTCTCTCGATACCCAGAAATGCAAGTGTAATGGGACTTTTCTTGGCAACAGAAACTGCCCAATTGTGCTGAGCTTAGCACATACTGTATGTATGACCCCTACTGGAGCAAAGGAATCAAATCCCCAATAATTAGATGATTACCCTAGACAAGGGACCCACACCCACACATGGTATCTTACATGTTAACAGGGCCATTGCCATTTAGAGTTCTGTTTGAACGAACCCCCTCCTTGAACCCCCTTCTGTTTTTTTTTTGGTGGGGGTTAAACCAACCCTTTCAATTTCCTGCTTTTGCCTGTGGTTTCCTCTATACTGAAAGAGTTGTCAAGTGAGTTCCAGTTCACAGACAGAGCTTGTCTTCCATTGGATAACTTCTCAGAGTCCTGCTAGGTCCCTACCCTCCTATAATTCCACAGGGTCGTCTTGCAAATCCCACCTATTTCTGACATGCCTGACAACAGGTTTGTGACAGGCTGGTTTAGAATCTTAAATGCACATGCAATGATCATGGATTCAAACCATCTGCAGCAACTGCAGCATGGGTTGTGTCTCAGCACTGGAATCCTTCAGTCCATGCTGTGGCCTGGGGTCACAGCAGCTGGCACTGGGACCATTACCTGAGTCCTGAATCCTGTGCCATCTCCAGGCCTTGGTGCCTCTTCTGCTGCTGGACCTTCGGCTGACAGAAGTGATGGATATCCCTGGGGCAGCAGTGGGTGCAAGTGCCCCTGGAACCTGATGATCCTGAGGGAACTTGTGTTGGCCAGCAGTGATAAGGAGCTTTGCCAAACACAGGCAGCGCTAGGGCAAGAGGTAAGAGGGTATAGACTGAGTTGTTAACTCAGTAACAGTATCAGCCCTGTTGTCAAAAATACAGTGCCTACAAAAATAACCTCCCTGATAAAGTAACTATGGACATGCCTCCTGCTCATTATCAAGCTACGTTTAGAGCAAGTTGATCATAGTGGCATTTAGATTTATTTGAATCAAATAAATCTAAATGCCACTGTACTACAGTATAATGGGATTTTTTAACCTAATATGTATGTATTAAATGGTTTTATTTGTATGAAGCCTTTTGCACTATGTGATATATTGTTTATGGTTTTCATGTCAGACATAAGTGAAAATGAGTTTTATCTTAGTTATCACATAGTAAAGCAAATAAAATAAAAATAAATACAACAAAATCCCCTCCAACCTGGGTGAAGTAGTGGGATAACACATGAAAACAGATTTAGCAGACATGATCTAACACACATTGTGAAGCTGCAGAGTGTGTTTTTGCCAATAAATTATTATTAATTTCTACATTTCTTATTGTATTAACTGCTCTTCTTATTCAATTTTCCTCCTTCTGTAAAAAATTATGTCACTTTTTTCTTCACCTCTGGGGCCAGAAGGTTATGAATTGAAGTCCCACATCTGAGGAGGCAGAGTATTTAAGCTACAAGTCTAAAACTATGGCATAGTATTACATTATTACAACAACTTTTCATTTTTTTGTAGTAAATACATGCATGTGATTAGGCAAGCTATGAATTCAGGACTCCAGATGCTGCTGAGGTAGTGAATATGGTTGAGTGTTTGTCGTCAGCATGCTAGCCACTCTGTATATGTACTTTACCTCAGCACTTGAATTTAGCACTTTAATAAAACAGTGCTTTGATCACCATTGGAGGTCTGTTGCTGTCTCCTTTTGGTCTGCAAGTACTGTTCATATTCAGGCTAAGCAATCAGAAAACAAATAGGCAGTCCATCCCATGTTGCCTTATTGTCACCTGAACCTCATAGCCAAAACAGCAAGTAAAGAAAGATGTTTTGGCTGTTGTGGCTGTGAGGTTCAGGTGACAAAAAGGCAACATGGAATAGACTGCCTGTTTGCTTTCCTATTGAGTGTAGGGTGTGTGTTGTAAAGGTTTGGTCTGTAACATGGCACAAACAAGGTGTTGTAAAAAAAATGTTTTTGCACACAAACTGCACATTGGGACCAGTCAAACACTTGGGTGTGGTGCTCTTAGGGCTTACTGTTCCCATTTAAAATTATTGTCCATAATCTGTGATGGGGATATACATTGGCAGTGGACAGTACAGAATACATAGATATATAGTTAGCCTGAAACCAGCCAGAGAATAATGATTTTCCTTAGAGCAAGAGATGGAGAAGAGCTCAGAGATGAGTTATTTAGCTTAAACATACAAAATGCACCACAGAGCAAATCATACACCAGTGTTTCTCACAGCAGCAGGTAATATAATACCCAGCCAACAACAGCTGCAGACTCTATGCCTCAGACACAGTACATTATTAGCATCTTGCTAGTCTCAGGTACTGAATACGTACATATATATGTGTTGAACCTGCAGCCACCAATATAGTAATAAGTTCTTTTAGAGCAAGGGGTGGAAGAGAGCTCACGTATGAGTTATTTAACTTCAGAATTAGCTACAAAATGCACCACTGAGCATCTGGTACTCCAGAGCTTCTGGGGGACTAGTGGCACCCAGAAACCTGGACTACAAGCCAGCCAGCACAGCAGCAAGGAGCAGCTGTGGTTGGTTGGGTATTGCACTAGCTAACCATAGCTGCAGACTCTATGCCTCAGGTACAATACATTATCAACATCTTGCTAGCCTTAGGGACTGAATACATGTATGTATTCACCCTGCAGCAAAACAGATAGTAATAATTTCCCTTTTGAGAAAGAAGCAGAGGAGAGGTCACATATGAGTTTTTTAACTTCAAAACAAGCCAGAAAATGCTCTACAGAGCATCTAGGACCCCAGGGCTTCCACACCCAACTTTTATCAAAATACTCCCCCCCTTGCAAAACTCCTGGCAACAGCCCTGGTTAAAGACAACCTGATGCTACCTACCTCCACAGTCTCTTTGTATGCCAGTGTCTGATTACAGCTTTCTCGATTACTATTACAGGGCTTACCAGCCCTGGTGACCTTCCCTGCTATCCCCCCAGGAGCTGCTGCTAGTCATTGCTGCTGCCACCTTAGCACTTTCTTTTTGTGGTCAGACTCTCTGCTGGAATACCCAGTCCCTGAATTTCAAGGACCTGTGAACTGATGTGGCCTCCAGAACTCTGCAGAACTGTTATAAGCATCTAGCTGTCTCTAATCTCTGCACATTTAGCTCCACTCTCACTATTTGCCCGTTATGTGCAGAAGCCATTTATTAACCCCAATTTCATATACAGTTTACATGTGTAATAAATACATTTTTATTTTAAATATATCTTAACATTTATTCTAACAAGAAAAACAAAACAAAATGCAGTTAATGTTGCCCTCGACTTTAACCTCTCAGTGTACCAGGCCCCTAGCTGCAAATATTGGATAGGAAGAATAGCACACCAAAAATTTGATTGTAGCCCATTAACTTAAGGTCAGATGGGACTCTACAGCCATCAGATCCCCCCATTACATAAATTAGTGTAGCTGTTCAAACGTGTACTAATGTGTAAGTGGTCATCACCCACTCTACTATCCAATGTACTGTGCAATTCCCCTGGTAAGCAGAACTTCATCAAACTTCACTTGAAAGCCTTACTGTCTTTATAGCCAATGTCTGTTCTGGCAAACCATTCCATAGGTTCACCACCCTCTGTAAGAAGGAGCACTTGCTAACATCACCCCTGAATTTACTAGCGCTGGGGCCCTGTTTTCAAAAATATTCTTCCATTTTGTGCAAATGCCAAAAAAAGTTTTTGAATATAGGGCCAGCTTCAAGGAGAGTCCAACTCAGTGTGTGTGCAGGTCTTACTGGAAGACACCAGGTCAAACATCTCTGTGTATCTGATCTTTCTGATACTCTTGAGTATGTAGAAGATTGAGACCATGTCCCCTCTCAACCTCCTTTTCTTGAGGGTGAACATGTTGAGGGCCACCAGCCTCTTCTCATAACATTTTTCCCAAAACAACTGATCATTTTCCTAGCCCTACATTGCACCCACTGAAATGTCTCAAAGTCCTTTTTAGGGCTGCAGTGGGTGTAGTAAAAAAGGTCACTGCATTCCTTCCAAGCGAACAGCACGTTGGATTGTGTCACAGTCACCTCCATGTCTGTGAAGTAGTCCACAAATGTCCCTACCAACCACAGCACTGCACTATTTCACAGTGCCAGCGATCACAGAGGAACATGGCACACTCTGTCATGTCCAAGATTGTTGCTGCACTGTACTGTGCATGCGCTAGCAGTCACACATGCACAGTAGCATGCAGCAGCCATCTTGGTCGTGCCAGAGTGGGCCGTGTTCTGCTGTGACCGCTGGCACTTACTGTATAGCAGTTTAATTTCACTCCCTTTATATTTAGTGCTCTGAGCACAAACTGACATGTTCACTCATTTTATTTTCACTGGTGGAACACTGGTGCTGCTATTGTATAGTGATTTACCCAATATTCATTGTATTTTTATCACACTAACATGGAATCAGAGAAAATAGCAACAATAAAAAGACAGTGAATATTTCCTGTTATACAGTATTTCCTTATATATTTTTTGTTATATTATTGACATTCCCCCCACCCAACCCTCCCTCTCAGCACCCACCACCCCAAACCCACCCCAGAAACACAGAAATGACACTGGGGGTGCAAGTCCTCCAGTGTCATGATCAGCCCCTCATTGTTTTGCTTTTTTCTGACACTGGGGGTGCCCAGTCCCCCAGTGACACAATCCAGGATTGGCAGTCTTTTTTTTTCACCTGTTAAAAACAAACTGTCCATCAATGTCTTCCTCCACATAACTGTGTAACCAGGGGTGCCCAACCCTCCAGTGTCGCAGTAGGGGATCATCGGTCTCTTTTTTTCCCACCTGTAAAAGAAAATGGTCCATCAATGTCTTTTGTGGCCGTTCCTTACCCCCACCCTCCCTCCCACTCAGCACACCACAACCCCCAGAAGCCCTAACTTACCCATTGGGTCTCCAACACCATAATCCTCTCTGGACTGCAGGCTTGTTTTCACTCTTCAAAGCCAGAATAAAACTGAAGACACAGATATGCAGTTCAATGTATTCCAGTGGGATTTTGAACTTAATGCCATACCTTGGGCATTTTTACATATTTGTGGCCCAGATTTGCAACATGCCTTCTTTCAGACCCTACCTCATGAAGAATGTTACTATCATTGGGCAAATCTGTCCTGAAAGATGATTTTGTGGTCCCTGTGTGAAACCACCTTTTGGGCAGGAGTTGAAAATTTGATCTGCCCTTGTTCATGAGGTGGGGTATTAAGAAGGCTATGTTGAAAATTTGGTGTAAAAATATTGGAAAACAATAAAGTTATGAGCCTACACTGAATTTTGCAAATGCAGGCTCACTACTTTGGTACTTTTCAATATTTTTACCCTAGATTTACAACATAGCCATATCTTTATAGCACCTCATGACTGTGATAGCTGTCATTTTTCAAATCCTGCCCAGAATGGGATTTTCTTACATCTCAAAAGGTGATGTTGTGGTCCCTGCATGAAATCACCTTTCGGACACCAGTTGAAAGTTCTCTCTGCCTTGTTACTGAGGTTGTGTCATAAGAAGCCTATGTTTGAAAATTGGTATAAAAAAACCTTACAAAACAAAAATGTTATGAGCCTACATTGATTTTTATGAATGCAGGTTTGTAAGTACTGTAATATTCAATATTTTTACCCCAAAGTTTCCACATAGCCATTTCTTTATAGCGCCTCATGAATGTGACAGCTGTCATTCTTCAACCCCTGCCCAAAATGTGTTTTTGCATCCCAAAAATTGATTTTGCAGTCCCTGTGCAGAAACACCTTTAAGTTAGGAGTTGAACATTTTGTCTGCCCGTCTTCATGAGGCAGGGCCATAACAAGGCTATGTTGAAAATTTGGTGTAAAAATATTACAGTTCAATGCATTTATGAGCCTATGTTACATTTTGCAAATGCACGGTTGTAACTTTGGTAATTTACAATATTTTTACCCCAAATTTCTCAGCTGTAGCCCTATCAGCTCTGGACAGAGTTTGTTTATTTAGGAGCCCAAAACTGCAAACAGTACTCTAGGTGGGGCCCGAACAGAGCCTTGTAATGGGGCAGGATTACTTCCCCAGCTCCGCTGAGCATTTACCTTTTAATGCACCCCAGCATTCTGTCAGATCTCTTGATAGCAGCTGTACGCTGTTTGCCATGCTGCATCTCCTTATTTATTATAACTTCTGGTCGTTGTCCTTCTCCATTGCAACAAGACGATTTCCATGAAGTGTGTAGGTCCTACCTCTGTTCTTTCTTCCCAAGTGTGCAATCTTACATTTAGCTGTATCACAACTGCATTACTGAAATGTCATGAGTCTGATGAATTGCCTAGCTGCCCAGATCCCTCAGAATACAAACCAGAATCTCAAAAACACAACATGTATTACAGTATACTGTAGATGATCTCCAGTACTGTTAAACTGAATCTGTGATTTATATGCGGGAGATGGGGGTGGGGCTAAAATACACTGGTCCTTATCAAAGCATTTTTTCAACTCTATGAAGTCACCAACAAGAGTCTTAACTGCAATAATTTCCAGATTTGGCACATTAACTCCAGTAGGTGCAGCATCAGAGAGCTTTGGGAAACAATACATGTTCTGACAGCAAGCCCTCTGTGACATAGTGCCTGCTTGAAATACTGCAGTTCTTTCTCATTACAAAATGTTTAACTCTGTTTGCAGCAACACAAAATGAAATCTGGGATGTGATTTCTGTTGCGCTCCAATGAACTGGGCAAAAGCCTAATAATCACTTCCAACTAGAAGTATAATTGGCGCCATGGCTTTCATATATCTTATGTAATTTTTTGTAAGTGACCTTTATGTCATCTTATGGTGCATCCTTCACTTGTTGTACTTTATATCCAAAACAGAATGACTTAATCTGGCCTTTCACATACAGTAAGTGAAGGTCATATTGGCATACAGTAGTAGCAACAATCAGTTAAGGAGTCTATTACTTAAAGACAACTGCTAAAGCCTTACTCTCAAACCTCCATGAGAGCATGTCTCTCTGTTGTTCATTAACTTATTATGAACCCTCTCAATCCTTTAAATGTTCTTTCTGTACTGCTGTAACCAGAAATGGACCCAGTACGAAAGATGTGGTCAAACCAAAGACTTTTACAGGGGCATAATCGCCTCCCTTGACCTGCTTCTTACTCCTCCACTACATCCCAGTACTGCATTTACTTTCCTGACTGAGTCTCTGGATTCAGTTACCTGCCCACAATTATCCCATGATCCTTCTCCTAAGTTGTGCTGTCCACTATTATATCACACAGTGTGCACAATATGTGCATCCTAGATTCCTTGCACCTAGGTTTAGTACCCTGCATCACCCAATATTAAATCAAAGCACCCATTTCTCAACCCATGTTCCTTAAATGTGTAGGTCCTCCTGTAGTGTGCATATACTGTCAAGATCATGAAGAAAAAGACACACAGTCAAAAACTGCACAGTCAAAACAACGTGTGCGGTTTGGAATTAATTTATATTAGTGTGGTTTATGATCATACACTTTTGGGGTGTCTGCACGGCATGCTTTTTGACCTCATGGGTTTTCACTGCATGTTTATCTGGGTAATCTTTTTGTGCAACCCCTTCCTCTGCTGTGTTCATTCTTTTTGCCAGTTTAGTGTCATCTACAAGATTTAGCAGCCTGCTGTGGAACCCCTAACTAACACAGAAATGGTGCACTGTTGTTAGTCAGCCTAAAGATGCCAGCTATAAAAATGCAAACCAACAAGACAAATTTAAAAAGAACAACTGTACACAATGGGAGGCAGAGTTATTAAATAGATTTAAATAGAAAGAATACAAGGCAAAAAATATACCCCATGCCCATTCACCACAATGGCTTCATCGGGGCAGTGCCAAAAGGTAACAAGTGAGCTTAAATACTAGTATACATGAATATTCATGAATGGATCAACAAACAATGTGAAAATACACCTGTTAAACCCTGGAATGCGTGCAAAGGAACTTGTAAGGCTTATGCAGTGTGCTAAACATTGTGTCAGATGCAAAACTTAAACTAAATTTTGAAGGTTCCCCAAATGCCTTTTACACATAGTATGCCATTGTCAGACATGCTTCAGATGTTGAAGCTGCAATTTGTTTTGTTAAACAAATCTGTCATAGTCTTGTTTTTAATGTTTTATTAGTGTTTTGTCCTTCAGTTTTCTGTGTGTGGCCACACCCCCAGAATGATGTCATACCAGGGAGCTGTCAATGTTTTACATACAGCAACAAGGAATTATGGGTGATTGATAACATTGACTTAGATGTGCCTTACTCAGAAGTACAGTCCCATATGTTGGTATTGGTGAGCACTAATATGTAAATCTCCATAGCAAGGCATTGTGGGTAAAATAAGAACATGTTTTCCAATTTCCTTACTGTGAGATGCTGTCCCATATTTCTATAGTGGTGTCATTGTAGGCTTTTGTATGTTTATTTTCACAACAATGCATTGCACCTACCATATCTAGCTGCAAGTCTTCTATACTGAGAGATGTAGTATCTTATTTCTGCAGTGAGCACAGAAATATAATGCACTGTATACTAATTTGTATTGTGAGACGTTGTGGGTACAGTACATAGCTGAGTTGTCTATCTAACACTAAAAACTGACAGTGTCCCTTTAATAACTTTACTTCTCTGGTATGACGACACAGTTGGGGGTTGCAGCACTGGGAAAAAAAGGGTGGGTTATGCAAATGAAGCAAAGCACCAAAATAAAAGGAATTTTTCCATGGAAAACAGCACTATTTGGCAGTTTGAATGGTAGGAGACTGATTCACAACACATACAGTTTACTACTCCCATTTGCTATGGGAACCTTCAACATTTACTTTAAAAATTCATTTATAATATAATAATATACACTTCGACTGTAAAGGTTAAAGAGCTAGTGGTGCCAAAACAGGTAGACAGGAAAATAATACAAATTTTAAGCAGTGCTCATGTGTAATTTTTTATTTCTAAAATATTTGTGTTTTCCTTTTGCTCATCAGGAAGTCTTCTATGTGATAATATTGTGCTGGATGTGTGGAACAGCTCTTAGCCTGGCAGCTGGCATATCTAACGCTACTGCCCCACATTACATCATCAGCATTGTGATCTCACTGACAATGACATCACAGGTGAAAGACCTGTCAGTCACTCACTTGCTGTTCCTAAATAGCAGTGATGTCACAGTCAGTGAGGTCACAATGCTGATGAGTATCAGGTAAACAATCTTCTAATTAAACAAAGAGAAAGGAAAAAGTACCTCAGATATAAAAGGTAATGGCTGGCTCCTTTTAAAATCTAATATTGGTTTTAGGCAGTATGCTAGCTCTTTAAAACAGTATTGAATTGCACTACAGGTCTGTAACTATTACGCTCCTGATAGACTTATGCACTTTGTGGTTTCATGTGAAATATGTCCACCACAAGGGGGACAAATCTTTAATCTCTTGCTAAAAACATAGAAAGGCATGCAACTGTAAAACAAATAGCACCCCAAGCATTTACAAATTTACTGGTCAAATTATCCTAACATTATGTGGGAGAAACCAAGCAGAACTGCTTGCAAAGATGTATCATAGAAACATAGACACACAGAATTTGATGGCAGATAAGGATGGCTTGGCCCACCAAGTTTGCCTTTTTTCCCTGCCCACAGTATCACCATGAACACTACTTGATCTACAGCTCTTCCTCCTCCTTCCTTCCTTTCCACTATGATTCCCTTGTGCCTATCCCATGTATTCTTGAACACCACCATGTCATTGCCCCCACTGTACCTCTTCTGAAAGCATACCTCTCAACCTTTTGTCACTGAAATGAGGGGCATGGACATTTTTGGACATTCAAAATGAGGGACAATGAGGGACACAGACCCTCGGAATGAGGGACACATCCTCAAACATGGAGTTACAAGCTCAGAACACTGTGAAAACCATAGTGTTTACTTGTACTAAGTTTGTTTTGGATTTAGTGTTTTACAATATTAAGTGTTTCTGCTTTAAAGTCTGAATTTACAGCACATTTGCTGTGTGGGCAGCACCTTTTCCATGAGGGAGGGATAAGGGACAGAGCAATTTTAAGGGACAAAATGAGGGATGTCCCTCGTAATGAGGGACACTTGAGAGGTATGGCTGGAAGGCTGTTCTAGGAATCCACCACTCTTTCTATGAAGTACTTCCTCATATCTTTCCTGAATCTACCTCCTCCAGCCTAATAGCATGTCCCCTTGTTCTTGAGCACCTTTTCTTATGAAGAATACTTCATTCCTGTACATTATTTACCCTAGTGAGGTATTTAAAGGTCTCTATCATATCCCCCTCTACTTCCTCTCTCTCTCTCCCAGGGTGTTCATATAGATGTTCTATAGTCTTTTCTCATAGGGCTTTTGATGCAGACCCTAAACTATTTTAGTTTCCCTCTTCTACATTGCCTCCACTCTGTCCATGTTTTTCCAGACATACGGGATCCAGAACCAGACAAAGTACTCTCAGTGGGTATTACCAGCAATCTATGCAGTGGCAACAACACCTCCCTCTTTCTGCTGGTGATACCTCTCACTATGCACCCCCAGTATCCAACTAGCCCTCCTCACTGCCTTGTCACACTGCCTGGATACCTTTAGGTCATCAAATATGATTACCTTCAAGTCTCTTTCTGGCTTAGTAGACACCAATACCACCCCACCCATTTTGTACTCTGTACCTGGGTTTCTGTGCCCTAAGTGCATTATTTTGTACTTTTTCACATTTAAACTCAGCTGCCATACCTTTGACCATTCCTCTAGTTTTCACAGTTCTTTGCTCATCTTTTCCACAACCCTCCAGAGTGCCCACCCTATTGCAGAATTTGGCATCATCCACAAAGAGGCAGGCCTTCCCTTCCATCTCCTTTGTAATGTCACTCATAAAAACATTAAAGAGGACCAGTCCCTGCACAGATCCCTAAGGCACCCCGATGGTCACCCTTCCTTTCTCAGAGTGAACTCCTTTTACCACCGCCCTCTGTCACCTATCCCGACTAGTTTCTTATTCACTTTACCACCTTTGGACTGACTCCTAAGCTACCCAGCTTACTTACAAGTCTCCTATGTGGAATGGTGTTGAAAGTCTTATTGAAATCTAGGTAGACCACATCCACTGTTCCAGCTTGATCTAATTCCTTTGTCACCTAGTCAAACAAATCTATCAGATTTGTTTGACATGACATCCCCCTGTGAACCCATACTGCCTCAGGTCTTGTAACTCATTGAATTCAAGATATTCCACAATGCTCTCCTTTAGCAGTGATTCAATTAATTTTCCCACCACCTATGTCAGGCTGACTGGCCTATAATTGCCAAACTCCTCCCTGCTACCACTGTTGTGATGTGGGACTACATCTGACCTCCTCCAGTCCTTTGGAACCACTCTTCTTGCCAGTGAGCTGTTAAATAGGACTAACAGAGGTACAGCCAGTGCTTCCCCTGATTTTTCTCAATACCCTTGGGTATACCCCATCTGGTCCTATTGCTTTGTCTGCTTTCAGATTAGCAAGTCCCATCAGGACTCACTCTTCAGAAAAAGGACTAGTGTCTACCTCCCTCCCCCCAAAGCTTCTGTTACTTTTTTGTGCCCCCTCCCTCTAAGAACACTGAACAAAAGTATTTGTTCAAGATGTCTTCCTTTTATTGGGCCCCCTCTGCACAGCCCCCCCTTCCACTTTTAATCTTACAATCCCAACCATGGTCTTCCTATTTTCACTTATATACCTAAAAGATGTCTTGTTCCCTTTGCACTCCTTACTGCTTTTCCTGCTTCCCTGTTCCCTATCCTCCTCCTCCCTCAGCATCTCCTTAAACCTTCTGAATGCCACCCAGGCCATACCTCCCTGCAAAGTCATCCCTAGACATTCACCAGTCTTTATAAAATCTGCCCTCCTGAAGTCCAGGACCCTCACCACTGTGTAGTTCGATTCCATACCTGTCCTTATATGGAACCACACTGTATAGTGACCACTGGTCCCAAGGTGGCTTCCCATCTTGATGTCTGCAACATGGTCCCTGTTAATGAGTACAACTTCTAGTATTGCCCCATCATGAGTAGGTTTGCTAACTAGTTGCCTGAGAAATGCTCCTCTGCAGAGGGTCCAGGAGGTCCCTGCTTCTAGCTAAAGCCACTGCTGTGAGGCTCCAGTCTATATCCAGCAGGTTGAAGTCCTCCACTAGCAGCATCTCCCCTTTTTGTCATTTTGCTAATGGCTTCCACCAGTACTTTATCTAATCCTTCCCCTTGTGCTGGAGATGTAGATCTCTCCAGTGTGACTAGTGGCTTCATTCCCCATCTTCAAGGTGACTCACAGCACCTCTGGCTCCCCCTTGTGTTCCCTGTACCTCTGTCGCTTTTATGCTTTCTCTGACATAAAGCACCACATCCCCTCATTTTCTTGCAACCCTGTTCTTCCTGAACAGAGTATAATTGTATGGCCATGTCCCAGTCATGGTTTTCTTTGCATCATGACTTAGTGACCACCACAATGTCCACATTGGCCTTTAGGTCTGGAATCTTATTTCCTGGACTTCTAGCATTTGTACATATAGTCTGGTTGTTACACCCTTTTTGTCCTTTTTGCCCACCCTCTGTCCTCCCTCTTTTTTTTTTAATGGTCCCGTTCCCGTCTCCTTTTTCTCTATCACCCTGCTTCCTTTATTAATTTGCACCTTGGGGGACTCCTCATCCCTCGGGTTCTCCCTACTCTCTACTTCAGCCTGGGGGAGTCAGTTTCTGCCTCCCTGATTCCTTCTGCCACTCCCCTCGGCCAGTTTAAATGCTCATTGAAGTAACATTTAAACCATCCACTGAGGGCTGCAGTTCCCTCCCAGATGGATGCAGGCCATCACCCCTGTATAGGCCCTTATATTTCCAGGTGTATCCCCAGTCCCCAGTGTAACTGAACCCCTCATCTCTGCACCATTCATTCATATGTGAGTTAAAGCTCCTGGTAAAGAGATCCATCTTCACTCCACTTTGTTAGAAAGGCAGCACCTCAGTTAAAGTCACTGAGCATGCTACATGTCTAAGACCCCACTCAGCTCCCTAAACTCCCCCTGCCATATCCCAGCCTTGTCCTTAGCCAGCTCATCAGTCCCCTGGTGGACAATGACATCTGACTCCCCTCCTGTTCTGCTGCCCTAGCAATCCTCTGGGTCTGCTTCCCATCCCTCCAGGATGTGGTGCCCTGTAGGTGCCTAGCCTTCCTCAACTCCACTTCTATTCCCAAATCTATCCCCCTCACAATTGAGTCTCCCACCTGAAGTTACTTTCTCCTCCTCTGGGGTCCTCTACTACCCTCATTGGGGTCTCCACTATGGAGGGCCCCCACATCCTCCCTGATCACTATTGCAAGTGCCTTCTCCCAGAAATCCAACCCTGCCAGAGCAGTGTAGAAATTACATAGTGGTACAGGTTGAGGAATGTGCCTTTGTCCCACCACTCCGCACTATCCCCAGCCTTCCAGAGCCCACTATAGTCTAGCCATTCCTCCTCTCTGTCCTCCTCTGAGGTAATGGTGGCAGATTTGGTGGCCTCTGGGTGGGGAAAGAGGTCCCCCTAATCCTAGACAACTCAGCCTGGTGTCTAGTGACCTCCTCTCTCAACCAAGAGAGGTCCATACAGAGGAAGCAGCACCACAGTCTCCAGAAGGTCTCATTGAAAACTGCCAGCCCACAACCACTGCACTGCACCACTCCCGGTATTCTTCACATGTATTCTCCCTGTGTTATCTGGAAATAATTTTGTACCCTTACCCTTGATAGGGTGTTTCTAGTTTTCCCCATTTTTGTAAGTTTCTAATTGTGCTCCCCCATGTCTTGTTTAGCTCTCTTTATAGTACTACCCTCGATAGGATGTTGCTCCCATTCCCAGTTTTGACGTGTCTTTTACCTTCTGCCCTTCCTAGTGGTGAGTGTTACAACAGGAATGAATAGGAACCTTACCTTAGTTGACCAGCAGGGTCCACTGCTTTCTGTCTTCCTTCTGCTATGGAATCACAAGGCCCACATTACTGTGGTCCTAATGAGCCAAATTTTTTATTCAATAGATGTGGGTCCATTAACTGGAAAAAAACACACAGGTTCTAATGGAGCATGGAAGCAGTCAAAAATGATGGACAGTAAAAATCCCTAGGACCCCGAACAAACCAACATTTTATGATTTACAAATTCACCAATAGTAGAGTTTTGTAAAATTATGCTAAATAGTAAGCTGGAAATATGACTTCATATTAACTACTTCCAGAAGTCTCTATCATATATATATATATATATATATATATATATATTCAAAACTTCCATTAATGCATCAGTTAGGGTTGATAGCACAGCAACAAAAGTTTGGAAACGTGATGTTAGAGTTACCCTCCTGCCCCATCTACCCCCTCACCCTCCACTCATCAAGAGACATCATGGTGTGCCGTGGTGTCATTTGGCAGACCCAACTCTCACCCCATTCCATGAGTCAACAAGCTGACATGCTACAGCATAGGAGAATGGGGTGAGTTAAGCCTGATGACCCCATGGCACACCCCATTGTCTGTTGGTGAGTGGAGGGTGGGGGGTAGATGGTGGGGTGGGTGTGTAGGGTGGTAGGGGGTAACCCTAATATCACATTTCAAAACTTTTGTCACTGTGCTATCAACCCTAATTAATGCATTAACAGAGTTTTTTTTCAATGAATTTCCCTTCTTTTTGAGAAAGTGTAATCTATTTTGTAAGTGGTATGTGGTAGTGGGAGCACGGGCCCTTCGGGCCCTGTACTCCCCTCAAGCTGCCCATTGTTTGTGTAATGGTATGCATATGTCGGAGTGTATGGTGCAGGGCCCTGTGCTCCCACTTACACATAAGTACAGAGCCATACAGCAGTGCCATAGTACTCCAAAAGAACGCTTGCAACATGTTTTTGGCAATATCTCCGTAACCGTAGCAAGTAGGGAAAAATTCCAATGCAGTGGTATTCATGACTCCAATACCTCCACACATGCTTAGTGCAATAAGCTGCAGATAACAAAAAATCTGTATCTCGCACCATTTCTGAGATACAGGTGCCAAAGTTCACCTTGAGCACTGCAATGTTAGCCTATGGGAAATTCCTCAACTTCAGAACACTGTAACTATGGGCCTGTTGAATGTTTTGGGACCAAACCACCAAAAGGCACATCTGTGGGACCAGGGCTTGACACCCTGCAAATTTCGGGCCAAAAGCCTCAACTGTTTTGCTGCAGTAGGATGGCAAAGAATTGCTTTTTTGGGCAAAGTATTGTGCAGATTGAGACACTGCTAGGGCCAGGCACAACACTCTTCGGTATCATGGAAGTGCCATGGCCATTTATGTCACAATTCACACTATGGGGGTCCGATCTTTAAAAAAGGCATTTCTGGAGTGGAGTGGAGTCCCCCCAAAAAGGTAGTGCTGTGATCCTCTGGACTAGAGATGCAGCGAATTTAAATTCTGCTGGTGAAGTGAACGCGAAGTGTGCACTTCATGTTGCTACTCCGCTACGCAGAGTGGGCAATGCAAAGTGCTCACTCCTCCTTGTCATTACCACTTCGTGTTAAGGCGGAATGACAATGCAAAGTAAGGCAAAGTCATTGTTTTTAATGGACTTGGCATTCCACATTATGATTCTAAGTGATCCACTTGGTGTTTCAGATTTGGCAACTCCCCCACACATCACATGGCTTACAGTACTGTAAGTCACATGCTTTTTAGCTAGGCAGGAAGAAAGTGAGTCATACAAGCAGACACTTTTACTTTCTCCTGTGCAGACGGAGCGAGAGCAGTGTGTTTCGTGAGTGCAGATAATTTGAGATCAGAGCGAGGAAGAGATTTAAACTTTGATTTAGACCAACAGTTCTCAAACTTTGTCATAGTGAGCCTCCCCTAAGCCATGGAAAAGATCTTGAGCCTCCCCCAAAATACTGAAATATTTTTGGGCCTCCCCATAGAAAAATAGCCTACTTTTCACAGTACATCAGGAATAAATGGAAACCTCTTTGCATAGCTGGCTCTCATGTTATTAAGCGTATTGTAACCCTCCACCCCAAAAACAGGACAACCTACTTGCTTCAATATTTTGACTCTCGAACCATTGTTACACGCTACTGCCATACCTTCATGGGTTAGACTGCGTGTTTCTGTTTCCTCTAACTGGAATAACAATCCTGCCAACCTCTGCCTCTCCTCTCCCCTGCTCTTAAGCAACTTCTCATGGATCATTTTGCTCCTCCTGCTCTTATTCCTAGTGCATGTATGGTTGACTCTTGTATTTGGACAGTTATGCTGCCAGTCTAATTGATCAATTGTTCCTCGCATTTGTTAGTTTATTGTTCTTAATTTGTTTGCACTTTTATTCATTTTGTATTGCTTAAGTGTTTTGCAGATACATTTTGAATTGTATTCTCTCACTACCCTTTCCTGGGTACACCTGAAATAAGCCATGGCTCAGTGTACAGTACCTTCCCTGGTCATAGACTTGTGAATAAATGCATAAATTCACCTGGTATCCTCTTTCAGTTTGCCTTATCCCTTCACACAAAATCTATAAAGTTCAAAATTGAACTATAACACTTTTTCAAGACTTGCTTGAGCCTCCCCTAGAACAGGTTGGGGCCTCCCCAGGGAGGCTGGCCTCACCATTTGAGAACCCCTGATTTAGACCCAACAGCTTTTTTAAAAGCTACATTGTTTTGTCTTTTCTGTCTGTACTCTTTTTTACTTAATTTGTTCTTTCTGTAAATTTAATTTTTCATACATAGAGGCACATTAGTTGAAATTATGTCCATGCTGGAACTGCTGCTGGATCACCATGGGATCCCACATTAGTTTTTTTTTCCTCACACCATGTGCCCCCCGACACCTTCCTTGTTGTGTTATAAAATGTATTCCTCCACCATCCCCGACCCTTGTATGTAATTATGCCCTTTTTTGTTGTCTTCTGTATGTATTCTGAGCAGTGCAAGTATACTGTGCTAAACTGCATGGGTGCAGTCTTTTTTCCAGTCTGTGTATGTACTGCAGACACTGTCCAACTCCCTGACTTAAAAACACTTATTAATGAGTACAATGGTGGGATTGTGAAGCCTGGAGAGGTACTACAAAACAGGCTTACAATACATCCAAGTAACAAGTAAAAAAATTAATGTTGTGATTCATGACATAATCGTAAATCATGATTTGTGACTGCATTTGTGACCGTGATGATGAAGAAATGTGAATGCCTATGGCTGTACTTCCCCAGGCCCCGATGAGGTGTGGCAAAAAACTCCCTGACTTAAAAACACTCATTAATGAGTACAATGGTGGGGTGGTGAAGCATGGAGAGATACTACAAAACAGGCTTACAATACATCCAAGTAACCAGTAAAAAAAATTAATGTGATTCGTGATGTGATCATTAAATCATGATTTGTGACTGCATTTGTGACCATGATGATGAAGAACATGATCTGTATCACGAGTGACTCTTGATGATGGTCCTGACTTAAAAATGTATATTAATGAGTACAATGTTCATGCTGAATTATGCACCACACCTGTCCAGTACTCTGAAGGGAAGCCAAAGAAACAACTGTGATTTAAGTTAGAGATGGAGATTGGGCCCTAAAGAGATGCAAATGCACAGACAGATTAAAATTGCGCTGCGCACTGAAGAGATGCAGATGCAAAAGCACAGCACCTAACCAGTGCTCACCATCAGAAATTCAAATCTGGAAAATAATACTTTTGCTGGCTGGGGTGCGCCGGGAGGGGGGGCAGTGTACTGCACTGCTGCAGTAACAGTCACTAGTACTAGTACCAGTAAAGATACCACAAAGAAGCACAAAAATTACACAGCTGCAGTGGATAGCAGGTTCACATTGCTGAAATTATGTAGCACAATAAAAGGTGTCTGATTTGATCACACGCGTCACACACATACTCACATACACACTAAGTAATGCATAGCAAATTGAAAACTTCAGTAATATAACCACATATTTTAAACAACTAAAATTATGCACTGCTGCACCACAGCAATCAGCAAAAAATGGCAAGAATTATTGAAAATATTACAGTGTGTACATTAACACAGTTATACAAGAAAAATATCACCAAAACAGAAAGCACTGTCTTTTTCTCCAAGTTAATCTACCTACACCACAGATACACCCCTTCCCCCAAAGCACACTTCCACTGTCTTTCAGTACAGACTGAATGTTGTACATTAACATTCAAAATCCACATACAAACAATAAATGCTTAATGATATGAGCACAGGAGGGTTTCCTAAGATTGATGAACTAAAGTTTCAGCAAAAAAACTGACTCAAAAAGGCTTTTTAACAGCTTTTAGAAGGTTTGAATCACAGTTAGCTCTCAGAACAGATTGTTTCCTACAGCTTCCCAGACACGCTACCCCAAACTGAGGCTGTGCAGAACAATCTAGAGCCCATGTGACCTGAAATCCCATGTATCACTGCAAAATTCACCTTTGGAGCTTAAAAACAAGGCGAAGTGAGGCGAAGTACATTGTTTTCAATGTACTTCGCCTTAAGAATTGGTGGAGTAGTGGTTTGGAAAGGCGGAGTAATGCAAAGTCATTGTTTTCAATGGACTTCACGTACCCATTATAACACTCGGCACTCCACTGTGTTGTGGAGCACCGACTGGGCCAATTTCATGCCCACTTCACGGAGCGACCTTGGGCCACTTACCATTCTCACTAGGACCCCGATTAGGTAAACACAACAGTCAGGGTTTACCTAGGGGGTCCCAAATTTAAACACCAGCTATTTTTTCTCTCTCACTAACTGAAAACAAGATGGCCACTGCACAACAGTTAAAGGGCCATTTGCGACAGTAAAATGAAGTGACGGCAGCTTTCAAGAGACACATATATTTTTTCCCATTGACTATAATGGGAACCTTGTTTTTGAATAACTTTTGAATGGTTTAATATTTTGTCACCAACTCTTCGAAAGGCACATCAGTGACCCAGACTGCATCTTCCCTGAAGATTTCAGACCAAACAGACAAATCGTGTGGGCTGTAGCCATGAACAATGAAATGTGCAAACCCCCCCCCCCATTTTTCTGTGTTTTTAGGCACTCTGCAGTTCCTCAACCACTTATCCAAGCATAATGCAACTTGGCAGATCTACAGTAGTAGCTACAGACATTGCCAGCTATTTCCAGATATTTCGCAAAATTTCTGAAGAGTTTCTCTCTGCTGCCCCTACTGTAGAAATGCAGAAAGGAAGAGATATTTCTGGAAATATCACAGAAATTTCAGGAAATAGTATTATTTATATATATATATATATATATATATATATATATATAATATTATAGTGGCGCGGCCACGCCACTATAGTTAGGGTTGAGCGGTCGGTTACATACTAAAGTCAAAAGTTTGGGCGTTAATAACTTTGGACCCGTTCAGTGGATTTGCCTGAAATTTGGTATGCATCTTGGGGCATGGTAGGTCTCTTGACTTGCCAAATTGTGTTTCGGTCAGAGTGCCGGTCTTTGTGTACGAAAGTGCTGACAAATGCAAAATTATCCATTTTTGGAGGCACCTTTTGGCATTCTGAATGTGGTCCTGCACAGCCATCATGTGGTGCACCACTCTGTGAGATGGCTTGTTTGAAAGAGCTCTGGTGGCCAAACATGCTGCTTTTTGTTCGGTGAAAAAATACTAAGGCATTCAAAAGTTATGGCACTTTTAAATTCCCATTATGAGTCAATGGGAAAATTTATATGTATATCTTGCAATCAAAGAATGGGGTTCTGGCCATCTGGTCCCACCTGACGATCAAAGAATTTGCAGCCTCACAGTTCAAGAATCTTTGTCCCCGAGGAATTTTCAAAAATTCTTTGACCGCGTGGTCCACCATTTTGTTTTCAGTTTTCCGATTGCACAAACACAAATATCTCAGTTCAGGGGTCACTTCTGAAGTAAAACTTTGATGGGTTTTACACAGGAGACCTCGATCTATCGAGCCATGACTTTGGTTCCATCCAAATCGGTCCAAAAATAGAGTTATTAGTGTTTAAATACTGCGTTCGTGGTTCGCTAACGATCTTTGATGGTGAGCCAACAAATTCTTTGATCGCAAGAATCTTTGATCGCAATCATGCATCGTGAGCAAGGGATGAGATGGCCAGATTTAAAATTGATTTTTTTTGTAGCCCAGTGGTGTCCTAAAACATCATTTAATAGTCGGTTTTGCTCAGGGGGCTAAGCTGTCCCCCATCTCAGTGCACAAATAGGTATTTTCCTAATCCCTGGTAGTCTAGCGGCCCCCTCCCCATCATGGTAATCTACATAACCATTCTTCTAGCCCTGGTAGTCTAGTGGCCCCTCCAATGAGTGACTTATGAATATGTTTCTATCCCTGGTAGTCTAGTGGTCCCCCAGATGTGTGTTTATTAATGTATTTTAAAAATATCCCTGGTAGTCTAGTGGCCTCCCTTCCCAGTCTGTACTTTATTTATGTTATTATTATTAACATCTATGGTAGTCTAGTGGTCCCCCATCTTAATAAAATGGATTTTGATTTTAAATGTCCTGGTAGTCTAGTGGCCCCCACCCAGCCGTGCCAGACCACCCAGCACCCCTCCACCCTTCCCCACCCGGCGACTGGCACAGCCCACCTCTCACCTCCACAGCATGTTAATAGAGGTGTTTATGTGTCATACAATATATTTTTTTCGGACATATTGTGTGAAGCAGTTTACATTTTGTGGACAGCATTTTCTATTGTTCTACTAGATTAACATTTGTTTGGTGGCTGGCCTTGCTGTTGTGAATGTACTTTTTAGTCATTGGGTGTGTAATGTGGCTTGACCCTTACAGGTTGGTGGGAGCACGGGGCCCTCCAACCAACTTGCGCAACTTTCTACTTTTCTATTCTTTCTTAAAAAGTAGGGAAATTCTATGCAAAAAACTTCATTAATGCATGAGTTAGGGTTCTTCTACAGCAAAAAAAAGTGAGGAAATTCAATTTTAGGGTTCCCACCCCTTGCACCCCAGCCAACCCCACCAACAGGCAATGGGGTAGCATTGGTCTTGGCCCTAACTCTCGCCCCATTCTCCCACACTGCACCACCTAAGGTTGTTTACACATGGATGGGGTGAGAGTTAGGCCAAGGGACCCCAATGCACACCCTGATGCCTGTTGGTGGGGTGGTCGTGTGGGGTGCAAGGGGAACCCTAAAATCGAATTTCCTCACTTTTTTCACTGTAGAAGAACCCAACTGATGCATTAACAAAGTTTTTTGCATAGAACATATATAGATAGATAGATAGATAGATAGATACTGTAGGGTGAGGTCGTGCCCCTATAGTTAGGGTTGAGTAGGCACTTTAATGTTAAACCTCAATTTTTTTGCGTTAATAACTTTGCAACCATTCAACGCATTTGCTCAAAATTTGGAATGCGTGGTATGGTATGGCAGATCTCTTGATTTACCAAGTTGTGTTTTGATAAGACTTACGATTTCTGTGCAGCAAAATGCTAAAAAACGTGTTTTTTGCCACTTTTGACACGTTTTTTGCCCATGGCACTGCGACCACACCATGTGGTCTTTTGGTCTGTAATTTGAAAAGTAGAAAGAGGTTGGGTCAAGGAATAATCCAGCATTGGTTTGGTAAAAAAAAAATATTAATCTGTTCCAAAGTTATGAAATTTTTAATTTTTGGGTTCTGAGCATACTCTGTTCACTCCAAGATTTATATGGTTATTTTTCAGACAAAGATTGGTCTTATGGTCAAGGATTTTGTAGCTCAGGGACTAGAGCCTGGTCTGCCAGAAAATTCCTTGTCTGTGAACCACAATCTTGTTTTTCAGTTTTTCCCCCAAAACAAAATGTTGTAGCTCCACAGGTGACTTTTGGACCAAATGAGGCATGGGTCTTGTCCAGGATTACCCCCTCTACAAAGCCATGAATTTGGTTTGGCTTGTTTTGGTCAAAAAATAGCTTTTTAAAATTTAACAATTCTTTGACCGTGACTCACTAACAATCCTAGTCTGCGAGCTGTCAAAATCCTAGTCCGCGAGCTCGCAGTCAAGGATTTTGCTACCTAACAGACTAGAATTTTAAAAATTTTACCGTTGCATTGCTAATTAATGGTTAGGTCTTTTTACTTGAAATTCTCAGTATGTTCAGGGGATTCCTTACAGGTGTAAATTATCCTGTTTAGGTGTTGGGGAATTAAGTGGTTCTATAGATATGCCATCACGAAGTTCAGATTTTCCCCATATGATTACATTGTGCTACCAATTGCATTTTTCGGCGGCCATATCTTGGAAACGATGTGAGATATGGATTTGTTCAATTCATGTGATGAGCAGTGCTCATTGTCATGATTACAATGACACTTGAATTTTGTTTTCTAGCTGCTACTGTTCCTGAGATAGCTGCAAATTAGTGTTGCAAGGGTTCCTTGCCATATAGGGCTGCTGTACGGCTCTGTAGCTATGTGTAAATGGAAGCACAGGGCCCAGAGGGCCCGCGCTTCCACAGATACATATTGTTATGCAGAAATGGGCAGTTGGGACCTGCACTCCCACCAACACATTCTATTTACTGCTTATATTACACTTTTTAATAAAATGAGAAAATTCATGGCAAAAAAATGCATTTAATGCATTAGTTAGGGTTAAAGCAACAAAAGTGAGGAAATAAGACTTTAGGATTGAGCCCCTAACCCCCCCACACACACCCCCATCCTCCACAGACTGACAGATGCCGGGGTGTGCCATCGGGTCATGAGTCCTAATTCTTACCCCATTCTCCTTTACTGTAGCATGTCAACCTGTATACACATGGAATGGGGTGAGAGTTGAGCCACATGACCCCATGACATACCCCTGTGTCTGTCAGTCTGTGGAGGATGGGGGTGTGTGGTGTGGGGGGGTTAGGGCAGTACATGTTGGGCCCGATTCACCAGGCTCTCCTAAAAGGCACCGGGTGCTTGGGCCACAAGGAATGGTGCAAGGTGTGGCTTGCACCAAAAGATGCACTGGGAGCAGTTCACAAAGCAACCTGCATAAAATGCAGGCTGCCTGCACCAAAGGGGCTTGCTCCAGCCTTGTGCCACAAAATGGGCAGCAGTATGGTGCCAGGGGGTTTGCAATAGATGTACACTGCCATATTTCCTAAATTGGAATTCACTAAACCCTCACAAAGGGCAAAATTGTAAGTACCCTTAGACTAGCCAGACCTGGTCTAAAGGGAACTTTTAATTGTGTCCTCTGAGATGGTTAAAGAGCCTGCACCATGTGTCTCAGTTCCCCCTCAGCATCCCCAATCCCCATTGTAAAAACAGTCATGTCCTTGGTGGCTAGCACCTCAATCCCATTTAGGTAAATGTCAGCATGTCTCTGGTGGCTAGCCACCCCCCAGCCATGATCCTCTTTAATCAAATGACAGCATGTCCCTGGTGGCTAGTGCCCCCCAGCCTCAGTCAACTGATTATCAAAAAACATCACATCCCTGGAGGTCTAGCAGACACACTCCCTATCTCTGATCAGCCCTTATAAATTAAATGTCTTTCCCTGGTGGTCTAGTGGCCTCCACCCTGGCAGTCAGTGTCTCACCACCCCACATACTCCTGTTCCATCCCCGAACTGGTGACCATCACAGCCCTCCTCTTTCTACCATGGCTAGCCACAGACTGAGCTGTCAAGGAGCACATACTGTTTACAGTATGTGCTCCTCGACAGCTCAGTCAGCAGCTAACCATGGTGGAGAGGGGAGAGGTGTGAATGTGACAGCTGTCATTTTTCAAATCATAGCTAAAATGTGTTGTCAAGTCCCAAAAAGTGATTTCACAGTCACTGCATGAAATCACCTTTTGGGCAGGAGCTAAACATTTTCTCTGCATTTGTTCATGAGGTGAGATCATAAGAAGGCTGTGTTGAAAATTTTGGGTGAAAATATTTAAAAACAACAAAGTTATGAGCCTATGTTGAAATTTGTGAAAGTAGGCTCATGACTTTGGTGATTTTCAATATTTTGACCCCATATTTTCAGCATAGCCATTTCTTCACAGCACCTCATGAATATGATAGCTGTCATTTTTCAAATCCTGGCCAAACTGTGTTTTAGCACTTGTGGTTCAAAATCACCTTTTGGGCAGGATTTGGAAATGTTCTCCACCCTTGATCATGAGGTGGGCTCATAAGAAGACTATGTGAAGGTCATAAGAAGGCTACGTTGAAAATTTGGGGTAAAAATATGAGAAAACAACAACGTTGTGAGTCTAGGTTGAAATTTTTCAATGCTCACTTGTAACTGTAGTAATTCTCAATATTTTGACCCAAACTTTGCAACATAGCGATTTGTTGACACCGCCTCATGAATGTGACAGCTGTCATTTCTCAAATCTTATCCAAAATGTGTTTGAACACTTGTGGCACAAAATGGCATGTAAGCCATTGTTTTATAAATGACACCTGTCATGCTCACAAGGAGTTGGTTGTAAAAATATGTTGAAAATTTGTAGTAAAAATGTGAAAAGCCAAGTAAGTTATAAGGAAATGAATTGTTCCAACCTTTACGCTTAACTATTTTTGGTAGATTTTGGTCCCTAGTGTTCAACATAACTCTTGAGTTATCCTACCTCCTGAACATAGCAGGTGTCATTTTTTAAATCCCCTCCAAAACTTGTTGCCACAGTCAGACAGCGAAATCACCTTTTGGATGAGATTTTAAAAAGTCCACCTGACTTGATCATAATGTCAGGTCATAAAAAGACTGTTGGAAATCTGGAGTCAAAATGTGGGAGCCCACTTAAAAGTAGATATTGCCTCTCAGTTGCCCTATACTGGGTAATTACAGTTTAACAATGTGTCAAAGCAGGACACTACTGAAAATGAGACACTGCATCTCATCTGCTCTGTCCCGGGTAAATATATAGTAAAAATGTGTACAAGCAAGACCCATACAATAGCCATACCAGCGGTAAGCATTCAGCAATGACAAATGTTTGTTTTTTGTCTGGTAACTCCATCCTGTTAAGGTAATAAACAATTCAGTATATGTAAGAAAGCCATGAGATGGTAGAGTTCTATTTCATGCAATCATATCTCTCAACCTTTTGTCACTGAAATAAAGGACACAGGCACTTAAAATGAAGAACAATTTGGGACTCCTAGTTTCAAAATGAGGGACAAATCCTTAGACATGTAGATACCAGCTCATAACACTGTGGAAACCATTGCCAGTACGTGTACAAAGTTTATTTTTGATTTAGCATCTTAGACTATTATGAATTACTGCTTTAAAGTCAGAATTTACAACACCTTCTCTGTGTGGGCATTACATTTTCCATAAGGAACAGGTGTGGGACAAAGCAATTTTGAAGAGTAAAATTAGGGACTTTCCTCATAATCAAGGACAGTTGAGAGGTATGCATGCAATATGCCACAGCACAGTAGTTCAGCGTTTACCAGCTATGGTATGGTATGGAATGGTACAGTCATTTCAAATAAAGAACACACTGTGCATACAAGACATGGTAAAGATGCCACTGTGTAATGTAGTACCACACAATATGTTTTTTATTAACTGTGTATGTGCAGAAATCCTATCTTTGTATTATTTGATCAAGTTTCTAATGCCAAAAGCACATCTTCTGCCCTTACATCTGATCACCTTTAACCTTTGTGCAATACATATTTCTAGACTTTGTTGTGGCCAATTATAAGAGGGCATCCTATTTATGCTAAAAAATCTAACCATTCAGGACTACAGTATGGGCTGGATTTTCAAAGAGCATAGTATGACACGCTATTTGCATCAGAAAGAAATGACCCAAGGACCACCATGCACCAATGCTAGCATCATTTCTGATTATCTGATGATGCTTGTGTCACATTCTGGGTTGCTTTAATCAAACTGGCCTACAATATGCTTGCATCAGAAAAACTTCCCACACTATGTTCAAGGTATGCTTACATCAAATAAATGTTGCACCATCCCCTTATGTGGGAATTTCAAAGAATGTGAGCCTAACTTTGTCTCAAACATTGCATGCCGCTGTTGGACAAGCCACAGCTGGTCTAAGTGACACAACAGCATATAAATAGGCCCACTGCATGCATGCAGAGTTGAGCTACAAAGGAGGCCTGACTGCAGGAGCACAAGCCATAGATTTGTGAAATGATAACATGTCAGGAGTAGTGACCCTAATGGCCCTTATGTTGGCCATTGCTGCAAGGAGGTGGAGACAAGCCCAGCAATGCTAGTCTGAGGGTGGGAAACTTGGGGTGCTATGGTGTGCAAATGTATGCATGGCATCCTGGGTACCTTTGTCCAGGCTTCTGGCAGGGTTTGGGGCCAGAAGGGTGGTAATAGGTGCCTCCAGCAGGGAAGGGGGACTTGGGCAGCACTTATACAGCCAGAGGCACTATTGTGGTGTGCAGTCCATAGAGTCACTCTGGTTCAGGGACATTTGCTTGTGTGCTGGCCTGTGTTGCTATGCAGACCACTATGTTGGACTGCACAGGTGGGGTGCATGGGGCACCCTGATGTTCTATAGCCTGAAGAGGTATTGGTCCTCCTCCAGTTGTAGTGGTGCAGTGTCTGTTGTGGGCCATCTTCTCCTTTGACCTCTGTTTGATATCACTGTACCGCTTCTGGAGTGCCCTTATCATGCACCCTACAGGGCCTACAGCATTAACCTTTGTGGCCACTTCATCCCATGTCTGTTTCTTGTAATCCTGCTGCTCCTTGTTCCCACCTCTGGATAGCAGCAGGTCAGTTTGGGCATCCACCTCCTCTATTAAAATGTCAGCTTCCCTTCTGTAAATGTCTTCATTCGGCTATGTTTGTTCACCCTTGCTTCCATCCCTTCTTGCACTATTTCTTTTGATCCAGCTTCTGTCATTCTTGGACCATGCATCAGATTTATGACACAGCAATCTTACTAAGGGATCATACTAAGGATGAAAAAGGAGTAAAAGACAAAGAACCCATGTAACTCCTACATTTACATACAGCTGGAGAAATTATTATTAATATTTCTATTTACACTCTGAAGAAAGATATCCAATCTATTTTTAAAATGACCTTACTCTCAACTATAACAACCGATAGAGGTAATTTATTCCATAATCCAATTATTCTATGAGAAAAGAAATAAGCTCTTTATTTTGTATTACATTTTTTTCCCCATAAGCCATAGTGGGTGTCCTCAAGTATTAATTGTTATTTGTTTAAATTCCAAACCACATTCAGTCATTAAAGATGCATCCATGATAATATCTCTTGCAAACAGTAGGTCTCCCCTAAGACGCCTCTGTTCCAGGGACATAAAATTTAAAGTGACAAGTCTTTCACTTTATGATAGACATTTATAGTTAAGGAATGACTCTGTTATCCTACGCTGAAACTTTTCCAATCTACCTATGTCCATATGCTTATAGGGACTCCACAGTTGGGACACAAAGTCAAAATGAGGCCTAACATAGGCTCGATATAAAGATAGAAGTATAGGTGGATCTCTAAAGGTAAAGTTATGTTTAATTGCCCACCATATAGGATTTGCTTTAGCAATAACTTGAGGAATATGTAAATCAAAACTAAGACCTATGTCAACATTAATACCAAGATCTTTTTCGTTATTTTTCTCTAAAATAATATCATTATAGAGAAAATATTGCATTTTTTTTATGTTTCCCAAAATGAAGAACACTGCATTTGGATGTGTTGAATTTAAGATTACATTTAATAGACCAAGCTTCTAACAAATTAAGATCTTTTTGAATAATTTCTGACTCTTCTTCTGTCCTGCAGATATTTGCAATCTTGCAATCGTTTACATATTTTATCATTTTAAACCTTCTTGTGTCATTTCTGAAAACTTAGTCAAGGTGGTGGTCTTTCTTTCAAAATACAGTGCACAGTATTCTACACAACTGGGATTGACACAAGGGGCTTTTTTCTACAGCTTGCATTGGTTTAACGGCCCTTTGAAAATCTGGGCCTGTGTTTCCAATTTGCAGAGTCCCTAACAATAGATTTCTTTTACAAAACAAAACTACACTGTACAATACTAGAGAATAACATGCTTGTGCAAATATTTCCTTATTTAAAAGCTGTTTTGAATTTATAAATTCATTGCCGACTCCACCACTTAATTCAAAACTGGACAGGCACACTGGAGAGAGGGTGCTTTCTGCCTATAGAATTCTGTTTTTATATGTTTCTGTTCTGCACTAAGAAGACTCAAAAATGATACCATACCAATGGGATAATTCACAAATAACGTTACTAAAAGTTGTCCTTTTTGTGTTTCACTCTGTATCTAATGTGGAAAATACTTGAACGATTGTTATAAGCTTAACAAGGTTTGGGTCTACTGAAAGGCTGCGTAGCTGCCAAATTTCAGACTGTTTAATTACAAATGCATCAGAAATATTAACATGCACTTATCAAGATTTTACATAGAAACACCATGCTAACCCTAATGATGGCAGCATGATTAATACTATCAGGTGTTACAGTTATGACATCCTCACTAAGCATGAATATAAGTGCCAGCTAGGTTATGGCAGTCTGTTCCTTTAGCTCACACACAGTTTCTGCTTTTATATCTGGGAGGTATTCAGCTTCAAAACTGTGTTCTCCTTTGCATTTCTGACAATGTTTTATGTAGTACTAATATATGTTTAGTAGGTCATAGGGTCTTTGCAGATGGCTGAAATGGCATTGAATGGTAATCAAATGATTTTAATGTCACTTGGTATTTTTGATACAAAACCAGAACCTGCGTTAACTCTGCATAGTATGCAAGAAGAAAAAGATAATGGGCCAGATTTACAAAGGCCAGAGAATGATGCAGGGTGCTTGTATCAAAAACAATTGATGCAAGGAGCAGGATGCATCAAATCTTGTACCAATTCTGATTTTCAAATGGTGCTTGTGTTAAAAAACAGGTCTGCATGTGTCAGAGTGGTTTGTTCCATGTTTGCACCAAAATAATGACTGCACCATGTCGAAAGGGATGCCTGCATAACCAAAATAATGCACCATCCCCTTATCTGGGATTTTCAAAGAATGCAAGTCCTGTCCTTGTGCCTAAGATGGATGTCACAGTTAGACCAGCCAGAGCTGCTCTAAGGAACACTAGAGCACATAATGAGACCCACAGCAGGAGGTCACACCTGACTATACTACTATTAAAGGCCAGTATTCTCCTGCAGAACTAGTTTAGAACATTTTGGGGGCTTAGTCTTGGTCTTTTCATCTGACGTTTTGGTTTTTTACTTAGCTTGCATCATTCTCATCCTTTGCGTCATTTTTTACTCAACTTGCACCATTTTTTTGACTCAGTTTGCACCATTTATTTACTCAGTTTGCACCATTTTCGTTTCTTGAGTCAATTTTTTGACTCAACTTGCACCATATTTGACTCAATTTGCACCATTTATTTTGGTGCAGCTTGCATCATTCTCATTCCTTATGCCATTTTGTTGGTGCAGTGGACCTCTTGCATCAGTTTGGGGGACTTTGTCACAAAGAACACTTTTCTTGCAAAATATGGTGCACAGTATTTGGTGCACCTAGATCTGATTTAAGCTGGTTGTTTTACACAACTTGCGTGGATCTAAGGGCCCTTTAAATATCCAGCCCAGATGTTTCTAATGTCTTCATATGTTGTTTACCACCATTTTATTTCAGGAAACATTTTCTTTGCATGTAATATTTAGCACACTGATTCGGGGAATTATAGTTTTCCTGAAGTACCATATAAAGTTCAGTTGTTGCCACTTGAACTGTAAAGTTTACTGAAAGTAAACATTTCTTTGTTTTCACTTTTAGCCTGGATGTGTAAATACTACAGAAGCTGATATAAAGAAATCTTCAAGAATGAAGAATCCTCACAAAACAAGAAAGGTGAGAACATAAGATCTTTGTACCAGCTCACAAATGTGCCTTTTATACTTTTATGGTGTGCCAGATCCGAGAATCATTTAAGCAGTCTTTGGTTTTATGGATTCAAATTAAATGAGGAGATCAAGCCTAGTTCACATCAAGACAGCTCTGAAATTCCTGAAATGACATTTAGACTTGCTTCTGTGAGTAAGTGCAATATACAGTAGCAGTTTTAAGAACTTAGAAATTTAGAGTTGAAGAAAGACAAATCTCTATACCTTCATGTGCAATTACGATATTCACTGCCTTCCTTGCTCTCTCTGTTTCATTCATTAGATGGTGGCTGGCTGAGGTAGTGAACAGAGGGATGTACCGGTCATAGTCTTTGTTTTAACTAGTTGTGGCATTGGAGGTTGGCATGGAGTGTTAGTGGTCTGGAAAGGGGGATTACTTAACTAGCATGGGAGTGGGAAGAGGTTGAGATGGGCACTAATGGTTGGGGGAAGGGAAACTCTTTTTTTTTACTTGATTTCATTATTTAGTGTTTCTGACACTGGGGTCAAGCACCCAGTGTCAGAATAAGTGGCATGCATTGGTGGAACTGGAGACTGGCTCCAAGTGGCCAATTCTTTTTAAGGTCAAGCCCCATCCACAGTGGGTCTGATACTTGGCCCTACACAAAGCAATATCTGGGCCCATACAACTGCTCAATAGGATCAACAGGGCCCTATGGAAAGCAAGTTACAGGTCTGGCACCATGCCAAATGAGTTTACTATTATATGTAGAGCCTGCAGGGCCCTGTATGAAGCAAGCTAGAGGTCCAACACTCTGCTCCAGGGATCTGCTATTTGGTGCAGGGCCCACTTGCCCAGTGCAAAGCAAACTACAGGTCCAGAACAACAAGTTTGCCGCAGTGTCTGCAGTTATTTATCTGTTAAAAAAGATAAGCAAACGTACTGCAAAAATCTATATTAATGCTAATAAGGAGAAGATTATGACCAAGAAATATTATGACTACCTAGGAGTCAGATATGTGGAAAACTTTCAGTGGAAAAGTCATTCTCTTTATTGACAATCAAAAATGAAAGTAGTTTCCATTGCATTCAAAAGCTTTAACTTATGCTTAGGGAAAAAGTCAGTATCTGGAGCACTAAAGGTAATTAATGCTAAAATTAAGACTAGTATCCTGTATGCTACAGAAATATGGGCTCTATCATGGAAACTAAAACATTGAAATTCATTTTAAATAAACTGTATCACCATCTCCTTATGGTACCCCAATCAGCTCCTGTGGACATTTTGAGGCTAGAGCTAGGACAGCAGTCATTAGAGACTTTGACTCTAGAAAGGCAACTAATATTTCTATTCACTCTTCTTCAGTTGCCAGAGCCCTGTCTGCCTAGAAATTGTTTAGAGGAGGAAATAGCATACTCCACAAGAGGATTTCTATTTCTATCTATTCAATTAATCTGTAAGAGCCTATTCCCCATAGAGTTGGGACATCTAATATTTGAAATTTGTTTTAAACCTAAAGAGGATATCTTCAAATTAAAAAAAGGGTCAGGGTCCAGCCCGGTGGTGCTGAGGGTTGAGGCACTGGATGCCACACTTCGCTCCACACCAGTGACCTGGGTTCAGGAATGGACTTGGGTCACTCGGGGGCCAGCAGGGGAGGCAAGGATAGAGGATCACAGCTCTCCTTCCTCGGGGTGTGGGGGTCAGTGCTGTGAATGCACAGCTAGGGGGGCTAGCCCATACCCAGAGTGCTTGGTTGCCTCTGCAGAGGTGGAGACAGCTGCTGCACCCATTGCACGGTGCGCAGGCACAAAGGGGTGAAAAGGAGAAAAATTCCCCAGCAGCAGGATAGCACCCAACTCCCCACATGCACCGCTCCCAGGCTGGGCATAAGGTAAGCCCTGGTAATTCCAGGGGATGGTGCTGGGGAGGTCAGGCAGAAGAGGGGCTGTTGAGGGGAGGCGAAGAAACATCAGCTGTGATTAAAAAAAAAGGGTCAGGGATAGTGCAATAGTAAAAGATTTCCAATGACTCTCAATGCTAAAACATTGTCGATGGTATATTTATTTATTTTTGTCTTTGGTACCCGGGTAAGGCTCACTAGGCACAAGTGCCTGTTTTCAGGGGTGATCTGGGAGCACTGGTCGGTTAAGTGACTTGCTCAGAGTCACACAGTATGCAAGTGGAGGTTGTGAAAATCAAACCCAGGTCTGCTGGAAGACCAAGCTCATTCACAGCTCATTACTCTAACCTCTAGGCTATACTGCCAGCCCAAATATACTTATTGTATAAGACAATCAAAACTATACTGTACATTGGAGCCTTTTTAAATTCTTTATTTAATTCTTAGAAAAGGCGATTACTTACAAGATTTAGGATGGAATTATACAATGCAAACTATTTATTTATTTTATTTGTTTATTTATTTATGTTTTTGATAACCAGGTAAGTGAACTGATCCAATTGATCATTTCAGCCACGACCTGGACCACAAAGTGGCAACAAGAGTCGAAAACAAAATACATCTAGGCAAAGATATAGTACATAGCAGATAAGATAGTGTTAAAAATACATGAAATTACATGAAAGAGCAAAACTACAACATGTGGTCAGGCATTCAATACAGTAGGTTCCATGATCAAATACAGACAGCACAGTCAGTGACTACATACATTTCAATCAAAAGAGACCTGGGGCTCGATTCCAAGACAAATGTTGCAACTCACCTGCGCTTGCGAGTTTTGACATATGCCGCTATGCCAGGGACCCTGCACCAGATTCCAGAACAGGTAGGGTCCCCAGTGGCTATATCCTGTGACTTGCGGCACCTCCAGTGTTGCGCTAAAGGGAGGGCACACCTGACCTGGGAGCCACAAGCCGCAGTAATGCCCTCTGACAGGGCGCAAGTCTCACATGGCAAAGCCCTCCCAAAGCCCCACTCCCTGATACCATGGCAGTGCCCCACAGGGCTGGTGGGGGGGTGGAGGGCTACTGAACTACCATGGATTGATTGGCACAGCATGAAAGCCAATAGCATCATGTTGGTGAATGGGGGATGTGAACTGTCCTGTGGGGCAATACACAGGGATGGGAGAGTTAGGGTGCCAGCAGCCCACAGAGGGCTGCCTGCCAATGGAGGTCTATGTGGGATGATGGGGGGGTGGCTGCTGGGGCACCAGGCACAGAAGTGCTCCCCCAGTGGATGTAGGGTACAGTTGGACCAGTTAGTAGCTCATCCAACTGTACTTAGACCAGTGTCTTCTGGGGTCTGTCTTGGAATAGCACATTTGCTATTTCATCAGCCACCCTCCTGGAATCGGGCATAACTGCTGCCAAAAAACCGCTTGCGCCATGTTGCAGGGGGTTTCCGGTGTAACCGATGGCGTAGCCCACTTTTGGCGCAGGCAGCCTACAACATGTCATAGTCTGCCTTCTGGAATACCAATTGGCATAACGCATGGCACAAAGTGCTACTTGCACCATTTTGTTTGGCGCAAGTCACTTTGCGACATGCACAACTGTTCTGGAATAGGGCCTCTGGTGTCTCCAGTCCACACTGTAAATGTGGTCACCAGTGTGAAGATGACTTAAAATATGTTTTGTTATTGTGCCCTTTATATTCAAAAAGACATCAATGGATTGGTACCATCCAGGGCAGCCTTGATCTCCCCCCATTTAAATTATCCAATGTTTACTAAATTCCTCTGACTGTATGATTATACATAAATGTTGTGTTTTTTTAGCAACATTACATTTATGAATTAACGTGAAGTACAGTTCTAAGGATAAGAATTTATGTAACCTATATTAGGTCCTTGTATAAAGTAAGACATTCCTACAAGAATTTTTGGAGGCTCTGGCATATATATTTATAATGTCTATAAAAAATTACCATATTAACTAAGGACTGCTTAGATTTCTAATGTAAGTACATGTTTATTATACTTCAGGGATTTTTATAGACATTAGGATGTCTAGATTATGTATGTGAATTATATTATTAATTGTTTTTTAAATGCAGTAATACATCTCATGTTAATTTATTATTATGGTCTTTATAAACTCTGTATTGCTGATACTATCTTGTAGTGGTTTGCAGCCGATCAATAAAATGAATCTCAATTTGAATCTATATTAATGCACATGTAAGGGTTGATGCACAACACATAACAAGAGATGGCTAAAGACAAAAATGGCTATTTTACATTTTCATATGAAGTATACAGTGTGAGCTGGAATGTTCATTCTGGCAGGGGAAAGTGTTAGGCTCCAGTGACAATTATAACTGAAGGGAAGAGGGCTATGGAGTGGGGATCTGCTGGATGCCAGGGACATGGACAACCAGTTCACAGAATTCCAGAGCCATTGGACCACAAGGAATGGCAATGCAATACAATCTTATTTTTAGGCAAACTTTCCTGGAGGCTTAGGGTACTGTACAAGTTACAACACATAATTAACAAGTAGGGTAAGATAATAAATACAAATTAAAATAAGTAAGTAAACTAAACAACAATAAATAAAAACAGAAATAATTAGATCCATGAACAGTATCTTAAAGCAGCAAATTCCAAACATCAGGTCAGGCAATAAGTCAGTTTGGACAGCACTTTATAACACCTTTAAAGGCCTCCATAGTGCTAGGTGATCAAATGGAATAAGACAAGGAGTTTCATAATAATGGTCCTGCCACCATAAATGCCCTATCCCTCTGAGAACTTCAGCCTTGACCAGGGCACCATTAGTAAGTGAGGATCCATGGAGTGGAGATGGTGACAGAGGTATGTGGGGTCAGGAGATCTCTCGGGTAATTAAGTCCTATATCATGTAGGGCCTTGAATGCCAACCAGCCTATATTAAAGCAGATATAGCACTGAATGGACAGCCAGTGCAAATCACACAGCACTGAGGTGATGTGATCCCTCCAAGAGATACCAGATATCAATCAGGCAGCAGTGTTCTGGACCTGCTGCAGGTGATGCATTAAGCTGCCAGATAACGCTAGGTAAAGAGCATTGCAATAATCCAACCTGGATGTGACACAGGCATGGGCTGTCATAAGCAAGTCACTGGACTCCAGATACAGTTAAATCCAGGCAATATTGTTGCCACAGACACTTTCTCACCTTTGACGCATTAAAGCTCACCATAACCAGCTCTGTCCTCTCTGGGATTGACTATGGTCTTGCGGTCTACTGTGCTGCCACTCCCTCATCCATGAAATGCATTGCCCTAACTCTAAACAACTCCTACAGGGTTCTCCTGGGAGCTCCATGCTCGACACACACCTGTGACCTATATTCTCTCTCCAGCTGTCTTTCCCTGGAAAACTGAATTAGGTACCAGCTCTGTCTTCTGGCCAAAAAAGCCACCCTCGGCTTACCCTGCCAGTATTAAGTCAGTGCTTACCCCAATAGCCCCAACCAGGCTGACCAGAGGGTCTCAGATTAATCCCTACAAAGTTCCTTTCTACTGGATGACCTAAGGGAAGCATTCATTTGAATACCATGCCCCTAAGTGGCTAAACTCTGTCTCACTGGACCTTCAATCCAAACTTCGATCCCACCTTGCTAGTCAAAAGTCTTGCCACTGCTTCCCCTCCTAGTTCACATCACCTAGGCCTTGCCTAACATGCATAACCCCTCCATCATGGTCTATCCCCAGATATCTTCCTGCCCTTCCCCCCAATCTGCCCCAGCCATATCCCACTTTTCCTTCCCCCTCCCCCAGTTGCATCACTCTGATATCTACACTGCCATCTATCCCGGCCCCACCCCAGATATCCTCCTGCACTTTTTCTCCCCTACTTGCCCCTGCCATCGCCTTCTCTTTTCCCTCCCCCATTTTACTCACCATATTTTCTTCTGCCCATATCCCCATCCCCATCCCTCCTTTACCCCTCCCCACCTTACCCCATACCCCCTATCCCTTCCATCACCCTCCCCTTGACTACATTTCTGTACCCCACCCCACACTCCTCTCCCTTCCATCACCCGCCCTCTTGACTACATTTCAGTACGCCTTCCTTTCCCACCCTCATCCCCCCATGACAATAGGAATGGCAGTTCTCCAGCCCTGAAATAGTTCCACTGCCACTGGCTCCAAATCTTCCTTATCCTTCTCACACACTACTAAACTTTCTCAACTTCCCCCTCTCAATCCCTACCTTAAAACAATACTGCTACTACTGCCACCTACAAACTATTTGCAATCCTAAGGTTAAATCTGTTTACTTATCACTGTTTATGTATGTGCAGCCCAATACATTGGTTGTACTAATTTGCTAGCCATGTTTAACTTGATATAGTGTACCTATTGTATCTATGATACTTGCCTTCTAATTGATGTACTCTATAATGCTTATTACTTGTCTAGTTGTGTTTTAATCGACGTGGAACCTTTGTAAATAAGCTTTTAGCTCAAAGGTTGTAATCCAAGACTCTAATAAAAAAATAAATAAATATTTCAAAGGTGAAAAAAAAAAATCCACTTAGGATGGCCACTGACACCTGCTGCTCAAGCGTCAGTCTGCAGTCCATAGCGATTCCTAGATTTTTTTACCAAATTCATGTCTCAAAGGGTGACAAGTGTCACCTCATGTCATTCCTGACCAACAGAACCAAGTTCAATAATTATCACCTGGGGCTGGCAGTATAGTTTAGAGGAGGTTGATGTTATTTTTTTATTATTTATTATTTAGAATTATTCTGTGTAAACATTAGTGATGGAGAAGCATCAAAAGGTAATACACCTTACAATTACAGTTACAGTTACTTATTTCTTTTTATACAAAAGTAATATGGAACTGTAACTGATTACATTTATTTGAAAGTAACTAGTAACTAACCTATTACTCTCAAATAAATGGAATCTGTTATAGTTTCTTATTACTTTTGTATAAAAAGAAATAAGTAACTGTAACTGTAAGGTGTATTACTTTTTCTAGTACTTCTCCATCCTTGCTAGTGACTGCACAGAGCTTCCTGGAACAAGTTTCTACAAGTAATAGAAAGTAATAGAAAAGGTAACTTACCCAACACTGCCTAGAGGTTAGAGTAATGAGATGTGAATGAGCTTGGTACATCCAGAAGACCTGGGTTTGATTCCCACGACCTCCACTTATGTATTGTGTGACACTGAGCAAGTCACTTAACCCCTCCCAGTGCTCCCAAGTTGCCCCTGAAAATAGGCACTTGTGCCTAGTCGGCCTTACCCAGTTTCCAAAACAAATAAATAATAAAAAATAAAAATCATTTCAGTCTTGCTTACTGTAGGATAAGGCTTAAGCAGTTGGAAGCCATCAAGTCATTGATCTCCTGCAAACAGCGACACAGCATAGGGCCCACATCTGTCCTGTATGGTGAAGCTGACAGATATAGCCGGGTGTCATCTGCATAACAGTAAATCTCCAGACCATATTGCCTGATGATTTCTCACAACTGCAAAATGTACATAGCAAACAGCATAGGGGCTAGGATTGAATCTTAAAGCACTCCACAGTTGACTGCAGCCATCTGAGAGATGAAATTACCTAAGACTACCTGCTGCACCTTTCCAGTAAGATAGGACTTGAACCAGCACAAAACTGTTCCAGTGAGTCCCACATAGTGCTTTTAGCTTTTTCACAAGCCCCCCCAAGATCTACCATGTCAGATGCTAATGAGAACCAGAATAATAAGAATGGAACAATGTCCTCTGTCCCTTGCAGTGAAGAGGTCATTGAACACCTTGATTAATGAGGTCTCCTTGCTGTGACACAAGAGGAATTCTGACTGGAGAGGCTTGTAAATGTCTTATCTTTCTAGGTGAAGCTCTAAGTGCACCACCAGTTCTATATCTTCATTTAAAAAGCAACTAAAAAGCTATTTACTTATGAGAGCCTGCTAAATGAAATTATAAGGTTTGTGTATGTATAGTATTGTATAAGTGGATATTTCTTGCATGACTGGATAAAGTTTGTATCATGATTCTGTGTCATTGGTGGTAGATTTCTTTATTGTATTTATTGTACAAGCACTCCAAACCCTGAAAGGGTGCTTTGTAAAAATGTAATAAACAAACAAACATAGCCACCTCCATCTTGATTATTTTCCCAAAAAAGGGAAGGGTTGAGATAGGCCTGTAATTCAGAGGAATGTTAGGATCCAAAGAGGGTTTCTTTTTTTTGGGGGGGGGGCTTTACCACTGCCTTTTTCAGGTCAGTAGGGGAAACCCCTTCCCCAAGAGATGACCTGACAATTTCTGAAATAATCAGTTACAGGGTCTCCCTGCAGCCAATAAGCAGACAGGTAGGCCCTGTATCCAATAGACAGCAAGTGAGATGCAAGCCTGAGATCACACAGAGGACCTTGTCAGAAACTGGAGAAAACTCCCCCCGAGATGGCAGATCACCTCGGCCTATCCTAGGAATGGTACTGCCAGCCAATTACTGACCACTTGAGGAGATTCTGGCACAAATGGAGAACAACAAATGAATGGTACAGTGTATATACATATTGACTTGGCCATTAAGATGCTGGGTGAGGGAAATGACTTTGGCAGTAGTAATATGCCCAGGGCATATGCCATGGACTGACCCCTGCAGCTGTCACAGTCCAATATGCTAGTAGTTGCACAGCCTGTATGCAACCACTACCATTAGAAGAGGTGCTACACTGCTGTCGCAGGGGAAAATACACCTCTTGCAGACAGCGGTATGCACTTGTGCATAGCAGTTTTGATGGATGGCAGTACAGAGAACACTATGCACTTGTGAATAGCACACTGTATCTGCATATAGGGTTCTATTTTCTCAGCCAAGGGAGCGGAAGGACTCTATCTCATGATCTTATTTAGTTTGGTCATGGTGAGTCCAAAATAGCAAACCAATTTAAAACACAACAACTTAAGTGCAAAAGCACTGAAGCAGGTTTTATCTTGGACAGGCATTGACAGAAAAGTCAAGTTTCAAAGAAATACTGCATTTTATATGCCTCACTTTTCTAAAGCAGCATAGTAATTTACATATACTTCCCATGATGCTCTGCATTAGTAAGTATGTGTGATTTGGTTTACTATATAAGTCCTTATATGCAATCTATGGCTATTCAGGTAAGTGGAGACTGGGGAGAGGTGGTGGATGGTCCTGAGTGGACAGGATTGGATGGAGGGTTCTCTGTGTGATTGTATGTTCATAGGGGCACGGGGCCACTGAACACCAAGAAATCACATGTTACAGTACTTGGTTGGTGGGTGATTTAGATGTGGGGGAACCACTGGATGCCTGGGAAATTTTAAATACATGCTGGGAGGGTGATCAGGGGATCAGGGGGATGCCTGGACACTAGGGATATTCTAAAGACATATTAGGTGGGCAACCAGGGGGGCAGGGGTACTGCTGGATGCCTGGGAAGTTCAAAAGACAAGTTGGTCAGGCAATATTGGGAACACTGAACACCAGAAAAATTTTAGACATGTCGGGTGGGTGGTTGGGGGACAAGATGACCACTATACACCAGGCAAATTCTACAGACACGTCATTTGGTCATTTGGGGCATCAAGGGATAAGGGGAATACTGGATGCCAGAGAAATTCTAAAGGCATATTGGGTGGGTGATCAGGAGGCAGGGGGACTAATAGATATCTAGGAAATTCTAGAGACATGTTGAGTGGGCTATCGGGGGCAGGGGAACCAATAGAAAAGAAGGACATTTTAAAGACATATAAGGCAGGTAATTGGGGGCAGGGGGACCACTGGACACAACAGAAATTCTAAAGACATGTGGATTGGCAAATGGGGGGTAGGTGAGGTACGAGTTGATAAGATCTGGATTGGGGAGGAGGTAAATAGCAAGGCACTACAGCTGTTTACTGCCTCTCCAAACCTTCCGATATACTAGTGCGACTATATGCAAGTGCAGTAAACTACTTTGCATAGGCTTACTGGCATGTTTTAGTGCCACTCAGAAAAAGGCTAGTGCCTTGTTAACTGTGCCTTCCAATATAGCACATGTAGCAAGGCCCCTGCTTTTTGCGTGCTAAGCACAGTTTGTGAGGCACTAACCCATTTAGCACACGCAAACCTACTTCCAGTATCCTGGCCCATATGTTTCTTCTGTACTTTCCACTCACACAGTGGTACATCTTCTTAATTTTTGCACTGTATAATCTGAAGTTCAAGGTAATAAAACCTCTCTTTGTTCTGTACTCAAAAGAAAAAAAAATCTACCTTTGCACATACAGGGCTGGATATTCAAAAGGGTTGCACCATGCGCAATAGGGTTGCGCCTGCGCAAGTCCGAAATTGCGCCATTCTGCCATATTCAGCAGGAGGCAGTTGCGCTCCCCAAGTCAAGCTGAGCAACAGCGCAATGCTAATGAAGGCATGCTCAACCAGAGGGGGAGGAACCATGCATAAACTGCACAGCCCAATATTCAGCGGGCTGTGCAGAGTTGTGCAGGCATAACCCCCAACCTGCGCCTGCACAACTTTGAGCAAAAAAAAGGAGTAAGTCGAGGGCCACCCAAAGGTGAGCTGCTGCATTGCAGGGCACAACATAGCAGCTGCCACCTGTGGGTGGCCCTCGACTTACTCCCTGTTCTCCCCTGCAGCCCAATCGCGGGCATAATAGTAACCCCCCACCCCCCGACTGGCCCGGATCATGGGCATAAGGAAAAATCCTCCACCCTGACTGGCCCAATCATAGGCATAAGTGAAAAACCTCTCCACCCCTCCCCGACTGGCCCGGACGCGGGCATAAGTGAAAAATCCCCCACCCAGCGACTGTCCCGATCGAGGGCATAAGTGAAAAACCCACCCCCACTAGCCCGATCGCTGGCAGAACAGAGTTCAACCCCCCAGGAACATATCCCTGGTGGTCCAGTGGACTGCAAAGCCCGATCGTGGGCATTAGAATCCACCACCCCCAAGGTCCACCTACCCTGGTGATCTAGTGGCCTCCACCCCACCCACCCACGGAGCCCCACCACCCACTCCCCCATCAGCCGGGCGGGCGGCAGCATCCCACCCGCCTGCTGCCCCACTCACTCCACTGACTGATCAGCCAGGGCTGCATGCCCATTGGTTCAGAGCAAGAGCCAATGGGCATGCAGCCCATACGCTAAGGCAGTCCAGATATGTGAATGAATCTGCCCATTGGCTCTTGCTTGAACCACTGGGCATGCAGCCCTACCGAGCAGTCAGTCGGCAGGTGGCGGGGCGCAGGCGGGTGGATGCTGCCACCGCCGCTGGACGGGGAACGGGTGGTGGGGCTCCATGGTGGTGGGTGGGGGGACTACCAGATCACCAGGATAGGTGGACCTGAGGGGTGGTGAACTCTACTGCCCGCGATCAGGCTTCGTGGTCCACTGGACCACCAGGGATATGTTCTTGGGGTTGAATCTCTGTTCTGCCCGTGATCGCCTAGTGGGGGGTGGGTTTTTTTCACTACGCCCGCCATCAGGCCAGTTGGGGCGTGGGGGATTTTTCACTTATGCCCATGATGGGGCCAATTGGGGAGGGGGATTACCACAGTTATGCCCAAGACACACAGGGGTGCTCGGGTCCCCGACGCTGCTGCCTGGCAGGGCGCCAGGTGCAAGTCCTTGGGGACTGGCACCTGCCTGTTATTGCATGCAAATGGTAGCATAAATAGATGCAAATGGCCCCAGTGCCTTGTATAAATTATGGCTCCATTTGCATGTCACCTTTGAATATCGGAATTTGCACATGGTGCAATGGAACTTGCTAACAAGCATCTTGAATGCTCCACTCTGACCACTTGCGGTGGTGCAAGTTCCACTGCGCCATGCACAGCTATTTCGTGCAGCGCAAGGGCTTGCACCACAGAATGGCGCAGTTTGAATATCCAGCCCACAGTGTTTTATGATAACAACAGTGGGGAAGGTCTGTGTATGGGGATGGGGAAGAGAAACAGACGTTATAAGACAACCACACATTACATTTTCCCTAAGGACACAGCACGCAATCAGTCAAAAACAACATCCTTCCACTGTATAATCTTTAATTAATAAATAAGGGGAATGTAAATAATTTATGCAAAGCATAAATCAAACATGCAATGGCCTGAATTGAAAGATGTAGCATATTTTATTTTGTGATGGGACAGTGCATTAATAACTGACTTGTGGCTTCACTACTCATGAGTTGTGGTCTTCCCACGCTCATAGAAATGAATTTCAGGTTTCAAATAGATAGGCAGCGAAATTAAATTCTGCTGGCGAAGTGAACACAAAGTGGCCACTTCACGTTGTCACTCTGCTGTGCGGAGTGGCCAGTAGGAAAGGTTCATTTCACCTTGTAATTATTACTTTGCATTGTCATTCTGCTTTAACGTGAAGTAAGGTGGAGTGACAACAATATTTGCAGCCCCCCAGTGCTCCCACACACATAGAGTCACCAGAAATAATGTGCATCCCCAAAATGCTACTGTCTTGTGTCCAGAAAATTTCCCAGTGCTGATGAAGTGAAATGAGAGGGTAACAAGAATGCAAAGTCTCCCAGAATTAATGGCGCACTCTGTCATGCGTGCAGTGGTCACACACAGTCACCAGAATTAATTTGCATCCCCAAAATGCTACTGTCTTGTGTCCAGAAAATTCCTCAGTGCTGACGAAATGAAATGAGAAGGTAACAGAAATTCGAAGTCTCCCAGAATTAATGGTGTACTCAGTCATGTGAGCAGCGGCCACACACAGTCACCAGAATTAATGTGCAACCCCAAAATGCTACTGTCTTGTGTCCAGAAAGTTCCCCAGAGCTGACAAAGTGAAATGAGAGCGTAACAAGAAATGCAAAGTTTCCCAGAATTAATGGTGTACTGCAAACACACAGACTGAGATTGCGCTGTGCACTCAAGAGATGCAGATGCAAAAACAACACCACCTAACCAGTGCTCACAAGTCACAAATCCAAATCTGGAAAAGAATACCTTTTGCCTGTTGGGGGTGGTAGTGCACAGCAGTAGCAGTCCATTACCAGTAAAGATACCACAAAGCAATAAAAAAATTCATGCAGGTGCGGTGGATGGCAGGTTCACACTGCTGCAATTACTCTGACACAATAAAAGGTGTCTGATTTAATGGCATGCATCGCACACACACTACAAGTAATGCGTAGCAAATTGAAAACCTTTAGCAATATAACCAAATGTTTTAAACAAACTGAAATTATACACTGCTGCACCACAACAATCAACAAAAAAAATGTCAAGAATTACTGAAAATATTACTGTGTGTACATTAACACAGTTATACAAGAAAAATATAATCAAAACAGAAAGATGGCCTTTTTCTCCCAGTTAATCTACCTACACCACAGATATGCCCCTCCCCCAAAGCACACTTCACAGTACACATACTGACTGTTCTAAATTAACATTCAAAATCCACACACAAACAATAAACACTCAATGATACAAGCACAGGAGTGTTTCCTACAATCGATGTATTAAGTTTTGAGCAGAAAAAAATGGCTCAAAAAGGCTTTTTTAACAGCTTTTAGAGGATTTGAATCGCAGAGCTCTGAGAGGAAACTGTCTCCATCTTACACTACACACACACTATACAGAACTGAGGCTGTGCAGAACAATCTAGAACCCATGTGACCTGTAATCCCATGAAGCACTGCAAATTCACCTTGGAGTTCAATAATAAGGTGAAGTGATGTGAAGTAGGGACTTGGCAAGGTTGGAGGAATGGTCAGACTTAAATTCAATGCAAAGAAGTGCAAAGTAATGCACCAGGGAAATAAAAATCCAGGAGAAGAGTACACAATAGCAGGGGAGGTACTAATGGCAACAATAATGGAAAGGGATCTGGGTGTAGTCATATCAGATGACCTAAAGGTGGGTAAGCAATGTGAGAAGTCAGTAAGGAGAGCCAGGGGCATACTGGGATGCATAGGGAGGGGCATCACAAGTAGAAAAAGGGAAGTGGTTATCCCTCTATACAGACAGTTGGTGAGACCCCATCTGGAGTACTGCGTGCAGTTTTGGAGACCTCATCTACGCAAGGACATAGACAGGATGGAAGCAGTCCAGAGGAGGGCAACTAAAATGGTGCAGGGTCTACATCAGAAACCATATGAAGAGAGACTGAGAGAGCTTAATATGTATACCCTTGATGATAGGAGGGACAGGGGGACATGATAGAAACTTTTAAGTACCTCAAGGGAATCAACAAAATCCAGGAGGGTAGCATCTTTCAGAAAAAGAGATGTGTAAGAACTAGGGGGCACAATTTAAAGTTAGAGGGGGGACGGCTTGGGTAATATGAGGAAATTCTTTTTCACGGAGAGTGGTGGATGCATGGAACCACCTTCCTGGAGAGGTTGTGGGGTCTAAAACAGTGGGAGAATTCAAACATGCATGGGACAGACATAAGGCAATTATAGTGGGAGGTTGCAGGAAGTAGGCTGTTGGTTAACTGGAATCTGCAGCTTATCCAATAGGTAAGGAAATGAGCAGACTGGGTTGGCCAAGTGGTCCTTATCTGCTGTCAAAGTCTATGTTTCTATGTTACATTGGTTTCAATGTACTTTGCCTTAAAATTGGTGGAGAAGCGGTTTGGGGAAGGTGGAATAATGCAAAGTCATTGGTTTCAATGGACTTCATGTTCATCATCATGACGCGAAGTATTCCGCTTCACGTAGCAGAGTACTTCGCGGAGTCCGAGTTACTCCGCGAATCACTTCGCGGAGCAAATTTCGGCCACTTCACCCACTACTAGTTTCAAGATAGACCACTGCATATTCTGTATATCTATATTAACCCCTATTTTTGTACATTAATAATGCAGCCTTCTCTGGACAAAATAGCCTGAAATTAGGAATGCACATTTTGGACCAAGGATCTCTAGATCTTGAAAATTTGATAATCATCAGTTTAGAGGTTTAGAAGTTTGTTACAGTTTGACCCAAGGAAGTATCTGTGGTAGTTGGTTTCACAATAAATGGTTTAGTTTTTAAGTTATTTAAGTTTCAAACCCCATTGTCATGCATGTTTTATAAGGGTTGCTTTGGTGACAGCAGGATTTATAACCAATGATGAAAATGAGATAAAAAGTTTTAATTGCTCCTTGCTGGTACCCCCCCCCCCCACTAGATCATTTGCTATTTTATTAATTTCATTTGCCAGTATCCAGTGACCAGTTCTACCAATGGTACACCCTCCTGCCTGATCAGCTTATTGTGATTTTTACCAACTGCAGGTGCCGAATCCCACCATTGTTACACCTCCCACTTGAACATTGTATGGCCTGTATGTTTTTGAAGCATCACTGGTAGATGCCACATCCTGCATAGGCAACCCCCTTGAACCCAGCCATCCAGTGCGGTAATAATCCCCCACCATGGCCTACACTCTTATATCCAAACCACCCTTCTCCCCACATTTCTAGCAGCCCACATGGGGTCCCTCATTGCTTCTCCTTTGTCCTTCAGTGCTGACTCCTAAATGTCCCTTAATGCACTACTCTGCCTGCAATGGAACAAAATGCTGAAAAAAAGAAATCAGAAAATGTTTTAGGCTTACAGTAGTTTTTTGTTTTTTTGGGGGGAGGGGGATTTGTCTACTTTTGTTCATATTACAACTTGACCATTTGTGGGCCAAATTACCCCAAATTTTCAGGGTGACAATATGACCACCCCAACTCATGAACAGATTGAGTGTGAGTTTGTTATTACATCCCGAAATGGGTTTGGGGGTTCGCCAAAACCCAATCAGGCAACACACAATCCAGATTCCAATTCCAATCCCACAGAGCCCTGCATAAACCAAGTTAAGAGTAAGGTCCTGTTTTTGGGCTCTGCATATTCTGCTCTTCCCAGGTCCTGAAGAGCCCTGTATGAAGCATGTTAGGACTTGGGTCCTGTTTCACATATGGCCCAAAGGATCCTGTGCAAAACAAGTTTTGACTCAGGTCCTATTTAACTCAACCCAACTGAAGCACGTTAGGCCTCAGCTCCTACTTTGTGTAGGATCCATATGGCCCTAAATGTAATGCTTTGTGCGTAGTCTGTAGGGCCGTCTACAAAGCAAGTTATGACTCTGTTCTTTCAAAAACTAAGGACATAAACTCACTTCATGCAGGGCTTTTTGGGACTGGTATCTGGATTGTGCTTTGGCATTCAATTTGGATGAGTTTACAGTGGTGGTGCATTGTGGAGGGGGGTGTTAAGGTTAAAAAATTCCTAACATTGGATTTTCTTACTCGTGATGTTTTTAAACTCTGACTGTTGCTGTACCATAGTAGTTTTGCTATGAATATATATTATAGAGGCATGGTAGCACCCCTATAGTTAGGGATGAGTAGGGTGTTTAATGTTAAACCCCTAACTTTTCACCTTAATAACTTTGCCCCCATTCAGATGAATTGCACAGAAGTTTGCAGGCATGGTCTGGATGGGGGCAAAGTCTTTTGATCTGGCAAGCTTCAGAAAAATTTGTTGTTTTTTTTTTTCATTTTTTTTTGGGGTGGGCTCTCACATGCAGCCCATATGGTTCGGAATTTTGTTCTGAAATTTTCAGGATAGAAGGGGCTTGCCCTAGAGTGGTGCCTTTTGTTGGTTTGGTGAAAAAAATATTAGTCTGTTCCTGAGTTATAAGGATTTGACATTTTGTCTCTGACCATGCTCAGTAGACTCTTTCAGATATGAATCTCTTTCAGATAGAAGACTCTTTCAGATGTTTAATACAAAATAATAATCTTTTGTGAGCCAAGATTCTTCCTTCATGTGGCCACCATGCTGTTTTTGATTTTAACAAAATAAAATTAAAAACCTATACAAATGACGTATTTTGAACCTAGGTAAATGGGATCCATTTAGCTAGATACTGATGTTTGTTTTTTGAAAATTGCCCTGGAAATAACATTTCTTGGCACCTCAAAATTCAGGATGCCCAGCTTAGCAAGAGGCATCCTTCACCCACATTCTCTGTTATGAGAACAGCGGGACTTTCTTGACTTGTGAAGCTGCAAGCTGGCATCCTGCTGCTGGCATCAGTTTCAGAAGTGTGCCAGCAATTGTGATCTCCCCCCCATCTATCGGTCTGTCTGTCTCTATGTATGTATGTATGTATGTATGTACTCTATCTATCTATCTATCTATCTATCTATCTATCTACAGTGGCGTGAAAAAGTATTTGCCCCCTTCCTGATTTTCTCTATTATTGCATATTTGTCACACTGGATGTTTTCAGGTCTTTAGACAAAATATAATATTAGATAAAGGGAACCTGAGTGAACAAATAACACTTTTTTTTTTACTTATTTCATTTATTTAATGAAAAAAGTTAACCAACACCAACTGGCACTGTGTGAAAAAGTAATTGCCCCCTAGTTAAATCAACCCAATTAAAAGGATAATTAGAGTCAGCTGATTGAACACAGCCAGGCTTGATTACAGCCAGCCCTGCTCAATATAAACCTCACTTATTTTGACCCTTACCATCAGAGTCACGTTGCCAGCACAAAGATTCAACCAGCACATATGCCATGATCAAAGGAAGTTCCTGAAAAGATCAGAAAAAAATTTGTTGCCCTCTTTCAGTCTGGAAAGGGTTACAAAGCTATTTCTAAGGCTCTGGGACTCCATCGAACCACAGTGAGAGCCATAATCTCCAAATGGAGAACACTTGGAACAGTAGTGAATCTTCCCAGGAGTGGGAGGCCTGCCAAAATTACTCCAAGGGCACAGTGTAAAATCATCCAGGAAGTCTCAAAGGATCCTAAAACAACATCCAAAGAACTGCAGGCTTCTCTTGCCTCAGCTAAGGTCAGTGTTCATGACTCCATAATCAGAAAGAGACTGGGCAAAAATGGGCTTCATGTGAGAGTAGCAAGACGGAAACCACTGCTAACCAAGAAGAACATAAATGCTCATCTCTCATTTTCCAAGAAGCACCTGGATGATCCACAAGCCTTTGGGAAAATGTTCTATGGACAGATGAGTCCAAGTGGGAACTTTTGACGACATGGATCCCATAATGTCTCACAGAAACAAACACAGCATTCCACAGTAAGAACACCATACCAACAGTCAAACATGGTGGTGGTAGTGTGATGGTGTGGGGATGCTTTGCTGCCCTAAGGACCTGGATGACTTGCCAAAATTAAAGGAACCATGAATTCTGCTCTGTACCAGAAAATTCTGAAGGAGAATGTCCGGTCATCCTTCTGTCAGCTGAAGCTGAAGTGTAGTTGGTCATGCAGCAAGACAATGATCCAAAACACAAAAGCAAGTCCACATCAGAATGGCTAAAAAGAAGTAAAATTAAAGTTTTGGAGTGGCCTAGTCAAAGTCCAGACTTAAACCCAATAGAGATGTTGTGGCAGGACCTGAAACGAGCAGTTCATGCTCGGAAACCTACCAAATGTTACTGAATTAAAGCAGTTCTGCAAGGAAGAGTGAGTTAAAATTCCTCCACAGTGATGTGAATGACTGATATTGAATTATAGGAAGTGTTTGGTTGCAGTCATTGCAGCTAAATGTGGTATAACCAGTTATTAAGTGTAAGGGCAATTACTTTTTTACACAGTGCCAGTTGGTGTTGGTTAGCTTTTTTCATTAAATAGGTGAAATAAAAAAATAGAAAACAAGTGTTATTTGTTCACTTAGGTTCCCTTTATCTAATATTACATTTTCTCTAAAGACCTGAAAACATCCAGTGTGACAAATATGCAATAATAGAGAAAATCAGGAAGGGGGCAAATACTTTTTCACACCACTGTATCTATCTATCTATCTTCATGTTTCTTAAGCAGACTAGGGTGCATACCCCCAGTACCACTTCTTTCTCCCCTTCCCCTCCAGGTTGCTGACTCCCACACCTTTGCCATGTTTAATTTGCTTATGTAAAATAAATAATGTAATCGAACCAGGGTGTCCACCTCCCGGTACTGCTTCTCTTGACCCCTTTCCCTCTATGTCTGTAAGCCCACATCCACCACGGTGCCACCCTCAATACCACTGAACACCCTCCTGACACTGGGGTGCCCAATTCCCTGTGTCAGATTCTGTCCTCTTACAAATAAAGAAAACTGTCCCTTGTTAATCTTTTTTTTAGACCTGAAGAAAAGAAAGTGGCCCTTAATTTATTCACCCAGTAGGAGCATCTGACAGGTTATGTGACCTACATCCAACTTTATCAATCACTCTATTTCTCCACTTGCAAATTATCACCTGTGACCACAAGGAGTCACTGTCGTGCACCCCATATCCTCTGACCTGCCTTGTTTTCTGGCCCTTCTAGCTTACTGAATCTACTTCTCTCTCCCACCCTTTTTACCTGCTTGACTTGGCTTCCTCCTGAGAACTTACAGTTAACCCTTCTTGGGTCTCAAACCCCTGATCCTCTGCTCCGAAGGCAACAACACTAACCTCTACGCTATTGGAGCAGCCACAGTTTACACTGGTTCTGTCTGACCCTTTACCTTAATACATCTATTTTTCCCCACTTCTTAGCCATCCTAGATCACACCCCATCTCCACTCTATACCAATTCACAGTGGCTCTGTGTGACTCTCTACCTTAGCACACCTATTTTCCCCACTTCTTAGCCATCCTTGATAATCTTCCCCCATCTCCACTCTCTACCTCCTTATCTGAGTCCATCTCCCTACCACTCTAAGTCCCTCCTCCTTTTTGCCACTAGCTACCTGAGCTGTTCTATGAGACCTCTGGACACCATGTGCCTACTCTCACTGCTTCTCTTCTTCTCATTACTGACTCACAATATCCACCCTCACACAACAACCCCCTTATTTCACCTTCACCACATAGCTACTCCTCAAGGAACACAACTCCTCAAAGTCACAACCATGCCACGTAACAGCCCAGTCTTAACTCTGTGCTGCTCCTCTTGTTCCTCATACCTTTTCATATACCCTCGCCTTTGACTCCTGGCCATTCCCATCATGCCATCTCTCCCCAAAAAGCTTCTGGGCCAGACATCTCTCACCCTACTTAGAACCTCCAAACAGCACCTTTTCAGACTAGCCCTATTTCTCCTAGTGCTATCTGGAAATATTCATCCTAATCCTAGCCCCCCTCACCTACAGCAATATACACTTAACAGCAGTGGATCCCTGAAGCTGGCCACTCTTAATATATGCAGCTTACTGCCAAAATTAGATGAACTGCAAGTCTGGGTCACACAGCAAAATCCAGATGTACTTGCTCTCATAGAGACCTGGCTGGCCACCAAAGTCCCTGATAATGCCATCTCATTAACAGGCTATAAGCTGTTCAGTCAAGATCAGCTTGGGAAAACAGGGGGTGGCTGTGCTATATACACTTAAAGGACACCTTGCATGGCTAAATCCTAGCAGCAATGGCCCAAGTAAATAACTCCCAAGTCCTTGCTGTTAAAATCACACTAGACAAGCATGGCAAAGCACTTACTATAGCATCTGTCTACATCCCCCCGTGTGACCAAGCCACAGGCTTGAAACAAGTTCTTGAATACCTGGGCAACCTCCCTGTCAATCTGAGCTCATAGCTCTGGGTGACTTCAGTATTAACTGGCAGGCCCTAGATGCCAACCCCTTCAAAGATGCCATCTTTTCCTTGTCCCTAACCCAAATGGTAACTGAACCCATAAGAATTAATCATAGAACTGGAAACCATTCCCTTCTGGACCTAATCCTTACGTCACACCCAAATAGAATCTCTAATACCACTGTTCTCCCTGACTCAATAAGTGACCATTCCCTGTAACCTGCATGTGGTCTAATAAGGTTCCTAAACCCAAGGCCAGGATCACTTACCAGCATGCCCTTGAAAAAGGACACCTCAGTAATTTCCTAGCCTACCTTTCAAATTGTGTCTGATCCCTTATAAAGATGTCTAGCAGTATTGATCAAGCTCTGCAACATTTCATTGATCAGTTCAATAAGGCCTGCGACCTATTTGCCCCTTTTCAGAAAAGAAATCAAAGGGCCTGACTAACCCTTGGATCACCCCCACCCTGCTTAATACTGTGAAGGACAGGGATAATCTATGGCAACGTACCCGTGCCTCGGGCAATAAGGATAACATGCAATGATATAGAGCAACCAGGAACTCCTGCACCCGGGAGATTTGTTGAGCCAAAGCTGAGCACTTCAGAAGCAAATGCAGCAACTTCTGGAGTAATGGCCATCGTTTCTGGGACAGGATTAAGGAACTCACGGGTAAGCCCAATAGAATGTTCCCCAGTTTTATTGAGGTAAGTGGTATTACTATCCAGGAGCCCAGACAAATTGCTGACAGCTTCAACAAAGTCTTCACCGATCTTAGTGGAGTTCTTCCTCCTAACTTTTTTGATGATCTAAACACAGGTGGTATGTCAGATGCCCCCCCATTACACCACTTTTCTACTGCAGAAGGGTTACCCAGACCGAAACCAAAAATACTTGATAAAAGTCCCTTGGGAAATCCAGATTTAGCAGTGACACACTAGATCTTAAACTACTAAAACTCTCACTTGATGTTGTGCCAACACCCCTCTCCAAACTTCTAAACATGTCTCTCTCTCAACAATAATTCCCCAATTATGGAAAGCAGCTCCGCTACACAAAAGCGGAGACAGATTTCAGTGTACCAACTACTGCCCTATATCCATCCTCCCACACCTCTCTAAAGCCCTGGAATGAATCATAGCTGACCAGCTTACTGAATATTTAACCAAATATAACATACAGTGCCCCCAGCAACACGGATTCAGAAAATTGCACAGCACCACCAGTACCGCCCTCCTAGAATATACAAATTACATACACAAAGCCCTAGACCATGGTCACATAGTAGGGTCAATCTATATTGATCTTACTAAGGCCTTTGATACCATTAATCACTTCCTTCTGGTGCGAACAATCCCTACACTTGGCCTCTCTAAAGAAGTCTCAAATTGGTTCCATAGCTACCTTGTTGATAGAATCCAAAAAGTTAAAATTAATGATGCCCTCTCCCTCAGCCCATCAGTACGTTCTGGGGTTCCTCAAGGATCAATTCTTGGCCTACTATTATTTAGCCTATTCCTCAACAGTCTTCCTGAATCCTGTAGCAACAATAAGGTCCAATATGCAGATGATGCTGTCCTTTTTACTAGCAGCATTGATCCGCTCCCTCTTACAGACAAACTCCAGGCCAACTTTGCATTGGTTGAATCCTGGTTTGAACAGCACAAACTGCTGATGAATTCTAAAAAAAAACAAGGTTATGCTTTTTGCTACTTCCCATAATAAACATAAGTCTGTCACCCTATCTTTCAGAAACAGTCACAACCTCCCTCTTGAACAAGTAACAGAATTTAAGTACTTAGAGGTCATACTTGGCAGTCCCCTTTCTTGCTCCCAACATGTGAATGAGATCTCCAGGGTAGTTAATGCTAGAATCAGCACGCTTTTCTGCCACCGGCACTGCCTGACTCCCGAGGCCCTGCGGATAGCCGCTACTAGTTATATTCTACCCATAATAGACTATGGTTTAGTCATTTATGGGGCTGCTACCAACACTACCCTGAAAAGAATCTCAACTGCACTCAATAAGACCTGTAGGCTTGTAACTGATGCTGACAAAATCACTCTTACATGTGAGCTTTACAAACTTGCCAACTGGCTCAACCTTAAAAGATGAGTCACTTGCCAAACCTGTGTATTGGCCAAGAAAATCACCCTTCACCTCATCTCCCCTCCTCTTTTCACCTACTAACACCTGATCAAAACCCTCACCATATGCGTACTGTAGCACAACCAAAAACACATATCAAACCCCTTTCTGCTGAACTTCTCTGGCGCAGCGCACCTTTAGCTCTCAGGCCCTGTCCTGGATAACTGGCCTCCCTCAAGACATTTCCAATGAACCAAAACTTGGCCCTTTTAAGTTTAAACTCTGACAGCACCTCGTCTCCCTCACTAGTTGTGACTGTCCTCCCTAACCTCCTTGTTAACCACTCTCTTCTCCCTTTTCTCTCTCTCTACCTTTGTCCTCTTCCCTTAGTTTTGACTTCACTATCTGACACCTCATCTCTCCCCCCATCCCCTATTGTCCACCACTTCTGTCGTCCCTCCACCTTCACCCCTCCCCCCTCTGGATGTTTCCTCTCACCCGTAGATACTCTCCCCAAACTGCATCCTTCTTCCCTCCCTAGGTTAGTTCCCATCCTTGCCTGATCTAGTGTGCTATTATTCTTTTTTAAAATGCTGCTTCATTTACTGACAAAACAGTGAATATTACAATACACAATATTATAGCTAAAGTACATCTTGTCAGCCAAGGTGTGCATGTGGTTTACAGCAAAAAGAGCAGAAACATTAATACTGCAAATGTATGCTTTGCATACCCTGATCATTTCAATAACACATCTGCAACAGTATACATGAAATGATGTTTTGGTCATTATGAAAGCTTAGTCAAGAAATCTTGTTGTATAACTGTAATATATGATGATGAAAACAATGAAGTCTTCTGAGTCTGCTATTATTCTTTATCTGTTACTGTACAAACTGACAAAGTTGCACCAAAGACTGCTTTCAATTTTGTACTGTTCAATATACCCTTTAAATTGTACACTGTTGTACCAACCCAGTGGTGTGGAGGGTTGAGGCATCATGCCTTACCTCCTGCCATGCCGGAGGCCCGTGTTCACAGTGCAAGCCAGTCATTGGAGTTCGGACAGGGAGGGAGAGGATCAAGTATCTGGAGGACAGCTCTCCTCTCCCAGAGAGTGGTGGAGATGGAGCCTGCTGCTTGACCGGCCCCTAGCGGTGGCTGGGGCCAACGTAATGGACCCACACAAGGGGGGTGGAGCCGAGCAAGAAGCCCAATGTGCCACATACAGAAGCATGTGTAGCTCAGCCATTGGCATCATTGCAAGCCTTGGCTCTGCACTTGGGAGTGGGACAAAACTGGAGGACAAAATAAGCCAACCAGCAGGATGTAGCCGTTCTCCCTGCCACACCGGGCCAGCTGGTGCCTCAAATTGGTGAGAGCTGATGGCCAGCATCATGTTGCCTGTTGGAGGTGATTGGGGGGGGGAAGGGGCTGGTCAGTGGGGGACAAATAAATAAGGAAAATAAATAAATAAATACATTTAAAAAAAAATTGTACACTGTTACCTTGATCTTAATTTTGCACTGTTTCATCTTTATCTGTTATTGCTCTAACTGACAAAGTCATACTAAAGACTGCTTTTGCTCTTGAAGTGTTCATTGCTCCTGTTAAAACTGTATTCTGTAACCATGAACTGATTTGTACTATTCATAATTCCTGTATAACTGTACACTGTAACCATGAACTCTATTGTTTGTTTCCTTCATCTCCTAAGTATGTAACTTCCTACTGTACATTGCTTGTTTGTTTTACCTATGGTAATGGGGAACCTTTGTAAAAGAATCTTTGGTTCAAAGGTTCTAATCCTAGTAATCAATAAATAAATAAATAAATCTATTCACACAGGTCCCAATGGGACCTGCATGACCGAGGAAACGATTCCACTATTTCAAAAAGAAAGGACATTCTTTGCAAAAAAATGCATTAATGCACCATTTAGGGTTCAAATGAATGCAACAAAAGTCAGGAATTGTGGCTTTAGGGTTTTCAACCATAACTCCCCACCCCTGCCTCCAAACAGCAGAAGGAAGAAACATTAGGGTTTTGGGTTTCCGGAGTATTGGCAAATCAGTGGTAGGATCTTCCTTAGGGTTGTCAGCTTTAATGCTGACCCCATTCTCTGAGCAAACAATGCCAGACATGATTGCCTTCCTTCACACAGGCCACTGCATGAAGAAAGCTACAACAGATTGTGTTGGCAAGATATGGTGAGTCGTACTTCTCTATCTTTGAAGACTGTATCACTATGAGGCACTGGAATGGAGCTGTACCTTGTGCTTTGGACAGGAGGATATGGGTTGGGGGGAGGGATGAGCATTATGGTTGACAACCCCAAGGAAGATACCACCACTGATTTGCCAAGACTCCAGAGACACAAAACCCTAATGCTTTTTCCTTTTGCTGCTTGGAGAGTGGATGGTGGGGAGTTAGGGTTGGAAACCAAAACACCACATTTCCCTACTTTTGTTGTATTAACTTGAATCCTAACTGATGCATTATGGCATGAGGGGTTAATTTTCAAATGCAGAGTAGATACAGTGAAAAATGCACTGTGTTGCAAGATAACTGACTGTTAAATTATCAAGAAAAATAAGCTTCAGTGTTCTGAATGTCCCAGCGGACACCAACCGTGTGTTCTGAATGTACCAGCGGACACCAACCTTGTGTTCTGAATGTATAGCGGACACCAAATGTGCATTGTCAATGTGACAAAGACCAGAAAACAATAATGCAGATTAATGAAAGTTTACTAGTTGTGATCTACATTGTCAACAATTACATATTCGTGCCTGAAGTGCACTGAAATAAGAAAGGTACCCTGTGTACAAAGCGACCGCGACTGAGAGCTTTCAAAAAGGGCGACTCAATCACAACACTTTTACACAGGGCTATCTGTCAGGGAGGGTGCCCAGATAGGGGGTTCAGTGAATATAATGACAGGATATCACTATGTATACATGCACAAGAAGGGATGGGGGAGGGACCACACCATGTGATGGGCAGAAGGAGAGACAGGGTTTGTGGGTGTAGTGCGGTGGTGGGCTGCCAAGCTGGCTGTGTGGCATGGTGGGTTGGTGGCAGGCTGGGGTTGGAAGGGTGCCTGGTTCACTCCTGGGCACACTTGTGATTTTTGTGCCGGGTTGTTTTTTGGTTTTTATTTTAATTTTGCACCCCCCCGACATGCACCTCCCTTTAAGTTGACAATCCTTAAGTAGGGGGTGGGGGCACAGCCGCCTGCATAAATAAAGAAATCCTACCTATCAGGCTCTGTCTTGTTCGTCAGGAGTCTATATTACCAAAGTTAATTTTCGGCGATGCAGACTCACCCAAATAGTGACCACTATTCCGCAGTCGTCATATCACATGGAACTGAAAAAAAGATCAATAAGAAGTAAAAATAAAGTCATAGAAAAGGTTGTGCATAGCAAATAGTCATATTGTTCATCACTTTAAATGCTGTCAATTCTAGCGATTCTTGAGCTTTTTGTATTTTATGTCAATAGTTTGCAGTTCATCCTGTGCAATTGCAAATCTTCCATTTCCTGACAGATGTACAGGTCCATGGAAAAGTCTCTGCTGTCTCACCATATCAGTGTCCTGCTGTTGTGGCCATGTGAGACGCCCATTTGCACACGGGTTCTGGAATTTGACAAGTGAAAGTACATTGTAGTTCATTAAATGCAAGCACTTGCCTCGTAGAAAACTGTTTGGAATAGTAGACTGCACAGAATTTTTCCAGCAGTTTCTTGTCTGGGTTTAATTTTTTTTTAGCAGGTGGACAGCCAGCCAGAACACTAGGGACAGAAGCAGAAGAGAATGCCATTGCTGAAGTGTTAGGAGTAGAAGGATTGTCTATTGCTTCAGTGCCTGATACAGCAATCAGGGCGGATGATGAAGTGCTAGGAACAGCAGAGGGGTCTGTCAGTGGCAGGGCCAGTTCCAGGATGTACTGGGCCCTGGTGCAAGACTTTGTAGTGGGCCCCCCTCCGTCCATGCAGCATGCCCCCCCACCCCAGGAGGGCCCTCCCAGCCACCACCACCAAAAGAATATTGCTGCTGTTTTTCCATTTTGTGAAGTTAAAGTTTTACACGGCGGGCTTTTGCTGCAGCAAATGTTTCAATCACATCAGAAAAGTTTACTTCTCTTGCAAGTCTATTTTCAATTGAAAGTACACCCAATGCAGACAGTCTTTCCTGTGACATTGTGGAGTGCAGGTAATTCTTTATCAAGGACAGTTTACTGAAAGAACGCTCAGCACTGGCAACTGTAATTGGAATTGTAAGCAGTACTTGCAGTCCAATTTGGGTGTTTGGAAATCCTCTGCTCAGGTCTCTGTACCAGGTACTGTAACACTTCAAATGGACATTTCACATCATCAGGTAACAGTCGAGCCAGCAAGGTAATTTCTCTAGACATGTCCGAACCATCTATATCCCCAAGAAATCGGGCCAACTTTTGCATGCTACTTCAAGGTTTTCGCTATGTCCAGATGATTTGATGTTGAACAGAAAACCAAAAGTGACTGAAAGTCATGCAGAAATTGGAATCGCTCTCAATTTCCATCAGTACTTTATCCAATAGGCAATTGAAAAAATTCACTTCAAAGCTTTTTGGCCAGTTAAGGTTCATCTGGCAAGCTCTCCTGGCATGCCTACGCCGCTGGTGCTTTTCTGGAAAAGTCGGTTCAATGTCCATGGTTTGGGCTAGCAGCTTTGCTTCCTCTACCACTCTGCTGAATCCTGTCTTCGATAATCAGACAGTTGTTCCTTGATGGAGGAAACCACATCTATGGCATTTGGAAGACTCAAAGCAGGTGACTGTAAAATCACAGTCACCCGATTGATGGCACTAAGCACTTCATTCCACACAAGTAAAGATACAATAAATGGAAATGATTCCAGTGTTTTCACAAGGCCTGTGATGTCAGACAGTGTTTCACTGTCACAGTTTTCAGTTTCTGATACTTCCAGCAACGATTTCAACAATTCAGGCAGTTGTTCACAGACTGCCTTTGCACCATCAGCACGGGCACTCCATCGAGTCTCTGAAAGTGGCTTGAGGGTATATCGCTTCATGTGTGCTTGACAAGGATGTCCCAACGCTTGGTGGACCCAGAGAAGATTCTGTAAACCCGCTGTAGTACTCCAAAGAAATTCTTTGCTTCCAAGGATGATTCAGCTGCATGTCTAATACAAGGTTCCAGTTATGAGGACAGCAAGGAACGATACTGCACGCTCATTGACCTGTCGATTCTCGCTTGAACTCTTCGATGGATACCTCTCATGTTAGCCCCATTATCGTAACACTGGCCCTGCAGTCTTCAATGTTAATGCCATGTTCAGTAAGCTGATTTAGCAATAATTCAGCCAAAGCCTCCTGTTGTATTTTCAACATGGAGAAACTCCAGGAAGCTCTCCGCAATTTCAACTTGATCACCATTGATTTCAACATAACGAATCATTAGTGATAACTGCTCTTGTGAGAAATATCTGGAGTGCAGTCCATCAGCACACTATAGTAGCGAGCAGTGTATATCTTGTTCCTAATCTTATTAGTCACAGCCTTAGCTAACATCTGCATAAATTCGTTCTGGCTATCTTTGCTTAAATAATGAACATTTGCTCCTCTCTGAACACGTTGCAAGTGATCAGCCATAATAGGGTCATACCGGGACAACAGTTCCAACAATTTCAGAAAATTACCATTGTTGTTCACATACAGACGATCTATTGAACCCTAAAGGCTAAGTTTTGGCCTGCTAAATATAAAACACAGTCCAAAATTCGACAAAGCACAGCATGCCATCGTTCCTTTTCCTTATCCAGCTTTTCTTGCAAACTCCTGTCTATAGTAGCACATTTCTCTAACCCTAATTCTAAATGTTTCCATTTGTAGTAATTCTCCATGTGTGATGGGTAAGCTTCATGCTGACTCAGCCTTTGTGATAATTTTTGCCAGTTGGAGAAACCTTGTGTAAACACGCCACTATCCTCACCAAAAAGCTTACAGCAGAAACAAAATACAGCATCAGCAGACTTGGAGTAAACTAACCAAGGCCTGTGAATCTTTGAGGATCCCACTTTATGCTCATAGTTTGCTGAAGTAAACCGGCGACCAGCTGTTTTAGGGAACTCAGTGTCAGTTTCCTTCAGCTGCAGGGGCTTATGCTGCACAATTTCAACCCTGAGGCGCTCTAACTCTGAACTAAAACTTTCAGGCCAGGTAGCTGGGTCATAAAATTATAAATGAAAGGTGGTTCACTACTGGGTTCAGGGTTTATGTCACAACCTGATTCCAGTTCACATTGTTGTATTTCTTCCTGCTGTATATGTCTTTCATCATCATATATTTCTTCTTGGTCTAGCTGTACATTTCTTTCTGAGTCGGAGTCCGATTCATCACGCTTCCCAACTCCACCCCAGTCGCTCTCCTATTACTGCCTCTAGAGCTGTTTCATGTGATGAGGTTGATGGTTTTGCTCACTTGTACTTTCACCAGATTTGGACACTGTTGCCAGCGGACAACTTAACCATTTACAAAATATTTTGTTAGCATTTTCTGCTTCTTTTGAGTCAACTCTAGCTGTCTTTTTTGTTCTTTACGTTTTGCAGAACCAGACTTGTACTTTGGTAGTGCTACAGGATTCGACATCATATCAGATTTCTTTTCTTTCCTTTCTGTCATGTAAGGTTTACCTTGCTAGCTAAGGCAAGCTATGTCTATTTATTTATTTTTATGAATACAAACTGTACTTTTGACTAGACTAGTTTAAAGTTCAATAATATCTATGAGTTACGCAGGTGGGTCGTGGTGGCTCATTTGGCACTAGCAAACAGGCGAAGAGCACTGAGCAGGCTCATTTGTGTAGAAAAATGTATAGATGTGCTGCTCCACAGTAGTTCTATGCTTGCAGTCTATGCCTAAGTCTAACTTTTAGTTTGAAGCGACGAGCATGAAAAACAGAGCCAGTCAAGAAAAGAATGTATTGCTGTTCTGTGTTCTTTACTGATTCTGCAAAATAAAGTATTTTTTGCAGTTATAATCTTGATGTGTTGTCTTTCTTTCTTGTCAGAAAAAAGTGAAAGGCTATCTTGTTATTTTAATGCCAAACAGGTCAGGGACTCCTACACAGTCAGTACTAGGCTGGCTACAGTGCTTGCTGCTGGCGTACTCCGAACTCGAACAAGACTAGGTAGGCCACAGGCACAGCAGAGCCAGAGAATATCTTGTTATTTTAATGCCAAACAGGGACTCCTACACAGTCAGTACTAGGCTGGCTACAGTGCTTGCTGCTGGCCTACTCCGAACACGAACAAGACTAGGTAGGCTGCAGGCACAGCAGAGCCAGAGAATATCTTGTTATTTTAATGCCAAACAGGGACTCCTACACAGTCAGTACTAGGCTGGCTACAGTGCTTGCTGCTGGCGATCCAACACCTAACAAGACTAGGTAGGCTGAGGCACAGCAGAGCCAGAGAATATCTTGTTATTTTAATGCCAAACAGGGACTCCTACACAGTCAGTACTAGGCTGGCTACAGTGCTTGCTGCTGGCGATTCGAACACCAACAAGACTAGGTAGGCCACAGGCACAGCAGAGCCAGAGAATATCTTGTTATTTTAATGCCAAACAGGGACTCCTACACAGTCAGTACTAGGCTGGCTACAGTGCTTGCTGCTGGCGTACTCCGAACACGAACAAGACTAGGTAGGCCGCAGGCACAGCAGAGCCAGAGAATATCTTGTTATTTTAATGCCAAACAGGGACTCCTACACAGTCAGTGACACAGTGTCACAACACAACTCAAACAACTCTCTGGGTTATATTTTTTTTTTCATATATATTTAGAATTATTGACTTCTAAGTTCTTGAGACAAAAGACAAATATTAAGTTCGTTCAATCAAACTGATTGACCCAGGCCAGGCCTGCCGCTACCGCCACCCGGCCGCTGGGGCCCTACAGGCTAGGGGCAGCCGCCAGCCACAGTACTCACTCCTTCCTGTGGCTGCTTGCTGCCAGTGCCAGGCCACCTAGCTATTTTTTCCTGTCGGCTGGCTGGGGCCCTACAGGCTAGGGGCAGCCACAGTACTCACTCCTTCCTGTGGCTGCTTGCTGCCAGGCCAGCTAGCTATTTTTTCCTGTCAGCTGGCTGGGGCCCTATACAGGCTAGGGGCAGCCACAGTACTCACTCCTTCCTGTGGCTGCTTGCTGCCAGACTCCTCCTGTGGCTGCCAGGCCACTCCAGCTAGCTATTTTTTCCTGAAACCTGCTGTCCTCACTACAAGTTCTGTAATTTCTATTAGCTGCTGCCTCCCCCCCAGACCAGACCCCCACCCCACCGGCACCAACTGTATTGTACTGCTGTTCTTGTTGTTTGTGACGTGTGATGTTGTCTCTCTAGTTTTAGTTTCCTCAAGTAAACTTAATTAGTTATTATATTGGGCTGCTACAGTGAGTGCAGCGCTGCAAATTATTCTGCCTGCCCGACGACGACGATCCCCACACATCCACTCCTTCTTAGTTCGCCCGCCAACTGCCAGACAGACTGTGAGACGCACTGACGCAGAATAGATTCTCACGTCATGAGATGAGGAGGGATCGACGTCGACCCGATGAATCCGATGCTCGCTTCGCTACTAGTAGCCTCCGCCTCCTCCGCCCACGCCCACTTGTCAACTGAATGAACAGCAGCAATTCAACAACCCAACTGTTACTGTATGGCTGGGCAGGCTGCAGCAGCAGCAGCTTTGTTCGAGCGCCCGAGCGGCAAGCGAACGCTCCGTCGGCGAGTCCAGCCCACTGAGCCCAGGCACAGGCAGCCAGCCAGCAAATCACAGCACTGCCGCTAGAGGAGGGGACACGTGGGGAGGGACTAGCCGGGTGGAGGAGGCAGGACTAAGGTTAAGGGAGGAGTGTGAGCGGCACCAGCGCAGCGTCAGGAGGAGGAGCGACGACGAGTCCGACTGTCCGATGAGCAGCATTTGCCACTGCCAGCGATGGAGGAGGAGCTACTGAGGCACTGGGCAGCAGCAGGACCCATTGGAACAGATGGTGCCGGCGGTGGGACGGATCAGAGGTGGAGCAGCTTGCAAATCAAGTAACACAAGCCAAAGGACCCAAAGGTATTGTGCAGAGCAGCCGCCTAGCAGGGAGGGTTTAATTTTTTAAATGGACCTCCCGGACGGACTCGGGGACAGGGAGGGACTCGGCACACACACGCAAGTCGGCGGCTCGGCGCAGCGGGCGCCGGGCGGCATTCTCAGCCTCTAGCTGGGCTGGGGGCAATCATGGGCCCCCGGTGCTCTCTGGGCCCTGGTGCAGTCACGTCCCTTGCACCCCCCTGACGCCGGCCCTGGTCAGTGGAGTGGCAAGAACAGAGGAGGGGTCAATCACTGGCATGCTGGAAACAGTGGGGTTGTCTGTATCTGCAGTACTGTGCTCGTGGACACTTTTTTGTGCATGGAGTTGTAGAGGAGTCTGTTACTGGCATTGCTCAGACAGTGACATTCCTGAGTTCAAACATTTGATCTGTATGAGAAGTGCTGGTGCTGCTGTCTGAACGTTTAAGCCTCTCTGAAGTCCATTGGTCCACATGTTCCATATTCACACATGGGCCTTCATCGTTTTGGCACTTGGGGCAGAAACAAGACAGTGCTCTGGTGACAACCACACCATCCTCCACAAATCTTATGCTCTGGATACATCTTGCCCCAGGAAAAGCTCTAACATCTGGTCCTTTTGGCCTTCTGATAGATTTGTCATGCACCCAGAAAAATGTTCTCTTGGAATGCCCACACCCATCACTTGGAGGCTCTCTGGTCAGATTATCATGGCAGTATGTGAACATCTCTTCTGCTTTTGAAATGATAGCGATTCATGATTTCATGGCCCTGGTTGTTGACCATTTCACCACAGCACTCTCCCCATCAGAGGGGTGCTTACCATGATGTGATCCAAAATAGGCACGTTCAATAGGGAATCCAAACTCCAATGGAGCCTTTGAAATTCCATAGAAGGACCAATTTCGATTTGTATTGGCTGGCACAGCCAACTGTAAAATGTACCTCCTTCGTAATGTTTATGTGGCGAGTGTTCATGATGTGTTCGTCAGCCATCTTAACAAAATGTTGAACAGCATGACAGTCATGTTTGAGGTCATTTGAGATGAATACCATGTATTCTGTGACAAGATCGTTACAATGTGAGCACCTATAATATGCAACTATTGGGTGCACTGTAACCTGCTTGCGATGCCAGTGGCAACAGTGGATCTCATCCTGGTACTTGCAGGTATAGTTTTCAGCAGAGTCCAGTACCATGATGACCCAACCTTGTGGTAGATTTGCCTTGCTTTATTTGCCACAATGAAGCATGTAGATGGCAACCAAGAAACTATAGGTCTTCCATGAGGCTATCAACAAGTTCTTGTAACATGGTCTTTTTGCTAATCAACACTTTGCGGGATGTTTTCCTCTTAACGCCATCATTTGTTTTCTTCACTGTGATGGTTTTCTACTGGTACCATCTCAGCATTTCTGACCCATGTTGCTCAATAGAGCCTCTGCATGTTTCTCAATTGCCTTCACTGTACGAGTTCCGCATACTTTCTCCAGACAGTCTTTTCTGAACAATATGGAACCTTCATTTGCACACATTGTCAGCTCCACAGCTTTGTAAATACTGGTGACTTTCCACTCTGACAGTTTGTAAAGATCCGCCATGCGGTTTAATGATCACAGTTTTAATGTGGCATTTTCACAGTATTCCCATAGGCACTGGTCCAGTTTCTGTTGTCTGGCAAGTTTTATGTGCTTGGAGCACAAACTTAAACTTGATGGCACCAATTTGACACTCTGAGTGTTGCTTCAGAAATTCTGCATGCAGTAAATAAAGGAGTTTTGATAGGAACACATTTTTTTACATTGGCTTCTTTTTAAGTAGAGGGGTTGCTGTTCAAAAAAGCTTTTTACTTTGTAGTTTCCTGAGGCAATGCAGATTTGTGTATGCTTTTTACTTGCTTCCATTCACTACTAGATGCATTCATGAGTGTCATCCAGCTAATTCCAAGGATTGTGCTTGTGTACGTAGCATCTTATATTTTTTCAGCACCAAAACTGCTCTGACCCACTCTCATTCCTGTTGTCTATTCTTCATTTTTCTTCATGGCATCCAGAATTTTTGCCTGCAAATTTTGACAACATTTCATGTTTAGTCCTCTTCGTGACATTGCTGCCTGTTTTGCAGGTGAACTTGATGTTATCACTTATCACTCTATTGTTGATGCAAACCATGCAGGTGACTTATGCAGTCCTGCTTGGGCCCTTTAAACTGCCGTTTGGATGGCAGTGTCTGATCGGGTGTCCACAACTGGAGCTGTATCACTGAAATTTACTTGCACTGCTACTGTTGTGGCTGTGTTTGTTTGTTTCATAGCAGAGAAAATAAATAAACAAAGAGATCACACATGAGTTGCTTCACAGCAGATGAAACAATGGAGCAGAAAGTGGACAATTACTTCACAGAGGAGAAAAGGAAGAAACAAAGAGATTTCACATCAGTTGCTTCACAGAACATGAAATGGTGGAACAGAAAGTGGACAATTACGTCACAGCGGGGAAAAGGAAGAAACAAAGAGATCACCCATCAGTTGCTTTACAGCGGATGAAACAACTGAATGCAGAAAGTGGACAATTATTTCACAGTGGGGGGAAGATCACCTATCAGTTGCTACACAACACAGAGTGATGCAACAGCAGCTAAATTCCAGTAAAACTATCATTTGTATCCCCCCCCACCACACATGATCTTAAAATGGCTGCACGCTGAGTGCCTGATAAAAGAGGACTATATTCAGGGCCCCGTGTTTTCTGTGGTTCGGCAGCCATGGAACTATCTGCGGGAAATTGCAGAACTGTGCCACACCCACAAAATTGTGCCTTACCTACAGAAGTCATGGCCGACTGTGGAACTCCCACCGAACTCCCAGAAAATGACAGGAGGCAAATGCAACCTGTAACTTGAAAGTTTGGTGCCACTGGAAAACTTGCATGACTGCAACATGACTTTGTTTCTTTTGTAATTAAAATGGCAATTTAATTTAAATGGTAACTTTTGTTACTTTAAAAAATGCACAGCACAAAGCTCCATCATTAGGCTGCGGCAAATGAAATACAACAGAGCTGAATTTCTGCGACTGGCATACATACCTCACTATAAGGTATTATTATTTTAATTTCAGGATCACTAGGATTGCTATCTGTGCCCTGCTGGCTACAGGTACAGCTTTTGCTCGGTCACACGACTGTTCAGTCTCCATGGTACTGCAATGCAAGTTGAACCATTCACTTTTGGAGCGAGAAGGGATAAACTAAAGAACCAAGCTGGTTTAACCAGCATGCTGTATAATTTTTTCATTAAATATATGCCCATAAATGAGGCTATCCTCCATCGGAGTGGGAAATTTTAGCTGTTGCCTGTGTTTTTATTTTCTTTCGGTCACCCACACTACTTCATAGATGTCTTGCTGTCCGTTAATCTCTAGTGGTGGTCAGGACCGAGTCAGGTGTGGAATTCTAAGCATTGCTTTGCTGTTCACGCCCTTACCTCTGATAGTATACTGAATATTGTCATCTGAAGATGAAGACGACAGAGAGTGGTCTGTTTTCTCTTGGAAGCTAGTATTACTTGCTCAGCCTATTTAATTTGAAATGATGGCATTAGATGATTGATGCATCTATCTTTAATTCTGCATCTAACATTCCAGCTAATTATGATGGTGAGAGGATACCAGGAGTGGGAGTACCAGTATGTGAGGTAACTGAGATGTGAGTTATAATAGCACAATAACTCCACATAGTGGGTTACAGGTCAGTGGGTTAGATATCTTGTTTAAAAAGGTCAGCCAGCCCGCTGGCGCAGTGGTTGGATTTCTGCTTCCAAAGCCAGCGACCCAGGTTCAGGAATGAGCCTGGGAGCTGGAGGGCCAGCAGGGGGGAGAAGGGTTGAGCATCTTATGGACAGCTCCTCTGCTCCGGGAGGGAGGGAAGGGCAGAGTGCGGCACTTGACTGGCCCCAGATGGAGGCCTGAGGCATAGCAAGCTATCATGTATGAACGGTGGGGAAGGACGTGATGACGTCGGCGCTTGCGCCTTGACATCTGGGCGAGTGACGTCCTAAAGAAAAATGGAAAAACGACCTCCGGAGTCGGGAGATGGAAGCACCAAGCCAAGTCTTGATTTGCCTCTGCCTGCCTAGCTGCCTTGGGGTCCAACAAGATTTGAAGGTTCGGGGGTGGCCCCATCCTGACCCCATGTGGGGCTTTCCACAGCAGGATGGGGGACCTGAACAGTCAGGTAAGGCGGCGGTAGGATCAGGCTTAATTGGCGCATCCTGAGGATACAACTCCGGAGGGACGTAGGAGGGATAAAAAAAAAAAAGTCACCCACATCAGCATTTGGACAGATGGGCATTTTTATAGTCAAGAACACTGAGAGAGAAACAAACATGCTTCTTATGGCACGACCGAGGAAAGTTGGTACTACTGGTTTGTTTGTTTGTTTGTTTTTTGCTCTATTTTCTCGTCTATAAAATGCAACTAAATTCTACATGCTGGTACTGGCTTCTATAAGAAGCTAAATTTCTCTGAAGAATTTGTCGAGCTATAAATATGGTAGCTGCGTATGCTGAATATGCTTGTGAGCTGCTGGTCTGTTCAAATGCCTATGTGGGTGAGTTTTTTTAAACACAATACACATTACTAAAGTATTTGCTGACTGATGCTTTATAACCCTCTTCTTCTCTGTTCTACAATTTTAAAACCCGCTCTGCCATTCCAGCTGAGAACCCATGCCCACCCCACCAATGCTCATCCACATACACACTTACAGCCAGCTTGGATTTTTAAAATTACTAGTGCTTTCTGTCTGCCTGAAACCCCTCAGTGGCTCTCTGAGACCAGATGCAGTGTAGAAAAAAATACAATATCCCATTCTCATACAACATAATTTACCAATATCATTACCTCTGCATTTAGAATTAGTGAGGCAAAGAGTAAAAAGTGAATAAAATATTAATACCATTAAAAGATGCAGAAAAGTGAAACCAAATGTATCAAACCAGTATACCAAAAAATGCAATCTCCCGTTCTCAGTCGGTGTGCTCCAGACTTGTTTAGTGAGCAGGCTAATAATGAAACAGAGCTCCATGATCAGCAATAAAATTACACTTTTAAACTTTCACCCATTCCTTAGCACTCTGAAAAGCCACCTCCAAGTAATCTGTTGATCATCGCTGGCAATGATTCATTGCCATAGTAACCTATGCAGATGATTTGTTTAAAGCCCTTTCATTAAAATAATACATATATAACAGCTGGGCTCCATTGTTATTAGTTCCCCTGCATTTATAAATATTAATATCCCTGTTCTGTGCCAGTGTGCTCCCATTTTATGTAGTGTGCAGGCTAATACTAAATAATTAATAATAATAATAAAGAGTGGTGCTGCTGTTTTGTAATACTCTCCAAAACCCATTCTGCTTCACGCCCCCCGCCCCCCATGCTGAGACCAACCTATACATCCTTTTTGTGTCGGGATTCCCTTGTAGCATGTCTCTGGCCAGGAGGGCATTCTTATTTGTTTTTGTAAAAAAATTCAGCCAGATGGTATTAGCACTAATGTGTCCCTAGCAGGTAGGACGCCAGCAAGGCGGGGACATTTTTGCTTAATTTTGCACTTGGAGCAGATTTGAGCCATGCTGTCATTTTTTAATCTGCTCTGCACAAACAAGTTTGTTTTTTTTGCCAGGTGGGGGGGTTGGTAAAAACACATTGACAGGTCCTGCCCAGGATTCCCAAATGACAAGAACCATCAAACCCCAGGACAAATAAATTCTGATCAAAACCAGCAAAACCAGCAAGCAAACTGTTACCATCCACTAGCACAGGTAAAATTAATACACTTGTTGTTTTTATAAACAAGTACTGTATTTGGCATCTGAGTATGAAAATAATAAATTGAGATTTTGGACCATAGCTTTTAAGTGTACACCCCATTCTTTGCCAGCTCTTCATGGAAAGTGCGTTCTGTTTAATTATTTTACAAGAGAACCTTTCAGAGCCTTGTACCTCTTGGCATTTAGAACAGTTCAAATTCAAATAAGAAAATGAGAAAAAGGTTTGCCCATCTCTACGTATGAAAAATAATCATAAATGCAAAATATATCCCGGTGGTAAAATAAAATCAGGGACATGCTCTTAACTGGTTTCCCATTATACCCTTAAAAAATCCCACAGGAGAAAGCAGGTTGGGAGTGTGCTTGATTTTAATTTACCACCAAGGTACAGTGACCTGGCTATGTTGCCCTTGTGATAATTTTTCATTGTAGTCTACACTGGTTTTGTATAGCTAACCTTGTGCTGGTAATTTTTTTGGGTGTCTGTAATATAAGTGAATATGATTATTTGAATCTGTAATTCCTTTTGCAGCTTGTCCCTCCCCCATTGCCTCTATCTCTTTTTAATGTAATAGCTACTTTCGGTACCCAATGATGTGTGTTGGTCCCTTTTAAAACTTAAAAAAATGGGAATCACATGGCTAAATTGATGAGTGATAAGAGCTCAGTTAAACATTTTTTTTTTTCATTATTCAACTGCTATAATAAAATTTTGCACAGTAGCACTATTTGCACTTGTATGTATTGTACTGCACATGCACTTTGGCCTGTTTAAAGAGCACTACATTTTATTACATGAAATGTTCTCATGAATATGTAATTAAGTGGACTGGGAGCTCATAATTCCTAGAGTGTCTCTGCCTAGAAATGACTATATTACATTGTGTTTAAAATAAGTAATAAAATAACATACCAGGAAGGCATTATTTGTAAAATAATTACACCTACAAAATGTGTTCCCAGCAGGTATGGTGCCAATTAGGAGGGGAGGTGTTTATTTTTTTTAATGGTTCTGTAGCATTCCAACCAGTATACAGGGGTACATGCAGAAACTGACATAGTAAGAAAATAAATCATATCCCTTCCTAGTTGGTACCATCCCTGCTGGTGACATCGGTTGCAAATTTATTTAATAGTATATAACACTGCCCTCTGGGCTGAATTATGTTTACAATAGTAATGCCTTCTTGTCCAGGTCTCCTACAGACATATTTCCTATGTCTTGTGCAGGCTCCCTCCTCCATCCCAGCTGCAAAGCATTAAATGAAATAAATACTATTGTTAAAAATAATTCATCCCAGGACAGCATTATTATTATATAATTATATTTAAAAAACGTCTCCCCACCATGATTTTTTTTAATGTCATTTCTTTGCAGGTATGTAGGTTGGAGTGACACAGAGCAAGGGAGGCTTCAGTTAGTTTAGATCCCAGCTATGCCTAAACTGGGCTCAGCCATGGAGGGCATTGCTATTGATAAAATCATCACTCCCAGTGGGACTCAGTTCAGCTCTGTCCCAGCATTGGGAGGGGCATTGGGATTTAAAGTTTGACTGAAGCCTCTGTGGCTCTTCTGGGCTCCAACCCACTGCACATCATGCTACAATAACCAAAAACAAACAAAAAACTATCTATCTATCTATCTATCTATCTATGTATCTATCTATCTATCTATCTATCCATCCATCTATACTGATGTGCAACCCTTCTAAATGAATAAACTGAACACCTATTGTGATGTAAAAATAAATGTATGAAACATACAACAATGAATTAGTGTGTGTGTGTGTGTAAAAAAACATGCTGTTGCTGTGTGTAAGGCTAGTCTGGTGTTTTAAGTAATGCATATTAATATTATGCTTGATGTGGCATGCAGGAAACATCATAACTCTCAAAACGATATGTGGAGGTGGTGTGCAGTAAATCTGACATCTTTAATTTCACAGTACAAATAAAACAAAGACACATAGTTGTGAAAAGGACTTATTAGCAGCTAAAAACATTTCTTGTGTGTGATCAAACTACAGTTTCCCTCCTTTTATGTCATTTCCAATTTCAGTAATAAAAGCATATCACAAGAAGGTAGGCAGATGTAGCCTTACTGCTTTCATCACAAATACAATTTTTGTTTTCCTGAAATGTAGGAGGTAAATTGTAAAGACTTTCTTAACAAAAGTAACACAATATGTACACCCACACACATTAATACAGAAATAAATCTGTCTGATTGACTGGATATCTATCTATCTATCTATCTATCTATCTATCTATCTATCTATCTATCTATCTATCTATCTATCTATCTGTCTGATGCCAAAAATCTTTCAAAACTATTACCAGGAATAATGTTCTGAAACAGCTCGTTTCCAAATTCATCCTGTGGGTGAGTGGTATAAAAGGTAGTTCAAAAGGAAAATATATAGGGCTGGATATTCAAACTGCGCCCAAAAAGTGCACAATAGCAGGAGCAAGCACAAGTCCATTAGCGCCCATGCTAATAGATGCGATATTCAAAAAAGGAGCAAGCCAAATGGCGCCAACAGCCAACATCTGAATATCGCACAATTTGCGCCATAGCTCAACTAGGAAGGGGAAGCTGAGCAGATACGATGCGCTATGGCGCAACAAGGGCTGCCCAGCTGAGCAGCCCAGAGGTGCCATAGCACAAGCAGGGAGCCCCCCAGCAGCAGAGCAATGGAACTGCACAACCAGGGAGGTAGGTAGGGGCCCACCACCCATGCCACAGATGGGCACAGGAACACACTGCAGAACTGACAATGCACCCCCACACCCCAAGCACAGCACAACTGGTGGAGGGCTGGAATATCCACCAGCCCATGGGGACAAGCAAACAAAGCACAGCTGGGCCATGGTGCCCCAGCACACCCACCGGCAAGCTGAGACTGCCACACAAGGAGGGCGGACCACCCCATGGCACAGCAGCCCCCCCGTGCACAGCACACCCTGCACCATGACCCCAAGACAACCCCCATGAGCAGTGACCACCACTGCGGGAATCCCCATGCATACCACCACCCCCACTGCCACACTGCAACCTCGTGTACCACAGAACCATATAATCCAGACCCACCATGAGCCACAGCAGCCAGCACAGACACCCACAGTGCTGCGTGGAAGCATGCAGCACACTGGATGCAACACAGTACAGGGGCAAACACACACCCATACTCACGGGGACACTAACACAGGGATGCAGTAGTGTGGCAACCTAGCCCCCAGTGTGGGCCCATGTAAACTGTGCACACACAGCCTGCAGTCCTCCATGGCACAGGGGTGACACCCACCCTGTGCATGAACTGTGGCCCTGTACGCCACCAGCATATACCTGGATCACAAGTCACAGACAGTGGTGCACAGCCCCTGCAACACACACAAGCCACAGCATAGAGGTGGGACAGCAACTGTGGAGGCCACAATGTCACCCGAGGCAAACATGCACCGCACCATTGACAGGAGGCAACCCAGTATTGTGACGGTCACAGTGGATGACCTGCAGGGACAGCCACCACTGACAAAGCAGCAGACCTCGTGAGGCCACAGACATGCAGGGTGTCAGCTGCACAGGCAGCCAAGGTTGACAGGAGCACAATGGACACAGAGCAGGCACCATGGACCACTGCACACAGTAATGCAATGCACAGGGAACAACACACACACCACAGATACCGACTGATAGCCACTCCCACATCAGAGACACTTCCCCACGCACACACACATACCCATGACTGAACCACCCCAGATGCCATGCACACCACTGCAACTGAGCACCTATAGCCAGCTGCAAATCAGAGACCACCACAGTATTCATATCAAATTAACTGTATTCAAAAAATATAACAACAACAACAACTATTTACAATTATGTACAAACATGGGGTGGAGGGACAGGAACAAGGTGGGGGAGGGTAAGGGGCAGGGGTGAACATATGGGAGAGGGAAGGCAGGGTGTGAGGGTTGGTCAAAGGGGGGAGGTTGTCTGTGGTCACTGGTGGCCAGCCTGATCCTCTGCTGCCTGGGGCTGTTCACTGGGTCACCTCCTCCTCCTCACCCCATTCTGCTGAAGATCCCTTCAGGATGGCAAGGGACTCTTGCGCCACCCACACAAGATCCTAGATGGACTGCTGAATTCACAGGAGTATCCGCACACCTAGGACAAGGGATCAGAGTCAATGGGTGTGACTGTCCATCCCCCTGCAGCCCACCCATTATGCATGGCATACAGGCATGTGCCACGCTCCTGTGATGGTGTGCACCCACCCACAGTGACCATGTCCACAAGACATGCCCAACCAGGCAGCAACAGCCATGTGTACCATTGCACACACCCACTGCCCATGTCCAGCACAGCACATCCAAAGCTGTACAGTAACGTGGCTATGCGGTGGGCAGGCAGTGCCACAGCCATGTGCCCAGTGCACGCATGGACCACCATTGATGCACTCCCAGACATGCAGTGCCACTGGACAGTGCTGACTGTCACATGTCGCGTGCATGGCAGTGGTGTCCATGGATGGTGGCCATGCCCTGCTTCCCACCCTGTCACACAGCATGCAATAGCAATCATGGTGTCATGGCACTCACCCTCATCGGGTTGTTGCTGGCATTGGGTTGGTCCCCACATGCCCCGCAGCGCCCCCACCCTCTGCTGCTGCTCCATATTCCTCCTCCACTGCCATGCCTGTGGGAGACAAAGGAGAGAAACACATCAGTACAAACCCAAAGCATATTTCCCTGCCCCAATGTGTGTGCCCACCCACCCAGCCAGACCCACCCATCCCATACCCTGTAAACACCACCACAGCCAACCCTAGACCATCCCTCCCCTATGTGCTGGACACATAAGACAGTGTTACCCATATGGACCATACAAGTGTGTAGACGCATCACCCACCTGGACGAGGCACCACACCCCTCCTGGCACACGACCACAGACGTGCCAGTAGCTCCGGCTCCCTCCGTCTCAGGTCCCCATATCAGTGCCTGCACTGTTCAGCCATTCTCCTGTGGCCAGTGGCTGCCTCCAGGTCAGTGATCACCTCTTGCCAGATCTGGGTCCTGGCCCTGTCCAGTGGCACCTCACCAAACAGTGGGCCATAGTATGGCTCCACAATGGCCACAAGGTTGGCCAGCTCAAGGGCACTCCACTGAGGGGCTCTCCTGCATGCCATCTCTAATGCTATAGTAGGCAATATGGTGCTCCGCAGCGTGGCAACCCCACATGGAAGTGCTGCAAGGTACATCGCTGCCATTCCCTATCGCGCTGTCGGTACAGCGCCGCCATTCCCTATCGCGCTGTCACTGAACAGCGCGATAGAGGTGCAGCCATGCCAGATGTATAGCGCCAAGGGGACAAAGGTCGGGCCCAGGTCATGGGTCTCTGCATGGCTACACGCACAGCGCCATCGGACGCCTATGTTCTAGCACGATTGGTTGCCTGTGTGCCATCGCCACAGCGAACTATTGCACAGTTGTGCCACAGCGCCATGTAGTGACCCTCGCCATAGCACCACTGGCACAATGGTGGCCATGCCCTGAATTTCCTACCACGCACAGCACGTCATCAGCGCAGCAGATGCCTGCGTAAACTACCTGGGCATGCGCAATGCGGTGTACTACGCAGGCCACAGAACTGCGCCATTGGCTCAGCACGTTCAACACAAATGCTCAAAGTGCAAAAGCGCGATATTCAGCCGTCATATGCAAATCATCCGATCAGCCATTCAATGGCGCAGCAGCGCGATTTGCATCTCATTAAAGTTGCTCCACACCTAATTTGCATGGATTGCGCTATAAAAATGCTACACTGTTCTGCAGTGGTCATATTCGGTTACTGCAGTTTATAGGTGAGTTGCATGCTGTGTGGTGTTCTGGACTGTGGTCTCAGGGACTTGCTTTGTACTGCACAGTCACAGGTAACCACTGTCACCCATACAGGCTGAAAAATGACCGAGTGAGGACTGGGTGAGGAGGACGATGGTGGGCAGAAGAGGAGGCCCAGTTTTACTAAGGCCGAGACGGAGGCACTCTTCGAGGTCTACATCGATCAGAAGCCACTGTTCAGTGGACAGCAGGGCACCCTTCAGGTCCATTCTGCTGCATGGGAGGGGGTGGCATGTGCCGTCAACCTGCATGGCAGCCACCAGTGCTCTGTGCAGGAGTGTAAGAAGAAGATGGGTACCGACAGGAGGAGAGTGAAGGAGAAGGTGGCTGCCATCAGGGCGGCACATGCTGCAACAGGCGGGCCAGCTGGAGGTGGTGCAGCTGACTCCGGCAGAGGACAGGCTCGCTGCAAGCATGCAGCGCAGTGCCATTGAGGGCGTTCCAGGAGGTGGCTTCCAGACAGGTGGTAGCCCATCACTGCATGGTACGTCATGGTCTGTCATGGTCTGTCGGGGGAGGGTAGATCACATGCACTAACGTGTCCTTACTTTCTGTTACAGATCCTGTGCATCTCCAGGGGTCAGCGGTGGAGGGCCTGTCCACTGTGGACAGCCATCTGGAGTTGGAGGAGGGACCATCCTCCTCTGCAGGTAGCCGGCATGCATTGCAACATTGGGTCCACCTGGCTGTCAACACTGATGTCATTGAGACAGGTGTGGGGGAGGCCCTTCCTGTGTCTCAGCAGTCTGGCATCCAAGGATGCCAGCATCCTGTGGCTGTGGCTGAGGCACAGACCTGCACCACTGATGATGCAACAACCATTTTGGGCAGTGACGTGTATGTCACGGAATGGACACACAGCAGGCCAGCTCACACCCATGGACCTGGCTGGTTCCGACGTGTGTGCCAGCATGTCAGCACAGTCCCAGGCTGTGCCTGTCAGCACCGGTGGGGCAGCACCAGTGGCTGTTCAGGTCAGTGGCACTGTTGCGGCCACAGCAGCGGAACAACTGATCCCTTGAGCACAGCAGGTGGAATGGGCAGCAGCAGCAGTCACCCACCGGGACTGGGGGTACAGGGTTCAGCGGTGGCGTCTGTGCATCACCTGTGGACTTGCCCATACCTGGTCCTGGTGAGCAGTGCCCACCCTCAAGGGGTGCTGAACATCAGGCCCTTCCATACCCTGAGGGACAGGTTGCCGAGGTGGCAGACGACCTCTTTGACGAGCACACCCGCCTACTGCAGGCATCAGTACAGCAGCAGATGTGGCTTGCAACATCCGTGGAGGCACTGTGTGTGGCTCTGGAGCAGGTCGAGAAGTGACACAGCAGGGACACCGATAGGATCCTGTCACGGATTGACCATTTGCGGAGGATGTGACCACTGCCATTGACAGGCAAACACAGGCATTGGTCGCTGTCATGGCCACAATGGGCACACAGTCAAGTGCCATGTGTTGCTCACACCGCGCAGTTCGCTATCCACTCCCCGTTTCCGGCGTCGTGCGACACCCACCCTGTCGAAGCCGGGTTCAGCTGTGGGCATCCCGAGCACTCCTGGTGCAGGTATGTTCGGTGTGCTGCAGACACCTGTGCGGGCACGGTCTTGTTCACGCAGTGGAACCCCTGGTGGACCATCGGTGCCACCCCATGAGGCCCGTGCTCAGCCTGCCAGTGCTGCTGGGTCTCGGCGGGGCCGCCCACGCATCCGAGGCGGATGTGGCACTGTGCCGCAAGACTGACCTGTCTCCCAGTGTGGGCACTGTCTGGTGCTGCCCTGTGTGTATTGTGTGTTTTGGTGGGCAGTGCACCGGTGGGTGCCCAGCCCTACACGCAGACACACGGTTCACCTGCACACCCTCCCGACTGCTGTTCACAGGTGCATGTGCATGATGATGCCTGCATTGCGCTGTACACCAAAGTGCGATGGTGCCCAGCATCTGACACACACACACATAGACAGTCAGTGGACGTGGTGGCCTGTGGACATGTGTGTTGCTAGTGTTTGTGTTCCAGCTCTGTTTTGCACCTGACCCTGTGCACTTTGTGCCTATTGTGTCAGTGTGTGTGTGTCCGTCCATGTGGCTGCTACTGTTCACCCTCCCTGGTTGTATGTGTGTGCTTCTGTGCCCTGCCACTTCCCTTGCCGTCACGCACCCCTAGTGTGTTTCCATGTGTGTAAGTGGGTTGTGCCCTAGCCACTGGTGGTTGCACATGGCCCCATGACTTACCTGTGTTGGCTGAAGTGCTCCTCTGTGATGGCATCCCGGTGCAGCTGGGCCAGCCGGATCAGTCGGGGTTCCCGTCGTCCAAGGGGGGCTGCCCATCCCCATCGTCACCAGCGTCACCGTCTTCCCCATCGGTGTCCCCCTCTTCGACCTGTACGGCTATCCCACAGTCTTTGGCCATGTTGTGCAGGATACAACAGGCCAGGAATATCCCACAGGCCTTTGAGGGGCTATACTGTAGGGCACCGCCAGAGGTGTCCAGGCAATGGAAACGCGCCTTCAGCATCCCAAACACCTGCTCAATGATGTTGCGTGTGGTGGCATGTGCCTCATTGAAGCATTGCTGCAATGGGGTCATGGGCCGCCGGTAGGGTGTGAGCAGCCAGGGGATGGAGTGGGTATCCACTGTCACCTGTGTGGAGATAGTGGAGGTTAGTGTCTTGTTCAGGCTCAGACTGCCCCAAACCTTGTGTGCCACACCCATGGCACCTCTGGCTTACCCCCCTTGCCCATGATTTGTCAGTTCTACAAGCATACTCACCCATTAGATGACCTGTGGGGATGTCCCCACTCTCGAATCGATGGCACAGTGCCGACTGGTACCAGATGAAGGAATCATGTGCTCCCCCAGGGTGCATGGCACAGACATTGATGATGCGCCCACTGGCATCACACACCACCTGGCAGTTGACAGTGGCATATTCCTTCTGATTCATGTAGGCGGCCCCATCAGGGCCAGGTGGCATGCAAATGGCCACATGGGTGCAGTCTATTGCCCCTAGCATGCCAGGCATATGTGCTACCCTGTGGAACTCCTGTATGTTTGCTGTGCACTCCGCTGCGGTGCTGGGGAAATGGATGTACTCTGCAGCATGTGGCAGCAGTGCACTGAGGAATTGGGTTAGGATGCATGATGTAGCCGACTGTGTTATGCCTGTGGTGTCCCCCTGTTGGTCTCTGGAAGGTACTCGTGGTGAGCAAGCACATGCAGGCTGTTACCTTTGTCTCCACTGACAGAGCATGACTCCATCGTGTGGGTGCCTGCATCACATCACTGCACAGCTCACAGAGCCGCCTCAGTATTGCCCTGTTCAGGTGGTACTGACCCACAATCTCAACATCTGTGTACAGCTCAAAGCTGGTGCAGGCTCGGTACTGCCTGTTGGGGGCGTACCGCTGACGGGCCCTTCCACGGCCACATCCCCCTTCTCACCCCCCTCATTACAGCTTCCATGTGGAAGGTGGCACTGTCCATGTCCCTGGCTTGTGTTCCCCCCAGCTGTTGTTGCTTTGTTCCCCCACTGTCCTGTCTGCTACCTCCACTGCACCGGGTACACCTACTGGCCTCTGCTCTCTGTGGCCCCACACACCTTCCCTTGCCCCTATTCTGTGGTTTTGTTTCCCTGGCCTGCCCTCTTTCTCCCTCTTACTCTGTCTCTCTCCCTGCCTCATGTGGCTTCCCTGTAGCGTTCTTGAACCTGTTCCTTGCTCCTTTTTATTTTGGCTCATTTCCGCTATGGCACAACTTCCGCCTGCTCCACTGTTGCGCATTGCACAAGTCTTTGAACATCACACTGCTCACTTTATGCATGGTTCCACCTCCTTCAGTTGCTCATGTCTTCATTATCATTGCGCTGTTGCTCAGCATGTTTTCAGTGGCGCAACTGCTTCCCGCTGAATATCACAGAATGGCGCATTTTCTGACTTGTGCTGGCACAACCCTATTGCGCAACCCTTTTTAATATCCAGCCCCAAGTGTATAATTATTACATCACATGACACCCCCAAAATAACAAACAATTAAAAACTTTTCACAGCATACACAATTGTGATGAAACATTCCATAACCATACACATTTATGCAGAGGTTTGATTTTTCTGTTTTTTTATCTTTTTTAAAACCACTAGTCCTTTGGGCTTATGTCTTTATGTACAATATAAGCACTTTATTCTACAAGGAAAAAGTCAAATATGAAGGAAAAACAACACCAAGTATAAAAATTAAGGAAATAGTGCAACAGTTTTGTGCCACAGAATTGCCGCAGAAATAACCATCCACCACCGCAGAAGCTCTGTGGCAAATGGGAACCCTGCCACAGAACTTTGCTCCAATGTGCCACAGAAAAATTGGGTCCCTGGCTATATTCAGCATACAGCCATATTAAGACCATGTGGGGCACATTAGGGAGCCCAATTCAGCAAAACATTGAGAAACATTTTTAAAACAATGTGTATCCTCACTCTGAGTCCCAAAGTACCTGGGCACCCTCCTCCCCACACACACACACAAAACTACATGATCTGAACATGGCTAAAGGTTGAGAAGTAGACAATAGCCTGCTCAGCACCCAGCCATCTGGAGATCATGTGGTGGGTGGTTACACAAAAGCAGATGGGCGTCAGGGCCCAGCACCACAGAAATGGAAACAGCAGGCAAACCATTTCTCCAAAATCATTATTAGAACAGGTAAACAAAATTTTGCACCCCCTCCCACCCCCCAAAATAACCACAAACCATAAGGTCTCAAAATGGCTGAAGGTCAAGAAGTAGACAATGGCCTGCTCAGCATTCAGCCATGTGTAGACCATGCGTGGGTGGTTACACAAAAGCAGAAGGACATCAGGGTCCAGCACCACAGAAAGGGACACAGCAGGCAAACCATTTCACAGGAAAATATTTTGTAGCAGACAATACTTTGCACTCCCCAACCCCTCAAATAACCACAGACCACAAGGTCTCAAAATGGATGAAGGTTGAACAGCAAACAATGGCCTACTCAGCACCCATTTATGTGGAGACCATGTGGTGGGTGGTTACACAAAACCAGATGGATGTCAGGGCCCAGCACCACAGAAATGGATACAACAAGCAAACCATTTCACAGAAAAAAACATTTTGGTAGCAGACAAACAATACATTGCACTCCCCCCAACCCCCCAAATAACCACAGACCACAAGGTCTCAAAATGGCTGAAGGTTGAGCAGCAAACAATGGCCTGCTCAGCATCCAGCCATGTGGAGACCATACAGCTGGTGGTTACACAAAATTCTGTCAGACATGATTAAGCTGGGGGGGGTATACTAGGGTGGATAGGGAGAAGCATCACCAGTAGAAAACAGGAGGTTGTTATGTCTCTGTACAGACAGTTGGTGAGACCCCAGGAGTACTGTGTAGAGTTCTGGAGACCCCATCTCCACAAGGACATAGATAGGATGGAGGCAGTCCAGAGGAGGGCAACTAAAATGGTGCAGGGTCTGCACCGTAAGCTACAGGCATCCTTGTAGCCCACTCGGCTACCTACTGCACCCACTGTTCGCCTCCTACATGCCTGGACACCACTCTGTGCCTCTCTCAGTGCCAAGGAGCCTGCTGCCACCAGCCCCCTGGAATCAAGCATTCAGGTGTCCTTGTAGCCCACTCAGCTACCTACCGCACCTGTGGTTCACCTCCTTCACGCCTGGACACCACTCTGTGCCTCGAACCTGCTGCCACCAGCCCCCTGGAATCAAGCATTCAGGCATCCTTGTAGCCCACTCAGCTACCTATCACTCCCACAGTTTGCTTCCTGCATGCCTGGACACCACTCTGTGCCTCTCTCAGCACCAAGGAGCCTGCTGCCACCAGCCCCCTGGAATCAAGCATTCAGGTGTCCTTGTAGCCCACTTGGCTAACTACTGCACCAGTGGTTCACCTCCTGCATGCCTGGACACCACTCTGTGCCTCTCTCGGCACCAAGGAGCCTGCTGCCACCAGCCCCTTGGAATCAGGCATTCAGGCATTCTTGTAGCCTACTCGGCTACCTACCACACCTGGGGTTTGCCTCCTGCATGCCTGGATGCCATTCTGTGCCTGTCTCAGTGCCAAGGAGCCTGCTGCCACCAGCCCCCTGGAATCAAGCATTCAGGTACGGCCTATACACAGCTCCAGCCTTGCTGGCTGCTGCTCCGGCTGCCAAATCTTTTGAAAACCAGCACGTTTCCCAGGAAAGTTCTCATTGGCTGCTCGTGAGCAGGACCATTTTGACTGTCTGCCCAATGGACTGGCTTTTTGCTCTCCTGGTACTGGACTGAGCTTTACAGCTCTCCTCTGATTTTTCACTGTACTTGTACCAGCTGTTTTTTTTTGTATTGTATTTAACCTGCCACCTCAGTTGCTGTGTCTATGTTTATTTTAATGTACAGAATTTAGAGTCAGGATTCAGAGTTGAAGATTTCTTAGCTGAAAGTCTACATAGCATACTGAATTGTTGTATCTTAAACCAGTGCAGCTACCATTTTAATTTCGTCCTTACTTGCCCCACCTACACTGTTTTACAAATTTCAGTTACAGAGCTGGTGCCTATCTGTCTGCTTCTTGACCCATTATTTGTCCCTCTTTTAGTAAATTGCAGCTCTTTTGTCTCTGTGCTAATCTTAGTTTCATTCCCACCCCTTTGCTGGGCTATAAATCCCTGTTCTGTCCCTTTTCCAACAGGCATCCTTGTAGCCCACTCGGCTACCTACTGCACCCACAGTTCACCTCCTGCATGCCTGGACACCACTGTGTGCCTCTCTCAGCACCAAGGAGCCTGCTGCCACCAACCCCCTGGAATCAAGCATTCAGGTACAGCCTATACACAGTTCCAGCCTCGCTGGCTGCTGCTCCGGCTGCCACATTTTTTGCCCACCCCCCTCCCAGGCCACCCTTAAATACACTTAATCTCCTCCCTTCCCTGCCCCGCTGGCTCCCAGTACTAGTGCTCTGAGCTTAAATCTTTCTGTCTCCCACCCCTTTGTTGATCCTGCTCTCCTCTTAAGGCGTTTTCACTATAAGACACTTTCTCCTTAAAGATATACACCCTGATAATTTCATGTTTTCCAACATGATTACGCTACCTCATGTGTCTCCCACATCACCACTTCTTATCTCTAGAAGAATCATCTACCATGTTGTCTATATACTATATAATTCACCTACCCATATCCCTTTCCTGCTAAGTTTTATACATTGAAAACTGTGGTACTTGATCTTACTAACACTAATATTATCTGGGGATATTGAACTCAGTCCAGGACCTGGAGGCAATGTCTCCCACACTGACACTACCTGGAAGGACGTTAATGGTCTGCGCATTGTTCACCTAAATATCAGGAGCCTTCCCCGTAACCTAACTGAATTTGATGCATGGGTTACTCAATATACTCCTGACATTCTCTGCTTGTCTGAAACCTAGCTTAAACCCTCTACCCCAGACCACCTGTGTCAGTTATCAAACTATAAAATACTAAGGAAAGACAGGTCAACATCCAAGCGTGGTGGTGGAGTTGTAATTATCTATAAATCTCACCTCTTACTACACCACAATTCTTCTTTTATCCTCTCTCACTGTGAATCAACTCATGCCACCCTACAATTGGGAGCCAAGAGGCTGCACATAATATGTGCCTATAACCCTCCAGCTGGTGACATTACTGGTCTTGAGGAACTCCTTTCCTAGGTTGACCTAGTTATTGGACGCAAAGAGGTCCTTATATTGGGGGATCTGAACCTTAACTGGACTGGTAAAGCATGTCAGTCCTTTCACACTTTGGTAAAGGTCATGACTACACCAACTAATCAAAGATCCAACTAGGGTCATGCCCCTTCCCCGATCCAGCACTCTAATTGACTGGGCCCTCACAAACTGTCTTGATTGCATAGTCACTGCGGGTATCCTTGCTGATGCTATAAGTGATCACTTCCCAATTTTCTGTATCTGGAGTGCCACTAGACAACCATCTCCGCCTCAAAAATTATCACCTTCCTTAATCTGACCAACTTTAATCAGGCTCAGTTTATGAACGATCTCTCATTAATTGACTGGTCTCCTATCTTTACTGCCTCTAATGCTCAGTCAGCCCTTGACTACCTCCTTATGAGGTTTGGGAGTCTACAGGACCTCCACGCTCCTCATGTCACCCGTCGCATACGTGGAACTCATACTAAGTGGCTCACCAAAGATCTCCTTACACAATTCCGAGTGAGGGACAAAAGCTGGTGGTGTTTTAAGGTCTCTGGTCTTCTGGCAGATTACAATGACTATAGGGCCAGGAGAAATGCCTGCAAAAGGTACACTCGCTTAGCCAATAGCTCCTTCTGTAAAGGCTTATTAACAAAAGCTGCAGGTGACTCCAAGAAATTCTGGTCTGCTATTAAAACTCTCCTTGGAGTGAACCATATGACCAATAATAATGACATGCTACTAAATGGCGTGCACTGTAATAACCCGGTGACCATTGTCAGCTCCTTCAATAGCCACTTCTCAGACTTATCTAGCTACTCTACCTCCTTCTCCTCCACCGACCCTACCATCCCCTCAGTGGATACTGAATCCCAGCTCTGTCACCCTTCCTTCCGGTTTCAGTCCATCTTGAGAGCTGAAGTCCTAAAGTCGTTACTCGCCATGTCTGACTCTACCAGCACTGGTGCTGATAGCTTGGAGCCCCATCTTCTCAAAGTCTCTGCTCCTCTTATAGCCTCCCCCTTAACCAAAATCTTTAACCTGTCGCTCTGCCACAGTGCTGTTCCTGACATCTGGAAGACAGCCAGAATTACCTCTATTCTTAAAAAAGGTGATCCCAAGGACATGTCTAACTATCGACCCATAGCCATCCTATCTGTGCTAAGTAAAATCCTGGAAAAACTAGTGGCGACCCAGACCATAGCATACCTACTGAAACATAACCTCCTCTCTGATTCCCAGCATGGCTTCCGCAAAGGCCATAGTACTTCTACTGCCCTCCTAAAACTAACAAATGACATCTGTGCTGCCATGGATTCAGGTCTCTTCACAAGTGCTATCTTTATTGATCTAACTAAGGCCTTTGACCTGGTTAACTATTCCCTTCTCCTTGCAAAACTCAGCTCCCTTGGTTTCTCTGCTGAGATGGTGGACTGGTTCAGCTTTTATCTTACTGATAGTAAGCAGGCCGTAGTTTTCAACTCAGCCATGTCTGATCATACATCCATACATATAGATGTTCCTCAGGGATCCACACTAAGCCCTTTGCTCTTCACTATTTTTATAAATGACCTTCCATCACAAGCATCTACCTGCTCTTCCCTGCTTTATGCAGATGACCTTGTCCTCTACCATAGTGTGAGAGATGTCTCTGACTTAAGCAACTCCCTAGCCTCTGACTTCTGAAGTATTCAAAACTGGCTCACAGAGAATAACCTTGTGCTCAATATAAGCAAAATGCATTCAATGCTCTTTGGCTCTCCTGTTAGACTAAAAGGGAATAGCAACTCCCTCTTAATATCCTGTGCTGATAGCCCCCCGGTAGCTAACACCAGTACCTTCAAATACCTGGGTGTTTTTCTCTACGAATCCCTGGAATTTGATTTTCATATTACCGCTACCTGCAAATTTGTCAATGGAAAAATTAGCAAAAATTGGTGGGGGGGGGGTAATAAGTTATGCCCTCATCCCATCAGCTATGCTTGCTTTGGCACAAGACCTCCTGCTCCCGTCCCTGGCCTATTTCTCGGCTATCTACCTAGGTGCCACTAAGACCTCTCTCTCCATAAGTGGGACACTACCTATAATAGCATTTGCCGCTATGCCTCAGCCTCACCAAGGTATAAACACCACTGTCAGTTCTATGCCGACCTAAAATGGCCTAGCCCTGCTGCTCACCAACTCCAGTACTAAGGCTCTCTCACCGACAGTATAACAAGAACAGGCCTCCCCCAATCCCTCGCCTCCTTGTCACACTCTCAAACCCCCTCGTATGGGCTCCGATCGAATGACAAAGCTCCTCTCTATATCCCTCGATGTAAAACTGCTATGGGTGCATGAGCTTTCTCTTATGCTGCCCCCAAGTGTTGGAATTCTATCCCTCAAGCCATATGCTTAGCACCTACCCATGTTGGTTTCAAGAACCTCCACTGTGAATATTTACAAGCATCAAATCCCTGTGCTTGCTTCCAGCCACCTTAAGTTCTTTATCTCCCCAGCTCTTATCCTTGCTATACTGCACTCCACTTTCTACCCTTTCTCCTCCTGCTTTCATCCCCAATTTTTACCCTCTCACCCTCTCCCCTCCCTCCTACCCTTCCTCCTCTCTACTCTTTCTAGGTGCATAGTCCTTGCAACAGCACTTACAGTATGCAGTACTTTACATCCCTGTATTTCTTGCACTTGTTTGCTCTGAATATCCCAATGTATTGTTTATATTTTGACCTGTTACGACTATGTACTTCACTGATTCACTAAGTTGATTGTATTTCTGACTCCTTCACTTCGTATTCACCTATGTTTAGTGCTGTGTCACATTGTTGTTGTTAATTGTATTCAACTTGTATCCTCCCAAGTTGTCCCTGAAAATAGGCATCTTTATGCCTAGTGTACTCACCCAGTTACCAAAAGCAAATAAATAAAGGAGCTTAATATGTACACCTTAGAGGAAAGGAGGGAGAGGGAGGACATGATGGAAACCTTCAAGTACCTCAAGGAAACCAACAAAGTCCAAGAGGGTAGTATATTTCCGAAGAAGAGATGTGCAAGAAGGAGGGGGCACAATTTGAAGATAGAGGGGGAAGGCTCAGGGGCAACGTGAGGAAGTATTTTTTCACAGAGAGGGTGGTGGATGCATGGAACAGATTTCCTGAGGAGGTTGTGGGGTTAAAACAGTGGGGGAATTCAAGAATGCATGGGACAGACATGAGGCAATTCTGATGAGTGGCAGGAGGAAGTAGGCTGTTGGTTAACTAGGATCTGCAGCATATCCAATAGGTAGGGAAATGGGCAGACTGGGTGGGCTAGGTGATCCTTATCTGCCATCAAAGACTATGTGTCTATGTTTCTGGGTTAAGCATCAGCACAGCAAAGAACGGATTTAAAAAAAATACAATGCACATTATAAAACATTATGGAGACTGTTGTTAGCCATTGACAATGTGGAGTGCTACAGAAACTATATTTTGGGAACAGCCCAAACAATACTTTGCCCCCAACAACCACAGACCGCATGGTCTCAACATGGCCTGCTCAGCATCCAGCCATGTGGTGACCATGTGATGGGTGGTTTTAAAAATTGTATGCAGCACATAAAAATCATAAAAATGTATACAGCAAAACAGATCTAAACAGGCATTTTGGTAGCAGGGAGTCCGAGCATTAGTACTAAATCATCCTCCAGCCACAGAACAAACATCAGCAGGCAGCAAACAGTAAATAAATCACACTGCTGGAGTAGAAATAAGCTGCACAAGGATCCCTTGTCCCTAACACTGCCAGACCTGATCAGAACCTTACCTTTTGGCATTCTGAGGGCACTTTGGATGACTGGGGCTGTTCTTCATTCTTAATGCACAACGGCTGCTCCAACACTTTCTGCTGTACAAAAAACTGCAAGAAAGGGGGCAAGCACTTATGTGCAGCAGATTTTATATCTCCCACTGGCCACCTATATCACAGGGAAAACTGGAATCCCGAGGGGATCAGGCAACCAATTTGGGGGGGGGGAGCATTCTGAATGTACCTAATAGGAGCATGGACATGATTGGGTGGAAGGGTTGAAAAAGATTACCTCACTCAAATAATAAAAGAGCAGGCAAGATGTACTGCCTTGCAGTATAGCAAGGGCAGCACTGTTAACACACAGGAGCATTAAAAACAGGGATTTACATGTCGAAAAGTAATTAATTGGCCATGTTCTGAATGTACCAGTTGAGGACACCAACTAGTACATTCAGAACACATTTTGGAGGTACTTCAAACTATAAAAATAATGGGGAAAACAACATAGGTAGGGTAAAAGAATTACAGGACATCTGGATTGTTGAAAGCATACTTTAAACAGAAAGATGGCAGTATAGACAGAAAATATACAACTAAAATCTATAGGCTTTCCATGTCATAGTTTAGGACCAATAAAACAGCAAAAAAATTGGGTTGGACAACAAAAAAAAAAAACTCCAGGCAGCTGCAGACCACAATTTTATTATATGTATCTCTACAAATGCAAAGCATTAAAACAGCATTTCAAACATTATTTTTTATTTCTTTCCTCACTTTATATCACACTCTTAACATTTCCATTCCATTGATACAAGATTTTCATGAACATAGCCTATAATATACTGGCATAGTATTACCAGTATAGTTACAGTTGCGTAGAGTGCTCAATGTTAAACCCGATTTTTGCACCTTAGTAACTTTTCCAGCATTTAGTGGAATAGGCCAAAAATCTGTCATGTGCGGTCTGGCCTGCAGAGTCTTAATACGTAAAATGTTTTGTGCTAGTATCTTCTGTGGTTTCTGAGATATGAAATGTCAGTTTTTGGAAAAGTGCATTTTTTTTAAACATAACACACTTTTTTTTTGCTCTCATGTGTAGCCTAGATGGTATGGATTTGTTTCATGAAACTTGTAGGGTAGAAGTGGCTGTGCCAAGGTATGCCTTTGGAAGGTTTTGTGAAAAACATATTAAATGGTTCCAGAGTTATAAGGATTTTAGTTTTTTTTCAGAGCTTTTCTGAGTATACTAATTTTTTCTGAGTATACTGATACAAAACAAACATTTTTGTTCATGAGAGCAGTTTTGGTTTGCATCTCTTAGGTGTCACAAACCAAATTCTTTGTTTCAGTTCATGATGGATGCCATCTTGTTTTTGTTTTTTTAGCTGAAAAATGTTGAAAATACCTAAACAATGATTGTTGAAAAAACAAACACCCGCATCTAGGTAAATGGTACCTGTTTAGCTATATTCTGGTGTTGGTTTTTTACAAAAATGTCCAGAAATACCTTTTCTGTCAACCCAAAATCCAGGGTGCCCAGCTTAGTGAAAGGAGTCATTCACCTGCATTTTCTATATGAGAACAGTGGGATTTTTTTCACATCTGCAACCACAAATGTAGACATGCTGCCGGTTTGTGAGCCAGCAGAGATCCGGCAATCAATATCTCTCCTTCCCTTTCTCCCTCTCCCTCCATCTCTCCCTCTCCCTCTCTCTCTCTCCCTATATCTATCTATCTATCTATCTATCTATCTATCTATCTATCTATCTATCTATCTATCTATCTATCTATCTGTCTATCTAATCTACTTTTTAATTTTTAATTCCTTCCCCTTCCCAGTTCAGTCAGCACCCTTCATGTTTCATTGATAGTTTTTTATTTACAAAACTGGACTGGGATACCCACCCCGGTACCACTTACCAAACCCTCCTCTCCAGGTTGCCCACCACCCCAGTGAATACATGGCAAAACTGGGGCGCCTATCCCTGTGCCACTGTAGAGTTAAGTCAACACTGGGGTGACCTATCCCCATTGTCAGATCCAATACATAGAAACCCTGTAAAAAAGAAAACAATGCTTTGATGTCTTTGTTATGGCTGTAAGTGGAGCCTACAGCCATATCGCTTTAGCTTGAAAAGGAGTTTCCGTGGAACACATTTTTTTGTATACGGACATACGAAATTGCTGGCAGAAAAAGGCCCACAGGTCTATCAAATCTGCCCGATTGTGCAGCTCTTGGTTTCATATTACTACAGCTGCCCCAGCCCCTCCCAAACCTCATCCTTCCTCCCCTTTCCTGGTCTTTTACCCCCTTTGTGTTTTTGTCTGTACTAATCCTGCCCTTGACTCTATCCCAACCCCACTTAAAGCTATCCACTGTCCTCAGTTTGATTAACACCTCAGCAGTGCATTCCATCTCACCACTACTCTCTCTGTAAAGGAGTGCCTCCTCATCTCCCTCCAGAACCTTCCCCCTTCCAACTTCAGACTGTGCTCCCTAGTGATCCTTCCCCTCTTTAAGTGGAACAATCCTCCCTCTCTGACTTTGTTTATGCCTTTCAAGTACTTAAATGTCTCTATCATGTCCCCTCTTTCCCTTCTCTCTTCCAGCAAATAGGTGTTGAGCTCCCTCAATCTTTCCTCATATGGTAACTCCCCCAGTCCCATGATCATTTTTGTAGCCCTGCACTGCACCCCTTTCAGTAATCTCACATCCTTTTTGAGGTATGAGCACCAGTACTGCACACAGTACTCCAACTGTGGCCTCACCAGTGATCTATACAAGGCCAGGATGACCTCTTCCTTTCTAGAGTTGATCTCTCTGACAATGCACCCCAGCATCCTATTTGCCCTTACTGCTCCCCTCCCACACTGTGCTGATACCTTCATGTCCCCTGTGACTATTACCCTGTGGTCCCTTTCCTCCTCTGAAGCTGTTACCTGCACTCCCCCAAGCCAGTAGCTGGTCCTGGCATTCCTTGCTCCAAGGTGCATGACCTGGCACTTCTTAGAGTTAAACCCCATCTGCCACTCCCTAGACCACTGTTCAAGTTTAGCTAGATCCCCCCCCCGAGTGCCTGCCTTCCTTCCTCATTTTCCACTTTTGCACAAATCTTAGTGTCATCTGCGAACAGGCTCATCTTACTCTTGACCCCCTCTGCAATGTCTCCAGTGAAGACATTGAACAAAACAGGGCCCAGCACTGAACCCTGTGGTACCCCATGTCACAAATGTACTCCACAGGTCAGGCCCTCTGCTCCCACAGTGCCAACCTCAAAGTGCAATAGTGTGAACAGGTGACAGACAAGGTAATCCTCCTGTCTGTTTTGGGTCCAAATTACCTGCTAGTCTTGAGTCCTGGGGATCTAATGTGAACCTTATACTAGCATACCCAATTTACAGGCTCAAATATGTACCCTCTTTGGGAATGCAGTACAATCCTTCATCCAGGGGTGCCAAGCCAGGTTTCCAAAATATACCCTTGCAACTCTATATGAGACCTAGGTATTTTCTTACCTTTAAGTAAGACTAGTAACACATTCAAGCTCTTAACAGCTGTCAGCCTTAAACACAGGTTCAGCAATCACAGGCAAAAAGGACAGAGAAGACACAGGTAGTATAATAAAGAAAAGGTGTTCACTAAAAATTGTAAAACAGGTAAAATCAAACACAGAACACTTACATCAACTTATAGTCACATAAAATAAATGGGAAGTTACAGAATACCAATATGCCTACTACAAACACTTAAAAGTTATTGCTGAATTATCCCTTCCTAAAGTGCATAGTTACCAGTCCACATACTGTGTGTCTTTTGAGTTTCAGAGTCCTTCTCCTCTCAAACTTCTCTTGCAAACAATACAGACAGTTTCTCCACCTCCTAATGATGGTACCCATGAGGTCACAGTTAGATCCTCCCATAGATTATTTAATTTTCTACTGGGGAAATCAAGCAGTCAGCAATTTATAAAACATAGGTCTCTGATCAAAACAGCTCTCTTTGAACTGCCTGCTGGTTCTTGTTTTCCCAGGGAAGATCTAAGGTTTACGACTTATAACACGGTGCTGTTATCAAATGGCTTGTTCCTGCAGGAAATCATAAAAGTTTATGAGGCCAGTATCCTGGCAGATGGCCAGAAGCTTTAATTAAAACAGAACAGTAAACCTTTAGTTATGGTTTCTCTTTACTGATCCATTTGACACATCCTGCAGCTGTCAGCCACACTGACACCTGAGGTCAAAGGTCAAGTCTCTCACTCACTGCAGCAGTCAATCTGGTTTTGTACATAAACAGATATTCACATTTGTTTATAATACAAATATTATACAGTAATAATATTAGAGGGTTTATTACATCACACTCCTCCCCCCTCCTTAGACTGAATTTGGGGGATCTTTTCCCACATGGGATGAGTTCCCCAAATTCAGTTTACATCTCAAAACTATGAGATAAACCATCATCATTTGCGTTCACCACCCCAGCCCTGTGTGAGACAGTCATGTCATACCTTTGCAAGGCAAAACTCCATCTTCGTAGTCTACCATTCGTTTTACCCATTTGTGCCATCCAAACCAGGGGGTTGTGGTCAGTTTCTATATCAAAATGCTGCCCATATAAGTATGGCTGTAACTTCATCAGGGCCCACACCATGACAAGACACCCTTTTTCCACAGTAGAGTAAGCCTGCTCCCTTGGGAAGTAACTTTTTACTCAGGTACACTATGGGGTGATCTTTCCCTTGGTTGGATGTCTGACTCAGCACTGCCCCAGTACCCACATCTAAGGTGTCAGTCTGGACTACAAAGGGTCTGCTGTAGTCTGGACTTGTCAATACAGGAGCACTGCACAGTGCCTCCTTCAGTCTGGTAAATGCTTTTTCACAGGCTGATTCCCAGGCAATTTTCTTAGGCATCTTTTTCTTTAACAGGCCAGATAAGGGAGCGACCAGGGCACTGTAATTTCCTATAGTAACCTGCTGCCCCAGAATACTCCTGACCTTCCTCTGCATTTCTGATCTGGGGCATGCCTTGATTGCCTCTATTTTCACTTGGTTAGGATGGAGCTGTCCCCTGCCTACAGCATGCCTGAGGTATGCCACTTCAGCCATGGCCAGCTGGCACTTCTCAGCTTTGACAGTGAGCCCAGCCCTCTTTATCCTGCCCAGTGCTTCCCTAAGATGGGACAGGTGTTCCTCCTAGCTGGCACTAAAGATGGCAGTGTCATCCAGGTATGCTACAGCTTACATCTGAGCACCATTTAACACCTGGTTCACCAACATTTGGAAAGTGGCCGGGGCATTCTTCATTCGGAAAGGCATTACTTTAAATTCAAATAATCCTATTGGAGTGATGTAGGCTGACCTCTCCATAGCTCTGGCAGTTAACTCTACCTGCCAGTAACCCTTTGTCAGGTCAATAGTTATAAGGTATGTTGCCCCTCCCAACTTGTCCAGGAGTTCCATGGCATCTGGTGGGCATCTGACTTTGTGACTGCATTCAGTCCACAATAGTCCACACAAAAATGAGTAGAGCCATCTGGCTTGGGAACAAGGACTACAGGTGAGACCCAAGGGCTGTGGGATTTCTGGATTACCCCTAAATCCAGCATTTCCTCCACTTCCCTCCTAATGTTCACCGTATGGGCGCCTGCATCCCTGTCTCCACATTGTGCATCACTAAGGGGGTTAGTCCAGGCTCTGTGCTAAACAGTGGAGCAGAGTCTGCTAAAACCTCCCTTACTTCCTGGATCTGATCTGGGGCCAGCTGGGGTGACAATTTAATTACCTCCAAAGAGGACTCCTGCTTGCTTCTTCCAACAAGTTCAGAAGGGGGTCTCCTTCATCCATCCCTTCCCCAGGACTACACACTGCAAACACCATGTCAGCCCTATTAGCATATGGCTTCATCATGTTGACATGGTACATCCTTTGTGTATGTCTTTTGTCAGGTAACTCTATAATATAGTTTGTTTTTTACCCATCTGGCTACTTTGTATGGTCCTGCCACTTGGCCTGCAGCTTGTCTCTTCAGACTGGGATTAGGACCATGACTTCCTGACCCACCGTGTATGAGCGAGCCCTGGCTCTGTGGTCGTACCACACTTTTTGTTTTTGTTGGGCAGCTGCCAGGTTGCTCTGGGCTGTCCCCATAAGCTCCTTCAGCCTTTTCCTAAACCTAAAGACATAATCTACTATGGGAGTTCCCTGGGTGGTGTGCTTGCCTTCCCAGTCCTCCCAGATCAAGTCTAGGGGCCCATGTGCCCTGCATATGTATAAGAGTTCGAAGGGGGAAAACACTATCAACTCTTGGGGCAGCTCCCTAGTATGCAAACAACAGGTGAGAAAGATACTTCTCCCAGTCCCTCCCATGCTGTTCAGCAAACACTTGGAGCATTGACTTAAGGGTTCTGTTAAATCTTTCCACAAGTCCACTGGCTTACGGGTGATATGGTGTCGTGCATCTCTGCACCACCCCACACTTCTCCCACAAACATTTCATCAGGTCCGACATGAAGGAACCCCCTCGATCTGTGATAACCTCCTGTGGAAAGTCAACATGGGATAAAAATCCCTAGTAAGGCATCTGCCACTTTGTCTCTCCTCAGTGAGGATAGGGTGACTGCCTCTGGGTACCGGGTGGCATAATCCACCACAGTCAGGATGAATCTCTTCCCAGAGGAGCTGGGGATAATTAAAGGCCCCACAATAGCCATTCCCACCCTCTGGAATGGCTCCTCCACTATGGGCAATGGAATTAGGGCGGCTTGGGTTTTCTTACCTGCCTTCCCTATTTCTTGGCACCGGTGACAAGATCTGCAGTACTCCTTCACCTGCTGGGTGAAGTTGGGCCAATAGAAATTCTGGGCCAACCACTGCATAGTGCATGTGATTCCCAGATGACCAGACAAGGGAATATCATGTGCAATCTTGAGCAACTGCTCACGGTACCCCTGGAGAACAACAAGCTGCCTGCTCATCACCCCTCCCTCTGTCTTAGCATCTTGAGTATACATCAGTCCTTTCTCCCAATAAACTTTGTGTTTCCCATCACCTCCCTGTGCTTGTCAGAGTCTGCCCAAGCCCTCAGCTTCTCTAGACTAGGATCACTTTTCTGAGTAGCTGCAAACTCCTTGCACATTCCCAAGGCATGGGACAGGTCCCCTTCAGTGTCTAAACTAGGCTCCCTAGCTCCAGCATCAGGGCACTCAGGATCACTGCCATCCCTAACCCTCTGACAATGGGTCATCCCTCCTTCCTTGGAGTAACCCTCCATAGCTGGTTGGTTAACTGCTACTGGTGGAATTTCTACCCCCTTTCATTAGCCTCTATATCAGGAGATACAGGCTGGGGAACCAGCCTCTCAGTGGTTTCCACAGGGGCTTCCATGGGGTCGGTCCAGGGAACCACAATTTTCCTTTGCTGCATGGCTGCAGGTAGCTGCACACACCATCCTCTGTTTGAGATTGTTGCCAATGATTACATCAACAGCTAAAGTTTTAGCTATGGCAACCTTTTGTACAGTCCCCCCGTCTCACCCCAGTCTAGGAGGACACTAGCGAGTGGCAAGGTTTTCTCCTCCCCAGTGAACCCATGTACCATCACAAATTGATTGGGTATAAGCTGACCCGGCTATACCAAATCCCCTTTTACCAAAGTCAGGGATGCCCCCGTGTCTCTTAACCCATGTGTCTGTACACCGTTCACAGTGACTGGGTTCATATGTTCCCTCATGTTTACCGGTATGCTTTCAGGGACACACAAACAACCCACTTCTTTTCTAGCACTACTTTGTGCACCGTTTGTCCTTTTGGGACACACTGTCTTGCAATATGCCCAGTTTCTTTGCAAACCCAATATTTATTTCTTCTCTCAGGTAAATCTTTTCTTTGTAACCTGGGGCTACCTGGTTTCAGTGGAGACAGGGAGGGTTTTAGCTGCCCTGAAGGTGTGCTTTTCCCTTTCTGCACTGCCACACTCACCCCATTCGCTCTCAGAGCAGGTCTGCTCCTGGCATAGTGGTCCTAGAGTTCAGCAGCCTCTTGCACTGTTTTTGGATCTTGGTCCTCCAGCCAGGTTTTCAGCTCTGCTGGGCATGCCCCAAAAAACTGCTCTAACAGTACAGCATTTTCAATTTTCTTTACAGTGTTTGCTTCAATTCCTTCCCACCAACGTTTTAAAAACTGACGTTTTTTACGTGGCTAGCTCCTCGTAGCTCATGTCAGAGCTTCTCCTGAGCTTACAGAATTTAGCTCTGTAGGCCTGTGCTGTTAGCTCATATTTTTTTTAAAGTGCAGCTTTCAGTTTACTGTAATCATTACTGTCCTCATTGTCCATTTGACCCAATGCATCCCGAGCTTTCCCAGTAAGTAGCCAGGATAGCTGGAAGCTCCAGGACTCTCTAGGAATATTTACCCAAATATATACTTTTTCAAAGGAATTTAAAAAGTCATCCATATCTTCCTCCTCTTTAAATTCAGCTATCAATTTGGAATTTAATTTGTAACCCAGTCCTGGAGTACCAGTTAACTCCAGACCACTTACCTGCTCTGGTGATGGTGTTTGGAGTCATAGCTTCTCCAGTTCATGTTGTCTCTGGCGCTCATGCTCTTCTCGCTTGGCTTCTCACTGTTCTCGTCATTCTCTTTCCTCTGCCTCTTGCTGAAGCTGCTCCATCTTCCCCTCTGTGGCTCGCTGCTCTCGACTCTTTTCTCTCTAGAACTCCAGCTCCCTTTGCTACTGGGCTTTGAATCTTTTCTGTTCAAACTCTAGCTCCATCCTCCACAACTCCATCTGCGGCCTGATCACTTCTGGCTCTAGAATGCTGGTGACCTTCCCTGCTGCTGTGGCCCTTGGCTTGCACTGGTCCTGCTGTCCTTTTCATTGGATCTGGACACTGCAATGGACCCTAGTCCCTCCACACCCAAGGTTCTGTCCTTTTCAGCCACAGACTGTGACTCGGGGCTCTGGGCATCTGCTGCCACCAGAACATCACCAGAGCATCCACGAGGTTTTGCTTGTTGGCTTTCCCCTCATGCTGGACTCCTCTCTCCTTTCACAACTGTCTCAGGTAGTCTGCAGTGTACCCATTGTAGTTGGAAGCCATCTTCTTCCCTAACTACGGTTATACTAACTTGCACTCGAAAAAAAAAGTAAAACAGTTAGGAACTTTGTAAGCACAATGGTATAGTTCTGTTTACTTTTTCAAAATAAATCACTGCCTTATTTTGCACGTGAGCTGTACAGTATTAATCTGACACACTGAACTGTTAAAGCTTGTGTTACCAAATACTTTTAAATTGCACCGCTGCGTACCAAATCTGTCACAAATGCACTCCACAGGTCAGACCTTCTGCTCCCACAGTGCCAACCTCAAAGTGCAATAGTGTGAACAGGTGACAGACAGGGTAACCCTCCTGTCTGTTTTGGGTCCAAATTACCTGCTAGTCTCGAGTCCTGGATGTCCAATGTGAACCTTATGCTAGCACGCCCAATTTACAGGCTCAGATATGTACCCTCTTCGGGAATGCAGTACAATCCTTCACCCAGGGGCACCAAGCCAGGTTTCCAAAATGTACCCTTGCAACTCTATATGAGACCTAGGTATTTTCTCATCTTTAAGTAAGATTAGTAACACATTCAAGCTGTTAACAGCTGTCAGCCTTAAACACAGGTTCAGCAATTACAGACAAAAAGGATAGAGAAGACACAGGCAGTATAATAAACAAAAGGTGTTTACTAAAAATTGTAAAACAGGCAAAATCAAACACAGAACAATTATATCATTAACTTACAGTCACATAAAATAAATTGGAAGTTACAGAACACCAATACGCCTACCACAAACACTTAAAAGTTCTTGCTGAATTATCCCTTCCTAAAGTGAATAGTTACCAGCCCACAGACTGTATGTCTTTTGAGTTTCAGAGTTCTTCTCCTCTCAAACTTCTCTTGTGAGTAATATTCAATAGACAGTTTCTCCACCTCCTAATGATGCTACCCATGAGGTCACAATTAGATCCTCCCATAGATTTTTAATTTTCTACTGGGGAAATCAAGCAGTCAGCAGTTTTTAAAATAAGATTCTCTGATCAAAACATCTCTCTTTGAACTGCCTGCAGGTTCCTGTTTTCCCAGGGAAGATCTAAGGTTTACGACTTATAATATAGTGCTGTTATCAAATGGCCTGTTCCTGCAGGAAATCATAAAAGTTTATGAGGCCAGTATCCTGGCAGATGGCCAGAAGCTTTAATTAAAACAGAACAGTAAACCTTTAGTTATGGTTTCTCTTTATTGGTCCATTTGACACATCCTGCAGCTGTCAGCCACACTGACACCTGAGGTCAAAGGTCAAGTCTCTCACTCACTGCAGCAGTCAGTCTGGTTTTGTGCACAAACAGACCTTCACATTTGTTTATAATACAAATATTATACAATAATAATATTAGAGGGTTTATCATGTCACGCCCCACTCATTACTGGCCTTGGCTTGGATGTCTCCCCCCCTTACAACTACCCTCTGTTGTCGGCCCCGCAACCAGCTCTCAACCCACCCCCATGTCCCTCAGCTTGCTCATTAACCTCCTGTGGGGCACCAAGTCAAAAGCCTTGCTGAAGTCCAGGTACAGGACATCCACAGCATAGCCTTCATCAACCGTCCTAGCGACCCAGTCAAAGAAGTCAATCAGGTTAGTTTGGCACGATCTTCCCAAGACAAACCCATGCTGTCTCTCATCCTGTAGACCATTGCTATTGAGAAAGGTTATCACCCTCTCCTTCAGAATGATCTCCATCAACTTCCCCACTATGGAAGTCAAGCTTACCAGTCTGTAGTTGCCCAGTTGGCTTTTGTGTCCACTCTTGTGAAGGGGCACCATGTGAGTCATCCTCCAGTCCCTGGGTACCTTCCCCATCTCCAAGGAGGTGTTGAAGAGATCCAGCAGAGGGCCTGCCAGTTCCTTCAGGACCCTTGGGTGTACACTGTATGGTCCTTGTGCTTTGTCCACCTGCAAGGCTTTTAGGCCCTTCAGAACTCTATCTGCTTGGATGACCCCATCTGTTATCTCTGCCCCTTCACCCTTGCCCCCTTTCCCCTGTAGTATTTGGCCATCCCTTTCTTTTATAAACTCTGAGCAGAAGTACTCATTGAGTGCCTCTGCCTGTTGTTCCTGTTGTTTCACCCATCCCCCATCCCTCTTGATTCTAACAATGCCATCTCTACAACTCCTCTTCTCCCTTATGCATTTAAAGAACCCCTTTTCCCCCTCTCTGATCCCCTGAGCCAACATAAGCTCCTTTGCTTCCTTGGCTGCCTTGACTGATCTGGTCACCTCCCTAGATGCCTTTGTGAACACCTCTCTATCCTTCTCATGCCCAGATTTTTTGAACTTAATGAAGGACAGTCTTTTCTCCTTCACCTTTCACTCCACTTCCTTGCTGAGCCAGGTAGGTTTTTTTGGACCTGGACTGCTTACTCTGAGATTTGGCACATGTGTTTGTGGCCTCTTTCAGCCCCTTCCTAATGATTGCCCACTTCTGTTCATCATTCATCACTGGGTTAATTTTAGCTAAATACCCCTCTAGGATGCTGCCCATTCTGGCAAAATCTGCCTTCCTGATGGCCAACACTATTGTCCTGGTCTTAGCCATCTCTCTCCCTGTGTTGAGGAGAAACCACACTGAGAGATGGTCACTTCCTGCTAGGGGGTCCTGTACTACCACATCCTGGAGTTGATCACTATTTGTTAGCACCAAATCCAGTATGTCCCCCTCTCTAGTAGGTTCCATCACCACCTAGTAGTTTTCAGTGTATCCTTCCATAACACTGCAATTCCCTTTGGCAGTTAAAAAATACATCCTTCTTTCTGTTTAGAATGATGAACACAGAGCTCAAACTGCTTTTCTCTGAGAGCAAATGTGCACACCTTCCAAACAAATCTAAATATCTTTAAAACTAATCAAGGTGTGCAAAAACAACCAGTGTGAAAGTTGTTCAGGGTAAAAAGAGAGTAGTCACTAATCTGAATTCTTTATATTTTGTAAAATATGTTCTTCCAAACAACCTCATATTTTTTTCTCTGAGTGAACACAGTAGGAGTGAAGCCAAACAAATGTAAATATCTCAGAAATTTTACAAGTTACCAATATACAACCAATATGAAAGTTGTTCAGGACAAAATGACCTTTCAAATGAGGGTAGACACTAATCTGAATTCATTAGATTTTTTTTTAAATATAGCCATCCTAAAGGTGCAAATTGTGAAGAAAAATGAAAATTCAGGTAATCAGATGGCCATAATTTAAAAAATGTAATTAGTGTTGGCCCGGTGGTGCTGATGGCTGAGGCACTGGACACCTTACCTCATGCTGTACCGGTGACCCATGTTCAGAAATGAGCATGGGCCACTGGTGATTGCAGGGGAGGAAAAGGATCAAGCATCTGAGGCATTTCTCTCCTTCTCCAGGGAGGGTGGACACCAGTGATCAGCACACTATTGGCCCCTAGTGGAGACTGGGGTGCAGTGTGCCAACACTGCAGAAGAGGAGCAGAGATGAGGCAGACACCTGGAGGAGCACATACAGATGCATATTCACTCCCTCTACTGGTGTCATTGCATGCCCAACTCACCGAAGGAAAAACAGAAAACACAGGAGTCCACCGATGAAAGATGATGATTGTCCCCCCTCAGAACCACCAGGAGGGTACCTCCCTCAAACTGGAACTGTATGGTGGGTTGAGGGTTTCCCCACCCCCAGCCATGAGGTATAATTCATGGGGGCTGAAGGGGAGGGGGTCTTATACCCAGTAGGCACATGGGGGACATCAGATGGCACCGGTGGGTACTCCAGGGGGAGAAAAAGGATTAGGAAAATATATATATATATATATACAGTATATAGTTATTATAGTGGCATGGTAGTGCCACTATAGTTAGAGTTGAGTACCCCATATAAGGTTAAATATGAAATTTGGCAGCTTAATAACTTTGCCACCATATGATGGATTTGTCTGACATTTGGCATGCATGATCTGGTACCATACATCTCTGGACCTGTCATGTTTTGTTACAGTCAGATATATGGTTGCAGAGCTACAGAGTGCCAAAAAATACACAAATTATGCATTTTTGCACATTTTTCGCTCTCGCCTACAGCCCGCATGGTTTGCGAGACTGGTCCAAAACCTTCAGGGAACATGCAGCTGGGGTCCCTGATGTGCCTTTCAAAGATTTTGTGAAAAAATAATAAACAGTTCAAAAGTTATTCAAAAAACAAGTTTCCCATTATAGTCAATGGGAAAAGTTAACCAAATATTCGAAAATATCACAAATGCACTTTTTACTTTTGCAAATGACCCTTGTAGTGTCACAAATCAGCCATCTTATTTTCAGTTGGTGGTCACAGAAATGCTTGGCATTTAAATTTGGGACCTTGTAGGGACACAATTCTTCTTGTGTTCACCTAGTCAAGCCCTGAGGATGCTAGCCATGTCTTTTCTGGGGGTTAAAACACCCCAGAAATACGTTTTTTAAATTTTTATAAAAAGTAGTGTCGCAAAGTACTTTTGCATATGCGACACTTTCGTGATTTCATTTGCAAAAGTGTCATGATTTGTAAAAGTACTTTGCAGCACTATGGCCAAAACAATAGGGAATCTTTGCCACCCTGCTGCAAAAGAATGGTTTGATCTTTTGGGCTGAAATTTGAAGGGAAGAAAGCCAAGATCCCACTGATGTGCTTTTTGATAGTTTTGTAACAAAATATTAGAGGGCTGCAAAGTTACAGTACTCCAAAGTTGATGATTTCTCCCATAGGATAACATAACAGCGTACGCTGTGCCTTTTGGGGCCCGTATCTCGAAAACAGTTCGAGATACAGACTTTTCATCAGAAGAATCTTAGTCCTCCACTAGGGATCTAAGTACAAAACTAGCCTGGAAAGTCATAAATAATATGAGATTTTAAATTTTTTTCTACGTCGTAAGGTTCCTGAGATATAAGGAATTTAGTATTCCAAGTGTCATTTTCTGCTCCGAGGGCCATTATTATGCATACACTCTTTGTATTTACTGTGCTTCTAAATGCACCTTTTTGGGAAAAAAAAAGGGTGTGCGTTTGTGTTACTGTTACCGTTAGCATTTCCGCTTGCGTTTACATTACATTTCTGTCACTGTGTGCGTTACCCTTTGCGTTTGCATTACTGTTACTGTTTGCGGTTCTGTTACCATTTTTGTTTGCATTTACTTTTGCGTCACTATGTGCATTACCATTTACGTTTGCGTACGTGCTTGCATTTGCGTTACTGTTTCCTTTGGCATCATCGTTGGTGTTACCGTAACCATTTGCATTTCCAATTGCGTTACCATTACTGTTTGCGTGTTCATTACTGTTTGCATTTGTGTTTCCATTGGCCTTAGCATTTGCGTTATCGGTGGTGTTTCTGTTGTCGAGTGTGTAACTGTTTCCTTCTTAGTCGCCGCTGCTGTTACCGTTTGCATTTCTGTTTGTGTTTCTGTTACCATTTGCATTTTCATTACCGTTTGTGTTACCGTTTGTGTTTCTGTTGCCGTTTGCGTAACTGATTGCGTTATCATTTCTGTTTTCATTTATGTTTGCGCTTGCATTTCTCTTAACATTTGCGTTATCATTTCCATTTGCATCACCATGTGTGTTACCGTTTGTGCTTGTGTTTGTGTTACTGTTAGTGTTACTATTTTCTTTTACCTCACTGTTGCCATCACTGTTTGCATTAATGTTACTGTTTGTGTTTTTGCATTTGCGCAGTGCAAAACATTATGTTATTGCTATTTTTCTGCACTGTCTTCCATGATGCATAGCACAAACAGTGTGTGGTTGATTGATCTGAAACTTGCCATGAAGAAAGACCTTTGTTCAAGGAACATGACAGTTTTTGTTTGGTGAAACAATGTTATTCTGTTCCAGAGTTACTGCCATTTGAAGTTGGCCCCTCTTACAGTTACAGATTTTTCAGCCACCATGTCCACCATTTTAGTGCATTTTCAGCCGTGATTTCTGCCATTTTGTGGTGGAAGTCTTCTTAAAGGTGCAGAAAAGTAAAAATTGAATATCTCTGGAATGGTTTGGTCTTTTCACATGAAAGTTTGAGGGTGATGAGTGGATGTCCTGTGGATGTGAATAATGCAGTTTACATGTTGAAAAAGTAATTCACTGTGGAGATACTGTGGGTGACACAGTTAACATTCTGTGCATAGCATTCCGCATGGTGCTACTGGCTTGAAATTTATACCATAGGTAGCCCTAGTGGTACAGAGGTGCCTTGCAGTAGTTTGGTGTGTAAAACATTAACAGGTGTGGAATTATGCCTCTCTAACAAATGAAAGTTTGGTTCATTATACTTCAATAACTTCTGAACCGTGTGTCCGATTTGAATGGCATTTGAAATGTACAAAGATTTATAATACATCTTTGCCTGTGTCAATTTTCTCATCACTGGCACTTACAGTTGTAAAAGTGTGCGTGTTACGTTGTTTGCTTCTGGTACTGTGCGACCGTTGAACGGATGTACACACAATTGTGGACACACGGTCTGCTATGGTACGTCTTTTTTTTAACAATTTTTGGTTCCATCAGATATATGGTTCTTGTGCAGCAAAGTGGTAAAAATGTTATTTGTGGCACTCCTGTGCAGTTTCATAGCGCAGCCAGTGTGTGGTTGATTGATCTGAAACTTGCCATGTAGAAAGATCTGTGTTCAGTGAACATGCCAATTTTTGTTTGGTGAAAAAATGTTGTGCTGTTCCAGAGTTACTGACATTTGAAGTTGGCCCCCTTCACAGTTACAGATTTTTCAGCCACCAGGTCCACTATTTTAGTGCATTTGTAGCTGTGGTTTCTGTCATTTTGTGGTGCAATACTTCTTAAAGGTGCAGAAATGTAAAAATTGAATATCTCTGGAATGGTTTGGTCTTTTCACATGAAATTTGGAGGGTGTTGAGTGGATGTCCTGAGGAAGTGAATAATGTAGTTTACATGTTGAAAAAAGTATTCACTGTGGAGATACTGCATGATACAGTTAACATGTTGTTGATAGCATTCTGCATGGTGCTACTGGCTTGAAATTTATAGCATATGTAGCCCTAGTGGTACGGAGGTGCCTTGAAGTGGTTTGGTGTGTAAAACATTAACAGGTGCAGAATTATGCCACTTCAACAAATGAAAATGTGGTTCATTACACTTTAATAACTTCTGAACCATGTGTCTGATTTGCCTGGCATTTGGAATGTACAAAGATTTATAATACATCTTTGACTGTGACAATTTTAGGGTTGCTGGCACTTATGATTGCTGAATTGTGCATGTTACGTTGTTTTCTCGTGGCACTGTGCGACCACTTAACAGATGTACACACAATTCTGGACACATGGTGTGCCATGGTACATGTCTTCATTTACCAATTTTCATTGCAGTCGGTCATACAGTTTTTGAGCAGCAAAGTGAGAAAAAAATCACACGGTGGGAGCACAGGACCCAAACCACCACATTCTATTCACTATTTATAGTGCATTTTCTCAAAAAGAAGGGAAATTCATGGCAAAAAAATCCATTTAATGAATCAGTTAGGTCGTTCCACAGCGACAAAAGTGAGGAAATTCGGTGTTAGGATTGACACCCCTTGCACCCCATGTCAACCCTGTCCCCACCAACAGGCATCGGGGGTATGTTGGGGTCATCGGTCCTAAGTCTCACCCCAGTCTCCTATACTGCACCACCTCAGCTTATTTACATATGGAATGGGGTGAGGGTTAGGGCCAATGACCCCCAACGCACACCCTGATGCCTGTTGGGGACAGGGTGGGCATGGGGTACAAGGGGTGGCCACCCTAACGCCGAATTGCCTCACTTTTGTCACTGTGGAACAACCCTAACTAATTAATTAAACAGAATTTTTTTTTGCCATGAATATATATATATACTGCAGCTTAATGAATAGGCTCATTTGAAAGGTATTTTTGTCCTGAACAACTTTCATACTGATGGGTTATGAGTGACTCCTATACTTTTAGAGATATTTACATTTGTTTGGCTTAACTCCTATTGCATTTATGACTGCCTGATTTCTGAGACGAATATGCTGAGACCAGCACATATGGTTTGTATCTTGTCATGCCTAATTTAACAGCAGATCCTGAAGTTATTCTAGCAATGCAGAACACGTCAATGGAATTCTTTAGTTCTTAATATGAAGGAAAAAAAACAGCTTGAAGCAAAAAGATCTGTTTATTGGGGGCATATTAAATCTTTTCAGGATGGGATCATGTTAGATCTTTTCAGGTAAAAAACAGCAGATTAATTTTAATAATTATTAGCCAGCAATATCTATATGTGAAGCTGACACTGACCAGATAGGGGGAAGAAGGAAGACAGAAGAAAACAATGCTCACACACATAAAGAAGACTTGGCTGTCTATGAAACTTTTAGAAGCAGATGGTTTAAAACATATTAGGCATCTATACTGCATCACTGATTTTTTTCTTTTATTATGTCCTCTTTGGCAGCTTCTACTATTAAAATGCATTAACTGTATAGTTTACTAAATCTTGACATTGGGATAACTCTTAAATGACTCCTAAATATGTTTTAAGTCATTCCTTTTATGGGAGGTCAAAACCTGTGCAAAAGGTCAAATGTTATTTTTTCAGATTTTTTAACAAATTTCCAAAGTAAAAGTTTGGAGAAAAAGCAAAGTATGTACAACTAATCTCCTATGCATTTTCAACTCAGAGGGAAGTTTATATTTGTGCAAATTCAAACCCAAAGTTTATATAGTTTTGTTCTAAAGTTATTTTATTCTAAATCTTATTGGACTGTTGAGTGTTATTTTTTCATATTTTTTTTTACAAATTTCTGAAGTAAAAATGTGGAGAAATACAAAAGTATGTACAACTAATCTCCTATGCATTTTCAACTTGGAGAAAAGTTAATATTTGTGCAAAATCAAACCCAAAGTTTATACAGTTTTTTTCTAAAGTAATTTTATTCTCAGTCTTATTGGACTATTGATTAACTGAGCAAAGAAATGTTTAGATAAAACAAATTGATGACTCCAGGACTGGGAGGTCATTAAAATTGCAAAAGGTCAAATTATGAAACCTTGAATGCACTCATTAAGACCATTCTTCTTAGCATGTAATTATAATGAATTAAATACATTTGAATATAGACCTACATTTATACAACCATTGTGGTACATATTTTTAGGATCAGAGGAATGGTGCAAGGCTACCAAAATTGTGGTGATCTCACTGCTTCAACTCTTCAGTGTGCATGGATCAAACCAAAAAGAGCCATAATAAAAGCTTCTATCTTCTCAAAAAACAATTAGATTTTATTATACTTGATTTAACCTGAAAATACAAAATAGTAATGAGGAAGTAAAACAACCAAGATGAGATTTCAGCCTTCTCCGACCATACATTGAAGCTGAGCCATAATAAAGGTTTCTATCTTCTTCAAAGCAATTATATTTTATTTTGATATAATCAATATTCTGTATCTAAGTAGACACTAGAAAAAAGTTTATTGGGTGTTTGGACACAGGCAAATGTAACAAGACATGGAAGGAAGTTAAAAGAGAGTATCAGTTGTGGGGGCTAGTAACAAGTCAAGGAGCTTGCTTGACCACTCCAATGGGGCCACCCACCAACACTACTGACCGCTGGTGGGCACTGGTAGCAGAGGAGGAGCTGGGCAAGTGCTGTAAGCAGTCAGTGTAGGAGGAGGAGGAGGTGGATAGCAGGCTGCCTGCCATAGTCCAGCTTTTGTTTTAAATCCCTGGTGGTGCCTGAGTGGCTGTAGCAATCATCTGTGCAGCAGCCCTCCATCTCTAGGGATTAAGAGGACTCAGTTTAGCTGTTCTGTTGTATTCAGGCAGGCTCAAGCTCCATTACAGCAACAGGTCTGACTGCAGCCCTGGACCCCCAACTCTGCTTCTTGTACAGGACTGACTACTTGAGAGTGAGGGATCCTCACTGCTTGCAAAAGAAGTAGGAGGGGTAGCAGTTGGTGTTCATTTGTGTGCCAAGGCAGGCAGGGGGTTAGCTGGCTGGGAGGAGTGCCTCTAAGTATAAGAATTGCGTGTGTCCAAACTGTTGTGGATTGCATGGGCATAGGCATGGGGGTGCTCAGGGTGTTCAACCCCTTCCCCCAAATTAATTCAGAAATGTTCAAATTCCTGTATTTTATTTTTGGGTTGGCTCAGTCTTAGCTGTTAAAACACTCAGTGTCTCAGCAGTCTCCATAGCAGCTGCAACACAATGTGCATGCACGGGACCATTGATGGCTAGGGGAGATAGAAACATCAACAGAGAGAGCAAGAGAAGCCTGGTGAGACAGACTAGTATGCATGCTGCTGTGCTGCATCACCTGTTCAGCGCTGAGCAAGTTGTGGTGTCCCATTGACTGTCATCATGGTAGAGTAGGACCGTGTGCTGCTCTTCTCCAGCCTCAATTGAACTGTGGGAGAACTTAAAGCATCGTCTACTACAGAAAGAACAGACCCATCCGGGGCTGAGCTGTGAGTAGCACAAGGCGCATCCTCTTGACTGTGCTGGACACTGGCTGGACTGGTGGTGTGGTCCAAAGAGAAGACAGGAAAGGTCGGGGAAAAATCTGCCCTGGCCTAGTAGCCTGTAATCCTGTCTTGGGAGGGGAGTGACTGTTAAGGCAAGCCAACAGGAGGATAATCAGCAGAAAAGTGGTGAGTGGAGAAAAGAATAAAGATTGATTTAGGGGAGGGAACTTCTCTCATTCAGAGAGGTGGTGAGGGGTATTGGCACCATCTCTCAGGGCAACCATTTCATTACATCTCAACCCCACTGATGTTCTGCCCAACTTGGAGCTTATCATGTGGAGTGGGAATAGGTGTGGAAAGGCAGATGGCTGACTGACTTCTTTGTCTCTGGCTGTTGCAGAGTGCTCCTATGTGCAAAGGTGGAATGGGGTTAGGAGTACTCTCTATATGCAGAGGTGGGATGTTGGTAGAGGAGAAGTGATGCAAATGTGTGGAGGTGTCCCTATGTGTAGGAGTGGGATGGATGGGGAGCAATGCTCCCCATGTTGGGGCAGTGGGATGAAGGGGTAGATTGCTCCCCATGTACCGAGCAGATATGAAGTGTGAGGAAAGCTTCCCATTTGTGGAGGTTGAATGGAGGGGGAGGAGTGCTCCCTATGTGCCAGAGGTAGGATGCAGTGGGAGTAATGCTTTCCATGTGGGGGAGGTGAAATGTAGTGGGAGAAGCACTGGGGGGGCAGGGGATCAGTGCTCACAATGTATGGAGGTGGAGCAATGATACCTGTGTCTGGAGATGGAATGGAGGGAAAAGTGCTCTCCATGTTCAAGTTTATTGTGAAGGGATAACATCCATTGAGCAAGCTCATTTGCAAGGAGGTTCCCTGTAGAAGCAATGATAAATACAATACATGGTGTGAGATACAAAAAGTAAGGACACATAATACAAAGTAAAATAAAGCAATTTTCTTTATATTAGTATATACAATAAGATAGGTAGAAGATAGATAAATAGATATAGAGATAGATAGATAGATAGATAGATAGATAGATAGATAGATAGATAGATAGATAGAGAGATATTGTATTTATAAAAGCACCCATTTCCTTGGACACTGGGCGCTGTACAATACAAACAGCAAACAATATGAAATCATATGCCAAAAATGTATGTAAAATTCAACTAGGAGCAGATTTAAAATGCATCTATTTATCCCACTAACATCAGACAATTAATTAATAAAAGCTTGCTGGAACAGGTAAGTTTTTAGGCCCTTCTTACAGGCTTCTACTGAGGGATCCTCCTTTTAATAGACAGGAAAGGAGTTCTACAGGGTAGACACGGCCACCGAGAATGCCCTGTACCCAGAATGCCTCAATCTAACCCTAGGAACTCCAAGGAGCCCTCCCTGGCAGAATATGTATAATGCTGAATTCAACAAGGATTGAGAGCAAACATGATTACATAAGACACTATGTCCACCATGTGGAAGAGGGCTGGAGAAGGAGAATTGCTCCCCATATGCAAATCCAGAAACAAATGATTTGATACCTTTTATTTACCGTATTTTATTTTATTTACCGTATTTACCAATACGGCACCTACAACATTTTTTTCCCCATATGCAAGGAAGGTATCGAGGGGAAGGAGTGCTCTCTATGTGCAATTGTGTAATGGAGGAGCAGGAGTGGTCCCCATGTGAGGAGGTGAGATGGAGGGGGAGAACAGTCACTTGGGGCCACCATCCTAGACCCCATTCCAGCCTGTGTGTGAAACTGTTTGAAATGGGGACAGTTTATGATGGTGCAGATGTGCAACCATATCTCTTCTCTGGCTGCTGTAAAGTATTGGGTTGACAGATGGGGTGCAAGAATGGACACCAGTTACACAGGAGCACCCACTGTATCCTGCTCACCCACCCACCCACCCAGCAGAGTGGGAACAGTTGTGGAGGGGCAGATACCGGATCCACATTTTTGTATCTCAGTACCTCAGAGTGCTCTCCATGGGCAGAGCAAGTTAGGTGGGAGAGCCTCTGGCTGAAGCAGAGTGTTCTGCAAGTGTAGTGATGTGGCATAGGGTGAGGAAGTGCCAGTCATGCAAAGCCCAATTCAACCTTCATGCTAGCCCTATTGGAGCATGGATGGATATGAAGGGACAGATGTGCAACTTGCATCTCTATCCATGGCCACTGCAGGGTGCTACCCTTGTGGAGGTGGGATGGGGTGATGGGGCATCATTCTCCCAGAGTCACCTGCCTGTAGTTCCCCCAATGCCAGTTCTAGCTTTCATGAAACTCAAATGGGTGAAGGTGGATAGATGTGTGAACCACATCTGTCATTGGCTCCTGCAGAGTATTCCTCACATGCAGGAGCTGGAATGGAAAGAGAAAATGCTTCACATGTGCAGAGATGTGGAATGGTGTGCTGGGAGCCAATGGCCTCAGGTCACCCAATAGATCTGGACCACAGTCCCATTTCCACCCACCTGGACCCCACCAGGCTAGATGGAAACAGATGTGGTGTGGCAAATGTGTAACTCACATTTCTGTCTCTGGCTGGGGCAGCCAATGTGCAGTGGTGGGACTGTTGTGGAGGGGGCACCAATCATCAACTTCTGCTGGGCAACAGTCTACTATTTGCCTTGCGCTACCCACCTGGAGGTCACCTTGTCACTGTGCCAACCTGTGTGGAGTGGGATGGGTGTGGAGGGGAAGATGAGTAACCTATATCAGTCTCTGGCTACTGCAGATTGTTTCATATGTGCTGGTGTGAGCGGGACATGTAGGGGGCAGCAACTACCCAGGGGTGCCCATCCAGTGCCCACCCTACACTGTGCTAGTCAAGGTGAAGAGACAGATATGTTACCCACATATTTATCTCTGTCTCTGTCTGGGTACTCCTCTTGTGCAGTGGTGGAATAGATGCACCAAGTTTGTCTTACACTGTGCCTCTCCTGGTCTCTCTCTCTCTCTCTCTCTCTTCGTCTCTTTCTCTCTCTGTCTCTGACCTCCGCTCTCCCACAGTGAAAGGAAAACTCTGCAGCACTGCTCTCTTTCCCAGTCACAACACTCTTGCTGACACTTTCTCTGCCTTTCTATTGTTCTGTCCACTTCCACTAGGCTTCAGAAAGACAAACAGAGAGTCAGAATGAAAAGCAAGGTTCTGGAAGAGTTAGTGGCAATAAAATGGATGGCAACCAAGCTCGGGTGCACACTGTACTCCCCTTTTCTGTTTTAAGAGGGGTGGGCACCATCTCTGACTGGAACAGATTGGCCCTGCACATATATGCCCCACGGGAAGTGGCTGTTACTGTTACTGTGTCTGTCTCAGGGGGTAAGGGTGGGAGTGGGGGGGAGTAGACACTGCTAGAGGAAGGGCCACCCATTGAAATGAATGTTTGTTCAGTTGCAGGTCTGGGAGCCACCGGTCATTATGGTTATGGTCATTACATTGCACTGCTCCTAATTTCACACTGCCAAGGTGGTGCTGCAATAGTGACAGTCTGTCACCTGGTGATCACTCTCATTCCACTTACTCACCACATCTCAGCATGTTGCTGTCACTGTTTGGAGTCTCTCACTCAAACTCTGTCCCTGACACTGGTGCCACTCACCATCTCTTTTGATCCTGTGCTCTCTTTCAGGGGGGCACTGCTGACTCTCCTTCTCAGTGTTTGTACCTGCAGCCCGTGTCTCTCTCTCTCTCTCTTTCCACAGTCCAGGGTTAAGCTACAGCTCTGCAGGCAATGCTGCCTGACTTCTCAGCACTCTCACTCCAATCCACAGGGTGGGTCAGTGGTTACCATCACAGAGAGCAATGCTCAGGCTGGGCATTGTGGCAAAGATGAAGCACTAGAGAGAGAGGAGCTCAGGGACAAGAACATGCACTCTCATTCACACAGAGACACAAACAAGTTCAACACCGACATCTGTCGGGGAAGGATAAATTATATTTATTTGTTCTTTACTGCTCATGGCACAGAGAGAGGGGGATGCTGTGTATGATTGGGTACCCAGCCATCTGCAGTGTGGGGGGGGGACAAACAGTAAGATCAGTAAGGGCATGAATGAAAGAAATTAAGTTCTCTCATTGGAGCACTTCATTTCTTTCAACTAGAGAATGGTTTCCAGTTGTGAAACTGTGAGTAGTGTCACAGTCTGGTTGCATGCTCATTGGTCTGTCAGGGACAAGTCCACTGTAGATTGTTGTGCATTGAACTCATCCCTGACACACCTCTGAAATGTCATTCTACCACAAGATGTTTCTTGCACGTGCACAAGGAAACATAAAAAACTATAAAGATAAAGAATTTACTCATTTGAAAGGCTTTTTTGCCCTAAACACAAAAATGTAAAATAATGCACTTGGACACAGAAATTCAAGGGCAGAGAACAAATGTGTGGAGTGGTATTGACAACATTAAGAAAGCACACATTAAGAAAAAACAGCTTTTACATACAGTTGATTACTGTTTAATAATATTATGCATCTATGGTGGCCACTGTATATCTGATGTAAGCCCATAATCACATTCCTCACTTGAAGCAAAATGGGGGGTAGAGGCCACAACTGACTCCTTATTTTTGTGTTAAAGGGGTCAGTTTCTTTACTGCAAAAACAAGGAAAGGCATCATTTCTAAAATGTGCAGATGAGCACAGGGACCACTTTTTTCAGAGCTTGCCACCACCGGCAGCTGTCACTTCAAGTCTGCTACTACCCCCACCTAATACAATCAGGGGAAAACCAGAAGTAGTCTACAAGCACAGAGATCAATATGGATAAGGCACATTTGCCAGAAATCACTGCTTAGAAAAGATTGAGAAAGTGTGATGACGAGCAAGTCCCAGACCAGATCTCTAGTTTGTTAATAGACTCCTCCTGAGTCTGACTTTTATGGCTGTGTGGGCCAAGTTCCATGGATGTTATGCCATAATCAGATTTCTATAAGAGCACTGTGGAAGCATGTAACTGGACCGCTGTCTGATGAGCTGCCACAAAGCTCTGACATAGTTTCCAGTGATTCTATTTATGCAGCCCTTCCCCTCCATGGGCTGCATAAACATACCCACTTCCTAGCACATTACGTTATCATTCTGCAACTGCAGCAGTGATGGCCACCATGTGTAATATGGTGACATTGACTTAAACTGTGCATGCATGACTATTGTGCTTACATAGTTATGTCAGCACCACCATGTTGAGCAGGGCTGACTACAGAGCAAACTACTCATGTCCGAGCACCACACATGCACAGTACTGTAATAGCTTCAGTATTACTTATAGCTGCAGCAAAAGCACTATATATTCTTTGTCAAGCTCTTGCCACTGCTAAAAGCTCTCCACAGCCATATTGGCTGTGACCAAAGCTTGTTTAAAATGAAACTGTAAAAGGAAAATGATCCCTCACCAATCTGGCTTCCCACACACCCCACCCTGACCCCTTACTCAGCACCCACCACTCAACACTGACCCCCTACTCAGTACCCACCACCCCACACACCCTCACTCATCTGAACATGTCCTACTGCATAGATCCACTCTCCAATCAAAGACACTTTTGCTGTTGGAACCAGTAACTGTGATATAAGATAAAGTCTGGTTTAATGTATTTCAAAGAGTTTTTAACTTTTACTAATAACTTTGTCATTTTTTTAATATTATCAGTCACCACATTTTCAACATGATCTTTCTGAGACCCCAGTAGGTGAAATTTTTCAAATCTATCCTAAAGCTAACTTTGCAGGCACTGTACAAAATTACCTTTTGAGCAGGAATTGAAAATTTTCACCAACTGGGTTCATGAGGTGGGGTCGTAAAAAGGCTATGTTGAAAGTTTGGTGTAACAATACTGTAAAATAATGAAGCTATAAGTGAACGGTGAAATATTTCAATGTTCACTCATAACTTCCCTAATTTTCAGTATTTTCCCACTTTTGGGAACCCACCTCATGAACAGGGTAGGTGGAATTTTTTCAAATCCATCCTGAAAGATAATTTTGTGGTCAATGTGTGAAATCATCTTTTTGTACAGGAACTGAAAATTTTCACCGACAGGACTAATGAGGTGATGTCATAAGAAAGCTATGTAAAAATAGGGTGAAATGACCAAATTATGACTAAACATTGAAATATTTCAACATTTGATTATAACTTAGCTCATGTTTAATATTTTCTCCACCAAACCTTCGACAAGGCATTTTTTGGAAATTACATCATGAACAAATCAGCTGAAATGTTTTAAATCCAGCCCAAGAGGTAATTTGCAGGCACTCCCTTAAGTCTCATTTTAGGTGAGATTTGAATATTTTCATCTATCGGGTTCATGAGGTAGAGTCATAAGAAGACCGTACTGAAAGTATGGTGTTAAAAAATATGGTACAATGGCTAAGTTATGAGTGAATATTGAACTGTTTTAACATTTACTCATAACTTCACTAACTTTCAATATTTTGATTCCAGACACTTATCACTGACATTTTTTTCATTCCTCCTCATAAATGTGACAGGTGCCATTTTTAAAATCCTGTATGAGACATATTTTCCCACTTGTGGTGGAAAATGATGTTCCACCCAGCATTCTGTAACTAGCATGTGACAAGTTTATAAGGGAGAGTTATAAATGACTATCTTGAAAATGTGGGGGTCAAAACAAAACAAAAAAACTATTAATAAACATCATATGTACTTCCAGTCTTTACCCCAGTGGTTAGTGCTTTGTGATCCAGTCTCAGTTAGCAGAGTTTGGGGTGAGCTCCAGTGAGCCAGTTGGATGGTCCAAAGCTGGAGAGATTGCATTGTTATGTGACAGCACCACCCCCAGCCTAGTAAGGGAAGGTGGAGGGTTACCTGAATGGGCCCTAGTACTATATCAATCAATCAATCAAAATCTTTATTTATTCAGATGGTCATCACTGAGCAATGCTCATTTGCAATATGGACCTGGGTGGAACATAATCACATCTTTATACAAGGCAACACAAGTATTTACATTCAGGAGGAAAGAGGTACACATATAATACAGGGCATAAATAAGATATGATAACACATAAGTTCATACAAGCTTGGAATAGTATGGGCAAGATACAAGGTGCAGAAGGCATGTACATACACAAAAGTAACTACAAGCAGCAAGGAGAGCAGGGTTAACTAATATAGTGGAAAGGAATACAGTAGGGCAGCAGAGGGGATCAAAGAGAGAGGGGGAAGGACTAGGAGGGTGGCAAGTATAGAACAGGGTAGGGGAAGAAAGGAGTGCTGGGGTAGAAGCAGGGAATGAAGTAGAAACACTGGGGACACAGGATAGAGAAGGGAAGGGGCTGGAAGTTTGTCTCAACCAGAGGGTAAGGAAAGCTCCTACCCAAAGAAGGAAGACTGGGAGAGAGGTTGGGACGTAGCATCAATAAGGCAGGGAATCTAGTAGATAGGACAACTATGTCTTGGGGGAGGCAAAGCTAAAATGGCGGTGGCTTACGGGCAGGTCTGTGCAGTAAAGGGCACCAGGGTAGACACTGGTACAGATCCTGGATGCATAAAGCAGTTACACATTTCTTTGATTGTGTGGGAATATAATGTCTTGAATGCAGTCAGACAGACAGACAAGAGTGCCCAATTTGAGAGTTTTTTGCAGATTGTTCCATAAGGTAGGCAGCACAAAGCTCATGGCTGCTCTGCCAAAGCGAGATTTTGCCTTAGACACTTTAAGTGTGATAAATGAGTAGCTTCTTAGTGCATAATTCCCTATTTCACTTAGGGGTAGACAGCAGGAGATATAATGAGGCAGTTTTTTAGAGATTGCTCTAAAGGTTCAAAGTGCGGCATTTCAATGACGCCTAAACTTGAGGGAGGTTCACCCCATGGCTGTATACAGTGCACAGTGATGCATGGCAAAAGGAAGTCCCTTGATTTTTTGCCAAGTAGGAGCTGGGACACTGGCTGTAAAGGAAATATGCATAATCAACCAGCGATAGAAAAGTTAATTGGACCAACCATAGCTTGGCATCTCTGTTGAGAAATCAGTTGATTCTAAAGAAGAGTGCTAACCTCTATTGGAGTTTTTTTTAGCAAGTCCTCAGTCTGTTCAATGAAGGAGAGTCTGTGGTCTATCCATACTTCCAGGTACTTAAATTTTGTAACAAATTCTAATTTTTCTCCTAGGATTGTGGTAATTTAGAGAACCGACCCACTGGACATCGGGTTTGTTGCATGGATAAATGGGGAGAAGAGCATCACTTTTGTTTTTTTTACCATTGAGAAGGAACTGTTTATGTATTAGTTGGCTTTGCAAAAGATTGAATTCAGATTGGAGGTCATTGCAGGTAGCTTCAGGCGCTGGTCGACTTACATAGAGGACTGTATCATCTACAAACAGATGAATGCTGGCACTTTTAATGCAGCAGTCAATATTGTTAATCTAGATTGGAAATAGAAGGGGATCTAATATAGATCCCTGAGGCATCCCTCTTTGGAGAGGTTTAAGAGGAGACATATCTCCTTTGGCTTTTACTTGCTGGAGACGCCCTGTTAGATAGTCAGTAAACCAGTGTGGGGGGGAGGAGGAGTCCACACCTATAGTTCATAAGGAGGAAAGGAGAAGGTTATGGTTGATGGTGTCAAAGGCCTTGCCTAGATCCAGGAAAACAGCACCAATAAAGTTTCTGTAATCAAGATCATGCTGTCAATCATTGGTTACTTTAGTAAGGGCCGTGATAGTGCTATGTTGAGCTCTGAATCCCGACTGCATAGGATTTAATGAATTCATTGTTCCAAGGTAAGATCTTAGCTGTGCATATACAATTTTCTCCAGACATTTGGACACAACTGGGAGGAGAGAAATTGCCCTATAATTGTTGAGATCACAGGGGTCACCTGATTTGAACAGAGGGATGACATGTGCTGTCTTCCATACAGGTGGCAAAATACCCTGAGACAAAGATAAATTAAATAGGTGGGTAATAGCATATTTCTCGACAAATCCATTCCCACCCCACAATCTCATCCCAAAGTGGTAGCTACCCTGAACACATTGATGTCTGAATGGGGGCTGGGGGACCCATGGAGGGTTAGACATCCACAGGGATGCGACTACACTTTCTATTCCAATGTGCATGGTACTCATAGTAGACTAGATTTCTGGTTAGTTAACCATGTTGCCATGCCAGGTGTGAGTAATGCAGCTATAGGGAACATTCTGATATCTGATCACGTCCCAGTTGTAATCACCTTTACCCTGCCAGGCCAAAGCCCTCCATCCACTAGATGGAAATGCAATCCCCTCTTGCTGCAAGATGCAGCATTTAGAGAATACATAAAGGAGGAAACGCGCCAATATTTTGCCCTTAATACCCCCGGAGAGACAAAAGCGACAACGATATGGGAAGTCTTTAAGGCCATCCTAAGCGGGAGAGTCATATCTTACGCAGCTGCCAAACATAAGGAGCATGCGCAACATCTTCAAGATCTGCAGGATCAGTTAGCAAAGCTGGAAGCACAATTTAAGGTCTCACCTCAGAATCCACTAAATTCCCCATTGCTAGCCCCTATCACAGGTCTAAAATACCAGATTAACATGCTGTTAAACAGGAAAGTGGAGTGGCAGATGACCCGGGTGAAACACAAGGTATGAGAAGCTGGGGACAAAGGTGGGAAACTACTCGCCTACTATCTGAGGAAGCAGCAGACTTCCTCCAGAATCCTGGCATTGAGAAACAAGAAGGGAGAACTACTCATGGCTCCTAAGTCCATCAACATGAAGATGCAAAATTTTTATTGGGAGCTTTACCAATCCCAAAACGTACTCTCAGGTGACGACCTGTCTCTCTGACTAAACAATCTATGCCAGGGTGCTCAGCTCCCCCAACTCTCAGAGGGCCAGCAGTGTGAGTTAGATGCCCCCATTACATCGGAGGAACTTTGAGTAGCTCTGTCTCACATGTCAAAGGTTAAGGCGCCGGGACCAGACGGGGTCTCAGTAGAGCTATACCAACTGCTCCAAGAGCATATTACTGAGCCACTATTGCAAGCATTGCAAGAAGCTCAGAAAGATACCCTCCTCCCCCTGACCATGCGGGAGGCTTTAATAACTCATCCCCCAAAAAATCATCTGATGTCCTCCTTTGTGCAAATTTTTGACCCATTTCCCTTCTCCCCATGGACACCAAACTGCTAGCTAAAATTTTAGTGAACAGATTGGCCCCGATCCTGCCCACCATTATCCACCCATCACAGACAGGTTTTATGAAGGGAAAATCAAGTGCAGATAATCTGCGGCTTGTTTTGAACCTTAAGTGGCTGGCAATGCAGTCTAAAACTCCTATGGCTGCCTTGGCAATAGACTTCGCTAAAGCTTTCGATTCCCTTAAATGGGTGTTTCTTCATAGAGTTCTTACACTGTATGGTTTCGGGGCAGACTTTTGCTCCTGGATCTCCTCCTTGTACCACTCCCCCTCTGCTAGAGTGGTCACTAATAAAGATACTTCCTTCCCCTCTCCACTACAAAGAGGCACCCATCAGGGTTGCCCTCTTTCCCCTCTTCTTTTTCTGATCACCTTGGATCCCCTTATTCGTAAACTTGTCAACTCCCCTAGTATAACAGGCATCCCTATAAAAGGTTTGATGTACTTGGTCAATGCATATGCGGACGACATGCTCGTTACGCTCTCTGATCCCCAATCCTCTGTTACTGCACTCTTAATAATTCTCAGGAGTTTGCATGTTTATTGGGGCTCACAGTAAATCAGAAGAAAAACATTTTGTCCCCCCTGAATGATGCCTGTACCAAATCCTGTCTTATAGGTACTGATATTACTTGGGCCCCACAAGGATTCCCTTATTTTGGGGTTTTTATTACTAAGTTGTGGAAAGATTTAGAGCCCTCAAACTTTTCCCCCTGTTGACCTCATTGATGGCAGAGGTCCGGTGGTGGATAAAGCTCCGGCTCATGCTCAAAGGCAAGATCGAAGCTATTAGAATGTTTTTGTTTTCTAGGGTGTCATATTTACTGAATAATCTCCCTGTTCTCTTGACCTCAAGGCTGTTCAAGACTATAGATAACCTAGTTGCTTTTTTTCTATGGGAAGGAAAACCCCCAAGATGGGGGCGGTTGAAACTCTGTGCACATTGGACTAGAGGTGGGCTCGGTCTTTCTCGGTTTGAGGGGCATCATCTGGCCTTCAGAATGGCCCAAGCTACAGCTTGATTTACTCCCTCCCTCCCTCACTCCCCCCCCACAGTGGGTAGCATTAGAGGCCTCTTTGTCAGTAGATAATCCCCTGTTCTGCCTGCTCTATGGTGGGAAGAAAGTGGCGAGGGGACTTACACCAATTATGAAGGAAACGTGTAGAGCATGGTGAAGGGTGATGGCAGTCACCGGGGTCTCAAAGTCAGGTCACCACCCCCCGATTAGATATGCCCTGCTATGGAATAACCACCTTATCATAGTTGATCATAAACCACTCTTTTGGCCCCATTGGGCAGCAAAGGGCATTTGTGTGATAGGGGACCTGCTACTTCCAAATTCCTTGGTGTTAATGTCCTTTGAGCAGATTAAGGATAGATTTGGGGTAGGACTGGTAGATATTTGGAGGTTTCTACAGTTGAGGAGCACCTCTCCTCTCTTCTTAAAACTTCTCCAACACAGAACTTCTGGGGCTGTCTGGAAGGTCTGCACCTACCCAGGAAGGGTCAGGGACTAGTGAGTACTATATTTAAAACAATCAGAGATGCCCAACTAGATGGTACCCTGGTTAGTAAGACTGCCTTGGAAAAAGACCTCCTCCACCCAATATCCCTGCAACAATGGTCGTTGTGCATTAGATCAACTCACACAGCCTATGAGGACTCTAAGAGTCAATTAATACAGTTGAAGATACTTCTGAGGTGGTATAAAACCCCAGCAGTACTGCATGGGCAGAAGATCTCACCGCACGACCAGTGTTGGCAGTGCCAGTCTTCTCCTGCTCACTTGCTTCATATCCTATGGACTTGTCCGACCTTGTCAACCTTCTGGACGCTAGTCCTAGGGGACTGCTCCAGGATAATTGGTAAACCAATCCAGATTCATAATCACTCTCTCCTATTAGGAGATACTTCGGCTCTACATCCACTCTCTACCTCCAGTGCAGCATGGGTTCTAGTGACTTTGATGGAAGCCAAAAGGGCCATTCTGATGCATTGGAGGCAGCCAACTCCCCCAACAGTTCTGCAGTGGTGCTCTGCCATGTTCAGGCTGGCTAATTTTGAGAAGCTCTCAGCGGTTGCCGAGGGCCGACTAGACAAGTACTACAAGAAATGGGGAGCCTATCTGCACTCTGACATCTGCTCGGTGACACCCCCGCCATTCCAAAATTCCCCCTGAACATAGTTGTTGACATAGCCATTGGTATAACCTGCTTATAGTAAACTTCAGGCATTTGTGGTTGTGTGGTTTTGTCCCTGCTAATAATTCACACTGTTTTTAATCTCTATTGTTATGTATTTTCTGAACCTATCGATGGTCGTATTGACTCTGCCTGTTTTAACTTGATGGGCAACTTTGCCTAAACCCTTTTAGCGGTCTTAGGGTGTAGCTGCTAGACAGTAGAGGCGTATACTAGTTGATGGCGGAGGGTCATGCCTCGAAACCCTGTCACTAAGCTGCCGAATTTTGCTGGTTTAGGCAGAGGGGTGCCTCTTTATTGTGTGAGCCCCATTCCATCTAGTTCGAGAGGGCCTGCACTATGCATCCTTCATTAGAAGAACCTGTTTATAGAATATTATAAGTGTTCTATGTTTAAAGATAGTCTGTTTTGTCCTGAAGAAAAGATGTGTTTGTATTGAGCATGTATGGCTAGGTTTGTACATATGATGATGTATGAAGGCCATCTTGCACGGATCTGGATAACTGATAATCTCAATAAAATTTTACATGTTAAAAAAAAATAGGTGGGTAATAGGGATGGCTAGGACATGATGGGCAATCTTTATGAAATATGGGTCTAAAGTGTTGGCACCAGCACTTTTTCTGATGTCCTGCTGTAACAAGAGGTCCTCGACCTCTTTTAGTGAAACAGGTTGAAGCGTAAATAGCAAGGAAATGGCCAAGGATTCAGAAAGGTAGTTGTCTGCCTGGGAGCCTATATAGTGAAGATAACTCTTCTTTTTGCATAGCGGTCTGCATCACTGCACCCATTAGTGTCAGAGGGCACTGTGCTTCGGCTGAGATGGAATCTTTGCCCTGTGCATCTGTATCTGCAGCCACATGGAAGTGCTGGGTCCTGATGGTACTGTGCTTCCACAGTCCACTAGACAGTATGATAATTTCTTGACATTTGTTGCTGCACGTAGGTGGCTGGAGTTTTTCCTTGGAGCAGGGCCCAGCGGGCCATGTGCATATGCATCTGTATCTGAGGATAAATGAGGTCACAATTCCACTACCTCAAAAGGAAAGAGAATTCCTTACAAAACAAAACTGCATTAATGCACTGGATAGGGTTCAACTTAATGCCACAATAGCAGGGAAATGTGGTGTTTGGGTTTCCAGCACTAACATCTCACCCACCTGAGCAGAAAAAGGATAAGACTACACATGCAACCACAGATAGCGATCATCAGGTAAGACAAACAATGTACCACTGTTTCAAGATGACACAAATGCAGTAGCACTGATGTGCTACCTTCTTGGATTATATCTGTGGCTGCATAAGCATTGGCCCCAGATGGGCCTGTGCTTATGCAGCCCCACCTGTGATTGTATATCATAGAACATGCATGAGTGTGTGTGTCTGTGTGTGGCTGCAGAAGCACTGGTGCCATGGGGACCTGCATTTCTACAGACAGAAGGCCTCATGTGGCCTGCACCTCTGCAGCCACTGGTACTCATGAGGTACCTCACTAGACAGCACGATCCAGTAGTGCATAGTTTTCTATTAGCAACTGCATAACTGAAAATTTGATACCCACTTGAACAGTTTCTAGATTCACTGCTGAAACCATTATATGCACATTGCAACAGTAGTTCCATCTGCATAACTGTAGGCCCCAGAAGGGCCTGCCCTTCTGGAGTCAGACGTTGGTGTGTATGTCTAACACCTATGGCTGAAGACACACAGCCCCCCCCCCAGGCCTGCACTTCTCCAGACAAACATACTGTTACAATATGGTATCATGGATTTTGTGGTGCCTGCACATCTGGAGCCAGAAGTCAGTGTGTATGTCTTACACCTGTAGCTAAGGAGGTACAGGAAGAAGCATGCTGCAATTTTGGTATCATGGATTTTATGGCAGCACCTGCACATCTACAGCCAGAGGTCGGTGTGTATTTCTTTACACCTGTGGCTACAGAAGGGCAGGCCCATCAAGTGAGCATGTTTTACATTGTGAAAGAGTACCTTGGGCTACAGAAGCACAGGCTCCATAGGGGTCTGTACTTCTTCAGAAACATTGTAACATAGACTTTGATGGCAGATAAGGACTGCTTGGCCCACCTAGTCTGCCAATTTCCCTACCTATTGGATAAGCTTCAGACCTTAGTTAACCAACAGCCTACTTCCTCATAGCCCCTTCTAGAATTGCCTTATGTTGGTCCCATGCATTCTTGAATTCACCCACTGTATGTGACCCCATGACCCCCTTGGGAAGGCTATTCCATGCATCCACCACACTCTCCAAGAAGAAAGAGTTCTGGTAATTTGGATATCAGGGATCTGTATCTGTGGCTGTAGAAGCAGGTGTTGTGATTTGAGTATCGTTGATTTCTATCTGCAGTGACAAGTAAGTGTGTATGACTTGTGGTGTGCAAGCCACATATACACATCTACAAAGGTAGCACATCAGTGTTACTTAATTTGTAATATCTGGAAACAGCTGTATGTTGCTTGTCTTACCTGATGATGGATGTCTGTGGTAGTTTGCATGGTCTTGTCCTTTTGCTGCTTGGGGTAGGGAGGAGTTGGGGTTGGAAACCCAAACACCTGTATCTCTACTTTTGTGGCATTAAGTTGAAGCCTAACTGGTTCAGTAATGCAGTTTTGGCAAAGAATATATATATATATATATATTCTTTGCCAAAACTGCGATTGCAGTGCACCAGTTGTAATTCAACTTAATGCCAACTAGGCACATTTGCATAGGTTTCCAACCCTAACTCTCCTTCCCCCCAAGCAGCAAAAGGACAAGACCACACAAGCAACCACAGGCAGCCATCATAAGGTAAGACAAACAACATACAACTGTTTCCACATGAATACACGAAAGTGCAGGCAGAAAATTGCCCATACGTCTATCAAGTGTGCCTGGGTGTGCATCTCACAGTTTACTTCTCCTGCATCTGCCAACTCCCCCATTCCCTTTCCATCATCCTCTTCCCCCAAACTAGCCTTCCAAACTTCCAGACTTTCAGATGACACAAATGCAGTAGCTCTTATGTGCTCCTTTGTGGTGTTGTAGCTATGGCTGCAAAAGCACAGGCCCCACAAGGGCCTGTGCTTATGCTGTCAAACCTGTGTATGAACAGTATGTCATGCAGGTTGCATAAGGACATGTGACTGCAGAAATGCAGGCCCCATGGGGGCATGTGCCTGTGCATCCAGAGGTATTCATTCACACTGTGCAAGGTACCTTGCTAGATAATATTACCCATTAGTGCATGGTTTTCTATATGCAGCTGCATAACTGAAGAACAGCTACTACCTTGGTACAATTTCTTGATCTGCTTTTGAAATCATGATATACATTCTGTAACAGTACTTCTGTATGTGTAGCTGCAGGCCCCACAAGTGCCTCTCCTTCTGGAGTAAGAAGTCATTATGCATATCTTACATCTGTAGCTGAAGAGGCACAGGCAGAAGTAAATGTTGCAATTTTTGTATCTGGGATTTTGTGGCACCTGGATTTCTACAGCCAGAGGTCATTGTGTATGTCTTTTCACCTGTAGCTACAGAAGTGCAGGCACATCAAGTGTGTGTACTGTGCTATGTCTTACAGTGTCCATGATTACCTTAGGTTACAGATGGGGACTACACTTCTGCAGACAAAAGAGCTCTTGTAATTTGAGAATTGTGGATTTGTATCTTGATGCAGGGCCCTGTTCTTCTGTACTCAAAAGCAATCTTGTGATTTGAGCATTGTGTATTTCTATATGCAGTGACAAGTGAGTGTGTATGTCTTGCAGTTGTGCATGCTGAAGATACAAATCCATGAAGGTAGCACATCAGTGCTACTGCATTTAGGTGATCTTGAAACAGTTGTATCTTGTTTGTCTTACCTGAAGATGGCTGTCTGTCGTTGCCTGCGTAGTCTTGTTCTTTTGCTGCTTTGGGGTGTTGGTGGGAAGTTAGGGTTCTTAACCCTAACTGGTGCATTAATACAGTTTTATGAAAATTATTTCCTTTCTTTTTGAGATAGTAGGGACCTGCTGAACATGTGCGGATGCACAGGGCCCTCTGGGCCCTGTAACAATTGAAGTCTATATCAGTCTACGGAAATCAAGAATTCATGTGGATGTCTGGTGGGCTGCAGATGTGTTCAGAATTTTCTTTCTTTTTGCAATAGTGGAATCATAGCCTCATTCATGCAGGTCCCTTTACAGCCTGCATGAACAAATGCAGAAGTGCAGGACCCTCTGGGCCCTGTGCCAAGAGAAGATTCTGTCTACCTACAGAAGTGTAGGGCCCTGCAGGCCATGCATTACCTTGTAGCAATGAATGTCAAGAATTCATGGGGGTTTTCTGGTGGGCTGCAGAAGCATGGGGCCATCTGGGCCCTGCACTTCCTTGTTGCCAGAGATACAGATGCATAGGGCAAGAAGTTTCTCAATTAGCTGAAGCAAGGAGTACTCTAGTGCCCATAGGTGCAGAGGTGCAGTTCCCTATGCCTAAGCATTCTCTTTACTATATGCTACTTGGGCCCATGCAGGCAACCCTGCACCTTCCCCTCCCAGGCTGGTAGGTGATGTTGCAAGACAGTGCCATCCCCCAGGCTTGTCCCATCCTGATTGCTCACAAAGCTCACCCCCAAACATAGCTCACTGGGAGGAATCACAAAGCACTACCCACAATCTTTCTTCAAAATTATAATGTATTTTAAATTTTGACCCCAAATTTTCAAGCTAGTCATTTTATAACACCCCATTATAAACATAACATGTGGTACTTATAGTGCAGCATCCAAAATGTCCTCATCCAGGATTTTAAAAATGATACCTGTCACATTTATGAGGCCTTGAGGCAATGCTAAAAGATTGGAGTCAAATATTGAAATTTATCAAAGTTCTGAGTCAACATTGAAATATTTTAATGTTCATTAACAAGTTGGTCATTTTACAATGTTTTTCCACAAAATTTTCAAAATAGTCTTCTTATGACCTTAACTGCTGAACACGGAAGATGACAATTTTCAAACCCTGCCCAAAGCATGATTATGTGAAGCGACTACAAAATCACCTTGAGGCACAGATTTGAAAATTTCACCTGTGTTGTCCATCAGAGGGAGTCCTAAAAAGGCCATATTGAATGTCTGGTGGAAAAATGTTGTACAACAGAAAAGTTATGAGTGAACGTTGAAATATTTCAATGTTCACTCATAACTTGATCATTTTACCATATTTTTCCATCAAATTTTCAACATAGTCTTCTTATGACCCCACCTCATCAACCCAGCAGGTGGAAATTTTCAAATCCTGTCCATAATGTGATTTCATGGAGTGCCTGTGAAAGAAGCTTCAGTATGGACTTGAAAAATTTCACTTGCGTTGTTCAAGGAGTGGGGTCCCATAAAGACCATGTTGCAAGTTTGGTGGAAAAATATTGAAAATCACCAAAGTTATTAGTGAATACTGAAATATTTCAATGTTCACTGGTCATTTTACCATATTTTGCCACCATATTTTCAACATAGTCTTGTTATGACCCCACCTCATGAACCCAGTAGGTGGACATTTTTACATCTTGCTGAACATGTGATTTTTTGGAACAACTGTGAAATCATCTTTTGGCACAGATTTAAAAAATGTAATATGTGTGTTCATGAGGTACAGTCTTATAAAGGCCATGTTGAACATTTGATGGAAAAATATTGAAACTCAGTGAAGTTATGAGTGAACGTTGCAATATTTTAATGTTCACTCATAACTTGGTCATTTGACCATGTTTTACCAAATGTTCAACACAGTCTTCTTATGACCCCACCTCCTGAACCTGGCAGGTAGAAATGCTAAAATCCCGGCCAATATGCAATTTTGCAGAGCAGCTGTGAAATCACCTTTTAGCATGGATTTAAACAATTTCTCCTGGGTTGTCTATTAGATGGCTTTCCATAAAGGTCATGTTGAAAGCTTCATAGAACACTACTGAAAAATCAGCCAAGTTATGAGTGAATGTTGAAATATTTCAATGTTCACTCATATCCTGGTCATTTTACTATATTGTTCCACCAGAGTTTTAACACTGTCTTCTTACTACGCCTCCTCATGAACCCAGTAGGTGAAAGTTTTCAAATCCCGCCCAAGGATGATTTCACAGAGTTAACTTAAAAATCACCTTTTGGGATGGATTTGAAAAATGTCAGCCACCTTGTTCATGAGGTGGGGTCCCAGAAAGGCCATGTTAAAATTTGGTGTAAGAATATTTAAAAATGACAAAGTTATGAGTAAAAGTTCAAAATGCATTGAAATCCATTAACTGGACTGGACTTGACACTGGGGCAAGGTAGCAACTTAAAAAAATGATTGGAGTCAACGGATGTAAAATACTGCATAACTCGAAAAAAATCAGACTAACAGTCAGCTGGTTAAACAAACACCTCAAGCTATAGATACCATTAAAATATAATCTATCAATAAAAAGTTAAAAATATAGCAGCACCATACCCCTATTGTGTGCCAGCATTTCATGTAATATGTATGCTTTTTTCCAAGGCCCCAAAAAAACCTTGTTGACAATTTGGTGCAAAAATATTTAAAGTTCTGAGTAGAAGTGGCTGGCAGTATAGCCTAGAGGTTAAAGTAATGAGCTGTGAATGAGTTTGGTACATCCAGCAGACAGGGGTTTGATTCCCACAACCTCCACTTGTGTACTGTGTGACTCTGAGCAAGACACTTAGCCTCCCCAGTGCTCCCAGATCTCCCCTGAAAGCAAGCACTTGTGCCTAGTGGGCCTTACCTGGTTACCAAATACTAAAATAAGTTGAACTGGTGAATGAATGCTAACTTTACAGTTCATAATCATTCTTAAATATAGAGGGTATTTTCCCCCATAGCTCCAGTCAGTGTCCTAAGTGGGCACATGTTAAGCTTCTGAGCTTTTGTCAGCCAGTGTCATTGGCTTTAAATCTTTAATGCAAGACAAGGCTGACTCGAGTTCCATGGTCCATGGTAGTCATTCTATCTTAAAAGCATACAGTATAATAGGAAAGGGTCCTTGGGGAAATCATTTCTGATGACCTGAAGGTAGTCAAACAGTATGATAATGCAGTGGGGAAGGTTAGTGGGATGCTCAGATGTATACACAGGGATATCACCAACAGAATGAAGGAGGAAATAATACCCCTGTATAGATCACTGGTGAGACCCCACCTCAAGTACTGTGTCCAGTTCTGGAGGACACACCTTGAAAAGGACATAGATAGGGTGTAGGGGGTACAAAGCAGGACAACCAAAATGGTGCAGGACCTGCAGCAAAAAGCCTTATGAGGAAAGGCTTAACAAAATAAATATGTACTCCCTAGATAAAAGGAGGAAAAGGGGGGATATGATAGAAACATTCAAGTACCTCACAGGTACTGTATAAACAAGGTACTGGAAGGTAGCATTTTCCAAAGAGAAAAATGCTTGAGGACAAGGGGTCATACTATGAAGCTTGGGTGGGGGCTCAGAGGAAATGTGAAGAAGTACTTCTTCATAGAAGGGGGATGGATGCTTGGAGCAGCCTCCCAGTGGAGGTGGTGGGGGCTAAAATGGTTACATGATACAAGAAAGCATGGGATAGACACAGGAGGATATTAGAAAGGCAAGAGAGGGATGAAACCAGGAGACCAAGTAGGGTCTGTAATTTATTTATTTATTTATTTGCTTTTGTTTACCAGGTAAGCATACTAGATAGCCAAGTGCTTATTTTCATGAGTGACCCAGGAGGTTACAAAGGTAACAGATATAACACAGTACAGGGAACAATATCATCAGCATTTTACAGAGCCAAAGGTAAATACAGTAACATCAAGCAATTGACAGATACATTGATAGATAAAATGGCAGTGGCACAGTAGGTAGGAAAAATATGGCAGATTAGGTGGACCATGTGGTCCTTATCTGCCGACAACTTCTGTGTTTCTGTGTAGTAAGTCTAAACATTCCATGGAAACCCAATAACTTGACCAAACAGAAGATAATGAAAATGTGTGTGGTGATCTTATCAACTGAGTGCTGACCATGAAGATCACCTGTCCCAGCTGCACACCCAGCATCTCCTCAAGCAGGTGGACTGGTGAGACAAAGCTGTGGTTCAAATGGGGTTGGGTGGATGGAAGCACCCGGTAAGGAGAGGCAGGAGACAATCTGTAAGTTTGATGCCCGTTGAGCTTTATTCATACCATAGGGAAAGGTAGACACAGTCACAAGGGAAGAGGGGAACCAAACCAAATGAGAACAGCAAGTGTTACTCTCCACTAACTCTAAAGGTGCACCTTGGCTTAAGGCAACTACTTATAGTACTCTATGGTAAACTTCCTCTAAGTGATCTAAGGGACCAAGTCAAATATATATCACTTTATAAAGAGATGAGACAATTGTTGCAGTGCACAATGGATTCCAGAGCTGACCCTGGAAGACTAGGTGGTGTAAGCACCTCTGAAGTCCATAGAATCAAAGGAAGTCCAAATTTCTCCTGCCATCTTCATGCGTACAGCTGAAGAATGGTGTAAAAGGGGAAAACAGGGCTCCTGCATGGTGTCAAGCTGCACCTGGGAAAACCTAGGAGAGGTTGGAAAGGGAATAGGAGAGATTTTTAAACAGACCCTGGTTCTTCGGCCAACCCACTCTCCAGGGTTGCTGGAATACTTATGACACAAAAGAACTGAACTTTGCTGAGCTCTTCCCTGGCACAAACCCTCGACCAGGGCTGCTAAGGATGAAGAACAAAGACTTGGCATAGAATCCACGTGAAAGGATTGCCAAGGATGAAGATCTGCTGCAGTTTCCCAAGTACAAATCCTCTACCACGGCTGCCAAGGATGAAGAACACAGACTGGGTGAAGTTCCCCGGCACAAACCCTCAACCAGGGCTGCCAAGGATGAAGAACAAAGACTTGACGTAGAATCCACTTGCAAGGATTGCCAAGAGTGAAGATGCACGGAAGCTTCTTTGGTGAAGGATCCACCTGAAGGACCACCAAAACTGAGTTGGATCCCAGAAGACAACACGGTGCATGCAGGATGGAACAAGCAGGAAGAATAGGATGTGGGGTGAAGATCAGGACCCTGTACTGTCCAGAACCAGAAAAACAATAAACCGGTGGACACGAACACACTTTTGGCCATGACGGACTCAACTTTTGGAAAACAACTGGGAATGATGGTCGAGGTTTCTTCTAGGGCATTCCACTTCCAGGCTGACTGAACCACAAGGAAAACCAGGAACTGGCAGCCACGACTCACACCAGGGAACGTCAATTTCAACCAATGGCAGATGACAGGGAAGAAAGATGCTGTAAAGTTCTTCGATGGCTGAAGACTGCTTTGGTGAAAAATCAGCTGTGAACAACCCCACCAGGGGTGTTGCGGCAGAAGATTGAGTCCATACTCCTTGCACTAAAACACTGGTAATTCCACTTTGCACTACACCATGGAATTCAATGGTTGTGGGGCAATTGTTCGTTGCAGGGGTAATTGTTTGTAGCAGGGGCAATTTTCTAGAAGCAGGGGCAAATTGCTGAAATCCAGGGTAATTGTCCATTGCAGGGGCAGTTTGCCAGGAGCAGGGGCAAATTGCTGAAATCTGGGGCAATTGTCCATTGCAGGGGAAATTTACCTGGAGCAGGGGCAAATTGCTGAAATCAGGGGCAATTGTTCATTGCAGGGCAATTTGCCTGGAGCTGGAGCAAATTGCTGAAATCCATGGCAATTGTCTATTGCATGGCAATTTGCTTGGAGCAGGGGCAAATTGCTGAAATCTGGGGAAATTGTCCATTGCAGGGGCAATTTGCCTGGAACAGGAGAAAATTGCTGAAACCCAGGGCAATTCACCAGAGTCTGAGGCAAATGGTTGAGGCAGGGGCAAATAACCACAATCCTAGCATAAAACAGTCTTGTTACTTTGCAATACGCACAACATTTCAGGTACTAAACAATATACAGTTCATCAGCTGACAGTCATTCAACAGCAGTTAAGCACCCCTTGGTTGGACCCTTCACACCTCTAGGTCCCTCCTTCACTAGGATCTGGCTACCCCTGGCAACCCTCAGAATAGCTGCCCTCTTTCCCACAGGGCCTTCCTTGCCCTCTTTCCCACTGGCCCCTTAGGCAATGGGACCTAACATTCCCCTCTTTTTGCAGTGGGCCTTCTCTTCTAAGCTCCTCGAGTTCCTTTGACCTCTGCTGCCCCTTTAAATACTGGACCTATGTTGCACTTTTAAATACTGGGGCCTCCTTTCCTCTGAGCACGACATTTCCCTTTTTAAGACCAGGGCCTCCCTTTGCAATTTCTCCCCTTGGTCCTGCCTTTGTCCCTCCCCTCCGTGTGGGCGTCACAGCTCTGGACAAAATAAACTTTCTTTTCACTTTTAAAACACTTTAGGTGGTCAGCACTCTTCTAATGTGCTGCCACCGACTCACCACTCTGAGACCTGAGTGAAGCAGATGCAGAGTGAAGGGAGGTTCACGCCAGCAAAGGCGGGGATCGCAACAGGCACTGCAGCGGGCAACAGAGGCCTAATGAGGGCCAACAGCTTCTCCCTGTGACGCAATTTGGCTCCTTGAATCACTGCCGATGTGGGATCTAATCTTTAAAAATGATTTAATAAAACAAAAACAAAGGGGCGAAACCGAGCCCATACCACCGTAAGGGACCGGCTCTTTCTCTCTCTTCTCTCTCCACCGCTGGATTCAACCACAGAACAGCAACACTGGAGCAGCAACACAGGATTCTTCACTGGCTGGATGAGGGGGCACCAAAACAGTCAGCAGGACGGCTTCAACCACTCCAGGTAAGCCCCTGTCTCTATCACACTCTGCAGGTCTCTCTCTCTCTCTCTCCCACAGCTCAGCCTGAACTAACTGGAAAATGGCTGTTTTACTTCTCAGAAGTGCTCGGGGTTCTAATTCTTGAACCCTGAGCCCATGCCCAGCCTGAATTTTAAAATGGGCACCACGCGCTGGACAAGGACAGCAGTCCCAGTGCATGGGTACCCACTCTTGTGCTGCCTGCTCCAAGGGGGTGGAATGGAGCAGTGCAGGCAGCAGAGAGAAAACCTTTTTCTTTTATTTTTCTTTTTGTTGTGCCCTGCCTGGCTATAGTGAGGGGGGGACACTACAAAGGGGCTCCTCTAACTATTCTGTGAGCCCACAACACAATGGGGAACCCCATGACACACTAATGATAAAAATAAGCCCCCATTTCTGCAGTGCTCCCATACTTTGGGGCATTACAGATGCAGGCCCACCTAAAAGTATATGGCCTCATGTATTCCCTCTTAACATTCTATAAAAACATTTTTTAACTATCACTTCAATAGGTGTTTATGACATTTCTTACCGCTTTAGCATTTCACTTAAATCTCTATGTAATATTACTTTAGTTAAAAACACTCTTAAAACATTTATACCTTTCAGCAGAATTTTCTTATTTACTAAACTAAGTGACCATGTCTTAGAATTACTTTTAACAGGACTATCTATAAAAGGAAAGTGCTACTTGAAGGGCTTCTAGTATGTATCTCCTAGGAGGGATACCAAAATTAGGTTTCTCTGATCTACGAGGTGGAAAAGTTACTAGTTCTACAAGCATGTGCTCTGGCTCTAAAGGACTAACTGCTGGTTCTAGCAAATCGGGAGGTTCTGGAGTTGCTACTGGTTCAGCTAAAGAACGATTAACTGAGCTTGCATGTGAAGACCTAACCCAGGCACCAATACAAAATTTGGTCGGTGAATCCAGTTCCATCATTTTGCAGGTAGGGTTCACCTGCCTCTCCTTTGATGTAGCATTCTTGTAGGGTCAGTTAGAACACTGTCTGTGAAGGTACAAGGTTTAAGAGGATTTTGATGCACTATTTTTGTGCCACAATCAGTCTCTTTTTGAATTTTGTACATGGGTAAGTCAGCGTAGGGCATTTCAACAGTGAGGATAGGTTCTGTTTCCCATCTGGTAGCTAACTTGTGACATTTCTGAGTCCTTCTTAGCAGTACCCGTTCTCCAATCTGCAGTGGGGTTGCATTGTCTTTGTCATCACAGGTCACCTTTTGCTATAGTTGCACCTGATCCATGCATTGACTTACAATCTGACTAGCTTCTTGCAATCTTTTGCTGTGTTCTTGTACCCAATCTGTAACAGGTGGTTCATCCAGTTGGACTTCAAGCACTAGATCCATGGGGAGTCTACCATGGTGACCAAACATCAGATAGTGTAGGGTATATCCAGTAGAACAGTGGACAGTGTTATTGAACAAGTAAGCGAGTTCGCGGAGTAAGGCTGGCCGATATAGACACTTGTATTCAGGAAGGGCTCTTAACATTCCCAAGAGTGTCTGGTTTGTTCTTTCACACAGTCCATTGCACTGAGGGTGGTATGCAGTGGTTTTCACTTTGTGACTGCCATATAGGGCACAGAGTTCTTTAAAGAGCTGTGATTCAAAAGCAGTTCCCTGATCAGTCAAGATCTTGGTCAGATATCCATATGGACGGACAAAGAGTTTCAAAAATGTTTCAGCTGTGGTTCAGGCAGACAAATCTTTAACAGCACTGACAACCCTGAACTTGGAGTAATGGTCCACCATTGTCAAGACATACATTTGACCATTAGCACTGGGTTCTAGCTTGAGGTGATCCAAAGCGACTAATTCTAGAGGTGCTTTGCTGACTATGGGATGGAAGGGAGCTTGCTGATTGCTTTTGCTAGAACATTTCAAACTACAGGTAGGGCATTCTTCACGCCATTTGATAATGTCACCTCTCATTCCGATCCAGTAGAATCTTTTTTGAATGATGGCCTCTGTCTTTTTGTGGCCAAAGTGTCCAGAGTGATCATGATAGGCCTCAGGTACTACTGGTGCACTTCCTCTGGGAACAATTGTCTGGGAGATCTTACAGTGGGTAGTTGGATCATGGGTTTGTCGATTGAGTCTAGAATTCTTTATGATCAAGCAGGTTCTATGCCTCTATAACTTTATGGCTTCTGGATCCATCCTTCTTTGTTCTCGATATGGCAGACTCTGCTCTGTTGAGATACATGTCTTTATCTGTTTGACTACTGGATCTTGGTCCTATAACTGCACCCATAAGTTATTTTGTTCTGCAAATGTGTCTGGACGTTCTGGTTCTTGTTCTGTTTCTGTACCCTCATCTGCATTGACTTGACAACAGGCCTGTACTATCTCTGTTGGTACCCAAAGAAAAGGCAGTATGTCCGCATTTTCCAGATGTGTATCATCAGTCTCACTCTCTGTTTGGGTGGGTACTCTGGATAGCGCATCGGCAATGACACTGGACCTGCCTGATCGATATTTTATGGAGAACTGATAATTAGATAACCTCAAAGCCCATCTCTGTTCTAGAGCTTCTAGCCTTGCCATGTTTAGGTGTGCTAGCGGGTTATTGTCTGTGAAAATGGTGAAAGGAGTGATGGCTAAGTAATGCCTGAATTTTTCAGTGGCTGCCCAGACCTAGGCCAAAAAATTCCAATTTGAATGAACTATAGTGGGCATCATTCTGCTGTGATGCTGTCAATCCACAACTTGCATATGTTATCACACGCTCGATGCCTTCTTGCTCTTGCACCAACACTGTGCCCAGCAACTTTATTGCTCGCATCCATGTATAGCTGAAATGGTTTGGAATAGTCGGGGTACACTAGTACAGGTGCTTGAGTTAGAATCTGCTTTAACTTGTCAAAAGCCTCTTATTGTTCTGTGGCTCTGTTGACTGGTCATTTCTTGGGTATCTGCCCTACTTTGGTTCCTCAGAGAAGTTAATTTAGTGGCAAAGCTATCTTGAAGAAATCTTTAACAAACCGCCGGTAGTAACAATCAAAACCCAACAATCTTCTGACATCTTGCACTGTTACAGGGACTGCCCATTCTCACACAACTTTCAGTTTTTCAGGATCAGGTGACACACCAGTGGCAGACACTATGTGGCCCAGGTAATTCACTTGAAACTGCAGGAGGTGACATTCGGAGGGTTTCACTTTCAGACCGTACCAGTTCAGTCGAGCAAAGACTTCATCTAAGTGCAGCAGGTGCTCTTGGTGGTTCTTGGACTATATGACAATGTCCTCCAGGTACAACAATAGAATGTCAAAGTTCTGTCTTCACAAGCAGTGTTCCACTAGTCTTTGAAAAGTTCCTGAGGCATTACATAGGCCAAAGGGCATGCAGGTGACTTCAAACTGGCCCATAGGTGTTATGAAAGTGGTTTTCTCTTGGTCCGCTTGAGCCATGGGCACTTGTCAATACCCACTCATCAAGTCAAGGGTGGAGAATATTTCAGCAGACTGTAGGGCTGTAAGAGGGTCCTCGATTCTTGGTAAAGGGTAGGCATCTTTGTGAGTGATATTATTTAGCTTTCGGTAATCCAGACAGAACCGAATCTTCCCATCCTTCTTTTTGACCTGGACAATGGGAGCCGCCCAAGGACTGTGACTTTCCTTTATCACCTTAGCTTCTTTAATTTCTCTAATCATCTCTTTTACAGGCTGGTACTTGACCAGGGGAATCAATCAGAATCTTCTCTTATTGGTGGATGCTGATTGGTATGGAAGTGGTGCTGCACCTCTTGAGCCAACCCAAAATCTAAGGGATGTTGACTGAAAGCCACCTGATTCTTTAGTAAGACTTGGATGACATCTGCCTTTTGTTGCACTGTGGTTTTCCGGGTACCCAGGTTGATCTCCCATATCCACGCTGGTACACTGGAGTTACAATGGTTTTAATTTTCCTCCACCCTGATGGCTGGTGTTCTTTGGTCCTTCTGGGTCTTGTCTTCTGGTTCTAAAATGTCTTGAAGAGACAAAGTGTGTCACTGGGAAGCTGGCTGACTGTGATGGAGCCACACATCGTGTTCCCAAAATTGATGACTCACACGTAAATCCTTCCCTTCATGACTGTAGCCACACTTCTGGCCACTAGTATGGACTCTTATTTCTTGTTAGGGTAGAGTTCAACTGGGGCATTGTAGTCCTGACCATGAGGGCCTACCTTGGTCTTACACCACAAGATAGTCTCCATTCCTGGTTTCAGAGTAATGGGTCGGGTGTCAGACACTCGGACCTTTCCGATCTCGCCAGTGGTACTTGCAAAGCGTTGTTGGCACTGAAGAAGATGAATCGTCTGCTGCAATGCTCATTTTTCAATACAAAGAGACCTTTTTGCTTGGGTCTGCAGGATCTGCACAAAATCCTCAAAGCAGTGCTAGAGAAAATTCATCCCAAGAATGAGAGGTGGCAAGTTGTCGCTCTCTGTATCACTGATAATTATTCCATGACAGTCCTGTACATTCTTTCCCAGCTGGATGCTCGCTTCCGCATACCCTAGGTATGGAACCTCGGCTCCATTGCTGGTGATCAAAGTGATCCAAGACTTTGAAGGTGGCTGAAGATCTTCCATCCAATACTACCAGAATTGCCCTTGCATTATCGTAACTTGGGACCCTCTATCCAACAATGCCATTAACTTTACTCCATCTACCAGGACTGGAATGGTTAGACTCCTTCCAATAAAACAGGATCAATTCATTACTGTGGGTGGACCTGGTCGACCATTCTTTGAGCCTTGTCCCCGTCACTGAAGACTCCAATGTCTAACATCACCGCATGTTCTAAAGGCTACTGGCATCGCCTCTCGATATGGCCACTGACTCCACATCTTTGGCAAATTGGTCTGCCTTGACTGTCAAAATGGTCAGTCGGGCACCTTCTTTCTCCCCTTCTGAGTTGGGACTGAGATTGGTCAAACCATCTCCCTCATTCATTTTGCATCTGGGAAGTGTCTCTTCTCCAACCTTCTTTGAGCACTTTTACCTCCTGACAGACCTCTGCCATCTTTTGCATCAGGGTAGCAATCTGCTCCATTAAGTCCAGATTCAGGCTGGAGTTGGTTGCCATTGGATGGACTTGGACCTGTGCCATCTGACCACACAAGGGTCGGGAGTCTGGGAGATAACCCGGGTACCCACTCATCGATTCTTGATTGTACACCCATTTCTTACTGGACATTTCCTCACGCAGTGGTCACCATCCTTCCACTGGATACCCTGGCCATGCTGCACTTAGAGGCATCACCATCTGGGGGTAGGTTACTATGTCTTCTCCCACTCAACCTGATCTCAGCACCTTAATGGCTTTCTCTTTAACATCTAAGAAGTCTGCTTCCAGTTCTTGGAGCTGCAGCATACAAAGCTCTCTCCTCAGGGCTTCACTATGCATCCCTTCCACAAACTTTCCATCAGATCATGGTCTGGATCTGTAATCTCTCTGGCATCCACCCTCTCAATTGCTCTCAATAATTCTTGGAGACTTAATGCATGTTCTCGGAGAGTCTCTTGAGGCCTTTCAATACCCAGTACTGTATGAGTGTCAAATATTTGCTGCAATCTCTACAAAACCTGGTCAGCCGTGGTCTTTGCACCTGCAGGCCAAGACTGAACTTCCCTGTAAGAGGCACCTTTTAGTTGTCCAATAAGTATTTCTACTTTCTGTCTCTCTGGAACTTAGTATGGCTAAAAACATGGCTTGCATCTTGGAGCTGAACATGCCCCAATTACTAGTCCTGCTTCCATGCTTTTCTCCTGTGAACTGGGGAAACAAAGGCACCCGAAGTAGTACAGCATTGTCAGGCATGAGGGAGATATATTCTTTCTGTCCTCCATCCCAGTCTCTATAGCTTAATTACCAATGGATGCATTATCCCCTCCAGACAATCCACTACTACAACCCAGTACAGCTTGTATCTTACTTTAGAAACTCCAGCTTTGGACCCCTTAAGATTTATCCTGCCAACTATGCCAAAAATTTATTTTTATAGTGTGGTGATCTTATCAATTGAGTGCTGACCACAAAGATTGCCTGTCCCAGCTGCACACTCAGTGTCACCTCAAGCAGGTGGACTGGTGAGACAACGCTGTGGTTCAAATGGGGTTGAGTGAATGGACGCACCTGGTAAGGAGAGGCTGGAAACAATCTATAATTTTGATACCCGTTGGGCTTTATTCACACCACAGGTAAAGGTAGACATGGTCATAAGGGAAGAGGGGAACCAAACCATATGAGAACAGCAAGTTATACTCTTTACTAATTCTAAAGGTGCACCTTGGCTTAAGGCCACTACTCATAGTACTCTATGGTAAACTTTCTCTAAGTGATCTAAAGAACCAAGTCAAATATCTATCACTTTAGAAAGAGATGAGACAACTGTTGCAGTGCACAATGGATTCCAGGACTCAAGGTGGTGTGAGCACCTTAATGTCCATAGGATCAAAGGAATTCCAAACGTTTTCTGAGATCTTCATGTACACACCTGAAGAATGGTGGAAATGGGGCTTCTGCATGGTGCCAAGCTGCACCTGGGAAAACCTAGGAGAGGTTGGAAAGGGAATAGGAGAGATTTTTAAACAGACCCAGGTTCTTTGGCCAATCCATTCTCCAGGATTGCTGGAATACTTATGACACAAAAGAATTGAACTTTGCTGAGCTCTTCTTTGGCACAAACCCTCAACCAGGGCTGCCAAGGATGAAGAACACAGACTGACTGAAGTTCCCTGGTACAAACCCTCAACCAAGGCTGCCAAGGATAAAGAACCAAGACTCCGTGTAGAACCCACTTGCAAGGATTGTCAGGGATGAAGATGCGCAGAAGCTTCTTTGGTGAAGGATCCACCTAAAGGACACCAAAATTGAACTGGATCCCAGAAGACAACACGGTGCATGCAGGATGGAACAAGCAGGAAGAATAGGATGTAAGGTAAAGATCAGCACCCTGTACTGTCCATAACCTGAAAAAAAATAAACCAGCTGATGCAAACACACTTTTGGCCATGATGGACTTGACTTTTGGTAAACAACTGGGTGTGATGGTCAAGGCTTCGTCTAGGGCATTCCACCTCCAGGCTGACGGAACCTCAAGGAAAACCAGGAGCCAGCAGTCACGACTCACATCAGGGAATGACAGTTTTGACCAACAGCAGATGACTGGGAAGGAAGATGCTGTAAAGTTCTTCGCTGACTGAAGACTGCTTCAGTGAGGAATCAGCTGTAAACAACCCCACATGGGGTGTTGCGGCAGAAGATTAAATCCATACACTTTGCACTAAAACACTGGTAATTCCACATTGCACTACACCATGGACTTCAATGGTTGCAGGGCAATTTTTCATTGCAGGGCAATTGTTTGTTGCAGGGGCACTTCACCTGGAACAGGGGAAAATTGCTGAAATCTAGGTCAGTTTACCAGAGTCTGAGGCAAATTTTTTTGGCAGGGCCAAATAACCACAATCCTAGCATAATACAGTCTTGGTACTTTGCAATCCACACAGCATTTCAGGTACTAATCAATATATAGTTCATCAGCTGACAGTTATTCAATAGCGGTTGTGGGCTAAGTAACCCTTGGTTAGACCTTTCACACTTCTAGGTCACTCCTTCACAAGGATCTGGCTACTCCTGGCAACCCTCAGAATAGCTGCCCTGTTTCCCACAGGACCTTCTTTGCCCTCTTTCCTACTGGGTCCCTTAGGCAATGGGACCTAATGTTCCCCTTTTTGCAGTGGGCCTTCTCTTCTAAGCCCCTCTGGTTTCTTGGACCTATGTTGCCCCTTTAAATACTGGGCCTACATTGCCCTTTTAATACCTGGGCCTCTTGAGTCACTTGGGCCTTTGCTGCCCCTTTAAATACTAGGCCCACATTTCCCTTTTAAATACTGGGGCCTCCTTTCCTCCAAGCCTGACATTTCCCTTTTTAAGGTCAGGGCCTCCCTTCACAATTCCATCCCTTGGTCCTACCTTTGTCCTGCCCCTCCATGTGGCTGTCATAGCACCCAGAAATTAGTGAACTGCTGATCCTCCCAACCTTACCCTGACAGTGCTACAGCGCTGGACAAAATAAACTGTCTTTTCACTTTTAAAACACTTTAGGCAGTCAGCACTCTTCTAATGTGCTGCCACCGACTCATAGCCCTGAGACCGGGGTGAAGCAGGTGCAAGGTGGAGGGAGGTTCTCACCAGCAGAGGGAGGAATCACAACAGGCACTGCAGTGGGTGACAGGGGGCCTAATGAGGGCCGACAGCTTCTCCCTGTGATGCGGTCTGGCTCCTCAAATCACTGCCAATGTGGGACCAAATCTTTAAAAATTATTTAATAAAACAAAACCAAAGGGGTGAAACCAAGCCCAAACCATTGCAAGGGACTGGCTCTTTCTCTCTTGACCACCAGACTCGACCACAGAACAGCAGCACTGGAGCAGAAACACAAGAGTCTTCACTGTCTGGATGAGGGGCACCAAAACAGAGTCAGCGGGATGGCTTCAACCACTCCAGGTAAGCCCCTGTCTCTGTCGCACTCTGAAGGTCCCTCTCTCTCCACAGCTCAGCCCAAACTAACTGGAAAATGGTCGTTTTACTTCTCAAAAGTGCTCAGGGTTCTAATTCTCAAACTTCAAGCCTGTGCCCCAGCCAACGGCCCAAATTTTTTAAAATGGCACCACGCGCTGGATAAGGACAGCAGTACCAGTGCGTGGGTACCCACTCTCATGTTGTCTGCTCAAGTTCAGATGTCCTTTAAGAACTGACAGCAAAAACTCAAGTCATATTAGAGTTGTAAAGGTTCTTTGACACATTGCAAGTGCCATTATTGAGTTACAAAACATGTTATTTAGGTCTGTGTCTGAGGCGTGAAGTTGTGATATTAGAACATCAGCCTCATCAAAGGGTTCCATAAAGGCAGGGCAACCTTTTACCTTTATAAACTACATAGCTAACTAGTAAGTAACCTCCAATTTCAACTATATGCCCATATGGCAATTTTACACATTGTTTTATTAGTGTGATGTTACTGAAAACTCTATGTCAGATCACTTAATGAAATCCTTAGTTGGCAATGAAATGTTTGCCCAGTTCTTCAAGTAAAGCTCTCCTCACTGAACAAAGACTGCAATGAAAAGTGTTAGTAGACACGCAGAAAGGCAGATGTATCTGAAAGGTAGCAGTTATTTCCATCTGTGTCAGCAATACAATACCAAAATTAGTCCCACAATCTATAAAACAATAAGCTGCACAAACAGAACAGATAATACATAATCTGCCCAGTGTTGCTGGGCATTATATAAGTGGGAGATACTTTTTATAAAAATATTCCATTTACGCATCTATTTTAAACTTTAATTGACAAATCTGAGAGAGTGCTGGGTGTTACTAACTGACATTACTATGGTAACATCATTGACACTGAAGATCTAACACAGCCGGGAAACTGCGAGGTTGAGTTACTGCTGATTAAAACAATACAACAGATATGGACTTCAAGCATTACTGAAGCACTAGAGTGTTCTTTAGTTAAAGGACTCTTTAAATGTATCAGATTGAGATGTTACTTGTGAGAGAAGGTACGGTTATACATTTCCAGAGTTGTTATTTTGTATGGCTTGTCTTGGAAATGTTTTGCACATTGTTTCCTACTATCAGCTGACTGATACAGGTAAACACAAGTATATGATAAATAATCCAAATTAAAGTACTTTCTTTAAACAGGACAAAAAAATACACCACTAATCAGGTAACTCATAGTAGCAAGGCAATGCAGTTTTAGCCACCTGAAATGTGTTTTGTGTGTGTGTGTGTGTGTGTGTGTGTGTGTGTGTGTGTATGTTTCCCATAAGAGAAGTAAATGTAATTCATGAACAAATCAATACAAAATTTAATTTAATACAGAATTTTAAAACAATTATTAGTATAATTTGATCTATGTCGCTATACATCTTTTCTCCAGACAACTGGCAATATGCTTGTTTGTATAATTTATAGCCTCCCACATTGCTCACCACATAATAATGGCTAATTTAAATTCACCCAATCTTAATTATTATTATGAAAACCTTAAAAATGTCAGGACACGTTTTCTGTAGCCTAACTCAGTATGCACTCCTGGTAAAACTTTCAATAAATAAAGATGGCCTTTTGATGAGAGACAGGGGATAATTGTTAATTACTGTGAGGCTGCAGTGACTTATTTTGCCTGGATATGGATCTTTTCCAGATGTTGGACTCTTGTGGTATGTGGTAATTGACATGGGAAGTTGCATAATTGATTTGATATTGTTATTAAGCAATGTCTTACTTGAGTTAATATTTTCTTAATGTATTTGCTTGGGTCTTTGTAATGCTGTTCTCTGTTGTTGTTTTTTCCCCCAAACTATACAGCTTTATTTGGGAAGATACACAGTTTTAACTGGTTTAATTGCAGTGGTATTCAACTTTATAGGTATGCATGGAAATAACAAATACTAATTTCCATGGGGTAAATGTTTCTTCAATGTATATGTATATGTATATGTATATGTATATGTATATGTATATATATATATATATATATATATATATATGAAACCCACTTTTAAAGCACCCTGCAGTATGCTGCAGCAGACCTACTGAATAAAGCAATGTAATTTCAATGGCAATTAGCCTCTTTTGTCATACAGAAAACTGTGGCATTCACTTCATCCTGGCAGTGTCACATTGTCCTGAATGACAAAAGGGACTAATTACCATTTAAATTACATTGCTTTATTCAGTAGGTCTGCTGCAGCATTCTGCAGAGTGATGCAAAATTCTGCATAATTCGGTTTCATCCTTGGGGGTGCTATATATATATGGATTATTATATATGGATTTTGAACTTCAACTCATAACTTTGTTATTTTTCACTAAATGCTAAAATATTTCAATGATCAGTCATAACTTGATAATTTCACCATATTTTCCACCAAATTTTCAACATTGCCATCTTATGACCCCACCTCATGTCCCCATTAGGTGAAAATGATCAAAAGGTAATTTCGTGCAACAACTACAAAATCAGTTTTCAGTACAGAGTAAGAAAAATTCAGCTCCCTTGTTCATGAGTTGAGGGTTATAAAAACACCATGTTGAAAATTTGGTGTAAAAATAGTGAAAAATGACAACGTTATACTAGACTTCCCATGGGCATAATGAGGCGTGACGCCAAAGGGCAGAGGGTCTTATAGCCCCTGGAAGGTCCAGTATAGCCCCAAATCACCCACCCACATGGATCTTATTGTGCTTAGAAAATGGGATCTAGGCTAATGATTAGAATTTTTTTAAATGAAAAACATTACTGTAAATGCTTAACTTTAATGAATAAACATGTGTGATGTAAAGTAGTCCCTGTACTTCTGTCATTGGTACTAGAGGGCACTGTTGTTTTGTGTTGTGCCACTCTGTTGAAGGTCCTGTCCCTCCACCCAACAGTAGAGTCCATCTATCATTTTTGTCCTCTCCCACTTTGGTCTAAATATTAATGTCTTGCAGGTTATTGCAATACCACATCACAGTTTAATGTTTCTTTTTTTTTAATGTGGTCAGCAAAATTGGTTCTTAGGTAACATGAAACCCAGAAGCAGACCCATCAGTTGTTTTTTGAGGGTATTTTTTGTGCCCCCCCCCATCTGAGTGGAGTAACTGTATTGTTCTTTTTTTTTTATTTAGCCATAACATGATTTTTTTTTTTTACCTACTTTCTTTTTGCCTCCTCGGTTGGGGGGTGGGTGGTCTTATGGTTCCCCTCTCTTCAGGCTTCCTTTTCTCAGATTCTGCCTTGGACCCAGTCAGAGCTTGAACCCTTTACACCCCGTCATCCCAGGTCACTTTACAGCGGGGATTTATCCCATACACTGTGGAGACCTTGAGTCCAGGGACTGAAGGGGAGCAGTGACCACAGTGGCACCAATGATGTCTGCCATCACTCACACATGAGGATTAGTGTTTGTCTCTTACTGCCTCCCATGGAGCAAGCATGCAATGGCATCAAGGGTGCTCCTGCGCATGTACCCACCTGCATTATGCCCAATGTCTGCTTGCAGCAGCCCACACATCGATCCCCAAGCCTACACTAGCTCCAGCCACCGCCAGGAACTAGTGGCTCAGCAATTGTCCCACCCTCCCTCCCTCCCCAAAGGAGGAGGCTATCCATGGGACACTTGATCGTCCTCCCCCAGGCTGACCCTCAGAGATCTGAGGTCTCTTCCGACCAGTAGCATGTCATTTCAGTGCAAACATTTCATTGCAAACATTACAGTGCATACATCTCAGCGTAAAACATTACCGCTAATGGCACACTACAGTGTACGTCAAATACAGTGCATTTTATTTCACTGGCAGGAACCCTTATAATGCGATAGCCAAACTCATGAAGAAAAGTATTACCTGCCGATAGTATAGCCACAGTTCTCCTTTAAAAATACTTTTCTTCACTAGTTCTCCTTTGTCAGCTTTATACTCAATGGCCCTGTAAAATATTGCTATTTAATTTACCCGAGTGTGAAGCTGGTAAGAGCATCCGTTGTGGTTAAATTTACAGTGTCTTTTATGAGAAGGGAAAAGAAATGAGCTACCTGTAAAAATAAACAGAGGAATAGAAGGTCTACATGTTTTTCTGCAGTACTGGACGCGCTGAGACCGTGCATCCTAAAGTTTACATTTGGTGGTTTGTCCTGTGGATTTTCCCGATTATATGAAGCACACTGCAAGCTACAAGGTCAAGTAAAGGCCAATATAATAAAATTAAAGCTCAAGTATATATTGGGGGTGAAAAGATAAGAAAAGAAAGCAATAATGACACAGCTTTGGTTAGCCTTTGGACATCGCCCTGAGTGCTGTCACTGCGTGTTGCACTGCACTGTCAAGTGCTGAAAACATTAAACACTTAGAATGCACAGGCTGAAATATCCGAGCGGTAATTGACCACGACAAAATGTTTTGCGTTCAGCTGACATGGAACCCTTCCGACTCCAGGTCATCGGCATTGGAAAGGTAAAGTGCCAGCACCTCAGCCCTCTGTGCCACCAGGCCAGCTAGCCATAGCATGATTGATACATGGTGTGGCATTAACCATTAACACTAGGGAATGTGGTCGGTCCTTTTGCAGAATGGTTCAGCAATGGCCAAGGTGGGGAAGCATGAACATGACACTGTAGCACAAATGCTACCATTACAGCAGTGGTATTTTGTGGATTCCTCTCCCAGACACAGAGATGTGCTGCTGGTTTGCCACAAGTAAGTCAGAGGGCAACTAGAAGGATAGAGGAAGGGGCAGGATGAGTGGGAGAGCTGACAGCAAGATTGATGGCACTATGACAGTGCTATGCTGAGCAAAATGTAAGCATAACATTTTTCAGTTTATTTAAAACTACAAGGTAGACAGTGAGAAGAGGAAAGAGGTGGAGAGAGTTACCCAGTAACTGAATCTCACTAAATGAGAGTAAAAAATGGTGGCTACCAAAATGCTTAACATTCCATTGCACAGTAATATGGGTAAACAGGCAGGCAGAGACTGGAACTTATTATTTATCATTCTCTGTTGCCTGATACCAGATCTGGTGGTTGGCTGTCTGAGCCAATCAGAGTGTAAGATTTAGCATAAAATACATTAAAGGACAAGTAAACAAGCTTTTTACACATTTTGTTTGTAAATTACTCCATAGGCTTATCAAGGAGAGGCAGTTGTTTACATTTATACTGAAACTGCATTTATTAAAGTGGGAAAAATGCTGGGAGAACAACTTTCATGCTCAAAGTACCATGCTGTCATTTATCATTTTAAAGTTATTCACATTTAAATACAGTTAATGGAGCTAGAATACATCTACACAGCTCACATCTCTCACTTCATTGACATCATCAGGGCAGTTATTTTAGGATTCTCAGAGCAGGAGTTTTGAATCAGGAGAGGCTGTGCTTAAAATTTTTAAATGCTATGAAACTACATTTCTCCTAGTTTAATAAATGCTGTTTCGGTATTAATGTAAACAACATCCTCTCCTTTACAAGCCCATGGAGTATTTTTTTTAAAACAAAACATGTAAAAAACTTGTTTACTTGTCCTTTAAACCACACTTACCCAATTTTCTCATATTGTAGTCACCGGTTCCAGCAGCAAGACATGTTTTCAATCAGAGAGTGAATCTACATTGTGGGACATGTGTAGGTGAGTGAGGGTTTGTGTCACAGTGGGTGGGTTGGTGGGTGCTGTGTGCTGGGTTGGAGTGGGTGGGTGGGGGTGTGGGGGTCAGATTGGTAAGGAATCACTTTCTTTTTTTACAAGTTCAAATCCCCCCCAAAAAAGAATCAAGGAGGAATGATTGTCTTTGTTTCAGGGGACATTTTGACACTGGAATGGGCACTCCAGTGTCAGACTACTGTTCAGTGCACCAGCAGTGGGCACCCCAGTGCCACCATGTATATAATGGGAAGGGGCAGGTGACCTGTAGGGTAAGAGGGTGAAATGAAGTGGTACCAGGAGTGGACACCCTGATCTGCTTATAAGATGTAAAATTAAACATGTGAAGAGTGAGTGGGCAACCTGGAGGGGAGAAGGTAAAAAGAAGTGGTACCAGGGGTGGGCAACCCAGTCAACTAGTTATTGGAATAGATAGATAGATAGATAGTTAGATAGACAGACAGACCAACAGACAGAGATAGAGAGATAGAGAGATAGAGAGATAGATAGACAGATAGATAGATAGATAGATAGATAGATAGATAGATAGATAGATAGATGGATGACAGAGAGAGATTGTGATCACCATCATCAGCTCACTGCTGCAACTGAAGCCGGCAGCATGATTCTAGCTGGGACTTCACAAGTTAAGAAAGTTCCACTATTCTCATACAGAGAACACAAGTAAATAGCTATTCTGGCTAAGCTGGGCTCCCTGGTTTCTGGGGTGCCCAGAAGAGGTACAGTGGTAGTTATAAAAAAGTATCCTGGTAACAAGGTATACCTCAGTAGGTGAGCTATACTGAGCAATACCAAGGAATACCTCATTATGCTGCAATGCGGTACTGTGGTAATGTGTTAAGTGCTTGATTAATTGAATTCCCATCATCATCTGGTTAAATGCGCCAGGTGGTGCCTATTGCGGTTAAATTTATCTAACTAAATTGAAATGTTCTGGCAGGTGTCCCCACAGTCCACAGATGGCATTTCCATCATCTGTACTTTTACCTACTGTGCTGACTGAGACCCACTGCAGGTAGTAACTATGACATTTGATAATATGTCATGACCTTGCTAGAACCCTCTCTGTCCCAGGGGTGAACCCTGCTTAGAACAGAGTTTTTAAAATTTAGAATGCCCTCCCAGGCTGAGACCCATTCTGAGGGGGAATGTTTAGTTTAATTGAATCCCTACAGGGATTGCTGGTGCTCAGACCCACTATGGGCAGGATTACATTTGTCAAATTATTTCACCAGAATCATATGGGTTGCAAAGCTCCACATTCACTTCATTTTATATAAATTAAAGCTAGTGAAGTAAGGGCTACATTGCACTGAGTTGATTCCTCACCACATACACTGCTGATCAACATAAAGAATGTGAATGAGAATGTAGTCCTGTACATTGTAGTCTGTAAAGCAAAGCTGTACAGTATTGTACTTTTTTGTGAGGTGAGCTGGCAGCTATAGTGCAAATATGTAGCCTGGTTTGTGGCATGAAGTGCTGGCTGGGTTGCTCAGCTTTGAATAATGCTGTACTTTATATTTTTCAGCTGTGATCCTACCAAAATCTTCCCTGGCTTGCTCTACAGGGTGCTTTATGGGGAGCTTACATTGTAAGAGACAGCTTTTTTTTTTTAAGTTAACAGTTAGGAAACATATTATGGGCACTTTTGGTTTGTGCTAGGCAACCCTATCCTACCTGCTCAAGAAATAGGCATCTAATATGATTATCATATCAGAACAAGGACAATACACCAATGCAGTATTTTTGTATAATTAAAAATAAAATTGATTCCTGCTCAGTTCATTTATTTTTGTTCATTTAATTGGGCATATTATAGGAGCATTGGAGTATTTTCTTTAGTTCAAATTATAATTTGTTTGTTTCAGTTTGTCTTGGTACTGATAAAATGATTTTATATGCTGTACTAGACAATTCATTAATACAGTGTCCAACAGGTGGTGGGTTATATTTTCACTTAATCTTATTTTAAAATTGCAGTGCTTTCACCCCCTCCCCCATTGGTATGAGCATTCAGCATAGCAAGAGTACACACAGCTTGAGCAGGGCATACAATAAAGACTGATTTTTTTTTTTTATTATTTTGGTAACCGGGTAAGGACTACTAGGCAGAAGTGCCTGTTTTCAAGGGTGACGTGGGAGCATTGCAGTGGTTATGTGACTTGCCCAGATGCAAGTGGAGGTTATATAAATCACACCCAGGTCTGTCTGACGTACCAAGCTCATTCACCGCTCATTACTCTAACCTCTAGGCTATACTGCCACAGTTAACACATGATTATAATGCACTGCTATATTCAGGCAGGTGAGACTGAGTGGCTGTATCCCATATTTTCTTTTAAGTAAACTATTAAAAAGTCAAAAACACATGCTGGACATAGGCATTAATATTTCTAAAATGTTAATACATAATGCAATTCTGTATTTTTTAATATAGTCCATAAACAGCAGCATTAAGAGCTAGGGGTGATCTCAGAAAATTACAATCAGAGTTTCATTCATGTTAACTAAAATTAAAAGGAAGAAAGAACTGATTTGCTAAATGAGTTTACTGCAATAGCAATAATAACAACAACAAAGTAAGTAAAGTAAGTATCCAAAAAAATAAGTATCCCATGAAAGCATTTCCCTTTCATGAGAAAAAAATAAATAAATAACCACCTGCCAGCAACCTGCAGGCAGAAACAGGTTAAACCATTATGGTTTGTCCTCTGCTGCATCTTCACAAAATCAGGTGTGGGTGGGCCTGGGGGTACTCAAGCACCATAGCCTTATTGTTAAATGATGTTTTGCCATCCCCCTTCCCATTCCCATGTTTCCAGTTGCCACTAGCCTCCTCTCAACTTTGTGCTGCTAGCCTCCCTTCCCCTTTCCTTTGTCTGTGTAGTGTGCTTTATTAGTGCCTCTTGTCAACCGATCTGCGTCTGTGCTGCTAGCCTACCCTTCCACACTTTGAGCTTTGCATTTAGCAATACATTTATATCATAGCCTTCTTTCTACAAATCTTTTCTGCAGTTTATCAGCCTGTGTATCAAAATCAATTAATTTGCTGCAATGTCTATGTAGTCTAATGAACCGGCTATATGGTCTAGAGTCTTTAGACTTTTTTGGTGGCACTGAATATTTATTGGAATGCCCTGCAGCAGTTACATAGTACACAGCACTAGAGCTGTTTGTGTCAGCTTAGATCCAGTTTAGGGTCTAACCATAGCTTGCATTTGGGACCTCCTCACTAACCAGTTATGTTGGGCAAGCTGGGCAAGGGAAGTGAAAAGCCCATTCCCAGAGTAGACCTCGATAAGCCAGTACATGGTAAAGGCAGCAGCAGTAGCAGTAACTGGAAGAAACAGGCTAATTGATTTTAAATATACATTATAGTATATATCACCTTTCTCCATTTGATGCAGGCAAGCTGCAGGGTCACAACAATGACACTCTCATAACTGGCTGTTTTACATAGCTGCTCCATATTGATGCCTGCCTAGGTAGCTCAACAAACCTAACCTCTGTGACAAACAAAACTTAGCCAGTATATTTACCTGGTGTTGTATTTACTGCCTTTGGAATAGCGTGATAGTGTAGCACCAGTAGGGGTAGTTCCATGTCATAATGGTGAGCACTAAATAGCAAGTCCTGTTACAGCGAGTGTACTGTACAGCACTGAAAAGCAAAATGGCGATGTACACACCCCAATAACCACAACAACAGCACCGAAATGTTAAAAAAATGGATGAACATATCTATGTAGGGGGCTCTGCCCCCTGCAGACCCACACACACCCTTAAACTGTGATTATTAACTCCAGGGGGGTGTATGTCAGGGAGGAGGAGAAACTCAGAAAAAATTCTACCCCCACAAACACCAAATAAAAATAGTACCCCACCCAGCACTGAACCCCAGACTTCCATCACTGCAGCCATCCACCCTCACCACCGCAACACATGGCCAGCTCGGTAACACCCTGCCAAACTACCTCCTACATACCTCTTCCTGTAACCCTCCTGTTCCAATCACCCTCCTTAACACTTGCTGTTCGTGTCCTGAATTTGCGCAATAACTGCACCTCACTACCATTTCAATGTAGTTCACATCACAGGCACTGAAACTGAGTCACTCAGTTTGAGTCACCCATTATAACATGCTACCGGTAGGGATATGTCTACTCTGTGATGAATTTCAACTGAACTACTGTATAATGGAGGCTATTTCTGATGCTGTTATGTGTTGCTACTAGCAGCTGTTTCATTTGCTATTATAATTGGGGCTTGTGTATTTGTAAAGGCACAAGACAGCTAATGGCAGCACCACACATCATATATTGTTCATATTTACCATGAATTTGAAATCTTAGAGTGCGGTGAACACTTTTGTGCAATTAAATAAGAAACACTGAAAAGTTTGCCTTGAGACATTTTTACCCCATGGATATGATTTACCACCACCCCATCCCATTGAGCCATATGTTTATCCACCTTCCTTCTTTTCTGTAAAAAAAGAAAACTGTCCTGTGTTGTAGAGAGATGTCCTGTCTGATCCATAAGTGCTGGGTGATTGAATGAATGAATGAATGAATGACATTTTTGCTTATAGTAAAACCTGATTGCCTGAGCCTCTCCCAGTCAAGTTTAACTATAGACAAAATTACATTCATTTGTTCATTCATTCATTCATTAACCTGATACTAACAAATCAGACAGGACATCTGTCTGTAACCTGGGAGCACAAATAATTGAAAATGATCCATTAGCCCCCTCCCCCCCCACACACACACACAGAAATGAAGTCTAGAACTGGTGGACATGAGACTTTGGGGTACACTCACTCTCTTTCATTTTCTAGTGTTTCATGTTTTATAAAATAGCTAGATGGTCAATAGAATCAAAATGTGAAATAATCAAGCAAAGTCAATTGATGCACAGCACTAAAACCCCTAAAAAACTGCTGTACAATAGAAGAGTCTATAACAAAATGGCAAATATAGAAATCGATGTATACAGGATCCAAGCGATCACCCAGTATCAAAAAAAAAAAATTAACGTGAACATTACCCAAATGTGCAAAAGCCCAAACTTCTATAAGAAGGGTAGGGAAAGGGAGGCAAGGTCAGAAACGACTAAAAATGGTAAGGGAGGTGGGTTAAAATTTAGGAAAGGTTAGATTTGTGCGTGTGTGTGGGGGTGCTTTATCTAGAATAGAAGGCTGATCAACTGTAGGACTGACTTCACGAACAGAACAGGAGAACAGGCAAAGATTGCCTGAAAAGAATAAGATAGAAAAAAATAGTATTATTCTCAATGAAATATTGTGGAAAAATAATGTGATAAGACTAATTCAGTTAGTACTAGCAACCTCTGACTATACATAACTAACCAAAGAATAGGTACAAACACAAAATATCCATACATAGCATCAGTTTCACCTCAAAGCATCCATCACAGGAAGGATTTTTATAGGGTTTTGCACTTTTCGTTTGGAAAATTCAGAAGCTTTCCTTCCTGAGAATTAAGTTCAGCCTGTCATCATGATTCCTTGGATGTGGTATATGCTCAGACCCAATGAATTTTAAGTCCTCTGGGTTGGAAATGACATGCCATCAAAGCCACTGCCTTGTTTTTGTGTCCTAGAGTAAGTAAATCATCCAGTGCTTCAGCGTTCACCCTAGCCATAACTCCCTTGTAGGCTAAACCTCACTTAAAAGACATTTAATCCTGTATAACTGACATGAAAAGTTAAGTCCTCTCTCACTGTCCAAAAAATGCAGATTCTTTTTTTAGAGGGGTGGAGATAGTTTACTGAATGAAAAAAACATCCAGTCTATAATCCTTGTCCCAAATAGAGGGTTTAAATGTAGTCAATCCAAAGGTGACTGTCACAGCTGGAGGTTGTTTTTCATGAACAATATTCTTTTATTCTTGTCCAGAACACACTACTGGTAGTGTGTCTGACCAGGATTTCAGTGCTGTAGTCTGTGTGGTCAGGTAGAACATGGTATTGTTGGGGGAGGGATTATTGTAGTAAAAAAGTGTATTTTCTTATCTGATTGTACCCTTGATAATGATTGGACCCTTGATACTGGGGGTGGTCATAATGTCAGTGTCACACTTGGTGCTGATGGGAATGGGGGTGGCATCATAAAAATAACAATAACAAAGGCCACATAGCATTATTCTCCTGACAAGGTTCCTGCCAGTGATTTCGGTCAACTGATGTGTCCTTAGTGGACAGTTGTGCTTATCTGGGAGCTTTAATTTGATATGTGTGTGTATATGTATTTTATATGTATATATATATATATATATATATATATGTGTATATATATATATATACATGTATATATATATATATATATATATATATATATGATAGATAACCCACTCTTAGGTGTGTGGATGAGCTCTGATATACACACGCCTGGTGTGCATCATACACATGAGGCCGCAGACCGAGTGTGTCAGCCGGCCAAGGCGTGTGTATATCAGAGCATGACCACACACTGTGGAGTGGGTTATCTATCTTACAAAATGGCAAAATTGTTTTTTGGGGGGTAAAAGTGCAGGTGTGAGGTCACGCTCTGATATAAGCATGGTCATGTGATGGCATCCAACAAATCAGCAGACATAATTTTTCTTACCCATTTTATAAATATAAATATATCTTGGTATGCCAGTGCCAGATTCCTGACAGTAGAGTTGTTAAGCAGCGATATGGGACTATTGGTGTGTGAGTGCATGGGAGGGTGTTCTTGGTGAGCTTTTTTAAAGATTATGGAATCTTTGTCCCAACTGCACTAGTACATTTGTCAAAACAAAGAGGACTCCTTTTCAAATACTGTATTCAGACTTTCAGAGCTGAAAGCCGGCACTGTGGTGCTGCTAAAATTGTCTATAAACACACTACCCAATCTTTTGGCTAAATTCTTATTTTGCTACATATATTGTACAGTTTAAACATGTGTCTTATATTAGTAATTTAAAAAGAATGGAAAAAATGTCTAGCAACACACCACCCAATCCATTGTCTAAACTCCTATTTTTCTACATATATTGTACTCAGTTTAAACATGTGCGTTATATTATTAATTAAAAAGGAAAGGGGAAAAAAAGTCTACCAACACACTACCTAATCCTTTGGCAAAATTTTAATTTTGCTACATTTATCATACCCAGTTGAAAACACGTCTGTGTTATATTATTAATTAAAAAAGAAAGAAAAAAAAGTGATAGTTCCGGGATAGTTCCAGATGAAATGAACATGTTACAGAAATATCAGTTCATTCACATGAAATAAAAAATATAGATGTTGCCCATACAAATGTAAAAGTTGTATGAGGGGCAGTTAACTGTAAAGCTGACTCAGCTATGAAATTGTATATACTGAAAAGATGATACAGGCACAACACTCAGTTGAAGAACTTAAAAGATATGGGCATATGTATTAGAAGTTAATAGCAGTCACTAACAGCACCAAGTTCAAGGTGATCAATCAGCAAAAAACTGGCAGCACATATCGAACAGTTAATAGTGGGCATCACACTCAGTAGCAGAGCTTGCTGGGAAAATACAGCTGTATATATTATAAGTTGATAGCAGTTACTAATGTTGCTCAAAGTAGTTAAACTAACAGAAATCAACAATAATCTGGCCACATATATTGAACATTTAATAGCGGGCACCACACTCAGTTGCAGAGCTTGCTGGAAAAATATAGCCATATATATTAGAACTTAATAGTAGTCACTAATGGCAAATAATTCAAAGTAATTAATTAGTAGCCCAATGTAATCAGCACTTCCATACAGAACTTTGTTTAAAGTGCTGCAGCTGAAAATGTGAATGTTTTATAACATCCAATGATAAAGCCAAAAAACAGTTTAATAACCTTTGTCACAGCTCTCGGATGTAAGACTTATCAAGAACTGTGGCCATATAGGGTATACTGAAATACTAATAGCTGTCACTAACCCTGCCAAATTCAATAATAATAAATGAAGCACTTGCACAGACGTTCCTCAATACTTGCTACCATCAGCTAAGTGCCCGGCTTTAGTTGTGATACAAGCTCACACATTAAATGTAGTGTTCATTTGAAACATACACTCATAATAAACAAGAATTCTTTCACTGACACTCTTTGTGTGTATCTCTATCATGGTCCAGTAAGTGAGTTTGACAGCAGGACTTTGATAAGACAAGAGAGAGAAAAAAAAAATAAAAAGACTTATATCAATGTTAAGTTTGAGTTGTATTGCAAGTGATCAGTGAAGTTGCTACTCGGTTCAGTTCTTACTTATAATCTATATACAGAGGTGAAGTTACAGTAGTAGCCAAAGACATTGCCAGATATTTCCAGATTTTTTGTGAAATTTCTAAAAAGTTTCTCTCTGCTGCCCCTACTGTGTAAATGGAGAAAGCAGGAGATTTCTCTAGAAATATCACAGCAGTTTTAGGAAGTATCTGGCCATGTCTTTGGCTGTGACTGTATCAATAGAAGGAGAAAAGTATTTGATGTTTTGTGATAACGAAATAAATAGAAATTTACTGTGCAACCTCAGATTACATATGATGTATGAATTTAATTCTTGGCAAAGTAAACAAAGTAAAGAATTTCTATATACCTGTCCTGTAATTACTGGGAAATTAACTATAACACATATACTTCTAGAATGTGATAAATTGATACGTGAAAGGAAAAAGTGGATAAATCCACTATTAAAAGGAAAAATGTACATGCAGAACCTATCTGACTTATCTGCAGAATTTAAGTAGTATAAAAAAGTATATCGTCTTGCTAAATGTATGCTTGTTATAAGATATAAAAGTCAGTCATAACACTTTAAGTCCAAAATATTGACTGTGGGAGAGTAAGATAACTTAATATAATGTTGTATTATTATAGCATAGTAAAATAGTTTTATAAAAATTTAATATTGTAAATGTATGGTATAAAATGTTTGTGTTTCTTTTTTATCTAACAGATGTGCATATATGAAACAAATTATTGTATGTAATAAATTTTTTGTAATTTTAATACATTGTTTCAATAAAACTGAACTGAACTGAGTAGCAGTGAAGTTGTCAGTGAATGTCTGTGAGAAAATAAATAAAAAACAATTTTACCAAGGCTGGCACAGCAGATATTTGTATCTGTATGTTATTTTAAGAGACAAAGCTCTGACTAACATTACTTTTGAATTCACTACACTGTCATTGTGTTTCCTGTCATCCCTGCATTTCTGTGTAAACGGGAGCTAAACGAATGAGAGACAGTGGCGGCCCAGCATTCAAAAGCATCCTGTCCATAACCTGTAAGGTAATCAGGGTGGGTGGACAATAGAGCAGTATTCTGTCCTATGTGTCAGTTTACTGAATGGGGAAGATACCAACAAATTAGTGTGGTGAGGAGAGGAGGAGGAGGGAAGGGGGAGAAGGGGAGTTAATGCAACAAATGTACAAATGCAGACAGATTTCTTAACTTCACTCCCTCATTCACTTTAGTTTGGATGTTGGCATTTTCTGTTTAAGTATCCCATATTCATCTGATTAAAATAAAGAATACAGAAATGCTGCTAACTTCTAAAAAAATTATTTCGCTCCTACTATTGAGAGATCCATAAGATATAATACTGACAAGGCAGTCTGAGAAAAACCTGTTAGCGCTGTTGTAAATATGTCTCTCTCTCTCTCACACACGCACACACACACACACACACACAAATTAATCAGTGTTTGGATTTCATTTGCTTGCAATGAAAACTAATGAAATGTGTTATAGTATGTATGTGTATATATAAATAAAAATGTGTATATCTATTCATGGGTTGGGGAGGCAGCAAACAGACAGAGTACTGATTTTAGTTTAAATCAAATGAATGTGCGATACTTAGTGCAAAAATCAAAACTAAAGAGAATGAGAAGTTGTTCCATTTCAAAGAGGGGTGGGGATCACTGTAATGCAGCAGCATGGTACACTGTCACAATCAATCATGGAGATACCACACTAATCTGTCTGATATGGGACCTGGAGAACCTGTCACAGAAAAAAAACTATGCTAAATAGATTGATATCAATGTGAATTTAGTGATTACAATTACGATTTTCCCTGACCCAAACTGTTAAGATGACCATAAGGGAGGCTGAGATAGAAGAAGATAAGCATTTTACCAGGTTTTTTACACTACCTCAGATCCTATTTTCAAACTACCACTCTCACCCACCCCCCAATTCCTTACCACTAGCCCCTCACCATGTATCACAATTTTCATGGAATTACAGACCAAAATTACATAAGAGGGTCTGTGTGTGTGTGTGTGTTGTATTGTGTATATATATATATATGCATATATATATATATATATATATATATATATATATATATATATATACACACACACACACACACACACAAATATATATATATATATAAACTGTGGGGAGCACACATAGAAATGGGGGGGTTGCAAGTTACTGTAAGTCTCTGATTTTCTTTTCTATGTACTATCTTACATTAAATCATGTGTCATCTGGGGCAAATGGAGACAATTAGTTTGGAAGTATTACTTGCACGAAGGGCACTGTTTAGGCTTTCACCTCTTGAGATAGAACTGGTGAACAGGCAAACTGCAGAATGAAATACACCCTTCTAAAACACAATGCCATCTGCTTACAAATTCCTCAGTGAGTCAAAAGAAAAGTAACATCACACTCCAGGACAGTAATCACCCTGGAATGACTGGTGATTGCCATCTTGTGACAGATTGAGGAAGTGTATTAAGCGCTTACTGTAGTGCTGCATTCGACACTGCTGTACTGCTCTTCCAGCTCAATACCAAGTGGCATACCAAGGTACCACCTCAAAACCAACCTGCATACCTTACAACTTTTTTATAACTACCACTGTATTTCTGGATTTTTAAAAAAAAAATCAAACACCAGAATCTAGCTAATTAGGTCCCGTTTAACTAAGTTTGGATGCCTAATTTTTTTTATTAAATATTTTTCTATTTTCCATGGTTCTTAGATCAGAGGAAAAACAAGATGGAGGCAATCACAACATGAAAAATGTTTTTTTGTGTCCTGAGAATGACATTTTGCAAAATGAAAAATGTCTCGTGACACAGATATTTTATTGTCATATCACAAAGTTATCCAAAAACCCTACTGAGCATGCATTGAACAGCTTAGCAAACACATTTTAAATCCTTATTACTCTGGTATCATTCTGTTTTGTTTAGGCTGTAGGTGAGAGCAAACAAATAAAAACATGTTAACTATAGGAAAAAATGTAGTCCTCAACAGGAAAATGACACATGCAGATCTCAAAAAAACTGCACAAGCTGCCATCTCAAAACGTTCCACATATTTAGACCTTATCTCCTATACACTGCATGTTGAATTTGGGGCAGTTTCATTGAATGCCACTAAAGCTATTAAGATGCAAAATTAGGGTGTTAACTTACAATCTCTCAGTCAATCATAACTATATTGGCTCTACCATGCCAGTGAAATATATAGGCTTTGCAAAACACTGTGTTAGCACACCAGTTAGGGTTCAACTTACCACCGTAAAAGTGGGGAAATGTGGTGTTTGGATTTTCAACCCTAACCTCCCCAAGCAGAAAAAGAACAAGACCATGCAGGCAACCATGGACAACCATCATCAGGTAAGACAGACAACATACATCTGTTTCCAGATGCACAAATGCAGCAGGCCTGATGTGCTAACTTCATGGATTTGTATCTGTGGTATACACACTGCAAGACATACACACTTACTTTTGATTGCAGATAGAAATGTGCAGTACTAAAATCACAACACTGCTGTGTGCAGATGTACTGGTCCCAGAAGTAGAAATCCACAATACCCTATGATGTGTAATTATTAAATAAATACATACATATCCAAATTACAATAGTCCTTTTGTCTGGGGGCCAGTGTTTCTATAGCCAGAGGTATTCATCCACATTGTAAGACATACATATAGTTCTGTCTGCAGAAGCACAGGCCCTGATGGGCCTGCGCTTCTGCAGTCTCATATGTAAGAAATATACACTGACCTCTGGCTGCAGCAGCACATGAGCCATGAAATCCATACCAAATTACAGCAGTACTTCTATCTGCAGAAGGGGCCTTTGCCTTTTCAGCCAGAGGTGTAAGACATACACACTGACTTCTGGCTACAGAAGCACAGGCTCTTGTGGGATCTGCACTTATGCAGTTGCATATAGAAAGCCATGATACCCACATTGCAACAGTACTTCTGCCTGCAGCCATATGCCCTATGAGGCATGTGCTTCTGCATACACAGGTACTTACGCACACTGTAAGACACAGAAATACAGTTGTGACTGCAGAAGAACAGGCTGCTATGGTGCTTTTACTTCTGCAGCTTTAGATACAAATCCACAAAAGTAGCACATCAGTGCTACTGTATTTGTGTAATCTGGAAACAGTTGCATGATGTTTGTGTTACCTGATGCTCTCTGTGGTTGCCTGTGCAGTCTTGTCCTTTTGCTGCTTGGGTGTTGGGGAGTCAGGTGTGAAAACCCTAATGCCACATTTTCCTACTTTTGTGGTGGTAAGTATAACCCTAACTGGTGCATTAACATAGTTCAATTGCAAAGAATGCCCATACTTTTTAAAATAGTGATATTGTATCCTCATTCACACAGGTCCCTTCAGGACCTGCGTGAACAGATGCAGGCATGCAGGGCTCTCTGGGCCTTTCACCAAGGGATGTGTCTGTCTCCTTGTGTAAGTGCAGGGCCTGTATGCAACAACAAATGTCAAGAATTTATGGGGCTGTCTGGCAGTCTGTGGGAGCACAGGGCCCTCTGGACACTAAGCTTCCATGTGGCTTCAGATGCAGACACACAGAACAAAGAGATCATCTGTCAGCCATAGTACAGGGTTCTCTAGCAGCCACAGGTGCAGAGGTGCACAACCCTATGCCAAGAGAAAGGTTCTCTTCACAATATGGTACTTGGGCTCATGTGGGCAACCCTGCACCTTTTCTTTCCAGGCTGGGGGGATGGTGCTCACCTTCAAATGCAGGTCACTGGCATGGAATCACAAGGCACTATCCAGTGGACCAAAGGCTTGTGTTGCACATGTTTGCTAATATTTTTTTTACCCCAAATTTTCAACATAGTCATTTTATGACTTCCCTTTATAAACAATACATGTGGCATTTATAGAAAAGTGAGTGAAGCATAATTTCATGCCACAAGTGTGGAAATGCATTTTGGCCAGTTTTTAAAAAGCAACACCAGTCACGTTTATAAGGTGGTGTGCAATAAATGGCTCTGTTGCAAATCTGGAGTGAAAATATGGAAAATTATCAAAGTTATGAGTGTGCACAGGAAAAATTCAAGTTTCATTCATAACTTTGTTGTTATTTAATATTTTGACCCCAAAGTGTGAACATAATCTTCTAGTGACCATGTGTTATTAACCTAGTAGTTGAAAATTTTCAAATAGCAGTAGTAGTCTTTATTTTTAGTTGGCACCCTTCCACTGGGGGTCAAGGCACCACCACAAACATAATACTGTAGAACTACTGCAAATGAATAAAAACAAATTAATTAATAAATATAATGCATCTATAACTACCACAAAAATAAAACCTATATAAGATTAATAGTTAAATAAGTAAATAAATAAATAACTAGCAGGTTGGGATGATAGCAAAATAGGGAACATCAGTCTCCATATATCTGAGCAAATATTTAAGTTTTCAGACCCCTCATATAGGCCTCCACTAATGGGGCCATCCTCTGGGCTCTTGGAAGAGACCTCCAAAGGACCGGGCCTACTATTAAAATGCCCAGTCCCCCGAGATTTTTAATCTTGCCCTGAAAATGTTCAAATCCTGCCTGAAAGGTGATTTTATGGGGCAACTACGAAGTCAACATTTGGGATGGATTTGAAAAATATCACCTACTTAATTCATGAGGTGGGGTCTCAAAAAGGCCAAGTTGAAGATTTTCTGGACAACATTTTGAGTAAATGTTCAAACCACATTAAAATACATTAGCTGGACTTACCTTATTTTCTCATATCACAGTTGTGGTTCCAGGAGGAGGACACCTTTCTACTCTGAGAATGGATCTATGATGTGGGACTCTGTTTAGGTGAGAGAGGGTGTGTGGTGGGTTGTGGAGTGCTGGGTGCTGAGTAGAGGGTCAGGTGGGGTGGGTATGGGTGTGGAGGGGGGCCAACATCAACAAAGGACCATTTTCTTCTTTTCAGGTGTGATTAAAAAAGGACAATAGACAATTTTATTTTTTGTAGGGATTGGACCTGACACTGGGAACTGGGTTCCTCACTGTCAACATTCACTCTTCAGGGGAACCAGGTGTGGGCTCCCCAGAGTCAATAGCTATGTTTATGGGTGGCAGACAATCTGAAGGGTGAAGGATGTTATGAAGCAGTACTGGGATGGGCACCACAGTCCACTTGAAAATCAATAAACCAAAAACAGGAAGGACAAGGAATTGTTGGCTAAGCTGGGAGTGGTAGGGAGAATACAAAAATAAATAAGAGCAGCATCAGGAAGGGTGAGGAATGATTGGCTGAGCTGGGAGAGGAGGGAAAACACTAAAATAATTAAATCAGCAACAGGAAGGATGAAGGAGATCTGGCTAAGCTTAAATGAGAATACTAAAATAAATGTAGCATCATGAAGAATGAAGGATAGTTGGCTGAGGGGGAGGGAGCATGTAAGTTTCAGTGTTTTTGGTGTGAGCCGGAAAGTCCACTGCTGCACCAATTTGTGTGTGACAAGTGAATTCTTGGTTCGTGACCTGAAAAATGGCTCCTGTCACTATGCTGGACACTCAGGATTTTGGGGGCCCAGAAAATGTATTTCTGGGCAGAATTGGAAAAAACAAACATTAGAATCTAGCTAAATGGGTCCATTTACCTAAGTTAAGGGGTTTGTTTTTTTCAAAAATCATGTTTTTAATGTATTTTCCATGTTTTATACTTTGAGGGAAAAAAAAGATGGTGATTGTCATGATCCAAAATATGTTTCTCACAACCTGAAAAACATAAATTGGTGTGAAAGCCAAATGCTCACAACACCAACATTTTTGATCATATCAGAGGGTTATCCTAAAACCCTACTGAGTCTGCTAAAAAAATTTCAAATCCTTGTAACTCCAGAACTGATTAATATTTTGTTCACAAAACCTTCAAATGGCATTACTTTGGTAGAGGCCCCTTCTACCCTGAAAGTTTCAGAAAAGATTTTGTGTAGGCTATAGGTAAGAGCAAAACAAACCTGTAATAAGTACAGTATAAGAAAAACAATCAGACATTACTGTAAAAATTACACATCTGGATCTCAGAAACTGCACAAGCTACTGTCACAAAACTAACTACATCTTGCCAACATGCCTCCCAGACAGAGCATGCCAAATTTTGGGTACTTTCATCAAACACCACCACAGTTATTACAGTGCAAAGTAAGGGATTTAACACTGAACCCTCCATTCAACTCTAACTCTACTGGTGTTGCCATGCCAGATATATATATATATATATATATATATATATATATATATATATATATAGGCATGCCATGGCCCTACTGTGACTATCATTGATATTCTTCCTGAGTGTATTTTGACCTTATGACATCATGAGTGGTGGAGCCATGAGAGATGTCAAAGGTCAGTGTTCATGAGGGGAGAATATCAATGATACTGTCAGTATGGTCCATGGCATATCTCATTTATGCAAGACTTTATGTTTTTAAGTGCTTCTTTTCATTTTCTTTATTATGGCTTTTCATTTTAAAGTTTTAGTCAAGATGACCAAGTGGCAAATAGGTGGCTGATTTAGCTGCCCACTCACATTGACACTGATGCTGAGCATCAGCTTTTTAACAAGTCTTTCAGTATGAACTGCACAGGAACAAGTGGCAGGTGATGTGGCTTCAAAGGAGAGTAGGAGTTTATGCAGCATTTGGCCACAAGGAAACTTGTTGGCAGCTGTGGTGAAACTGGGAGCCAGTCACAGGTAGGGTGACTGGTGGTCGGGCACCCAGAGAGAGAGAAAGGGATTGAACAGGATTGTCGAGAAATTAGCCTTCTTGTTAAAGTTTAGAAATTACTTTCTTCTGTAAATTCTAGTTGTTGTTTAGTGTTTTGGGATGGAATTATTTTTATAAATTCTTTATTGGATTTTGAACAAGGACAGAATTTTTAAAAAGACAGGAGAGAACCTCTCAGTGTGAGTGAAAGTTTCACACTGAGAGGTGTAGATTTGGAGCAGGCGTGTGAGTCAGCTGGGGGCAGATAAAGTGAAAGTGTGCTGCTCGAGCTATTGGCTCAAACCAATTAAAACCTACTATGTGGATAAATTCTGGTATGATGGCCCTAAAGTGACAATAAACATGATATTCTCACTCTAGGTCTGACCACCCTCTATATATCGCAAATATTTGCCAGAATGCATCCTCACAAGCACTACATAAATACTGTAGAACTGACAGAAATCACGGTCAACAGAATTTGCGACCACTACTGCTACCGCATATTCACATCCACTAGCATTAGCACATCAGCAGTACCATAAAATATGGTCCCACTGTATGCGCTACTCACACTTTCAGGCTGTCAGTTGCAATCAAGTTAACTCATTCTGTGATCCAGTATCTGACTGTCTTACTGACATGCCCTGCATTCCAACTTATTAAAAATACTGGTAGTCAGTCAGTCAGTTGCAGTGTTTTGTAAGAGCCTGTTCGAGTCTGCGTGTGTCTAAAAAAAAAAAACTCGCTCAACATCATGTCTATTATGAAATGGCTAAAGTTGTCCCAACAGAAGAGGAAGTATCCCTTTAATACCAGGGCCATAGATGGTGATGAATTGGCAGGTAGCTCTGGCATACAGCAGTATGTAGCTGCTTTAGTTGTAAAAAACAAGCTGCCTCAGCTCCACCACCAACAAACTGGAGTAGACCATCCACCTAAGCCCTCTATTCTTCAGAAGTTCACTTCTAACTTGGCAAGTATTCTTCCGAGCATGGTGCCATCTGTATGCCTCTGCATGTGTTCACCCTACTCTCACCTGCCCCCCTCAAAGCAGGAAAGTTTAAACTCCCATCATACTGTCACCATACTGCAGCAGTATACAGCTTGTGGCAGGTGACTGAGGATAATCGAGGGTGATAGCAAGTAATTAAAAAACACAAAGACTGCTGCAATGTTCTTTGTTTTTTGGTTGTGTGGTAATGGCACTAATGGCATTAATCAGGGGATTTTAGCAGCTCCTTGATGGTTTTTGATGTGTGATGTATTGTGGTATCTTTTCATGTTATAATTGCAGTCTGCTTGAGTTCACTGATATTTTAAAATAGTGAATATAAGTGGACTGCGATTATGACCTACTCTACAGTATATATATTTATAAATATATGTGTCTATCTAGCTATCTATGTATCTATCTGTATATATAGTTTACAAAATGGGTGAGAAAACTCAGTAAAAATTCAGTCTCCTTATTGGACGAAACACACCACATGTCCATGCATTATGCCACAATGCTTACATGGCAACACTTCGTTCTATTTTTTACTTCCCCATCCAAAACACTTTTGGCCATTTTATAAGACAAATAATCTACTACAGGGTGTGTGATCACTCTCTGATATACAGTAGTAGCCAGAGACATTGCCAGCTATTTCCAGATATTTTGTGAAATTTCTGAAGAGTTTCTCTCTGCTGCCCCTACTGTGGAAATGCAGAAAGCAGGAGATATTCCTGCAAATATCACAGAAATTTGGGGAAATATCTGGCAGTGTCTGTGGCTGCTACTGTATGCATGCGTTGGGTCATTGAACGCACTTGGACTACAGCCTCATGCTTCATAACCCACACGAAAGCATGTGTCCATCAGACCACAACTACCCTGTAGTGGATTATCTGTTACATATATTCATTAAAAAAAAGTCATTAATGCACCAGTTAGGGTTAAATCAACAAACATAGGGAAATGTGGTGTTAGGATTTCCAACTCCCCATTCCATCAGCATTCCATCAGCAAATAAGCTCAGATGTGCAGACTACATCAGAAAGGGTGAGCATTAGGACTGATAACCCCAAGGAAGATCCCAGGCCTGATCTGCCAAGACTCAGAACAGCCAAAACCATAACATTTTTTATTTTATTTGTGCTGCTTGCAGGGTGGGGGTGGGGTGCTTTGGTTGGAAATCCTAACACCACGTTTCCCTACTTTTGTTGGTTTAATCCTAACTGGTGCATTAAGGAAGTTTTTTGCAATGAATTTCCTTACTTTTTGAGATAGCAGACTCATACTATCATTTATGCAGGCCCCAAATGGACCTGCATGAACACATTCAAGTGATTATGGAAGCACAGGGCCCTCTGGGCCCAGCACTTCTGTGCCTCCATTTATCCACATGTGTATGTGGGTGTGGAAGCTCAAGACCCTCTGGGCCCTGCACTTCTGTTCCCTTAGAAAAGCAATTTATGTGCTTTTTTGTAATTGTGTTTTGTAGGAATGGACCATTTTCAATTTATATTTCTTATGGGCTTAGTGCTGTACTAGTCATCAAGACCTGTCTATTGATATATACATTGTCTGTTAACTCCAAACATAGACAGAGTTACAGCTTGTTAAAGTGGCAATGTTTTCCTAAAGGAATTGTAATTTTTTTAATTTTATGTGTTTTTCCCAATGGAACCTAAATTTGGGTGGGGGTATGTGTTAATGTTGTAGTACTCATTAAGACCTTTATTTGATATATAGATTGCACATGACTGCATATAATGACTGAGTTGCAGCTTGTTAAAGGTGAAATGTGGAAAAAAAATCCAAATTCTTTTTCATATTAAGGCATCCTTTTTTGTGAGGTTGTGTTGTTTATATATAAACAGAATGTTAAAAAAACTAAGTCCAATTTTTTTTTCATATGAGGGGATCATTTTTTGTGAGGTTGCATCATTCACATGAAAAAGGATTCCTTCATACGAAAAAAGAATGTGAAAAACTAATTCCAAGTTCTTTTTTGTATGAAGGGATCTTTTTTGTGAGGGCGCATCATTCATATGAAAAAAGAATACAAAAAAAACTCTGAAAAAAGAATGTGAAAAAAACTAAGTCCAAATTATTTTCTCACATGGAGGGATTTTTTTTTTCATCAGGTTGTTTGGTTTATACAAAAAAAGATTCCTTCATATAAATTAAGTTCAAATTCTTTTTTTGTATGACAAGAATCCTTTTTTGTATGGCCCTATTCTTTCTTCATATGGCCATATGAGAAAAGAAATTTGTGTCATGAAAAAAGATATTAAAAGGTGTTAATAAAAACTCATTTCTGGGTGATTTTTCCAAAACCTAACTGCAGAATCTACTTAAAGGGGTCCTGATTAGCAAGCTTCATGTGTTGGTGTCTGTGGTATATAATTTTATGTTTTTCCAAAAAACTTTTTGGAAAAAACAAACAAAACAGAAACAAGATAGTGGCCATACAGAAAAACACTTTTTTTCTCATGAAAAAAGATCCCTCCCATACAATCTTTTTTCATAAGGACCAAATTATTTTTTCATATGAGAGAGCTATTCAAAAAATTGTACTGAGGCATGCTAAAAGCAAAAATTTAAAATTCTTATAGCTTTGGAATGAATTATTATTTTTTCACCAAACCAGTGAATGGTACTCCAGTGTCCCAAGACCTTTCAGCCCTGAAAATGTCAGAGCAAAATACCAAACTGTCTGGGTACTAGGTAATGACAAAAAAACTGCAAAACAAATGATTATTTAAAATTTTCCTATCTGTATCTCGGAATTCTCAAATCCAACTGGAACAAAACTTGGCAAGTCAAGAGAACATGGCCTTGAGACCGTACATGCAAATTTTCTTGCACCTCCATTGAACAGTGGTGAGGCTATTAAAGTGCAAAGTTAGGGGTTTCACATTAAGCAAAGTATGGAGGTCTGACTGAAACCAGGGAAAAATGTAGTGCCTTGGTCAAATAAAACATCAAATAAAGAGAACCACAGGGACCAGCACCTACCAGAAGTCCACATTGTAAAGTAGCTCCTTCATTAGTAGAAACTGAGGACCAAACCTTTTAATTGTGCAGAAGTCTCCTTTATTATAGCAAAGAAAAAAAATTTTCCCAGTGCTGTTAAAATCCAGACATGCATCATTATAATGGAACACATTAAAAGCTTGCTACAGTACAAAACCCTTCATAGTCCATACAGTTTCAAAAATGCCAGCTGATACAAAGACTCCAACCCCACCTCAGGACTGATATCACTTAATGCATCCCTAGAACCCTGTATCCCTTATTTTTTGTGATGTATGGCTACAAATGTAAAATCCTGTGCCACCCAGTGACAGTATATCCCCAGGGCACAAAGAATACATGCCACTGTATGCATTATTCCATAAAGTAACAATCATGCTGCTCATATATTTAAACCTAGGTTGCAGCAGTGATGGGGCTGAGACATTGAATTTAAGTTCAACTTGAAATTTTGGATGCGTAAATAAATAGTGATGTCTTGGGGCTGAAATGCTGATCAATTTGTTTATAGTATGTTAAGAGTCATGTATTTATATGTGTGTGTGTGTGTATATATATATATATATATATATATATATATATATATATTTTTATATATATTTTTTTCCATAGATTTTATCCTCCTAGGTAGCCTTGGCAGGAGCTGTGGTCTTCTGCACAGAGGAACTCACTTCTCTGGTCCTCTTACGTCTCCCTCCTGCCATCCCAAAATTCCCCATGGATTCCCCCCACAACGGGGCCAGGAAGGAGAGCTGGCTGTCCCCCACCCCCACCCCACAGAGACCCAGTCCAGATACTGGGATGGCCCTCGGAGAAGCGGGGCCATCATGGAACCTGCCAGGCTCCTATTTTCCATTTCCTCCTGTCCCCCCTCCCCTACCAATGTAGAGATGTCAGTACATGCCTCCCAGCCTGTATTGCTCTCTAGCACCACCAGAGGGCAATCAGTAAGCCGGATGACAAGACACCCTCCCCCAGAGAGTGGAGAGCAGTCCTCCGGATGCTCAAGTCTCTGTCCCCCCCCCGCTGACCTGCAGCAGCTGAGGCTCATTCCCAAACTCAGGTTGCCGGCATAGCATGAGGTGTAGCAACCAGCAACTCAACCGCCAGCACTACTGGGCTGGCCTCATATACATTTTTTAATTCTAATCTGTCACATGTCTTCATTTTGCAGATGTGCACCTGTGACTGCCCCATAATTTTGGGGACGTTCAGATTGGATTAAAGATGGACTTGAAGAACCATAAGTGCTGCAACCTAGTTTAAATATATGAGCAGCATGAGTGTTACTTCATGTAATGGTGCATACCATGACATGTATCCTTGGTACCCTGGGGATATACTGTCACTGGATGACACAGGATATAGCATTTGTAAATATGTTATTTATTTTGTAACATTAATATAGTCTGTTTGCACTTTCATGTTTTTCTTGTGGTCATACTGAGAACTGAACTCATTGCATGCGTGTACTGTCGGGCTCTGTCAGTTTAATTGATGTAAATAAAAGGGATACATGGTTCTAGGGACATCAGCCATTGAGAAAGTGCCAGTTGCATGATACACGTTAGGCAATGTCAGTTCTGAGGTGGGGTTGGCTGCTGAGACACAGAGAAGAGAGAGAGAGAGAGAAAGCAGCCAGAGATTGCCTAAATCAAGGAGGTTATTTTCTAGACTACACTGAACTGAATTATTACTTTTTGGACCTGTGTAAGTAACTAGTATTGATTCTGTTTTTGGGTTGACTTGTCTTAGTTTTAACTTTAATTTGCCAGGGAGGAACTGTAGCTGGGAGATATTTGCAGTCATTTGTGACTAGACCTGGTACTTAACCTCTGGGAAATAGGTTTCTGAAAGGAAGGAAGGCACTCCCCGGGGTGGAGGGTCAGAGTTGTAGTTGATTGTTTCTGGATGGCATAGGTTTACTCCCTCCCAGCCTTCCTCACATCCCACCTGCCCCAAGCGCATAACTTCCTTTATAGCAGGGGTTCTGACATCACTTCCCCAAAACTGCTAACAACATACACCTGTTCATATCCTTAAAGGCACAGCACACTGAGTAGGGGGTAGAGACACTCACAAGCTTGCACATACTAAAACAAGAAAAAAAAAGAAAAGCATCTGTAACAGGAAGGGACACAGACATGAGGAGAGTGGTGCAATGTACTGGCTGTGGATCAGCAGTCTTCCAGGAGACATTCTGGAAACTGCATTGCTGCCCTATTTCCAGGCACCTCTCTGGTCTGAGGGAGGAGGTTCCTCATCTCCATGCTGACCTGGCAATAATTCGGAAAACCTGCTCCCCCACCCAGGGACCACACAGGCCACTGCCACTACCTCAGAGGTTGCCAAAAAAGAGGAGTGTTGGACCATGGTAGGCTCAGGGAGGGTGAGGGTGGTGGAACAGAGGTGCAACCCTCCAGTTGTACCTCTCCACAATTCATTCACCAATCTGGTGGAGCATGGTTCCTCTATGGAGGCACCACAGTGGAGACCAAGGAGGATGCTGGGAACCTCCACAATGGAGACCCCCAGGAGGGTGGCACAGGACCCCACTGGGGAAGGAAACAACTTCTGGTGGGAGACTCGATTGTTAGGGGGGTAGAACTGGAGGAGGGAAGGGAAAGAGAGGTAAGGTGCCTGACCGGTGCCATGGCTTAGAGGGACAGGAAACGAATCCTCAGGATCGTGGGAGCAGCTGCAAGGGGGAGTGAGCTGGATGTCATTATCCACCTAGGGACAAATGACCTGGCTGAGAATGGGATCAGAGCAGTGCAACAGGAGTTTGTGGAGTTGGGGAGGGGCCTTAGAGAAGTAGCACACACAGTAACTTTCTCAGAAGTGCTACCTGTCTGTGGCATGGATGAGGTTAGGGTACTCTGCACCATGGGATTCAATGACTGGTTGAAAAACTGGTGCAGAGCTCAGGGATTTGGCTCACTGGGGAATGGGGTTCCACCTGGAGGGATGCAGGCCTATACAGGCACGATGGTCTGCATCTATCCTGGAAGGGAACCAGGATCCTAGGTGATAGGTTTAAATGCTTCATTGGCAAGCATTTAAACTATCAAAGGGGGGAGGCACAGAAAAGGAGAAGGAAAACCCTATCCCCCAAAAAATCAGGGTAGTTAATGAGGTAAACACCAAGATAGAGCAGTCGATAGGGATAAGGGCAGGGGTAAATGGAGAAAAAGACAAAAGCAGTAAGGACAGGGATGGGGCAAAAAGAAATAAAGCCAGAAAAAAATGGAGGGTAATGAGTACCTATGCCCATAGTCTAGGTAAAAAGCTCCCCAAAATGGTGGCCTTGATGGAACAGGGATGCCTGGATATCATGGCAGTCACAGAAACATGGTACACAGAGAACCATGACTGGGATGTCAACATACCAGGGTACACAATCTACAGGAGGGACAGGGAGGAAAGAAGAGGAGGAAGAATAGCTCTCTATGTAAGGGAAGGTATCAAAGCAGCAGAACTAAAGGGTGAACAGGGAGGAGAGGAGACACTGTGGGTTACCCTGGAGACTGGAAATGGCTCCACAATCCGCACGGGTTGTATACAAACCCCCATCTCAGGGGGAGAAAATGGACAAGGAAATGGTAGAAGGCATCCTTGGGATGGCAGAGAAACATGAGATATTGCTGATGGAGGACCTGAATATGCCAGATGTTAACTGGAGCACCTTTGCTGCAGCCACATCCAAGAGCAGGGCCATTATCAATGCCCTACATGGGGCATGTCTCAGACAGCTAGTTTTGGAACCCACTTGGGAGGGAGCAATCTTAGACCTGGTACTCTCAAATGGGGAAGGAGAGAGGATCTCTGATCTTCAAGTGGGTAGCTATTTGGGAACAAGTGACCACCAAACAGTGTGGTTCATGATAAACTTAGCTGTAGAGTCAAGCCACACAAAAGTGAAGGTACTGGACTTCAGGACGGCTGATTTTGTCAAAATGGGAGAGTGCCTCAGAAAAGCACTAGCAAACAGGCAAGAAGGTGGGGTGGAGCAACAATGGGAAAACATCAAAACTGCCATCACAGAGGCAACAAGCCTTTGTGTGAAGCAAATAAACTAATCAAAACAAAAGAAAAAAACACTATAGTTCTCAAAAGAAGTGGTGGGGAAGATAAGGGAGAAAAAGATAGCATTCAGGAAGAATAAGGAAACACAGAAGAAGCAGGACAGAGAACTGTACCAGTTAAGGCAGAAGGAAGTGGGGAAGGCAGTCAGGAATAGCAAAGGCCCAAACTGAGAAAAAGATAGCCAACTCAGTTAAGAAGGGGGATAAAACTTTTTGTAGGTACATTAGGGAGCAAAGAAAGATGAAGGCAGGGATACTGAGGCTGAACAAAGAGGAAGGTTGGGCAGAGAGCGACAGGGAAAAAGCAGGGATACTGAACAAATATTTCTGCTCAGTATTCACAATGTAAAAGCAGGGGGAGAGAGTCAGTCAATAGAAGCACTCTGAATAGGGGAGTTGATATTAGTCCTTTCACAGTGGAAAGAGTTCTGAAAGAACTCTTAAAACTGAAGGTGGATAAAGCAATGGGGCCTGATGGGATTCACCACAGAATTGTAAAAGAACTAAGGGAAGAACTAGTAACACCACTGACTACCTTTTTTAATAAATCATGGGAGGATGGTGTGGTACCTGAGGACTGGAAAAGGGTAGATGTGATTCCCCTTCACAAAAGTGGGAGCAAGACAGAGGCAGGAAATTACAGACCTGTCAGTTTGACCTCAGTGGTAGGGAAAATGATGGAATCACTTCTGAAGGAAAGAATTGTTGAGTACCTAGAGGCCAGTGGGGCAGAGGACCCAAGGCAGCATGGATTCACAGCAGGAAGGTCATGTCAAACAAATCTAATTGATTTCTTTGACTGGGTGACCAAAGTAGTAGACCAGGGAGGGGTTCTGGACACAGCCTGCCAGACTTTAGCAAGGCATTTGACACAGTCCGCACAAAGATTAATAAACAAATTAGCCAACCTGGGAGTGGGTCCCAGGGTGGTATGCAAGTAAAACACTGGTTGGACAACAGGACACAGCGGGTAATAGTAAATGGAGTCCACAGTGAAGAAAGGAGGGTTACTAGTGGGGTACCGCAGGGTTCAATACTGGGGCCGGTCCTTTTTAATGTCTTTATAAGTGACATTGCAGAGGGACTGGAGGGGAAGGCATGTCTCTTTGCAAATGACACAAAGATCTGCAACAGGGTTGATATGCAAGGTGGGGTGGAAAGGATGAAAAGGGATTTGGCAAGATTGGAGGAATGGTCAAATGTGTGGCAGCTTAGATTCAACGCAAAGAAGTGCAAAGTAATGCACCTGGGAAACAAAAACCCAGGGGAAAAGTACACAATGGGTGGTGAGGTACTAACAACAACAAAAATGGAAAGAGACCTGTGGGTAGTCATATCAGATGACCTAAAGGTGGGCCAGCAATGTGAGAAGGCAGTAAGAAGGGCTGGGAGCATACTGGGATGCATAGGGAGAGGCATCACCAGTAGAAAACAGGAAGTTGTTGGCCCTCTGTACAGACAGTTGGTGAGACCACATCTGGAGTACTGTGTACAGTTCTGGAGACTCCATCTCTGCAAAGACATAGACAGGGTGGAGGCTGTCCAGAGGAGGGCAACCAAAATGGTGCAGGGTCTGCACCAGAAGACATATGAAGAAAGACTAAAGGACCTTAAGACGTATAGCCTCAAGGAAAGGAGGGAGAGGGGGGACATGATAGAAACTTTGAAATACCTCAAGGGAACCAAGAAGGTAGCATCTTTCAAAAAAAGAGATGTGCAAGAACAAGGGGGCACAATTCGAAGATAGAGGGGAGACGGCTCAGAGGTAATGTGAGGAAGTATTTCTTCACAGAGAGGGTTGTAGATGCATGGAACAGCCTTCCTGAGGAGGTCATAGAGTCAAAAACAGTGGGGGAATTCAAGAATGCATGGGACAGACATAAGGCAATTCTAGTGGGGGGGTAGGAGGAAGTAGGCTGTTGATTCACTAGGCTCTGCAGCTTATCCGTTAGGTAGGGAAATGGGCAGACTAGGTGGGCCAAGCGGTCCTTATCTGCCGACAAATTCTTTGTTCCTATGTTGGAGCCTTTATACCAGCCGGCATTTTTGAAACTGTGTAGATTATGAAGGATTTTGTGCTGTAATAAGCTTTTACTGTGTTCCACTACAATTTATTTTTTTATTTTAGTCTTTGGTAACTGAGTAAGGCCCACTAGGCACAAGTGCCTGTTTTCAGGGGTGACCTAGGAGCACTGGGCAGTTAAGTGACTTGCTCAGAGTCACACAGTATGCAAGTGGAGGTTGTGAGAATCAAACTCAGGTCTGGTCAGCTGGATGTTTCAAGCTTGTTCACACCTTGTTCCTCTAACCTCTAGGCAATACTGCCAGCCCATAATGGTGAATGTATGGATTTTATTTGCACTTGGAAAGTTTTTTTGCTATAATAAAGGAGACTTCTGCACAATTAGAAGGTTTGGTCCACAGTTTCTGTCAATGAAGGAGCAACATCACTATATGGACTTTTGGTAGGTGCCAGTCCCTGTGACTGTCTTTACTTAGGGTTTAACATTAAACAGACTACTCAACCCTAATTATAGTGGTACTGCTGTGCCACTATACTGTAATTCATGGCAAAAAACTATGTTAATGCATCAGTTAGGATTTTCGAAACATCAGAGTTAGGGAAAATCTAGACTTAGGCATTCTAGCTACACCCCCATGCACTACCTCCATGAACTGCACTGAACTGAATGCCAAGTAAGCATTAAGCCACGACGGAGGTGGCATCTAATGCTGTATTGATGCATGGGGGGGCGGTGGGTGGGCCGAGGGCTACCACCTGCCCCCCATGCATCAATCGCATAGATGCCACTGACGGAGTGGCTTAATGCACTTGTAACATGGGCCGCGGGTCAGTGGAGGGATGTCGAAGGGACCCACTGTGACAGGTACACAGTAACAGGCGGAGGTGGTGAGAACTTTTGACAATTCTAATGCACTTTCAGAGAACGCTGTAACACATTAGATACATACTGATGTGGTCAACACAGAGTGTCCGTAGAGTGGCACGGAGGGGGGCCAGCCAACAGTCCTGTCCTCTTGTAGAGAGTTACGTGTGGGTATTGTTGTTATACCCGCAGTGGGAGGTCTGCCGTGCAGGGTTCCGCCTCTCCGAGCAGCGCTGCACTCACGCTGTGCATCTCAGTCGCTCTTACTTCCTGCTGCCCCTGGGATTCTTATCCGGCTGTCCTCCTCCAGGTGCTCTGTGTATCATCGCCTTTCACGCTCCAGGACCGCGTCTCAGGGCAGTGTGCACCACGGGTTCTTGTCCCCCTCCCCGGCCAGATCTCCTGCCTGTCTCGGATGCCTAGTGCGGCTCCAGAGGTGCCGCTCATAGCGCTGCTCCTCTCACTTCCCCACAGGACCCAGTGCTGCTAGGTTGGGGTCTGGCTGCTGATGGTAGTGCCGAAGTGGGCAAGGCATATAAGCTGGGTTAATGCCCGCTTCGGCTGCCGTCTCGTGATGCTGTTCCACCTATGGCTGCGCAGGATTACAGGCACAATATTAATGCCATGTTACAAAGCCCATTCTAGACCCCAGTTGCAAAGGGCCCAGTGTAAACTAAATTAATATCCTTAGTATTTGAAAATGTAAAGTTGTAACTTGTTTGAAACACTACATGACTCCAAATCTGCTTCATGCAGGTCCCTTTACTCCCCAAAACACATTTCAGGGTACACTATCAAAATGAAACAAATGTGACCATGAGGTGAGATGGTGATACACCCACCTGAAAATGTGGGGTTAATCAGACACCAAATGGCCACGTTATGACCAAAAGAAAAACTGCACAAAACAGTTTTGTTTATTTTAGTTTCATGCATCCTAAAGCCAGAGTTGCCCCAAAGGAAAAAGCCTTATAAAAAGAATGTACAGAAAACATTCTATGCATGCCTGACAATGGCATTTTTAAACATTGATAATCTAGAAACTGAAATCCAGTGAAACCATGTATCAAAGGCACCTCCTTTGGTCACACTTTAGAAAATCTGAAAGACTGAAGTTTCAACTATCAGCTGTTTTTGAGCAACAGGGGAGCAAACAAAATAGTCTTAATTTGGCATTTGCTATGTGTTTTCAACCTTCTAAAACTTTTAAACCCCTGGCCTAAACTGATTAGTACCAACATTTTAGGTTCCAGAGATCTTAGGCCCCAGAACATGCAGGCCAGTCTTTAGGTTGTTCTGTTCAAAAATGACTGTGATATTAATTATTGTGCCCCTGTGGCAGTGGCTGCCACTGAGGTAGCACATCAATTTCAAGATATGCTTGTTGACTTACAAGGCTTTATAAAATTTGGGCCCAGGCTACCTGAAAGATCTTCTTTCTGAATACGCTGCCATCTGCCTTCTTTACTCTTCTGACATGAGCCTCTCGTGGTCCCTCAATCCCATTTTAAATGCTCTGGGGACTGGGTATTGGAGGTTGCCACCCCACCGATGCAGAATACCCTTTCTATCAAGGTGCATGGAGCCCCATCTGTAAATATTTTTAACACATTATCAACAACCTCCTTATTTGATAAAGCTTTTGGGACAGACTAGAGTCTTGAGAAGAGTTTTAAAAAGGTATTTATTGGGCATTATTACCTGAGTGAATTGCTGTGCCAATAAATGACAAATGAAATTCAATGCCAGGAATACAATGTGATACACTTAAGGAACAAAAACTCCAGAACAGAGTATTGGATGGGAGGAATTAAGCAGGACACACCATTGTAGAGATGAGTGAAGTGGATAACAAGTTAGCCAGCTTGGGAGTCCCTGGGTAACAAATTGGCTGGACAACAGGATGCAGTGGGTAATAGTAAATGGAGTACATTCTGAAGAAAGGGGGGTTACTAGTGGGGTACCACAAGGTTCAGTGCTGGGACCGGTCCTCTTTAATGTCTTTATAGGAGACATTGTGGAGGGGCTGGAAGGAAAGGTATGCCTCTTTGCAGACAACACAAAAATCTGCAACAGGGTTGATACTAGTGTTGGGTGGTTATTACTTTTTTCCCAGATCTCAGATCCGGATTATTTTTTTTTTTTGATCTGACCGGCTCCAGTTCAACATCGGGTCGGATATCACTATTAATTAATTAAAAAAAAAAAAACAGGTTGCTATTTAGACACACAGTACAAAGGCTGCTTTGGACCCTTTTTCATTAATTGAGTGGTTTAAAACTACAACTTTACTGGTACTTTTTGACTGTTGCAGCTAGTGTGAAGAACACAGGTCTACATATACCCACATCTCCCTTTCCTGCCGAAAATTGACTTTCTACTGGCAAGATATCCAGACAGTTCATGCCGTCCTCCTGTTTCTTAGTCTTCTTTGTTGCTGTTATACCCCTAACTTGATGCACACAGATGTAAAATACTTGTTCTATACACCTGGCCTTGATTAACCAAAACAGCTCTTTAAAAAGCCAGAACCCGATCAGACTAAATATTCCAAAAATATGTAAAATCTGACTGGATTGGATCACTGGATTGGATATCTATGCATCACTAGTTGATACACAAGGGGGTGTGGACAGGATGAGAAGGGACATGGCAAGGTTGGAGGAATGGTCAAAAGTATGGCAGCTTAGACTCAATGCAAAGAAGTGCAAAGTAATGCACCTGGGAAACAAAAACCCAGGGGAAGAGTACACAATGGGGTGGGAGGTACTAACAACAACAAAAATGGAAAGGGACCGGGAGTAGACCATATCAGATTACTTTAAGGCAGGCAAGCAATGTGAGAAGGCAGTAAGGTGGGTTGAGTGGATACTGGGGTGCATAGGGAGAGGCACCACAATAGGAAACAAGAAGTTGATATTCCTCTGTACAGACAATTGGTGAGACCCCATCTGGAGTACTGCGTGCAGCTCTGGAGACCCCATCTCTGCAAGGACATAGACAGGATGGAGGCAGTCCAGAGGAGGGCAACTAAAATGGAGCAGGGACTGCAACAGAAGTCATACGAAGAGAGACTATAATAGCTTAATATGTATACCTTTAAGGAAAGGAGAGAGAGGTATTTTTTCATGGAGAGAGTGGTGGATGCATGAACTGCATTCCTGAGGAGATCGTAGGGTCAAAAACCATGGGGGAATTCAGAAATGCATGGGACAGACATAAGGCAATTATAGTGGGGGGTAGGAGGAAGTAGGCTGCTGGTTAACTAGAATCTGCAGCTTATTTAATAGATAGGGAAATGGGCAGACTGGGTGGGCCAAGAGGTCCTTATCAGCTGTCAAAGTCTATGTTTCTATGTTCGCTTTATGAATTAATTCACGAAGCTGGCGAAATTTACAAAGTGCAAAGTGCTGACTTTGTGAAGTTTTTACAAGGTGAAGTTGCCCTTTTTTAGGCAAATGCACTTAAATTCATCTAACTTCGCCTTAACTTCACCACTTTTCTAGGAGAAGTTAGGCAAAGTTATGAAGTAGAAATTTCATGAAGTAATTCACGAAAGTGAATTTTGCAACTTCACCAGAACTTTGCTGGCAAAGTAAAACATTGCAACATCTCCACTTCAGAAGAAAGAAACCAAGGATTTATTGTTAGTGACTCTCTTAAACAAACCAGTCAGTGCACCAAGGCCTTCAGCAAGGTTAACAGGATGCTAGCATGCATCATAAGAGGGTACAACAGTAGAAAGCAGGAGGTACTGGTACCACTGTATAGGTCACTGGTGAGGCCACACTTGGAGTATTTTGCTTGCTTCCGGTGTCCCCACCTAAAAAATGAAAAGGACAGGCTGGAGATGGTACACCGAAGGATGTCCAAGATGATTCAGGGCCAGGAGGGCTGAGATCTTATGAGGATCAGCTAATGGTACTGAACATGTATTTGCTTGAAACCAGATGAGAGAGAGGGGATACGATGGAGACTTTAATGTTCCTGAAATGAATTAACAAGGTGAACTGTGAGGAGCTTTTTACCAGGAACAGAGAAGCTAGGACACAGGGTTGAGTAGGGATTAATTAGAGGGAGGTTTGAAAAGAATGTGAGAAAATATTATTTTACAGAAAGAATGGTAGAGCCCTGGAATGATCTGCAGCAGAGGTGGTGGGTTCCAAAACCATAAATGGCTTCAAACAAGGTTGGGATAGAGTCAAGGGAATAGTAGCTACTCAGCGGGAAGAGGAAGGCTGAAACATGGAGAACAAAAGGGAGAATAGTGTACTGTAAGCAAAGACTCCACAGAGAAAATAGTTGCTGGGGTGTGATGAGAGTATTATGGACAGACTGGATGGACCATTTGTCTTTTTCTGCCATCATCATCATATTTCATCATCTATGTTTCTGTGTAATATATTCTTGGCAAAGAAAATTATGTTAAAACATTAGTTAGAGGTTTTTTTAAAACATCAAATGTAGGAAAATGTAATGTTAAATATTTTTTGAGCCCTATCTCCCCCCACTCACATGCACTACCCCCGTGAACTCCACCCAATTGAATGCCAAAGCACAGTCAAGATCCCAATTGCTAAGGACTCTGAGCAAAACAAGTTAGAAGTCAGGTCCTCCTTAGCACAGGGCCTGAAGCCCTCTGTGGGTTTTGCTTTCTGAATCTACAAGAAGCAAGTCAGGACTCAGGTTTTGTTTTGGACAGGGCCCAAAGGCCTTTGGTCTAGGGCTGCAAGTTTGGTTCTACAAAAGAGCTGAGCACCCCAAACATTTGGTAATTGAATCTTTTGGACTGTGGTGAACTTTTCGGAGAAACAGGCAGACTTTTGGTTCAACTGGTTCTCCTTGGGCCAGGGGCTGGATTTTCAAAGACCCCTGAAATTGACACAGGTGATTGTGCAAGTGGGTCTTCACTTGTGGAGGCAGAATTTTTCCTGCATGTGCCGAATTTTCTAAAATGGAGTCATTTTATAGCTGGCTCCATAACTTACGGCAGCTTGCAAATGTTTTGGGGGCAACTGCAGCTAAAATTTAAGGCTGGTTGGCTCAGGTGTAACATACTCCTCAGCTGCGCCTGCCACCCATGCGGACCACAGGCTGAAAACTGGAATGTCTGCTAGTGCAGAGATTTTTTCCACACCGGTGGGCTTAGTCCAACGGCAGTTTTCTGCCATTTGAAAAGCCAGTCCCAGGTGAAACAAACAAACCATAGTTCACACCTGAAACAGTTAATTATGGCACAATGTGAGTCACAGCCTCATTTTGGTGCCAGACTCAGCTGGACGACATGAGCTAGCATGAAAGCTCACTCATGCTAGTCATCAGGCTATTAAATAGCTCAGGTAGGGCTGTGATTCACTTCTAGTAAGATTAGCTAGGAAATTTTTCAAATAGTAAAAGAAAATTTCCAAAAGTTTGACCTGTGCTTGTACTGCAAACAGCGGGGTTGCTGAAGGGGGGATATTTAGGAGGAAAAAGAAAGTAAAAAGTTAGGCTGAGCAGTGCTCAAAGCATCAGGCCTCTGGGACCAGGGTCTAGCCCTAGAGAACTGAGAGGGGATAGCCACAACTCTGGAGGAGTGTGTTTGGGATTGGGCAGTGGGCAGATGAAGCGTGAGGTGGCAGTCTGCCAGTGCCAGCTTTTTGCCTGATCTCAGCAGTGTAGCACACATTTTTTTTTTATTGCAGAACTAGCATTTTAGAGGGCATACAAACAAATGATTGAAGCCCCTGCCAGAAGCCTGAAATGTGATTTTCTTGGGGAGTTAGTTTTGTTTACTAGCAGAAAACATGTGACAGCTGGCTGTAGAACACTGTCAAGCCACTAGTAGTTGGCACTCAGTGGCATCCCAAAAAGATTTATTAAAAATAATTCAGCTTTCACATTTCCTTTGGTGGCAGTTTCCAAATTTAAATTCTTTACATTCATCTAAGTTTCAGGCTTGCTTGCAGCAGTTCCTTCTTCCTCCTCCTGAGTCCTGAAGCAGTCTTTTGCAGTGTGACCTGGGAGTGGGCAACAAGTGTGTGCCAGGTGGCAGCATGCCAGTGCCCAGATCCTAGTAGCTGGCACCTTGGTGGTATCCCATAAAAAATAATAAAAAAGAAATGAATAGCTTCTTTTGTGATGGTTTTCATGTTCCCCCAAGTTGGTGTGGTTCCTTCTTTCTGAAACCTAAAGCAGCCTGTGTGTCATCCTGAGCTGTGCTGTTGCAGTATGATCTGGGCAGTGGGCAGCTGGTGTGTTCCAGCTAGCAGTGTTCTGGTGCCTGGCCCCTGGTAGTTGGCACCTCGGTGGAATCTCATGAAAAATTTAGAAAAAGAATTTCATTTTTTTCTTTTTGTGGCAGTTTTCAAATTCAGACTGTTCATGCTCCCCCAAGCTGCTGCAGTTCCTTCCTCCTCCTGAATCCTGAAGCAATCTGTATGTGGTGTCACCCAAAGCTGTGTCGTTGCAGTGTGATCTGGGCAGTTAGCAGCAAGTATGTGCCAACTGGCAGTGTGCCAGTGCCCAGCCCCTGGTAGTTGGCATTTTGCTGGCATCCTATAAAAAATTTAAAAAAAGAAATGTATTTTTTTCTTTTACTGGCAGTTTTCAAATTAAGACTCTTCATGTATTCCCAAGTTGCTGTGGTTCTTTCCTCCATTTGAGTCCTGAAGCAGTGTGTGTGTGTGTGTGTGTGTGTGTGTGTGTGAAGCACCTCTGTTCATCGACAGCAAATCTGCCGACATTCCCTACAGTGATGGCACAATGCTGACATGCGTTATTGTGCCATTCAGAAACAAAGTGTATTTTGTGGGAGGCTGCACCACATGCACCCCAACCCCATGCAAGGGGCTCTGCCACCTGAACCCCCCGCAATTATATATTATAAACTCCAAGTTGGAGTTGTTTCGGGGAAGGGGCAGAACACCGGGAGATGCTGCGTCAGTGAAACCCAGACCATTACAGTGATTTTTGCTGCAAAGGTCTTTTTTCAGGTTTTGCTGTTGTGGTATTGCTGTGCAGTGGGCCACCAGTGTGGGTGTGTATGTATATGTGTGTGATCCTGACCTAAGCAGTGCTATTGTAATGTGATCTGGGCATGACAACAAGTGTGTGACAGCTGGCAGTGTGCCAGTTTGCAGCGCCTGGTAGTTGGCAACTTGGTGGCATCCCATAAAAAAAGTAAAAGGAAAAGAAAAGAAATCTCCACATTCCCTCAAGTTGTTGAAGCTCCTTCCTTCCAGTGTGTGTGTGTGTGTGTGTGTTTTGACCTGTGCTGTTGTAGTGTGATCTGGCCAGTGGGCAGCAAGAGTGGGCCAGCTGGCAGCAAGTCGGTGCCTGGCCTCTTATAGTCCTTGGTGGCATCCCCAAAAATAAACAAAATTAAAAAGAAAATCTCCACATTCCCTCAAGTTGCTGAAGTTCCTTCCTCCTCTGCCTCCTGAGTCCTGAAGCCACCTGGATGTGTGTCATCCAGATCTGTGCTGTTGCAGTGTGAGCTAGGTAGTGGGCAGCAAGTGTGGGCCAGCTAGCAGTGAGTTGGTACCTGGCTCTAGTAGTGCATGGTGGCATTTCATAAAATAAAAATTAAAAAAATGAATACAAATTAAAAAAACACTAAAATAAATAAAAATAAAAAAGACAACAAAAAGTGACAAAAAAATCAAGTAAAATCTTCATCATTTATCACTCAATTGGTTGAATCATGTAGCAAGCATTAGGAAATAGAGCTGAAGAGAGGCCAAGGAGATGGTGGCATGGAATCATCCAGCTACATCAAAGAAAACACAAAGAAGAGTGGGCTTCAGCGGTGTAGGCAGGATTTTTGGGGAGGGGATATTTGAATATAATATTTGTGAAGTGGGACACATAAAAGCTGGTGGTCTAGGGGCCGCTAAGCCCCAGAAGCTTGGGGGGTTGACATGCTCTGTGGTGAGTTTTGCAGCTTTTCTTGAACAAAAAACCCACTTTTGTTACATGTTCCCTACCCCTGATTTCAGGGAACATTTTTTTTCCCCATGGAATCAGTGGTGTGGGAGATTCTAGCTGGCATTAGAGTCTGCAGCTGCAATTGTTGTGGACAATTTGGTGACCACCCATCCCATATGCATTTTAGTGATATACTGTGATAGTTTTCTACATAAAGGCTGGGGATCGGGGGGTTACATGCTCTGTGGTGAGTTTTGGGGCTTTATTGAAAAAAACTTTTTGTTATGTCTTTCCAACCCCTAACTCCAGGGGAAAAAATATTTTTCCCCCTGAAGTATGGGTGTGGGAGAATCTGACTGCCCTGGCCCCTGGCCAAATGGGGGGGGGGGATTGGGTGCCAAAGACAATGACTGTATCTATGCATCACCTGGAGGCAGCCAACAATGTTTCAACAGCCAAGATAGTGAAGATACCCCTCCCTATTAGCCAGATAGATCCACACAGTCCCCAGAACAGATGTATTAATTTGGGCCCCAATCCCCAAACCCATGTCCCTGATCCATGATATAACAAGCGGTAGTCTTAACATCACAAACACTACAGTTTAAATCAAACACTGCCCTATGCTCTCCCACCATGAAACAGTTCATCAGTTGCCTTTCTGTACTACAGTTCAGTAACACAAACTGTCACCCTCCCCCCCCGCCCCACAACAAATCCATTCCTGTAAGGAGACATTCAACAATTGTTAAAAAAATTAATTATAAACTTTAAGTTATTATCATAAAAACTTGCCTTTAAGAAAGTGTGCCACTGCAGTGTTGGAGCAAAACAAAACTGACATGCTGACAGAGCGCAGGTCCAACCATCAGGGGAGAGAGAAGAGGGCCTGCTGAATTCTGACTCTGCTGCCCTGAATGACTCTGTATGCAGACTGTAGTGGGGGAGAGAGGATGGGGGGGAACATCGAGCATGCATGCCACCAGGCTGCAGACAGCCTGCTGGCCGGGACTGTCACTTGGAGCAACTAGGCAGGGAGGGGCTGGGAAGAGGTATTTTTATTTCAGGCAAAGACCAGGCCAAGGGAGAAAACTGAGCAGAGCAACCAGACTTAGAGTCAGGAGAGGTCAGATTGGAGGTCGAGGGGATCACAATGCAGAACACATGCGCTGACCACTCTCAGTCAGTCACACAGCTCTAGTAGAGGGGAGATCAGACAGTGAGCAACAGTGTACGTATACGCAGCAGTGCCGTAACATATGCAGATGAAGCCAGCAGCCCTGCCCCCCATTGCCTAGCCACAGCCAAGCTAAGCATGAGCAAACATTCTGGAAGTCACATGGATGACAACACAATTACAGTCAGTGACTTGCAGCCGGTGACCAGTGGTCTGCAAACCAGGCGGGTACCTTAACCAGGGTTGCCAACATTGGGTTTCAAAAATAAGAGACAGCACCCTGTCCCTTATCCCACTCCTTGCTCCCCACCTTGTGTCCCCCCAGCCATTGCACTGATTCCCATTCAGTTCATAACTCCCCAGTGCACTTTCCAGCTCTCCCTCCTATTCAGTCCCCCCCACAGCAGCAAAGCACTCATTTCCATTCAGTCCCCACTCCATGACTCCCTAGTTCACTCTCTGGCTCTCCCTACCATTCAGTCCCCAACCCCCAGCTGCTGCCTTCCAATTCAGTCAAGTAAACTTCCTGGACCTGCCTAGTAATGCAGAGTCTCTGAGAAGATATGATGTGCAGAATGCAGATGGAGCAGGACAATGGCCAATTTACCTCCCCCCTTCCCGAAAGGTACCCCAGACAGTTCACTCCGCATCCACAATGAGCAGCAGAGCACTTGCTTGTTTGTTTTTTGCTCACCGCACCACCAGTCACTCACTCACTGGCTCGGACATTCCTCCTGCTCAGATTCTGCCTGTCTGGCTGCCTCTGTCACTCCCTCTGACTGTCAACTCTGTCTGACTTCCACCAGCATAGCAGCAGGCCAGGAAACGTTCTGACCCCACACCAGCAGGCTGCAGCTGGCATTGCAGCAGCAATGACTTTCCCCAGTATTCGCAGATGCAATTGGAGGGCCACCCGGGTGAAGAGAAAAAAAAAATCACAATCTCTGTATTGCACAGACTAGTGGTGCACCAAAATCTTGACTTGCAAAGTTGCAGCTCCTCCAAGTCGTGGTCCGGATGAGGGGACGACAGACAGATGCAAAGCCAAGAACTCACAGCAGTGTAGAAGTACAATGACTCACAGCACACAGCAGCAGCCTCCCATTCCTTCTTGCTTTCTCTGATGATGATGTCTGTCGTCCCCCCTCCCTCACGCATGCACAATAACTCCAGTGCCACCAAGAAAACTGGGACACTGAGTTTTTAGAACTTAAGCAGCCAGCAACATTTATTTATTTATTTTTTTTTATTTAGCTTTTGTTGACCGGATAAGTGCACTAGACAATTCCTGACTATTTTCAGGCACGACCCGGGGGAGGGGGGATACAGATGAATGCCAACTGACCTTGAACCAGATTAAGCTGTTGGTGGTATTTTTAGTGAATGAGGGAAATTTGGCCAGGACACCGGGGAAATTCCCCTACTCTTTTCGAGAAGTGCCATGGGATCTTTAACATCCACCTGAACTACCACCAATCCAGGCAGATGGGACCTCAGTTTAACATCTCATCCGAAAGACGGCACCTCAACAGTGCAGCACCCCTCTCATGCTGCACTGCAGTGTCAGTACTGGGATATTAACCCAAGTGCCAGATGTGGGAACTGAACCCACAGCCCTCTGATCTCCCGGCCTCAGAGGCGAGTGTGCTACCTACTGAGCCACTGACACTGTCATGTCCTCATGAAAATAACAACATGAAAATAAGGCAAAATGGGCATCCCCACAAACATTTTGGGGGTAATTACAGGGGGTGCTTGAACACCCTGAACACCCCTCCTGCCTACACCACTGGTGGGCTTTGTCATAGACCCTCACCCTCAGTGGGAACTACAAGTATAGAGGAAGATGACAGCAGTGGTCGAACTGCTCATAAAGTATCACACATTGTAGGAACCACTTGCAATGTCACTGCAAGAGTTGCAACACGTGCAATCACTGTAGAAAAATTGCATAAGAAAGGAGTACATTGGTATTTACACAAGCAGATGAGGAAGAGCAAAGTGATTTGGCAGAGCTTGGGGACAGAGATACAGACTGTGATTGTATACCCAATAAAACTGATAGCAGTAGCTCTTCTGGGGAGAAAGAGGAGAAGGTGAACAGGTGGGAGTTTAACTTGGGGAAGAAAAAACAAGAGATCAAAACAGACCAAAAGTGGTGGTTTAAAAAGCTGAAAGGCCTCAAAAAAACAAGGGAAAACACAATAACAAGCATCAGATAAAGAAGACACAGGCACAACTGGTGGCCCAGGACACAGAGGAAGAAGAACCATTCCCTGACCCTGGAGAATAGGTGAAGGAAGAGGAGGAGGGTTAGGTAGTAGGACACAGTAGCCCACCCATTAGGCAACTGCAGAGAGTGCCAGGAGGAAAGACCAAGCCAATTACATTGGTGTCGTGGGATTTCTTTCAAGAGGACAAAGAACCACGGACACCAGTGACATCAGTTGTGTGAGATTTTTTACAAGCGGACGAAGAATCATGGACACACGTATTGTGACTTTTATATAAAGACAGACTGAGTCAGTGTAAGGAGGGAACATGGCTGGGAACATCTACCATGAAAAGGTATTTGCTAAAGATCCACAGATCTCAGTATGAGAAGGTATGCCAATGCATGCTATCAGCAGCAGCACCACCAGTCAGTGAAGCTAATAATGATGATAGCCAGTGGGGGGAGGAGAACACTTGGAGGCCAGGTTGAGAAGAGGAAAAAAGCCATTCACGTGGCAACCAGTGCACAGATGCAGCATCTTCTATTCATCAGTTCTTTAGCCCATTGACTCCCACAACTCCGAAGGGCCATAAACTCTCGGCCACTTCCACCTCCATGGGTGGCAAAAATGGCATCCAACAGTCATTCCCAGGGAATAAAAAGCACTCAACTCTCAGTGGTCAAGTCCTTGGAAATGGGCCAGAAATATAAAGCCAACAAGCCAGAGACAAAAAAGTTAATGAGCAATTATGGAAATGCTGATATTCTCCTTCATGAGCAATGCAGGTTTTCTTTTTTTATGTTATTTCTTTATGCTCCTCCAAGCCCTCAGCTGACCACTCCTTTGGGTAGTCTAGGGCCCTGCCACCAGTCCCTGTCACCATCCTGCTACTCCCATTACTGCCACAGCCTGGTTGACCCAAAGTATCCCTTCACTGGGGGGCCCCCTCCCGGGGCAGGGGAACTGGGAGACGAGACTTTCCCAAAGGCTTCCTTCTATGCCAGGCACATGGCAAAGAGTCAGTGCAGGCACTTCTAGGCTTTGTGGCAAGGGGGACTGGCACACACTGGTCATCTGAGCAACTGTTTTTTTCCTACTTTTCTCCCCAGCCCACCTGCCCTCCCATGTAATGGTCCAACTACAGCGGCTTCCTGTGGGGGACATTTGGCCATGTGTTGAGGCTTCATGCCACCATGAACACCAGCTGCAAGCCACCACTAGGAGCTGCCTAACTAGCAGTCCAGGGCCATGCCCCCCCCAGGAGGGAAGCATCCATAGGAGGCTCATAACTCCCTCCCTGCTGGACTCCACTCCTGATGGCAAAGCTTGGGGCACAAACCTGGGTCACTAGCTTGCCAAGTGAACACCCATTGCTTGGTGCCACAGAGTTGGCTAGCAACACAGGTTTTCTATCGCTAATGTAAGTTGCAATGCCAAGGTATCAAGTACCCAGACGTACCTACTTTTTTACAATGGCTCTCCCTGATTTGTATCACAGTGTCTGCAAGACTGTGTCACATGCCTTGAATGCATCATTTGTTTCAGCAGTTCACATCACCACCGATATGTGAACAAGTGGTCAGACTACTGATAACATGGCAATGACTGCCCATTGCATCAGTTTCCCCTTTTCATTCTCCACCTCTGGGTTAACTGCCAGTAGCAGCACTAGCAGTAGCCACAAGGGCTCCCAAACCTCCACAAGAAGGCAGCTTTTTGTATTGCTGGCTTTGACAATGACCATCATGCAGAAAACTTGTTACACTTCCTCAAGCAGAAGTTTGATGAGTGGCTAACAGATGAATGGCTGACACCACACTCATTACCACCAGGTTTAGTTTTATCAGATAATGCAAAGAACATTGTATAAGCAGTTGACAATAGGGATTATACATGTTCCAAGTTTTGCTCACTGTATAAATCTGGCAGTTCAGGGATCCCTAGATGAGGAAGGCACCACTTTGCAGATGTGTAGATCAGGCCAAACAGTCTGTGGTCATTTTAGAAATTCTGTAAAGGTACAAAAGCTGTAACAAAACATTCAACAGCAGAACCACCTTCCCCTATAAAACCTGAAACAAAATGTGGCAACAAGATGGAATTCCACCAATTACGTGATGGAATGGTTGCCTGAACAACAGAAGGTTACCACTAGTATGCCATTGAGCATGGTATTGGCAAGGGTGAGGTAAATATTAGCCCAAATCAGTGGCATCTGATGGGAGACCCTCTTAATTGTGCTGAAGCCCTTTGAGAAGATCACAAAGGTGGTAAGTGGTGATGCAGCTGGTCAATGCCAGGTACTCCCCCTCATTGCCCTCATCAACCTGTGACTTCTTCATATGAAAACCCAATATGAGGACAAGGAGGATACCACTGCTCTCAATCTAGTAGAAAGGATAAGATCACATTTGTGAAATGACACACACATTTTAAAAATGCATATAGATGGCCACTACATGGTGACCACTCTCTATGAACCTCAGTTCAGAAACACATTTGTGACATTCTTTGATCCACAAGAATTTTTTTTTTTTTATAGTTGTTTAACCAGGAGTAGCACACTAAGCTGAAAGCTTGTTTACAGGTGCGACCTGGGAGGACAGGGAAATTAAGTGACTTGCTCAGGGTCACACAGTATGCAAGTGGAAGCTGTGGGATTCAAACCCAGGTCTGGTCTGCTGGATGTCACCAGATTTTCAGCTCACAGCCTTAAACCACTGCACTATACTGCCTCCCTAATGTGGTAAGGATCAGCAGTCCTATAAAGCCTGACACATCCATCTGGTCTGTGTATGTATACCACAGAACAAGACCAGGAACACAAACAGAACAGAAGAACAACACTCATCGTCATCCCTTGCAATTGCACTAACAGGTCAGGTGGAGGACAGGAAAATGAACGATCCCAATATGTTTCCACTGCTATAACTGAACGTCACAGGAGTCACTAATTTTTGTCTCCAAGTCAACCTGCTACTACTACTGCTGCACCCTTTAGAAAGACAGCCATTGATAACAAACCAGTAACAAAACAACTGTCTGACTATGGTTTGATAAACAAAAAAACACTGCAGTTCACTTTCTGATGCCATGGGACCTGAGATGCCAGCAAACAAAATGGTGCAGGATTGTCTGGATGAGAACATGCCACTAGTAAAAGGAGATGAGCCTCTATTGTGGTGGTACCAAAGAAAGATCACTTGGCCCTCTGTAACACAAGCAGCTGTTGAACACCTTGCCCACCTTCAAGTACATACTCATAGAGAATTTTCAATGCTACAGGTAATATTGTCACCAACAGGAGAACATGCCTTTCTACCCAAAATGTAAGGATGCTTACCTTTAAAAATTAACTGCCACTTTTTCCAAAGCCATTTTGCCATGATTTAAGGAGTATGAGTCTCTTACACTTTCAGCTGGCTAATGACAGAAGAGGCTGATGAGGTGGATGGGGAGTGCTTCTGTGCCCACTACTGTTTTTGGAACTAGTAGCCTACACACACATACACACACACACACACACACACACTGTGGGATGTTGCACTGTTGTTTTCAATCAATTGTCCTCAGATTAATGTTTTGTGAATTTTTGGCAGGTCTAACCAGGTCAAGTAGTCTTTTGGGGCAACACTGACCATGCCATCAGTGTGTACAATGCTTATCCATGGCATAATGGGAATCCTTGTCTATGTGTGGCACTGTCCCAATGGATACACAATGTTTGGAATCATTAGCCCACACTATGAGATGCTGCACTGTTATCTTCAGTCTTCTTTAAATTAATATTTTGTGAATTTTTGTCAGGCCTATACAGGCTGAATAAGTAATTATTTGTGGAAAAGTTGTCCATGAAACCAGTATGTGCATCACTTATCAATGTCATAATGGGAAGCATTGTCCATGTGTGGCACTGTTCCAATTTGGAACCTAATTTTTGGAACCAGTAGCCCACACGATGTGGTACTACACTGCTGTCTTCACTAAATCTTCTTCAAATTAATGTTTTGTAAATTTTTCTGGCAGGCCCACACAGGCTAAATAAGTAGTGTTTTGGGCAATGATGCCCATGAAATCAATGTGTACAACACATATTCATGCATAAATGGAACCCATGTCAATGTGTGGCAAGTTCTAATAGGAATACCATTTTTGGAACCAGTAGCCCCCACTGCAGCATGCTGTACTGTTGTCTTTATTCAGTCGTCTTCAGATTAATGTTTTGAGAATTTCTGCCAAGTCTACACAGGCCAAATACATAATTGTTGGGGCATTGCTGCCCATGAAACCAGTGTACAATATGTCCAAATTTCCATGGTATAGTAGGAAGCCTGGTCCATGTAAGACACTGTCCTAATGGACACACAATTTTAGAACCAGTAGCCTATGCTGTGTGATTGTGCACCGATACTTTGTGAGCATACATAGGGCTTACAAACCATTTTATTTTGAGAATTGTTTTTTTTTCCATATTCCATTTATCTCCTGGGTTTTCCTTGGTGGCCTCCTTCTGACCAACCACATCCCCAGCCCCATCACCTGAGTCCTCTGGGACTGTCCTTAACCATCATCCTCTGCTACAGGACTTGTGGTTGTGCCCAGCCACCGGTGCAGGACCTGCTGGGGGTCGGTCATTCATTCTGCCACCTAGAGTGGTTTTCCTTCATTTTCTCCCCAGGCCCCCAGACATGCAATGGGTGCGATGTCCGAGCTCTGCTTCCATGGAGATAGGCCCGGCATCCTGAACATAGGTTCCCTTCCATGCATGGTGGCATGCATGTATTGCCACCCAGCCATTGCTGGGTGGCAGGCAAACAGAGTGCCACTCTAACCCTCCCTCCCTGAGGAAGGAGAGCTGTCTTGGGATGCTCAATCCTTCCTCAACTCACCAGCCCCTGAGCAACCTGGTTCTATTCCTAACCCTGGATTGCCAGTGAAGAAGGAGGTAAGGCACCCAGTGCCTCAGCCTTCCATACTGAGAATTGTTAACCACAAACCCTTGTTTGCTACTAGCATTGTTCATGTTTGACACTGACTGAACAGACATGGTTTTTGGAACCAGTACCCTTCAATTTTGGCCACTGCATCATCCTACTGCTTTGGGTGCTTCATCAGCACAGTCATTTATAATATTCAGTTTAATCATTCTATATCATGCTTCTTAATTATTAAACCAGTGCAAACTAGTTCACCAGCAAGAGAACTTTCTCAAACTTTATCTAGTTCAATGCTCACAGTTCACATGATCAAATTGTGGGAGATTTGCACTGTCCTAATTTGCATGAAGCAACTTTGGGTTCATCTTCTACTTTGGACTTTGCACAGTTCACTGTGAAACAAGTTAGGATGCACCTCCTGATCTATACATAGCTTGAAGGACTGTGGACAGAGCAGGTTAGGAATCAAATTTTGTTCCATTCCGGGGCCAATGGGACCTGTGTGAAGTAGGCATGTAGTCAGGTTCTGCTTCACACAGGGCCCAAAATACTAAGGATATTACTTGGTTCATGCAGACCCTTTTGGGACTGGGATATAGGTGATGCTTTGGCATTCAATTCAGTAAAGTTTACAGAGGTGGTGCATGTGAGTGGGTATAGCATAGATTTGTAGCATCTAACAGCTTTTACAAGTTAATCTGGGTTTGCTGCTAGTTTTTATATTGTACGCTTTACGATTGAGTGAACTACAATGTTTCTGGTTTTGCAGCTGACTCGTAATTGAATTGTTTTTGTTAAGTTACTTTTGTTTTGTATCTATTCCAATAATGCCAAAATATTTGTTTTGGAAGAACTATATACAGTACAGTAGAATCCGCCTGAAAGTATTTAGCATTGAGTGAATACTCCATGCTAGATTCATACCTTTTCTATTTTTGTTGCACTTGATTGTTGTGTTGGATGCCATCTGAAAATAACTTCATGCTGCCTGATGCATATACTGTACATCAGGGCTGTGAGCAATTTTCAAATTCCAACAGAGTGGAATTCTGTGTAATTTCAAACAAATTCTGCTTATGTCAATGGAATGCCAATGGAAGCAGAATTCTGAAATTTTGAAAATTGAATGTTTTATGCGGATTCGAAATACACGTTTTACATAAACTGTGTGTTCCTTTGTCTCAATCCACAGAATATCATTGTGCAGTTTATGAAATCCATAGAAAGTTATTCAGCAGTTTACGTAGGAAGGCTTTTTGGAATTCCATGGAATTAAAAAAGAAATTCCAAAAAGCATGTCAGAAACATAATTGACATTCCACGTGAATTCCACACATGGACAGTGGCATTCTGCACAACTCTACTGTACATTTTGTTTTACAGTTTGTCTATGGCCAATGACAAAATACTAACATTTGTTTTTTTCTTTTTATATCCAAATGCTCTTATGTAGTCTGTCTATGGACTACAGAATGACATTCGAAGTCACAGTCCAACTCACACACAAGCTCCTGAAGCAAAGCAGCCCACCTCAGATGAACTACAACAACAGGTTGGGACTGTTACTGCACACTAAAGCAACTGCTACATAAAGCATAATATTGCAGTATCAACACATTCTGATGACTCACTGCTTACTCTTTCCTTTTCACTACAGATACAGTTTTGGCAAATGCAGACAGAGAGACATAGGTTAAAAATGTCTAAAGTTGCTGATAGGTGAGTCTTTTCTCTGTCATCACTCCAGGGGCTAAGGCAATAGCAAGTGATCCATTCTTTTTTTGAAAGTACTTATGATGTTCTTGAAAAAGTGACTTAAGTTTCTATTACTTTTTCATCTTTGTTAAATTTTAAACAGTGATGGCTCTGGCAGAAAAAAAATGCAGTTTGTACTTCCTATGAAGATGTATTTATTTAGGTATATTGTATTTACCAGGTAAACACAATGGACAAATGCAGTTCTTGTCTATTTTCAGGCACTACCCAGGATATTGCAGTGAAAAAAATAAGTTAGGTTGCAAGAAGGAACAAATACAGCAATTCAAAGGAGAGTCAAGTCAGCAACAAAAGAAATATACTGTAAATCAGATATATGTACAATAAACAAGAGCTGCAAAATCAATTCAAGTATAATAAACCATCAGGTATAATGCAACTGCCTAGAGGTTGGAGAGTGCATAGCAATATTATTGCTGTGGTAAAAATAGTCTACTACAAGAACCATATTAGCTACTAAGGAATGAACAACAGTGGACATATATCCACATTAAATATTAGGAGTTAGGTCAAGTGCAATTGCAGGCTGAATTGGTCTGTAGAGAGTCCCAAACACTGGTTGATGAGTATTTTTATAAATGGCTTGCAGTTCTGGTGACCTTGAGTTGCTGCATCATGAGTGCATTGCATGTAGAGCTCAGAAGAGTTGTAAAATGTGGCACAAATAGAGTGGATTTCTCATAATTATTTATTTTAGGAAATACATGAATAATAAGTAGAATCTGTATCTGCTAGGGTGAGGATGATGTAACACAATTCAGATTCCAGCCTGGATCTCCAGGATTGTGACCCAGGAAATTATGTCCAATCACAGTTATCTCACTTTAAAAGGGTCTGAATCAGTAATCAAGCTGGGCCGCCTGTTATAGCATAGATAACCCTCTTCCTCTTTAGTCCTTTTTGTGTCTCTTCCACACTCCGTTTATGTTTCTAAATCAATAACTGATAAATATTTTGAACTTGTTCTTCCTTTCCACGTGTTTTATAGCTTGTTTGAGAATCACTGCCTAGCAACTGGTGGGTTTTTTTTTCATTGTTTTTTTTAATTTATACTTCTGTTTGATAATCACTTTTTGTTTTGGGATGTGCCATATGCCTTTTCCTATGATTTAACTCTTATTCAATTTTCTGTCTTCAGACAATTTGGGGCATTACTGCATCTGCAACAGTATGTTTAAAATACCTTTCAGCAATTTATTTTTAGCTCCATTTAAACACAATGTTATTTAGGTATTTTGCCTTTAAAGAGGAGCTTTAAATGTTGCACTGTTACAAGCCTTGCCCCACCCCCTGACAAAGACTCAATTTAGCTAGTCATTGCAATGAGTAGCCTATGTCTGTGTTTTTTGTTCATACCCATGAAGGAATAAATTCACTTTTTAAGCACTTCTAAAATATTTTGTGCTTTCTTTCAAGTGCACTGCTCCTGGGCCCCCTCTAACCCCTCAGTGACCCTGCTTAGGTTCAGATGCAAAATGACTCAGAATACTGAGAATTTGACTTGAATGACCATAAACGATTGGTAGTGGGGGTCAGGATTTTAACTGAAACCTGTTTGCCAGTGGTATTTTCAGTGTGCCTGAAAGTATACAATATATGCATATGTGTTGTTAAAAGGGAGTCCGGCCAAAATTTCTAGCATCAGTAAATGCAGAATTAAGAGCAGTAGATCCCTAATTAGTCGCATGCCAAACTTGAGATCTCTGAGTTACTTTTGTTTAAAAATGACAAGTTATTTTGTAACCCTAATGTCACTGCCTGTTCACAAAATCCAGTTTCAGTGAAGAACTACTGATGATGCCATCACCAAAATGCACAGCCTAATCCTTTCTGCAAGCTTCTCTACCTTATAGGACTCATTTCAACTATGTACTTACAATTGTAACAAACATTTGGAAAAGGAAATGTGACACTGGGTGGGTACAGGGCATGCATTTCCATAATGTGCAGATGAAAGATACTTAAGAATGTGATGTGGGGCTTGGAATGCAGTGGCAAACTTGGCTTTCGAATGCTAGACTTGTGTACAATTTTTAAAATACTGCAGGAATGAGATTTCAGAATGCCACTGGATTATAGTTGTGGAATGCAGCAATGATATAAACACAGAATGTAGTTGGGACACACAGTTTGGAAATGTGGCATGGATGTTGAAATTCAGAATGTGATGCTGCCATAACTTTTTAGAATGGGGCAGAGATATGCAATTTCAAAATGCAGCAGGCACAACGTTGCAGAATGTGAAAGAGATATGCAGTTTCATAGTATGTCATGGATGTGTAACATCAGCATTTGGTGGTGAGGTAGAATTTCAGAATATGGTGAGGATGCTTGATTTAAAATTATGGTGTCAACTTCCTATGTCACAGTGTGGTGTGGACATGAAATCTTAGAATGAGGCAGGGACACACAATTCAGAATATTCCAGTGATGCACATTTTTAGAATGTGGACAGATGTGTCATTTTAAGGCATGGCAGGGAATTGCATTTTCAGAATGTGATCGATATGGACAATTTTACAATGTAGCAGGGATATGAAATTTGAAAATGTGGCTTCAACATGCAGTATTAGAATATGGCTGGGACACTCACATCGTGGTGGGGATGCATAATTTGTTTCTGTTTTTTTTTTTGAATCAAGGTTTTTTTTTTTCTTCTGGGCTGACTGGGTGGCTTACCAGCACTGTCCCCTGGTGTAAGAGCCAGCAGAGGCAAAGCACTCACCGCAAAGTTAATGAAAAGAATGCACAATAACTCAAGCTGCAAATAAAGTGACAAATTAATGTGGGTCAAAAGCCCAGTAACACACACACATGGAACTACACAGATTCCCAAGTGCTTTGACTCTGATCTGGGTTCTTCCTCGGGGGTTGAGCAGCTGGAACATTTCCATTTAAAGCAGCATGTTAAAGTAACAGTACCATAAATGTTCAGTATTAACACTCCTACAGTCAGTACATAATCCAATACACTGAAAAAACATAAATAAATTACACCCCAAAAAAGTGCTAAAGTGATTTAAAACAGTGGTAAAAATTGCACAATCATGCTGGGGAGTAAAGAATGGGAAAGTAAAAGAAAAAGGAGAAAAGACACAACAAAAGAGAGAGGGCAAGGGGGAAACACAAACATGGAAAGGGAAAGACGAGAAGAGATAGGAAAAAAATGGGGTGGAGTAGGGAATTAAAAAAGGAAAGGGAAAGGAAGAAGTACAAGAAATAAGAAAAAAGGGAGAAAAAAGATATGTAAATTCATATTACATCAAGTATCCATGAATAAATATTAACATGAGTGCATCAATATGTCTGTTATAAATATACTTACATATACCAACATATAATTTGACAATTTGACCCAAATCATATTTAATCAATAAATATAATCCATTTTAAATAGTTATTCCTATTGCATTATAAATACAGTTTTACATCCCAATCATCATTTAAGTTGTATGGGTTTAAAGCTCCTAGCTCAATGGTCAATCTCCTTTCTCACTGTAATAATTTCTGTTCTCTATTTCCATCTCTGATGGGTCTCTCAACACGTCCTATACAGGAAAAGTGGAATGTTTTAAAATCTGAATTATGATACTGTTGCCAGTGAGCACCAACCGGAGTACCTGAATAATGATTTCTGACAGATTTAACATGTTCCTGAACTTGTTCTTTTTCTGGCCTGATAATTTTTACCTATATATAAAGATGGGCAATTGTACCACATAGCATAAAGTATAAAAGGAGTTTTACAATTTATAAAATATCGAATTGTTCCTAGTCCCTCCCCCCACCACCACTGACTCCCAGCAGCCCAAGTTCATTCCCAAACTGGGGCCTCTGACATGGAAAGGGGAAGAGCCTACCAGTGTCTCAGCCCTCTATGCTACTGGGCCAGCTCTGGGGATGTACAATTTTGCAATGTGGTGAGGATGCCCATTTTAGGTATGTGATGAAGATGGCCAATTTTGGAATATGTCAGGGACACACAGTTTGGGAATGTGGGGGGAAGGTACAATTTCAGAATGTAGCTGGGACACACAATTTCAGAATGTGGTTAGAAATACCCAGTTTTACAATGCGGCTTGGAAACACAGTTTCATAATGTGTCAGAAATGCATAATTTTGAAATGTGGTGAGGATGAACATTTTGGAATGAGACAAGGATACTCAACTTTGGATAGCAGTGGTGACACAATTTCAGAATGTGGCAGGGATGCATAATTTTGAAATGTGGGGACATGCAATTTCGGAATGTGGCAGTGACACATAATTTTGAAACATGGTGGGGATGCACTGATGAGAAATGAGGCACTGACACAATTTTGGGATGTGGCTGTGACACTATTTCAGAATGTGGCATTGACACAACTTAGGAATGTGGGAGAGATGAGCAGTTTTGGGATGGGATGGGGATGTGCGCTTTCGGAGTGTGGCAGGAATGCGCAATATTAGAACATCTCAGGGATGCAAAATGTCAAAATGTGGTGGGGATGCGATGCACAATATTGAAAAAGGTGGGTGTGTACAATTCTAGAATGTGAAAGGGACAAGAAATTATAGAATAAAATGTTGTGTCCTATCACATTCCAGCAGTTTGCATCCCCACTTTATTATGAAATCACGAGTACTTACCCAAATTTCTAGATGTGTATCCCTGCTGCATTTGGAGATTGAGTATCCCCACCACATTTTGAGACTGCACATCCCTGCCACATTCTGAGATTGCATACCCCCACCAACATTCTGAAATTGTGCACTACATTGACATTCAATAGTTTTGTCCAGCGTTGCATGCTAAAACCACCTCCTACCACATTCCAAAATACAGTATCATGTAACTGAACACTCTGGAAATGCATTTACTGCACCCAACCCTGTGACAGCTTTTTTGTTTTTTCAAATGATTACAACTACAATTTCTTAATCTTTGGAAAAATAAGTCCTATGAGTCTGCTGTCAGGGAGGACTAGGCTGTGAGTTCTGTCAGTTCTTCGCTGAATCTAACTTTCTTGAACATTAAATGAAATAAGGGTTACAAAATGGCCCATAACTGTTAAAATAATTTAGAGATCTAATTTTTGGGATGAGGTTTATGGGAATGTGCTGATTCTAATTCTGCAATGCAGTGCTTTTGGCCAAACTCCCTCTTTATGTTCCAGAAAGTGTTTGACTGAAGCTGTCTTAAAAGAAAGATGGATATACTGTAAGCAATTATAGAACTGTTAATATCAGGCATGCTGAAGTACCAGATGGCTGGAAACAGGCCAATGTAGTGGCCTTGCACAAAGGAGACACAAACAAGGGTATAAACAATTATAGACCTGTTAGTCTTGCTAGTGTGGTATGTAAAGTTTAGTTAAAAAAGAAGATCCATAAATGGGAATTCACCAATAAAATTTGTTGGACAAGCCAGCATGAGTTCAGGCGGCAGGCCATGTCAGAGCAACCTTGTCATTTTCATGAATAATTTTAAAAAAGAGGTGGATAGAGTGAACCCAGTAGATGTGGCTTACTCGAACCTAAGCAGGGCTTTTGATGAAGTTCCCCATCAGTATTTGCTTAGGAAATTAGAATGTATGGGTTTGGATGAAACAATAAGGAAATGGATTGAATGCTGACTGAGTGACAGGAGACAAATTATCTGTGTTGATAGGATTTATTCTGACTGGGCCAAGGTGCTCAGTGGTGTGCCCAAGGGATCAGTCTCGGATCAAATTTTGCTCAGTCTTAACAAAAGTGATTTGAAAGGGGTACAGTGTTGAACTAGGAAGTTTACATATGAAACAAAGATAGATTGCCCTATTAGATCAATAAGTGAAGCTATCTGTCTACAGAAGGATATTGATACTGTGAGTGACTAGGTGCGAAACTAGGGTATGTTGTTCTGTGTGTTAAAATGTAAGGTTATACACTTCAGAAATGGTAATATGAACTATAACTATTTCCTAGACAGATTATAAATTAAAGAAGGTGAGGAGGAACTTGACCTGGGAGTGATTATTACATCAGATTTTAAATCAACAAAGCAGAGACGTTCACCTACAGTAATCAACTACAGTACTTGTGCAAGCCTTAGGTCCAGTGTACTAGGAATTGATATTTGGTGCTGTGGTCATTTATGAACATACGAGCATACAGCAAAGCCAGCAGAATAAGGCAATTAGGTCTAATGAGTCTGCTCATATTACAGGGTCCTCAGCATCAGCTACTGACCCTGCCACCCTCCCCAATCCATTCTTCCTCTCTGTCTATCCTTCTCTTGACCCTTGTTTTCCCTTAACTCTGTCCCAGCCTCTCTTGAAGCTGCCTACAGTTTTTAATGACACCACTTCCTAAAGAAGCCCATTCCAACCTGCCACCACCCCCCTCTCTGTGAAGAGCATTGCCTTTCTCCTAAACCCCCCATCATGAGACTGTGTATCCTCATGTTTCAGTTCCCACTAAGCTTGAAGAGACCCTCCTTGTCCACCCTATTTATTCCTTTCAAAGACATGAAGGTCTCAATTATGTCCCCATTCACACTCCCCCCTCAGGGAGTACATGTTCAGGACCTCCAACCACTCCTTGTATATCCTACTCTGCTAGCCCATGATCATCTTAGTTGCCCTACTTTGGACTGCCTCCAGCAGGTTTATGCCCCATTTAAGGTATGGGTGCAAGTACTATACACTGTACTCCTGATGTGGTCTCACAGATTACCTGTATAAAGGCAGTATTACCTCCTTCCACTTGTTGTTTATCCCCCTGGTAATGCAGCCAGCTTGTATTTGCCTCTGCTGCTGATTTGCTACATTTAATGGAGTGTTTCTGGTTACTGTTGATCATCACTACCAAGTTCTTATCCTCCTCTGAGGCAAATACCTAGACTCCTCCCAGGTTGTACTCAGTCCTCAGGTTCTTGACTCCAATGTGCATAACCTTGCATTTTTTTTTTCAATTGAAGCCAAGCTGCCAAATCCTGATCCACCTCCCTAGGGTTTCCAGATCTTCTCTTAGGGCTTGTCTCCCTTCTGATGTGTCTACCCTGCCAGAGATTGGAGTTATCCACAAACAGGCAATCAGCAGACTTTGCCCTTAATGCCATCGCCAGTATCATTGATGAAGACATTGAACAACATTGGACTGAGCACAGAGCCCTGTGGGACCCCACTGGTGACCTCGCTGGTGCTGGAGAGCTCATCTCCTACCACCAATCTCAGGGTTTTACCCCTCAGCCAATTTTCCACCTACCCCATCAACTTCTCACCAATCCCTAGATATGCGAACTTACTGATCAACCTCTTTTTGGGTACAGAGTCAAAGACCTTGCTGAGGTCCAGGTACAGGGTTTCCACAGCTTGGCACCTGTCCACTGTTTAAGTGGCCCAGTCAAGGGAGTCAATCAGATTTGTTTGGCATGACCTCACTCCCATAAACCTGTGTTGCTTCTCATCATGGAGACCATTCTCATCTATTTATCCTAAAATTGGTGTTTTGTTTATTTCTTCTTCAGTTTAATAGGTTACACAGAACAATATATAGAATATGACCCATATCTTGGATCCCCTGACCCCTCAAACCCATGGATGACAGACGATACCACCTTCTGGGAACTTGAAACAAGGTCAGCTATTCAATATACTTCTATCCACAATATCTGAAAGGCATGTTTTATGATGGGCAAGTAAGAACTATATACATTTTTTTTTACTGTGACAAGAAATGGTGCAAAACTGGTCAAAGAGATGATGACTATAAATCTATATAAATTAATGATAGGCAAAATGTTTGGTATTCAAATTCAGAACAATTCTAATCTGAAACCCAAATTTTACAGTTCAACTTTTTCCCTTTGTCTCTTGTTGTACAACACCATTATTACGTATACCAAAAGTATTGTTGTAGTTTTAGCCTGCTTGTCCCATACCCTCTAAGAAATTACAAAATATGGCACTACACACTGAGTCTATGGTGAATCAATTATGTATTTATAAACTGAACATAGTGGTCCCAGTCTGCAAATAATGCCAGGCCACACTACCCCTATGTATCGTGGGCCAGTGTGGTCCAGCATTACTCTGCAGACTGGGAACACCATGTTCAATTTATAAATAAATAATCATTTCACTGTAGCCTTGGTGTGTAGCACTGATTTTGAAATTTCTTAATAGTTCAAGTAACAGCAGCGCCTTTAGGGGAATGCAGTTGTGCACTGCTTTTTCTATCCTGTCAGTGTGGTCAAATACCCTGCATGGATGCATCTGGAAATGTAGCTCAGTATGCCTTCCTGGTCACCAAGTTAGCTTAACAAGCATTTGTCAATGCTGAATGTTGCTTGCTTCTATGTGCTGTTTAGGTATTTGGAAGTCATTGGAGTGCAAATATTGAAAATTCGTGAACTTACGAGCGTACGTAGGAACTGCGCAACGCACACTCGTAAAACAGTCATTTTTAGGAATTTTTTCACCAAATTTTCAACATAGCCATTTTAAGACCTCTGCTCATGAACAGTGTCACTGTGATTTTCTTAATGTGTCCCATACATTGAGTTTGCACACCGACTGTGCCATTGGCCTCACATGGGCAGAAACACATTTTGGGCAAGATGTGAAAATGACAGCTGCACTGCTCATAAGGAGGTGTGGTAAAATGGCAATGTTGAAAATCTGGAGTGAAAATATTGAAAATTCGCAAACTTACGAGTGTGTGTAGGAACTGCGCAACGCACGCTCATAAAACAGTCATTTTTAGGAATTTTTCCACCAAATTTTCAAAATAGGCTTTTTGAGAGCCCACCTTATGAACACTGGTGGTGTCATTTCATTAATTGTTCCGGAAAGGTGATTTCATGCAGTGACTGCGAAATCACCCTTTGGGCCCAAATAACGCCATGACAGTGACAGCATTCATGAGAAGGGGTCCCAAAAACCCCATGTTGAAAATTTGGTGCAAAATTCCAAAAAATGCCTGAGATATGTAATAAAGTTGAAAAAACCCTATCTGTCCCATTATACAGCTTACCGGCATTTCCTCAGTTCATGGTCGGCTTTGAAGAGTGCAGACGTGTTCCCGGTCCACCGATGATCATCGCGCCGAGCTCAGACTAAGTATGGGGTGGGGGATGGGGAGGCAGGGTGCACAATGGGTGGGTGCAGGTTGTGGGAGGGGCAGGGAGACTCTGAGGGACTGTTTTTTGATTACAGTTTTTTTACGAAGATGGCCCTTGGGTATTTGCCACGCTGGGGTGGGCTTCCAGCGTGGCAGGAGAAAAGCTGTTCGAGGGACATGGAGCTGACGGGGGATTGGGCACCCCCATTGGCCAAAACAAGATTTGCCATGCTGGGTGGGCTTCCAGCGTGGCACCGGGAAAGCTTTGGGGGCATGCAGCCTTGGAGCTGACGGGGCATTAAGGCACCGTCGGCTGTAACAGTTTGTGCCATGCTGGGGTGGGCTCCCAGCATGGCACCTGGACAGCTGTTGGGGGGGAGCGTGGGGCAGGGGGATTGGGCACCCGTGCAGCCAGCATGTGGTGTGTCGCGTGGGAGTGCATCAACATGCAATATGCATGCTTCATGTGCAGGTATGTGGGGGGAGAGCTCTGCTCACTGAAGTGAGCTCTCCTTGAACTGTATGCCACTGCATTTTCAGCTTGTCGTAGACAGCTGCAGCAGTGATTGGGGAACTGGGGCCGCGCCTGCAAACACACTGACTGCATTGGAAGATGGGCTGACATACCTCCGAAAACTCGGATGATGGCACTATGTTTCTTGCACATGCGTGCAAGCAACATAATAAACAAATAAAAGATTCTTGAGTCCAAACTCAAATCAGGCTTTGAACTATTTTATAGAAAACTGATGAACACAGCAGTTTAACCTAAACAGCAGTTTCTACTGTAAATGCAAAAACAATGCCATCAACATAATCTTATATCCATTGCATGAGACCACCATTAACCCACTCTACCAAACCCAGCTACAACAAAAGTGACTTCTCTCTCTCATCAACTAATGTGAAGCCTCAGCATCTGATGGCATCTTCTCAACCTCCAGAAAGGCAAGCAATGGAATGGCAAATGACAGTATCAAAAAGGTCAAGGACTATGAGCAGGACAACGCCTGGGGACACTCCTATGGAATACAGAGATGGTAGCAGAGACTCAGACTCCTTCACCAGTGGCTCAGAAATGAGTGGTGAACTGATGCCAATGAGACTGGGACAAGAAAAATCATCAGCTAATAACAAACCTTGAGCCTTGCAGGACAATGTGCAACTGGAGAACAAATATTCTGCCCTACTGCAGGCTGAGACAACTGTTGGCTGTTCACCATCCTGGGAAGAGATAGCTAACCCCACCACAGCACCCCATGGAGGTCTTGCACAGACAGCCACCCTGCCTGAGTGGGCCTGCTCTCCCCAGGACTGTAGAGTGTGTACCTGAGGTGGCAGGACTTGAACTAACTCCACACTCAACTGGAGTCCAAACTCACTGCTCTGCTCCTTGAAAACAGGAGTGGTATCCTTTACAATATGTTTTTCAGTTCCATAATATGATTAATTACCTAACAGTTGCTCCTTTTCTTTGCAGATCAAGGGGGCTTGCTGTCCGAAGCCGAAGCTTCCCATATACCCACTCAGCCATTTCATTCCTTTCAATTGGCTTCATACCTTCCATTGCAGGCAGCACTTCCCCAATGGGGAGGTCTAACCTAGATTAACAGTGACAGGTAGTGGGCAGGTGAGAGATCTGATGGTAGGGCTGGCCACAACATGCTGTCTATTTCTGGGATCAAGGATGCTGTTGTGGTGATATGTTTTTTCCCCCACCCTCAGTGACAACCCCCCTCAGCCTTGGAGTTCCCAATTCTCTGACTGCTAATCTAGCAATGTAAGTCACAAATATGGGATGTCTAGGGAGATGCTGAGGGTGAAACCTCCAGTAACATAAAAAGGAAAGAAAAAGAGGGGGAAGACTATGGGTTGATACAAGGGGAGATGCACTATCTTTCTCTCTGTGTCATGGGGTTTGCTGTCCATGATGGCTTACTGTGTATGGTGATGACAGGAAGAAATGTGCACAACAGTTCTTCAGCCTGTGGTTGAATTACCATAACCAAGGCATTTTCTGCTGGGATTTAGTGTGGGTGGGGGGGGGTGACTTAACAGAGGTATGTTAAACAGGAAGGGAGGAAGCCTGTCCACCATCCCTGCTGACATAACAGATTTAAGTTTTTTCTTTTCTTTTCCTTTCCCACCTCTGAGTCCCCTCTTGGACACCATTGGGCACAGTAGCAATGTTGGAGGTGGGAAATCCACAGGGCCAGATGGAGATTGTGACTCATCAACACCCCCTTGGGAAGGGGAGGAACAAACTCTCATTTCTTAAGTCTTTGACAGCAAAGGGAGATTGTCACTGTGACCACAGTGATTGGATGTTTGGAGTTGACACAAGTCACTCCTCCCTTTGCGCTATCGTTTGGCTGAGTTTTCTTTCATGCTGCTCAAATTCGAATGTGCAAATCTTACCAACCACAGTGCACACCTCCAGCATCAATGGAAGCTGTCACCCATTCCTTCCACTCTACCTCCCTGTCAATCTCACTTTTTTTACCAGGAAGTGGTCTGGGCACAGCCCTTTTTCAGCCACACCTGACACACAAACAATACAATACATACATTTAACTTGCAACATTAACTCTCTCACATCGGACCCTCCCCCCCACTCACATCAAGCTCCCCTAGCACCATGCACCACAACTGGCCAACGGAATATCTTGTACTCACCAGAGCCAAGACACAATTGACAGGAAGGGGGAGATGACCATACTAATCTAGGATGTTAGGAGATTGGAAAAATGACCTCCTCATTCTCCACCAGTCCTCACCATGCTCACATGAACCATGCTGACATGATCAGACCCACCCTAGCACCAGGCACTTTCCCTACACAATGGGAATGCCTGATTAACTGGGGTGGGCAATAGGTTTAGGAAGGTTGCTAGCTTAACTCCCACCACAGAAGCAGAGGATATTCAGACTGCCTCCCACCCCTAGATATCGCCATCCCTCTGCACCTCAGTTTATTGGCTTGTAATGCAATCTAAGCACCTATCGCAAATATGCTTATGCTCCAGTGGGGGCAATGGGATGGTTGGACAAGTAGGGCTGTAAGAGCACTCAAGCCACCTACATAATGTTGCATGACAGTTCATATACAAACTCTCTCCACTGCGGAAGGGGGAATGAGGTGTAAGACTCCTCTCCCCTCAACAGCACCCCAATCCCCCCCTTAGTAATTGCTGAACTGGTACCCTCTCCACTGACCTTAAGGCATTGGAATGGCCAGGCTCATGATTCAGACAAAACAGGAAAAGGGAACAGCAGCATCTCTTTTGCACTCCTGATTTTGGCTCTAGAGAGGGGAGGGATAAGGGTGCTAAACTAGCCCTTATCATCTGCCATTAGGAGTCCCCTGACCACTGTCGGTTCTGCACCCCAGCTCTGATATGCATACTCCTCTCCTCACTAGGGAGATTTAAGAATCAAGCTGAAACTTAAGCTGCCATCTTAAAAGCACTGAGTTCACAGTCAAAAGGATTAATAATCTTTCTTGAGAGTCTGCTATATACGCCTGTAGCCTCAGGCAGAGGCTTGACCCAAGGGGACAATTGATGCGCAGGCTAGATACATGTGTGCACTCCTTGGGAGGGCAGGTACAGGGACACTGCACCCCACCAGTAATATCTCACTGGGACTACAAAGGAAATTGTAAATATGATGCTACTGTTTTATTGATGTTGATAAGCCTATTTGCTATATTGTTATATGTTACTCTGGATGATTTAGTATTGAATACTTTAATTGCCACATGATATGTTTTAAATTGGCTACACAACATAATTTCCCTCATGTTAGGGGACACTGATCAGAAGGTAATAGTCCTAGTCCTCAGGAGCAAGATTCTCCACATTGACAGATTTTTGTAGTCATCACTCTGCTTAGCAAGAGTAAAACTCACCATCATTGCTAGCGCACCCATAAAATTCACCTCATGGAATGCCAAAGGCATTAATTCACCAATAAAGAGAAGGGAAATATTACATCACCTATGTAGACCGGGTACAAGGATTGGGTTTCTGCAGAAAACTCACCTGCTTAAGCCGGAGGCTGAGAAACTTAAAAAAGGATGGGTAGCGGACAAAGGCAAGAAGGACAGGGATGGGGCAAAAGGGAGTAAGGCCATCAGGAAATGGAGGGTAACGAGTACCAATGGTCGTAGTCTGGGCAACAAGCTCCCTGAGCTAGTGGCCTTGACGGAAGAGGGATGCCTGGATATCATAGCAGTCACAGAAACATGGTACACAGAGAACCATGACTGGGATGTTAACATACCAGGGTACATAACCTACAGGAGAGACAGGCAGGGAGAAGAGGAGGAGTAGCTCTCTATGTAAAGGAAGGGATAAAGCAACTGAACAAAAGAGTAAACAGGGGGAGAGGAGGCACTGTGGGTCACCTTGGAGACTGGAAAGGGCACCACAATCCGTACAGGGTTGTGTACAGACCCCATGTCAGGGGAGGAATGGACAAGGATATGATAGAAGGCATTCTTAGAATGGCAGAGAAAGGGGAGATACTGTTGATGGGAGACCTGATTATGCCAGATGTTAACTGGAGCACATTTACTGCAGCCACATCCAAGAGCAGGGCCATTCTTGATGCCCTACAGGTGGCAGGCCTCAGACAGCTAGTTTTGGAACCCACTCGTGAGGGAGCAATCTTAGACCTCGTACTCTCAAACGGGGGCAGTGAGAGGATCTCAGATCTAGAAGTGGGTTTCCATCTGGGGACAAGTGACCATCAAACAGTGTGGTTCATATTAAACTCAGCTACAGAGTCAAGCCATACAAAAAGTGAGGGTACTGGACTTTAGAAGGACTGACTTTGGCAAGATGGGAGAGTGCCTCAGAAAAGCACTAGCAAACAGGCTAGAAGGAGGTGTGGAGCAACAATGGGAATCCTCAAACTGCCATCACAGAGGCAACAAGCCTTTAGTGAAGCAAATAAACAAATCAAAACAAAAGAAAAACCACTATGGTTCTCAAAAGAGGTGGCTGTGAAAGTCAGGAAGAAAAGATAGCATTCTGAAGTATAAGAAAACACAGAAGGAGCAGGACAGAGAGCTGTACCAGTTAAGGCAGAAGGAAGCAGGAGGGAAGTCAGAATAGCAAAGGCCCAAACTGAGGAAAGATAGCCAACTCAGTTAAGAAGGGATAAACCTTTATAGGTACATCAGCGAGCATAGGAAGACAAGGGAGGATAGTGAGGCTGAATAGAATGAACGGGTGGGCAGAGGGGACAGTGAAAAGCAGGGATACTGAATGAATATTTCTGCCTCAGTATTCACAAAAGAGGAGGGGGAGTGCCTAATCCAATTAACAGAAGCACTTTGATAGGGGGTCGATCCCAGTCCTTTCACAGAAGAAAGGGTTCTGCAAGAACTCCTAAAACTGAAGGTGGACAAAGCAATGGGTCCTGATGGAATTCACCCTAGAATTCTAAAAGAATTAAGGGAGGAACTAGTGAAACCACTGGCTACTCTTTTTAATAAATCATGGGAGGATGGTGTGGTACCCGAGAACTGGAGGAAGGTGGATGTGATTCCCCTTCACAAAAGTGGGACCAAGACAGAGGCAGGAAACTGTAGACCTGTCAGTCTGACATCTGTGGTAGGGAAAGTGATGGAGTCACTTCTGAAGGAAAGAATAGTTGAGTACCTAGAGGCCAGTGGGGCACAGGACCCAAGGCAGCATGGGTTCACAGCGGGAAGGTCATGTCAGATGAATCTAATATATTTCTTTGACTGGGTGACCAAAGTAGTAGACCAGGGAGGGGCTGTGGACATGGCCTGCCTAGACTTTAGCAAGGCATTTGACACAGTCCCACACAAAAGATTAATAGTCAAATTAACCAGCCTGGGAGTGGGTCCCAGGTGGTAGCCTGCTAAACATTGGCTGCACAACAGGACACAGAAGGTAATTGTAAATGGAGTCCATTCTGAAGAAAGAGGGGTTACTAGTGGGTACCGCAGGTTCAGTATTGGGTCCAGTCCTTTAATGTCTTCATCAGTGACATTGCAGAGGACTGAAGGAAAAGTATGCCTTTTGCAGATGACACAAAGATCTGCAACAGGGTTGATACACAAGGAGGTGTGGAAAGGATGAAAAGGGACTTGGCAAGGTTGGAGGAATAGTCAGAAGTATGGCAGCTAGGATTCAATGCAAAGAAGTGCAAATAATGCACCTGGGAAACAAGAACCCAGGAGAAGAATACACAATGGGTGGGAGGTAGTAACAACAACAAAAAGGAAAGGGACCTGGGGGTAATCATATCAGATGACCTTAAGGTTAGCAAGCAATGTGAGAAGGCAATAGGGAGGGCTGGGGGTATACTGGGCTGTATAGGGAGAGGCAACAGCAGCAGAAAACAGGAAGTTGTTATCCCTCTATACAGACAGTTGGTGAGACCCCATCTGGAGTACTGCGTCCAGTTCTTGAGACCCCATCTCCGCAAAGACATAGACAGGATAGAGGCAGTCCAGAGGAGGGCAACTAAAATGGAGCAGGGTCTGCAAGAGAAGCCGTATGAGGAGAGACTAAAGGAGCTTAATAATATGCCCTTGAGGAAAGAAGGAGAGGGGGACATGATAGAAACTTTTAAGTACCTCAGTGGAATCAACAAAGTCCAAGAGGGTAGCATCTTTCAGAAAAGAGACATGCAAGAACAAGGGACACAATTTAAAGATAGAAGGGGAGGTTCAGGGGCAATGTGAGGAAGTATTATTTCACAGAGAGGGTAGTGGATGCATGGAACAGCCTTCCTGAGGAGGTTGTGGGGTCTAAAACTGTGGGAGAATTGAAGAATGCGTGGGACAGACATAAGGCAATTCTTGTGGGGGGTAGGAAGAAATAGGCTGTTGGTTAACTAGGATCTGCGGCCTATCTTGTAGGTAGAGAAATGGGCAGACTAGATGGGCCAAGTGGTCCTTATCTGCCATCAAAGTCTATGTTTCTATGTTTCTATGTTTAGCTGAAGTTTGTAGCAGTGCATACAACTCGAAATATAGAGAAGTAGCCATTCTTATACACAAGAATGTAGACTTTAAGGCCTCATTCACACACACACACTGACATGGAGGGTAGGTACCTTTTAGTGTGGTCCCCCACTGTCACTTATACAGCAGAGAAGTTACTTCATGTTGTGTATGGCCCCAGCCCGTCAGATGCTATGTGTTTTAATAGCTTAGCCCGGAGCAGGTACTAGTAGGGGGTGACATTTATATAATCATGGATGAATTCCTGGATAGAAGTAGACCCCCCATGGGTGCCAAATCATGTGCCTGTACAGCACTATGGGACATGGCCCAAGAACTAGGCACTACAGACGTCTGGAGGCTAATCCACCCAAAAGGAAGAGACAATTCCTTTTTCTCTCACCCTCACAACACCTACTCCCAGTTGGACCTCTAGCTGACCCCTAAGAAATGGGCAGAGGACGTGATTGAAGCCCAGATAGGGCAACAGTTATCACAGACAATTGCCCAGTGACATTTTCTTGATTGCCCCCTGATCAGGCACCCACTCAGAGAGGAAGATGGAGATTTAACTTCACATTCCTTGAGGACCCAGCTTTCTGCATGCAAAGACATAATGGATTTCTTGTAACATAATAAGCCTTCTGACACCTCTGCCACAATCAGATGGGATGCATTCAAAGCTTTCATCAGGGGCAAGTGTATTGCCTTTGCCTGATGAGTAAAATGTGAAAAGGGTAAAGAAATTGTTAACAAGAAGTCCACCTTAAGGAACTGGAGTCCAAGTTCAGAACTGCAGGAGGCATGGACCGTAAGATGCTAATAGCAGGCACCCATTTCAACATTAACATGCTTCTCCGCCAAAAAGCAGAACTTGTTCTATGTAGAATGCAGCAGGCTTTCTGGGAGGCATGTGAAAAACTGGGCAGACTTTTGTCATATCAACTCAAGAAATGCCAAGCGAAATCTAAAATTCACTGTATAGCATCCCCAGATGGGGTACTGCTCACCAACCAAGAGGCTATCAACACAGCTTTCCTCAATTTCTACAAAAAGCTGTACTCCTCTGAAATTAATCCTTCAGAAGAAGAATTGGAAGCATTCACCAATAGACTTGACCCACTAGCTGTATTGCAGACCCAAACTAAACACCTAGTTAAACCCTTCTCTCTGAAAGAGCTGGCAGAAGTCTTGCTTCCACGCCATCCTGGAAATCTCCCAGGAATGATGGCCTACCAGCAGAATTTTATGTTAAATTCCTACTGCAACTAGCAGGACTCTTAGAGGATGTGCTCCTGAAAGCTTGTAAGATAAGGACCTTAACACCTTCCAAGCATATAGCAGAGATCTCATTAATACGCAATCTGGAAAGGACCCTCACAAATGTGGTAGTTACAGGCCAATGTTCCTAATCCAGGTAGATTGTAAATTCTTTGCAAAAATGCTCACTGAAAGACTCAAGAAAATGATTAAATAGCTGGTGGAAAATGACCAGCTGGGGTTTGTCCCGGGGGCAAAGGTGCTAACAAAACCAGAAGACTCCTTACCCTTATCTGGTACTTCACCCACACCCACCCACCAATGCTCCAACTGTCATTAGATGCTCAAAAGGCATTTGACCAGGTGAAGTGGGGTTTTCTGTTCCACACATTGATGTGCTTCTACTGGCCAAACATCATACAGTGAATTTCCACATTATACTCGTAGGCATCCACATCTATCACAGCTAATGGCTTTGCATCTACGCCATTCCTGCTAGGCAAAGAAACCAGGAAGGGCTGCTCCCTTTCCTCTTCTCTTTATTATGACTCTAGAACTCTTGCTTCAAGCAATCCATCAGCATCCTAGGATCCATGGAATTCAGATGGGTGAGGAAAACAAGGCTCTGGTATTCACAGATGACATCATATTGACCTTAACCAAACCACAGGAGTAGATTCCTCCTGTAATGGAACTGATCCCGCACTATGGTCAGCTCTCTGGTTAGAAGCTTAATGCATCAACATCATTACTCCTCTCTTCCCATGCCTCAGCCACAAACCTTTGGGGCTTTACTTGGAACTTGTCAATTGCCCAGGGGTTCATTAAGTACCTAGGAATAAATATTTCCTGGGATCTGCAAAGCATGGGGAAAATAAACCTGATACCTTTCAGAGAAGCCCTCCAGCAAGACCTGGTCAGATGAAATCACCTGCTCCTATCCAACTACAGCAAAGCTCATGCATATAAAATGATGGCAGCCTCCAGAGTTCAATACATCCTAGACAATATCCCCATGGCAGTTAACTCCACTCTCATCAAGGTGCTACATAAGGACATGCTTTCATTCTTCTGGGACAAAGGTCACCGAAGAATGAATCATCAGAAATTGGCCCAGAAATTTGCCAGAGGTGGTATGCTCCTGCCAGACTTCACTCTTAAAAGTACTGCCCAAGGCAATGCATCAAATATTGGCAGTTGCCAATTCAGAGGGGCATGCAGTACCCCAGTGGGTGAGATCTGAGGAAGCTCTGCTCCAAAAACCCTGTATTCAGGCCATATGGTTTGACCAGCTCCCTAAGAGACTCAAATGTCACCCCTCTCTACACCTGTAAGCCCAGGAGTGAAACAGAGCAGTTAACTCACTGAGTGGACTGCAAGAGCTTTCCCTTTTCTCCCATTGTGGGCCAATGACCTAGTCAACATTGGTGGCAAATCAGGAGTCTGGAAAGAGTGGCAAAATGCAGGCATCCAGCTCCTCCACCATTTACTGGACCATGACTCTGGGGTGCTTATGTCCTTTCAACAATTAAAGGAATGATACCAGCTACCCCAACATCACCACTGAAGGTATCTGCAGATGAGACATGCCCTCCAATCACAGTTGGGGTCCTTGGTACAGAGCACCCACCCCATCTACTTTGGATGGTGTTCTCCATGCAACCACCCCTGTTAGGATATGAGCAGGGCATATCTATAAGATTCTTTTGTGTGGGATTCCAGACCCCACCGTAAGGCTTCAGCAACAATAGAGGCAGGAGTTGCAAAGGATTATCACACCAAAACAATGGGAAGGTTATTGGTGGATCCAGTCTAAATGGGTGAAAGACTCTAAGAATCATTGCATTCAATAGAAGATCCCCCAAAGATGGCATAGAACCCCAGCTGAATTACATAAATGGCATCTGCTGGACACAGACAACTGCTTGCAGTGTAAAATGTCAGGAGGCAATATCCCACCCTTACTGTGGGCTTGTGCGGCTATTAAAGGATATTGGAGCGCAATCCAGTGGATATGCTAGGAGCTTGCAAACTCTGAGCTGATGCTTACACCCACTCTGGTCATACTGTAATTACCCATGGGGGTAGACCCGAGCACTCAGGTCTAGATGGATAAAGGTAGTGAACTCTGGCTGACAGGTGCTCTAATCACAGCTAAATGGATCATCCTCAGACATGGGAGGAAAACTGAGTCACCACAGCTATCTGAATGGCTGATGGAGCTAGGGGAAAACTGCATGCTATGTAAGGCTGAAGGCAGTAACCAGAGGTTCAATAGACAACTTTGTGAATAGGTGGAGGAAGTATTAAGGGTCCCCCCACTGTAACATCCCTACTGACTACTTTGTGCCTGCATACTTATGGAGGACCCAGACCTTACATAATGGAGAGTAACATGAAAGGGGGAAAAAAAAGGCTCAGGGAGCAGGTACGTTGATAGGAGGGGTCAGTCTAGCCAGCCATTCAGTGGTAGGGAGGGGGAGTTCAGATGAGGTTCACACAGTGCATTCACAGCCCTGCTTCACATTCTGAACTGTAACTAATAGAATCCACCCCTTATAGCTATTATATTGTAACACAGTAATATGGTTCTTGCTTCTTTCCCTTTCCCTTGGTCTTCCACCATCTCTCACCCATATAATCATTTATGCTTTTCAGTCTGTTTACCCAAGGTGGGAATCCCCCCCAGCTGGGAAACAGTAATTTTGTTGAATGTGATTTGTTCTTTAGGAATGCTGATGTGTAGTCTTTTTATAGGGACTTGTACGTTTGTTCATTGGTTTCTTATTACATTACAAAACAAAAGATGAGATTCTTCATCTTGATGAGGCAGTAGCACAAAATGGCAAGGAAAACAGGAGTAGCAGATAGCAACAGACTAAAGTTGCAGAAACACTAAGGCAAGTGGGCAATGATACCCCGTCAAGTGAGTGCTACTAGAATAGTGCTGTACTATATGGTGCTAGTCTGGTAAGCGCTCACATGAACAGTGAGGGGGTATTTACAGCACGTGAAAGAAAGAACAAACATTTGTCAATGCTGAATGTTTGCTTGCTGGCATTGGCATTGGCAGTGTAAGAGTCAGAGAGCTGCATAATAGGAATGGCAGTGAAGTATTGAACTGAAGCCAACCCTGCCACCACCCTGCAGAGACTGACAGGCATTGGGGTGTGCTTTTGGGTCATCAGGCATAATGGCCACGCCACTTCACCACACCCTACCCTGCAGACACCGACAAGTGTCACGGTGTGCCTTGGGGTCTTTGGCCCTTATGCTCACCCCATTCCATCAGGAAATATGGTGAGATGGGTGCTGAATAGGAGAATGGGGTGAACTTTGGGGCCGAAGAGTCCAAGGCACACCTCGATGCCTCTCACTAGTTGCAGGGTGTGGAATGGTATGAACATTACAGGCGAGAATCCCAAGTCACACCCCGATGCCTGTCAATCTCTACAGGGTGGGGCGTTATGGTCGGAAACCCTAACATCTTGGGCATTCATTGGCATTTTCACTCCAAATTTTCAACATGGGTTTTTTGTGACCCCCACCTTATGAACATCGGTAATATCAGTTCGTTAGCCGAAAGCTGATTTTGCACAGCGACTACGCCGTTTGGCACCACAGGTGCGAAAACACATTTTGAACAGGATGTGAAAAATGACAGCTGTACTTTTCATGGGGAGGTGGCAAAAATGGCAATGTTGAAAATCTGCAGTGAAAATATTAAAAAAACTGGTGAAGTCATGAGCGTGTGTAGAAACTGTGCAACGCACACCCATAATGGAATTAGTTTGGGGATTTTTTTACAGCAGATTATCAACACAGGCATTTTGGAACCTCTGCTCATGAACAGTATCACTGGGATTTTTTTAACCTGTCCCAAACAGTGATTTCCCACACGACCATGCATTTCTGTACTGCAAATACGAAAACAAATTTCAGCCATGGTGTGAAAAATAACAGCTGTACTGTTCATAAGGAAGTGTGGAAAAATGCCAGTGGTGAAAATCTGGACTGAAAATATTAGAAATCCATAAACTTACGAGGGTGTGTGGAAACTGCGCAATGGTCGCTCGTAACACAGTAATTTTATAGACTTTTTTCACTAAATTTTTAACATAGCCATTGTAACACCTTTACTCATGAACAGCTGTGATTTTCTTAATCTGTCCCAAACATTGATTTCGCACACCGACTGCGCCATTGTGCGCTACATGCGCGGAAACACATTTTGGGCAAGATGTGAAAAATGACAGCTGTATTGCTCATAAGGAAGTGTAGTAGAATGGCAATGTTGAAAATCTGGAGTGAAAATAGATATAAATTCACGAACTTATGAGCGTGTGTAGGAATAGTGCAATGCATGCATGTAAAACAATCATTTTGGGGAATTTTTTCACCAAATTTTCAACATAGGGTTTTTGGTGGCCTACCTCATGAACTGCGACACTGTCATTTTGTAAATCTGTCCCAAAAGGTGGTTCCATGTAGGGACTGGGAAATCACCTTTTAGGTCCGATTAACAAAATGACAGTGACAGAATTCATGAGTTGGGGTCCCAAAAACCCCATGTTGAAAATTTGGTGAAAAAATTCCCAAAAATGCCTGAGATATGCATCAAAGTTGAAAAAACCCTGTTTATTACATTATACAGCTTACCGGCATTTCCTCAGTTCACGGTCAGCTTTGAAGAGTGCAGACATGTTCCTGGTCCACGAAGATCGTCGCTTGAACTCCAGAGAGGTAAGTATGGGGTGAGGGTGGTGTGGAGAGGCAGGGTGCAAAGAGGGTGGGCACGGGTGGGGGCGGGGTCAGGACAGTCAGCGAGGAAGGTTTTCTCTTTCAGGTTTCTTTTTTTTCTTGACATGGGACATGCCCACTCTGGGGTGGCAGCTGGAAGGCTGTTTGGGGCACGGGTGAGGGGGGGGGTCAGGACAGTCAGCGAGGGAAGGTTTTCTCTTTCAGGTTTCTTTTTTTTTTTCTTGGGCGACGTGGGACTTGTGCTACTCTGGGGTGGGCTGCCATCATGGCAGCTGGAAGGCTGTTTGGGGCAGGGGGCAGTGGAGCCAAAGGGGGATTGGGCACCCCATCGGCCATACAGTGTGTGGGGGGGAGCACATTAGCATGCAATATACATGCGTGCGTGTGTGTGTGGGGGGGAGCGCATGCGCAGGCAGTAGCTTCTCGCTGCTCACTGAAGCGGAGCTCTGCCTTTCAGCTGTACGGCACTGCATTTTTAACTGCTGTCATAGACAACTGCAGCATTCATTGGCGAACTCTGGCTGTGCCTGCAAACACACTGACTGCATTGGAAGACGGGTGCCACACCTATGAAAACTCGGATGATGACACTATGTTTCTTGCACATGCATTCAAGAAAACATAAAAATCATCACCATATTTGCTGCATGGTCCAAGATGATGCTATTTTTGTTGCCACTCTTTTGACCCAGTGCCGCAGGCAACAATTGAAGGCATCATACAGCAGGGAGAAAGGCAACACTGGATTCCTGTGAGGGAAGTTGAGTAATTGCTACTGCATACAAGGAAGGCAACATCGTGGTACATCCTAAATTACACATTTGTTATACTGACTAGTCTGTACTTTGAGAGGTACTGCAGTTGCTATTAATAATTAAGGAATTTACAGGCAGAGACTCAGTTGTAACAAATACAGTACATAGTGCAAGACCAAACAAATACCTCTGTTCTGTAGTCACAGTCGAGCAAGAGGGTATGACCAGAGTGCAGGCTCTACAGAGGATTAGAAGGGGCATTAGAAATTAACATGGGACTAATATTAGTTGAGAACATACTTAAGAGACTAAGGTCTCTGAAGGTTTATAAATCACCAAATCCAGATGGGCTGCATCCATTAGTGCTTAAGGAGGTACTGCAACCTCTGGCAGATCTCATCAACAGCTCTGGCTGATGTAGTGCTCCTACACAAGAATGGAGGGGGAATTAAGTACTGTAACTACAGGCCTGTCCATCTAACCTCAATAGTGGGCTAACTGCTGGCATCTGACATTAGGGAAAGAATGTTTGAGTTTCTTGAGGCATGAAGGCTGCAAAATACCAGACAATGTGGGTTTGTACAGTAGTAGGAAGATCATGTCAGACAAATCTGATTCATTCTTTAACTGGGTGACGAAGGCTCTTGATAAGGGTCAGGAGGTGTACACACTGTACCTAGACTACAACAAAGCATACAACTCAGTACCGCTCAGGAGACTCATTAAAAAATTGGGACTTGTAGGGTCTGGGGTCAAACTAACAGTGGATCAAGAGCTGTCTGGGAGGGAGGATACAGAGGTATGTACAGAAATAAATGGAAAACACTTGAGACTGAGAAAGGTAACATGCAGAATACCACCGGGGTCAGTCCTTTGAACAATACTCTAAAATGTTTATCTGGAATACAGTAGAGGGATTACAAGGTAAAATCTGTCTCTTTGCTGATGATGCTAAACTCTACAGCAGAGTGGATAGTGAAAAGGGTATTTGAGAAATAAGAGAGGATCTGGAGAGGTCAGAGAGGTGGCCCAGGGTCCAGCAACTTGGGTTCATTGCAAACAAGTGCAAAGTCATGCACATAGGTATAAAAAAAAAAACAACAGCTGAACACAGGATGGGGGAGATGAGGGTGAAGCAGAGTATAAAAGGGATTCTGAGGTAACGATATGTGAAAGCTTAAAATCAACTGCATAATGCAGCCTTCCTCTCCCAGTTAAAGAACTGATCAGATTTGTCTGACAAGATCTTCCTACTACAAACACAAGCTGCAATCCATGGTGAGAATGGGCTCTCATGCCCTCAGCCTGCCCTGACTAAACACCATCCTCAAGGACCAGAAACAAACAAGAAAATGAGCTAGAAGCTACAAAAGGAGATTGGAGAAGCAGCCAGCCCAGAGGCAAGCCGTGCCTCCAAACTACTGCTGCAACCAATCCTGGGACACCAGGAAGAAAACTGGACCTTAAATGGCCCAGCAGTCATGAAAGTCACTTTAAAGAGCTGCAGTTCAGGCAGGAATGGGCTTTCATGCCTTTAGCCCACCCCAGTGACTAAATGTCATTCTTATACCCAGGGACAAACAGGAGAAAAGTAACTAGAAGCTTCAAAAGGGAATTGGAGAAGCAGCCAATCAGGAGGCAAGCCGTACTTCTTAACCACTGCTGCAGCCAATCCCAGGTGCTGTCTGAACAGGCAGGAAGTAGGAGAGGCCTACAAAAGGCTAGTCCATGAGGCAGCCCCCCATGCAAAGGACCCACGTGCTAAAGACATCAGAATCCACCCACCCAACCATGTGCTAAGCATGTCAGAGTCTGCCCACCCAAGCACTCAGTGACATCAAATGCTGCCAGCAGCCAGACACTCTGCTTCTCAGCAGGTAGATAGGGGAGCAGTAAAGGGGTAAAGTAGGTGACAGAACTTAGTGGAAGCAGAGTACCAGTAAGTCTGCCTGACAACTGAGGTAAGATTCCTGCTAAACTCTAGTCATAGTTCACACACTGCAAGGGAGTGAGGGGTGGCAGGGCCACAAAAAACAAAACAATAATCTTGTTTTGTGAATAGGTGTAACACCCTGTCTAGGGTAAAGATAAAATAAGGGTTTAGCATAAGCAAAAAGGTGGGAATAGGTGAAACATCTCATCTAGGGATAGGGGTAAACAAGGGATTAGAGCAGGCAAAACAAAAACTGGCAAGGTAAACAATAATGTTGGGAGTGGTGCAGTGCAGTGTCTGTGAGATTGCAGTCTTCAGGGGGACATCAATCAATCAATCAAAGTCTTTATTTAACCAGGCGTTCACCGTTGAGCAAGCTCATTTTCAAGGTGGACCTGGGTTTGTCAACAAGGGACAATGTCCATGGGATGCAACACACAAAAAAATAATAATAATAATAATAAAAGTAAAGTGAGATGCAATAATACAGTATATACAAAGTATCAGCAGGTAGCACTGGCAGTAGTATATGTTTGGACCAGAAGATACAGCTAGTTTTGGGTAGGACATCATTTTTCATATAAGTAAAGAAATGTACATATCAGTTCACTGAACATAAATAAAACCTAATATAAAAATATATATAGTGATACAGTATGGAGAATTTAGATCTGGAACCAGGGTCAAAGGAATGTGGAAGGGACAGATATGGGGAGCAGAAAAAGGGGCTGAGGTGGGAGGTTGCTTGCCTCCAGGCCAAAATGGCTAGGATTCGGGAGGCCTCCACCCCCACCCAGGGACCATCAAGTCTGCCACCGCTGCCTCAAAGGTTGCCATGGAGAAGGGGCAGATGGACTAAGGTATACTCAGGAAGGGTGAGGGTGGTGGATCAGAGGCACATCCCTCAGATAGTACCACTATGCAACTCATATGCCACTCTGGCAGGGTGGAACTGTCCCATGGAGGCACCTTCAGTAGTGACCAGGGAGGATGGGGGTCCCCTGTAAGAGAGGCCCCAAGGAGGGTGGTGGAGGACCCCAGAGGAGGAGGAGGCAACTCCTGGTGGTGGACTCAACTGTTAGAGGGATACACTTGGGGACAGGGAGAGAGGGAGGTTAGGTGTCTACCCAGCACCATGGCTTGTAGGGATGGGAAGCCTATCCTGGGGATCTCTAGGACAGCAGGATGGGAGGGAGAGCTGGATGTCATTTTCAACCTAGGGACCAATGACCTGGCTGGGGATGAGGTTAAGATAGTTCAGAAGGAGTTCAGGGAATTGGGGAGGGGTCTTAGGCAGGTGACAGGCTCAGTGGCCTTTTCTGAGGTGTTGGCTGTCTACGATGGGGTGAGGATAGGGTACTCCATACCAAGAACTTCAACCAGTGGTTGAAGGATTGGTGCAGAAAGGAGGGCTTCAGTTATGTTGGGGACTGGGGTCTCACCTGGAGGGATAAAGACCTATACAGGGGATATGGCCTACATCCATCCAGGAGGGGAACCACAGATCTTACTTCTAGAGGGCTCTTGCAGTAGGTAATTACATATAGGACTGATGCTAGCAGGCATCAGGACCCCATGGAAAAATTTCTAGCTAGCAGTCTCTGGCGGGGGACTGTCCCCACGTCATGTGACCAACATCATGCGACGTCAGCATAAAGGGGCGGTCCCCCACACCCACCTTCCAGTTCTTTCCCACCATTAGCTCGTGAAAGCACCTCACAGTAAAGTTCACTGCTCATCAGTCTGTCATTGGTAGTTCGTCTGTCATTTTTTTCTTGATTTAATTTGACTATTAGTCAGTTTTTTTGGTGGTGTATGTTGTCCCCTACACCCTCCGAGCACAAGAATAAGTGCGACTCGTGCAGCCCCCAACTCCCGCACAAGGATGGTCTCTCTCAGTGCCTCTTCTGTCTGGGCCCGGATCACCTCATGGAGAAGTGCCAGCATTGCCTGAAGTTCAACTCCACCATCCGTAGACAGAGGCAGCAGTCCCTGGAGGCCCACGTACTTAAAAAGAAGATGTCCTCCATGGAGAAGGAGCTGAAAAAGCTCTGTCAGGCTTCAACTTCCCCTGAGGGCCATTGTAAGAAGAAAGATAAGGAGAAGCACCAGGACCGGGACTCCTCATCCACCCTGACTTCAGCTGGAGTCGCTGTATTAAAGGTAACATCCTCCTAGAGGACCGCTCCGTGACAGCCGTCTTGGAGGCTTCCAAGACAGTGTTGACCCACATGTCTGGCTCATGCTTGGGCTCTTCGGGTGCCTCTGGACAAAAGGAGGCCTCCACTCCCAGTAAGACTGCTGCTGCGTGGCCTACTGGTGTGAGTTGCTCCGGTAAGCCGGACATCAGCTCCTCTGATGCCCACCCGTAGAAGGCTGCTAAGTCGGTCGACCCTTCAGTACAGCGCATGGCCCCTGTTCCGCCCAACCAGACTGCTTCTCCATCACGGCCTGCCTCAGGTGATGGTTCTGCTAAGTAGGACGTCAGCTCCTCTGACGACTGCCCAGACTTGTCCAGTAAGTTGGATGTCGGTCCTTCCGATGGTCGCACAGCATCGGAGCCAACGCCATACCCTAAGCTGTCCGATGTTCCCAGCTCCCCGCAGCCTTCGCTGCCCTCCAAGGACTCAGCATCTCCTAAGCCTGACCCTGGGGATTTTGTCCCTCCTTCTTCAGGTGATGACAGGGATCTTACCACACTCCCGTCAGGTCTCCCTCCTTCTGGGCCGGATGACCTGATGTCGGTCCCTCGGATGCTGGCTAAGAAAGACGGTCCTCCCATTGCCGGGTAACATCCCTCTTCCCCCCCGGATGCCATCCCCACACTGGGCCTGCCACCCTCCGGACCTCCAGTTCCAGGCCTGCTTCCTGGACTTCCTTCCGGGCCATCTGCCCCGGCAGACCCCCCGGTTCCTGGGTATCCGACTCTGTCGTATCTGATGCCGTTGTACCCGGGTCCGCAGTATCCAGTGTCCCAGTACCCAGAACCAACCTATCTGATGCCACAGTACATGGTGCCTCACTACTAGATGCCTTGTTTCCCACTGTCTGGTTATGGATACACGCCTTACAGGTATCCCAAATACCCATATCCCCCTCCTCCTCCACCACCCCCTCAGCCACCGGTGGATTTGAAGGAGACTCTAGCCTCCTGGTGGTCTGAGGCCAAGGCTCAGCTCACCAGAGAGGTGGAGAGTCATCTTCTGATGATGGTTCCAGTTCCCAGATGTCTGAGAGGAGAGACTCCTTCCCCACCTCTGGATACCAGAGGCGAGCCCTCCATTTCCTGGACAGGGCAGGATATGCTTCCCTGAGGGCTTCCCAAGGGGTCCGCTTCTCCCCCGCACAGGGAGAGGGAGTCTTCTTCCTCTTCCTCCTCCTGGGACACCTCAGATGACTCCGATGTTTGTTCCGGCCCGGACGACAAGCCCTGCTCTCTGGATAAGCCCAGGCCGAGGACTCCTCCGAAGTCTCCTCCAGAGGATCCTTCTTTCGTGGAGTTGCTGCGCAAAATCCAGGAAGTTCATCGGTGGCACTCCTTGGAGCTGGATCCACAGTGTAAAAAACTCGGTGCGCACCTGGATCTGCCCGAGACCGCTCCAATCCTGGTGCCACCCTGGATTGAGCCTCATGCTGACCTTGTTTCCACTATTTGGAAGCAACTGTCGGCAATAACCCCTCTTCTGAGGAAGTCAGATAGGCTATATCAGGCTCCCAAGGGTGCTGAGTTCCTTGATTCTCACCCTCAAGCTGATTCAGTCATGATTAGTGTCACTCACGGCCAGTCAGCTAACCCTAAACATTTGAGCTTGTCACCACCTGACAAGGAATCCTGCCTTCTGGACCTGTACGGGAAGAAGGTCTTTGCTTCTTCCACTCTTGGTATCAGGGCCCTGAATTATGTCGGTCATATGCGGGATTACCAAAAGGCTATTCTTAGTGAGGTGGAATCTAAGTTGGACTCCCTTCCTGAATCTCAGGTGAAGCAGGAAGTGGCTGGTCTTGTCCACTTTGCACATTCGGCCAGTAGGCACATTCTTCGTGCCATGTACAATGCAGTGGACGGCGCTGGTAGGAGCTCGGATTTTGCCGTGGGGTTGCGGCATCATGCATGGCTCTGTTTGTCAGGATTGGTCCCAGAAGTGCAGTCTGCTATCCAGGATGTGCCTTTCAGGGGTTCGGTGCTGTTCAGTGGTGATGTCAAGGACATCATCACCGATCTGCAGGAGAAAGGGACTACACTGAAGTCTGTGGACTCCATGTACAACCCCCCTCAGCCACAGCTTCGTCCCTTTCACAGATGTAAACAGCAAAAGGCGAAACCTCAGGGAAAGCTGGCCAATAAACATCGGGCCCCTCCAGCTGCCAAGCCCCCCCAACCAAAAAAGCAGCGGGGGCATCAGCGGCAACACTGCGTCACAAGACCTGACTCCTTTCCTCTCCCACAGCCTCTGAAATTTCCAGAGGAACTGGTAGGAGGGAGGGAGGTTCTCTCTCCATCTTCTGGGTTGGGAGAGGATTACTTCAGACACTTGGGTGGTCCAGCTGATCACAGAAGGACACTCGATAGAGTTTCTTTGGAAACCTCCTCGAACCCCCCCCAGGTCATCGTACTCCCCCAATCACCTTCTCCTGGCTCAGGAAGAAATCTCCACTCTTCTCTTGAAGAAGACGATAGAGCCCGTTCCCTTCCCCCTTCGGGGGACGGGGTACTATTCCCATTTCTTCCTGGTCCCGAAGAAGTCAGGAGATGTGAGGCCGATTCTTGACCTCAGCTCCCTGAACCTATTCATGGAGTATGAAAGGTTCAGGATGCTCTCTCTACAGGGCCTCCTGCCCCTCCTTCGGCTGAGACAGTGGCTGTGTGCTCTGTATATGCAGGATGCTTACCTGCATATCCCTATTCGCCCTTCCCACCGCAAACACCTATATTTTTCATTCCAGGGGAGCCACTACCAGTTCAAGGCCCTCCCATTTGATCTCTCCTCGGCGCCCCAAGTGTTCATAAAATGTCTTTTGGTGGTAGCGGCCTACCTGCATACCCAGGGGGTGCAGGTTTTCCCATACCTGGATGATTGGCTCCTGGTGGCCCCATCCAGAGAGGAACTCCTGCGCTTCCTTTCCCTTACCCTGCAGGTTTTTGCCTGCCTGAGTATTACCATCAACCAGACCAAGTCCCACTTGAGCCTGTCCCAGAGGCTCCAGTTTATTGGGGCGATTCTGGACACAACCTCCGACATGGCATTCCTGCTACTGGACAGGGTGGCCTCACTCCAGGCTCTGGTCAGCCTGTTGTCCAGTCGCCGGCAGATCAGCACAAGGTCGGTCCTTCACCTCCTCAGGCTCATGGCAGCTGCAATTTTGACAGTCCCTCGCGCTCGACTCCACATGAGAATTTCTTAGTGGATGCTTCAGTCTCAGTGGGATCAGTTGGTGGGCGACCTAGATCAACTCGTTCTGGTCTCCAGTCCTATGGCTTGGGACTTGCAATGGTGGCTGGTTCAGGAGAACCTTTGCCAGGGAGTTCCCTTCTGTCTTTCTCCCCCCTTCCAGACGCTGACTATGGATGCCTCGGGCAAGGGTTGGGGAGCCCATCTTGGGCCTCACAGAACCCAGGGCTCCTGGTCCAAGCTCGAGAAATTTCTCCTCATCAATGTGCTCGAGCTTCGGGCTATGTTGTATGCTCTCCAGATTCTGCATCTGCTTCCCAGGCACCTGGCTGTCCAGACGGACAATATGTGTGTGGTCTGGTACATCAACAAACAGGGAGGAACTCATTCTTACCCTCTTTGCAGGGAGGCAATGCGAGTCTGGGATTGAGCAGTGCAGCATAACCTTCATCTCACAACAATTCACATCCCGGGGGTCGAGAACATGTTGGCAGACTGATTCAGTCAGTCGTCTGCTCACACTTACGCGGGGGAGCTAAATCGGGGGGTAGCAGACGATATCTTCCTATGTTGGGGAACACCACAGGTAGACCTGTTTGCATCCCCTCAAAACGCAAAACTTCCCGACTTCTGCTCGCTTGCTCCAGGGTGTGGCATTTTTTGGTGAGACGCGCTATCTCTAGACTGGAAGGGCAGATTCATCTATGCTTTTCCTCCAATCTCCTTGATTCCAAGGGTCTTACAGAAACTCAGCTCAGAAGGCACTCAAATGATACTGATTGCTCCTTTCTGGCCCAGGCAAGTTTGGTTCTCTCTTCTGCAACAGTATTCAGAGGAACCTCCTCTTCCTTTTCCTCTGTCACAACTTTTGCTGACCCAGGATTAGGGGACCCTGGTCCATCCAGGCCTCAAGTCCCTTCAGTTGCATGCATGGCTCCTGCAGACATAGCTCAAGCCCGATTCGGGGTTTCCCCATAGAGTGGCTGAGATTCTGGTGGAGGCCAGTAAACCCTCCACTAGATCTACCTATGCCATGAAATGAAAACAGTTCACTATGTGGGCCACCTCCAAGGATTTCAAGACTTTCTCATGCTCTGTGGGGTGGCTTCTGGATTACTTGCAGCACCTCTTCAATCTCAGTCTCAGTCATTCATCCTTGAAGGTCCACATGGTGGCCATTTTGGCCTACCATGTCCCCTTTGCAGACAGGATGTTTGCTCAGCTGGAGGTCTCTAAGACCTTCCTTAGAGGAGTCCTCTACTTGAGACCCCCTATCCGGGTTCCTGCCCCTCCTTGGGATCTGAATTTTATTCTCGAGAAGCTTACTCTGCTGCCTTTTGAGCCGGCAGCCTCAGCAGACCTGAAGTTCCTCTCGTGGAAGAGACTCTTCCTCTTGGCCATTAATTCTGCTAGAAGGATTTACGAGCTCCAGGCCCTTATGTGCAAAGTCCCGTATTTGATTTTTCACAAGGAACGTGTGACTCTGCGTACCAACCCATAGTTTCTCCCAAAAGTGGTAGCAGAATATACGCTGAATCAATCCATAGAGTTGCCTGCTTTCTTTATGCAGCACTCCAGTCAAGGGGAGTACCTCTTGCATACTCTGGATGTTCACCAGATTCTGAGATACTACACCAACAGGACGAAGGATCTCAGAAAGACCGATCAACTGTTTGTCTCTTTTGCTCATAAAACAGAAGGCAATGCTGTTTCCAAGCAATGCCTGTCTAAACGGTTGGCTCATTATATCATTTTCTGTTCTGACAAGTACAACAAGACCCTGCCGGGTCAGATCAGAGGCCACTCCACCAGAGGGGTAGCTGCCTCTGTGACTTTTTCCAAGAATGTGTCGCGGCGGACATCTGCGCAGCCACCACTTGGACTTCTGTCCATACCTTTATGAAATATTACAGTTTGGACATTGCCTCTTGCCATAGAGCAGGCTTCGGGTTGGCTGTTCTGCAAGGTCTCCTTTCCTAAGACCTTCACAGCCAGAGGGTCTACTTCTGAGTAGTTTTCCTCCTCCCGTTTGCTTCTTCTTGTTCCAGACTGCTTGGAACTCAGTCCTATGTGTACTGTAATTACCTACTGCAAGAGCCCTCTCAAAGTAAAATAGTACGGTTATGTAAGAACTTACCATAACAGTAGATCTTCAAGAGAGGCTCTTGCAGTAGGTAATACCTTCCTGCCCTCCATCCCCCTAAGCTTTTTCAGCTCCTTTTCCAAGATGGGAAATAACCGCTTGTCTCTCATCTTGCCTTTTGGCCTTTGGCTGGAAAGAACTGGAAGGCGGGCGTGGGGGACCGCCCTTTTATACTGACGTCGGTCACCTGATGTGGGAGCAGTCCCCCGCCAGAGACTGCTAGCTAGAACTTTTTCCATGGGGTCCTGATGCCTGCTGGCTTCAGTCCTATATGTAATTACCTACTGCAAAAGCCTCTCTTGAAGATCTACTGTTACGGTAAGTTCTTACGTAACTGTACTTTCTCAGTGGACGGTTTAAATGCTGCTATGGCAATCATTTAAACCAGTCAGTGGGGGTGCTGGAAGGAAGCAGGCAGACATAAACAGTCCACCCCTGCAAGCTGAAGTAGTGAGTAGAGAAAATCCTAAGGGAGAGAAATCCCCAAGAATTTCTAATAGCAGGAAAAACAGAATGGTAGAAAAGAAGAGGGATGGCAATGAAGGCAGAAGGGATAAGGAGAATAGGCCAAAGGGAAAAAATGGGACTGACAAGAAAGGGTGGTAAAAGAATTTGGAAGGCCATATGTACAAATGCTCGAAGTCTAGGAAATAAAATCCCAGACCTTGTGGCTATTATAGTAGAGGCTGGCCTGGACATTGTCACCATTACAGAGTCATGGTGCAAAGAGAACCAGGGGTGGGATATAGCCGTACCAGACTGTACTCTGTTCAGGAAGGACAGGGAGGGTAAGAAAGGGGAAGGAGTGACAGGAGCATCAAAGGAAGGGAGGTGGACAGAGGAGAGAGAGTTCAGAAGGAAGTCACAAATCTGAAAGTGGACAAGGCAAAGGGGCCAGCTGGGATTCATTGAAGGACATTGATGGAGCCGATAATGGTGCTGGCTACACCTCTTACAGTCCCGTTCAACACTCACTGGAGACTGAAGTGATTCTGGAGGACAGGAGGAATGCTAATGTAGTCCCATTTCTCCTAAGTTGTTGCAGGGAGGAAGCTGACAATTACAGGCCAGTCAGCTTAACTTTGGTGGTGGGGAAATTAATGGAATAACTCCTAAGGGAAAGGATTGTGGAATATCTTGAAACCAGCGGCTTACAGGATCCGAGGCAGCATGGATTCATTTGGGGGATGTCATGCCAAACAAATGTGATAGATTTCTTTGACTTGGTGACCAGGGAAGTAGATCGGAGTGGAGCAGTGGTCCAGTGCATGTGGCTTACCTAGATTTCAGTAAGGCCTTCAACACTATTCCACAAAGGAGACTTGTAAATGACCTGGGAAGACCGGAAGTGGTTCCAAAAGTGGTAAACTGGGTAATGAATTGGTCGGGGGATAGGCATCAGAGGGTGGTGGTAAATGGAGTTCACTCCGAGGAAGGGATGATGACCAGCGGAGTGCCACAGGGATTGGCACTGGGACCTGTCCTCGCGTTAATGTCTTTATTAGTGACATTGCAGAGGGGGCTATAAAGGAAGGTATGCCTTTTTGCAGATGACACGAATATCCACAATAGGGTAGGCATTCCAGGGGTGTGTGTGTGGAAAAAATTAATAGGGATCTAAGAAAGCTTGAGGAGTAGTCAACAGGGAACTAAGTTTCAATCCGAAGCAGTGCAAAATCATGCACTTAGAGCATAGAAACCCAGAGGCGGAGTACAAGATGTGGGAGTGATACTAACGACCACTGAACAGTGAAGAGACTTGGTGGTAATCATATTTGAAGGTGGCCAAACAGTGTGATATGGCTCTGGAGTGAGACAGTGGGATGTTAGTGTGCATAGGAAGGGGTATCACCAGCAGAAAGAGGGTGGTGGTGATACTGCTATATAAATCTTTGGTGAGACCTCACCTAGAGTACTGTGTCCAGATTTTAGTTTGCATATTTTCTATGCTTCCCCAGGATGTGGTCTGGCTTTCCATTAGCTGATCTAAGCTCCAACCTGATCTGGCACTGGAGAGATCACCACTCACTTTCCAGAACTACTGTCTACCTCCTCAAATCCTAAAGAATATCTTCTCCCTTAAAAGGCGGGCAGCCGTTCCCCAAAGCCACCCAGGACCAAGTCCCATTGACTGGGTTGGGTTCCAGACAGTCAGAGTATCCTAACTGAGTGGAAGAAAGGCAGGGCAGCATCATCACCCAGTCTGATACTTTATTCCCCCTTTTCATATTGATCTTCCCTTGGGGACACCAGGGTCTTGGCTAACAATGTTCCATCAGAGATTAGAACTCAGTAGCCCTTTCTAAACTTGGAGCTTAAAGCTCCAATGTGCTACATCTATGAGCCCCATGGGCCATCTGTAGGTAGATGAGCTGTAGGGATTGAATCTTTACTTCCCTTGGGGTATAAGGCTTCTTGTGGGATGCTGCCTCCATCTCTAGCTGGCACACAGCTATGACCCAGGATCCAGATCTGAATTCAGCATAACTGTCACCCATTCCACTGCACTATCATTCCAGCCCACTTGGTTACACCCTCATTGATGCAGTTTCCTCCACTTACTGTATTTGAAGTCATCATACTTGCAGTGTTGAAGATTCTCATTTAGAAATTATTTCTGGTGTTACATTTCCTCTTTGTTTAGTTACAGTTTGAAGTAAACACTAGTGGATGTGGAGGAAAGGTGCTTGAAGGCCATACAGTATGTATCATCCTACCAAGGCCATGTTGGTTTCATTTTATGAATCTTTAGTAGGATCTAGTGGTGGTTCCATCAAATATCTACCAAGCATCTGCTAAGTGCTCTGCATGACTCATTTCAGATGACTTGCAGACCCTCGATGTCCAAAACATTTTTCAGGTTGGCATTGTGGCCAAACAGCAGCACCTCACACTGAAATACAGACTCATACTTACCCCAATAATGCAAAGCATTATGGGAAGTAACAGCTTTCCATGATGCTTTGTATTATTGGGGTATGTGTGATTTTGAGTTTGTTTGAAACCTGGCACTATTGACAATGCCCTTCCCAGAAAACCCTTGCCTTAGTGTTTTTGTGCTGAGGTTCTCTGTCTTTTAGAGCACCTTGCGTTGCAACCTACAAGACATGTGGGCTGAATATTCAAAGGGTATTGCAGGGCTTGTGTCAAGCCCTGCTTTAAACCCCTAGAGTGCCACAGTTGTGCTCCGCTGAATGCCACAGCTGTGCCTGATTTCATAATCTCAGACACAGTTGCAACAGTTGACCCACTTTACAGCAGTTTGCTGCAAAGTTCGTCCACAGGCTGCATGTTAGAGGGCCCCAGATATGAAGCAATTAGACCAAAGAAAGTTGGTCTAACAGTCATCAATTTTACACATGGGATAGAAAATCTTGCTAGATTACCATAAGCCCAGTGTACCATATATTTGATGCACCTGCGGCTTACAGCAGTTCCTAGATTTTCAAAATCTGGTCCCTGGAATTGCACACTGGGACTGGCTGGGGAATAGAACATTGAAAATCTGAGACACATGGTCCTCAGTGGGTGGAGGACACAGACCATTCGCTGTGTATGCACTTCCTGCTGGCTGACTGAGGAGTAGCATTCTATTGACTGTAAAGTCATCTACTTACCCACTCACCCAGATCATGGCTTCACACAGGGTGCAGCTGTGACACTGGCAACCTCAGTTATTGAAGTGGGTGGCCATGGCATAAAAGGAAAATGTAAAAAAGAAAGATTATCCATGTATTACCGTCATCAGAGAAGTTTATGTGATCATCACACACTGAGATTGTGTGAAAAAGATCCATAACTTCAAACCTACCTATCCTTTATTTTTTTACAATTACTGGTGTGGAAGTTTAGACTGTATTTCTAGTAGCTTGAAAGAAAAATATGTATTTTTTTAGCTAGAGTGCAGTTTTATTTTTAAAGAAATTGAACTGTACATGAATAAAACACAGTTGAAAATACTGCAGTTGAAATACTTTTTGTGAAACAATGGAATACATTAGTTTTAAAGTCTTTTCTTTGGGGAATGTTATATCAACCAGATTTTGGGTTATAATGAAGTGTCGTATCAACCAGATTTTGTGTTATTATTGCCTTTGGAGCATAATAACCCGAAGTCCGGTTGATATGCATTTCTAACAAAACAGTAATCCAGTTGATATTTATGGTCACCAGTAATTATATAGAGAATACTGGATGGGCAACAATACATGACCAGTGTGTTCTACTACAGAGGGGTTCTGAGTCCCTGTGACCTGGAGAATGAAGCTCAAGAGGTCCCTGGGAATCAGGACCCCGAGATGGCAGAACATACTGGTTAGGCATAGAGTTGTCCATCCAGTATCTTTTTGTAGTGTATGGTGCCCTTAAAAATAATATAAAAAAAAAAGTTTGATTTGTTTTTTAATAGAAAAATAAATTCTTACTGGTGCATGTTAGTCCGGAATTTAGGACAGGTTGCTAGAGTCAGTGGTGTGGTTGTTAGGTACTAAACATCCCTACATCGATAGCATGGGCTTCTATTGATTATCAGTAGTGTTTGGGAGGGATTTTAAGAATAAAAACACGGCGGCCATATGTCTCATTGAGTGCGAGAACTGACTGGGTGGAATTGCTTTTGTTTCTGTGAGAAACTTAAAATATCTGGTTGATCCTGCAGTTGTATTTTTTGTGATATGTGAAAATATCTGTTTGGTCCTACTAGAGTCATGGGTTCAGGTGATCATGCTGCCACTGCCCCGAGTGTGTATCTTTTAAAAATAGCTGAAATGTTGTTGTATGACAGTAGGGCATTATCACGCTCTATGACCTTTGAACTGTGGTACAACATTTCAGCTAGGATGGATTTTTATCCAGAACAAACCCTAAACATACACTATATTGTTTTTCTCAGTGACTGACACTGCCTTGTTCTGATTCCAACTGGCAGACTTAGCTTGGGCTGTAAGAATCAGTAGCTGAAAAAACTCCATAAGCCATTGTTAAAGGAAACTCCCAACTGACCGAAAACTCCACACATTTGTTTAGGTTTAGTCATGGTTGCCCTCAGTTTTACTTATATTTATTTATTTGAAAAGTTTCACCAGAAAAGGCATGCTTGAGCTGAAATAGCTCATTTCCAGATGCGGCCTGGGGGGAAGGGAAAATGAGTAAGTACAGCTGGTGTATACATAACAAAGATACAATAAAATAACACATCATATATTGATATTATTGTATTTTTTTATGTCACACAAAATCCTTTAGACAGGGTCTATTTTCAAAGGATCTAGGGTCATTTACAACATTTTAGCATCAATAAAGTATAATACATATTTACAGTTGAGGTTAAGCAGAGGCAGAGGAAAGGTGGTGGTGTTAGGGGACTTAAACATGCCAGGAACAGACTGGGAGACTATGACATCCTCTGTGACCAGGGAACAGAGGTTGTTGGATGTCTTTCAAGACGCGTTCCTAACTCAGCAGGTGAGGGAACCGACCAGGGAGGCACGGGTACTGGATGTGGTCCTGGCAGACAGTGACCAGATTGGGGGCCTGGAGGTAAGGGACCCATTGGCGGGAGTGACCATGCCACGTCTGGTTCTGCCTGGACCTAGGGAGGGGTAGAAGGCTGCACAAAGACAGAAGTAACCGAATTTCAGGCGGATTTTAAGGAAATGGGAAGGATCCTTAAGGAGCATTTGGATGGGATTGGGTCAGACATGGACGCTGATAGTAGGTGGGAAATCATCAGGAGAGGGGTGCAGGATGCTACCAGCACCTGTGCAAGAGTAAGACGAAAATGCGGTAGGGCCCAAAAACCCTGTTGGTGGACCAGGGAGGTCCAGGAGGTGGTGCGGGGAAAGAAAGCAGCCTATAAGAAATTCAAGTGCTCAAGGAGTGAAAGGGATCGAGGGGAGTATGAGCTGATGGCTAGAAGGGCCACTAGAGTGGTGAGGGCGGCTAAGGCAAGGAAGGAGCAGAACCTGGCCAGGGAAATTAGGAGAGGGAAAAAGGGGTTCTTTAGATACATTGGGGAAAGACGAAGGGTGAAGGGGCAGATTAGCAGGATTAAATCAGGGGAGAGATGGGCACAAGACCCGGGGAGCAGGCTGAGGTACTAAATGAGTACTTCACCTCAGTTTTCACCAGGGAAAATGGGGATGCTGCATCATACATGGGAGGAGACAGAGATAATGAGGAGGGGGGGACCCTTACCGATCGGCAGGTCTGGGGAGAGGGGGAGGCATCACTGGCAGGTGGGGGGAGGGCTAAGCAGGGAGAAGAGGTACCAGAAGTGGAAATCACAGCAGAGAGAGTGAGGGAAGCCCTCAGCTCCCTTAAGACGGAGAAAGCACCGGGGCCAGATAAATTACATCCTAGAGTGCTGAAGGAACTTGCAGATGTCCTGGCAAAACCCCTGGCAGAGCTTTTCACCATCTCTCTGAGGACAGGGTGGGTGCCCCAAGACAGGAAGGTGGCACATGTAGTGCCTATCCACAAGGGGGGATCAAGGGAGCTGGCAGGGAACTACAGGCCTGTCAGCCTGACATCGGTGGTGGGCAAGGTGATGGAGGGCATTGTCAAGGAGAGGCTAGGGGGGGACCTGGATAAGTCAGGGTGCCTGGATGATAGACAGCATGGATTCATCCCGGGGAAATCGTGTCAGACAAACCTGGTGGAGTTCTATGACTGGGTGACAAGTGCCTTGGACCTGGGTAGACCAGTGGATGTCCTCTTTCTAGACTTCAGCAAGGCATTTGACTCTGTTCCTCACGTGGGCCTGTTGGATAAGCTAGGAGAAATGGGGGTGGGAAACCAGATGATCAGATGGATAGGCAATTGGCTCCAGGACCAGACCCAGAGGGTCGTAGTTGGTGGGATAGTCTCATCCCCAAGGAGGGTCATTAGTGGGGTACCACAGGGATCAGTCCTTGGGCCCCTTCTGTTCAACCTCTACGTATCTGACATAACGACAGGAATCAGGAGTGAGATGAGTCTCTTTGCAGATGACTCGAAACTGGGGGCGGTGGTGGATGGGAAGGAGGGGAGGGTGGCCCTGCAGGGGGACCTGGAGGCTCTGGAAAGATGGTCTAGAAAGTGGAAGCTGAGGTTCAATGCAGGGAAATGCAAGGTACTCCACCTGGGGCCAGAAACCCAGGCCAAGTGTACACCCTGGGGGGGGGAATACTACAAGTCTCAATGGCTGAAAGGGACCTGGGGTGGTGGTGGATGTCAAGATGAACAACTCTGAGACTTGTGGAGGGAGGCAGCAGCCAAGGCCAACAGGATGCTGGGATGCATCACTAGGGGGATCACCTCCAGAAGGAGGAAGTGATACTCCTCTGTATAACTGCTTGGTGAGGCCGCACTCTGGAGTACTGCGTGCAGTTTTGGAGGCCACACTTAAAGAGGGACATTAACCTCCTGGAGAAGGTCCAGAGGAGAGCAACCAAAATGATTTGGGGCTTGGGGGACAGGACCTATGAGGAGAGGCTTGAAGAGCTAAATATGTACACATTGGAAGAGAGAAGGGACCGGGGGACATGATGAGAGGTCTTCAGGTACATGAAGACGGTAATTAGGAGGAACAGTCAGGGTGCTTGAAGGAAGGAGGAAGGGGCCACTAGAGGGCATGGGTGGAAGCTGGAGGAAGATTCAGGGAGAAAGGAGGAGGTGCTACTTCACTGAGAGGGTGGTGGAGCCATGAATGCACTACCTAGGGGCTGGTGGAGGCAGAGACAGTGGAGGGGTTCAAGAGGGGGTGGGACAGGTACAGGGGAAGGGTTCAGGAAGCAAAATCCAATGCAGCAAGAATATCCAGAACTGGGAAGGGAGAAGCCAGAGAAGGCGAGGGGGACAGCAAGGTCAGCACCCAGGGTGGGGGCTGACCAAACGAGCAGACACGAAAGACCGTTAGGCCTATTCTGCTGGCATTTTAGTATGTTAGTATGTTAACAGAAGTACAGCATATGGAATACAATAGGAAGTATTACAGAGACTGTACATTGAGATGAACTATAATAAATTGTGATTAAAACACAAGAATATGACACAAGTGGGTAGCAACAAAGCACAAGTGGAAGAAGAAGAAACCATTGGGGTCAGGGGAGGTTCAGGTATGTAGTAGACTGGTCAGAAACAGCAGCCACATGGGTTTGGAGAGGTAAGAGAGGCTAGAAACTGGGACTTGAAGTTGGTTAGAGAGACAGTAACTTTGAGTGATGGGGTAAGGGAGTTCCATGGTTTTAGGAAAGTGAAAGAGAAGCAGGCCTGACCCAGAGAGGTTTTCCTACATAGGAGCACCATGGAGTTATGTATTACAGCTCTCGTTGGGTCCCTGGAGGCCACTGGACTCAGCATGGACAGGACCCCTGGGGACAGTAATCCAAGCAAGGCTTTTTTTTTACCAGTGACGAGGGTAATATAGTACAGTCGGGAATCGAGGTTAAGCCAACCTAGATTGTTATGCAGGGTGCACTTATGGGAGTCCATAGTGGCAGGCCCAATTCATCAAGCCTCTGACCCTGTCAAGCACTCTGTCATATGCAGCACCATAGATCACAAGGTCATAGTTGATGATACTAGGGATGTAGCATCTGACAAGTTGTTGTTTAATTTCATGGAGGAAGGCATTTCTGTGCCTGTAGAGCAAGCCAAGTCTGGAGTTGGCTGCTTTAGTTGGAGTGTCCACATAAGCCGAGTAGGTGAAGCTTGAGTCAAGGATTATCCCCAGGTACTTGAAAGTGTCATCTTGTTCAGTTTTGGCACATGAGGCAGAGCTAATGCCTAGGGCAGGGGGGTAGGGGTTTTACATCTGGTATAAAAAAGCATGTATATGGTTTCCTTCATATTTAGGACCAAGAGGTTGTTTGCAAACCAGTCACAGATGGCAGAGTAGTCAGTTTGGAGGTAGTGCTGGATATAGTTTAGGTTGTTATGTGTTGCAGTGATGACTGTGTCATCAGCATATAGAAGGAGTTTTGTGGAGTTGCAAGCTTTTGGAAGTTCATTGACACAGAGACTGAGCAGTAGGGGACCGAAGATTGATCCTTGGAGGACCCCTATTGTCACAGGTCTGTAGCATGAGAGGGTTGCTTGGCGGTTTAAAACTTGGGTTCTATCCATAAGATTGTTTTTTTAGCCAGTCGGTGGCTTTCTCTGAGAGACCTAGATTAGTTAATTTGTGGCAGAGCAGAGCATGATTTACAAGGTCAAACGCCTTGGTGAGGTCAATGGAGATGGAGCAAGCAAGCTCCTCTTTGTCCAGGGAATAGTGACGATGGTCTGTGTATTCTAATAGGGCAGTTAAGGTACTGTGGTTCTTGTGGAAACCATGCATTTGAGGAGTTTCATGTCAATGTTGTTGGACCCTATACGAGTTGATATTTTTGTGTAGGCAAGATATTTGTATGTATTTGACCAGGTTAATCTCCTAAGGTAGTACAAAAGTACAGATATGAACAGTTGTGATGCGTGGTGGGATCACACATAAGAAATAAATTTTGCTAATTCAGAACTAGGAAAGGCAGGCCAGTCCCTAGCAGAGACAGAATGGGTGAGAGGAAAAAAACATAGAACTAGGGTGACTGAGGAAAGGACATGGAGGAGAGAGAAAGGGCAGAGAAAGGGGGGAACCTTCATCCCTCTGGGATGCACACCCCACAAGGGCCAGACTCAGCAGGGTGCACACCCAGACCAAGTACTGGTTCCCAGGCCTGCAAGAGGAAAGATATGGTAGGAAGGGGGAGGCAAACCTTTGACCCAACACTGCTGGATGCACACCCAGTCAGTGTCATGGTTTATAGGTTTGCCTGAAGAATGTTTAGGAGTAGAGAGGGGCAAGAAGTAGTAAGACACAGATTACAAAGAGAAGTAAGGTGGGGAGGGGATATGGGGAAGTTGGTCAGGTGCAAGTGCAGAATAGGGAAATTAAATTGTAAGGAAGAAAGGATAATGAAAAAAGTGAGGGCAGAACAGATAGCTAAGGGAGGGGAGTTCCAGCATTTAGGGAAATAGACGAAAGCAGCCTGGCCTGAAGTGGAAGATCTGACTAGGAGGGCAAGTGGTCTAATAGCCAATGTTGCAGAGAGAGAGTAGGTGGGAGGAGGGGAGTGGAGAGGAGGCCGGTGAGGTGGGGGGGGAAGAGAGCAGAGCCAGTACTTCCTGACTAGAGAGGAACAGTGAGCAAGGCATCTGGCCCCAAGGAGGGGAAGGAGAGAGAAGTATAAAGTTCATAGTGGTGTGTAAGGGACAGATAGTCAAGAGCAAACTGACAGGAGTGGAAGAGGGTGTCCAGTCCGGTAAGGGTGAGCTTAGGGGCTGCACTGTAAACTGTGTCTCCATAGTCAAAAATCAGCAGGATCATTTTCTGAACAATTTCATGGCACACCACTAAGGGGATGAATCCGCAGTGTCTGTATAGAGCACCAACTTTGTGGTGCAGTTTTTTTATGGATGGTATCCACATGTCCAGAAAAGTCGAGGTACAGGTCGAGCAAGAGTCCAAAGTATTTAAAGGAGGTGACATCCTCTGTTACAGACCCTTTGAGGGTGTGGAAAGATGGCGTGGTAGTAAGTCTACAGAACTTTTGTCTGGTGCCAGAGGTCATGGAGACTGTCTTCTTGGTGTTGAGGGATAATTGATTTGAGCAAAACCAGTGCTGGACTTTATTGAAGTCTAGCTGGAGACCAGTCGCTCTATCAGAGGTGGAGGTGCCGGACTCATACACAATAGTATTGTCCACGTACATGTGAATGGATGTGCTGGAGCAGGCAGCATGAAGGTCATTTTACAAGATCGAGAAAAGTAACGGACCAAGGATTAACCCTTGAGGGACTCACCGCTGTTGATGGGGAAGGGGAGAGGAAGTTGCCTATTCTGACTGACTGAGTCCTTCCCATAAGATAGGAATGGAACCAGATAGTGGTGGAGGCAGAGAGCCCAGTTACTGCAAGCTTGTTGAGGAGAAAAGTGTGGGCAACAGCGTCAAAGGCTATGGCCAAGTCATCAAAGATGGCAAAGGTGATACAGCCATGATCCATGCCAGACAGAATGGAATCAGTAAGCCAGAGAAGGGAGGTTAAGGTGGAGTGAGTTTTGTGAAAACCAGACTGGAAAAACCAACCCTGGAAAGGGGTGAAAAAGGAGGAGTTAAGGAAAAGAGAAAGTTGTGCCACTATGAGGTGCTCTTGGAGTTTGGAAAGGATGAGGAGCATGGATATAGGGTAGTAATTGCCTGGGTTAGCAGATTCACTACCTTTGGTTAGGGGAATGACAGTAGCAAGTTTCCAGGCATCAGGAAATGAGGCAAGGTGGAAAGAGAGGTTTAGAAAGGAGGTGAGTAGAAGGGCAATGGCAGGGGCCAAGAGATGCAGGAGCTCGGGGTCAAGCCCATCTGCACTTTTGCCCATGTCAGGATTAAGAGCTAGGGGAGCCATCAGGGTGTCTGCTGGAGAGATAGGTGAGAATGAGAAACAAGAGGGAGAATGGAATGAGCCGGGGGTAAGTGGAAGGATAGAAGGGTGGAAGAACAGGTGAAAAAAGTGTTGAACTCAGAAGCCACAGAGGGGTGGTCAAAAATAGTGGTGTCTCCCACCTTCAGGACTGGGGCTGAGGACTAGGCTGGGGAGAAGAATCAGATGTGGATGACCTTCCAGAACTCAGATGGGTAGTTAATGTTATCCTGTAAGGTGGATGAAAAATATTCAGCTTTGGCTAGTCTTATGGCCCTAGTGCAGGCATTACTGAGTGGCCAGTACTTAACCAAATCCACATTGGAGTCTGCAGCCTTGTGTGCCTTCCAAGCCAGGTCTCAAGCACAGTGACAGGTCAGCAGTTTGGCTGACACCCAGGGGAGGTGGGAGCCTCTGATCCTGATTTTTCTAATGGGAGCATGCTGATCCCAGATTTTTAGAAACTTTGTCTTAAAGTAACTGAGGAGTCAGTGCATATAGGAGGCCAGTCAGTTGTTGCTAATTTCTCATGGAGGGAGGACAAGTCCAAGGACCTGAAGGAACAGAGCAGGAGGATGTTTGGAGGGGCTTTGGGGTGGTGGATTTTACGCCCACAGTAGACCATGTGGTGGTCACTGAGTGTGTCTGGAAGGATTCCTGAAGCAACTTCCCAGTGAGGATGTGATGCAAGAGCCCAATCCAGAAGGGTGTGCCTACTGCATTTGAGGTTTAGACAGGTTTGTTCAGTGATCAATTGTATAAGGTTAAAGAAGGAAGTGTCATTGCAGAATTTAGTTTGAGTACTGAGAGATAATTTAAGTTGAAATCCCTAAGGATAAGGAGTTCTCCAGAAGAGGAGTGGATAGTGAGAGTTGAGATGAGGTTGGTGACCAAAGAGGCAGGGAGGTCTGGGCAGCAGCAGACACTGCCCACAAATATATAGATGGATAATAGAAGGGAGAGTTTTAGAAGCAACAGTTCATAGGCAGAAGGGGAAGAGATGGAGAGAATGGGAGAGAACTGAATGGACAAGGAGATGTATATAGACCACCCCACTCCTGGTTGGATGATCCTGCGAGGTGAAAGAGTACCCAGAGATGGAGATGGATGTATCAGGAATCCTGGAGGAAAGCCATGATTCTGAAATGATTAACATGTCTGGGTTCACGTTAATTTCGAGTGGTTGGAGCAGATCAGTCTTGGGGAGGAGACTCCTAATGTTGAGATGGGCCACTTTTAAACCTTTGGGAAGGTGGATGGGAGAGTAGTGGGTGTGGCCAGGGTTGGGTTTTCTATCTCCTGCTGCTGGCAGAAGCAAAATGATTAGGAGCTTAGTAGGGATAGATAGATAGATAGATAGATAGATAGATAGATAGATAGATAGATAGATAGATAGATAGATTTATACAGGATTTGATCTTGTCATACCTTACAAGACAAATGCATTAACTCCAAAGCACAGTTTACTAACTCTCAGCAAGTTGCATGCATACAAAATCATGGAAATCTTTTAGTTAGTTAATTAGTTAATGATTACAGGGGTTACTAAGAAAGGAGTACTCAGAAATACTACCTGTTTTTAGACTCATCGTGGGGGGGGTCTGCAAATGCCAGTTGACTGATATCAAACCAGATAAGTTGATAGTGTTTCTTCAGTAGTTTGTGAAAATTTGACTAGGACACCAGGAAATTCCCCTTCTCTTCTTGGAAAAATATTTATCTGAATATTTTAGGGGTAGCTTTTTCATCAGGACCCGTATTTGCTGATTCAATCATATTTCAGCTCATTTGAAACCTGTGTGGGCAAACAGCTGTGTGGAGACCTGAAAAGCACGTAGTCCAAAACCATGCTATACTTAAATAAACTAACTCCACACCATGCATGCTGTTTTGACTGTATGATTTTCGACTGCGCATCCATCATTTCGTGATCTTGATGGGGTGCTGTATTTGCCATCTATTCTGCCTCTTGGAAATTAGAAGTTCTTGTGTACATTGACTGAAAAAAGAATCCCCCCACCCCAATGGGATGTGGAATGTCTTCTGGCTAGCTGGCCATGAACGGTGAAATGTGCAAAATAATAATAAGCATAAGTCTTGAGGAGCAGTATTGCCATGGGTAGGGTGTGAGGTGGAACTAGTGGCCCAGGAACATCTTTTTATGTTCTCTATCAAAACATGAAAACATATTGGCATTAGTCTACTGCAAAGGGTTTTTTGGGTCATGCACAAGGACATACTGAGACTATCATTGTGGGGTGAGTTGGGTCCGCTCATGATATGCAAATTATTCAGTTACATGACTTATTTGCATAACAGGTTGGGGCCTTCTGGCTCTACCCACCATGGTCAAGGTGGACAAAGCAATGAATCTGAAGGCAGCTGTGCCGGGCAGAAGAAGTGTACATAAAATCAAGACAATCTAAACTAGCCAATGCCTACACTGCTGGCAGAACTTAAAGGATAAAATCAAAGTGTCTACTTTTTGCAATGAATCGCTCCAGAACCTCATCTGCTGATAAAGGGACATTGCAATGATCAGCAAGTAACACCAGGCTCTTCAATCTATCTTCTCCAGTGCAATTTTTCCTCTTGGTCTTGATGCGATCAAGCATAGAAAACGTACGTTCAGCTTCTGAAGTAGTGACTGGGAGTGTCACAGGGATTCTTAATAAATTGTGAAGGTTTGGCTAAAAGTTTTGGTCACAGCTAGACAAACCATCAATAGCTGTAATCAGAATGGATTCTTTCTTGTCTTTTGCATCAATCCACCTGTCATGCCAACAATGGAATTCACTCTGTATGTCGAGAATATTATCAAGAACATCACTGTAGAAATTTTTCAGTACTCACAGAAATTCCACCTCCACAGTATTCAAGGAGCAATCAGGGATGACTTTTTCAAGGGAAGTCAGGATTTTTCTATGTGTGAGAAACCTGTCTGTCATTTGCTGTTTGAAGAATTATAGGCATGGAATTAACACTGTTATTCTGTAGTATTGCTCTATTTCTCGCAAACTCGGTCCTATTTGTGAATTTCTTGGACTGTAATTTCAAAATTAAGCTCTTGAGCTAATGCTTTGGCTTTTGAAAAAAGTTCCATAAACGGCATTTCTACATCATGACACATGGTACAAATCTGTTTCAAAGCATCATCAGCTGTCTGAACACACATGGAGAGATCTGTCTGAACCTTCTGCAGATTTATTGATAATATGTATGTAACCAAGAGTTTTTCTGAAACAACTAAAGCAACTAGAAAACATCCTTTCTCAATTGTGCTCTGGAGCTGCTCAGCCTTAGATGAAGCATCATCTCTCCAAGTAGTAGATATCTTGTCAAGAGCTGCAACTACTGCAGGGAACAGATCTATGAAGGTAAACACTGCTTTGTGACATTCTACTCATTGTGTTTCACAAAGACTGACAAGCTTTTTCTTTTTCTCAGTTGGTAATAGGCTTGATATTTTGTTCCAAAGAACTTCACTACGTTTAGAACTCTTAAGAAATGTGCAGCAGTCAGATATTGTTGTAAAACATTTGCAGATGGAGTTCTCTGAACAGGTGTTTGAAACCACCAGATTCAGTGAGTGGCTTGAACAGTGAACATACATAGCTGTTGGATACTCAGCAGCAATTTTAGCTTGTGCACCAGTTAGCCAACCACTAAATGCAGCAACTGCGTCATAGCCTTGCCCCCTGAGGTCACTGAGATTTAATCCTAAGACTGTTAAGGTTAACATGATGGTATTAGCTAGACTTTCACCAGTTAAGCTTGTAACCATCAGGAAAGGGGAGGAAGTCTTCCCTGATTTGTGGTTTTGATCCTTCAGTGTCAACATATCACACGCAGGTGCATAACTGTTCTCTGTTGCTAACATCTGTCATTCTGTCAGCTAAAACAGCAAAGGAACCACAGTGTTTTACTCTTGTGACTATTTTCTCAATCATTATATCTCTAATAACCTCAATGATTTCGTTCTGAATTTTAGGGCTAAGATAGGTGGCGTTACTGGAATTACTTTGTAATGATTTTCGGAGTGCTTCTTCTCCATGATTTGCTCTATACCAAATTAGAGTTCTGCAATTTCTGTCATTTTTCATTGGGTCTTCAAGAGTCAGTGGCCCTGAATCTTTATTTCCATGGAGTGCAATCTCCTGGCGACAGCATAAAATTATTGTATCTATCACCGCAAGTATCATATTATGATTCTGTATTGCTAGAGTTCTTCAATAGGAGTCTATTTGTTCTGTGATTTCTATTGATTCACCTCTTGAGATGCAACAAAAATTCTCAGCTTTCAATGAACTGTTTTTATGATACTCAGTACGAGAATGTAAGTCAGAAAACTCTTTAGCTTTTTTCCAGTTTCTTAAACGCTCACAGACAAGCTCTCCAAGATGCTGATGACTTCCTTTACCGACTTCGTCATTGCAGAAAGCGACACATATCTTACAGTAAGCACCATCTGTCAGATGAATATACAAGCCAATTGTACTGTGAAAACCAGTGGTGTTGGAAACAGAGATTTCTCTTGCCACTTGCAAGAAACTTGTAATCACTGTCAGGTTTATGCAATACATTCATTATTTTAAACCGTTCCTCATCGGTAAGCCTTATCCCTATGTATTCACTTATATCGTTTCCGACATGAGCACTAGGTCGTGTAGCATGACTGGGTGGTGGTCTGAAGTATGTGGTGATTGTGATGGATAAAAGCAAAGCTTCAGCGGTGGTCACTGCCACTGGCACTGCAACATAGTCAGAAGTGCTTGCAGATTCAGAATCACAATGTGACTGTACTACTGCTACATGTACAGCGTCAGTTTCGGCTGTTGTGGAAACAGTCCTTTCCACATCCACACCTCCTGCTGCTTTGTTGACCACAATTTCAGTAATGGACTTAGCTTTCTTTCCACTTGCATTAAACATATCAAGCAGAGACCTTTGCCTTTTCATTTTTATTTTATTTTTTTCACTTTAATACTCAGATAGTAACGGTCATCTGGGTGAGGTTCAGGGTCACTGACTGAGAGTTATTTATGCTAGCATGTTTCTTTTTGTACTGGATGGTCACTACTATACTTTTAGTCTGTCCTTTTTTGTACAGTGTTTACTGGATGTGACATGACAGTCAGACTAGTGACAGTGCTAAAAAGATAATATAAACTCAAGTGTGGAACCAGAGAGAATTATGCTTTGTTTTTCTTACTTGAATAGTAACTATTTATTTTCTGTTTTTTTATACCAGAAAACTTTCAAAGAACTCGAACCAGATAGTGATACAGAAGGGAAGGCACAGAGCAGTACACACAGATCAGATGATAAGGCAGAGTAACAAGGTGTCAGCCAGCAGTGTGAGATGAGTCGACGACCAACCAGAAATCACCAACACCACCAGAGTTTTAAAAGCCTGGGAGGGAAAGGAAGGGAATGAATATATTTGGGATTGGGATGGAAACAAATTTAGGGCAACGTGGACACCAGACGGAGCTAACCAATAATCAAGATTTAACAGTTGAGAGCACACTAACATTAACAACAAGTTTGAAGAATTATATAACTTCTCTCTTCTATAAACTTTTTTTTTGTGAAAAAAAGGTAATGTGTCTCCTGTCTTGTCTGCTGACTCTTATTTTTCATTCCAGACAGGTCTCTCTTTCCTGAAGTTCCCTCGCTCTCTCTCGCTCAGTCTTTACTCTGACTATAGTCCTACTATCTCTCTCTCTCTCTCTCTCTCTCTCTGAAGTCTCTCTACACACACTACTTAGTACACACACAGACAGTTGCAGTGCAGAAAGTGCTGTGATCTCTCTCAGTTTAATCAGAAAAATCTAGCAAGGACTTGGTGATCTACTTAGTACATACACAGTCACAATGCAGATAGCGCTCTGATCTCAGTCTCAGTCGTTTAATCAGAAAAAATCTAGCAAGGGTGTGGTAGTCTACTTAGTACACACACAGACAGTCACAGTGCAGATAGTGCTCTGATCTCAGTTTAATCAGAAAAAATCTAGCAAGGGCTTGGTAGGCTACTTAGTACACACACAGACAGTCACAGTGCAGATAGTGCTCTGATCTCAGTTTAATCAGAAAAAATCTAACAAGGGCTTGGTAAGCCACTTAGTACATACACAGACTGTTGCAGTGCAGATAGTGCTCTGATCTCTCTCAGTTAAATCAGAAAAAATCTAGCAAGGGCTGGTGATCCACTTAGTACACACAAACAGTCGCAGTGCAGATAGTGCTTAGATCACTCTCAGTTTAATCAGAAAAAATCTAGCAAGGGCTTGGTAGGCTACTTAGTACACACAGACTGCCACAGTGCAGATAGAGCTCTGATCTCTCTCAGTTTAATCAGAAAAAATCTAGCAAGGGCTTGGTAAGCTAATTAGTACACACACAGACTGTTGCAGTGCATATAGTGATGTGATCTCTCTCTCAGTTTAATCAGAAAAAATCTAGCAAGGGTTTGGTGGTCTAATGGTACACATACAGAGACAGTCGCAGTGCAGATAGTGCTCTGATCTCTATCAGTTTAATCAGAAAAAAATCTAGAAAGGGCTTGGTAGGCTACTTAGTACACACATAGACAGTCACAGTGCAGATAGTGCTCTATTCCCAGTTTAATCAGAAAAAATCTAGCAAGGGCTTGGTGATCTAATAGTACACACACACAGTCGCAGTGCAGATAGTGCTCTGATCTCTCTCAGTTTAATAAGAAGAAATCTGGCAAGGGCTTGGTCACGGTGGTCTCTTAGTACAGTCACACACAGATAATGCAGATAGTGCTTTCTTGCTGTCACTTTAATCAGAAAAAATCTTGCAAGGCAGGGCTTGGAGGTCTCAGCAGGTCTTGTCTTCTACTAATTAATACACACACAGGCAGACAGTAGTGTCAGTCAGTCACAGTGGACTCAGGGAAAAGTCAGATAGTGCCACCACTGCTCTCACACACACACTTCTCTTTGTGTCCTGACTCTTGTGCTGCTGCCTGACTTATCTCTCTCCTCTCTCCTTTCTCCTTTACTTCTTTTTTCTTTATATACAAGATTAAGAAAAAAAAAAAATATATATATATATATTTTAACCAAAGAATACAAACACAGAAGTCCCTCACAGACAGTCCACATCTCCAAGCATCAGCTGCCTGAAGCTCCTCTGTCCTTATTTCAAGCTGGTCATCTAGTAAAATATGATAGTTGCCCAAAAACCAAAGATTCAGGAACAGAATATGTCTCCTTGAGTCCAAGTCTCATCTCCCCTCACCTCCGCAGTGACCACGACCCCACACACCTACTGCTACTGCCTGCACTAACTCTCCTGCAGTACCAAGTTCACACAGTCCCTGTTATCCCTTTGAGCCAGTTAAGAAGACTTTTTACTCAGTGATTTAGATTTTAGCAACACAAACAAGAGCTACTGAGCTGCTTTTCTAAATTGTAGAAAAGAGCTGCAGCACGCCATGAGGCAACCATTCAGTCAGTGAACCTCTCATGAGTGACTGACAAGTGCTGCAGTTTACTGTCGTGCCACATCTGCGCTCTGGGAGGAGGGAGGGCTGACTGTGGGCTTACCTTGTTGCCGTTCAGTATCCACACAGCAATGGGCTGTTCCGCTTCTCTGGGCTGGTCACCCCTACTGTCAGTCTGTGGTGCAGAGGCTGGAAGGCAGGTTGAGAGGACTAGTCCTGCCTGCAGATTCTGTCCAACCCCTCCATCACCTGACCTTCCTTCCGATCAGTCTATGAGCCATGTGACAAGCCCAGGAAGGCAGCCACTCACAGATAGATGCCAGCCCACAGCTTCACCTAAAAACTGAAGATGGGCAACAGACTGGGCACTTGCAAATGCACTGTAGTGCACACCATGCACACACAGAAGTTCACTGGGAAAATAAATGCTGTTTGTAACTCAGAGATGCACTACGGCACTGCAGCATACACACACAAATTTAACAAATAAAAGAGCTGCATGTGCTGTCGGGGGGGGGGTTCAACCCCCAACCCCCTCAGTACATCCTGGGTCATGCTTCTCCTCCACATATCACAGCTTCAGAATACCAATGCTCCTTCCTAATTCTGCCCACTTTCTGCCTTTCTCCTCCTTTTTTCTTGGAAGTCCTTGCCCAATTGCAATGCTGAAAAATGCAAGCTGAACGTTGTTTCTTGTTTTGTGAAACTCCTAATTTCTTTTTTTTTATTTTATTTTTTATGGGGACATTTTGGTTCCATGTCATAGCAATCGCAAAACAGCAGTCTCTATTATGGCGAGTGTATATCACCAAAAAGCAAATTGGCAACATACACATGCCGGCGAATGCACATCTGGCAAATAAATCCAGTGTTTATGCAAGGGGTTGCTCCCCCTGCACCCCCTGTTTTTGGATTACCAACTCCAGGGGGGTGCATGTCAGGAAGGGGGCAACACTTGAGAATGTGGCAAAAAAAACAGCTGCAAGCAGCAGCAAAAATGTCTCCCTGGTCCAGCCTCAAACCCAGTGCCTACTGCACTGGAGCCAGCCACCCTCACCACCACACCACACAACTGGCTCGGCTACAGCAGACATACTCCTCTGCCAAAACCCTCTTCCCTATCCCTTCCCTTCTGGTCGCCGTGTCTCATTGTTCTGTCACTACCTTTGCAGGGTAGTCCAATGTGATAGCGCTAAAAATGAGTCGCTGTTTTTACAGTCGCTCATTTTTAGTCACTATCATCACTGGATACCAGACATTTTTCCCTGATTGCCGTCAAGGCTCGGCGGCGGTGTACCAACCATCTGCTCCATCTCCCCTTACAGGAATCATGGGGCAGGGCAGGGGTGTGGGTTTTTCCATGGTTATGGAAATAGCTGTGGGAAACCCTGCTGGCACAAAGAAGGAAGCCATGCAGAGACACGGCTTCCGACAAGCACCTAACAGCACCCTCCCCTCCCAACACCATCCACTGGTCAGATCAGTGCCCAACCCTCCCCCAAAGAGGAAAGTTGCCTGATGGCAGCTCAATCCAACCCTCCTCCCCGACGACACCCAACGACCTGGGCTCGTTCTCAAACCCAGGTCGGTAACACCTAATTTCTGTGCTTGAATCCTTGTCTCGTGCTTTTGGTTCTGCTGCTCTTCTTTTACACTGGGGCACTGTGACAGGGTAGCAAACTGGGCAGCTTTTGGGGGAATACTCACAAACAGAACTCTCTGGACACCAGCTGGGACACTGGCAGCGTTTCTTTTTACATTTTTTAAATATATGTTATAAGTGAACCTATCACTATTCTGATCCTTAAAAAATACATCAGTGCCCCATGAGTAACATATAAGTACCCTTTATTGTTTTATTATGAAAAAATTTATTTTTTAGCAACCTGCCTTGATAGCCACTGGCTGGTGCCCCCACACATCCATGGGGCCAAGCCACAAGTAAATTCGCTCATGAGAGACTTGGAATTTTTTAGTGCATATAAACAAAAAGCATTTTCTAAGAATATTTACTCTTCTTAGCTCTGCAAAGTGAGTTTCTATTTGGAAAAAGCTTACCCACAATAAACTAATGTGCATGCTAGGAGTCACGGCTTCAGTTTGTAAACTCAGACTATATCAAGTAACAGTGCTCATTTGGGAGTTTATAGTTTATAATAACCCACTCATAATGCATATATATCTACTATGCTATCTATGCCCAACAACTATGCATTTATTTAATGGTAAATACATTTTTTATATGGCTGCCCCACTATCACAGTGCTTCAACCAAGAGTAAGTTTTGGATGAGGAAGTAGAAATCATGCCCAGAAAGTCCCTTGTAGGAATCTCAAAAGTGGCATGCCCTGTGGGAAAATATATCCTGGATCTTCCCCAGGCAAATATTCACCTGTTAATGTACTGGGGATTTACATAAGTATAGCGTGAATGTTGATTAATAAGGCATTTTCATGTAGAATAATGCTAGTATTATGTTATTTGTCTTTGCTTTTTGGTAAGGGTATTGTTTCTCTATCTTTTTTCTTCCCTTAGATTTGGAGCATTGTATGGTGTTGCAATTGCAATTGGGTATTTGTATGTGCTTCTTGTTTTTGTTTCTTTTAAATAAAATTCCCGTATTCTTTTCAAGAACTGCCATGGGATCTTAAACATCCGTATGAATAACCACCAGAACATGCAGACAGTATCTCAGTTTAACACTGCTTATGACAGATGGCACTCCTGACAACATAGTGCCCCCCAAACACCATGCATGGGCATCGATATGGTTACTTTTTATCAAGGGGAAAGTGCCCCCTGCAGAGCTACCAACACCGCTGCCTGCAGCACCTAGTGTTCATTGGAGTTCTGCCATCCTACTACTGACCAGACCCAACCCTGGTTTTACAGCATGTGCTTAGCAAGGATGCATATCTTAAAGAATGAATGTTTGGTGGCCTTTAGATGCCTCAGTAATATTTTTTCTTTTGTTTTTGTACATATTTTTCGCCATTTTCTTTTCATTTCACCAACTACTGGTAAAAAACGAGTCTAATAGAATCTTTCTATTAAGAAGTCAGAAAATCTTTATTGGTAAGGCTGGCAGTGTATTCCAGTGGGAAACTGTGAGTATGTTTTCAGATTCGTATGGAAAAATAAAGCTTTCTACCACTAAAAATAGAATAATGGATAGGTTAGTGTTCATTACTAGGCAGTAATACCATCGAGAGGTTCTGGACACATAGGAACTTTGACAGCGAAGCTTGAGAGTTTCCAATGTGACCAGAACCTCAAGATGGTAGGACTCCCCGGAAATGAATACTGTACTAACTTATCCATTATTTTTTTTTAATATGTGGATCTGATTTTAAAATGTTATTGGATCTCAAATTGGCACCCGACTATTTCAGTTAAGACTTGTTACAGGCACCCGATGTCTACTGTATACACTATTTACTGAATTCAAGAGCACTACAATTCTGAGTCGCTCACTGTGACTCTTACCTTTGCTGGCTTCAGTAGCAAGGTGAGTGAAAGCAGGATCAACCAGATACTTAAGATTGTGGTAAAATAAAAAAAAAAAGAACAAATGCTGCTCTTAGCACCGAGGAGTTCTCTCGCTAAGCAATAGAGACAGGTGCCATGTTTTCAGACTTGTTCTGCCTGCTCACACAGGAAAAGTGTCCAATCGGAAGGCACATTTTGGATGATGTTGGGAGGCAGACTAGTGCTTGCGCTGTTGTGTTTTGCTTACAATACTATTGTTCAGGTCCCGAATGATAGTATTACAGCACCTGAATTATAGTATTGTTTGTTTTTAAGTATACAGTTATCATTCTGGGAGTGATGGTATTATCAAGAATTTTTGTATGCTTTGCTACACTATTATTTTCAAAATCCGTATATTCAAATATGATAGCTTTAATATAGCTATATGATTTTTCATAACCACTGATATTTTGTTAGAAACACAGACAAAGATGGCAGGAAAAGACCAATGGTCCATCCAGTCTGCTCGAGTTCCCCATTTAGCCCTATGATTTAGGATTTAACAGGTGACATTTTCTTCCTAATCAGATTTTACCCAAGAAGGAGAAAAGAAAAGCCAATTAATTATTGTTTAAATAAACTGTAAAATAATTTAGATGGTCCACAATACTACAAATGTAAAAGGCAAAGTCTGTTGTTAAAAGAAATATCTGTTTCTTTCAAAAAAGATTGAAGAAAATGTTTAATTTCTCACTGAAATACATTAGGCTCCTAAGTAATTGTCATTTTCTGACATTGCAATACCAGATTTCTATTGAATTCTGTTTGCTAGCAGTGTGAAAAACTAAGGTGAAAACCCTATAGAGGATAATGCATGGTCAACGATGAACAACAACGCTATGCTTGCATCGAGTGGATACCATGGCAACTTAGTTAAACTTTGAGAGTGCAGTTCGAGAGGTTTACTGAGTTGCTATGGTAACCACAAGAATTGAATGTTGACCAGAAGAATTCATGTGCCATGGTGATCGGGCTGTACGTGACAGTTTTCTGAAGCCAGTCAGAATGGAGCATTTCTTAGTAAGTAAGTAATTAAAATTGAATTTATAGAAGGCCCTCTTCCATTGCTCAGAGCACCTTTACAATGCAAATACAAACAGTACAATAAACATCTTAAAAATACAGACCATAATCCACTTAAAACAACATACATGTCCTAGGCGGTTATGTTCCTAGAAATGCCTTTTCAAAGAAATATGTTTTGAGGGAGTTTTTAAGCCCCTCCACAGTCAGGCTGTCATGTATCTGATGAGGTAGAGAGTTCCACAGGGTAGAGGCCATAAAGGCAAAAGATCTTCCCCAAACATCTTCAAGTATACCCTGGGACAATAGGTAAATAGGAGGTCTTGCAGCTGTTGGGGTCCCTGCTCGTGTAAGGCTTTATAGATCAGCAATGCAACCTTGAAAGGGATTCACCATTAGACCCATTTTATAATATTAATTATTAGTTACTCACATTAAAGACTTTTATAATTTTTTTAAACCACATTAGTCATCTACTGATGCTGCCTGCCAGACTTCAATTAAGTGCAGATGTCCAGGGAGATTTTTTTTCCGCTAATATGGACTGCTATTTTAAGACCACCTCCCCCCATTTATGCTCTTTTTGTCCTATTAGCATCATACCATGGTTATACAATCTATCAAGCCCAAGTGCCACATTTGAATGGCACAATTATCTCATAGCCCTTTCTCCCTTCCTGTTTCTCTTCCTTCCTCACATGATTACAGGACCCATTGAGTGTCACCCAAGGTGAATAGCAGTGTTTGAATGGTCATGCACCTCTGCCTGCAATTGTGATCCTTCTTTTGCATGACAGAGTGCACTGCCAACATTCAATTAGAACAGATCTCTACTGGTAGTCCCCACAGTCATGTCCCTCTGGACATATTCGCCCCCATAACACTGAAAAGCCTCTTTTCAACAAAACAGAGAAAACAAAACAGGGATATGAAACCCCATTTCACATTGAGGGTCTTCATAGTGGTGCTTAACTGATAGTGATTTACTGTATATATGCGTCTATAAGTTGACCTCACACGTAAGTCGACCCCCCCTCTTTCCCTTGTCAATTATATCAACATTACAGACATTATTTTGTAGCCCATATTGACTGTAAAACTGTTTTGTGACCAATATCAAGCAAGAATCTGCCTTTGTTACCAGAACTGGATATACAATCAGGTTACATAGCTGACAAAATGGTTTTCCATTGAAAAACCCACAGATAGGTCAACCTCACAAATAAGTTAAGTCTCCTTTTTGGGAACCCATTTCTAGCATAAAAACTAGACATATATGTGATTGCATATATGCAGTACATAGTAATATACCTGTACTGTAGTAACATAGTACCCTGATGACAAATTGGAATTAGGGACATGGTCCATCATCTCTCCCCCTCCTTCCATTTGACAGTGACTATAATCTGGGTATAGATGCACACCCAATCTTAACAGCAATGATGTTAGCCCCCCTACTCATAATGTGTAACCCTTAATGCCATTCTTCTTCAGGAATCTGTCCAGTCCAGCTTTGAAAGATGGAACAGTGTTTGTTTCCACAACCTCACTAAGTAGGCTATGCTGTATGTTAACCACCTTCTGTGTGAAGTGAATCATCTAATGTTTCCCCTTATTCTGCCCTCCTCCTCAGTTTGAGAGCGTGCCATCAAGTCCTGCTTTCACTCACCAACTCAAATATTTGTGTATACTCCACTCTGTTGATCCCCTATCATACATGGAAAACCATGATCATGTCCCCCCTAAGTCTTCTCTTTTCTGGGCAAAAATGACTTAATTATGTCTAATCTCTGTTGAATCTCTCCTTATTGCTGTTAGCACCTAAGCCACAAATCAGCTTGGTGGTCCTGTGTTGAACCTGCATGATCTCTTCAGTGTCCTTTCTGTATTATGGTGACCAGAACTGGACACAGTACTTCAGATGTGGTCAAACCAAAGCCTTGCATAGGGGAAGCTCACCTCAATTGACCTGCTTCTTATTCCCCACTAGTACACCCAAGCATTCATTAGCATTCTTGATAGCAGCAGAGCACTGCCTGTCTGACTTCATCTTACTGTCCACAATTACTAATAGAGCCTTGTTCTTGGCTGCGCTGTCCACTGCTGTAACACATAGAGGCCCAGATATTCAAAAGGGTTGCGCATGGCGCAATTGTGTTGCGCCATGTGCAACCCACTGATGCGCCCTGACGCGATATTCAAACAGGAAAGGTGCGTGGCACAAATCCCAATGTGCCGGAGCGCATCAGTAATGTATGCAGGCGCAGGTGGGGGGGTACCCATGCATACCCTGCAAAGCCCGATATTCAGCCCGGGATGTGCAGAGCCATGCATGCGCAACCCCTACCTACGCCAGCACAAAGTTGATCCAAAAAAAAAAAGGAACAATGGATGGCCACCCACAGGTGAGCTGCCACATTACAGGGCACAACACTGCAGCTGCCACCTGTGGGTGGCCACCCGAGCTCTGGCTGCACCTCCATGGTGAAAACCCCCCATGCCCGATTGCGGGCATCAGTAAAAAGGATTTATCCAATATTCCTGGTGGTCCAGTGGACCGCTGTCCATCCGATCACGGGCTAAGTAACTAAATAATGTCCCCAATATCCCTGGTGGTCCAGTGGACCACTGCCCATCCAATCGTGGGCTAAGTAAAGAAATAATGTCCTCAATATCCCTGGTGGTCCAGTGGACTTAGCCACTCCGATCGCTAGGCTGGTAAAAAATATCCCCAATATCCCTGGTGGTCCAGTGGACCCCCACCCACCCACCCACTGAATCCCACCACCCCCACTTCCCCAGTCAGCAGTGGGCGGCAGCACCCACCCGCCTGCTGCCCGGCCTCCGCCGACTGACACCATCAGTAGGGCTGTGGACATTGGTCACAAGGCGTGAGCCAATGGACATGCAGTCTATACGTCAGTATTGACATTCCAGATATGTGAATCCGATCCCATTCACATATCTGGAATGTGTAGTACAATATGGTTGCACGCCCATTGGCTCACGCCAGACCAATGAGTGTATAGCCTCAATACGGTGTCAGCCAGGGGCAGCAGGCAGGCGTAGTGTTGCCACCTGCCACTGACCGGGCAGGGAGAGGCACTGGGATTCAGTGGGCGGTGGGGTGGGAGGTCCACTGGACCACCAGGGATATTGGGGATATTATTTGTTACTTAGCCCGCGATCAAGGACAGCAGTCCACTGGACCACCAGGGATATTGGGGACATTATTTATTTACATAGCCCACGATCAGGTGGGCAGCGGTCCACTGGACCACCAGGGATATTGGGGACATTATTTCTTTACTTAGCCCACGATCGGGTGGGCAGCAGCCCATTGGACCACCAGGGATTTCTGATTTTCCTATTTTTTTACTGCGGTCCGCAATCGGGCTGTGGAGCACATTGCTGGCTGCAGGGGGCATCAGTCCCCGACAGCTGCTGCCTGGCAGGGCACCAGGTGCAAGTCACCAGGGATCAGTGCACCTGCATGCAAATGGGGCCATAATGACATGCATATGGCCCCATTTGCGCCTTGCATACATTATGGCCCCATTTGCAATGTGCACTTTTGAATATCGCATTTGCTGCGCATAGCGCAATGGAAGTTGCACTAGCGCATCCCCTTGCTCCACTCTGGCCACTTGCGCTGGAGCAGTGCCACTGCACCATGCACACTGCAGGTGGCCAGGGTGCGATATTCAATGATGCTGTGCCATGGCGCAGCTCTGTTGAATATCACCCAGTCCACACCCATGCGCAGCCAAGTTGCGCTGCGCCCAAGCTTGCGCCACAGCCTGGCGCAGTTTGAATATCTGGGCCAGGGTGTATATCTGACCCAGATTTGTTAGCCCTAGGTATAATACCTTGTACATCCCCTAATTAAATATAGCTCCCCTCCATTTCTCAGTGTAAACCGCCCCCCCCCAGTCTAAGGGATTTTTGAACAGTGACATGTGAGACATGGCACTCAAGGAGGGGCAACACTTTATGAATGCATTTGTACTTTATTAAGATGTAATCCTGGGTGTACAGGACTGAAACCAGTGGGAAAAGGGCACCATACATTTCAATAAAAGTTACAAATGTAAATGTCATCACCATCTGCAGAGTCTAGATGTTTCTTTATTCACACACAGACAAATATCAGCAAGCATAAAGCATGGTAGACAAAAGTTAGGAGCATTAGATGACAACATTCCATATAGTTTCAGTTAAGTCACCACTTTAGGGAGGTTGTGGCCTCCAGAAATAAAAACCATGCTGTGAAGAGGCAGTTTAACAAAGAGTTAGGATCTTATTCATTAAATACCGCAGGATAACCAATGATCTGTTGTGCACCTTGGGTCTTCGGGCACCTGACTGTTATGGAGTGTAGTCCAACAGTCACAGCTAATAACTGTGGAAGTTGTGGGTAGCAAATAATTAGAATTAACAGTTGTGTGACATACCCATGCTGGCGAGCATGCAAAGAAAGGTTCAGATCAGTCTGGGCACCAGTGGTTAACACCTAAATCCTCTGACCCTGCACATGAGGAACAGAACCTATGGGTGGTACGCCAACAAGAGAGAGAAAGCATCAAACCCTATGCAGCAGTCAGCAAGGCAACCCTACTGACACCATTTATGGCAGCTGCCAAGGATCTCCACATGGGTGACTGATACCACATATAGGATAGTGTATGGGAGCCCATACATAACCATGCTATTCTAATACCGACTGATTTCCATGATGACAAGGACCTCGAGAGCAAAGCTCAAAGGTCCCTGTTGTCATGGAAACCATGAGGCATTTGAATAGCAGGTTGTGTATTTGGGGCTCCCATACATTTTTCTACATAGTGTATGGACCCCCAAAAGCAGGCTACTTCACTCTCGTGGCTCCTGATGTTACTCCCTGCAACCGGAGACCCTGCCTTCTCCTCTGGCTGCCTGCCCAGTCAGCACATGCACGCAGCTTGTAAACTGCCCCTGTCCAATAAGCAGTGCTGTTTGGGGGCGGTTGCATTGTGATGTGCCTACTAACGCAGAATGAAAAGTTGTTCTGCATTAATATGCACATCACTTGTGCAGCAGAATAACTTTTTCGAGTGTATGGCTTTCCATACACAACTGTGTTCATCCATACACTATATCACAATAATCTATCTTAACAGTAGTTTAGGCTGGAGATAAACAGTTAATCATAAACACTTCAGTTCTTGTGAGCATAATGCATGACAGTTTCAGATAGCAGCAATATCAAAGGTAGAACTTTGCTCCCATTCTAGATGAACACTGTTCCAAAGCAGTGAAGGCAATATATTTCCCCCAGTTCTTGAAGCAGCAAACACAGGAAGAACTTTAGCATTACACTAGTTGCTGAAAAAGTTTTACTCTGCATCTCTGGTGCTAGCTGATGACAAAACTAATTTGAGCAGATGGCAATAGACAAAGTCCAAGATGATCAAAGCTGTGAATGTAGTTCAACTCCACAGATCAAGCACTTGATAGCCTGATGAACCTAGATGGCCTCTGTTTCCTCAATGAAATGCAGAATATATCATAGGCAGCATGAGGGGAATGAGATAAGGGAACCCCCTCAGAGCTCTGGTACAGGTGGTTTTCCTCCAAACTTCCACTAACTCTGAATCTGACTGATGCTCACCTGAGTGATAGATATATAGAACACCAGGACCCTCCCCCAGCATGTACACCAGAGCACATGGCAGCAGGAGCTCTCAAACCTTAATCCCTAAGATTCCAGTGGCAAGACTGTCAAATTATAAGAACCCTACAGAATTCGGGGGGAGGGGGCTGCATCAGATCCCAAATGTGTGTAGGATGTCCTGAAATTTAGCCTCTCCTCTCCTGTGTCTTCTCTTCTTACCAATTTAGCATACTCAGTAAACATCAGCAGCCTGCTGCTGACATCCTCCTCCTAGTCATTATTATATGAAAGAGCAATTGACCCAGCACCAGCCTCTGGAGTGCTACACCCAGAAAATCCTTCCAATCAAAACAGAGACCATCCAGCACCACTACTCTCTGCTTCCTTCCTGCCAGCCAATTTGCTATACATCTTTTGGACACTTTGTGGATCTATATGTGTTAATTTCCCCATGGTATCCCATGTGATGCTGCATGAAGGGCCTTACAGAAATTCATACAGAATTTATCCACTTCTCTAGTTACCTCTTCAAAGGATGCAATTAGATTGCTTTGGCAGGATCTACCTTTTTGTAATAGAGTTTTCAAAGATTGCTTAACCATTGGGTAATTTATGTTAGTTGCACTAAATCTATAAAGTCATTTAACACATGCCTGCAGTTATTTTTAGTCTCACTGAAAGCATATTAACTGAAAATGTATTTTTATGTATTTTTAGCAAAGAGCCAAGCCAACAGAGGGTGAAGCGGTGGGCATTTGGCATTGATGAAGTGCTGAAAGACCCTGTTGGGAGGGAGCAATTCCTGAAGTTTCTGGAATCTGAATTCAGCTCTGAAAACCTGAGGTAAGGGTAGTCTGTGAATTGCATTAACCTGTCATGTGAAATGACAGATGATGGACTAATCATGTTCCATGTACAGTACCTTCTTGAATGTTATAAACTTAATGGCATGCTTGATCAGTTAAACAATTATTTAATTGGTTGGTAATTCTTCAGAACTTAGCTTTGACATAAAAAAATGTTACAACCAGAGCAAACTAGATGTACCATTAGTCTTTATCTGCCATCATTGTCTCCATTTCTGTGTTTAGTAATCATCCACATATTTATTTCTGAAGGGAGAGAGGGATTCTGTGGAATGCTTGCAGTAATTTTTTTAACTAAGGTTCCACTATGGAGAAAAACATTAGTCTTCATGTGTAATTTAAGTTAAAAAAAAGAAAAGTCAAAGCATATTAGCAATAACCACCTCAATGCCAGACATCTCTAGGCAGATTGTCAACTAGCTAATTAAAGAGCTACTGACACCTCAAAGAAAACTTTAAAAAACTTATTAGGTACAATTCTGCCTGTATTATATTTATATTTTATATATTTCTCCTCCCCATTATTTAATATAAAGGGCATTTGCATGAATATATGATCTTTATCCCTTAAGAGTTCCTTTAGAGTCCATCTGCCTCTATTGCTTACTCCCTACTTCAAATCATAATCCTCTGTTGTGACATCACAATCTGTTGCTGTGGGAGTAACTGTGATATAACAAGTAGTGCTCTGTGACTTCAGGTAGGATGAAAGCAGTAGGAATAGACAAACTCTCCAGGAGCAAAATCCTGTTTTCGTACAAATGACCTCAATAATAAATAATGGGGCAGAGGAATACAGCGCTAATGGGAAATACAAGCTGGACTGTGTCTAAATATTAGGTTTTGCTAAAGTTCTTATGAACTTTAAAGGAATGAGGCTAAATACACAATAAGTTAATCATTATTTTTTATAGAACACCTGCGAAAGCAGACATTATCATGCATTAGATAATGGGTAAACCAAAACTCACATTCTGATTGGCTGAAACAGCCTCTCACCCGGGCTGTTATTACTTAACAACGGCCCACTTAAAAACAAGTCCCACTTGGGATGCCCTAATGTAGTATCCTTATACACGAATTTTAAATCTTACCATGTTTCCTCTCTTGCTCGCTAAGCGTAGCGACTCCTAACATACCCACGTTGCATTCTGACCACCCTCACCTAAAACCGAAATCGCGGCAAAAGCAAAATAGTAGTTCTCTCTGATTTTTTTTTTTTGTACCTCATATATTTCTTCAAGCCTGTGCTCCACGTTTCACCCGCTAAAAACATGTCCGACAGTCCGACGACTGCACTCGCTCATTTACCTTTTACCACCCAGTCAGTTCCAATCCCAGTTGGGTTCATTCTACCCACAGTCGCGCACTAAAGAAACAGCAGCTGAAACATCAACGTAACTCTGTATATTGTTTCTCCGATTAAAAATCACTTTCCTGCCTCTCATCTGAGCTCCTCTTCTAATTCGCCAATACCATGTCATTCAGTCTCCTGACCACGCTCACACTCATTTACTTCCTATCCTTTCGTGCTCTCTCAACACGCCACTAAAAAAAAAAACACATATCAAAACAGCAGCACCCTCTAGTGGCAAGGGACTATTTTACACAACCCACATTTCTGTTCATTTATAATAATATTTAACACTGTTTTTCAAATCAAAGCATTATCTTAACAAAAAAATAATGTAATTCCATTATCAAGTATTAATACCCTCCAGGGTGGGCGTTATGGGATATAACGGACCTTCCAGGGCTATAAGGCCTCCGCCTGATGCCGGGCCTCACACGCCCGCGTCTGTTATATCCCAATAATGCCCACCCTGTCGGGTATTATTACCTACGTAAGGGTTCTGCAACTTATTCAGGGTTTTTAGCACACCATCACTAACAGTATGCTTTAGTTGCAGTAATGCCTATTTTAGAAGCCATAATGCAAATAAAGGGTTATCCCAGCAGTTCAGTGAGTGGGAGCTACCAGCCATAACCCCTTTCCTGAGTATTTTAAACCTTGCTGCCTCCAACTTCATTCAGAAGCACTGGTTCTTTGCTGCAGCCAGAGGCTCTGCCCCCCCCCCCATGTCTGTCACGTTCCTTTTGAGCTTCTGGGCTTTCTGTTTGGTTTGTGTTTCAGCAGTTTTATAGGTCAGTATTAATTTTTTTTTTACTTTTCCTGGCTGCAGCTGGTGCTTTCTTCTCTCAGTCAGCTACTCCTGCTGCACTCTTGTCCTCATGTAACTTCTGTGTTTCTTCTATTTTGGTTCTTGGTGTGCTAACTAGTTTAGACAGTTTGACCTACCGATGTCATTTTTCTTTTTTATGGCTTGTGCTGCAGTATTTCAGGCTTTTCCATTTTCGCTGTTCATACCAGGCCACTTGCAAGCCTCTCAGTTCCACTGCATTCCTCCTAAATCTTTCACCTAGTTTCCCAACAAGGCAGCCACTCTCATTCCTGCTCTATCATTTTACTTAGTTTACTCAGTCAGTCTGCTTCAGTATTTACCACCATAGTCTTAGTGTGTATACAGCTTCCAGCTGAGACTGGGTTTTACCCCTCATTTTAACCTTTAATGTTCATTCAAATTTTAGTACCTTTTCAATCATATTTTCCATCAATATCAATACCTTTCCAGTTGTATTTTCCATCATTATCAGTCATTCCATTCAACAGTCATTATTCAGTTATAATCTTGCCTTCAGGGTTCAGTAGAGAGCTCTTGTTTCCCTTGAAGTCTTCATCTTGATGGTGAGTCCCTCATCTCAGGTGGGGTCCATCTTTGTAGTCTGCCTGTCTCCTGTGATATCTCTTGGTTCCATATCATAATAGCAAAAATGGAATGGCGACTCACTTAACAGTAAGTACATTTCACCAAATCTGAAATTTGCTACAAAGCTACCACAGCAAGCCCCAAATCAGCGATGGTACTTCACAAAGTAAAATGACCACGAAATAAACTAATATTTAATGTGGGGGCTATGTTCCCTGCAACCTCCTTTGTGGGGGCAAGCCCCCCACTCCCCAAAACTAATATAATTAACTCTGGGGGGGAGTGGACAGTGGGGAAAGGAGAATACACTGGAGGGGGCTACCGTGACTGGGGCACCACAGTCGAGGGAACAAGGGACAGACAAACAAAATTCAAACACCCAATACAACTAATAAAAATGTATACCTACAGGCAGTCCCGAACCCAGGACCATCAGCATCCCAAGCCATGACTCCATCCACCACTCCAGGTGGCTAGCTGTGCAGCACCAGGCTGAACTACTCAATTTAACCCACAACATAACACCATCCCTCCCATCAGTTGCCCTCACTATCCTGTTGTCCCACACTCGCTATTCCCTCCTATCGCTATACTTGCACCATAGCTACTCCATCAGGCACACAAACTGAGCCACTCATATTTGAGTCACTCAGTTTGCTTCACCTAAATCACTGGATACTGTATCTCTCAGCAGTTGCACCAGGTGGAAGGAGCCAATGTTCTGAAGGAAGCTTTAGCTGTGTAGACTTTCAGTCAGTGGCACCACAAATCAACATTTAAGACTTCAGCTACAAGAGGGTAGAGCCCTGAGTCCAAGGGGTTCCTTTAGCTATACATACCACACTGGAAGCACCTCTGAAAACTGTTCTTCCTGTGTCTACCTAAGGTCTACCTAGTCTTATTCTGTATCCCATTCCTTTAGTTTCCATTTAATGTTAGGCCTCCACATGGTCTAAAAGCTGGGTAATAGCCTTTCAGCAGTCACTACTCTCCTCATTCCATGCTTTAAGGGGTGTGCTTCCTTTACAGGGACCTTCCTTTAGCTGCAGAGATTGACTCGCAGCACCTCCACAGCATTATCCCATTAGAGGGTTAGAGAGAAATAGAGTTATCCCTCCACAAACGTTCCCTGAATTTTGAACTTCAAATTTGCATACTGAGCTGTTACAACAAGTTACCATGCCAGGAGAGAGGGCGGCTAAGGCCAAGGATCTCCAGAGAGTTCCTCCACAGGATTTTTTTCTCTGTCCTGGGTGCCGAAATTTATATTGTAATATATGTATTTAAGTACAGTGTTTACCCTAGTAGTAGGTTTTTAACTGTGAGTCGGGGTTGGATGGTGGCTTTCTTATCCTTCAGTCCTGCTGTTCTCTCTCTCTCTCTCCTTATGGAAGTCATGCCTTTCTCTGTTATTGTGCGCCAGTTGCTGTCAGTTATTACAATCAGTCTCTGTCTGTCATCAGTAATCACCACCCGCTGTCAATCAGTACTCCACTCAGTACAGCAGATTGCTGTGTTGGACAGAGGGCACAGTTGGAGAAGTAAGGTCACCACTCCCTCCCCTCCATCAGAGGTCTGCAGCAAACAGTCATTGTGGTAGCCTGATTTGTGGCTGCATTATACCAGCAGCTCCATCATTTGAAATTAAGTCTGCCAATCAGGTGGGCAGAAGACTCAGTGGTGGACAGAGCATAGACTGCCCACCCACATTTAAATTAATTCGCGGCCACCACTAGCTCTTCTAAGAGCAGATTGCTGCAGGGGATAGAGGGCGAGAGGGAATGCAGCTGGAGAAGTAAGGTCTCTGCTCCCTCCCCTCCACCAGAAGACTGCAGCAAATGGCCATTGTGGGAGTCTGATTTGTAGCGTCATCATACTGGCGGCTCAGTAATTTGAAATTAAGTCCACCAATCAGACAGACAGAAGAAAGGGCTGGGAGCAGAGCACAGAGTTCCTGGCCCTTCCATGTCCTATAACCTTCACTGCAGCTAATCAGCCCTTCCCCCCCAACTTGCAGCCATCATGCTAAGGACATGTGCCAAGGACAGCAACAACTTAAGTCTGCCCAGAGACAACCCAGGAGACAATTGACAGCCAGGACCCCTGTTCAACTGATCCCATGTACACCTGTGTTGTTCTAGTTCTGTACTTTGGTGGCTTGCTGCTAAGTATTTGAGGGGGGTTAGTGTGACTGTGGGCTTGGGGACTTGCTATTATATCATTGCTGGGTATTATTGTGTTTGTGGGCATAGGGTCTTGTTAAACTGTTATGAACATATGAAATTGTCAACAGAAAGAGGCCTTATTCATCTATCAAGTCTGCGCGAGTGTGCGGCTTAGTCTAATACTCTACAGCTGCCCCCCCTCCTCATTCTTTCCAGGAGTCATCCTTCCCCTTTTCTCCCCCTTTCTAACCTCCTATTCTATTTCATTTTTACCCTGTCCCACCTCACCTTGAAACGTCCCACCATTTTTGCTGATCTCACCTCCTCCAGCAGCTCATTCCACCTGGACACCACTCTTTCTGTGGAAAAGTACCTCCTCAATTCCCTCAAATCTGCCCCCACTAGTTTCAGACTATGCCCCCATGCTGTCTCCTCCCCCTTTAAATTGAAGATGCCCTCTTTTCCAACCCTGTTTATACCCTTCAGGTACTTGAAGGTTTCTATCATATCCCCCCTTTCCATTCTGTCCTCCAGGGAATACATATTGAGCTTCTGTAGCCTCTCTTCATATAGTTTGTCCCCCATGCCCTGCATCATCTTGGTCACCCTCCACAGAACCCCTTCTAGGAACCTGATGTCCTTCTTTAAACAAGGGCACCAGAACTGTACTGTACACCGTACTCCAGGTGTGTCCTGTACCATGGCCGAATAACTTCCTCCCTCCTAGAGGTGATTCCTCTGGTGATGCAGCCCAGCATTTTATTTGCTTTGGCTGCCACCTTTCAGCATTGTGCAGACTGTTTCATGTCGCTGACTAACACCCCCAGATCCTTTTCCTCCTATGTGATTGTCACCTGTATGCCACCCAGCCAATAACTGGCTCTGGGTTCCTAGCTCCTGGGTGCATGACCCTGCATTTCTTAGCATTGAATCCTAACGGCCAGATGCCCCACCATTTCTCTAGCTTAGGCAGATCTTCCCTGACCTCTTGTCTCCCCTCCTCTGTGTCCACCCTCCCACAGAGCTTAGTATCATCTGCAAAAAGACAGATTTTACTTTTGAACCCATCTGCTATATCACCAATAAAGATGTTGAACAGCACCGGTCTGAGTATTGAGCTCTGCAGGACCCCTCTGGTGAAAGGTCTAGGTTTGTATAGTACCCCCCACACCACTATCTGGTTCTTGTCATGCAGCCAGCTTTTGACCCACCCCAGTTGCTTTCCCTCAATTCCTAGGTTACTCAGTTTGCTTATCAACCTGCCATGCAGCATGGAATCGAACACCTTACTGAAGTCCAGGTATAAGGACATCCACCACCTGACCCTGTCTAATGACCTTGTGACCCAGTCATAAACATCTATCATGTTTGTTTGGTAGGATCTCTCCCTGACAAACCTATTCCGCCTATCAGCCTGGAGACCATTTATCTCTAGGAAGGTCACCAGCCTTTCCTTTAGAATGGTCTCCATTAACTTACCTACTGCGGACGTTAAGCTGACTGGACTATAGTTACCCAGCTCATCTCTGGGACCTCCCATGTGGGGTGACACTACAAGTGCCATCCTCCAGCCCTGCAGCATGCACCCCTTTTCCAGAAAGGTGTTAAACAGGTCCACCAGTGGGGCAGCCAGTATGTCTGCCTCAGGACCCTCAGGTACACTCCATCCAGGCCAGGTGCTCTGTCCACCCAAAGGGCCCTAAGACCCTTGAAGAACATATCCACCCCAATCACCCCATCAGTATCATTCCCACCCCTTAGTCCTCCCCCAACTTACCCCTGTGGCATAGGTCTATCCTTTTTCCAATTGATGATAGAGCTAAAGTACTCATTTAGTGACTCTGCCTGATCTTCACTATTTTCCTCCCCTCCCTCTTTATCCTGACAATCTGTCTTAGTATCTAAAGAATGTGCACAAGGAAAAGGTGGTGCTCTCAGCTCCAAATAAACTTGTTTTTCTAAAAGCTGTGGCATATGTCCACCCCAATAAAATGAAACACGGAGCTACTAAAAAACTCTTTTATTGTACCGACACCAAACCACTTGATGCATTTTGGACACCCAGACCTGACAATCCGTCCCTGCTGTTTCTTCTCTCCTTTATGTACCTTTTTTTAAAACTCTGCTTTATTGTTTAGATGGTTATACATGTTCTTCCCTACAGACATATTAATAGATATCTTTTTATCAACTTTCTTTACACGTCAGAATTTAAATGCAAGCGAACATATGCTTCTTATTTATGTTTTGTCTATTAACCTTCCTCATTCACACTGTCAATCCATCTACATGTTCGATTACATATGTGTTTTTCTTGTAAATGTGTTTCTTTCCTTGTTGTTACCTTCTATATATTCTCTGCATTGTTCTATATCTGTATTCATTATCAATAAATAAAAAGCCATAGTGTATTCAAACTGTTAACTATAGAAAGGCAAACAGACCTTAACAATAACCAGCTGCATAAAAATTCATATTTTTTATCACAGAAAAGGCTTTTACTGTATCTCTTATTCAGGCTACACCTATGTTCTTTAAATACTCCATGAAAGAGACAGGGCTGGCAGCCATACCAATCTTCCTTCGTCCTGTCTCGATACCTCCCCCCCAATTTTGGTCTGACATACAGTACCTTCCCTTGATGTCCATCTGGACCAGATGTTTGTGTATTTATCTAATGTTAATCTCAGTTTAGCTGTAATTTCCTCCATTCTTTGTATATTATGGACCCTGGCGACCCATGATTCAAATGATGGGGGTATGGGTTTGAGCCAGTTTGACATGAATTCTTTGTGTGCTGCGATGCATAACATTCTAAACAGATGTCATTGGGAGTTATTTCCTATCATGTAAACTTTCATCACTAGCATAAGTATTTAAAATCACATACAATGTCTACTTCCCGGATTCTACTCAGCTCTTGACAGACCCTCAACCAACACCCAGTCACCCCTGGACATTCCCAAAAAATGTGGTAATGTGTGCCAATTTGTCCACATCCCCTCCAGCAAAGGTTAGAGTGACCCACTGCAAAGTGTGATGTGATTGTTGGAATATGAAAGTACCAAACAAGACATTTCCATCTGAACTCTTTCCACGTGGGTGAAGCTGTAACCATCCACCCTTTTTCCCATAGGTTTGAGCAATCTTTTTCATTTATGGTGGTACCAGAGTCTGTCTCTCATTTCTATCTTAAGTTTGTGAACTCTGGATGTGTGTCTCCCTTCAGGACCATATATGCAATATATTGTTCCTGTTCTTCCTCGTAACGTTGTTGCCCAGTAGAAAAAACATTCCAATGATGTGAGCTCCGTGTCTATCTTTATAAGCCTATCTTCTGATTGTATGTAATGCCTCACCTGTAACTATTTATGGAAGTCTGTGTTTGATATGTTATACCTTTCTTGGAATTCTTTAAAAGTTGTCACCATGTGATTCCTCATTAGGGACTGATATCTTGTCAGCCCTGCTCTGTTCCATCTTGTGAATGCTCGTCCTCTCTCAAGAGGGGAAACTCTGGATCTCCCAGTATGATTGACAGCAGATCCACATCATTCGGAGAACCCCAGATCTCCCTGGCCTTAGTCAGCATCTTTGCTGCGTGTTTTGTCAGTGGGTTTGTTACTTCTCTGATGAACTGATGAGTTATTTTTACATGAGGGAGAGTGAATAGGAGGAGGATGTAAGTAAGTTGTTGAGTTTCTATCTCTCTCCAACCTGTGTCTGAGCGCTGTTTTAGCCATGTAGTTAATAGGGCCAATTGTGCTGCCAAAGAAGTCCTTTTCCCCTTCCTTGATCCCCTGTACCTACCTTAGTTCTTTAGCAGCTTTATCTGCCTGGACTGCTCGCCCTGCCTCTCAAGCTTTCTCTGAGAATATCTCCCTATCCTCCTCCCTCAAAGTACGCATGTACTTCTGCAAGGCTAACCTCTTCTCCCTCACCTTCTCTGCCACAGTCCTGTTAAACCAGCTAGGTCTCTTGGTCCTGTAATTCATATTATGAGTTCTCATGTAAGTGTGAGTGGACTCGTTTAACCCCTTTTAATGATGGACTATTTCTGCTCTGCATCCATCTGTTGCTGGGCATTAGTGTATTTCTGGGTTTAGGGGGCTTGTTGTTAAATGATTGTTGGGCATTAGTGTGTTTCTGGGTTTAGAAGCTTGCTGTTAAATGGTTGCTGAGTAGTATATGTGTCTGTGGGTTTGGGGGCTTGCTATTAAACTGTTGCTGGGTATTAGTGTGTCTCTGGGTTTATGAGCTTGCTGTTAAACTGCTGCTGGGTATTATTGTGTCTCTGGGTTTAGCAGCTTGCTATTGAAAGATTGCTGGGTATTATTGGGTTAGAAGGTTTGGGGCTTGCTATTAAACTGTTGCTGGGTATTAATGTGTTTCTGGATTTAGGGTTTGGTGTTAAACGGTTGCTGGGTATTAGTGTGTTTTGGGGTTTAGGGCCCTGCTGTTGTCGGGTGCTGGGGCCTGCTGTCAAACAGTTGCTGTGTATTGTATGTGTTTGTGGGTTTCAGGGCCTACTCTTAAACAATTGCTGGGTATTAGTGTGTTTCTGAGTTTTGGGGCTTGCTAAACTGCATCTAGGTATTAGTGTTTTTCTGGGTTTAGGGGATTGCTGTTAAAAGGTTGCTGGGTATTACTAGGTTTGTGGGTTTGGGGGCTTGCTGTTAAACTGTTTCTGGGTATTAGTGTGTTTCTGGGTTTAGGGACTTGCTGTTAAATGTTTGCTGGGTATTAGTGTGTTTCAGGGTTTAGGGCTTGCTGTTGCTGTGTGTTAATAGGACATCATTACTGGGTCCTGGGACAGAAGGACAGGGAGCACAAGAAGAGTAGGAAAAAGGAAAGGTAGGGAGTGGTGCAATATAGTGGTTGTGTGGCAGCAGTCTACAGGGAGACCTTCTGAAGACTGCGGTGCTACCCCATCTGCATGCAGCTCTCTGGGTAGAGGGCACAGGAATCTAGACTCCAGGTGGTGCTGGTTGAGTCAGGTAAACATTGCTAGACTCAGAGTTGCATTGACTAGGAATCAAGGGACCATTTCTCCCACCAAGGGGCCACCAAGCCAGACACCACTGTCTCAAAGGATGCCAGTAGGGAGGAGTGGATGGACTATGGTGGATTCAAGGAAGGCAGGGGTGGTGGGATCTGGAAGGTGGGGAGGACTGGGTCCCAGACACATTTCTCAACTGGTACCAGTAACAAATTTCTATGCCATTCTGGTGGAGCAGAACTGCCAAGAAGGGTCACCCAAGGTAGTGGACAGTGAGAATATGGGGGTCCTCCCCAGTGGAGTCCCCAGAGTGGAGGAAGGAGGAGCCCAGAGAAGGTGGATGTTGCTTTTGTAGGGGGACTATTGTCAGAGGGATAGAGTTGGGGGAAGGAAAGAGGGTAGAGAGGGAAGTAAAGTGCCTACCTGTTGCAATGGCTTGGAGGGAAGGGAAGTGTATCCAATGGATCATGAGGGTATTAGGAAGAAAGGGGGAGCTGGATGTCATTGTCCACCTGGGGATGAATGACCTAGCTACAGATGGAACAGGAGCAGTGCAGGAGCAGTTTAGGGAACTGGGGAAGGGTCTTAGGCAGGTAGCATGCACTGTAGCCTTTACGGAAGTGCTGCCTGTCTACTACAGGTACGGGGGAAGGTGAGGGAAATGTGCACTAAGGCCTTGACTCATGGTTGAGGGAATGGTGCGGAGAGAAGGGATATGACTACATTGGGGACTGGGGATCCACCTGGAGGGATCAAACCTTATACGGGGGCATGGCCTGCATCCATCCAGGAAGGGAACAGCAGTCCTCAGTGGACAGTTTAAATATTACTTCAACTGACATTTAAACCAGTTGGGGGGGTGGAAGACAAAGGGGAGGCAGTAATGGCTGGGAAAGCTGAGATAGAGCCTAGAGAGATCCCGAGAGGAGAGCATCCCACTGGCATGCAAGACAATCTTGGTAATAGTGGGTTAGCAAAGGAGGATGGGGCAAGAGAAGCAGTCTAAGTAAAGAGGAGCAGAAGAGGGAACAGTTGGAAAAAGGGGGAAGTGATAAGAAAAGGGCTCACAAAAGCTGGAAAGCTATGTGCACCAATGCTAGAAGTCTGGGAAATAAGATCCCAAATCTTGATGCCATCATGGCAGAGGCAGACCTGGATATTGTGGCCATAATCATGGTGACATGACAACAATGTCTGAGAAATAGTCATACCAGGCTACATGATGTTTAGAAGGGACAGAGTAGGAAGGGAAGGAAAGGAGGGGGAGTGGTGCTTTATTTTAAGGAAAACATAAAAGCAATGGAGGTGCAGGGAATTCAAGGAGGAGGTGAGGTGCTATGGGTCATCGCTGAGTCAGGAAATGGAACTGCTATTCAGACAGGAGTGGTCTACAGGCCTCCAATGCAGGAGGAGGACTTAAATAAAGAAATGTTAGCAGCATTGGCAAAATGGCTGAAAAGGGGGAGGTGGTGCGGGGGGGACTTTAATCTGCCAGATGTAGATTGGAGCTTGCCTTCTGCAGTGACAGCTAGAAGTAGAGATATCCTGGACACCCTGCAGGGGGCATTCCTCAGGCAATTAGCCAGTGAGCCCACTCAGGGTGGGCAGTACTGGATCTAGTGCTTACTAATAGGGACGGTGTTGTAGACATCAGGGTACGAAGTCATCTGGGGACAAGTGATCATTGCTTAGTGTGGTTCAATATAAAAATAATGGCAGAATCCAACCACACAAGAGTGAGGATCCTGGATTTCAGAAGGACTGACTTTACAAAGATGGGTGAATTCCTCCAAAAGGACCTGGTAGGAGGAGATGCCCTGAGTGGGGCGGAGGACAAACTGGCCAGACTAAAAGTGGGCATAGTAAAGGGAACAAACTTGTACGTCAAGCAAGTAAGCACAAGCAGAAGGAAGAGGAGACCATTATGGTTCTCAAAGGAGGTGGCAGAAATGGTAAAGGCAAAAAGAGTGGCATTCAGAAAGTATAAGGACACCCAGCAAGAGGAAGATAGTGAAGTGTATCTGGGGAAATGGAAGGTGGCAGGCAAAGCAGTAAGGAGTGCAAAGTCATGAACTGAAGAAAGAATTGCCCGTGCAGTATCTAAAGGGGGACAACATATTTTTTAGGTATATTAGCACGAAAATGAAGTCAAAGGAGGGATTCTGTGGTTAAAGAGGGAGTAGGGGACTGTAAGGTGGGGAACCAAGAAAAGGCAAACACCTTAAACAAATATTTCTGCTCAGTGTTCACAGTAGAAGGGGAGAGTGCGGGACCACGAAAAGGCACCAGGAGCTTGAGGGGAGGGGAGTGAAGTGGACACCAGCCCCTTTCAGAGAAGAGGGTCAGGAAAGCAATCACTGATCTCAGGGTGGACAAAGCCATGGGGTCAGATGGAGTGCATCCAAGAATGCTGAGGGAACTCATGAAGGTATTGGCTAGACCCCTGGCAGACCTGTTTAACAGTTCACTGGAGACCAGTGTGGTCCTGGAGGACTGGAGGAGAGCAGGCGTAGTCCCACTTTGCAAAAGTAGCAAGGGGGAGATGGGCAATTATATGCCTGTCAGCCTGACTTCGGTGGTAGGGAAATGAATGGAAACACTATTCAAGGAAATTATTGTGGAATACCTGAAAACCAATGGACTGCAGGACCCCAAGTATTATGATTTCACAGAGGGAAGGTCATGCCAAACAAATCTGACAGATTGACCAAGGTGTTGGTTTGGGGGGGGGCAGTGGAAGTGACCTACCTAGACTTCAGGAAGGCCTTCAACACCGTTCCACACAGGAGACTGCTAAACAAGTTGGGTAGCATGGGAGGTGGGTAATAAGGTGGTAATCTGGGTAAGAAACTGGTTAGGGGATAGGAAGCAGAGGGTGGTGGTAAATAGAGTTCATTCTGAGGAGGGGAGGGTGACCAGTGGGGTACCTCAGGTGTCAGAGCTGGGGCTGGTCAGCTGTGACAGAGCTGAGGATCTGGAAGGGAAGGTCTGCCTCTTTGAGGAATAAACCAAGATCTCCAACAGAGTGGACGGTCCGGGGGGGGTTGCAAAGGATGGTAAGAAATTTAAAACACCTGGAGGAGTGGTCAAAAGTTTGTCAGCTATGGTTTAATGCAAAAATTTGCAAAATAATGAACTTGGGCCGTGAGAAACCCAGGAATGGGGTACAAATGGGGGGGGAGCATACATGCAATGACCAAGCAGGAAAGGGACCTGAGGGTAATCGTATCGGATTACCTAAAGGTGGCCAGACAATGTGACAAGGCTATCAGGAGAGCTAGTGGGATACTGGGATGCATAGGTAAAGGTATCACCAGCAGGAAGGGGGCAATGGTGTTGCCCATAAATATGTCACTGTTAAGACCCCAGCTGGAGTACTGTGTCCAGTTCTGCAGACCCCATCTCAGGAAAGACATAGACAGAGTAGAGGCGGTCCAGAGGAGGACTACTAAGATAATGCAGGGTCTGCATCAGAAGCCCTATGCGAAGAGACTAAAGGAACTCAATATGTAGACCCTGGAGGAGATGAGGGAGCTGGGGGATAGGATCGAGACAGTTAAATAACTCAGGGGGTTGAATAAGGTACAGGTGGGAGGTGCTTTTCTGAGACTAGAGTGCTGTAGAACAAAGGGCCATGATATGAAGCTTGAGAGGGGTAGGTTCAGGAGAAATGTGAGGAAGTGCTTCTTCAAGGAAAGGGTGGTGGATGCCTGGAACAGCCTTCCAGCACAGGCAATGGGGGCAAAAACAGTGGTGGGATTCAAAAAAGCCTGAGATAGGCACAAGGGAATCATAGACAAAAAGAAGGAGGTGGAAGAGACAATGCTGTAGACCAAGGAGGGTTTGTAGCATAAGCGATCACAATATGTACTGTATATGCTGAAGGAACAGAGGGAGAGGGGAGATATGATAGAAACTTTCAAATACCTCACAGGTATAAATAAGGTTCAAGAGGGAAGGATCTTTCAAAAAAAAAAAAAGATGCTGAAGGACAAGGGGGTTATGCTACAGTATGAAGCTGTAGGGGGTAGAGTCAGGGGAGATGTAAGAAGGTATTTCTTTTTTTTTTAATTCAAAGTTTAATAAAGTTTTAATATACAGCATGACATTACACACAAAAGCTGAAATTAATTAACCAGATGCAGAAAGAAGTCATGCCCTGAACGTATTTCTTCATGGTGAGGGTAGTAGATGCCTGAAACAGCCTCCCAGCGGAGGTGGTGGGGCCAAAAACTGTAATGGGATTCAAGAAACCATGAGATAGGCATAAGGGAACCTAAGTGATAAGATAAGGGGGGGGGGATAAGCCAGAGACCAATTAGGATCTGCGGTGATACAGTAGGTTGAGAAAAATGGGCAGACTAAGTGGGCCAAGCTGTCCATATCTGCTGTCAAATTCTCTTTTTTTTTTTTTTTTTTTTATTTTATGCTATTTTTCTTGCCCCGGCTGCCAGGTAGTCTGCCCTATCCTGCACACCAACTTCCTCGCTCCCACCTCCACTAATACCCCTTGACTTACCCTTCAAGGTGGGGCCGATGCCCAAGATCAGCTCGTCTCCAACAGGAAAGGTGCTGGCAGTGACCTACATTGCCTCCCTGGATTGCTCCCCAGAGTGGGGTTCGGGGCATGGACGTTGCATCGGAGTTACGATAGGTTGGTGGAGGCAGAGATCCATGAAGGCTGTGGTGCCAGGCACGTGTCATTGAAGCAGCCAACGTGGTTTTTCTTGTTTGACCCCAGGGGCGGGGACGTGCAATGACGTCCTGCATCCGCCCCGCCCCATGTGTGCTAGGCGCCTGCGTATGCGATGACTCTCAGCCTCTGCTAGGAGTCATATGCGCACCATGCACACTCCCAGCCCTCCCTCCTGGAGAAGGAGAGCAGCCCATGGGGCGCTTAATCTTTCTCCCGCAGCCAGCCCTCTGGCTCCCCGGGTCCGTTCCTGAACCCAGGTCGCAGGCGTCGCAAGCGAAAATCCAACCGCTACGCTGACGGGCCAGCTGCTGTCAAATTCTGTTTCTATGTTACCTCCTTTGCTCATCATCCACCTCTGTGTTCAGATATTAAAGGGACACTGTCAACCCCTATTAGGCCTCAAACTGTTCGTTGTTTAAGAAACACATATTATGATTGCTCACCCTCTGTAGAATCTGCTTTATATGGCTGGTAGGTTGAAAACAGAGTGCCCACCATACTGGTGCTACCACACAAAAACATGTTTGTTTACATTACATGATCAACTCCAGCTGCATCTTTTCTGGACTTGAGAACACCCAACACAGTCTAGTCACTCATGATGCATGTGTGAGGAGAAGAGACTGTTGCATCATGGGGGCTGCACTGTTTGGGGGTGTTGCTGATGTTCAGGAAGTATGTAATTTTAGTAGATTAAGGTTTTAAAATAAAACAAGGTTGGGTATAATTACACCTTTAGCATGCATTTAAGTTCTACTTAGACATGAAGCTGCTATAACAACCAGCAAAACCAATACATTTTAGAGATGGTAAGTAATCATAAAATGTGGGGTTTCATCTAAAAATATGATACAAAAATGGTTGACAGTGAAGCAGTCATCGGGATAATCTTTCACTGCTATCACTGCTCCCGATGATTCTCAACATGCTTGCTCCTGCCTATAACACTAAAAATATCAAAATCTCTCTCAGCACTCTCACACAAGCTTCTGTCCATCACGCTAACTAACTTAAAAGCACTACTGATGCTCTTGAAGCTGCCCTCAGGTGTGTCAAACCAAACATTATTACACACAGTTGCCCCTACTGATCCTCTCTGCCACTGTTGTTTGTTAGACACCAGTTAGCTTCTTTCCTACTTGCAAAATTGAGGCACATCCATTTTTCCCATAAAACATGTACAGTTATTGTGTAGTTGCAAACAAAAGTATACTACCCAATATATCATTCTACCTTAATGTACTGTTCAGATCTTGCTTAGACTTATGCAAATTCTAACTCTGTACTTCTTATTAGATTTATGTAACAATTCCACTGTAACAGGATAACGTTGTAAACAGGGCTTCTAGCCCCGACAGTTATATCCTGTATAAAAATAAAGGTCTTTACAACTTTACTACTACGGCCCACTCCCACCTGCACTGCAAATGAAAAGAAATCTACTCCCAACACTCTTTGCAATACTGGATGTACAAATGACGACCTCCACGACTGGCAGTCTATAAAAAAAGCACAAGCTGAAGCTGGCACTCATGTTATCATTCTCACACACTGCCCTTACTCCAGTAAATGAGAAAATATGCAGTGTGGGCGCCCCCTACTGCCCAGACTAAAACAGTACAACAGCTGAAAGGTACTTCTTTCTATAGTTGGGTTTTTCTAAAACAGTTTTCAATTTATACTTAACAAATTCAAATTTAAATAAAACTTAGAAAAAATCTTATTTACTCATTATAGATCGAGGGAACAGTCCCAACCAATCAGAGTGTTTCTTTTCTCTGCATGTGAGACAGTCTTATTTTGAGAAGGGTGTCTCATGCAGCTGCCCTGGTAATGGGCATTGGGCAGACTGGATGGGCCTTGCGGTCCTTATCTGCCGTCAACTTCTACATTTCTGTTTCCGGTAAGGTTTTTTATTTTTAATTAATACATTATTGATCAAGCTTGATCAATAATATATTAATACAGCCGCTGAGACCACCCTTAATGGTTGTAAGTGTGGTCTCACTTACATTCCTAGGGGTATCAGAACTGTTTACCTTTGGTTTGCAGTTCTCATACCCAATAATATATGTGAGATCACTCTTACAATTGTAGGAGTGATCTCAGCAGTGTTATTAACATACAGTACACTGTAAGGAACCCATTTTGTAATTCCAATATGGGACTAATGGCTGTGCATTGCACTGGGATAATGGTACTTCTTGGGTGGTGCTGGGATAATGGTATTTGGGTGGTGAAAGTACTCTGCTTAACCCACCTGAGGCATACTTTTATACCCAGCAGCACAATGCCTCCAACCCCTACTTAATTATTCATGTTAAATATTTAAAATGTATAGATAGCGTTATGACCCTACTTTGTTTCCTTTCCAAGAACATGGTACAAATGTAAACTATTAAATGTCGTATTGCAAGCAAGAAAGGACACTAGAGCTGGATTTTAATTTGCTAATAGGATTGATTAGGCTTATAATTGCTAGTGTAAAATATATTACTAATTCTAAACTTCAGCTAGCACCACTGGTCGACAGTTTGAGTAGGTGTTTTTATGCTAAACTTGGTGAGTTGAGACTTTGTTTTGTAATCTTTTTCCATTATAGAAGATGGTAGTAGGGCAAAGCAAAATTAGGAAAACATGTTTTGCACTTTTCCACTAACCTGCACCATTTTCATGAAATTTCATGCAATTTTTCTAATTGCAACTGTATTTTAATAGTGCAATTTTGCATTTTTAAACTGCATAATTTGGTTAAAAATGCTCAGGTGTTTTTGCACATGGTAATAATGGTGCAGAGGTCACAGTTGCAATCTTGCGATATGGGTGACAGCTTACCATATGAGCAGCAAAGTGGCTGAAACTTCACATTTTTGGAGGTAGCCCCAATGGCCCAGCATCAGTGCATCTCATCGCCAATCAGGTAACTCAGGCTGGGTAGTAGACTCAAGCTGCAGCATTGGGACGCAGGTCAGGGTGGGTCAGCTGCCATGTGGCAGTCTCCCCAGTTAGGGATGATTGCCAGTGAGCCACAGTACCACAGTGCCACCTGCAGCTGGGCCAGGGGGTTGGCTTGTGACTCATGGATGTCATATGTCCATGCAAGGCCACCCAGAAGGCTGCGCTCACTCCAAGGAGGTGGAAAGAATCTAAAGGGCAGAAAAACTCATGTGTGTCTATGTGACAGTCAGGGCCTCTAGATTCCCCAGGATCCCACTGCCAGTCAAACCTGGATCCTAGTCCACAAACTGAACTGCCTTCGGAGGATGGAGCTGCCATGGAGGGGAAGCCAAAGGGGTAGCTAGTAGGTTACTGGGGCCAGGACAGAAAGAGAGATAGGCCTGAACAGGGTATATCCCCGGAATGACGATGTGAATGGAAGAAAAGTCTCTATGGTAAAAAAAAAAAAAACAGCACATTTTTCTAAATTAAATTTATTGAAAAGCACAATATTAAAAGAGCACAATTTCTCGTGATAGAAAACAGTGCAATTTGATCAAATAGGGTTTTCCATGATTCCTGGTAGTGTTGCACTGGGCATGCTGTAATCTTGGGCAGAGAACCTGTACATTCAGTAGCTATCTCTCCCATCACGTAGACCTGCTCTGAATTAAGTCTAGATTAATCAGTGAAAAAAACAAATTTGAGAAGTTTTTTTTTTTTTCTCGTAACAGGCCAGATATTGATCTGTAATAGTTACTGTGCTGCCCTTTTCCAATGGTTTTAATTCAGATGGACAGTTTATTAGGTTTTCATATTGACATGGCCTCAATAGTTTGGAGGACAGAAATGTTTTTTCTCAGCTGTAATATTTAGCAGTAATGTAACTGTAGTAGCATACCTGACTATCCTGTAGTTGTGTGCTGCACGGCAACATGACATGCATGCAGTACAGTAGTTAACAATCATTGGTTAACATTTTAGCCATTTAAAAGTTTTAAAGGCACATTTTTTTGTGATCATCCAATAACAATATATCTATATGGACATCCTGTATCGGGTGTTGCAGAACAGTATACACATAGTGTAGTTACTAATAACAATCAGCACGACAGTTAGTAATTCAGCAGCAGCATTAATGGCAGTTTCAATGGACAACAGTTTCTTTCAGTTAGCAGTACTAGTTTTAAAGGGAAACATTTTTGGAGCTGATCAACCAGCAACAGAAAAGTGTCCAATCTATGTGGACAGCATAAGTCATGCTTGGCAGCAAGGTACATGGGAAGGAGGGAGAGCAGAAAGGAAAAAAGGGGGGAAACAAGCCGAGTGGAAACAAAATCTGGAAGGCCATGTGTGTGAATGCCAGAAGTCTAGGAAATAAAGATTCCAGACCTAGAGGCTATCATGGTAGAGATTAACCTGGACATTGTGGCTATTTCCGAGTCATGGTGCACTGAAATTCATGACTGGGACATGGCCATACCAGGTTGTACTCTGTTCAGAAAGGACTGGGTGGGAAGTAATGGAGGGGGCATGGTGCTTTATGTAAGGAAAGCATAAAAATTACTACTATTAGTAGCCCTTTAGCTGTATGAGCAATTTTTGCACAGTGATCAGTCAAGGAAAGTTTATTATTAACTAGGATACCCAGATCTTGCTCACTGTTTAATACTTTAAGTGGGATGTTGTTAAGTTGGTATATATGATAGGGGTTCTTTCTACCAAAGTGCAAAACAACACACTTATCAACATTAAAGAACGTGTTATTTGATTCTGCCCAGTGTTCAATAGCTCTTCAGTAAGAGATTAGTGTTGTAATGCTCTCTGGGGTATCTACCGTTCCTTGTAACTTGGTGTTGTCAGCACATCTGGAGAGCACATTGTGCGATTCTATCTGCATATCATCAATAAAAATACTGAATAGTGTGGGTCCCAGGACCGAGCCCTGGGGCACCCCACTAGAGACCAATCCTAAGTCAGAGAGTGAACCATTGATTCCTACCCTCTGTGACCTACTTGTGAGCCAAGTCTTGACCCAGTTAGTTAGGCAGTTGGAAAATCCTAATGATCTTAATTTCTCAATTAGTTTAACATGGGAGACTTTGTCAAATGCACAGCTATAATCCAATAGAATAACATCCATAGGGGTGTTATTATCCAAACCTTGACTTACGTGGTTATAAAAAACAATGAGGTTAGTTGAATAGGAATAGCCTGGCCTGAATCCATGCTGCGTGGTATCAGAGATATTTAGTGCTTCCATTTCTGGTTCTAGGTATGTTTTAATAATTCTCTCCATTAACTTACAAATGATGGAATTTAAGCTGATCGGACGATAATTTTGGATGTTAGATCTGTTGCCCTTTTTAAATATGGGTGTGACTGTTGCTTGAAGCCATTCCAAGGGAACTGTGTTATCATTTAAGGATTTGCTGATGATTATTGGTAAGGGAAGTGCTATTGCTTCAGATGCTTCAATTAGGAGCCTAGAGTTGATTTCATCTGGGTCAGGTTTTGCAGTTTTTTTTAGAGTTTTTATGGCTGATTCTACATCAGCTGGTGAAATAAGGTATGGGTTGGGGGTGTTACCAGGACAATTTACAGGGCTAAAGGAATCATTTTTAGAGAAGACCAAACAACAATACTCATTAAAGTGGCTCACTATATCCCTATTTGTGTTTATGTTGATGTCATTGTCTGATATAGGACCAGTGACCCTAGAATTACCCTTTTTGTTGTTTAAATAAGAGAATAGGGATTTATGACAGTCTTTGGAATGTGCTAGCCTAAACTACAAGTTACCTTTTGATGTTTAATCATGTGTTTAAATTTTGTAACTGCTGCTTTATATTTAGCATAAATTACATTTTTGTCTTTAGTACCGATGGATTTAAGCTTTGTATATAGTTTTTAATTTTTTTTTATTTGAGTTAAAATAGATTTATTTAGCCAGATGGGAATCTTACCCTTTTTGTTATATTTCTTTTTTGTCTGTACATATGTGTCTTCAAGATTGTAGATAATTGTTTTGAATAGATTCCAAGCCTCTTCCATAGTAAGATGGGTTAAAAGTATTTTCCCAGTGGATCTCTGACAAGGAAGGTATTATGTCTTTGAAATTTGCATTATCATAAATTTTGTATAATGAATGGTTTATCTGGGATTTCTGATCATAAGCTATATTAAACAAAATTGAATTTTGATCGCTGTTGCCCAGTAGTTCCATAATTTGAAGATTGGATATTTTATTCTCGATATTGGTAATGAGAAGATTAAGGATGTTATTGCCCCTTGTCAGTTGATTTATGAGTTGATCAAGCTCAGTATCAATAAGAGACCAGGCATTTTTCATGCCTATTAGTGCCTGTTAAGGTATTCCAATTGATATTGGGCATGTTAAAGTCACCCAAGATAATAACATCCCCTTTGTCAGAGAGATCTGATATATCCTGAAGGATATGAGATGTAAATTCTAAATCAGTTGATGGTGGCTGATAACAATTCCCTGTATTTTTTAGAAGAAAAGGTGCTCAAGAATAAGCGGACGTGCTATGAAGCTGGAGAGGGGATAGATTCAGGAGAGATGCAAAGAAGTAACTCTTTACAGAAAGAGTGGTGGATTCTGGGAACAGCCTTCCAGCAGAGGTGGTGGGAGTGAAAACAATGTTGAGGTTCAAGAATGCACACTATAAGCATAAAGTAATTACAGTGGAAAGGAAGAGGGTAAGGGAGAAAGAGCTGTGGATTGGCCAGGGCCTGCAGTAATAGTGTAAGTAGGAAGAAATGGGCTGACTGGATGGGCCAAGAGGTCCTTATCTGCCGTCAAAGTCTACATTTCTGTTTTCCATGTGCTGTATTATAATTCACTACCATCAGCTCACAATTAGCCATTTAGCAGCAACATCAGCAGCAATTCAAAATGAACATTTTTCTTTTAAATACAGTAGGCATTGTAGTTTTGAAGAGAAATATTTTTTTGTGATCAGCCAGTAGCAGAAAAAGCAATCCCTCCATGTCAATGTCCTTGGCCAAGTGTGGCAGCACTTTACGTGTGCCATGCTGTATTTCACAATTATCAGCACCACAAATAGGCATTTATCAGCAGCAAATTGAAAAGGAAATTTTCTTTTGATTAGCAGAAATAGTTTAAAAGTGGTATTTTGTTTTAGTGATCAGTCAATAGCAGAAAAAGCATCCCATCCATGGACATCCTGCATCATGAATGGCAGCCTGGTACATGTGCAGTGCTGGCTTCACAATCATTTTCACTGCAATAAGTCATTTAGAAGCAATATTGTTAAAGGGAAATGTTTTGAGTCAATTAACTTTTGTGGGGGGATCAACCAGTACCAGCAATGCTATCACATCCATCCAGACGTCCAGTACCATGCTTGACTGAGTCATATCCATGCTGTGAAGTAATTAACATTAATTAACAATCATCAGAACTACAGTCAGCCATTTAGCAGCAGCAGCAATTAAAAAGAGCAAATGGTTGTTTCAAATAGCAGTATGGAGCAGTTTAAAAGAAAACCAAAATGTGATATGGCACTGTAACCTTTCCATGCACTTAGCATGTCACAAGGACATCTAAGCCTCATGGATGATTATTGTGAATGATCATTGTTAGTATTCAGCGGGGGCTACATCATATCATCAGCTGTTGTGCATGTGCTATCAATGCTTGTAGAAAACATGATGAGAAGAACAGGAGAAAGGGATACAGGGGCTGGAAATGAGCATAGTAATGCTCCACCCTGCCAGTTTCATCAGGTGAATTGCTGAAAGCGGTGGTGGTGGAGCAGGAGCTGGTCATGATAGGACAGGGACTGTAAGTAAGGTCATGGTCATGGGGCTGTGAGGACAAGTTTTGGGCACATCATAGTACAGCCAAACAAACCATGGTCCATTAGTATCCAGAAATCTAGTAGCTGCACTCCCACTACAGTGCAAACAGCCTTCCCTGCTGGTAATTCAATAGATCTGACAATGAAACTATTCTGGCAGTCAAGAAGCCCACCAGATTCCACCTCTTCCTTCTTCAGGTTCTCACAGTTCTCTTACTCATGATAGAAGTGAAATATCCAGAAATGTAAATTCTAGTTCCTAAAAGGATCTTTCATTTGTTGCCAGTTTTCTCAACCCCCAACACCCAACACACACACACACACACACACTGTCACTAGTGGCTTCTAAAAACAGCATGAGGGTAACCCATCGCCAGCAGTGAGAGGGCAATTCCACTTTCACTGGGATCTAGAGAAACTAAAGAACTTGGGCATACACATATCCCAAACCCATTCAGCAGCTTTCAATAACAATTAGAAACCCTTCATGGGTCAGTTGCAACAGGCTCTATGAACGTGTGATGCTCTCCCTCTGAGTTCCAACCAGATTAATGTGGTTAGAATGATTACACTCCCATGGGCCTTGTACCTTTCCCAAAATATGTCTTTATCACTCCTGGAGTCCTGTTGGAGGATGTGGACTGCAGCAATCTCCAGATTTATATGGGCAAGACAGTGCCCCAGAGTTAAACTAAAGACAAAAATGCTACCTTGGAGTGCTGGTGTTTTAGTATTGCCATCCGCCACAGGAGCACTGGCACTCTGGGCTTTGGCACCATGGGGCACTGGGTGCACCTTGCGTCACTCTAAAATCTGGTGGAAAATCAAGCCCTCTGTCACAATACTACAAAAAGTAATCCACAGCAGAAGCATGCCAATCCCACCTGCTACAAGTAAGATACAGTAATTAATATTCATTGCTGACCTCAGGACTTTTCACCCCTCACCACCACATTTGTAGTCAAGTTTAGCCCATGCCAGTTATTGCATTTGGAGCCAAAGTAGTTTTGCTGAATTCTCGAAGTTGAACAGAATTTGTGGGCCCAAACTGAAAGCCAAATCTAAATAGCTACTGACCCAGTTCTCTCACCCTTATTGGTCAGTTCTATACATTTGTGACAGAGGGGACTGTCCTACCTTGTGTCTCTTCCACAGTATGCCATAAGCTCCACCAGCTCATGACATGGGAGTTGAGATGTGCCATGGGTGCACAACACATTCCATTGATGCTACTGAACTGGGCAGAAATCCATTTTTAATAAACTGTGCAGCTGAATAAATATGTTTGGAAAAGAACATACTGTACTGAAATGAATGTCATGAGTGCAATGTTTTGATAAATGATACTGAGTGAACAGCCCATATCCAAAATAGATTTTTTCTGCTCCCTCCCCACCCCCCACACTGCTGCAAGTACCATGAGTTGCTCTTGCTGGAGAAACAAGAGCGGCACACAAAATTACCTGTTTGTGTATCCAAAGTTTTCAGCAGAGAAGAGTCTACTAGCATATTGTAGCAGAAAGTGGTGTCTGTTTACATGGTAGATATTTATATCCAACACGATCAACTACTAGACCACCAGAAGCATGATATTTAAATGTTTGTGCATGCTCGTTTGTGCCAGCAAACAGAGGAGCACCCACACAAATGAAAAAGCGGGGGATACAAATGGTGGGGCAGGGACAGGAATATCGGTACAAGCCAATATTCAGCAGATTTGCACCACACAAAAGGGTTTTGCGCAGCCCTTTTGTGCTGCACAAATACCATCAAAGAAAAGACAGCTACCAGCACTGCCTTCCTCCTGCCCTGTCCTATAAATAAGGTGTGTGCTCCCTGCTTGGACATATGGTGGCTAGCCGAGAAGGTATGAAGAATGCAGCACCAGTTACTGCATGCATCTATGGCATTGAGGATACTGGTAAGGTGACTGGGGTGTGGGTGCTCGGTGCTGAAGAAGCCCACTAGATGGCAGGGATTATGGTAGTTTGAGCATTGGTACTGTGGATCAGTGCCAGGATGAACCGCTGGATGCCAGGGAGTTTTTTTTTATAATTACAAGCTGGCAATTGGAGGGAGGGGCACCACTACTACCAGTGATATTTATTTTCATGATGGGCTGGTGATCAGAGAGAGGGGGTCCACTAGCACCAAGGATCTCTATTTTCATAATGTGCTTGTGATCCAGGGGGGGGACACTAACACCAGGGATAGCTACAGAGGTCTTAGGCCAGAGAAGAGGGGGACATTCCACACTACCTGCCTCTACTACCCATGCAAATAGGCCCATAAGGGGCATGCAAATGGCCCCTTAGTGCCTTGCATGTCCAATGGGCTTACATGCATGGGTCCCTTTGAATGTAGCGGATAGCGCTCTGGCACTATCCACTCTGGTAGCACACTTCAGGTGCCATGTCTGGGCAGCACTACTTCACTTAGCACTGCACTGACATGGCCCTATATTCAGTCAGTTAGAACCAGTGTGCTAGCTGACTGCATACAGTGCCCTCAGACCCCTGGGCAGTTGCAAATCAGAGCACAAACCTTTACACTCCGCTTTGCTGAATATCAGACCCCAGGGTTTGAAGAATATATTTAGGAAACCAAGGATATATGCAGTCCTTTCATTTGAGGTATACAGAAGGGGCAATGTGGAGTGACTCCTGAATTTATCCTGATTTCGGTACTCCCTCCTAATCAACATTTACCCCTTAATTCCTTGCATTGGATATGCATATTGGCAGCAAAAAAAAAAAAATTACTTGCTTATTGATGAAGCCCTTATGGTTTCTGAGCCAATCCCAGCTCCTGTTATGAATGCTTGCTTCATATGTGTAAGTGTGTATATATATATCTATATATATATATATATATATATATATATACATATATATACATATATATATATATACATATATATATGAGATAGATGAGATATAGATATATATCTATATCTATATCTATCTATATCTATCTATCTATATATATATATATATATATATATATATATATATATATATATATATATTCTTTCCTCTCTTTCTCTCTCTCTCTCTCCTGTCTCCTTAACCTGCTGACCTAGCCCTAGGCTCTGTCTCGCTTCTCTACCACTTTGTTATCTCACCTTCACTTGTCTTCTCTGTGCCACTTTAGTCTGAAGTAGGTTAGTCCATTGGTCCCACTTGCTGTTATGTTACCGATGACTCTGTCACTCCACGTGGGCATAGCTCAGTAACATCATCAAGCCGTTGAACAATTGTCAGACTTAACCATCTATACGTCACATGCAAAAAAAGAACTGGCAGACACCCAGGCAGTCTTTCAAAGAAAAGGCACTTTACTAAAAGATGATAAAAATATAAAAAATGTAAACACAGAACAATATATCAAAGAGCTCACAATCACATAAAAGAACAAGGGAAAAGCACAAAACAAAACAACTCCTACCACAATACATTTAGACCTTTGCTATCTAAGGTATTACCTCTGGAAGTGCTTAAGTTACAGTAGATCAGAGAACTCGGAGTTCCAAAATAATATGACATATTCCCCAGTTACAAGGATACATTTCAACCCATCTCCCCACCTCCTTGGTGAGTCATCTAGCTACTCCTTTTTAGAATTAAAAATTCCAAACATGATTTTTCTAGCAGGAGGTATGTTGAATAGTGTCACATCAGAAGGAAAAGCACTTCCTAAACATGACTCTTTAATTAAATATGTTCTCTTTGATCTTGTATGGTTCCTGTTCCCAAGGCAAATCTGAAGGGTTTTACAGCTTTTAACACCATGTTGTTATCATTGGCCTGTTCCTCTTAAAATGTCATAACAATTTATTAGGCTCATCCTCTGGCAGACTCATAAAGTTACATTTGGTTTTCAACTTCAAAGCAGCAACAGGCCTCTCCTGGCGAGTCAAGACACGTTATTTCTTGACCCCCTATATAATAAGTAAAAGGCATCCAAATTACATTGCACAGTGCTGGAGGGGGTGTGGGTCAGTAGAAGCAAACCATCTACACATCTTCTGGTCATGTCCGGGTCTCCAAACTTTTTGGGGTGAAATAATGGAGGCAATCAGGAACATATTCCTGACACAATCCCCATTAGACTGGCCTAGAATGATTTTGGGGCTCCTCCCTGAAGAAATAAAAGACATGGACACAATGTACCTCTGGTCCATATTAACAACAGCAGCACATAAGGCTATTACCAAAAAATGGCGGTCCTCTACTCCACCCACTACACAAGATTGGATGAAGGTGGTGGGTGGGATAGCGGATATGGAAGAACTCACTTTTAAAATTAATAACTGAATACACATTTATCTGAGAAGGTGGACTAGATGGGAGAACTGGTGTTCTACAAATGAAATGGTGAATGGCGGTTTGGTTCCCGACCTGGGGATGGAGATGGAGAGACCCACTACTAACAGAAGAGATCTGGGGGTATGAGATCAGGGATTCGAAGATAAGGTGAATGGATTTTCCCCTGGCTGGGGACAAAGGGGAATGATTGTCAATGTCATTGTATATTAATAAAAGAACAAATGAGTCTACAGCTGTTAAAGGAAACAATAACATAGTAGTTATGGTATTGCTCAGACAAAATGAGATGAATTGGGAAAAAAAAAGAAAAAAGGAAACAAAGAAACTGCTTTACTGCTTGAGAAAGATACAGATGTAAATGCATTGTATAATTTGATGTACCTGTATGTTGTCAATAAACTTGAATTAAAAAAAAAGCAGCAACAGGCCGTAAAAGACAATAAAATGCCTTCTGGAAGGAAGGTAACTAATTAACTGGTTCTGGGTCAGTTTACATATCCTGTAGCTTCACTGAAACCTGTGGAGGGGGGGACTCATGGAAGCACAGGCTGTCTTATGTGAGACGATCACATACTATATTTTTATTTTACAAATATCATACAATAATCATAACCAGCTGGCCAAGCGTCACACTCCTCCCCACCTAGACTGAATTTGGGGGTTCTATCCCCTGCATGGGATGAGTTCCCCAAGTCAGTTCACTCCTCATATAGACGCGACAAGCCATCTGTGTTCTGATTGGTCACTTCAGACCTATGCAAGATCGACATGTCATACCCTTGCAAGGCAAGACTCCATTTTAATAGTCTACCATTAGTTTTTCCCATTTGTGTCAGCCAAACCAGGGGGTTGTGGTCAGTTGTACCTCAAAATGCTGCCCATATAAGTATGGCTCTAACTTCTTTAGGGCCCACATTATGGCAAGACATTCTTTTTCCACAGTAGAGTAAGCCTGCTCCCTGGGAAGTAACTTTCTACTCAGGTACACTACAGGGTGATCTTTCCCTTGGTTGGATGTACGACTCAGTACTGCCACAATACCCACGTTTGAGGCGTCAGTCTGGACTACAAAGGGTCTGCTATACTCAGGACTTGTCAATACAGGAACACTGCACAGTGCCTCCTTCAGTCTGGTAAAAGCTTTTTCACAGGCTGATTCCCAGGAAATTTTCTTAGGCATCTTTCCCTTTACTAGGTCAGATAGGGGAGCAGCCATGGCACTGTAATTGGATATACATTTCCTATAGTACCCTGCTGTCCCTTGAAAACTCCTGACCTGCTTCTGTATCTCTGGTCTGGGCTATGCCTTGATCACCTCTATTTTTACTTGGTTGGGATGGAGCTGTCCCTGGCCTACAACATGCCCGAGGTATGCCACTTCAGCCATGTCCACCTGGCACTTCTCAGCTTTGACAGTGAGCCCAGTATCCTGCCCAGCACTTCTCTAAGGTAGGACAGGTATTCCTCCCAGCTGGCACTAAAGATGGCAATGCGATCCAGGTATGCCATGGCATACTTTTCAGCACCATTGAACACCTGGTTCGCCAACCTTTGGAAAGTGGCTGGGGCGTTCTTCATTCTGAAAGGCATAACTTTAAATTCAAATGAGCCTATTAGAGTGATGAAGGCTGAACTCTCCCTAGCTCTGTCAGTTAACTCTACCAGCCAGTACCCCTTTGTCAGGTTAATATTTGTAAGGTAGGTCACCCCTCCCAACTTGTCCTGGCATTCATCCGTCCGGGGCGTTGGGTGGGCATCTGACTTCATGACTGCATTCAGTCCACGATAGTCCACACAGAAATGAGTAGAGCCATCTGGCTTGGGAACAAGGACTACGGGTGAGGCTCAGAGGCTGTGGGATTTCTGGATTACCCCTTAATCCAGCATTTACTCCACCTCCCTCCTAATGTCCTTTTGGACAGCCTCTGACACCCGTTATGGTGTCTGCCGTATGGGCGTCTGTGTCCCTGTCTCCACATCATGTATTGCTACGGGGCTAGTCTGAGCTTGGTGCTAAATAGTGGAGCAAAGTCTGCTAAAACCTCCCTTATTTCCTGGATCTTGTCCGGGGTTAGCTGGGGTGACAATTTAACTGCCTCCACAGAGGACTCCCACTTGCTTTCTTCCAGAAAGTCCAGAAGGGGATCGCCTTCATCCGTCCCCTCCTCAGGGCTACATACTGCAAACACCATGTCAGCCCTACTGGCATATGGCTTCATCATGTTGACATGGTACATTCTTTCTGTATGTCTTCTGTCAGGTAATTCTATGATATAGTTCACATCATTTACCTTTCTAACTACTTTGTACAGTCCTGCCCACTAAGCATGCAGCTTGTCTTTCCAGACCAGAATAAAGACCATGACTTCCTGACCCACCGTGTATGAGCGAGCTCTGGCTCTGTGGTCATACCACCCTTCTTGTTTCTGTTGGGCAGCTGCCAGGTTGCTCTGGGCTGTCCCCATATGCTCCTTCTGCCTTCCCCTAAACCTAAGGACTTAATCCACTATGGGAGTGTCCTGGGTGAAGTGCTTGCCTTCCCAGTCCTCCCAGATCAAGTCTAGTGGCCCACGTACCCAGCGTCCATATAAGAGCTTGAAGGGGGAAAATCCTGTCAACTCTTGGGGCACCTCCCTGTATGCAAACAACAGGCACATAAGGTATTTCTCCCAGTCCCTCCCATGCTGTTCAACAAACGCTTGGAGCATTGACTTTAGAGTACCATTAAATCTTTCCACAAGCCCATTGGCTTGTGGGTGATAAGGTGATGTGTGCCTCTGCACCACCCCACACTTCTCCCACAAACATTTCATTGGTCTGACATGCAGGAACCCCCTCTATCAGTGATAACCTCCTGTGGAAACCCAACACGTGAGAAAATCCCAAGTAAGGCATCTGCCACTTTGTCAGTTCTCAGTGAGGACAGGGTGACTGCCTCTGATACTGGGTGGCATAATCCACCACAGTCAGGATGAACCTCTTCCCGGAGGAGCTGGGGATATTTAAAGGCCCCAGAATATCCATTCCCACCCTTTGGAATGGCTCCTTCACGCTGGGCAATGGAATTAGGGCAGCTTGGGTTTTCTTACCCGCCTTCCCTATTTCTTGGCACCGGTGACAAGACCTGCAATACTCCTTCACCTGCTGGGTGAAGCTGGGCCAGTAGAAATTCTGGGCCAACCGCTGCATAGTGCACACTATTTCAAGATGACCAGACAAGGGAATATCATGCGTAGTCTTGAGTAACTGCTCACGATACCCCAGGGGAACAACAAGCTGCTTGCCTATCACCCTTCCCTCTGTCTTTTCAGCTTGAGTATACATCAGTCCATTTTCCCAATAAATTTTACATTTTCCATCTTTTTCCTGTGCTCCATCAGAGTCTGCCCAAGCTGTCAGCTTCTCTAGACTAGGGTCACTTTTCTGAGCAGCTGCAAACTCCTTACACATTCCCAAGGCATGGGACAGGTCCCCTTCAGTCTCTAAACTAGGGTCCCTAGCACTAGCATCAGGGCACAGAGGATCACTGTCATCCCTAACCCTCTGACAGTGGGTCACTCCTCCTTCTTCGGAGTAACTTTCCGTTGCTGTGTGGTTAACTGCTACTGGGGAATTTTCTACCACCCTTTCATTAATCACCATAGCAGGAGACACAGGCTGGGAAACCAGTCTCCCAGTGGTTTCCACAGTGGTTTCTATGGGTCCAGGGAACCACAATTTCCCCATCCCGCTTGGCTATGGGTAACTGCACACACACCATTCCCTGTTTGAGATCATTGCCAAGGATGATGTCAACAGCTAATGTTTTGGCTATAGCCACATGTTGCACAGTTCCCCCTGTTTCACCCCAGTCTAGGAGAACACTAGTGAGTGGTAATTTTTTCTCCTCACCAGTGAACCCTTGTACAGTTACACATTTATTTTGTATAAGCTGACCAGGCTCTACCAGATCCCCTTTTACTAGCATCAGGGATGCCCCTGTGTCTCTTAACCCTTGTGTCTGTACACCATTCACAGTGACTGGGTGCATGTGTTCCCTCATGTTCACAGGCATGATTCCAGGGACACACAAACAACCTACTTCTTTCCTAGCTCCATTTTGCTTATTGCTTGTCCTTTTGGGACACTGTCTTGGCAATATGCCCAGTTTCTTTGCAAACCCAACATTTGTTTCTTTTCTCAGAAAAATCTTTTCTTTGAAACCTGGGGCTAACTTTTTTTGGTGGAGGCAGTGAGGGTTTTAGCTGCCCGAAAGGTGCACTTTTCCCATTCTGTGCTGCCACACCCACCCATTCACTCTCAGAGCAGGTCTGTTCTTGGCATAGTGGTCTGAGGGTTCAGCAGCCTCTTGCACTGTTTTGGGATCTCGGTCCTCCAGCCAGGTTTTCAGCTCTGTTGGGCATGCCCAAAAAAACTGTTCTAGCCTTATAGCATTTTCAATTTTATCTACAGAGTTTGCTTCAATTTCCTCCCACCAATGTTTTAAACATTGACATTGTTTCATGGCTAGCTCCTCGTAGGTCATGTCGGGGCTTCTCCTGAGCTTATGGAATTTAGTTATGTATGCTCCTGCAGTTAAATCAAACTTTTTTTAAAGTGCAGCTTTAAGTTTACTATAATCATTACTGTCCACATTGTCCATTTGACCCAATGCATCCCAAGTTTTCCTGGTATGTAGCAAGGATAGTGGAAGCTCCAGGACCTTCTAGGAATATTTGCCTGAATACAAACTTTTTCAAAGGAATTTAAAAAGGCATCCATATCCTTCCCCTCTTCTAATTCAGCTATCAATTTGTAATTTAATTTGTAACCCAGTCCTGTAGTTTCAGTCAAACCCAAGCCACTTACCTGCTCTGGTGCTGGTGGTTGGAGTCATAGCTTCTCCAGTTCATGTCACCTCTGGCACTCATGCTTCTCTCAGTCTGCTTCCCGCTGTTCAGGCTCCACTTCTTGTCGTTCTCGCTCTGCCTCTCGCTATTCTCATTCATCCTTCCTCTGGAACTCCAGCTCCATTCTTCACAACTCAATCTGCAGTTTGATTGCTTCTGGGTCCAGAATGCTAGTGACCCTCCCCTGCTGCTGTGGCCCTTGGCTTGCACTGGCCCTGCTGTCATCCTCACTGGAACTGGATACTGCACTGGCTGCTGGCCCCTCCATGCCCAAGGTTTGGACCATTTCAGTCACAGTCTGTGACTCGATGCTCTGGGCATCTGCTGCCATCAGGGCATCCATGAGGTTCTTCTTGGTGGCTCTACTCTTGTGCAGGACTCCTCTATCCTTACACAGCTGCTTCAGGTAGTCTGCAGTGTGCTCATTGTAGTTGGAAGCCATCTTCTTCCCTAACTACAGCTACTCTAACTTGCACTTTGAAAAAAAAAATAAAACAGGTCAGAACTTTGAATGTAAGCAAAATTATATAGTTCTGTTTTCTCTTTTAAAAATAAGCCACTGCCTTATTTTGCAAGTGAGCTGTACAGTATTAAGCTGACACACTGAACAGTTAAAGTTTGTGTTACGAAATTTTTCGTACTACTGCCAACCAAATCTGTCACAAATGCACTCCGCAGGTCAGGCCCTCTGCTCCCACAGTGCCAACCTCAGAGCGCAATAGTGTGAACAGGTAACAGACAGCGTAACCCTCCTGTCTGCTTTTGGGTCTGAATCACCTTTAGTCTCAAGTTCTGGGGGGATTCAAACTGTGAACCTTATGCTAGCATACCCAAATGTACAGGCTCAGTTAATATTCTCTTTGGGGTATGCAACATATCTTTTGCCCAAGGGCACCTAACCAGGTATCCAAAATGAACCCTTAAACTCTATAACAGACCGTAGGTATATTCTTACCTTTTTACTCAAGCTCAGTAACACCATCAAGCCATTGAAAAATTGTCAGACTTAACCATCTATACGTCATATGCAAAAAAAGAACTGGCAGACACCCAGGCAGTCTTTCAAAGAAAAGATACTTTACTAAAAGATGATAAAAATATGAAAAATGTAAACACAGAACAATATATCAAAGTGCTAATAATCACATAAAAGAACAAGGGAAAAGCACAAAACAAAACAACTCCTACCACAATACATTTAGACCTTTGCTATCTAAGGTATTACCTCTAGAAGTGCTTCAGTTAGATCAAAGAACTCGGAGTCCCAAAATAATAAGACATATTCCCCAGTTACAAGGATACATTTCAACCCCATCTCCCAACCCCCTTGGTGAGCCATTTAGCTACTCCTTTTTGGAATTAAAAATTCCAAACATGATTTTCTAGCAGGAGGTATGTTGAATAGTGTCACATCAGAAGGAAAAGCACTTCCTAAATATGACTCTTTAATTAAACATTTTCTCTTTGATCTTGTTTGGTTCCTGTTCCCAAGGCAGATCAAAATGGTTTTACAACTTTTAACACCATGTTGGTATCAATGGCCTGTTACTCTTAAAACATCATAAAAGTTTATTAGGCTCATCCTCTGGCAGACTCATAAAGTTACATTTGGTTTTCAACTTTAAAGCAGCAACAGGCCATAAAAGATAATAAAATGTTCTCTGGAAGGAAGGTAATTAATTAACTGATTCCTGGTCAGTTTACATATCCTGTAGCTTCACTGAATCCTGGTGGGGGAGAGGGGGAGGGAGGCACCCATGGAAGCACAGGCTGTCATATGTGAGACAATCACATACCATATTTTTATTTTACAAATAACATACAGTAATCATAATCAGCTGATCAAGCATCACAGCAGTGACTGTAGCCACCACACCAAACAAGCAACTGGGAACTGCCTTGCCTAACAAAGCCTTACTGTATAACGTATCTAGGTGACTCTGCCTCACTATTAACCAAGTTGCTATTCACTAGAATTCGCTATTCACTGATAGTCACTATTGTTTTATGGCCACTGCTCCCACAGGCACTCACATTGAGTGACTCAAACTGACTCACTTGGTTTGAGTCACCCATATAAAGGTATATCTCAGTCAACTGGTGGAGGAACCAACTAGAGGGGCAGGTGTACTGGATCTAGTCCTCACAAACTGGGACAGTATTGATAGGGTGGACGTGACAGATCCCCTGGCAATCAGTGATCATAAAGCAGTGGTTTTCAAGATAAAAAACAAACTGGAGAACAGCCATACAAAGAACAATGGTCCTGGATTTCTAGGGAGCTGACTTCAGAAGGATGAGGCAGATCCTAAGGGAAGCTCTAGCTAGGGTGGGGGAACACAGTGGGGTGGAAGAAAAATGGAGAGGGATGAGGGAGGCTATTGAAATGGCTACTAGGCTGGGAGTCAGGCAAGTTAGGAAAAGTAGAAGGAGAAGGAGGCCTATGTGGTTTAAGAGGGAAGTAGCTGAAAAGGTGAGGGCCAAGAAAAGGGCATTCTTGAAATTCAAAAAAACATACAGGGAGGAGGACAGGGATTATTACCAGGCTTTACAGAAGGAGGAGGGGAAAGCAGTGAGAAAGTCAAAAGCTCCGCCAGAATTAAATATTGCAAGTACAGTCAAGGATGGGGACAAGGCATTCTATTGATACATAGGAGAGCAGAGGAAAACTACAGCTGGTATAATAAGACTGAGTTGGGGGAATGTGCAGAGGAGGATGATCAGAAGGCTAATATGCTAAATAAATACTTCAGCTCAGTTTTTGCCTAGGTGAAGGAGGATATGGGACCGAAACTGGAGGACAGGTGGTTGGGGGAGAGGGGGTGGACACCACCTGATTCACGGAAGATAGGGTCATGAAGGAGCTACTGAGGTTTAGGGTGGACAAGGCAATGGGACCAGATGCAGTGCACCCTAGAGTGCTGAAGGAACTCAAGAATGAATTGGTGGCACTTCTGACAGAGTTGTTTACTCCATCACTGGAAACAGAGGAGATCCCAGAGGATTGGAAAAGAGCAAATGTAGTTCCACTACACAAGGGGGGCAGAGAAGTGATGGGTAACTACAGGCCTGTCAGCCTCATGTTGGTGTTTGGGAAGATAATGGAGTCACTCTTGAAGCAATGTATAATACACTACCTTGAGGGGGAGAGAGTTGGTTGACCACAGGTAGCATGGATTTACCAGAGGGAGATCCTACCAAAGAAACTTAATAGAGTTTTTTAACTGGGTGATGGGGGTGGTGGACTACAGAGGAACAGTGGACATGGCCTATCTGGACTTCAAGAAGACTTTTGACTCTGTTCCTTATAAAAGGCTATTGAACAAACCAGGCAGTCTTGGGGTGGGACCAGACATAGTTAAGTGGTTTGAAAACTGGCTCTCCAGCAGGACCCAGAAAGTGATGGTTAATGGGGTACTTTCTAACTAGGAGAGGGTGACAAGTGGGGTACCACAGGGGTCAATCTTGGGCTCAGTCTTATTCAATGTCTTCACTGGAGACATTGCAGTAGGGCTGGAGAAGAAGATGTGCTTGTTCATGGATGATACGAAGATTTGTAATAGGGTGGATACACTGGAGGGTGTTGACATGATGAGGGAGGACCTTAAAAAGCTGGTGCAGTGGTCCAAGGAGTGTAGACTGGAGTACAATGAGGGGAAGTGTAAAATTATGCACTTAGGGCATAGGAACTCTAGGGCAAAATATGTGCTGGGGGGAAGAAATAGCAGTCATTGAGCAGGAGAGGGACCTCAGTATCATCATCTCGGCTGACCTTAAGGTGACACGTCAGTGCCAAAAGGCAGTACTGAAGGCTAACAGAATGTTGGGATATATAGGGCAGGGTATTACCAGCAGAAGAAGGGAGGTCATTATGCCCCTGCACAAGACATTGGTCAGGCCCTACCTTGAGTGCTGCATCCAGTTCTGGAGACTGCATCTGAAAAAGGAAATTGAGAAGGTGGAGGCTGTCCAAAGGAGGGTCACCAGAATGATTCATGAGCTGCAAGGAAGGGCATATGAGGACACACTGAGGGATCTAAACATGTACTCACCGGAGGAAAGGAGGGAGAGGGGGGAATGACTGAGACCTTCAGATATCTTAAAAGGTTTAACAGGGTACAGGAGGGAAGCTTATTTCAGAGGAAAATGGGCCTATTAACTGGGGGTCATGGCATGAACCTGGAGGGAGGAAATTGTAGGGGAAATATAAGAAATACTTTTTTACGGAGAGAGTGGTGGATGCCTGGAATGGGCTGCTGGATGAGGTAGTACGGTCTGAAACTGTCTCTGGTTTCAAGCATGCATGGGACAGACACAAGGGAATCCTGAGGGTGCAGAGTGGGTGGGGTGGACTTAACTGAGAGGTCAAAGGGAAACAAAGCAGCAACCAGAGGAGGGCAAGGAGATATTCAATTGTTAGGAGTATCATCAGGCAGACTAGATGGGCCATATTGGTTCTTATCTGCTGGCAATTGTACAGTATGTATGTATATAATTTTGCAGCTTTAGAAAAATGAATATACATATAAGATTACCAAAGGCAAGAGCTGAATGTGGCAGAGATGCATAGTGTGGTTCTTGTCTTCAACAAAAAAAACACAGAATAAAAGAAAAGGAAAACCAAATGATGTGATAGTGGAATAATTTCAATAGGTGTGGGTACCATCATTCATCCTCCTCTCCATCTTTTATTACTAAGGAAATATGCCCCAAACCAGGATTTTTATTGTGAATTAGAAAATGGGTAAAGTGTGCTCACGTTCCTCATTGGCTGAAAGAGGCAACCTGCCAGTCCAGTATGAGACAACAGAGACTGGTAAAAAACTATTCCCAGTCTCAGTTGCCTCATGTAGTTCTAAATAGTAGTGGGCTAGCAGAATGTTAAAAAGGCAAGCGCCACCATATTTATTGTAAATTTAGCGACTGACACTCCCAAAGTGAGTCTCAGCCTCTAATTCAAATGTTCCTAATCTACTGGATACCGAAATCTTTAAAAATACAGCCCTCAAAACAAATTAACAATATTTTTAAAAAGTAAACAGCAAGCATATTTACGGCTGGTAATATGCTGCATTCTCGCGCTCCTTATGTAGGTCATTCCCTGTTGCCCAAGCCTTCAGTTTCACTGCAGCCAGAACCTGGCATTGCGAATCTATCTCCGTGTGCAGTATATAAATAAAACAAGTCCTATAATAAAGCAGCTGTCTCTCGTACCTGCAACCTGCTGATCTATCCGTAGTAAACATTTAGCAGAGAATCCCTCATTTCCCACACCGCAGATGTAGTGCCATCTCTCTGTATCTGTAACTCCGTGTCTCACACGCGCAACTGATTTAAAATGATGTAGCAAGCTGAGAGAGCAGTCCCCTTACGGCTGTTGTGACAATAACTGTCTGCAAATAACTGTCCCCGGATCGGGGGTCCACAATGAGATGACAGTTTGCGGTTGAATCTGAAAGTTGTGGTGTGTGTGTGGGGGGGGATAGCCACTGAAAAAAGCCGAAATTTACATGTACTTTTCCCGCTGCGCGCTCTCTCTCTCTCCATCGACTTGATTGTTCCTTAAATTCTTTGCTCTGTTTTCGCCTCTCTGGCCACACCATACCAGCAAGGTAAAACTTAAAAAAAACAAACTCTGTCCCTACTGCCAGTGTTTCACTAGGTTCCCTCTATCATCCTACTGTCCCCAACTCTGCTCAGGTACCCCACAGCTCCTGCTCACAGCTTAAAAGATAAACCATAGTGCCACTGTCTGTGGGGAGGGGGGGTTGAGACACACGACACAGACTAAGGAACGAAAGTGCCTCAATAAGAACCAGCAACAGCTCCTCATCTCCATTACGTTCCCATATAGTGCAATCAGACTAAGTATTGCAGAGATCACTGTCTTCCTAACAAACTGGACATAAAAATCGGACACCCCTCATATCGGTCCCAGCACTGGTACACCTCAGCCAATCAAAGTTGCCAGCGTTTTTGTCCCCATCACAACGATACCACAGCTGATTGAATTTTAAATTTCTGACAGCTGTCAAAAGCCGGCATTTCTCTTCTCTGTGTGCCCTTAAATTAAAAAAAAAAAACGACAATGTCAGATAATGTGCCAGTGTTCTTTCAAATAATAAATGAGGACACTCTTCAAGAACTGTTCTGTTCATCAGAATCGCTATCAGCTGCAAAAAAAAATGAGCAGAAAAATGGACACAATCCCTCGAGACAAGCTGTCATATATTGGTGACTGAACAGGAGCTGACTGAAATAGAAAGTGATAGGGATGAGTGTAATACTAAAAAAAAACACTATTTGGGCTGTGGGAGTGTTCAGTGACTGGGCATCCAGGCAGGGTCTGGCAGTTAACTTTCAAACTGAAACTGCCGAAAAGCTCTGCAACTTACTAATACAGTTCTATGCTGAGGTGCGTACCAGTGCTGGGACTGAGTACTCTGTTTCTGGCTACTGTGCCATCCGTGCTGGGCTAAATCATCATCTTAACAGCACCACAGCTGCATGTACCCTCAACATAATAAGTGACCCAATTTTCCGTCCTGCCAACAATGTTTTTATCAGTATTCTCAAAAAAATATCTCAAAGCAAATAAAGACACAGCTACCCACCACCCTGCAATAAATGCAGCAGATCTAAAAAAAATCTGTGACTCTGATGCTATGTCACCCAATACTGCGTCAGGCTTAGTGAAAAGACTCTGGTTTGAAATACAAATCCACATGGCCCGGTGAGGCAGGGAGGGGTTACGTGAGCTGACACCCAAGTCATTTGAAGTGAAGTTTGATGAAAACGGTTGCAGATATCTAAGCCTAGCACACAACCAGCATTCCAAAACCACAACCAACCCAGGGAGTCGAACAAAGAAAACACCAGAGGCAGTATTTTTGAGGAGCCTGACAATGAAAACTGCCCAGTCAAACTGTACCTCAAGTATATTTCAAAAATACCAGCAGACGCCAAAGCCCTGTACATGCATCCTAGAAAACTCCCCCAAGCATTCCTAGATACTCAGCAAACATGGTACTCAAATGAGCCTATGGGAAAAAATTATTTAGGCTCACTAATGCCACGAATAAGTAAAGAAACAAACCTTTCAGCAAGATATACCAACCACAGTATATGTGCCACCTCAGTACAGATCTTGTCAGACGCAGGTCTACAAGCCAGGGAGATAATGTCAGTAACAGGGCACAAATGTGAGCAGAGCCTGCAAAGTTACTGGAAACCATCTACAAATGATAAAAAGAAATGGAGCAATGTCCTGGGTGCACAGGAAACAACATTCAAGACAAAAGAGCCAGAAGAACAAGAAGAAGAGCCATGCTGCAGCTCAGCCATGCCCCCTACTGGAACCTCATCAACACCATTCAATCTCCTGAATTGTTCCTTCACAGCACCAGTGAATTTTATCAACTACAGCAATTAAAAGGCACACATTTTATTGTTTTCTCCATCCCAAAGCCAAAGTGCAACGTGCGGGTTAAAAAAGTGTTTCTTTATTTTCCCCATCCCAGTCCCAAAAAGGGACTACTTTTTCTCCTAACAGTTAAAAGTTCATATTTCTGAATGAATAAAAAAAAATTTTAACTGAAAAACTATTTTGTGTGTCTGTCTCATTAATGTTACCCATTTCCCCATTTTCTACGCCCTTGGGGTGGTCCAGTATAACACAATACCGCCCACCCTGTCTGGTATTATTGCTTACTTATTTACCTGTCTCTATAGCTTGTTCCACACTTGAAGTCACAGTCATTCTCTGTGACATCACAGACAGCTACCAAGGGAATGACTGTGATGTCACCTAAAGAGTGCTGTCGCCCAGGTGGGGAAAAAGCAAGAGAAGTAGATGAGCATAGATCCTGTTTTCTGTAAATTAAAAATGATGCAAAGAGAAACACTGAACTAATGTCCAATACTAGCAGAATAATGTCAAGTAATAATGTTTTTCATAGTGTTAAGAGACTGGCATTCTTAAATTAGACAATGGGGAGTTATTTTGTAACTTGTAAGATGGCTAGTTCGAATGTTAGCCTGGTCACTGGGGTTATCTTATAATCTTATGCAAAGTGCCATGGGATTTTTACTTCTACTAGGGCAACTCATAGAAATGGACAAAAGGCAAATAAACTTGTCCATGTGGTACATCTTCAAGGGGACACCACCAATTGTCTTGAAGATAGGGTGTGCTTAGAGCCTAACAAGTCACTGCTTAGTGTCAGAGGTCATGGAAACAGACTGTTTGATATCCTATAAAAAGAGACCTGGTGTGACTGAAAAAAATGATGGTTATTATCAACATCATGCTGTAGCTCTGATTCCAGTTCAGGGACCATAGATCCCAAGGTGAAAATGATGTTGTTCTGATACATACTGTAGGGATGCAGAAGAAAACACAGATTGACTAATATTAGAGTATCAGATTCTAATAGCAGCTCTGAATATCAGATTTTATTGGATCAGGTAGAATCAAACACTTCGATAACAGCAAAAAGATCTTACTAATAGTAAAAATACAAGTATCTTTCAGTGCTTCTTCAAAAGTGCCAATCTGGTACCGTGTGGCAGCTAACAGAAAATTTGAGTGTATTGACAATTTGCTCTGAGAAAAGAGTACTAGAGTCTGAGGGCTACCAAGCAAAGAAATTAAAGGGTCAACTCCTATTGTATATGTACTTGAATGTAGTAACATGTTAAATGTCCACCAACGTGCGCATATATTTGTTGTTGAAACAATATTTAAATTATTATGTCATATTGTTACTTTTTTATTTTCCAATTTTGAAGCTCTTGAGTAAGATGACACCCAGACATTGGGCACTGCAGGGCCCGCCACAATAGGAAGATACCAGCCATGGTTCTTTTCTATAGTCTCCATGGAATATACTGTAGGTTACAGGGAGTAGAGTTGGGGCACCTTAAACACTTTAACGAGAACTGCATTGTCCATACCAGATCTTCCAAGTCAAGCAGTATGTTGGGATATTGAACACTTCCTTTCACACTGCAGTATACTTTGTCTTGCTGTTTCTCATAAGAAGGCAGTACAGCATGTTACTGATGATACTGAGGCAGATGATAGACTTGAAGCTCAGATACTGTTCCATTTCCACAGTACCCCACTCTCAGTCATGGGTTCCACATCAGACAAATGCAACCACTAAGAATCACCATCACACCTGCAATACCTTTTACTTTTTCTCAAGCTGGATTCATTAGGGAGTCCTCAGTAATGAATCCCCAGCTCCATTTGTTTGTTTGTTTATTCGTTTAACGGATAGGCACACTGGAAAACTAGTTCCTTTTACAGGTGTGACCCACATAGAAAATATATATACAAAAATGTACAATAATAAAATATCAGACTAAAGAGTCTTCCTTACAAAAACTAAACATCATATAAAACAATTACAATTACATTGTAATTCAAAGAACTTTCTTAATTAATTTACAAATAATTTACCAGAATGCATTTGTCGTATGCCACAAGGTATTTCATTCCATCGAGCAGTATAAGCAAAGGCCCTCTATCCACATTTCTTGAGCTATATTTTATTCTCTTTCTTTCTAACTTGCTTATGACCTTATTGAACAGCTCCCTGGAAACAGACATGGTTCCAGAAGACTGGAGGAGAACAGATGTGATCCCCATCAATAAGAGCAGCAGGAGGGAGGAAGCTAGCAAGTATATGGCATTCAGTCTCACATCAATGGTGGGGAAATTAATGGAAACCCTGTTAAAGGAAAGGGTAGTGTAGTGTAGTGTAGTGTAGTATTGTATAGTATAGTGGGCTATAAGACCAAATGCAGCAATGATTCATGGAGGGGGTCATGTCAGACAAACCTGATGGATTTCTTTGACTGGTGACCAGGGAAATAGAGCAGGGGAGGGCAGCGGATATGGCCTATCTAGACTTTAGCAAGGCCTTTGACACTGTCACACAGGAGGCTGATAAAGAAATTGAGCAGCCTTGGGGAGGTACCCAAAGTGGGAAACTGAGTAAGGAATTCTTAAAGGATAGGCAACATAGGGTGGTGATTAACGGCACTATCTCCCTAATGAGGGGACAGTGACCAGCAGGGTGCCATATTGATCAGTACTGTGAATCTTCATCTTTAATGTCTTCATAAGTGACATTGTGGAAGAAATGGATGGGAAGGTTTTCATTTTTGTTTGTTTTATTGCAAATGACACCAAAATCTGTAATAGGGAGGATGCTCAGGAGGGGTTGGAGAGAATGCATAAGGACCTTGGGAAAGTCCAGGTGTTGTCAAGAGCATGGAAGTCAGGGTTCAATGCCAAAAAGTGCAAAATCATGCACCTAGGGCATTGGAACCCAGGCGCTGAGTATTAGATGTGAGAGTGGTACTGAGAGTCACTCAGCAAGAAAGGGACCTTCGGGTTATCATATCTGGTGACTTCAAAATGACAGGGCAGTGTGATAAAGCAGTGGGTAGGGCTAGTGGGATGTTGCTATGCATAGGGAGTGGTATCACCAGTGGTAGTAGGGAGAAAGTATTGCCACTGTATTACTCGCTTCTGAGATCTCACCTTGAGTATCGTGTCCAGATCTGGAAACCACACCTCAGAAAGAACATAGACAAGGTGGAGGCAGTCTAGAAAATGGTAACTAAGGTGCAGGGGTTGCATCAAGAACCCTACAAAAACAGACTGAGGGATCTGAACATGTGCACCCTAGAAGAGAGGAAAGCAAGAGGGGACAAGAAAGAAAACTTCAAGTACCTCATGTGAGGAACAGGGTGGGGGACATGCAGTGAAGCTGGTTGGTGTTTAAGTGGAATGTGAGTAAGTGCTACATCATTGAAAGAGTGGTCGATGCCTTGACCAGACTGCCAGCGGAAGTAATAGAGGTGAAAACAATTGGAGGCTTCAAGCATGCATGGGATAGACATAAGGGAATATTAATAAATAGGCAGGGAGGATGGAGAGTCGCTGGAGATTAGTTAGGGTCTGTGGAGGCAGACTGGTCAGGGACCATCTATGCAGACTGAGAGGGCCAAGCAGTTCTTTTCTGCCAACTAATTCTCTGTTTCTCTTTTAATTTAGGGGGATTCATTTGGGGGATCCTCAGCAATTAATTCACAACTCTGTCCTCTTTTATTATTTCTTATTCTCAGCATGGTAGAGAGCTGGTTGCATTTTGTTCCTCCTAAGCATGCTTTTACAGTTTTCACCATCTTAGAACCACTCTCATTCTGATGAGGCTGTGTTGCACAGACACCAAAAAGGCCTGCCAGACAGACAGACAGAAAGCCTGCCTCCTGCTCCTCTCCTCTCCTCTGGCAGGTCTCACAGTTCTCTCACTCAGAATAGCTTCACCCACTTTTATTACCAAGTAGAAAAGGGGGCCTGTTCAGGCAGCTAGAAATGTTTGACCAAAATGTTAATTCCTTAGTAGCCACTAGGGGGCTACATAGACTTGATTTGCTCAGGATTTAAAAATAAGTTTGTGTTGCTTTGGGATTAGAACATGAAGAAATTATTTTGGTTTATAATTAACTAAACAGCTGTCTATAAATGTTGACTAATTGGAAAAAGCTATGTTAAAAGATTAGTTAGAGTTGCATTACAAAGCATCAAAACTAGGGAAATACAACATTAGGGTAAAAGTCCAAAGTTCATTCTTGAATCTGTGGTGTGGCATTCTTCTGGGTTTAAATGATCTTGAGATTCTGTGTTGGTGTTACCCCAGCATCTGCACTACTCTGTCCAGGCAGAGAAACAGCAGTCACACACCAGTGCTTGGAAACGTGGTGCAGAAGTTAGGGCAACAACATTCTCCATCCTGTGACCATTCAAACCCCAAAGAATGTCATGCCACAGAGTCAGCAAGTCTCAGTGGATACTTTACCCTAACAGTGCACATCACTACTTGTGACACTTTGTTCTTGAACTCTAAATGATGCTTTAATGTAGTTTCTGCAATAAATGTCCTTATTTTTGGAAAAAAGTTAGTTAATAACTGCTGTTCACAACTTTGTAATGACAATGTTGGCCTTAAGTCAGCATTTTCAGTACTTTTAATGACTGGCTTTTAGCCAATAGCATGCTTTGAAATGGCCCCACAGGCCAGCTGAGATGCAACATCTTGTGTTCAGTGGGGTGTTGCTTCTGTCTATTTCTGTAGATAAGTGGACAGGAGCACTGAGAGATTAAATGACTTGCTCATAGTCACACAGTGAGCATTTTGACTCTAATAGGGTTTAAACCTGCAGTTTTGGGTTCCCACACCCATAGTATTGCCACTACAGCACACTGGCTCTTACTCTTCTCTGGACCAAATTAAAAATATAATGCGTGCCATGCCACCAACCTCTGGCACCCCATCACCCCCACGCACCCCAGAAAATGGATATACCACTAGTAGGTCCCTCAGAAGGCAGTTTGTACAGCCCTCCCTGTAACTCAGCTGGCAGACAGCTGTAGACTAAATCCACAGTAGTTTCATTAATTAGACACATGCCAGCAGAAGTTGAGGGTGGTCTGAGCTGGTCATCACACTGAGGGAGGATGGTTGTGAGTACCTGAGGCTGGTGTGGCAGGGGGTGTAATTTATTTCACTGGGTTGGGCAGCGGGAGGGAGGGAGAGAGAAGCAACAGCAGTGACACTACCAGTGGCAGAGATGAGTTCCAGACTGACAGTAATTTCAAGTACAAACTTATCAGCTAAGCACTTTGGGAAGAGGGAAAAAGATGCAAAAACAGTGGCATCACTACTGGCATTGGAGATGGGTTCCCAACTGCTTGTAATTTTAAATACCAAATTGACAGCCAAGTGTCATGGGTGAAGTAGGAGGGAGTGATGAAGAAGTGGTGGTGACACTACATGGCAGAGTTGGGATCCCAACCACCGGTCATCCAACTAACAGAAATGGTGGCATCAGTGTGTTTCTCCATATCCCTATCCCTCATAAGGCTAATTCATGCACCACTAATCTTCTACGCACGTCAGATCAGTGGCTCATAATAGCTTTATCAGAGCCATTTGGGGTATTTTTTATATTTTTTGTCACTAACTAAAACAAACACTGAACCAAACTGAACTAAAATTGGCAGATGAAGAGATCCTGTGCCAGATTACATACTTTCAACATTTTAATGAAATTCTATTAAGGGATGGACAGAATATGTTTACTGTACACAGCTAAAAATTGTGATTTAAGATTAAACTGCCTACCCATCCCTAACTATAGTAGAGCTACCATGCCACTAAAATGAATACTACCCCAGTTCAGGAGAGCTTTTCATTCTACTTACCCCCCATTCAGTGAGAGGTGTTATATATATGAAATGGTGCATATTATGAACATATGTTGGCTCCAGAAGAAAAAGGCATTGTGGTTTATCATGTCTGCACCAGTTTGTAGATCCCTCAGTGTCATATCACCTTTCCCTTTTCTATCCTCCAGGGAGTACATTTTGAGATCTTTGTTTGATCAATGTTTGTTTATGTTTCTGTATCACTCTTTGTTGTCCATGGGGATAATTACATACAGGTAACATGCTTCACTACAGGAGTAGTGGCACAGCCCAAAGCTGTGATATCAGCATAGAATCCTGAGGCTATCGGGATTCTGGTTACGTCAACTACTCAGTTTCAGCTGTACCATTGATGGGGTAGCAGCATAGATAGCGCTCTTAGAAGATTTTGTATTTTCTACTTGCTATTTGGTATTTTTTATTCAGGGATTGTGTGTCTCCAAGGCAGGTTGAGGCTTCCTGGTATCATGGAGCACTCCTAAATTTAGAAATGTGCCTGTTAAGAAAAGGCTTTCAAACTGACTAACTTGCTATCTAACACCCATTATCAGAGCCTACAACATCTGAATGGGGGCCACCTGTCTCAGGGTGTCTCATTTAAGATTGTCTGCTCTAATTTTCCTTACCCTGGTGCCTCAGGTAAGTGACTGATTTTAATTTTTCCCAGTAGTACTCCAACCCCCCCCATCCAGGATTCCTAACATAGGTTTTTCCTCCTTCTTTTAGGGTTGCTCTAGTGTGTCCTCATTAAGAGGGATCTTGTCAGGGTGCTTTGTATGTTTAACTTATACCTTTTCCTCATCAGGGTTAAGGGAATGTGAGTGGTGGCTGGTTAAATTTCATGTAGCCAACATGTGGTTTGCCATTCAGATCTTTTTTACATGCAATTTAAATTTGTTTTCTGTGTCAGACTATTGCATTCTGTGTCAGATTGTGTGGCTATTTTTACTGTTGTTTTTTTTTCCTTCCCCTATTGTATTGTTGGTGGCATTGTGGTATGTTCCTTTTCTCACTATCTAGTTCCTTGGTCACAGAGCTGCAATTGGGGCAATTGTGTTCCTTCGCTTCCTCCCTTGGCAGTTCCCACCACATAAGTTATCAGTTGCCAGTCACGGATATCAATTACTGTTAGAGCAGCCTCTCTAAGAGGTATGGCAATTGCCAGCAGCAGATGTCCAGTGCCACCATTGTGCACTGTTGTAGGACCATAGAGCAGCTTCACTGAGATACAGTGTTCATGCAGTCACCAGTCTGTGGTTAATGTAACAGTGCTAGCATCTGGATGTGCACTATAAAGATAGCTACAACTCTCCTTGCAACTTGAATGGTGCCTTTATATATTGATGGCAGCCTCAGGTTTCCAATGCTGATGGCAGCACAGCAGTGCTAGTTCTAATGCTGCAGCACTGTCCTGCGGCTTGCTTGTTGGTTTGGTGGTTGCAGCTATAAAGAGAAGACAGAATAGTCTTGAGGTGGGCTGGGCTATGGTGGTGGTCCTAGTCCATTGTTCTGGTAAGCCAAGGCTATTTTTAAACCCTTGGCAATAGTTACATTTCTAATGTTCATGTGCTTGATGGTTTACACAGAACCTATTTTTGAACCTCTTGTTAAGTAGTTAAGTTTGTAATGTTCATATGCTTTAGTATCTGAACTTGGCCCATATCAGTAAAAAAGGAGGGTTAGTGGGTCACTTATTCATAACTTTTGAAGGGCTGTTTATCAATGTAACCATGGCTTATTGCAGACCAGTTGACTGTGTATTTTTATTTAGAGATTTAAGTCCTGCAGCAAGCATATAAGATTCCCAACCATGGAATCTTGTGTAGAGCACCCCCTCCCCAGTGTCAAGGGGTATTCTGAGGGTAATGTTAGTGGGGAGGGGGGAACCACAGCAGACACCACTCCAGAAATGGTTTGTGTTTACCGGGTCTTACAGTCACACCGGGGAGCAAGGCTCTTCAGGTGCTCAGATGAAAGGCAATCAAAGTTAGGTACAGTAGCATTTGATGAGATATGTGGAGACCACAACTTTATAGAACAAATTGTGGAGATCCCATTTAGTAACAAAATTAATGAACACCCCACGGAGCAGGAAATAAGTGGGTTGAGGTAGGCAGCACATACCTTGGACTGCTATGATCCCATATTTTGCACTGCAAACAGTTCACATCAGCAGACAGTTCACATAAGCAAACAGTTCACAAATTCCCACAGGGTATGAATCAGACACCCCCAAATTCTAGCAGCTTTAATCCCTAGATTCACTTCAGGCAGTGGGGAGGTGGGACCACAGCAGACACCATTCCAGAAACGGCTTGCATTTACCAGGCTTTTAGTCACACTTGGATGCAATACTCTTCAGGTGCTGGGCTGAAAGGCAGTCAAAGTTAGGCAGAATAGCATTTGATGAAATAACTGGAGATCACAGCTTTATAGAACAAGCCATGGTGATTACATTTAAAAACAAAATTAATAAACACTCCACAGAGCAGAAAATAATTGGGTTGAGGAAGGCTGCACATATCTTGGACCGCTATGATCCCATTTTTCGCACTGCAAACAGTTCATATGAGCAGACATTTCACATAAGCAAACAGTTCACAAATTCCCATGGGGCATGAATCAGATATACCCAAATTCAGGCAGCTTTAATCCCCAGATTCACGTTGGGCTAATATGGCCCCATTTCTCCTTTTCTCCCTTTACTCACTTGCATCTCTTCCCACGGAACTGGCTGGCCTTTCACCTTGGGGCCACCACTTCCATCCTAAGTCCCATCTCGACTGGCTCACTGCGACATCTCCACATAGAACAGGTGTGACTCTCAAATCAGGTCTGCTAGCTCCCTTCCAACTCCCATGTTGGCTTTGTGTATTTTCCCTTGAGTGCCTGTCCCCAAACTGTGGCAAGCAGCGCTTCATCCCTCTCTGTGGGGTTTCAGCGCTGGAAGCTTCTGGTGAAACCCTTCTCAATGCCTCTCTACTTGGCTCAGCCTCACGCCTCTCATTCAAGCTGCAGTACCAATGGTGCATCTTGCTCCAATCCCACCTGGGTGGCATAGCTGGGGAGGTCCCACACATGATTCAAAACTATGGCCACTGCCAAGTCCTCCCACTGGCTCTCTCTTTCTCTCAGCATGGAACCTTTGGATCACTGGATCATGCAATCATCCCCATTCCAGTCCTCTCCCTCTCTTGAACTCTCTCAGTCTCAAACCCCTCTCACCTATATGCCCAGGCTTACATCCTTCCCACCCATGGCAACCTCCTGCCAGCAGCAGGTCCCTGAAGAGTGGCCCAGGATTAACCCTTTCCTTTTACTAGGTATTAAAGACAAGAGAAGGCTTATTGCCCATCGAGGTTGTCTCCTACTCTCAGTGGGTGAATTAGTGTTAGCCAAACTTGGCTGTTATGTAATTGTCCAATTTGTTTTTAAAACCCCAAAAAGTGAATTGGTAAACTAATTCCTTTGGGAGTTGGTTCCATAGATGAGCTGTCCTTATAGTAAAATAGTTTTGTCTTTTATTAGTGTTAGCCCTTGGTATGATAAGATGTCTTTTATGTGATCAAAGGTTTTGGTAATTTGGTACAGAAATTTAGTCTGCATTGTGTCATTTGTTTAGGATCATTTAAAATTTTAAAAAGTAGTAAGTCTCCCCTCATTCTTCTATACTTGAGTTCAAATAATCCTGTTTTTGTTAATCTAGTTTGGAAAGATGCAGTTGAAGTTGATCAAGGAATGTAAACAAACATGTGTTTGTGTGCTAACACCAATATGGCTGGCAGTTTATTTTTCAATTTTCAAACAAGAAAAGGAATTAGAATCATATAACCAGCTGCATCAGCAATCTTTACAGAATGTAAGCAATCATAAAATATGTTCTTCAAACTAGAGACAGTTTGAGACCAAAGGAAGTTGACAATGTCCCTTTAAGTGTCCATTTCAATGTAACTAATCACTAATTACATGCAGCAGGGTAATGACACTGGCCTTCTCTGACTAGGAAAGTGCAGCCGTAGACAGGTGCACAGCCTGGTTAACACAGTCCAACCTTGGTGGTAATCATGTGAAGGGTGTGGCTAGGCAACAGACCTGGCATCTATAACCACTGCAAGATGAATCTTACCAGAGAACCTATTGTCTTCCCAAGCTGGATGGAGATTGTATGGCATCCAGGACAAGAAAGGGCAGTACCTACAGCTAAGCAACAGTAACAAAAGGATCTTCACTTGCAGTTGCAGAAAGGCAGACCTTCACTATGAAGGTACACAGCTATTTTTCTGCCTCCATGCTCCCTCAAAGGAGTCTGCAGAATTTTTCAAGAGATGGATTCAGGTAACATAAGATGCAAAAATGCAGAAAATTCTGTCTCTGAGATATGCCATAGAATTCCAGTTTGCACTCACGTCCCTTTCTCTGGTGAGACCAGGAAGTAAGACAAACTTTGGATCTCCAAATCCAGATAGAATCCATAACCTCAGGTTTCCTTAATGAGGGAGACAGGGGTTTTGTCCTATTCAGTCAACTTCATGGGCCCCAAGAGGTTGAGGAGCTTCTGGCCGATACTGTACTTGGGGAGTGGGGAAATGGTCTAATTGGTCGGACCTGATTTTCTAGATAGGTATCTGTGGACATTATTTGCACGGTTCAGTCAGGAGGTTGTCTGGTTTGAAGAATGCCTATTCCTGCATGCCGTTTCTCCAGTCACATCGAAAATGCTGGAGATTAGCAATTTAGGGACACAATACTGAACCCCACATCAGAGTTCCATCAGAGTACATGGCACAAAAGTCAGTGACAAGAATCCTGAAAGTCCTGGAAATGTATGACTGGGTAGACAATATTCCCTAACACTTTTGCAGATACTGGAGCTCCTGGGAGTGCTGTTTCAGACCAGCAAGTGTTGATTTCCCCTCTTGCATGGGCAAGAAGGAGAATGTTGTTGGGGACACTCCGTGGCTGAGATCCCAGTCAGTTGTTTCTGCTCACAGGCTGCTTTACAGTATGGGGTCGAAGTCAGCAGCAATAATCTGGTATCCCACACCCTCCCTTGGCCTGTGCAGAGCCCTCACTATTTCTAGCCTACAGGCTCCTCACCTCCCTAGGTTACCATATAGTTGCATTGGGCTATGACTGCATTGTATTATGTATAAAACAAGGCCTCCCTGAGGCGGCTTACTACCAACTCATATCATGTATTGCTTTAGCTACCAATTGTATAGGTCTTAACAGCTCATTAGGTAAATATGTTGATAGTTCTGCCCTGTTTTAGCTACCAAATGTATAGGCATTAAACAGTGCTTATTGTACTTATACTCTGTATGATTGTTCACCTACATTTATTCTACGTATGTACTGTATGAATGTTCATGTTTTCTTCTGACGTGAAACCTTTGGAAATGAGTCTATGACTCAAAGGTTTGTAATTCTGATTTACTACCTAAATAAATAAACTCTTGGACTGTTTTTCATGGAAAATCGCTTCAAAGCAGGATGTTTTAAGAATGGTTACCAGGTTCAGAGGGCTGACAGGTCCTGATCCTGGTACATAGGCCAGAGTTGCAATCGCTTATGCTGTTGGAGACTCCTGAAACTAGTCAGGAATCCCTCTTGATGATTTCTATTGGAAGAGATTATATCCACCAGCTCTAGAGTCATGGACTGAAACCAGATCTTGTACAGATTCAGGTCCTACGAGTGAAGAACATTCAGATACATTAAGTCTATGTTTTGGAAAATAGGCCAGTGTACCCAGCTTTGACACATTGTCAGGACTTAGTTTGGTCAGTCAGTGAAGGTGAGGTCAGTCAATGCCATCACTGTAGTTTTCAGCAATGACCAAGAAGACTCAAGAAGCACAAGCATGCTCACAAAAGCAGCCAGGGCTCCTCAGGGGGTGGATAATGATCTTTTGTCCCAAGCAGCAGTTCTCTTAGCAGGAGACTCAAGGCCCAAGTTGACTGTCTAAGTCATGAGAGGGTACTACCGGGGGACTATGTTTTAAACCCAGAAGCATTAAGACTAACATATACTCACATCAAAGGAGAATACTTAGCTGCTGAGACCCATATATTAAGTGATCAGAAGGATGTTTTCTTTTTTTTAGGTCTGGCGTGGCCAAGAGGACTGTGTTTTATTTTTTCATTTTGTTAAAATCTGAATTTGCAGGCAGGTTTTCTTTTAAGCTTCCTCTCCAAGGGGACTGGCTCTGTCTGGGAGCCTTCTAAAGCAGTGGTTGCAAAATAGATGGTTGTCACCACTGATGGCCTCTAAGCAGGTTCACTGGCTGGCTCTCAACAGACCTTTGGTTTTCTTTGCAACAGGAATGGAGAAGGACCTGCCGTGAGTACCTTAGGGGGACAAAAGTCTCCTCTTGACCTGGTTAGGAACCAACTATGGGAGCCTATTTGGTTCAACACAGATGGCATAAGTTTGTTGCAGAACAATCAGCAAGGGCTGTACATCTTTGTAGTTTCCAGTTATTCTGTGGGACTTGAACTTCGTGTTACATACCTGGCATGTGGCAGCCTTTGAACCATTTATCTGTTGGTCATTTTGTCTTTGAAGGTGTGTTTTCAGACCATGATGGATCAGCCAGGAGGCTTGGTGTTCTCCAGGTGTTTTTCATACAGAGCATCTTTGAATTATAGAACCTAGGTGTTAAGTAGTGTGGAGGACAGTTCCATCTCTTTTGTGCCTAAGATTTCCACAGCCGGCCAAGCAAACTAGGAAGTTTGGCATGCCGTCATTTGGCCTGGTGCCAGTGAATCCAAAGAATATGGAATTTCATAAGCTGAAGTTGCACAGAACAATTGGGATGACTACCCATTGGTTTAGAGCATGATTCAGAAGGGTGCTTGCTACTTCCCAGTCAGAGTGAGAGCAGTTTTGGTGTGGAAACTTGGCACCATTCATGCTTGCACAGAGCCCTGCAACTGAATGTTCAGGGCTCTGCCAACATAGCCATCAAATGCAATGAATGAATCCTACAGTAACCCTTATGGATCATATATGGGGCAATATTCTCCCTCTCCTTCTTGAAGATGGGTACTGCTTTTTAGAACCCATATGTAATTTTTCCCATTGGCAGGATGGAACAATACAGAAAGGAGAAATTCCTTCATACTTACCATAATTTTCTTTTCTGTTAGCTCCAACATTGTCAGTGGGGCCTCTCACTGGAGGGTGTGGCTCCTTTTTGGAGAACATTGTCCAATATATTTATAAATATCTGGTTTCTCATCTCATACAAGATAGTTAAACAGCTGAACAGGTACTGGGATTTATCCATTACCCATGGACGTCACAGTATAAAAGCCACTATTTGGCATGATAGACTAATAGATTCACTGGTTGTGGTGTCTTACATTGTGATATTGAGAAACCTATCCAGATAAGTATGTACTTGTATTGAAGTCAAGTTCAAAGAATGATTTCTGCTAATAAAATGTTACACGTTACAATGGTGGTAGCAGGTCTCTCCGTGAGCTACCAGAAGTCCTGGGAAGTCACAGAATTCCTCTGACAGCACCTGTGAGTGGGATGAAAAGGGCAATTGGTTCAGTTACTGAAGGCGTTGCCTAGAGCAAGTTAGGCTTATGTACATCTTTTCATTTTTTAGTCAAGCTCGGGTAAAATTAGGTTTTTTTTTTTTAGACTATGACAATGCTATTTCAGAGGTTCACCTGAAGACAAGGAAGTTTATATCTATTTATGTTGTTTGGTTGTACTGTGTGGACAAAGAGTAGTTGTTGTCACCAGAATCCTCATGTTCTCAGGGTTCTATGCTGAGGTCACAGCTTTTGGCTTTAATGCTACTCCAATAGAGGAGCATATCGCCTGTATGTAATTATTCTCTATTGACAATGTTGGAGCTAACAGAAAAGGAAATTATGGTAAGTTTGAAGAAATGTATCCCTTTTCAATGTTTTTTTCTTCCCTATCTGAAGTATGAATGAATTTAAAAAGTCTTATAAAAAATAATTAAAACCCAGCCACTGATTCTAGTGAAGCACTTCATGTTTCCATGTGAGTGACCTGGGTTTGGTATTTAAACCTACACTCCCACTTTAGGCCGATGTTGTCTGGGAGACTGTACAGGCAGTGCTCTTGGATCCCAGTAGGAAAGGGGATGAGAAGTCTACTGCATTAGAACCTTCTTTGGGGGATCAAGGAATGTGTTGGACATTGCAGGTAGCCATGCATTGTCCTACCCGATCAAGTCAATGTGTGCAGTGCCACCTCCAGCATGTGTACAGGTGTTGGGATGAACAGAGAAAAAAAAGGAAGAGACTAGGCCACCCCATATATGGATGGCATTCCAGCACAAGCCCCCACACTACTAGCCACAGGAATGAGTTTTACCCCCTCCCTGTTTGGATTATGAACTTGAATGAGCTTTCAAGCCTCCTCCCACCTCTGGAGCCCACCATGAGAGGATGTACCCTGTGGAATGACATCCAGCTGACACTCTGCTTGGGGATCAAGTATCACCTGTAAGACTGGTGTGAAAGATGCAGTGGGGGACTGAAAGCAGAGGAATGAGATGAATAGGCTGACAGTTCAGTGCACAAATAGAAATAAAAAAAAAGATAATTTAAAAAATAATCAGTATCAGTTCCATTATTATTCACCAGATGGTACGCATGCAGAGTTATTCCAATGCTAAATGTTGCTGGAAAATGATTTTTGATACTTTTGTGTTTCTATCTACTTAGATTCTGGCTAGCAGTTCAAGAGTTGAAGAAACGGCCAATTCGTGAGGTACCTGTCCTAACCCAAGAAATCTGGCAGGAGTTTTTAGCACCAGGAGCCCCCAGTGCCATTAATCTAGACTCTAAAAGCTATGACAAAACTACACACAATGTGAAGGACCCAGGAAGATACACATTTGAAGATGCTCAGGTAAGAATTACCTAAATTGATATTATAATAACTGGGGAGCGTTTTCTCCCATAGGGATCCCGTCTATAATTCACTGTTATAATCCATGGGTTATAACAGTGAGCACACACCGGATTTCCTTCACTCCACTCATGCACAAGCCTCTACTCTTCCATGACATACTGCTCTCTACTCCGTCACCAGTAGTACTTGAAAATAAGTACATAAATAAAAAGAACTCACAAGTCGCCCTTCATCCTTAAAGTTCAACAATCTTTCCACAAGTGCTCCTTAAGTAAACATTTTTTTTAAAAGAAAGAAAAAAAGGCAAGTTTTCAGCAGCTGTGGACAGTGGACCATGCTTCATCTCAACCAGACCATAACTGAACACTGATGTATTTTTAATTTATATAATTGCTGTGGTGAGAAAATGCTCCCCAGCAATTATATAAAATAAAACATGAGGTACAGTAGTGTGTAAAACTTGAATTTTACACACACCTTCAGTATTGAATGCTATATAAACCCCTAAAGCTTTACTCTCTGGGTTTATATAGCATCCAACACCTCAGGTGTGTGTAAAATTCTCATTAAACACACCATCCCATGTATTATTCTATATGTAATGGATCCTGCATAACCCATGATCAATTTTATAGTAGCTTACATACCTGCCTGTGACTGTTTTGCTTTTTAGATGAAAAAGGAAATGTGGTAGTTTTGTCAATACAATCAAATCTGCAGATAAGAAAACAAACACAAACATTTTGATTATGCCTTTTATTGAATTTATAACAAGGAAAAAAGCTGTAGGGTTAACATCTGCAATGAGCCTTGCTTAATCTGTGGCATGGTGTTCTTCACAGTTTGAACAGTCAAGCAAAAAAGACTAAAGGAAAAGACTAGCGTTTGAAATTTGTAGTGTTTTCATTTGGCCAGTGGAAACAGAGCTGGATTCACCCGTTACACAGTGCAGATGTTGATCCAGTTTACAGTGTTCGCAGTAGTAGGATTAAACTTATCTTTACTGTTCGTTTAACCTGATAAGCAGCATACAGCACTATTCTGCTTTCAGATAAATAAATATGAAGCTGCAAGCCTGGAGTTCCTGATATTCAGAAAAAAATGATATTGTTATAGTAATCAAGCACTCTATGAGATGCCACAGTGTATTGTGTAACTAATTGGGTTAATTGCCTTTAGAGTACATTGAGTTCCTGCAGGATCCTGCAAGATGTCACAAGCAGAAATGATGATAAGAGCGCTTGATCCTGGCAGGCAGCACTGTATGTCTTTTTACGGCTGTGGGAGAAGCCTACAGCCATTTTGGGATTGATCTTTTCCCTTAAAACTGCCGATCGTGGACCCTTCCTTTGGACTTTTGGAAGTATCCTTCTGAAAGTCCAATGTAGCTTATAACACTCTGCCACAATCGGCCACTATGGAGTAACAGCCACACTATTTCGGCTGTTACTTCCGTATTCCGGGACAAGAATTATGCATGTGAGCCTTGTGCACATGTGCAGTTCTGCTGGTGTCACCATCTTGAGAATGGCAGAATGCCATTCATTGCAACTAAGCATGAGCAAATGCTGTGCTTGTGCAGTTGCATCACCACCACCATCTTGTGGATGGCACTCCTCCCGCACCTTCCTACTGCTGCTGTCCTCCCCACCCCTTCTGTTTCCTCTCAGCACCGGGCAGCTAATAAAATCCTCCCACTCCCTCCCACTGCTGCTGTCCTCCCCTCTCCCTCCGTTTTCCATCCCTGCACCAACATCGGGGTGTTCAATCCCTGTATCAGCATCATGTAACCCCCCCCCCAACTCTTGTGGCACACTGGGAGCCCACCCCAGTGTGCCCAAATATATTTATTTTTTTTTACCCACACCAACAATGGGGTGCCCAATCCCCGTGTCGGTATCAAGTCCCCCCTCCAACTCATGTGGCATACTGGGAGCCCACCCCAGTGTGTGCCCAAATCTATGTTTTGTTCTGTAAATAAAGAAAACCATCCCCTGGTATCTTTTTTAACCTGTAAAAAAGAAAATGGTCTCTTGTTTTCACCCCAGTCTCCCATCCCTAACCTCCCACTGAGCACCCACCTCTCCTTATCTCCCCCTTACCCCATACTTACCTCCAGAGGTTGGTGCTGTCATCTTCTCCAGACCAGGACATGTCTGCACTTTTCAAAGTTGAACCACAAACCGAAGAATCAAAGGTAAGCTCCATCTAATAGCAGTAAATGGGGGGGGGGTTCAACTTATGTTGCTATATCAGACTTTTTTAGGAATTTTGGCCTCACATTTTCAACATAGGGTTCTTGGGACCCCACCTCATGAACACTGTCACTGTCAGTTCATTACTCAGTCCTGAAAGGTGATTTGCGGTCACTGCATGGAATCAACTTTTGGGACTGATTAACGAGATAACAGTGCCACTGTTCAAAAGATGGGGTCCCAAAAAGCCCATGTTGCGAATTTGGTGAAACAATTCCAAAAAAAGACTGCATTAAAAGCATGCATTGCACAGTTTCTATGGACACTCCTAGCTTCATCAATTTATAATATTTTCACAACAGATTTTCAACATTGCCATTTTTGCACACCTCCTTATTAACAGTACAGCTGCCATTTTTCACATACTGCCTGAAACATGTTTTCATACCTTTGGCATAGAATGGTATAGTTGCTCTGTGAAATCACCTTTCGGGACAAGTGAACAAAATAACAGTGGCACTCTTCTTGAGGTGGGGTCCCAAAAAGGCCATGCTGAAAATTGGATGAAACAACTTCAAAAAATGTCCGAGTTACTGTACACCCAGCTGTTCAAAATTTTCTACGCACACGTGTAACTTTGGTCAATTGGCAGCTTGCCACAGCTGTATCAGCTCTGGCTAGAGCTTGTTTATGGCACAAAGTAGCTTTGCATTTCTTAGCAGAAATAATGGCAGCAGAAAATAAACTTATTGCATGTGTTGTGCTGTGGTGGGGCCAACAAGCTAATTCTAGCTAAGGGTATGCAGCAGACCAAACTGGAGATAGATTCATGTTGTCTGTTTCTGCCTGGTTAGTTTGGAGAAGATGAAATCTGACCTTTCCTTTCTAACACAGTCTACAGCCAGAAGTGGCACGGTGCTGCCCCTCTGCATATGGGAACCCACCTGTGCCTACAGTCATAACTGCATCCTCTTCAGACTCCATTCTACTGATGAAAAGGCTAGGTGTCATGCAGGGGGAGAGGTGGCAGTATGACAGAGCTATAGAGATAGTGAACTGTGAAACAGACAGAGAAGGAGGGTGCTGCACTTTGTGCAAATTTATAAGAACTGTTCTATTAAGGGCTAACTTGTTAGGGGATAAACCTCATTAACAAAAGCTCTTTTATGGCTTATTTACAAGGGGACAACCTGACCAATAAAACAGTCTTTACATGGTTAGATTTGTTTTTGAAAAAAAAAAACAAATCTAGTTTTAATAGTCCTGTACTGTGGCTAATTTAGGGAGAACAAGACTGATTTTAAGTCATTATAAGGACTTGGATTTGAACAAATCAGATCCAGTATTTAACAGCTCTGTCTGGGCAATAATTTGGGAGAATTACATAGAAAATAACAAGCCTTTTTCAAGGTCAATTTAAGGAGAACCAGACTGACAATAGCCAACATTTTCTGGGCTCATTTTTGGTGTACACAGAATAAATATTTATAGCCATTTTGTGCTGTTTTGAGGAGACCAAAACATAATATTCAGGGCAGCTTTGTGGGAAAACCAGATCCAATTTATCCAGCCTTTTGGGGGTAATTTATTTGAGTGAGATGTTTTAGTTTCTATTCTAGTTGCCCGTCAGTGGTGAGGTGTGGTGTGGTGAGGTGTGGTGTGCTGTGCTCTGCTGGCTATGGAGGATAGATGCAAGAAAGCAAGTTGCTGTGCATAGGCTTTTTTTCATTACCAACAAAAATATATACAGTCATAGCACTGTGTAGTAGGAGAACCCCATAACCTGCCAATTAGTTTATTCAAGGTGTGGTGTTGTGCCCTGTTAGCTAGTTATCCTAAGGGCTAGTTGCTGTTGCATCACTTTTGAGTTGTTTTCTTTGTCATGCAGTAGAAGTGTTGATAGACAGGAGCATGATTTATTTATAAATAGAATAAAGTATGGGGTGGGGTGTGTAACGAGAAGTTTACACACACCTGAGGTGATAGATGCTACATAAACCCTGAGAGTAAAACTCAAGGGGTTTGTGTAAAGCATCTAACCCCAAGGGTGTGTGTAAACTTTGCATTTACACACACACCTCCCTGTATTTTATTTTATATAATTGCTGGGTCTTCCTTTTTGGCCACAGCAATTATATAAAATAAAAAGAGGTGTTCCTGATTCCATTCTGCTTCAGACCAAGTGTGCACTATGCACTGTGATTTTTATTTTATTTATTTAAACATTTTTTTTCTGGCAGCAAGCAAAAGTTTTAATGTTTTATTTTTGTTTCTGGTGCCTAAAAGATTTACCGCCAAGTCTGTTCAAGTGGTGGTTCCATCTCTCGTGCAACAACAAGGTGGTGAGAGTACACAAGGAAGAGCTGGGGCAGGCGCATCAGCAGACCAAGGGAACACTGTGCACATGTGTATTGTAATGAACACTCCTTTATTATAGCAAATAATGCTATAATAAAGGAGTGTAGCAAATAATGCCATGTGCATACAGACTGTACTGTACTACACAGGCAAGGTTATGTGAATGAAGCGTTCAGTCACATATACATGCCTGTGTAGTACAGTTTGGTCTGTATGCCCATTGGTCCACACTGTGGACCAATGGGCAAACAGCACGTACTGTATGTTGTCATTTGGTGGGCGGCCAGGCAGTATGCGGGTGGGATGCTGCCACCCGCCAATGATGGAGGGGGGCTGGGTGGCTGGGTCCTATGTAGGTGGGATGGGAAGGGGGTCCACTGGGCCACCAGGTTGTATATATATGTCATATGCCCGTGATTAGGTGGAAAAGAGGGAGGGGGACCACTTGACTACCAGGTATAGGGCTTTAGATTACTATTGCTCATGATCAGGCAACATGGGAGGAAGGGGGGACCACTAGCACACCGGGTGCTATAGTAGCATACAAATGCCCATGATCAGGCATGATGGAGGGAGGCAGGATACCACTCGACCACCTGGTAGGCTAGTCAACTCCAGGAGCCCGCGTTCAGGCATACGGGGGGGAACTAGTGTACCAGGGACCCAGCACCTGCTGCAGGCAGCTCTGCATGGCGCCAGGTGCATTTCACCGGGCTGCCCTGTGCAATGCATGCAATACATGCAAATAGGGCCATGGTGACATGCAAATGGCCCTATTTGTGCAATGCATATATTATGGCCCAATTTGCATGTCCTTTTCTCAATATTGCAGGTGATACGCACAGCACAACTGCATTTGCACTGGAGCATTCCTAGTCCTCCCTGTCTGTGTGATGCACTGTTGCATGATACTTGTGCCATGCACATTCTGTGCCATATTCAATGGTGATGCACCATGGTGCATCACCTTTGAATATCATCATGTCCTGGCCCCGGCGCAGCTCAGTTGAGCTGCGCCCCAACTTGTGCTGTTGCCTGGTGCAGTCTGAAGATCCAGGCCCATATGTTCGGTTACTTTTGAGATATATTCTAATTCAGTAATAGGGTTTTCAATAATAGCATATGATCCCACAAATTCAATAGAATCTATATAACTTAATAAGGTATCTAAGGATAATATTTCATTAAGTTTTTGCAATGAATATTCACTCCACTTTTTTTTTTTTACTGTAAATAATGTGCATATTATCATTGGCATTCTTCAGATTTCTGACATTAACTTTCATAACATTCTCTTGCCATTTTATGTTACAAATTAAGGAGAAATGGTCACTTTCACAAACATGCAGTGCACTCAATTGCTATATCCTATTATAGGAATAGATATTGCACATCCACAGATCTAAAAGATTACCACCCATTTCTGTTGAAAAGGTAGTATCTCCCTGGACTCTGTCATTTAGAATTCATTGTTTGATTTTGATAATACATTTTATCAGACTAATCCCCCTAATATTATGATTTTATCCATCATATTTCTAATGGGAATCCCTACTGTATCATCCACTGTCCAGTCAGTTGGTCCTCTGCTAACATTCCAACCCTTGCATTCAGGTGCCCTGATAATGAAATTAAGACTTCCCGATACTTATTTTTACTTTCTGACATTATCCCAGATATTGAGCTCATAGTTTTGTCAAAAGCATTTACATTTACTTTGGTGGTATGTATACATTAATAAGGGGGAACAATTACTTTGACAGCAAGCTTATGATAATATCCATAAAATACTTAGTATCACCAAATAGCTGTAGATGTTTGAAGTCTAAAAGTACATTTAATAAGAATGCTACTCCTCCTTTAAATGCTTGAACCTATCTCCCTTTGCTGCTGGAATACTACATGTTCTGTAACCATCTATATAATTTAGTATTTTGATTGATGTCCCACATCTCTTGAAATAGAATTACATCATATTTATTTATTTATTTCATCATATTTGTACATATTACTGACCCATCTTTTATCCTCTAGTTTCAAGGAGATACCTGAAATATCCCAACAAAACACATCTATAAATGTCTTTGTTTTCGCTGGCCCGGTGGTGCTGAGCGTTGAGTTCTGTCTCAGAGTAGCTTATTATCTGATCTATCAGTTTTTTGATCTGAAAATCTTTCCCCTCCTTTCAGGGCTTCACCATCCCACATGTGGGATATCAGGTGGTCACTTCAAGGGCCATTATAACTTAGATTTTTAACATATGGGCATATAAAATTGTCAAAAATCCCACAGATATGACCTTTGAGTGTCTCTTGCATTTTTATCTTGAGTAGTCTGTGCAACAGTATTTTGTTTTTTGTTATACCCCTGCATATTGGGGCATATTTAACTCATTTCTACTTATTCCATTTGGGACTTCTGGTTGGTATAAGTTTCTTAATTGTAACAGGGGGTACTAACAATTCATTATAACAGAGACCTGGACCTACTTCTATTGGGCTGTGAGGTACTCTTTGTGTGGCATCTATATTTGGGCCACCAGATTCTATTAGTTTTATATTACTGAGCTTTTCCAGTGCCTTTATTCTGACAATAAAGGGTTTTGTGACTGTTGTACAGTATCTCCCTTTTTGAAGATGAAGGCATTCTGGGATTTAGTGGTATTTTCATGATTTGTTTATTACCTCACAAGGGCCAATGTCCATCAGATGGACTGAAAAAGTTGTTATTTTCTTGCTGTTTCTGATATCCACCACTGTTGGTGGCTGAGTTACATCTCTTTTCAGTTTATGTGATCTTTTTTGTGGTCTTAGCCTCAGCATTCTTTTTTGTTTGTCCCATAATGACTTTTAATGAAATACTCTATTCCAATATTATTACAATGATTAAAGACAATATACAACAGCTTAATAATTCATAACAATAAATGGTTTAGTTCAGTTATTTTATTTGTTCAGTCTTAAAAAATGATTATCACAAAACATAAATTTACATAAGACATACATATTAAGACAAACTGACATAATCACATAAATATACATTAAATTCACATTTGTATAAAACTGTTAAAACCAACAGGATGTGCAATAACAGATCGAGCCCACTGTACAAATTCTCAGATAAGTAGATATTTTAACATTTTCATATAAATTTAAATTAGACTTATTTTTTTCCTCCTTACTTTCCTGGTGAGCAATAGATATTTCCCTGCTCCGTGGATTATAAATTGATCCTTTGTTGTAAGTAGAACTGTGATTATCTCAGTGTAACTTGTAAAAATTATAGAGCCAATAATCGGTTATGACCAGATTTTCCTGATTTTGTTGTACCATGGACATTTCAGTAGGACATGGACAAGATCTTCTCTTTCATTTAGGTTGCACTTATACAGAATGTCACCTCTATCATAAGTTGTTTTGTATAATGCATCTTGAGGCCTAGATTAGAATAATTCATGTCTGAATCTTGTAAAAATTATACTCATATTAGAGTCCTCCAGGACATGTATGTTATAATTTTGTGAATACCATTTTGCATATTTTGAAGTGCCAATACATGTTAAATCAATATCCTTGTAGTGCTGAGTTATTCTCTTTCTAATGTAAGATCTATACTGGAAACTCATACCAATACCTTCCTGACTGTATTCCATAAGGAAAGTGAGGCAGTATTTGTCTAGGAGTCTATTCAAGTGTAAAAACAAACAATTTTTTGAATTTCTTATTCTCCAATTTTGTTTTGTTCATCTGTCATTGGAAAGACTTAATAGTCTGATCCAGTAGTTGATGACTCAAGAGTTGTCCCATGCTTGAATCCTTATTATTCCAAGTTCAGCTCTTATGAAATATGCTGGGGTTTACTTTTGACAGCCTAGTACATTCCTTAATAATATTATTGCTGGCTTTTCAAGTTGATCAGTTTGGCTCATCCACCATATTTCTGCACCATAGAGTGACTAGGCATTAAATTTAGCTTGAAGAGCATATAGTAAGGGTCTGACAGAGTGACCACCATAAAGATAATTGAATCTTTGGATCTAAAACAGTGGGGGAATTCAAACATGCATGGGACAGACATAAGGCAATTGTAGTGGGGGGTTGCAGGAAGTAGGCTGTTGGTTAACTAGAATCTGCAGCTTATCCAATAGGAAGGGAAATGGGCAGACTGGGTGGACCAAGTGGTCCTTATCTGCCATCAACGTCTATGTTTCTATGTTTTATGTTTCTATGAATCTTGCCAAAGCACCCACAGTTTGTTTTAGTTTAAAAAATAGTATGCTCAAAATGTGGTTTCCATGATCCACTGTTGGTATAAATGATACCCAAGTATGTATATTTGTTAACTTTTTCAAGCTTATTGTGTTTTATCTTCCATGCATACTTAGACTTCCTGGCACCTATAATTAGAACTTTTAATTTCTCCATATTTATTTTCAAAGATAAGGATTCTGAGATTGTAGACAGTAAATCAAGCTTTTATTGAATGCCTGAAATGGTTAAGGCACATGAAACCAAATAATCAGCATATGCAAGGGAGGAGCATATATTTGTGACAATTTTAGGGGAATCAAAGTTGGAATCCTGTAATTCTTTAAGTAAATTATCCAAGTAACTACAAAATACAAATGAGCTAATGTGCAACCTTGCCTTCCTCCTTTGTTGGTTTTAATACTATTGGATAAATTATGTCCTGAATGAATTTGGGTCCAGGTATTTGAGTATAAGTTCCTTATACTATTAATAACAGGTGAAAGACCTCATTTGAGCATTGTGTCCCATAAAATGGTTCTATTAATTGTGTTGAAAGCCAAACTGTAATCAACAAATGCTAAGGATAATTTCTGCTTTCTGATTTTAAGATATTTTTCAATTAGGTGGCAAAGCATATAACAAATATCTATAGTGGAATGATTTTCACAAAAACCTTCTTGGGCAGGGGCCAACCCTCCAAGAGTATTAATTTATTTAATTAGTCTACTCAGTAAAATGTTGGCATAGATCTTACCCAATACATCTAGCAAACTAATAGGTCTATACATAGAGGGGTCATCCTTTGGTCCCTTCTTATAAATCAGGACAATTATTGAGTCTGACCAAGAATGCGGTATGTAATTATTTAACATACATGCATTAAAAAATAATACCAGAGAATCTGCCAAGCACTGAACATAGAAAGCCTTGTCCAGGAATTTTATCAGGGCCAAGGGCCTTGTTTCTTTTCAAACTATTTCTTGCATTTTACTACTTCTTGTTTGGTTATGGGACTAAAATCTGGATTTATGTCTTTTAATTCCATTTTCTTCCATGAGCAAACTGAACTTGGGTTGTACAATATGTTATTATAGTGTTCAGTCCATGTTTTTAGGTGAATTTGATGCAGCAGATCATGACTCCAACCTTTGCAACTTTTTGTTACCATGAGCCAGAAAGCCTTGGTATCATTCTGTCTATAGCTGCTATCATTTTTTACCACAAAAGTTCCTGGTGTGACCCATGTTCTCAGTAAGAGTGGGTCGCCGGGGGTCGGCCGGGGAGGGAGAGGATTGAGCATTCGGAGGACAGCTCTCCTCTCCCGGGGAGGGATACTTGGCTGCTCGGTTGAATGACTGCCCTCAGATGGAGGCCTGAGGCTAGAACAAGATGGGGGCACCAATGGAAGGGTGGGTGCTGCAGAACTCCACAGCATGTATATGCCTCCACGTACACTGCTAACATGTCATGCCCCAGCAGTGGGGAGAAACAGGGGAGAAAACAGAGGAAAAACACCTCACGGGGACTAGATGAGGCCAACCCCCCACAGGCTCTGCACCGGTGGCCAGGCAGCAGATTCTGTGGCTAGGATGGTACAGGTAATCAATCGATCAATCAAGATTTATTTATAAAAGGCACCTTTCCACAATTCAAGGCACCCGTATCTGGACAGAAAACAGAGAGTGGTGGTAAATGGTATATAGTCAGAAGAGATGCAAGTCACAAGTGGAGTACCTCAGGGATCAGTCCTGGGGCCAGTCCTCTTCAATATCTTCATTAGTGACATTGCAGATGGACTAGAGGGTCAGGTTTGTCTGTTTGCAGATGACACCAAGATCTGCAACAGAGTAGATGATCCAGATGGGGTGGGCAGAATGAGAAGAGATCTGGATAAACTAGCAAAGTGGTCAGAAGAGTGGCAACTGGGATTTAATGCAAAGAAGTGCAAGATCATGCACATAGGGAAGAGAAACCCTGAAGCCACCTATAGGCTGGGAGGGGAGTTGCTGGCAGTCACAAAGGAAGAAAGAGACTTGGGCATCATCATCACTGATGGCCTGAAATCATCCAAGCAGACCTCTAAGCAGTAGGTAAGGCTAGGGGATGTTAGGTGTATTAGTAGGGTATCATAAGTCATAGAGAGGGAGGTAATAATCCTCTTTACAAGACACTGGTTAGGCCCCATCTGAGTACTGGCAGTACTGGAGGCCACACCTTCACAAGGACATTAACCAAATTGAGGCAGTCCAGAGAAGAGCAACCAAAATGGTGCAAGAACTGCATCAGAAGACATATGAGGACAGATTAATGGAGCTCAATATGTATACCCTTGAGCAAAGGAGGGAGAGAGGCGATACGATCGAAACATTCAAACACCTTAACATAGAAACATAGAATTTGATGGCAGATAAGGACCGCTTGGCCCACCCAGTCTGCCCATTTCCCTACCTGATGGATAAGTTGCAGATCCTAGTTAACCAGCAGCCTACTTCTTCCTACCCCCACCCCCTAGAATTGCCTTATGACTGTCCCATGCATGCTTGAATTCCACCACTGTTTTTGACTCCACAACCTCCTCTGGAAGGCTGCTCCATGCATCCACAACCTCTGTGAAAAATACTTCCTTAAATTACCTCTGAGCCGCCCTTCTATCTTCAAATTCTGCCCCTTGTTCTTGCACACCTTTTTGAAAGATGCTACCTCTTGGACTTTGTTGATTCCTTGAGGTACTTGAAAGTTTCTATCATGTCCCCCTCCCTCCTTTCCTCGAGGCTATACATATTAAGCTCCTTAAGTCTCTCTTCTATGTCTTCTGGTGCAGACCCTGCACCATTTTAGTTGCCCTCCTGGACAGCTTCCATCCTGTCTATGTCTTTATGGAGATTGGGTTCTAGAACTGCACGCAGTACTCCAGATGTGGTCTCACCAGCTGTCTGTACAGAGGATAATAACTTGTTTTCTACTGGTGATGCCTCTCCTGTGCATCCCAGTATTCCCCAGCCCTCCTTGCTGCCCTCTCACATTGCTTTCCCACCTTTAGGTCATCTGATATAACTACCCCAGGTCCCTTTCCATTTTTGTTGTTGTTAGTATCTCACCCCCATTGTATACTCTTCCCCTGGGTTTTTGTTTCCCAGGTGCATTACCTTGCACTTCTTAGCATTGAATCTAAGCTGCCATACATTTGACCATTCCTCTAACCTTGCCAAGTCCCTTCTAATCCTTTCCACCTCACCTTGTGCATCAACTCTGTTGCAGATCTTTGTGTCATCTGCAAAGAGACATACTTTTCCTTCCAGTCCCTGTGCAATGTCGCTTATAAAGACATTGAAGAGGACCGGTCCTAATACTGAACCCTGCGGTACCCCACTACTAACCCCCTTTTTCAGAGTGGACTCCATTTACTATTACTCTCTGTGTCCTATTCTCCAGCCAATTCTTTACCCAGGCTGTCATCTTGGGACCCACTCCAGGCTGGCTAACTTGTATATTAATCTTTGTGTGGGACTGTGTCAAATGCCTTGCTAAAGTCTAGGTAGGCCATGTCCACAGTCCCTCCCTGATCAACTACTTTGGTCACCCAGTCAAAGAAATCTATCAGATTTGTCTGGCATGACCTTCCCGCTAGAATCCATGCTGCCTTGGGTCCTGTGCCCTCTGGCCTCTAGATACTCAACAGTTCTTTCCTTCAGAAGTGATTCCATCATTTTCCTTACCACTGAGGTTAAACTAGCAGGTCTGTAGTTTCCTGCTTCTGACTTGCTCCCACGTTTGCGAAGGGGAATCAGATCTGCCCTCCTCCAGTCCTCAGGTACCACCCCATCTTCCCATGATTTGTTAAAGAGGGTAGTCAGTGGTGTCACTAGTTCTACCCTTAGTTCTTTTAGAATTCTTGGATGAATCCCATCAGGCCCCATTGCTTTGTCCACCTTCAGTTTTAAGAGCTCTTTCAGAGTTTTAAGAGCTCTTAAGGGCATTAACAAGGTGAAAGAGTCTAACGTTTAAATACAAGAAAAAAAGCAGGACAAGAGGACACAGCATGAGAATAGAGGGAGGCCGATTAAGGGGGAATGTGAGGAAATTCTTTTTCACAGAAAGAGTGGTGGATGCATGGAACGGCCTACCTCAGGAAGTGGTGGCTATGAATACAGTGCAGGGCTTCAAACAGGCATGGGATAGGCATAAGGGAGCAATACGGACGAATATGGATAGATAGGTCATTGACAGTGTAAAGGTGTGTGGCACATTCATAAGGTAGAAAAAATGGGCAGACTGGATGGGCCTTGTGGTCCTTATCTGCCATCAACCTCTATGTTTCTATGTAAAACACATCAACAATAAAATTGCAGCCTATAAGTATCTAAAACCATAAAGTATCACAATAAACCAACTACAGTATTATTAAAATGACAGCAACAGTATGCTTAGTCACAAAAGGCTAGACCAAAGAGGTAGGCCTTCAGTTCAGTTTTAAAACTTTGAACGGTCAAGCATTCTCTTATCCGATGAGGTAGAGAATTCCACAGGGTAGGGGCCTCAAATGCAAATGAGCAGGCCCCAGATGTTTGTAAAAGCATCCTGGGAATCTCTAGCAATCCCTCGTTGGTGGATCAGAGAGATCAGGAGGGGTAGAAGGAGAAAGGAGATCTTGCAGGTAGTGGGGTCCCTGGTCATGTAGGACTTTAACGGTCAGCAAACCGACCTTGAAGGTGATACGCCACTGCACTGGCAGCTAGTGCAGTCCATGGAGCACAGGTGTAATGTGACTGGTCCTAGAAGTACCAGTCAAAAGTCTGGTAGCTGCATTCTGCACCAGCTGTAGGTGGCGTCTATAAACCCCCGGTAATACTAGGTACAGGGCATTGCAGTAGTCAAGGTGAGTGGTCACAAAGGCATGGACCAACGTTGGAAGATCCTCAGGAGAGATCAGGTGTTTCACTTGGGTGATATTTCTCAGTTGGAAAACAAGAGGTCTTGACAATGGCTGACACCTGCAATTTCAGGGTCAAACCATCATCAAAAATAACACCCAGGTTCCGCACCCGATCTGAGGTGGTAAGCTCGACACCCTCGAGCCAAAGGCCCGAGGGTTGTCTGGCTGACACACCCCACCTCCAGCGATCCGGGTCCACAACCAACACCTCATTCTTGTCTGGATTCAACTTTAACCAACTAGCACTTATCCAATCATGGATCTTGCACAGGCAACTGTTAAACACAGAGAGAATATCTCCCTGCTCGAAGGACATGTACAGTTGAGTATCATCTGCATAGCAGTGCAAACTCAAACCGTACCACCTAATAATGTCTCCCAACAGCAGCATGTACATGGCGAACAACATGGGTGCCAAAATGGAGCCCTGTGGTACCCCGCAGGATAGGGGGAGAGGGTCAGAGGAATAAATTTCAGTGACCACTCTCTATGTCCTATCCACGAGGAATGATCGAAACCATCTGACGACAGCACCAGACAGTCCACATATGAACCACAGGTGCTCCAATAGCACACTGTGGTCCACCGTGTCAAATGCCACTGAGAGATCAAGGAGGACCAAGATGAAATGAGTCCTCCGATCTCTTGCTGTTAGGAGATCATTAAGCACCCAAACAAGGGCCATCTCAGTGCTATGCCTCTTCCTAAATCTGGACTGGAGAATGTCATAGACATTGTGGGTGGATAAATGATCATCCAACTGCAGAGCAACCATCTTCTCAATAACCTTCCCAACAAAGGGAAGGTTAGAGACAGGCTTGTAGTTGGCGAGACAGTCCCGGTCAAGGGAGTTTTTTTTTCAGAAGCGGTCATACAACCACCTCCTTAAGGGGATCAGGAAAGACCCCTCCTCTCCAAAGACCTCCAGTCTATCTCAGCCAGGATTGGGCCAATTTCCTCAATGCACCCCACAAGGGGACGCATTGGGCCCGGGTCCAAACTACAGTTGGTTGCCCATAGATCCTGGATGATCCTCATGATGTCCATGATGTCCGGCTGGCCAAAGTTGGACCAGACAAACCGGGTGCTCGCAACCTCCCACTGACCTCCACAATCCCCTATAGAAGGGGCTGGACAGATCCCAGACCTGATGGTGGCAACCTTATCCATTCAAAATTGAGCAAACTTATCACACCTTTCTTGTGACAAGGTTCTACCTGGCTGCAGACAGATTGGATTGCGCAATCTGTCTACTGTCCGGAAGAGTTGAGCTGGTCGATTTTGCAAGGCGGCAATCTCCCTGGACAGGACTTCTGCCTTCTTGAGTGTGATTGTCGATTGATAGACAATATAATGGTCCATCAATCTAAGACTGTCAACATCCAAATTGGATTTCCACCAGACCCTCTCCAACCTTCAACCAGTTCTCTTCAGCTCCTTCAAAGTCCCATTGAACCATGGAGATCTTGGGCAAAGAGTAAGTGGTCGAACACAAACAGGAGCAATGGAGTCCAGGGCATCTGACACTGCCTTATTATAGGTAAGTATAAGATCACCTGGACCAATGCTTTCACTCGTCAAGCTCCATTGCCATTAGGCCCTCTGGGGTCATGCCCCTCAAAGGGCGGTACTGGACCATCTCCGTAGAATCAGGCCCATTAGGGGGAACCATGAAACTGAACCTTATAGTGTGATGGTCAGACCAACTGACAGGTTCCACAACCAGATCAGTGATCTCCATCCCCAGGAAGAACACCAGATCCAATGAGTGACCACAAATGTGAGTCATGGAGGAAATCACCTGTGTGATGCCCAGTGAAGACATAAGCTGGAGGAGATCTTGACCAAAGTGAGAGAGTTTCTTATTGACCCAGGCACTGAAATCCCCCAGAATTAACCATCTGGGGGATCCCAATACCACGTTGAAGATGAAGTCCACAGTCTCCTTCAGAAATTCTTTCCCATCACCAGGCGGACAGTAGATAAGCAGAATCCTGCACCCCACACCCATGCCCACAATACACTCAAAGGAGCTGGTGGACCCCACTGGCACATCCACAAGGCCCAGTTCTGCTTTAAAACAAATGACTACACCCTCACCCCTATGATCCATCCTTGGGCAGTGTATCGCCGAGTACCCAGCTAGAACTGCAGAAGCCATTATTGGGCCTGCGCTCTCATCCAGCCAGGTCTCAGTGATACATACCAGGTCAGATGAACCAACAAGATCTGCAATTATAGCAGTCTTGTTTTTAATAGACCTGGCATTGCACAATACCCCCTGAGTTGGATGAACCAATGGGGAAGACTGTTCTACCTGCCTGCATAACATAGAGCCCTTGGGTATGGGAACCAGACAATAAGGACGCCTATAATGGTCCCATTTCACCCCATAGCATCTCCATGTCCCCACCACCTCAATTCGGACACTCCTTTCCATCCCCCCACCAGGCTTGAGATCCCACCTCTTCCTTTGCCTCCTGACTATCCCCAATGCACAACATCTAAAATATGTCACAGATGGCAGAAGGGGACATTCAAAAGGATGGAGGTCCCAAAGTCTGGAGGCGGAATATTGCCTGACCATCTTTTTTCCCTCCCAACACATCACAAACAGCAGCAGTCAGTCACTAACAACCAAACACAATATCCACTCACACAAACAACCACATCCAACCAAACACTCACACTCAACAAACTATTCTCACAATTAATAACAGTACAAACACTCTCCCCAACCCCAAACAACACAGCAAATAATACAAAAAATATGGCAGGATATGGAGGTGATCACTAAAAAAGAAAGGTTGCAAAACTCTCAACGGTGACTATTAGTGATCTCTGAAGAGCTCCCACCTCTCCAATAAAAAACTGCCTCCTGGCACTATCTCCCACATAGGCCAGGAAAAGATTAACAAATTTGACAGATAATATCGTTTAAAAAGGGCACTCTCACTGCCCACCAAGTCAAGGTAATATAAGGAGAAAAGAGAGTCTGACCATCCATCAAGTAGAGAAACAAGGTCCAGGAATAAATCCTCTCCCAGTTCTGAAGGGCTCTCTCCAAGGACCGACTGCACCCCAGTCTATCCAGAGAAGCCTCCCACTACAGGAGCACCAGAATGATTCTGCCATTCCCCAAGAAGTCACCACTCTAAGGCCACAGGCCACCACCGATGTCAGCGGAGAGCAGGCACTCCTGCCTTCCCCCAGACCCAAGGATCCACAGTGCACTGGGCAGCACAGCGCACTCTCCAGCAGCACTAGGCCCAGTCTCCCAGACAGCCATGACTCCCAGCGATTTCTTCCCCTTCCCTCCTGGGCTCAGGCTGAGTCCAACTCCGGTCCCATCAGGAAATCTGGTCAAAACAGTGAGCCCCAAATCCAGAAGCCCCACACGCTTCTTTATTTCTCCACCAAAACAAACCAGCAGAGAGATTTCAGTCCTGGTCCCACAGTCAAGCACTGCTGCCAGCAGAAATAACAGCCAAGCACCAAAGAGCAAGGGAAGCACCATCTAAAACCTAGATCCCAAAGGAGCCAGTTGATGGGGCTGGGGGGGTTGAGCAGATAGGGACCACTGCAGGGAGACAGGTGGATAAAGCACTAATAAAAAAAATGATTGTGTAATGCTTCACTGAATCAAAAAAGTTTCATTTGTAACAGCAGATGCTGCTGCTGAGTCAGTGTAGCATTCAGCACAGCATGCTTCCCTCTTGTTTCTGAGCTCCTTGCTGGGGATCACAAGTCTTTCTGTTCTGCTGGCCCCACTGGAGTTTGCAATCAGGACAAGGGAGCAGACTGAACAGAAAATTGATTTGTTTTTGTTTTTCATTAGCATGAACACAACCTCCTTCCCCCCTAGATCAAAAGCGATGGAGATCACTTGCTTTTGTGGCTCCCACAAACTGAGTGAATTGTGTTGCTCTCCCACCTGAACAAACACAGTGAGCTAACTTGCTCTTTTGGCTCCAGCAAATGCAGGGAGATCACTCCCTCTCCAGCCCGTTAATCAGTGACTGAGCTAACATGCTGACTTGTTTTAAGAGCACCTCCTCCACCACTCTGTAGAGCACCATTGGTTTTCAGATTATTGATAGTGGCAGTGCCAACGGATTGTCCCTTTCTCTCACTTCAGCTGCTGAAGAGCTCCCTCCTGTCACCCTGCTGCATACCTCTCAACCTCCTGCCTCATAAGTCAGGGACAAAGGACCACAATCAGGGACACATCTTCAAAATTAGAGATATCCACCCAGAAAGCTGGTAGAATATGGGGCTTAGTGCAAAATGAATTTTCTAAAGAAGAACAAGTCTGCAACTAATGCTTGACATTGTTTTGTGCTTACATCCCCACTGTTTAGCCACAAAAACACAAATTTTAGGAGGGACAGAGTAAAATTTTGAGGCAAAATCAGGGACATCCCTGAAAATCAGGGACACTTGAAAGGTATGCTTTGCTGCTCTACACACAGCTCTGTTTTGTCCATTGCCACTGTTAACAATGAGGCCTCTGACTGCAGTTTATGAAGCACCACTCTGCCTGTCCTGTAGCAAGGATGGCAGCTTGGTGGTTTTAGTTGGTGCTTCCCTTGCTCCTTGGTGCTTGGCTGTTACTTCTATATGTTGGATGGTGGATCTGCAGCACAAGAAGTGTTGGTGGGGATGAGAGAGGAAAATGTTGTGGGGTTATGTGACAAAATTTAAAAACCAAAAAATGTATTATGTAAAATGTTTTCCTGTCACCTGATGGGGCAGTTTGGAAGGTGTGTAAAGTGGGGGAGTTCATTAAAAACATTTTTTTTAATAGAAGCAACACAGTTTATTTTGAGGTGTTAACAGATGTATTTTATGTGAGTGGTAGCAAACTGTTTAAAAATGTGCTGTGAGTGCATAATTGTATTTTTGCTGTGTTTAAAACTGAGAACAGCTTAAAAAATTGTTTTAAATATGGTGGGGGCTATTCAGGAACAGGTGGAAAATACCTGCCAAAGATGCATATCCACCCCCGCAGCTCCGCACCCTTGGGAAATCCACATAGGTGACAGTATTCATTAACACCAGCCCCCCCATCCGGCTCCTTTATGTGGCTCCACCCCCCGGCGTCCAGGTCCATGTGGCAGGTGGGTGCAGAGCCAGTGGATCCAGGTGACAGTCAATAGGCTGCTCTGTCCTGATCCCACAGTGAATCCCTTAAACCCATGATGTGCCACGTTGACTGCCGGCATGCAGAGTGCCCGCTGCAGTGTTGGGGGAGTAGCCCAGCTGACCATCCCCAGCCCTCCCAGTGTGCCCTGATGGAAGGGGCATCCAATTCGGGGGGGTCAGTGCCCCCTGCTGTCAGTGCTGGGGCCAGCGGTTGCATCCCGGAGGGGATGCATAACTGGCTGCCCAGGGTTACGGCTGTCCCTCATTGGCATAGCCTCCAGCACGCTGCATGCAAAACTCCATGATTTAGTGGATCATGCACAGTGCTAGCATGGCCCCCACCACTCGGCCCACCCAGGTGCAGAGCTCTGTGATTGGCCGAGGGATCCAGTGCATGGGAGGCGTTATTGGTAACAGCATATTGCATTGGGGGTGCAGTGGCCATGTGAGGGTGCAGGCAGGTGTGAAATGGGATACATGCCAGTTTTACACAGTGCGTACACACTGCGTACCTTTGTGAATAGCCCCCAGCAGCAGTAGTAAAGGCTAAGATTTTTAAAATGGCAACCAGTGGCATTTTTGTTTTAGAATGCAGTGATATATTTAGGTAAGCATTTTTAAGTTAGAGGAAAATGGGATTCAGAGCAGACTGTGTCTTTACAGACGTTTAATGTACAATCACCTTACATCTCTCAGCCAAAGAAATGACTAGATTTTTTCTTGCCATTTTATAAGTGTGTGTGTGTGTGTGTGTGTGTGTGTGTGTGTGTGTGTGCATGTGCATGCCAAGCTTCTGATCTCCTGCTATTAAGGGGTCTAAGTTTTAAGCAGCCAAAGAATTGAAAATGTTAAATTAAATTTTGTAAGTATGTTAACTGCAAAATTATAAACCCCCACAACTTTGAAACTATAGAACACAATTATGCATCTCATAATTCTTTGTATTATTGAGGCATGTGCAACTATGTTTTCTTTAAAATTTGGCTGTAAGGCCAATATCCTTAGGAGTAACCCTTGCCTCAGGGCATTTGCTCTGGGGTTCTTTTGAGTTCTCTTCTTTCTATACTTTGGGCTCCTCATGACCCAAACAAATAAGATCTCCTTAAGGGTGGCTGGTTTCCTCTACCTGGGCTGAAATACAAATAGGGCACACTGATGAGTCCAAATGAGGATGAAACATGTGTCTGTTGTTCTCAGTCTTTATTGATTGCATTGTGAGACCCTCTGGCACCTTGCAATTCTGCTTAAAATTGAGCCACTCCAAATTCTTTAATGAGAATTTGCTTATCCTTCCCATACCATTTTGCATTACTGGGATATGTGCACCTGTGTTTTCTTTCAAATTTGGCTGTAAAGCCAATATCCTCTGGGCTAACCCTTGCCTCAGGGCATTTGCACTGGGGTTCTTTTGTAATTCTCTTCTTTCTCTACTGTGGGCTCCCTAAGACTCAAACAAATAAGATCCCCTTAATGGTTGCTGGCTCCCTCTTCCTAGACAGGCTTCCTTTCAGGGGGTCCCAGGCAGGAAGAAAAGAGGAGGGGTGGTGATTTAGGTAAGGGAGGGGATTAGGTGTGAAAGGGAAGAGGGGGGAGGAGAGTGGAACTGAGGCCTTGTGGGTGCAGATCCAGGGCATGAGAAATAGGACTCTTAGGATGGGCATAGTATACATGCCACTGGCTCAGAAGGAGGACTTGGATAGGGAGCTAGCAGAGTAAATTAGGAATGTGTGCAAGAAGGGCAATACAGTGATCCTGGGGGACTTCAATCTGCCAGGAGTGGATTGGAGTACCCCAGTCACATTGAGTGCCAGGGAACAGATACTTCTGGAAGCATTCCAGGACAGCTTCCTAGCACAGCTGGTTACTGAGCTGACTAGATTGGGTAATATGCTGGATCTAGGTCTATCCAACAGGAAGGCTGTAAGGGAGGTAGGGGTGGTGGACCCACTGGCAGGGAGTGGCCATCAATCCATGTGTTTCATGCTCAAAATAGGCAGGGAGATAGTGGGTACAGGAACCAGGGTGGTTGACTTCAGAAAGGCTGATTTCAGAAAGATGGATGAAATCTTAGGGGAGTACCTGACAGGAATTCAGTCACACTGGGATGTGAACCAGAAATGGGGAAAAATCAAATTGGGGCTTGTTGGGGCTACTGGGATCTGTACCGAGCTGCAGAGCAAGAAGGGAAGAGCTAAGAAGCCAAGTTGGATGAGAAGGGAAGTTTTAAATAAGGTGAGGGCAAAAAGCGTAGCATTCAGTAGATACAACAAATATGAGAGGGCGGAGAATAGGGAGGAGTATGTGAAGAAGTCCAGAGAAGTTATCAAGGGTGTTAGAGTGGCCAAGGCCTCCAGGGAACTGAGGCTGGCTCACGGAATCAAAGACGGGGAAAAGGACTTCTTCTGATACATAAGGGAAAGAAAGAACTGCAAAGACCAGATAGCGAGGATCAAGAAGGATGAAGGGTGGGCAGAGAAAGGAGCAGAACAGGCAAAAGCACTAAATGAGTACTTTTGTTCCATGTTCACAAGGGAGAAGAGCAGACAGCTTCTGCAGGGTGTGGGTAGGATGGGCAAGGAAGGGAGTAACAGACAGGGTAATCACTGAGGGCAGGGTATTGGAGGGTTTGAGGGCTCTGAGGGTGGATAAAGCACTGGATCCAGATGGCATACATTCCGGGGTGCTGAAGGAACTAGCTAAGTTATTGGCTGGACCACTGGTGAACCTATTCAACACCTCTCTGGACAAAGGGTGCATGCTACAGGACTGATGGATGACCAAAGTGGTGTCCCTCCATAAAGGTGGCCCTAAGGATGAACCAGGCAGTTACAGACCTATAAGCCTGACACCCATCGTGGGGAAGCTGATGGAAACAATCCTGAAGGAGAGGCTGGTGACATTTCTGGAAGATAATGGACTCCAGGATGGTCATCAACATGGGTTTGTGTCAGGAAGATCCTGTCAGACTAACCTAGTTGAGTATTATGACTAGGTAATGAGGGAATTGGACAAAGGTCATGTGGTGGATGTCATGTTTTTGGACTTCAGCAAGGCCTTTGATTCAGTGCTGCTTGGGAGGTTGGGGGGATTGAGGTATGTGTGGGTTGGGACTAAGATGGTTAACTGGATCAAAAATTGGCTACAGGGAAGACAGCAGAGGGTGGTGGGGGGGGGCTCTCATCTCCAAGGGCAGTGACAAGCAGGGTGCTGCAGGGATCAGTACTGAGATTGGTGTTGTTTGGGATATTCATAGCAGACATCTTGCATGGCATTAGAAACAAGATCAGCCTCTTCGATGATGATATCAAGTTGGGGCAATGGTGAGCAATATAGAGGGATGACAGGGACTGCAGAATGACCTGACTAAATTGGAGGAGCGGTCGGAAAAGTGGCAGCTGGGGTTAACTGCTAAAAAGTGCAAGATGATGCACTTTGGAGTGAAGAACCCAGGGAGGAGCTATCAGCTTGGTGGAGTACAGCTAGGTACCACCGAGGAAGAAAAGGACCTAGGGGTGGTTGTAACTGGGAAAATGAACAACTCAGGGCAGTGCAGGAAGGCAGCAGCAAAGGCCAACAGGATGTTGGGGTGTATTGCAAGAGGAATCTCCTCCAGGAACAAGAAGGTGATCCTGCCTCTCTACAGGTCATTGGTCAGGCCACACCTGGAGTACTGTGTGAAGCACTGGTGCCCATATCTAAAGAAGGCTATCAGACTACTGGAAGGGGTACAGTGCAGAGCAACTAGGATGATCCGGGGACTGGGGGAAACGCCATATGAGGAGAGGCTGCGTGAGCTGAATATGTACTCCCTGGAGGACAGAAGAGATTGGGGGGATATGATTGAGACCTTCTAGTACTTAAAGTGGATTAATGAGACATGTACAGAAGGGATATTTAAGTTAAAGAGAGGGAGGGACATGAGAGGTCATGGTCTTAGATTGGAGGGGGGGAGATATACAGTAGGAGGGAAATGAGGAGACACTTTTTCACGGAGAGGGTTATGGCAGAATGGAACTCTCTGCCAGAGGAGGTGGTATCCTGCAAGACAGTAGGAGGATTTAAAAGGGAATGGGACAGGGTGAGAGGGGGGGTTATTGTGAAGGGGAGGGGTGGCTGCAAGACAGGGGTGCTAGCCTCACATTGGAACAGACTTGATAAACCATGTGGCTTGTTTCTACTGGCACATTTCGTATGTTCATATGTTCATAGACTGAGATACAAATAGGGATGAGTCCAACTAAGGATAAAACATGTGTCTGCTATTCTCAGCCTTTGCTGATTGTATTGTGAGGACCTCTGGCACCATACAATTCTGCTTAAAGTTGAGCCAGTCCAAATTATTTCATGGGAATTTGCATATGCTTCCCATGATGCTTTGCATTATTGGGGTATGTGCAACTGTGTTTTCTTTAAAATTTGGCTGTAAGGCCAATACCCTCTGGGGTAACCCTTGTCTCAGGGCATTTGCATTGGGGTTCTTTTATCAAACACAGTGTTATTTAAGTGTGGCAACTTCATAGACTCTAACACTAAGACTGTGTGTGCCAACCTTTTAATTTCTTGTTTAAAGAATGTCCATGTTATAAACAGCCCAAAATTGCTAAATAATATCAGTACTTAAGGTAACATGTGAGTTGTTTGTGAAAATATAGTGTAAACCTTTTCTGTGAATTTTTGCCCAAATCATACACCTGACCTGCCAAGGAGGAGAAATGAAATGGCTGGGTACAGAGGTGATAAGCTATATGAGTAAGAAGCAAAAACTGCACTCACATACCCTTCCTGAATGCCCACAGACACTCATGGATTCAAAGGTTTATGGTGCAAACACAGATCTCCTTTATTAAAGTGCTTTGTACTGACAGTGCAAAAATGAGCAAAATGGTGCAAAGAAAGTCAAATGTCCTGCATTGTGGGTCTTAACAGGATGCAGACTGGTGTTTCCCTAGTTTTAACTGACATTTCATGCATTGTGCATCCTCAGAGCTAAGTGACATTGTAACTAGTTCAGTTTTATGCTTTGGACAATTTCATGGTATATGGTTGTTATAGTAACCCCAGGTTAAAGTTCAATATTTCAAACTCCTTGTGTTGACTCCATCTAGATGTGAAAAAACACAACATGCAGGCAAAACTATGTGAAGTAAGGTTAAAAGATAACTGCAAGCAGCACAGGAGGAGCAAAGGCAGCATTATTAAATCCAAATTCAAATATTGTTGCACAAGGCACAGTTGAATTCCTGTCTGCAATTGATAATGAAAAAAGAGCATTAAACATACACATATAATTGAAAATCTGAAGTTAATAAAAATAAAGTATCAGAAAATACATCTTAATTTTGTGGTCTATAAAAATCAGAATAAAATACTGACCACAAATTGGGCTAGCTTGTAAGGAGATGGTGAGGAAGAAGGAAAGGCGGGGATGCGGTTAAGACACTCACAAGGGAAAATAACCAGTTGGGCATAGAAGGGGATGAGGAAGGGACAAGGTTAAAATAACTCTCAGTAGGAAGATATAATTCTGGAAAAAAATACCTTTACTTAAAAAAGGCTTGATTTCTTTTTGGTTTCTTCAAGCCATCTTTGCTGCTTCACCCTAAGTGTATGCAATAGTATCTGTCTGATATACTGTAGAATTACTTTCTATCACGTTTGTTTAATTTAGCAGTCCTGACTGTGGCATGCTGTTGGTGGTAATTTATATTCGCGGTGGCACAGTTCACAAAAGTGCTACTTATACCTTTAAGCAAGCACTGAATGGGTAGTATGTCTGTTGTACTGGCACTCCATATTAGACCACTAATGTGATCTTCTCCTTCTTTGGTAAGCCTATCGCACTGGTATTCCCCCAACTGACCACTGTCCTGGCACTCCCCAATTAAAACTCTAATTCAATCTTTAAAGTCAGGGAGCGGCTTGCCTGCTCTCATCCCTGCTACTGTTACAGAATGTCGCTAGTAAGCAGGTTGAAGCAGAAATCGGTCAAGCGGGATTGCTCACAAATAAACGATCCAACACTGCTGTCAGAAAGTGCAGATGTCCCACTACATGTAGCTGAGAATGTTGTTATGGAGCTACACCATACCTCACCTCCTCCAACTAAAAAACGCCGCTCTGAATATGTCGAATACAGCCCTGATGTGTGATATCAAATTGGAAAACATGCGGCAGAGAGTGGAGTCATGAGTGCAGTAAGACTTTACATGTCAGAGCACGGTAGACAAGTCAGTGAGTCCACAGTGTGAAATTTCAAAAAGGACTACCACAAAAAACTCAAAGGAACACCTGACCCTAGTCTGCTACCTCACAGCCTACCTACAAAACTCCATGGGAGACCAACCCTTCTACTGTCAGAAGTGGAAGATGAGCTAAAAAAAATCATTCACAGTCTAAGAGAAGGCGCAGTTGTGAATGCCAGAGTTGGCATGGCCATAGCCCGTGGGGTTGTAAAAGCACACAACTGTACAGCACTCTCAGACTTTGGTAGTAACCTCTCATTTTCAAGGCAATGGTCCTGGCTCTTTTTCCACTGAATGGGGTATACAAAACAAAAAGTACCAAAGCTAGAAGAAAGACCCTGGAGAACTGTGAGGCTCTGCACTCTGCTTTTCCAAAGTGCATTGCAACAGCCTCAGCACAAGTGCTGATTCCACCCGAACTGCTCATTAATTTGGACGAGACTGGTATCCAACTTGTGCCCTGCTCCCAATGGACAATGGTTGAGAGTGGGTCGAAACAGGTTGATGTTACCAGGTTAGGGGATAAGAGACAGGTCTCCCTTGTGCTTGCCTGTACTTTGTCAGGTGAAATGCTGCCATCCCAGATTATTTACCAGGGCAAGACCAAAAACTGCCTCCCTGCCTTCCAATCCCGGACAAGTGGTGTGTCACACAATCAGAGAACCATTGGGCAAACACCAAAACAATGTTACATTTTATAGAGTCAGTTCTTGTACCCTATGTAAAAGAAATCAAACCAAAACACAAGCTACCCTGTGAACAGAGATATTGCTAGTGATGGATCTCTTTTGAGCACACAGCACAGAACAGGTTTTGCAGTACCTGGAGGATCACCATATCATACCCATTTTCGTGCCACCATCCTGCACTGGTCTGCTACAGCCACTGGATGTCGGCATTAACAAACTGCTGAAGGACTTCCTAAACAAGCATTTGTCAATGCCGAATGTTGCTTGCTTGTATGTGCTGTGTAGGCATTTGGAAGTCAGTGGAGTGCAAATATTGAAAATTTGCAAACTTATGAGCGTGCGAAGGAGCTGCGCAACGCACTCTCATAAAACAGTAATTTTTAGGAAGTTTGTCACCAAATTTTCAACATAGCCATTTTAAGACCTCTGCTCATGAACAGTGTCACTGTGATTTCTTAATGTGTCTCATACAGTGATTTCGCACACCGACTGCGCCATTGTGCGCTACATGGACGGAAACATGTTTTGGGTGAGATGTGAAAAATGGCAGCTGTACTGCTCATAAGGAGGTGTGGTAAAATGACAATGTTGAAAATCTGGAGTGAAAATATTGAAAATTCGCAAACTTACGAGTGTGCGTAGGAACTGCTCAACGCGAGGCTCGTGAAACAGTCATTTTAGGATTTTTACAAATTTTCAACATAGCCATTTTAAGACCTCTGCTCATGAACAGTGATACTGTGAGTTTGCTTAATTTGTCCCATACAGTGATTTCGCACCATTTTTATAGCCATTGTGTGTGCTACATGGTGGGAAACACATTTTTGGCAAGATGTGAAAAATGACAGCTGTACTGCTCATAAGGAGGTGTGGTAATATGACAATGTTGAAAATCTGGAATGAAAATATTTAAAATTCACGAACTTACGAGCGTGCGTAGGAACTGCACAACGCACGCACATAAAACAGTCATTTTTAGAAATTTTTCCACCAAATTTTCTACATAAGCTTTTTGATAGGCCACCTTATGAACAGTGGCAGTGTTATTTCATTAATTGGTGCCGAAAGGTGATTTCTTGCAGTGACTGCGAAATTACCCTTCGAGCCCGATTAACACCATGACAGTGAGAGCATTCATGAGAAGGGGTCCCAAAAACCCCATGTTGAAAATTTGGTGTAAAAATTCCAAAAAATGCCTGAGATATGCAGCAAAGTTGAAAAAACCCTATTTATGACATTATACAGCTTATCAGCATTTCCTCAGTTTGCGGTCAGCTTTGAAGAGTGCAGATGTGTTCCCGGTCCACCGAAGATCGTCGCGCCAGAGTCCGGAGGTAAGTATGGGGTGAGGGGGGTGTGGGGAGGCAGGGTGCGCAGTGGGTGGATGCGGGTGTGGGCAGAGACAGCGTGGGACCGTTTTTGTGTTTCAGGGTTTTATTTTTTTTTTAAAAAGGATGACGACACGGGATGTTTGCCACTCTGGGGTGGGCTCCCAGCATGGCACAAGGATGGCTGTTTGGGGGGCATGGAGCCGACGGGGGATTGGGCACCCCCATCAGTGATAACATCTGTTGCCATGCTGGGGTGGGCTCCCAGTGTGGCACCCTGTACTCTCCGGGAGACAGTGGAGTCAACGAGGGATTGGGCACCCCCATTGGCTATAAGATGTGAAGCCATGCTGGGGTGGGCACCCAGCATGGCATGTGGAACTCTGTTTGGGGGAGAGCGCAGCACAGCCAACGGGGGATTGGGCACCCCGCGTCGGCTATACAGTGTGTGCGTGGGGGGGGGCGAGCATGCAGTATGCATGCATGTGTGCATGTGTAGGGGGATCGCGCATGAGCAGGCAATATCTTATTGCTGCTTACTGAAGCGTAGCTCCCCCTTTCAACTGTACTCCACTGCATTTTCGACTGCTGTCATAGACAGCTCCTGCAGCCATTGGAGAACTGCAGCCCACCTGCAAACACACTGACTGAATTGGAAGAGGGCTGTCACACCTCTGAAAACTCGGATGATGGCACTATGTTTCTTGCACATGCGTGCAAGCAACATAAAAATGAGTTCACCGAGTGGTATTCTGGAGCTGTCTCATCGCAGCTAGCTCTTGGTATGTCACCATCAGCTCTGAGCGTGGATTTATGAATGACGTTGATCAAAACAAAGCATGCACAATGGCTGGTAACTGCCTTCAAAAAACTGTATTTGCAGTGTGAGGATGTGGTGCACAGTTTAAAAATTGCTGGGACTAAAGAGGCATATTGCTCTTGTTTGGACACCACCGACCCATAAAAGAAGTGTTACTGTCAGTACAGTACTGTATTTTTTTTACTTTTCATGGTTGCTTGAGTTTCCTACAAGGTGCAAAGTATGAATGAATTAATCACCGAGTTCAGATGATTATTGTTTACCCTGCAGTATGTGTTTGCCAATACTAATGCATTATTGAATGTTCTTAGCACTTTAGTGGTACTTTATCTGGCTTTTAGTTTTGTTTGCAAAGAATAAAGCTTATAACTTTTTTACTACTGAAAATTAATTTTGCCTGCATATTTTTTTTTTATGGGTGGCAAGCTGACCACGAACATAGCAAAGGTTTATTGTCAGCGAACATAAGTAATTCTACAGTAGTCTACACATCCATTGGGAATTAACACATCTTTATAGCTGGAGCTGTATTTCCAAATTGCATGTCTGATCTGATGTTGTCAAGCCTGTCTAAAAGTTGAGTCAGAAATATCTTCGCAACCACTTTAATGAGTATTGCATCCTACTGCTGCTGTGATGACTCAGAAGACATAGTGGTGTAACCATTACCACCTTCTGTAGTGATGGATACCAGTACTACTGTGCCATCTGTGCATTGTGGAGGCAGGGAAGACAGGGGTGCCACCCACTTGCCACAGTGATACATGATGAGGAAAATGTGATTTATAATGCAGGAGGCAGGATGATGAGCAGTATGTGTTGGTTTCTGAACCACTTGACTTTTTCGCTGTTTTAATGTAATTATTATTTTCAGTTATTATTATGCATACCATTGGATTTATTTATATGCCAAGAGTACATGATTCATAACAAAGGGAGGAGGAGAATGATTATGATAAAAAGGATGTGTTTTTTCTGAAGCCAAAGTTCTTACATGGTTATATATGAATACATTATTCATGGTGGCCTTTTAGAGCTGATGATGATGAAGAGGATGTGTTGTTTTTTTAAGCCAAATTAATCAAGTGTTTTTTATGTTATTGTGATTATTATTAGTTGTTCTTAAGTTTGTTTTTCTTTGTATGCTAAGAAAACATGATTCATGAAAGAGGGAATAGGAGGGGAATGAAGAGATTGTATTATTTTCTGTTTCTGAAGCCACAGTCTTTCTTTACTTTTTTTTGTTTGTTTTGTTACTGTAAATATTATTACCATCACTATTGTTCTTAAATGTGAATTTATTTATGTGCCAAGAAAACATGATTTTAGTGGATTAATGCTGCCATCTATAACATACTCCCACAGTGCAGAGACTCTGTTTCTTTTCTTAGATTTAGTGGACTGGTGGTGGTAGTTGGGCCAGAGGAAGAAGTCACTTCCAGATGAACAGTGTGACAGTTATGAAAGGATGTAGTGTCAGGCTACTGTGGAATGACATGCCTTCACATTGCATTGGGCAGAATAGGCAAGATAGCAGATGTGATATACTGTATGAGAAGATAATATGGCCAGCACGGGGACATAATCCCGCATACAAAAACAGCGCAGCACAGAATGCCGCAAGCAAAATCTCAAAATCAAATAAATGGTCAGTGAAAACACCAACCGGCACAAAATGCAGAGACAACATAGAAAATAGCAGGGCAACATGAGGAGTTTTTTGTTTTGTGGAGGCTTCACCCCCCCCCAACCACCCCATTATGAGCACTAGGGGAATAAACAAGTGGTTGTGGAGTGATTTGAATTTGAATAGAACATTACAGTGCATCTGAGGGTAGTGTTGGAATGAATTTTGATGTGTACGATGGACTACACCATAGTGACTGAGGATGGATCCATATCAGTAATGCACATCAAACAGTGTCAGAGATAAAGGTTGGACTGAAGACTGATTAACAGATGGACTAAATCAGTGACTCTGGTGGGATTTGAACCTGAACAGCACTTTACAGTGCAGTAGATGTTGGGGCTGGACTGAAAACAGATAAGTCAATGGACAACACCATTGGCTGTGGAGGGATCTGAACCTGAAATGCACTTCACTGTTCACTACAGTTTGGGGCTTGACTGATGCATGATAAGTAGATAGATTTTACAAGTGACTATGGAGGGATTTGAGCCTGAAGAATACTTTATATTGCATCAGAGATTGGGGCTGAACTGATGTCATATGAATTGATGGGCTACACCAGTGGATGTGGAGGGTTTTGAACATCAAATGCACTTCACAGTGCATTATGGGATTGGTCTGGACTGATACATGGTAAGTTGATAGACAACGCCATCAGCTTTGGAGGGATCTGAACCTGAAATGCACTTCACTGTTCACTACAGTTTGGGGCTCGACTGATGCATGGTAAGGAGCTAGATCTTACAAGTGGCTGTGGAGGGATTTTAACCTGAAGAACACTTTACAGTGCATCAGAGGTTGAGTCTTGACTGATGTCATACGAGTCAATGGACAACACCAGTGACTGTGGAGGGATTCAAAACTGATTTGGCCTTTACAGTGCATCAGAGATTGGGGCTGGACTGATGCCAGATAAGTTGAAGGCAACACCATTATTTTTTTCATTTTAAACAATCAGCAACTGCGTATTAGAGAGAAAACTCAAGTGCAGAGCATGAGACAAACATGCTACTGACCCTAACCCACTTATCATCCATAACGCAGGGAGCAACATGCCACATAGATTTTAACATAGCCATAATCCGAACATAAACTCTTTAAAAAATAACAAAAGGTGCTGAATTCATGTGACCTCATCCAGTACATGCACAAGAAACACTCTCTCCCATCAGGAATGCCAGCCGGGCTCCATAAGATGTGATCACACAGGATGACCAGAAATTATCCCAAAATGAACAAAGTGACAACTATGAAAACTTTTATCATAAATAAAAATAAAAACAAACAAAGTAAATACAGATTACAAATCGAGGTTTTGGCACCAAAATGAAGTGACTATTTTAGGATAAGAGCAGCACCAACATCTTGAAACTAAGTTTCCAGTCACCATGCTCTTTCTGCACCAGTGTGTGCTCTGACTGGTTAATGGAAACAGTGACGTGTACAATAAGCATAGAGCAAGCATGGCAACAGTGAGGATCAATATGACCAAATGGTGATGCACTACAGAGCTAGGGCAGGTGCAGGTGAGGGCTGTGACCTCTAACTGAAACATCAAAAAAAAAAAAAACACTGTACATTCCAGAGCCCAGAGAGCCTCTTTCCCTCCAGTGACGGTTGTAAAAAAAATATGAGTCCTTGCTTGAATGCTAAATAAGGATTTAGTCTAATGATTCAGGCACACACATTGACTAGAATAGTAGAAGGCACAACAAAAAGATCTGTGTGCAGGTTCCCTGGTGCTTCGACAACTAAGGCTTCATCAGGTGGATTGTGCCTGCATCTAAAACAATCCCTTTATACCAATTAAATTCACAATTGATGATGTCAGAAAATCTGACCAATCACAGAGCTCAATGTTTAAATACAGAAATATTCAGCTCACTTAGTGGTATAAATGGACTAATAGTTATAACAATCATGATATCAGTGATAACATGTTATTGTAGAAAAATACCCCAAAAGACATGAAAAAATACACCAAAAGTGGTGACGGCCAATCTGATTGCTCGAATAAAAAAAATATAAGTTATGAAATTAATTATAGTGTCAACCTGATCAGCTTAACATGTTACACTAAAACAAAATGATTTGTTGTTACAAGACAAACTAATGGCGGAATGAACATAATACATTTTTCACAGCACATGCAACAAATAGTAAATTTGTTTATTTATGTATTAAGGCTTGTTTTCTCAAAAATAGTCAATGGGAACGCATATTATATTAGGTAAAATCAGTAAGGGTATGATGTCCCCTATTAGCTGGTACAATTCAATTCATCAAATGTAAACAAATGCTTGAGCTGCACCAAAAGAAAGATATGGACGCCAATCGGCGTCATCAGGTACTACAGCACATGATTTAGGACGCCATATGGCGTCATCAGGAAGGAATGAGTTAAACAATCTTTTTCCCACTTTACTAATTTCACTTTGCCCAGCTCTGCTGCAGGGCCTGTAGCTGGCAGTGCAGATTCACACTGGGAATGCACTCCACTGCAGAACGATTTCACTAGGCTGCCTGAACTACAGTCAAATATAATGTGAATTAACCAACTGGACTGATAATTCATGTGTTTGTGATGATGCTGGATATGAATGCTAAATTTTAGGTCTGTACTAAACTTGTAACAGCAAGGAAATTATCATCATCCACATTTTTAAAACCAATACAGGTTTTCACCTCTTGGCCACAGCAACGTGGAGCTGGCCTGGTGGTGCTGAGGGCTGAGGCATCTACCTTAACTTGCACCATGCCAGCGAACCGGGTTCGGGAACAAGCCTGGGGAGCTGGGGGTTGGCCAGGGAGGAGAGGATCAAGCGTCCGATGGACTGCTCTCCTCTCCTGGGAAGGAGGGGGGCCCAAGTTCCACACCACTAGTGGCACCCAGTGGACTGGGTGCACTGCAGCCAGGACCGAGAAAGAAAGGGGTTGGCATCAGAAGGCCATCCCACGGACATGGGAGGGAGCATGCATGTCACGAGCTGGATGGTATTGCATGTCCTGCATCTGGGGGGACAGGAGAAAAACAAGAAAATCCCCAGCTGCTGGGTGAGGTGATGGCAGAACTCCAGTGGCTGAGCCCACATGCCCAGTGCTGGCCCTAACCCCTGACTTGACTCTCTGTGGTCCCCACCTCCTTTTTTTAGGGGTCGGCAGGAGAGGAGGGACCCGTCACCTGATTTCTCAGTTGAAGGGGAAGGGGTTCAGGTGGGCAGTGGAGGCAAGGTCGAGTGAGTCCGCCCGAGAGATGCCCCAGCTAGCTGGAGCGTAAAATAGAGTTAAAAAAAAAACAGCAACTTAAAAATTATTTAATAAGATCTTTCCATATTTAACAATTTTCTCACTCTTCCAAGAAGGTAATGAACGCCAATTTGTTGATGCCTATCTTCACAGACGGCCAAGTTCAAGCAGGGAAACATTTCCACAGAATTTCACTAAAATAGTCAGACTTCAAGCCCCTATACATTCACAACTACTTATCCCACTATTATATTTGGTATGCCCTAAGGACTCTTATGGAGAAGAAAGCATGCTAACTTACAGCTGTTGGCTGAGCTATATCCAAATAAATATATATGTAAAATTCCTTGAAATTCTGTTCCCAGATCAAGTCAGTAATAACAATACCACCAACCAAAAAGCACTTGCTGTACAGCTGTAGCCATCAAGTTGTCTGAAAATTTCCAGCTATTTCATGATATTTCTAAAGGAAATATCTCTGGTGGCCCTACAGTGGTACTGCAGTCTGGCAGGCAGAACATTCCTCCAGAGACATCGCAGACATTTCAGGAAATGGTTGGGCATGTCAGTGGCTGCAACTGTACCTGCTGCAACTCTGTTAAGGCTCAGAGCTTCTTCATATTCAAAACTGTATTACTTTGATGTAACACTGTTTGTAACTTTGTAACCTCCCAGGTCGTGTCTGAAAATAGTCACAGTTTGTGTCTAGCACACCCACCCGGTTATCAAATACTAAATAAATAAATAAAAATCCCACATATAGTAGTTTACATTTACCAGAGGAGTAGTTCTAGGCAGTTACCAGACACTCAAAACCTGCATTCAGTGTACACTAAAGAGACAGAAAGTGGGGTTGTACTCTTCACATCATTTAGCCAATGCTTAAAAACATGAATCTGTGTTACTCAAAGCACACTGGACTACTTGTTTCAATCACAGTCTTTATTTTAAAAGAGATTATTTTTAAAGGTGCATGTAACATGAAATGGTCAGAGCACATATAAAATCCCAACGGTGTCCCTCAGGGATCAGTACTGGGGCCTCTGCTCTTCAACATCTTCATCAGTAATCAGGAAGCTGGAATCCCCAGTAGGCTGCTTACATTCACCACTGACACTTGGCTGTCCAAGGTGTTGGACTTCCTTGAGAGTGGAGGCAAAATTCAAGAAATGATAAAACAGCTGGGTGATTGGTCTAAATCCTAGTGCATCTGATTCAGTGTAGCCAAATGCAAAGTGCTACATGTGGGCATAAATACAGAGGTGGAACCTACACATTGTTTGAGGATCCTCTTATCACTGTCCTGGAGGAAAGGTGTCAAGGGGCCCTAATAGAGAAAGACCAAAATCAGAACAAACAGTGTTAGGCTGCTGTCAAGAGGGCCACCAGAATGTTGGAATGCTTAAAATGGGGTGAACAACAGAGCAGGGGAAGAAATCCTGCCAGCCAACAAGCACCTAGTGAGCCTTACCTGGAGCACTGTGCAATTCTGGTCTCCTTAATACAAAAGGGACATAGAGGTAGTCAAGAGGGTGTAATGCAAGGCCAACAAAATGTAAGTTGCATGAAGGAAATGAAAGCTAAGAGGAGAGGCTGAGGTCCTTAACATCTTTACCCTGGAGGAAATAAGACTGAGATTGGACATGATCATAGTCTTTTGCATTCTCAGGGGTATCAACAGGATCAAAGTCAGAGATGTTTGATCTAATTCCTATACCGGGATGCAGGGGCATGCCCAGAAGCTCAGGGTGGTAGATTCAGAGGTAATTCTGCACTGCAATTTTTCTCCTAAGGGTGGTGCACCAATGGAATAGTGTACCAGTGGAGACATTGGGCATGAAGCACAAGCAACAATAATCACATAAAAAAGAAAACTAGCTTCTTATTAAAAGTAATTTTGCTACTGTAACACAAGTCCTAGTTTGTAAACTGGCATACTGTACTGCTGATATATCTATTGTGTCTGTCAGTTTGAATGTATATGCCTGTTTTTATGTCTGCATGTTCCATTCTTCCCTGTATGACTCCTCTTCTTGTTCATCAGTCTGTTTATGCCGCTGCACTATTTACACCACTGTCAATCATCTTGTCACTGTCTCTGAATATGCCAAGGTAACCAGGTCTAGGAGTTGTCTTTTAAAGAGTTTGAGAAAGAAAATACTGCTTGTGTCTGATGTGCAAATCTTCCATTCTAACCTTATAAGATTTAAAACTGTTGTACTGATGAGGTCAAAATACAACACCAGCTGAGATAGGTGAGAAGTGTTCCAAACCAGAACTTAGAGGTAAATGATGTGCAGTCCACAAGCTGTCTGTCCTCAAGAAGTGGGATGGTGCTGGGGGGGCCTGCATGCCAGTCATGCATGGGCCTGTGGGGGGTGCCAGTGCAAAGGCAGACCAGAGCTTTTCCCCTAGCCCCAGGTTTTCTCCCTGAGGATGCCAGCATGTAATGATGCGCACTCATGCATACAGAAGTACATATGGGTGACTGACATCTGGAGGCTGCACTTTTCCCTTTCTGCATGTTCTTGCTGTGCTTTAACCTGGCCTCCACCAGGTGGCAGTCAAGCTACCTTTCATTGAGGTAGGTGGGCTGTCCCTGGAGTGGTCAATCCTTCCTTCCATGGCCAGTCCCCGAACAGCCCAAGTCTGTTCCTGAACTTGGACCACCAGTGTAGCAAGAGGTAGTGCTACCACTGCATTACCAGGTTGGCTAAGCAGACAGATTGCTTCATTGTCACATTGTGTGTATTCATTTAAAAATCTCAGATCACTGTAGAAATGAAAAGGACATAACCGATGGTCCAGGCTTAGAGGTGTGACCAGGCTAAAGGGCATGGCTTGGTGAACAGGATTTTTCTTAACCCAAACATATTGACCTTAATCTGGCTCTGGTGGAGCATGATGGTGGGTTGAAACAGACAGAGGAGAAAATAAAACCACTGATTCACATTTGTCTTTTCAGTGCAGTACATCATTATTGTATGTTATTTAATTAATTGCACCATGTTTTATTAATATATATTGTACTTTTGGTTCTGGTTCTGGTTCCAGATTACCTGGTCTGACTTATCAGAAAAGGAAACGCCCACCCCCAAAGCCCTTGTTCTTGTCTGTTGCACTAAGATTGTACTCTTGTAGGCCTACTCTCAATGTAGCCACAGGTGTAGGAACTGCATTTGGTCCTGAAAGAGCAAAGCGCAAATCTCTCAGCATGGACTTAAAATGCAATACTTAAGATGATTTCCTAGTATCAGGAAACCTTTGTAAAAAATAATATTCTGGCAAAATTGATTTTATGCTTAATTACATGTTTTTGCATTTGTCTTCCCCAATTTTTATTGCTGAAGTCACCTGCATGAAACATTCTTTGTGTTCTAGACTTCATGTCATCTTCCTGATTTTCCCCAGTGCTGGAGTCCTAATCCTCTTTGTGAGATAGTAGTCTTTTCCACAGCAACAGATTGTGATGTCACAAACAAAAGCCTACAGGCCAGATTTTCTAACAGCCCAGGGACAACAGTAAGTCTCGTGCTGCAGTCTGCAGGTGCAAAACAAATATTTGCACTGGTGGACAGTCAGAGTTTCAGCTCATGCTCTACACGAGCAGCAGGTGTAGCTGGGGAAGATGCTATGCCTGGTCCAGCCAGGCGTGACATTTTGGTGCAGCTGTGCCAAAAAAACAGCTGCAAGCTGCCATAAATCATGGTGCCAGACGTAAAATGGCTCCATCTTTGAAACTGCGGCACATGCAGAAAACACTGCAGCTCTACAAGTGAAGACCCACTTACACAACTTTTTCCTGCACCTGTGCCAATTCCTGGGGGTTTGAAAATCAAGCCCCACAACCTCAGCTGAAGGAAAATCAGGAGGATGAGAATAAGTCTTAGATCTAAAGATCCAGTTTTCATGTAAATATCCTCAGTAAAGAATGTGGAGAAATGAATTCATAACAAATGAGAAACATGCCCGAATACTGTAAAATACTTTACCGTGGTGCAAGGAGTTCAATTTCCATGTGAGAATGTGGAAGAGATTCGATAGTGTTTCAGGTAAGCCTGTCTGAAATTCATTTTTGCAAGTTGATAGGTATGTGTAGGGTACTCCTCTGCTCTGGATCTCATTACATCCATAATCCAGACTCCGTTACTAACCTCCTCTCCTGAGCCTCTTCTGGGGAGCTCATAATTCTGGGCAACTTCAATTAATAATTGATTATCCCCTTCTGTTAAAAATATATCCAGAATGTAAACTCACTCTGGCTATCAACCTGTCTCTAATCCCACAAGCTTAACCTGCCATACAGAAACCATTTGCTTGTTGACTTGATCTTTTTCTCCCATTGCCTTCATATTGTGAACACTGGTACACTCCCAATGCTTTCAGTGAACACTGCATGGTCTCTTGTGTGTGGAAGATTCATTGCCCCAAGTCCTCCTAAGTTCATCCAGAGTTAGTCATTCTGTTCACTTGATTTTTCTGCCTGTGTACTGCTTTCTCAGATACCGACTGCTCCTTCTTCTCAGCATCCACTGACATGAATGAGGCTATTGCAAAATTTTGCAGGTGGAATTTAAGGCTTCCTTATTTGCCCATGCCCCCCTAAGGAGTACCAGGGTCAAAGGCTTATACTCTCTTGGATCTGTGCCAAGTTACTAGCCTGTCTTAAGTAAGTGACTCTGCCTGGCACTTTCATAAGGTCTCAGCTCACTGACAGACCTTGCTAGGGATATCACCAATATTACTTGGCTTGCTGTGTAGTTTACATCCACCTTTCAGAATAACATCAACATCAGTCAAAGTTCTGGAAGATCATCCATGCCTCTTGGAGCTTCCTCCAGTCAACAGTCCCACTCCTCAAACTTCTGTAGGAAGTGTTTGTATTACTGACCCTGCTGATGTTGTATCCTCCTTCAGTAATTTCTTTATTACTTGTGCCCTCTCACTTCTCTCATTCTCCCCCACTAATAAACCTCCATCCCTAACTTTCCTTTTTTCTACTTCTCCTTCACGTCTCCTGCAGCCATCCTCACAGCCTTTTTGACCATAAATCCTCACAAAGGGCTAGACTGGAAGTTCCTCAATCTGTCATCTCCTCCTGTAGCACCACCTATCCCTGATCTCCTAAAGCTCATCTTCTACTCAGGCACAGTACCTGACACTTGGAAGAGTTCTACAATTATTCCACTCCATAAAGGGGGTGACCCCTGTGTTCAAGGCAACTACCACCCTATATAACTCTTGCCAGCTTTTTCAGACTTGAAGAACAACTGATTCTCTGTCAACTCTTCCCTTTTCAGGACTCCTCCTCCTTCTTACTCACCCCTTTCCAGTCTAGCTTCAGGAAGTCCCACTATACTGTTTCCTTACTTCTCAGACTCACTGACATCATCCTGAAGGGGTTGGATCAGGGCCTGATTACCACTGCAATATTTGTTGAGCTAGCTAAAGCCTTTGACATGTCACCCACCTTTTTCTCCCGGGTATACTGTACATATATATCCTGAACTTTGTGAACTAGCAGTTTGGCTCAGTATGCTGCCACTACCGTGACACCTGGACAGCAAACCCCCCACAGCGAAACTCCCCCCATGCCTAAATTGGCAGCAATAGGGGTTTTGCTTTGAGACACTTTAGGGCAATGGAGGGTAAATATCTAACTCCACCATCTGTGCAATGTGGAGTTAGATATATATATAGAGGAGGGTGCAGGGGGCATAGCCCCACCCCCCCGCATTGTCCGTATGGATGTTGCCGGTCAGTTCAGGGTTGTATCGAGGTTGGGGTTGTCGATGGGTTACCGACGCTGTAGTGGATGTCACAGTCGGGGTTGTCGCACCGGCGTCATGGATCCATTTGGCTCATACATTAAGGACAGATCACAAGTAGTCTACCTAGGAGAATTCCTCTCCATTCCATTCCATATTGAATCAGCTTTCCCCTTTAGGCTCGATCCTTGGCTGTGTTCTGTTTGCAGTTTTCTTAAATGACCTCCCCAAAGCTTGTGTCTCATCAAATACAAACATGTATGCAGATGACACAGGACATTTTGTCTAAGACCCATCTGTCCCTGATCTGGCTGTTTGCTTACAGGGGTATTTTATCAATATCCAGCACTGGTTCTACTCTAGCCAGCTTACCCTCAATGCCAAAAAATTGTCTTAATGTACTGTCCACAACTATCTTCATACCCTTGAAGGTACACCTATGGAGCAGATCACCCAGGTTAGGCCACCGCCTTGACTGCTCCTTTCATGTGGATACCATCCACAAGAAACTCAAACCACATCATAGCACTCTATAGGAACAAAGCCTGTTTTCCAATTCCCACCAAGTTTGAGATAATTGTTTAGATGATCCTCTGGAGTCTTGTTTATGGAGCTGTAATATAATGCCACACCAAAGTCCACCCTCACTAGAATGAATCCCTCTTTTCACTCCTTCCTTCATTTTGCCCTTAGCTGTCCCCACCCCCCCAGGCTCACTACTGTTCCCTTTACATCTCACTCTTTCTCCTTTTTCTAGAGAGTACATGACTTGCAGATTGTTCTTCATTTATCTCTATGCTCTGGTTTGGAATCCTCCTCATCTATCTCTGTTCCTTACTCACCTCTGGACCTGCCTTTTCCAACTCCGACCATGACTCAGACTTTGCTATCACTAACGCCTTCACATCAAATTGCCTGTGGGTCAATCTGCTTTTACCTTCAGGTTTTCTTGACTGTAGAATAGCCTTCCCCATCTTATCCATTCTGCTCCTTCCCCATTTACTGTGAGAGTCCTTATTGACCATAAAACTCATGTTTGCAACTGTTTTGAATCATTTCCTTATACACTCTCCTCATAGTCCACTGTTGTCTACCTTGCACAATACATTTGTATATATACTGTGCCACTGTAGTTAGGGCTGGGCAGGGGTTTCTATGTTAAACCTCACATTTTGCACTTTAATAACTTTGCAACTGTTCAGCAGATTTGCACAAAACCTTGCATGTGTGGTTTCCTGGGGTAGATCTCTTGACATGATAAGTTTTGTGTTGGTCAGATTGGCAGATTTCATGCTGTGCATATTGAAAAACAATTAAAATTTGCTTCTTTTTTGCAGTTTTTTTGTCATCACGCTGTGGTCAAATGGTTTGGAATTTTGGTCTTACATTTTCAGGGTAGAATGTGCTTGCCCCCACAGAGCTTGGCTGCATTAGTGTGGTAAAAAAGTATTAATCCGTTCCAAAGTTATTTAATTTTAAAATGTTGGGTTCTGATTATGCTCAGTTCATTCTTTTGGATAGATTCCAGGAATGAAAAAGGATTTTGCTCTGATGAAAAAGGATCCTTTTTCTTGAGGGGCAAATCCTTTTTCATGAGAAAAATTTCCTTTTTTGTGAGCCGCCAATCTTGTTTTTTTATTTCTGGCTAAAATAAACTGTCATAGATGTGCCCATGGATGTCTTTTACAGACATCAAATCATGTATCTTGCTCATCGGGGTTAATGAGCTGTTGCGTGTGTTTTTTAATCTTTTGTATGCCTCCAAAGTTTTTTTTTAAAGATTTAATTCCTTTTGCACCACTTGCTAAGTTCTTTTTTCATGAGCCATTTTTCATCATGGCGAAAAGGAAATCGGCTGGTGAAAAAGGAATCACGGAATGGCCATCTGGTCATGAAAAAGCATTGACAGCCATCTGGTTGCTAAGAAGAGAACCATCAAGTCATGGAAAAGAATTAAATCCTTTTCACTAGCCAAGTTTCCTTTTCGCCATGAAGAAAAAGGATGATGAAAAAGGAATTGCTGTGGCAAAAAAGGATTTAATGCATGGCCATCTGGTCAGGAAAGATGCTTGACAGCCATCTGGTCCCCAAAAACAGAGGCATCTGATCATGAAACGTTCCCATGTTAGTAAATGAGCCCTGTGTCAATATCCTGTTGCCTAGTGGCACCACCCCCCCATACACCCTCAATCCCCATATGTTTTTAATTTATTGTTATTGTTATTTTTTTCTTTTCTTTTCTTTTTTTTATTTGTACTATATTTTTAAAAAAGCTTTTTACTGTCTGTGATAGATAGATAGATAGATAGATAGATAGATAGATAGATAGATAGATAGATAGACAGACATATTTTTATTTGTTTGGCACCCAATCCTGGGTGCCATACAATCAACTTTACAGACTAAAACATTCAAATATATAAGCAGGCAATGCAATGACATAGAGTAATTAAAATCCAGTATCAGTTAAAAAACATCTGTAGGAAAGGCCAAGCTAAAATGGTGAGTCTTCACGCCCCTCTGAAATGCCTCCACTGCAAGGGCCTCCCTTGAAGATCTAGGTAGTGAGTTCCAGAGGACCGGGCCAGCCACCCCAAATGAACAATCACCCATGGTTTTCAGCCTGGTCCTCAGAACTGCTAGGAGGCCCGCGGTGGAGGAATGGAGGGTGCGGGCCGGGATGGCAGGAGTAAGGAGGTCTGACAGGTAGCCAGGGCCCAATCCATATAGGGCCTTATAGATAAGCAAGCCCACCTTGAAGAGAATCCTCCACCTGACTGGTAACCAGTGCAGACCCTGCAGGACCGAGGTCACATGATAAGACCTTGACAGCCCTGTCAGAATCCTGGCTGCTGCGTTCTGCACTAGCTGCACCTGGCAGAGGTTCCCCCCAGTGACCCCGAGAAAGATAGCATTACAGTAGTCGAGTCTGGACATTACAAAGGCATGCATTAGTGAAGGCAGGTCTTCGGGCAGAATTAGGGGTTTAATCTGGGCAATATTCCTCAAATGGTAGAAACCACTTTTGACAACAGCCAACACCTGAGCTTCAGATGTCAGCTCATCATCGAGGACAACACCCAGATTTCTCACACTAGAGGATGCCATCAAAAGGGTAGACCCCAGGATCAAACCTCTTGTCACCCTGGAAGCATCCTCATCATGCCCGCAATCTGGCTCAATCACCAGCACCTCCATCTTGTCCAGGTTAAGTCTCAACCAGTTACAGTTCATCCAGTTCTGGATCTTAAAAAAGGCATTTATTCAGCACTTCAATGGCATAATTTGCCCTGGTACAAAAGACATATACAGCTGACTATCATCTGCATAGCAGTGAAAACTCAGACTGTGCTGTCTAATGAGCCTCCAAAGGAGCAGCATGTATACCACAAACAGCATCAGTGACAAGATCAAGCATTGAGGAACTCTACAGGTCAGGGGCATCGGGGGGAGGAGAAATTCCCCATCACTACCCTCTGCCTCCTGCCTGAGAGAAAGGACTCAAACCAGTTGATGACTGTACCAGTGAGTCCACAGAACTTTCTAAGCTGATCTAGCAACATGATGTGGTCCACAGTATCAAATGCTGATAACAGATAGAGGAGAATGAGAATTGATGGCTCCCCTCGATCTCTTGCTCTGAGGAGGTCATTATGTACCTGGACTAATGCCGTCTCCATGATGTGCCTCATCCTAAACCCTGATTGGAATGGCTTGTAGATGTCAAAGGCCTCCAGTTGTTCCTCGAACTGCAGAGCCACTATCTTCTCAACAACCTTCCCTAAAAGTAGGAGGTTGGAGATAGGTCGATAATTTGCCAGGACATCGGGGTCCAGAGATGTTTTATGTCAGAAGGAGCTTCACTAACACCTCCTTCAAGGCATCAGGGAAGACCCCCTCAAAAGCGAGCACCTGACAATCCCAGTAAACACTGGACTAATGACCTCAATGCAGCCTACTAGGAGATGCATCAGGCCAGGGTCCAATTCAGAACAAGTGGTCTGCAGTTTCAGAATCACATTTGAGACCTCGGCCACCTCCACACTGGCTGAAACTCCACCCAGACAATTGGAGCACCCCTGCTCCACCCAGATCCCACTCTGTGGGATTGATCTAGATTGATTGGTGAGATCCCAGCCCAAATGTTAAAGAAGAACAGAGCAAACTCTTTGCAAAATGCAACTGAAAAGGCTCTGTTTGGCTGTAGACAGACTCGACACAGTCCAAAAGAGCTGAGCTGGTCTGTTCTTCCCTGCAACAATATCCCTGGACTGGAACTCTGCCTTCTTATGCTCGATTCCCCTTTGATAATCAGCATAGTGATTCCTCAAAGTCAGTCTATCCTCCACTAACTGAGTCCTACACCAGCAATACTCCAACCTCCGACTCATGGTCTTCATCACTTTGAAAGCCCCAGCAAACCATGGGGATCTCGGGTGAGAAGACCTGGGTCACATTCTGACTGGTGTGATAGTATTGAGTGCCCCAGTGACAGCCTTATTATAGGCTGCCACCACTTCACCCAAGCCAGTCGCACAAACAGCGCTTACACCAGACAAATCAACTACTGCCATCAGTCCCTCTGGGGACAATCCCCTCAAAGGGTGATAACTGAACATCTTAACAGGGGAGGGACCATGGGGGGACCCCAAATGAGAATTTCACCATACAGTGATCAGACCAGACGACCCGCTAAATCCTGAGGTTGGTGACCTTGAGACCCAGTGAGAATACCAAGTCCAAGGTGTGGCCGTGATGGTGCGTCACAGAGGCAACTGCCTGTGCAAGGCCCAGTGATGTCATCAGCTGGAGGAGCTCAAAACCAAACTGTGAAGATTCATCATTGATCCAGGCATTGAAGTACCCCAGAATAAGCCAGCTGGGGGACTCCAACAGCCTGTCAGTGATGAAGTCCGCAACCTCCTGCAGAAACTCTCTGCCTGATCCCAGAGGGCAGTAAACCAAGAGATTTCTGCAACCTGCACCTGGACCTGCACACACTGCCACACATTTAAACAACGAGGTAAAACCCACTGGATGTATGGAGAAATTCAGGCTGGATCTAAAACAGATGTCCACACTCCCACCCCTGCAGTCCTTCCTCTAGCAGTGTACCACTGAGTACCCTGGCCAGGACCGATGCCTCCAAAACTGGACCTGCATTGTCCCCCAACCAGGTCTCTGTGATGCATGACAGGTTGACCAAATAAATTGAGTCTGTCATAATCATGGACTTGTTCCTCATCGACCTGGTGTTGTATAACACTGCCCTGAGGGGATCAGTGAAGGCTCTAGGCCCCCTAGCTGCCTGCCTATGTGGTCCAGTGGGAACCCTGGGAACAGAAGCCAAACACATCAGGCCTCTCTCAAGGCTCCATTTACTCCCACTCCTCCTGCTGCTAAATACTGCAATCCCACTCACCTCTGTTAGATTCCCGCACCCCACCTCAGACCCCCATGCCTCCTGCAAAAATCCACCTCCCTGCATCACCTTATAGCAGTAGCCAGGAGGAGGAGGAGGTCACAAAAGGGGCAGAGGTCACAATGCCACTATACCCCTTATCACTGGTGTCTAGTTGTGGGGCAGTATAGTGCAGTGGTTTAAGGCTCTAAGCTCCAAACTTGGAGACCTGGGTTTGAATCCAACAGCTCCCCACTTGTACACTGTTTGACCCTGATCAAGTCACTTAACTTTCCTGTGCTCCCAGGTTGCACCTGGAAACAAACTTCTGCTTAGTGTGCCTCTACTGGTTAAACAATTTCCCCTTCTCCTTCCCCTAGTGGTACCCCCCCACCCTCTGATGCTCTTTTTGTAATTCGTTGGTGGTTAGTGGCATCCCCCTACATTCCCATGTCTGTTTGTGCCTAAAAATAAGAAAACCATTCCTCATTGTCTTTTTTTTTAAAACCTGTAAAAAAAAATGGTCCATCACTGATCACTCCCACACCCCCACCCGACCACCCACTGTGCACCCACCTCCCCACACCCCCATTGACACCCCCACACACTCTTACTCACCTGAAGAGGTCCCAGGTTCGAGATCCACTCTCCCAATCGAAGGCACGTCTTGCTGCTAGAACCGATGACTGCAATACGAAAAACGAAGGTAAATGCGCTTCAATGTATTTCAAAGGAAGTTTCAACTTTATTGCGTAACTCAGCCATTTTTTGAGATTTTGACCTCAAATTTTCAACATGGCCTTTTGCGGACCCCAGCTCATGAACAATACTACTATCATTTCACAACTCCTGCACAAAAGGTGATTTCATGGTTGCTTGGTGAATTCACCTTTTGGATAGGATTTGCATGACAGTCATATTGTTCAGGAGGTGGGATCACCAAAAGGCCATGTTGAAAATTTGGTGTCAACATTTCAAAAAATGGCAGAGTTATGACCATTCATTGCAATTTTGCTATACATGCTCATAACTTCGTAAATTGAAAGTATTTTGACCCCAGATTTTTAACATAGACTTGTTATCACACCACCAAATATATGTCACAATTGTCATTTTTTTGAATCCTGGCTGAAATATGTTTTCACATCTGTGGCACGGAAATGATACTCCAGTTGCAGACTTATGTTTCAGTGGGGATTTGAATATTTACACCACTGGTTACATCAGGTGGGGTAATAACATGGCTATGCTGACAGTTTCATTACTGTTGAGCTATAAATGGAAGTGCAGGGCCCAGATGGCCCTCCACTTCCACAGCTAAGTATATATGCATCTATGTAGGAATAGGATCACAGGGCCCAGAGGGTTTGATATCAACCCTAACTGATGCATTAACATAGTTTTTTGCAAATAATATGATCTAGAGATACACCATATATATAAGTATATTTACTTCAAAAAAACTACATTAACACAGACATTAGTTGTTCAAGAACGCAATGCACAGAAAGAAGGGAAATGAAAAAACATTAGGGATTTGGGTCTCCAGAATATTGGCGAATCAATGGTGGGATCTTCCTTGGGGTTGTCAACCCTAAAGCCCACCCCCTCTCCCCAGTCCATACCTCCTGCCCGAAGCCCAAAGTACATCTCCAAGCTAGTGCCTCGTAGTGATACAGTATGGCCAACATAATTTGTTTTACAGTATCTTTCTTCACAAAGGGCTCTGTGGGCCCTGCTTGAAGACATCACATCTGAGCTCATTTGCTCAGGGGAGGGGGTGGGCATTAGGGTTGACAACCCCAAGGAAGACCCCACCACTGATTTGCCAATATTCCGGAGACCCAAATCTCTCATTTTTTTCAATTCCCTTCTTTGTGTATATTGCATTCTTGAACCCTAATGTCTGCATTAATAGTTTTTTGCAATGAATTTCCCTTCTTTTTCTGATAGTGAAATTGTATCTTCATTTGCATACAATACTGAAGACAGTCCTAGCAGAGTGAATGAGCCCAGCAGGCCTCAGGACACATGTCAGTACCTTGTGTGGAGGGCTCCCTGACCCAACACATGGTGTTACATCTGCGCTAAAATACTGCTCCATCCCTACCCAGGCCAGGGCTGCTGCATACTACAGCATCTTCCCCATCTTTATTTATTTAAAAGTTTCACCAGGAAAGGCATAGTGAGCTACTGCTCATTTCCAGATGTGTCCTGGGGGAAGGGGCAGTGGGTTACAGTAACAAAAACTCATGACAACAAGGTAGAAAACAAAGGTGGCATTACAAAGAGTACATTTGCAATGTAACATAGACAATTTAAAACAAGTCAAGAGCATTGCAGGTTGCAAGTGCGTTGTATGATTGGCATGAATGCTGTATATTACAAATTAAAATATCAGCATTAAAATTCAGGAAACCTGTGGGGGGGGAGGGAAGGATATAGAGGGAGTAACTTTAAGGGAAGTTACAAGTGGGGGAGGTGAGGTTTTGGAGTAGCATGGAGAGGGCTCAAGAGGAGGAGGCATTATGAATGGTAGGGGGAGGGTGTTCCAGAGTTTGGGGAATCAGTGGCTAAAAACAGTTTGACTAGCAGAGGTAGAAGTGGAGGGTACAGCCAGAGTGTGAGTGTCAAAGCTCCTCAGGGAGCGAGAGGAGGGAGGAGGTAGGGAAAGAGGTTGAGAGGTGGGTGAGTGGGAGGGAGTTAAACCACAATTTACTTATGAGGTTGATGCAGTGGGCATGGCATCTGTCTTCAAGAGAGGAAAGAGTTAGAGACTGATACAGAGAACAGTGGTGAGTGCATGGAGGGAAATCGAGCACAAAGCGGCTGAAAGAATGGAAAAGTGTGTCCAGTCTTGCTAAGGAAGTACCAGGGGTGGCACTGTCAGCCACATCACTGTAGTCAAAGACTGGAAAGATCATTCTCTGGAAGATGCCATGGTGTGCTGGCAATGGGATGCTGTCACAGTTCCTGAACAAGGCACCAAGCTTGGGATGCAGTTTGTTGAGTATTGCATCCACGTGGTCAGAGAAGTTGAGGTGTTGGTCGAGCTATACCCCAAGGTACCTGAGGGGGGGAGACATCCTCCAGTGGGGATCCATTTGAGGTGTAGAAAGAGGGAAGGGAAGGGATGGGAGCCTAAAGAGTCTCTGCCTCATGCCAAAGGACGTGGAGACGGTCTTCTTGGCATTCAGGAATAGATGGTTAGAGCATAGCCAGAGCTGAACTTTATCAAAGTCAAGTTAGAGTCTGGATGCCACATCAGCAGTGGAGGGGCCAGAGGTAAATAGGACCGTATCATCCACATGCATGTGTTGACTGCAGATGAACAGGCTGAGGGGAGGTCATTTAGGAAAATAAAAAATAACAGCATTTCAAGTACTGAGCCTTGAGGAACTCCGGGTGTCACCAATTTTCTCAGATTGAGTCCTATCCTCTAGGTATGATTGAAACCAACTGGTTGCCACTCCTAAGAGTCCAGCAGCCAAGAGTTTAGAAAGAAGGGGGTGGGAGACAGTTTTGAATGCCTTAGCCAGGTCAGCAAAAATGGCGGAAGTGATGTGGCCCTGATCCATTCCTGTAAGAGTAGAATCGGTGAGCTGGGGGAGGGAGGCAGATGTGGAGTGGTGCTTCCAAAAGCCTAATTGGACAGGAGTGAAAAATGAAGAGGAATAAAGGAAGGGAGAGATTTGGGTGAGCACAATGCATTCCTGTAGTTTGACAAGGATAGGGAGGAAGGAGAGGGGGCAGTAGTTACCAGTAGCTGAGGGATTACCTCCTTTTTGTAGAGAAACAACAATAGCATGTTTTCAGGCAGAAGGGATAGAAGCACAAGAGAAGGACAGGTTTAGGAGGTAAGTAAGAGGTGAGGAGACAGAAGGTGCTGAGAGGTAAACAAGTTTGCCATCCAGACCATCAGGACCTTTGCCTTTAGCTGGGTTTAAGGTAAGGAGGATATCAAGAACAGCAAAGGGGGGCACAGGAGATAAGGTGAAAAAAGTAAGGAGAAGAGGGTTGCAATGAGGATGGGGGGAGAGGGAGGAGGGGGAGGGAGTAGAGAAGAGAGGAGGCGCAGACCCAGGCAAGATCGCTGATGCCTTCAATAGAATGTTCACTGACCTTACCTCCTACACCAGCAAACTCCCTTCACAACCTCTCTCTACCCAGAACAAACAGCCGTGCTGCCCACAGACATCAAGCCCTGTCTTATTTCACAGTCATCGACCACAATGTCACTGGCAAACTCCTAAACATGCTACCCACCGGGGCAGCCCAGGTAATAACGGTCTGTATCCTACCTTTCTAAAATTCCTCTCCCCTGCCCTTGTAAAACCACTGACCCACATATTTAACCTTGCCCTCTTATTATCTACTATGCCTGACTCATGGAAGTATGTGCATGTAGTGCCTATTTTCAAATCCAGTGATCACACTGCCCCTGAAAACTACCGCCCCAGCTCCTTCCTCCCACATCTAAGCAAGCAATTAGAAAAAATCATTCACCACCAGCTATCTGAGCATCTAGATAAGTACAACCTCCTAAGCCCCCCTTCAACATGGCTCCTGCAAACACCACAGCACCTCTTCAGCCTTGGCCCTTTTCTCCACTCATGTTCTTAGAAACATGAACATGGGTATGGCCACAGGGGTGGTGTTTGTGAACCTATCAAAGGCCTTTGACCTTGTTGACCATCATCTTCTTCAATCCACCCTGCTAAACCTAGGCTGCACCCCAGATGCCACCACTTGGTTTATCAGCTACCTCGCTAACAGATCCCAGTCTATTCTGATAGGCAAAGATATCTCTGCTGCATTACCCATCCATACTGGTGTTCCCCAGGGCTCCATACTAGGGCCTCCATTATTCCCACTGTTCATTAATGATCTTCTCGCAGAAAGCTTAAACTGTAATGCGCTCCTCTACACTGATGAACTTGTCATCTACCATAGGGACAAGTCCCTTGAATCTATATCTTCTACACTCACTACAGACTATGGATCAGCTCAACATTGCTTCATCTCCAAAAAACTTCTTGTAAATGAGAAAAAAATGAAGGCCATGCTATTTGGCTCAAAGCCATACCTTCCATAGGCCACCAAATCAAAAACCTTGTTACACATTGACACTGTATCCTCCTTCAAATACCTAGGAGTGACTCTTGATCCCTCCCTTACCTACAGTGACTACATTTCTGACACTATGAAGATAGTCCACCAGAAGCTGGGAGCAGCCTAACGTGTTAACCACCTCCTGACCCCTGAGGCTCATCTTGCAATTGCCCAGGGAAATCTACTTCCCCTACTTCACTATTGCTTCCCAGTGTTCTCCTCCATGTCCTCCTCACTTCTTTCTCATCTAAATATCACATACAACTCTATCTGTTGCTTTGTCCTTCAGGTCCCTTCTTCCACTCATCACTGCTCTCTATGTCAGTCCTTAGGCTGGCTCTCTCTGCAGGGCTGTTTTGAATATGCTATGGGCTGTCTAGTCAACATAGAAACATAGAATTTGATGGCAGATAGGGACCTCTTGGCCCATCTAGTCTGCCCATTTCCCTACCTAACGGATAAGCTGAAGATCCTAGTTAACCAACAGCCTACTTCTTCCTACCCCCCCCACTAGAATTGCCTTATGTCTGTCCCATGCATTCTTGAATTCTCCCACTGTTTTTGACTCTATGACCTCCTCAGGAAGGCTGTTCCATGTATCCATAACCCTGTCTGTGAAGAAATACTTCCTCACATTACCTCTGAGCCATCCCCCCTCTATCTTCAAATTGTGCCCCCTTGTTTTTGCACTTCTCTTTTTCTGAAAGATGCTACCCTCTTGGACTTTGTTGATTCCCTTGAGGTATTTGAAAGTTTCTATCATGTCCCCCCTCTCCCTCCTTTCCTCAAGGCTATACATCTTTAGTTCCTTTAGTCTTTCTTCATATGTCTTCTGATGCAGACCCTACATCATTTTGGTTGCCCTCCTCTGGACAGCCTCCACCCTGTCTATGTCTTTGCAGAGATGGGCATTTTCTAGTGGTGATGCCTCTCCCTATGCATCCCAGTATCCCCCCAGCCCTCCTTACTGCCTTCTCACATTGCTGGCCCACCTTTAGGTCATCTGATATGACTACCCCCAGGTCCCTTTCCATTTTTGTTTTTGTCAGTATCTCACCCCCCATTGTGTACTCTTCTCCTGGATTTTTGTTTCCCAGGTGCATTACTTTGCACTTCTTTGCATTGAATCCAAGCTGCCATGCATCTGACCATTCTTCCAACCTTGCCAAGTCCCTTTTCATCCTTTCCACCCCACCTTGTGTATCAACCCTGTTGCAGATCTGTGTGTCATCTGCAAAGAGACATACTTTCCCTCCCAGTCCCTCTGCAATGTCACTTATAAAGACATTAAAAAGGACCGGCCCCAGTACTGAACCCTGCGGTACCCCACTAGTAACCCTCCTTTCTTCACTGTGGACTCCATTTACTATTACCCGCTGTGTTCTGTTGTCCAACCAGTGTTTTACCCAGGCTACCACCCTGGGACCCACTCCCAAGCTGGCTAATTTGTTTATTAATCTTTTGTGCGGGACTGTGTCAAACACCTCTCTCAGAAACTCACATGAGTCCCCGTACTCCTCACTTCTCACTGAGAAGGTGGTAACTCGGTGTCTCTGGGTCTCTTCCATTCCTCCTGGTAGTCCCCTGTCTAGCTACTGTCATGGGGAGCAAGGCTTTCTCTGTCTCTGCCCCCTACCTCTGGAACAGAATACCACCGGCTTTCCATATGTTACCCTCTCATCAGTCCTTCAAATCAAAGCTAAGAGATTGACTCATGTCTCAGGCCACCTGTGCCTGCTCCTTTGGAAACACCCTCACCAGAAATCTGCCTTAGGGGCCCAGTGTACCATTTGCCTTACTTCCCAAGTACTGGCTACTACATATACAATTGACACATTTTTGACTCCATTGTGAAAATGTTGATTGCTATAGTGTAACCCCTTATGCACTTTATTGTAAACCTTGGACTGGCTGAATAATGTCTTGATTTGCTGTAAGTGTATGTCCTAGTTCTCTGCAAGCAGAGAAGCATCGCTTTATTTGTCATGAACTTGTTTTTTTATGTCCTTAACCCCATTTTTTAAGATATGATGCTAATGTATCATTGTTTCTGATACCACTGTACTCACTGTATTATATGTACCTACTGTATTATAACTTGCACCTATTGTCCGTGCCACTGTATGGCCTGGGTTGCAACTTAAAATGGTCCTTTGAACCAGTTTACTCACCCAGTTACCAGAAACATAAATAAACAAGAAGATAAACTCAGAGGCGACTGAGAGGGGATCAGAGAGGGAGAAGTCACCGGCTTGGAGGATAGGAGAAGGAGGCTGAGTTGGTGGGGAGAATAATGTGTGAACCACCTTTCAAAATGTGGATGGGTGATTGGTGTTTTTCTCAAAGGTATTGGAGAAATAGTCGGCCTTAGCAAGCCTGACAGCCCTAGTGCAGGCATTATGGAAGTAACAGTACCTCTGTAAGTCAGCAGTCGAGTTGGTATGTTTATGCTCCATCCAGGCCAGGGCATGGGCATGTAAATAGGCTAGTAGTTCTGCCATGATCCATGGGTGGTGGGACCCCCTTACCCTGGTACGGTGGAGGGGGGCCTGGAGGTTCCAGATTTGACTTAAAGTGTGCTAGGGCATTGTCGATGGTGGTTGCCAAGAAGACTGAAACCAGCTCTGCTGTGTAGGTCATTCAGTATCATCTGCCTTGACCCATTAAACTGGCTCTGAGTTCACACCTGAATTCAGATCACTGGCATGATAAGGCAACGTGGTCAACAAGTGGTGCAATGGACATCCCTGCAATCAGGGTTACTTAATAAATTCTTTATTTTTTCATATTTTGACTCCAAACTTTCAACACAGTCTTCTTATGATCCACCTCATGAACCTGATAGGTGCAAATATTCAAATCCCTGCCAAAATGCCATTCCGCCCCACAGGTGCAAAAACACGTTTCAACCAGAATGTGAAAAATAACAACTGTAATGTTCATGGGGTGGTATAAAAAATGGTTATGTTGAAAATTTGGAGTCAAAATATTGAAAAGTTATGCATGTGTGTAGAAAAATGTCAACGAACACTCATAACTTGGCCATTTTTAGGAATTTTTTCACCGGCGTTTCAATATGGCCTTTTTGGGACCCCACCTCATGAACATTGGTGGTGAAATTTCATTATTCAGTCCCAAAAGGTGATTTCAAACATAGACCACGAAATCACCTTCTGGGCCCAATTGACAAAATTTCACCAACAGTATTCATGAGGTGAGGTTCCAAAAAGGCCATGTTAAAAATGTGGTGAAATAATTCCAAAAAATGACCAAGATATTGACATAAGTTCAAAACGCCATTGAAATACATTATACAGCACTTACCTGTATTCCTCAGTTCGCAGTTTGTCTTTGAAAAGTGCAGACATGTCTCGGTCCACAGAGGATGACAGCATTCAACCTCAGCTGGTAAGTATTGGGGAAGGGGGTGTGGGGCGTTGGGTGCTTAATGGGAGGATCGGGATGCGGGGATGGGGCTACGATGGGACCATTTTCTTTATTTCAGGTTAAAAAAGACATTGCAGAACAGTTTCCTTCTTTACATAAGACCGTCAGAGGGTGGGAGGGGTGCCACTAGACACCAGGGAAATGAGGAAAACAACAGGGACAGCAATCAAAGAGTGGGGGTGCTACTAGACACCAAAAAAATGAAAACAATGGGGACAGAAATCAGAGGGTGGGGGTGCCACTAGACACCATGGATGGGGAAAGCAAACAGGGACAGCAATTGGAGGGTCGGGGGTGCCACTAGACACCTGGGAAATGAGAAAAACAACAGGGACAGCAATTGGAGGGTGGGGGTGCCACTAAACACCAGCGAAATGAGAAGAACAAACAGAGACAGCAATTGGAGGGTGGAGGGTGCCATTAAACACCAGGGAAATGAGAAAAACAAACAGGGACAGCAATTGGAGGGTGGGTGCCACTAGACACTAGGGAAATGGGGAAATCAAACAGGGACAGAAATTGGAGGGTGGGGGTGCCCCTAACACCAGAGAAATGGGGGAAAACAAACAGGGACAGCAATTGGAGGGTGGGTGCCACTAGACACCAGGGAATTGAGAAAAACAACAGGGGTAGCAATTGGAGGGTGGGGGTGCCACTAAACACCAGGGAAATGAGAAAAACAAACAGGGACAGCAATTGGAGGGTGGGGGATGCCACTAGACACCAGGGAAATGAGAAAAACAAACAGGGACAACAAATGGAGGGTGGGGGATGCCACTAAACACCAGGGAAATGAGAAAAACAAACAGGGACAGCAATTGGAGGGTGGGTGCCACTAGACACCAGGGAAATGAGAAAAACAAACAGAGACAGCAATTGGAGGGTGGGGGGTGCCACTAGACACCAGGGAAATGAGAAAAACAAACAGGGACAGCAATCGGAGGGCAGGTGCCTCTAGACACCAGAAAAAATTAGATTACATAATGGTGGGGGTGATTGGGTGGGGGTAAAGACCACTAGCCACCATGGAAAACATTATTAGGTATTGGGCTTATATTTTGGCTATGTGTGTCGTATCATATAATGTGGTGTTCTGCGATATGACACATCACAGTATATGATATGACACACTTAACCAAAATATGACAACAGGACATAACTGGAGGGTGACTGGATGGAGGAGGGACCACTAGCCACCAGGGGAAACTTTATTACATATTGGGCAAGTGATTGGGTGGGGGGAGGGACCACTGGCCACCAGGAAAAGCATTAATATATATGGGGGAGGGGGATGATTGGATGGTGGGAGGGACCACTAGCCATACATCTCAGGGTTGCTTTTTCCATTATGTGTGCAATATCATATACTATGGTGTTCTGCTATACAACACTCCACAGTACAGTATATGATATGACACACATAAAATACAACAACAGGACATCATGCTTTCAAAAAAACATAGAAACATAGAATTTGATGGCAGATAAGGACTGCTTGGCCCACCTAATCTGCCAATTTCCCTACTTAATGGATAAGTTGAAGATCCTAGTTAACCAACAGCCTACTTCCTCCTACCATCCACTAGAACTGCCTTATGTCTGTCCCATACATTCTTGAATTCCCCCACTGTTTTTGACTCTACGACCTCCTCAGGAAGGCCATTCCATGCATCTACAACCCTCTCTGTGAAGAAATACTTCCTCACATTACCTCTGAGCTGTCCCCCTTCTGTCTTCAAATTAAGCCCCCTTGTTCTTGCACATCTGTTTTTCTGAAAGATACTGCCCTTGGGAACTTTGTTGATTCCCTTGAGGTATTTGAAAGTTTCTGTCATGCCCCCCCCCCCCCTTACCTCGATGCTGTACATCTTAAGCTCCTTTATTCTTTCTTCATATGTCTTCTGGTGCAGACCCTGCACCATTTTAGTTGCCTTCCTCTAGACAGCCTCCACCCTGACTATGTCTTTGCGGAGGCAGGGTCTCCAGAACTGTACACAGTACTCCAGATGAGGTCTTACCAACTGTCTGTACAGAAGGCCAACAACTTATTGTTTTCTACTGGTGATACCTCTCCCTATGCATCCCAGTATCCCCCAGCCCTCCTAACTGCCTTCTCACATTTCTGGCCCACCTTTAGGTCATCTGATATGACTACCCCCAGGTCCCTTTCCATTTTTGTTGTTGTCAGTATCTCACTCCCCATTGTGTACTCTTCCCTGGTTTTTGTTTCCCAAGTGCATTACTATGCGTTGAATCTAAGCTGCCATACATTTGACCATTCCTCCAACCTTGCCAAGTCCCTTTTCATCCTTTCCACCCCACCTTGCATATCAACCCTGTTGCAGATCTTTGTGTCATCTGCAAAAAGATGTACTTTCCCTTCCAGTCCCTCTGCAATGTCACTTATAAAGACATTAAAAAGGACCAGCCCCATTACTGAACCCTGCGGTACCCCACTAGTAACCCCTCTTTCTTCGCTTTGGACTCCATTTACTATTACCCACTGTGTCCTGTTGTCCAGCCACTGTTTTACCCAGGCTACCACCCTGGGACCCACTCCCAGCCTGCCTAATTTGTTGATTAATCTTTTGTGCAGGACTGTGTCAAATGCCTTGCTAAAGTCTAGATAGGTCATGTCCACAGCCCCTCCCTGGTCTACTACTTTGGTCACCCAGTCAAAGAAATTAATTAGATTTGTCTGACATGACCTTCCTGCTGTGAATCCATGCTGCCTTGGGTCCTGTGCCCCACTGGCCTCTAAGTACTGAACAATTCTTTCCTTCAGAAGTGATTCCATCATTTTCCCTACCACTTAGGTCAAACTGACAGGTCTGTAGTTTCCTGCCTCTGTCTTGCTCCCACTTTTGTGAAGGGGAATCATATCTGCCCTCCTCCAGTCCTCAGGTACCACACCATCCTCCCATGATTTATTAAAAAGGGTAGTCAGTAGTGTTACTAGTTCTTCCCTTAGTTCTTTTAGAATTCTGGGGTGAATCCCGTCAGGTCCCATTGCGTTATCCACCTTCAGTTTTAAGAGTTCTTTCAGAACCCTTTCTTCTGTGAAAGAACTAATATCAAACCCCCCCCACCCAATCCAGAGTGCTTCTATTGACTGGATTAGGTATCTCCCCTTGTTTTTCCATTGTGAATACTGAGCAGAAGTATTCATTCAGTATCCCTGCTTTTTCACTGTCGCTCTCTTCCCAACCACCTTCCTCTTTATTCAGCCTCAGTATCCCTGCCTTAGTCTTTTTTGCTCCCTAATGTGCCTATAAAAGGTTTTATCCTCCTTCTTAACTTGGCTATCTTTTCCTCAGTTTGAGCCTTTGCTATTCTGACTGCCTTCCCTGCTTCCTTCTGCTTTAACTGGTACAGTTCTCTGTACTGCTCCTTCTGTGTTTCTTTATACTTCCTGAATGCTATCTTTTTCTCCCTAACCTTCCCCGCCAATTCTTTTGAGAACCATAGTGTTTTTTTCTTTCATTTTGACTTGTTTACTTGCTTCATACAAAGGCTTGTTGCCTCTGTGATGGCAGTTTTGATGTTTCCCCATTGTTGCTCCACCTCACCTTCTTGCTGGTTTGCTAGTGCTTTTCTGAGGCACTTTCCCATTTTGACAAAATCAGCCCCCCTGAAGTCCAGTACTTTCACTTTTGTATGGCTTGACTCTACAGCTAAGTTTATCATGAACCACACTGTTTGGTGGTCGCTTGTTCCCAGATGGCTACCCACTTCAAGATCAGAGATCCTCTCTCCATCCCCGTTTGATAATACCAGGTCTAAGATTGCTCCCTCCCGAGTGGGGTCCAAAACTAGCTGTCTGAGGCATGCCCCTCTAGGGCATCGAGAATGTCCCTGTTCTTGGATGTGGCTGCAGCAAAGGTGCTCCAGTTAACATCTGGCATATTCAGGTCCCCCATCAGCAACATCTGCCCTTTCTCTGCCATTCTAAGAATGCATTCTATCATTTCCTTGTCCATTTCCTCCCCCTGAGATGGGGATCTGTATAAAACCCCTGTGTGGATTGTGGTGCCATTTCCAGTCTCTAGGATGACCCACAGTGCCTCCTGTCCTCTCCTCCCTGTTTACCCTTTAGTTCTATTGCTTTGATCCCTTCCCTTACATAGAGAGCTACCCCATCTCCTCTTCTTCTTCTTCCCTCCCTGTCTCTCCTATAGATTGTGTACCCTGGCATGTTGACATCCCAGTCATGATTTTCTGTGTACCATGTTTCTGTGACTGCCAAAATATCCAGTCATCCCTCTTCCATCAAAGATTCAGCTATCCTTACAATATTGATTTTTTAAAGTGTGCATGCACACAAACAGTACTTTTTTCCTAAATAATTTAAAAGCTACTAGCCTCCAAAGCATAAAAGCCACAAAAGCACATACCTTGGGCAAAACATTATCAAACCTAAATGTTTCAGCTTTCAAATCCTCATACAGTAGCCCCTCACTATAACGAATGGCTTGGGAGCCATAGCAATTTTACATTATAGCAAGTCATTCATTAAAATGAGGGATGCTGTTCTGGCTAAGGTCTGTGCTTGATCTTTGTGGTTGGACTGTTTAGCTGTGTATGGTGGTGAACTATCAGTGCAGGCAGAGGATTGCAGAACTGTTAAGAGAAGGTAACACAGTACCATGGAACTCTTGGCTGCTTGCTGGACTGACTAACTCACAGCTGTGGCTTGAAGGAGGCTACTATAGAGAAGGGACACTACAGAGCTGATGGGACCACTTTAACTGCCAGATAAGCCTGAACCGCCACTGCTCAGTGTCCCCTCCTTTTCCTGCACTGCTACCGCTATAGCTGTTGACCATTCTCTTATTTAAATCTCAGATCGAGATTCCATTCTTGAACCCCCAGCTCAAGTTGGGATGCAGGCTGTGCACTGGAAAGGAACAGAGATCCCAGCGCATAAACAGGATGCTTCTGTTTTTGCTTCTAATTGCAACTCAAGCCTGAGGCTCTGCTAAAACTGGTTGGGAGAGCGGAAAATGGAGACTGCTGTCAGGGCCATGAAAAGCAAGGGGCTGAAATGCTGGCTGATGAAAAAAAAAACATTTTTTGACTGGGTGACTAGGGAGGTGGATCAGGGGAGGGCAGTGGACATGGCCTATCTGGACAGCAAGGCCTTTGACACTGTGCCACATAGAAGACTATTACACAAACTGGGGAATATGGGTGTGGGCAGGACAGTAGTGTGGTGGGTAGGTAACTGGCTGGGTGGCAGGACACAGAGGGTGGTGGTAAATGGCTGTCACTGCACAGAGGGAAGAGTGACCAGTGGGGTACCACAGAGATCAGTGCTGGGACCGGTCCTATTCAACATCTTCATCAGTGACATTGCGCAGGACCTAGAAGGCAGAATTTCACTGTTCGCTGATGACACAAAGCTCTGTAACAGAGTAGACACACCAGAGGGTGTAGACAGAATGAGAAGCGACCTGCAGAAACTTGAAGAATGGTCAGGGTTTGGCAGTTGAAATTCAATGCAAAGAAGTGCAAGATAATGCATATGGGGTACAAAACCCTGGCACAATATTTCAGTTGGGGGTGAGGATATAGCATGCACCAAACAGGAAAGGGATCTTGGGGTTATCATCTCTGATGACCTCAAGGTAGGGAAACAGTGTGACAAGGCAGCAGGTAAAGCAAATAGGATGCTGGGATGTATAGGCAGGGGCATCACCAGCAGGAAAAGGGAGGTCATAATTCCGCTATACAAGACACTAGTGAGGCCCCACCTGGAGTACAATGTACAGTTCTGGAGACCATACCTACATAAGGACATAGACAGGGTAGAGAAGGCTCAGAGGAGGGCAACAAAGATGGTGCATGGATTGCATCACAAGTCCTATGAAGACAGGTTGAAGGAACTGAACATGTACTCCCTGGAGGAGAGGAGGGAGAGAAGGGATATGATAGAGACATACAAGTATCTTACAGGGAGGAACAGGGTGCAGGAAAACACTATTTTTAAGCGAAAAAGATGTTCCAGGACTAGAGGGCATGGGATGAAGTTGGAGGGAGGACGATTCAGAGGAAACATGAGAAAGAATTTCTTCACAGAACGGGTGGTGGACAAGTGGAACACCCTGCTAGAGGAAGTGGTGGGGGCTGAAACAATCACGGGATTTAAGAATGCATGGGATAGACATAAAGGAATTCTGGAGGTCAGGGGTAAGGGGAAACAGACTTCTAGGAAAACAAACTGAACTTACAAGCTCAAATGGGCAGACTGGGTGGGCCATCTGCCAACACTGTCTATGTATCTATGTATCTATGACTACGGATGACTAAAAGCCTAACAGCTGACAGTGACTAAAAGTCAGAAGCCAAACTGACTGTTCACTATAGCTGAGAGTTTGCTATAGCAAGGTTCGTTAAAGTGAGGGGTTACTGTATTTTTTTCAGTTATCAGCGAGCAAAAAAAGTCTTAACATTTTTAAAAACAGAGAGTTTTATGTTTTTACCTGTATAACTTTGCCCTCACTGAACCAAACTACATGACATTTTCAGGAGCAAAAGATCCTGGCACAAAGACTGTGCTTTTCAAATTTCATGTAAATCAATTGAATGGGGGCAAAGTTATTAATGTGCAAAAATTGGGGTTTAACATTAAAGTGCTTCCTTAACCCTAATATACAGGCACTACCGTGCCTGTATAATGTATCATATATATGTGGTATTATATATAGAAATTCATATATACTGTGTAGATAGATAGACAGACAGAATGAATGAATGAATGGGTAAGGGTGGTCTACAAGGATGTACACCCATCAAGAGGGCTAATTAGGGCTATAAGGCCACAAGCCAGAAGGACAAGTGGCTTTATATGCCCTAATTAGCCCCCAAAATAGGTATACTCCCAAGTGTTCCACCCTTACCCATTGTTTGTTGAATATAATACATTAGGATGGTTATTCTTATGGAGATCACATTTGTGTTCATGTTATGGCACCGCAAGGTCTCTTGCAGCAAGGTGGAAATGAGTGCAGGTAGGAGTTTGTGGTATTTCTGAGTTTGGGAGGGTTTTGTGTGTCTTTTTTCCAGGTTCTTTTGCAGCTTGTTAATTGGTCTGGCTAGTTTCTTAAAGATGCATTAATTGTGTTATCAGTATTGTCCCATTAATTGTTTGATTAGTGTAGGTATACAGCTGTAATTGTTTGATTAGTGCAGGTTTATACTTTTATTTAATAGATTAGTCACAGATATACAAGGAAATAAATGATGGCCTTTCCTATGGGGAAAAGTTCCCATCCATGTATTATATATACATGGATGGTCCCTGACTCCCATTGTAAAAAAACATAATTTATTTCCCCATATATGATAGTATTTAAATGTCATATATGCTGTGTATCCAGCTGACCTTTGACCTCCAGTTCACACCCTATTAACATGTGTAATAAAGAGTCCAGTTTTTGGTTCTTTGGTAGCTGAGTGCCCACAGAATTCACTTGCAGGTTATGCAGGGAGTCTGACATAGTTACACTAGAAATGGTAAAAATCACACTAGAAATGGTAAAAGTCCATCTTGCCTCCCTTTCCTTGGGGAGGCGAGAACCATGTGTGCAGTGTTCATGGACCTGTCTAAAGCATTTGATTTAGTAGACCACAAAATACTTTGGGATCAGTTGAAAGACATAGGAATAGAGTAGGAACCCTGCTGATGATTCCAGTCTTAGTTATCTGACCGGTTCCAGTTGGTCACAGTAGGAGGGAGCAACATAAGTATATCTCCAGTGACAAGGGACGTACCTCAGGGGTCTATATTAGGCCCCTTATTGTTTCTAATATACTTAAACAATGTACCTAAACACATATATCAAACAAGCATAAGCTTATACACAGATGACACAGTGCTGGTGTCGGAGGGGAAAGACATTAGGGAAGTAGAACACAGACTTCAGGCAGATTTTCATATATTGCATAACTGGTTTATTTCTTTGAAATTATTTTTAAATACTAAAAAATCTCAAACCATGTTTTTCAGCCCACCCCTAACTAGAAATTCAGAAAGGGTAAGCAAGCTAGAAATAAAAACTTTGAATGAGTCAACTTTAACACAAGTTTCCACCTATAAATACCTAATAGTTATTTATTTATTTCAATCTAGGATTACGATACCTTTGAGCCGAGGCTCTTTTACAAAGGTTCCATGTCAGCGTGTACAACAATCATTTTTAGTTACAAACATATAATCATTGACTTACAGGCATGTAATAACCAGTACAAAGACTTGAACTATGAGCAAGACAAGGGAAGGAGGGTGGGGGGAAATGAGGTAGGAGATTGGGGGAGGAGGTGCAGGGGTAAGGGGAGTACGGAGGTGGTTGGGGTGGGGGCAGGAGTGGAGATATGGGGGGGAGGTGGGTAAGGGTGGGAGACAATGCAGCCAGGGGGCCTTGTCGAGGGAATATGACAGGTAAGGTGCTGGGGTGCAAAGTCTGATTGTAAATGCTGGGTGCTGGGGCATGTGCAGCTGGAATGGTGGAAATGTTAATATGGGCAATGGCAGGATACAAGCAGTGAGAGGCACAGCTTGGACTTGAAGAGGTCGAGTGTTGGAGCAGTCGCTATGTCACTGCCAAGAGAGTTGAGCCAGTTGGATGCCCGATAGGTGAATGATCTTTGTCCTTGGGTTGTGCGATATCGGGGGATATGTAGTAGATGGGAATTGGATCTCCTTGTAGTGACGCTCCTATGTCTAGGCTTAAGAAGGGCACAGACACCAGGTGGGGCAAGCTCCATTATAATTTTCTTGGCCATGATGCAGGTTTGGTATTTTATGCGTTTGTCCAGTTGAAGCCATCCAGATTGGGAATAAAGGTCACATGTGTGGGTATGGCGATGTGAGCCAGTGATGAGATGACCAGGCCTTATTCAGGGAGGTCGCGATACGTTTGAGAGCAGTGGTAATTGCAGACCCATACATGATAAGACCATAGTCTATGATGCTGACGATGGAGCTTTGGACGGCCACTGATAGTGCTTCTGGGGTTAGGTGTTTCCTGTGCCGGAATAATATGCCTAACCTCGCATTGGCAGACTTTGCAACATTGCCGATATGGACAGCGTGTGAGAGGTGTGGATCAAGGGTGATGCCAAGGTACTTGAATGATTGCATTTGCTCTAGGATGGCTCCTTGTTCAGTTGCAAAGGAGAGGTGGAGTTGTTTGTTTTTATTATTTCTGACTGAGAAGCAGTTTATGATTTAGGAACCAGGATTCGATGGAGGAGATGGCCTGCTGAAGTTTATTTTGTAATTGGATTGGATCAGGGTCCGAGGTGAGGATCACAGCATCGTAGGCATAGAGAATTATTTATTCTGGGCAGTTGTCCGGTAGTGAGTTTAAGAATAGGCTGAAGAGGAGGGGTCCCAGAATGGAGCCCTGGGGGACTCCTGAGCGGACTAGTCTAGGGTCCGAGAGTGTATCAGTGATTCTTACTGTTTGGGACCATTCTTCAAGGTAGCTCTTAAACCAGCCAATGGAGTCGGTTGACAGCCCAGTGTTCCAAAGTTGGACAAGCAGGAGGTGGTGATTGACGGTGTCGAAGGCTTTAGTTAAGTCAATGTAGATTGAGCCTAGTAGTTCGCCGGAGTCAAGTGCATTGTGGATTGCTCTGGTGAATTCAAGTAGGGCTGTGGAGGTGCTGTGACCTTTACGGAACCCGTTTTAATGCTTGCACAGGATGTTGTACATATCCAGGTATTCTGTGAGCTGGTCCAAGACGAAGCGTTTTAGTGCCTTGGAGAGTGGGGTAGTAGGGAGATAGGCCTGTAGTTATTGTGGGCAGTTTTGACACCACTTTTATGGATTGGGGTGACAGTGGCAGATTTCCATCTGTCCAGAAACTGGCTAAGGCTGAGGGAGAGGTTGAAAATTCTGGTCAGAGAACTAAGCACTTCATCAAGTGTGACAGACAGAATTTTGAGATCGAGGGAGTCATTACTGAATCTTGATATTTGCGTACTTGGTGAGCCTTGACTGCTTTGAAGTAGAAGCGGGGGGAGCTGGTGGGGGTAGTGTTCATTGTGGACAGAGGGGCTTCACCATCTTTGAAGTAGTCCTGGGTAGGACAATGCTGAGGTCAGTAAAGGCTTTGTTAAAGGTATCCGCAATGGTTTTGGGTTGAGGGTTGTGGTTCCGTTGATGTTGAGTATTGATGGGGGTTGGGTGGATTCCCAGTGAGTTCTTTTATGTTCTTCCAGAATTACTGAACATTGCCCCAGGAGTTTGTGAGGCCATGCTTATAGTAGGCTGACTTTGTTTGCCGGATGGTTTTGGTACAGTCATTACAGGCACATTTGTAGTTTTGGATGTCTGGATGTTATAATAGACCAATGCTTGTCTTTTGAACAACACATTAAAGAATTAACAAGAAAAGTGAACACAAGGGTAGAAGCCCTAAGGCATGTGTCAAATTGTTTAACCAAAAAAACCCACCTGACTGTTGCCAACCAATTAATAATACCGATAATAGACTATGGGAGTCATAGTTATAGTCACACCAATCAAAATGTACTGCATAAATTAGACATCAGTTATAATAGATTGGCAAGGTCCACTCTTAAATGCAATTATAACACACACCATTGTCAGTTGTATCAAAGTTTATATTGGACACCATTAGAACAAAAGAAAAGGGATCTGGGTGACTTCGGTGTACAGAATCTTTAAAACGAAGTTCAGCTGTAAGTTTAATTAGGAGCTGTAACTGCAAGTAACTTTAATTACCATCCTAGTTCAGCTGCTGTTAGGATTTAAAATGAAATTCAGCTGTAAGTTTATTTAGGAGGTGTAAGTAATTTAGTTAGCTCATCTGTTAGAAGGAGCTTGCTTCAAAGCGTATTTCCAATGATAACCATGACTGGGAGATGGTCATACCTGGCTACAACATATTCAGAAGAGGCAGAGCAGGCAGGAAGGGAGGAGGAGTGGCACTGTATGTGAAAAATGACATAAGGGCCACAGAGATCCAGGAGGAACAAAATGGGGGAGAGATACTGTGGGTTAAGCTGGAAAGGAAAATGGGGCCAGCCATCCGCACAGGTGTGGTCTATAGACCACCAGCCGAGAGGAAGAAACAGATAGGAGCTGATCCTAGCCATCCAAAGGATGGCAGACAAGGGTGAGTAGTACTGGTTGGAGACTTCAATATTCCAGATGTGGACTGGAGCATCCCAGCAGCAGCATCAACTAGGAGCAGATTTATCCTGGACTCCTTCAGGTTGCCTTCCTCAAGCAACTGGTCATGGAACCAACTCGGCAGAAGGCAATACTGGACCTTGCTCACAAACAGGGACAGTGTGATGGGGGTAACAGTGGGGAGCACCTGGGTAACAGTGACCACCAGTCATTGTGGTTTGAAATCACAGAAAGAGCAGAACCAAACCACACAAAACACGATCCTGGATTTTAGGGGGCAGACTTTGGGAAAATGGGAGATACTTGAAAGAGGCATTAAGGGAATGGGACAGGAATCAGGGGTTGAGGAACAGTGGGCAGTATTTAAAATGGGGATTACAAGAACAACAGAATTATGCATTAAGCAGGTTAGCAAGAGGAAAAGGAAGAGAGACCATTATGGTTTTCCAAAGAGGTATCAAAGAAAGTGAAAGCCAAAAAGATTGCATTCAGGCAATACAAAAAGACACAGGCAGAAGGGGATAGGGAGAAGTACCAGGAGAAGCAAAGGGAGGCAGGGAGGTCAGTAAGGGAAGCCAAAGCTCAGACAGAAGAACACATTGCAAAATCAGTGGGTAAAGGGGACAAAACCTTTACAGGTACATAAGTGAAAAAGAAAGACAAAGGAGGGATAGTGAGACTGAAGGGGAGGATGGGAGCGCATGGAGGATGACAACAGTAAAGCTGACATATTGAACATGTATTTCTGCTCAGTCTTTACTGAGGAAGAGGGGGTAATGGGTCTGAAGGGAGTACAAGGGTGAGAATGGTGCGAAATGGACACAAGTCCCTTTACATGAGAAAGGGTCCTGAAGGAACTGGAAGTAATAAGAGTTGATAAAGCAATGGGGCCAGATGGGGTGCACCCCAGGGTCCTTAAAGAACTAAGAGAGGTGGTGGCTGAACCTCTGGCTATCCTGTTTAGCTGATCACTGGAAACAGGGGAGGTACCCAAAGACTGGAGGACAGCAGATGTAGTCCCCTTATACAAAAGTGGGAACAAAGAGGAAGCAGGGAACTACAGACCAGTCAGCATCACCTCGGTAGTGGGGAAGATCATGGAAGCACTACTGAAGGAGAGATTGGTGGAACATCTGGTTGTCAATGGACTACAGGACCCAAGGCAGCATGGTTTCACCAGGGGGAGGTCATGTCAGACCAACCTCGTTGAATTTTTTGACTGGGTGACTAGGGAGGTGGATCAGGGAGGGCAGTGGACATGGCCTATCTGGACTTCAGCAAGGCCTTTGACACTGTGCCACATAGAAGACTATTACACAAACTGGGAATATGGGTGTGGGCAGGACAGTAGTGTGGTGGGTAGGTAACTGGCTGGGTGGCAGGACACAGAGGTGGTGGTAAATGGCTGTCACTCCACAGAGGAAGAGTGACCAGTGGGGTACCACAGGGATCAGTGCTGGGACGGTTCTATTCAACATCTTCATCAGTGACATTGTGCAGGATCTAGAAAGGCAGAATTTCACTGTTCGCTGATGACACAAAGCTCTGTAACAGAGTAGACACCAGAGGGTGTAGACAGAATGAGAAGTGACCTGCAGAAACTTGAAGAATGGTCAGGGGTTTGGCAGTTGAAATTCAATGCAAAGAAGTGCAAGATAATGCATATGGGGCACAAAAACCCTGGCACAATATATCAGTTGGGGGTGAGGATATAGCATGCACCAAACAGGAAAGGGATCTTGGGGTTGTCATCCTGATGACCTCAAGATGAGGAAACAGTGTGACAAGGCAGCAGGTAAAGCAAATAGGATGCTGGGATGTATAGGCAGGGCATCACCAGCAGGAAAAAGGAGGTCATAATTCCGCTATACAAGACACTAGTGAGGCCCCACCTGGAGTACAGTACAATTCTGGAGACCATACCTACGTAAGGACATAGACAGGGTAGAGAAGGTTCAGAGGAGGGCAACAAAGATGGTGCATGGATTGCATCACAAGTACTATGAAGACAGGTTGAAGGAACTGAACATGTACTCCCTGGAGGAGAGGAGGGAGAGAGGGGATATGATAGAGACATACAAGTATCTTACAGGGAGGAACAGGGTGCAGGAAAACACTATTTTTAAGCAAAAAGATGTTCCAGGACTAGAGGGCATGGGATGAAGTTGGAGGGAGGACGAGTCAGAGAAACATGAGAAAGAATTTCTTCACAGAACGGTGGTGGACAAGTGGAACACCCTGCCAGAGGAAGTGGTTGGGGCTGAAACAATCACGGATTTAAGAATGCATGGGATAGACATAAAGTAATTCTAGAGGTCAGGGGTAAGGGGAAACAGACTTCTAGGAAAACAAACTGAACTTACAAGCTCAAATGGGCAGACTGGTTGGGCCATAGGCCCTTATCTGCCGACACTGTCTATGTATCTATGTATCTATGTATTTCCTGCTACCATTTAAAAGCACAATCTAACAGCATCTGGGATTAGGATTAAAAAGGTTGAATCTGTGAGCCCCTCCTCCTGCATACCTGTTAAATAATTTGCCTCTTTCCTCTCTTCCCTGTGTCCGTGAAGGCCTCGCTGGTCCTGCCCTCCACCAAGCTGAACCCCCACTGTTCTACAGTGCAGTTCTACAGTGCTACACACCGGCTGCCCCACCACCCCAGCCACCACCCTAGGTGGACTCTGCCTTATATAGGCACGGAGGATCATGTGATTTTCACCATCAGCCTACTTTTCCATTAGCAGGCTATCTGCTTCCACCACTAGAGGCCACCATAATACACTGAGTGGAACAAACCACCAACTCTGCTTCCACACTTGTGTCAACTCTAAAATACTGAGCTGCATATTCAAGCCACCATTCCTTGTAATGTTCCCACTGCAGCTCACCATATTGTGCCCGCTCATACCCTTAGCAGCCCTCCCACTCACCTCCCACCCACAGCCACAACCTCATACTAATCTCTCAGACAGCAGAACGTCTTCACCTCCGTAACCAGGCCACCTCCATCATTGAGCGGCCACCTCTACATCTCTTGGTAAACTGGGTTACCGGTTCCTCTATGCTACTGCCCTCTTTCTGCTCTGGGCAAATTGCACTATGCTTTTCCTATCCAAATAAATCTCAAAAACCCTCCCAGACACTCCATGCCCTCCGTAAGTCACAAAGGCTCCTGTCCAAACCCAAACTGCTTTTTACACTGCTGCTGCTTCTCGCAGGTGATGTTGAGAGTACCCCGGCCCACCCCACCCCAACCCTTCCCAATCCCTACTCTACCCAGGGGGCTTAAACTAATGCACCTGAACATATGCAGCTTACTGAGCAAGATCTCTCTCCTTCAACCTAACGTCCTTACACTGCGCCCAGATATTCCGATCATAACCAAAACTTGGCTGAAGCCCCATAATTTTGATACAGAGTTAACAATTCCTGGCTACACACTAATTTGGCACGACCGCCAGGGAAACAAAAGGGGCAGAGGTGTTGCCATACTCATCTCTGATCTCCTTCTGTTCACCCTGATCCATCTCTCCATGCCCACACTGTCAATTGACTCACTGCTGATTAAGCTCTTACTCCCACATTCAATCCCTATATATGTAGCGGGCTCATACTGTGCCCCAGGCACCCCCATGCCTCTCATAATGGACCATCTTAGCACCCTTAAACAGCTAGGCTCTAGGGCAAAGCTCCTTATCCTTGGTGACTTCAACTGTAACTGGCTCGCTAGCACCAGCTCCAAGTTTTGGTGCCAGTAGCTGCACTAAATCTGTCCCAACAAATTTCTGAACCAACACGTTTGAATCACAAGTCCCTAAACCACTGCCTACTAGACTGGGCCCTTGCCTCTCACCCACACCATACTCTCAACTCCAGTCTCCTTCCAAACTCACTAAGTGATCACCGCATGATCTTCGTGGTAAGGAGAATATTCAGGCCCAAAGCTCCTCCCCCTGTATACTGCTAACCAGGTCCTACAAATCCCTCGACCTTTCAGCTCTACTATACGAACTGTCCAACTTGGACTGGTCCTTCATCCCTTGGGCCCCCTCCATAGATGCCGCCTTTGACCTTTTCAAGTCTAATTTCCTCACTGTATGGAACCATCATGCGCCGCTGAGAAGGACTCGTGTCAGGGTGCCCACCTACCCCGGGTCACAGCCAATATTATTGACCAACTACATGCCAGGCACCAAGCATGGAAAGTCTATAAGGCACCCAATACCCTGGAAGCTCTCCAGTTATACCAAGCTCTCTGTAACTCCTGCACTAGGCTCCTACATCAGGCCAAAGCAAGCTATTTCAAGGTCTCTTTCCACTCTAACCTAAATCACCCTGCAAAATTCTGGAAATCAATCAAATCACTTCTCACCCCCCCGGCCCAGCCTCCCACCTCAGCCCTAAATGCCGATGGCTCCGTCATCACTGACCCAGGTGAAGTGGCCACGGCCTTCAACACCTTTTTCACCAGCTGCGAGGCTTCTCTCCTATCCTCTTTCCTCCAATCTCACCCAAGCCCACGCACTCCCACTCCTCACACCCCACAGGGCTTCGCCTTTCGCATGGTCTCACCTACTGATGTGTGAAAAGCCCTATGGGCACTTAACCTCAGCAAAGGTAAATGTCCCTTGGGCCCTGAATCCAAAATGCTTTACCTAAACCCAGGAGAAGAGTACACAATGGGGGGTGAGATACTAACAACAACAAAAATGGAAAGGGACCTGGGGGTAGTCATATCAGATGACCTAAAGGTGGGCAAGCAATGTGAGAGGGCAGCAAGGAGGGCGAGGGGGATACTGGGATGCATAGGGAGAGGCATCACCAGTAGAAAACAGGAAGTTATTATTCCTCTGTACAGACAGCTGGTGAGACCCCATCTGGAATACTGTGTGCAGTTCTGGGCCCAATCTCACCAAAGACATAGACAGGATGGAAGCTATCCAGAGGAGGGCAACTAAAATGGTGCAGGGTCTGCCGGAAGACATATGAAGAGAGATAAAGGAGCTTAATATGTATAGCCTCGAGGAAAGGGAGGGAGAGGGGACATGATAGAAACGTTCAAGTACCTCAAGGAATCAGCAAAGTCCAAGAGGGTAGCATCTTTCAAAAAAGAGGTGTGCAAGAACAAGAGGCACAATTTGAAGACAGAGGGCGACTCAGAGGTAATTTAAGGAAGTATTTTTCACAGAGAAGGTTGTGGATGCATGGAACGGCCTTCCGAAGGAGGTTGTGGAGTCAAAATCAGTGGTGGAATTCAAGCATGCATGGGACAGTCATAAGGCCATTCTAGGGGGTGGGGGTAAGAAGAAGTAGGCTGCTGGTTAACTAGGATCTGCAGCTTATCCAGTAGGTAGGGAAATGGACAGACTGGGTGGGCCAAGCGGTCCTTATCTGCCGTCAAATTCTATGTTTCTGTGTTTCTATCTGCCCCTGCCATCACTTCCCCACTGTCCACTCTCCTCAGTCTCTCTTTCTCACTTGCTTCAGTATCATCTGAATGGAAAAGTGCTACTGTTATCTCACTCCCAAAAGGGGGTGACCCCTCTACTCCAAGAAACTACTGCCCTATCAACCTACTCCCTATCCTGTCCAAAATCCAAGAGCGTCTTATGCTAGACCAACTCTCTGCCTATCTCGATGCCTCTTCCTTTTTCACACCCTACCAGTCAGGATTCAGGAAGAAGTATTCCACTGTCACCTCCCTCCTCAGGCTCACCGACACTGTCCTCATGGGTATGAATCACGGGCACATCACCTCGGCTATTTTGTCGACCTCACCAATGTGTTCGACACTGTCTCCCACACCCTTCTACTATCCAAACTCACCCAGGCAGGTCTCTTGAGTATCTGCACCAAATGGTTCAACTCCTACTTAACAATCAGATCCCAATCTGTGAGAATCGGTCATCATATCTCTGCCCCCTCCCTGTAAACTCGGGGGTCCCTCAACGCTCGGTACTTAGCCCGATCCTGTTCTCCATTGTCTTGAATGACCTGCCCTCTGTATGCCAACACACATCCATTCATATGTACACTGATGACACAGCCCTTTAAATGTCAGGTCCCTCACCCTCTGAAGTGGCCTCTAGACTGTAGGAGGACTTCAGTGCTGTTCAGCTCTGGTTCTGGTCTAACCAGCTCTTTCTCAATCCCAAAAAAACTATCTCCCTAACCATCGGCTTAAGACAGAGGCTCGCCCAACTCCCAGCAACCCCCACCTATCATACTATCAATGGGACTCCTTTGGATTCATGCACCTTCTTCCAGTACCTTGGGATCTGGCTCAACCAGCACCTTGACTTCTCAGTTCATATTGACTCAATACACAAGAAACTTCTCCCCAAGCTGGGCGCAGTTTATCGTAACAAGGGCTGCTTACCCCTGGCAACCCGTAATGCAATCCTAAACCAAATGATTCTCCCTATAGTCGACTACGGCAACATAGTTTACAGCACTGCCCCGAAGTCCACCTTCGCAAGACTCAACCCCCTCTTCCACTCTTTCTGTCAATTTGCTTTGGATTGCACTCCCTCTATGCACCACTGTGACCTCTAAAAGATGCTAGACCTCCCCTCGCTACAAGATTGGAGACTTACACACTGTGCGAGGATAACAGCAAAATTCTGGACACAGTCCTTCCCTCCCCCAACCTAGAGCTTGCCTTCACAGTTCAACCCCCTTCGGCATATTCCCTCAGGAACACTGACTCCCGGTTACTGCATGTCCCACTCATGACCACAGCCAAAGGCCAGGCTGCATTTAACTACCGCATGCCTAAACTTTGGAACTCCTTGTCGGCTGTCATTAGGCACACAGACAACCCTCAGCGGTTAAACCAGCTCCTCAAATCACTTTACCCCTCCTGCTCATGCAATCCTCTCCACAGAAATGCCATTTATCCTCCCTCCCACCCTTAACTTGACCATCTCTTCCAGTCTTGCCCCAGGCCCTAGTCCACTGCCAGAAGAAATCTGGCCTGTCACGCCTGACGGAATTGCAAATGTTCCTCAGTCATTACTGTTCTACTCAATTTGCACATCTAGACTATGGGCCCTTGGAACTATTAGTAGCTGATACTATGTTAGCTGTTGTCTTAGGCTCCAAGGTTACAAGATCTGTATATACTGTATAACTCCTGTTATGTTCTGAACTGTACATTATCTGCACTGTAATGCATGTATCTCATTGCTGTACTTGTCCACTCCCCCCTTCTCCCCCAAGACACATCTGGAATCAAACGGTACTCTGCTCAGTATGCCTTCCTGGTGAAACTCTTCAATAAATAAATAAATAAAAGTGGTAGACCTTTTGGCTTACTGGACAGTCTGGTTAGTCTCAGTCATAACTTTCAGTAAAGAACAAAAAGATCAAGGGAACTGGTGGTGCCAAAAGTGAAAAATAAATATGGGAAAATGGCATTCCAATTTAAAGCAGCTAGCATTTGGAATGAGTTGCCATCACAAATGCGTAACCTTGAAATGTCTGTAAATGCAATAAAAACTGCAATGAAACAAGAATTGTGCCATGTAATAGATGATCTGTATCTTTAGAAGGACACCTGAACTACAGTATACCTAATTATTGGTCAAAGTACATTGTTCTATTTTAACCTGCATGTGTTGTAATGTTTTTATGTGCATATTTGTAACTTAGAGCGTAACATCAAACAAGAACACCTCGTAAATAGAGTATATATAGCCCTAATGACATATGTTTATTCTTAAAGCCTGTATAAATAAATTATTTTACTATTACTATCTGCTTATGCTTTACAAAGTCTTCTCAGGGAAATTTAAAAATTTCACAATATTCACTCTTCATAAACAATGAGGTCCATGGGAAAACTCTATGAAGTTAGCCCATGGTGAAGGGCCACTTCCATGGAGACCAAAACTTTCTGGCAAAATCTACTATGCAAAGTGGAGTGGCAAGCAAAAAAAAGTAATACCATCCTCTGAATGGCCCAAATATAAAGAATATCTTTCTTCATCCAACCCACTCACCACTTCAACACCCCCTTTCTCCTCATCCCACAGTCCCAATAATGAAAAACACAGTTTCCTTTCATGATTACAATAATGATTGAATAATTACCTTCCCCAACCAACTTAGCACCTAATATTCAGCCCCAGTATGTGCTTACTTTAGAAAAATGAAATTAGTTTACACTTTGAAACAGCAACTGGTGTGGTCTTCTCAGACCATCTTGGCCATCCACTATGTACAGGTATCCAGTGCAACTACTATAGTGTTATTCCAGATGGTAAATCAATACATAAATTGCATGACATCCCACTGATATCACGCATAGCTCAATATCAGCATAACATAAGTAGTAGACTTTTCTAGCATGCTCTGAAGATGCAAGTTTAGGTCACAGTAAGCTGTATAGTAGTATGCCACATATTTACTGTACCATTATGCATTCACACAGTACTGAAGAACTCTAGCCACATGCTCACATTTGTTACCCCAAAATTATTCTTAAAGGAGATGTACAGTAGTTCTACAGAGAAAATTTAGCTCCAAAGGATTATTAAACACATTTCTGCACAAAGTTTTCTGATAAAATACTGCTCTGTTTGGATGATTGCTAAGTTCAGCTCCTGCTACCAGGGTGCTACAATCTGCCATTTTTCACAAAAGTGTTATCAACTTGAATCAAATTATGCCTCACCATGATGATATCACTCCACTGAAGCCATCCAAGAGTAGAGATGCTGTGAAGTTTTAATTTGCTGGTGAAGTTCTGTCGAAGTTGGCAAATTCACCTCCACAGAGCAATCCACAAAGTTTTGTTATTAGCGTCACAATTTGCCTATGTGACTTCACCATTTAGTTTTTCGAAATTTCACAGCGAATGTCAAATTTTGCCCGTGAATGGTGAAATTTTACCTGCAAAATTCCACTGTTCATGGTGAAATTCTACAGTTCGCAGGAAAAATTCTGTACTTTGTGGGTGGAATTATGCACTTTGAGGGTGGAACTTCACACTTCGTGGATTGCTCAAAACTCCACAAATTGTGGTAAATTTGCGTATTAATTTGCGGAGCGAAGTTTCCCAACTTCACCCATCTCTATCCAAGAGTCACATAAATTTATGAAATCATGATGAGTGATAATCTTCCAATGATGATGCCAATACTTTCCAACAGTAAAAAGGCAAACCCCTGGGGAGATGCATAAGTAGACACAATTTACAAGCAATGAGCACATTTGCAGAAATTTGGTAGTTTTTCTTTGATTTGTGTTTGTTCGTGTCTTTTTTTTTTCTGTTGGCCTACTTAGTTAAAGTTGAGATTGTAATTTACTTATTGAAATTTATTTTATCCAAAGTGGTAGACAGAGATAAACTGTGACTCGCTTTTCCAGCTATGGTCTGGAAAGGTGAAGTAGAGGTTACAAGTTGAGCGTGGGCAGGAACCTGCTATACCACAGGGAATAGCATTACAGGTGGACAGTGATAAATAGTTTTAAATAAGCACAACAATACTGTAAAGAAATACAGTTCCAACTTTTGCTCAACAGGGAGTCAGGCAAGTGGCCAGGAAGAACATTAAAACACTACAGAATAAATAAAATTACAGAAAAGAGTTAACACGAAAAATGTAATTAACACCAGTATCAGGCCATTATAGTAAGGGGATATGCTACTCCAATGTAAACTTTCTGGCATGGGAAATTGAACAGTGTGCCTGCCATGCTGGAGCCATCTAGCAGGCGGAAGACAAATGTCTCTGAATTCTACCTTCTTGCAGTATTCAAAAGTTAAACAATGCCTGAGGACATGAAGGTGGACCACTGCTGCATGTACATGGAAACTACATAACAGCCCCTTTTACAGTGTAGAGTTCAGCATTTATAACAAACATTGTCACCTGCTAGTCTGCCATTTTAATTAAAACATGAGCACAGACAATAAAGGGAAGCAGTGTAGTAGGTTAGCACCTCCCCCAGACAGACTTGGCTGTAGTTCTTACAGCTGCAAGTGTTAGCCAGATTCTTTAAAACAACAGATAAGACACCCAGCTACACTTATTACACAAATGTAGATAATACAGTACTAAAGATTTAGCCCAGGCCTGTAACAGATGATCATGGTATGCATCAAGTCAAAGTCTTAGTAGTTAACTAGATTATTAACAAGCAAAATGAACTACATAATGAAGTCTTTACATCTGAAAGAGCACGAGAAACATCAACATGTGCAATAGGTGTAAAAATACATCTGTCTATTTTTCCTTGTAGTTAATTTCTGTTACTGTAAACTCCATTGCTGTTTTAAACAAAATCATAGCAACTGTTTGTTCATGCCCAATTCACAAATGTGGTCAGCATAGCTAAAGAACAACCCCTAAAAAGAATTCTTGTATTTCTAAAATCTCTATTTGATTTCAATTTGTTTTAGCTTCAATAATAAATAACAGTTTCTTAACTAGAAATGTATTTATTTATTTCACATAAAACCCTTTAGGCTGTTCCTGTTTTCAAAGGGTATAGGGTCAGGTACAACAAGGACATTTTTTTATATTATTTGTTAAAGGGTAAGGCCCACTAGGCACAGGTGCCTGTTTTCAAGAGTGACCCAGGAGCACTGTGGAGGTTAAGTGACTTGCTCAGTCACACAGTATGCAAGTGGAGGTTGTGGGAATCAAACCCAGGTCTGTGTGCTGGATGTATGAAGCTCATTCACAGCTCATTACTCTAACCTCTAGGCTATACTACTCACTACTCTAACCTCTAGGCTATACTACTCATTACTCTAACCTCTAGGCTATGCTGCCAGCCTAGAGGTTAGAGTAAGTAGAGCAAGGTGTATAATGCATACATAGAATCCCAATACAGATTGTGACAACAAAAGTGAGATACAAATTTACAGTATGACTTGGTGATGTACTATAGAAATTATACATAACAATACACTTAATGCAATACAGTCGACCATACAATTTAACCAATAGGATACTGTAGGCTGCCAAGTTACAAGGTTTGGTAGAGGATATAATGTATAATGTACAGTAGAGTACAGTATACTTGATTAGTGGGATATTGAGAGCTGACTATTTACTTGGTGTAATAGAGGACAAGGCAGCAGCTACTAAGCCAATAGAATAAAAAGGCTTCACTAATTTCATTACTAGGTGATACATGATGACCAGATTAAAAACAGTAAAATTCATCTTTTTATTTATTTGGTTTTTGTTAACCAGGTAAGTACACTAGCCAGAAAGACTATTTTCAGGCACAACCCAGGAGAGTACAGAAACAATAATACAAAACTTCTAAAAGAACAAACATGAACACTAAACTTTTTACAATTGTTCAGGAGTGGTAGTGCGAGGAGCGAGTTAACCTTCTCACATATATAGATAAACTATATTTTGAGTCAAGCTTACTGTGTATTTGAATCACAATATCAGTTTATAATTTAAAGTATACCTTTTAAATACAGTAACTTGTTTGTGTAAAGATTTAACTGTTTTTCCTTTAATCCAGCAGCTGACTTCAGGGCAGGACCAAGCTATTGTGATATCATCAGCTCTGTAAAAGCTGCTCTCTGATTAAAAAAAGAAACAGCAGAAGAAGTTGTACTGGGTCAGGGTGCCAGGATAAAAATAGAAGTACAGCAAAAGAGAAATCCTGTACTCACCACCCTACTAAATAATGCAGACTGCTCACAAAATATGAAGATGCTTCATTTTATTTTCAAAAGTGCCATGTGCAGTAAGTTCCAGACATGTTTCAGAATGCTCCTGATTCCTTTATCAATGGATCAGTTCACATACATGGGGCGCCTAATTTATACATACATGTATGTCACATCATGATGACATTTAGAGGTTTATGTATCATGACACAATAAATAAGTATTTATTAACATAAATGAATAGGACAATAAATAACACAAATAAATAAATCCAGTTCTGAAAATCACCACCCCTTGGGTTCTGGAACACTTTTTCAGTCCCCCTGAATGAGACAACATAGTCTGTCCTGTTAGGGCTCTGTGCCACAGGCTGGGCAGTTGCATAAGTTATGTCACTCTTTTTAATAGCCCTACAATGGGATACATAAACCTCTGAATGACTGGATACAGTAATGGTATTTATAATAATCTTGTTTCCTTTATATGTATTTTATAGATATAATCAAACAAGGAGCTGAAGAAAGTTACAAGGATTAATAGTATCTCAGCCTTCTTAGCTTTTAAACTGTAAAAACTTTTTATGTATACATATTTTAACAAACACAAATACCTGTTTTCGTGTACTTTGCTTCTAGTATATAGATGTTTTAAACTTTCTGTCTTTCATGACTGCACTCTGTGATTGTTTACAGTGTGTTGAGATGCTTTGTGATGATGTCATCATGATGTCACATGCATGCATATATGTATAAATTAGGTGCCCCTATGTATGTGAACAGATTCATTGATAAAGGAATCAGGAGCATACTGAAATGCATCTGGAACTTACTGCACATGGTACTTTTGAAAATAAAATGCAGCACCTTCATCTTTTGTGAGCAGTCTGCATTATTTTGTTGGGTGGTGAGTCCAAGATCTCTCTTTTTCTATACTGCTCTCTGATTAATTCTTAGATTGAGGGTAGTCATTATGACATATCTAACTTAAATGTTTATTTGGAGGTTAGACATTTTGATAAATAATTTGTCAGGAGAAAATTTCACAATGTAAGCTAAAACTAACAAATATTTAAACATAGTGTGATATATGTCAGCTACATAATTGGTTACAGTGGAATAACATTAATCTCCACATGTGAGTGATAATACCTGCATAACCAACTCATGACTTAACCACTCATGAGATATGGGTCTTACCACTCACTACAGGAAATAAATGTGCTATTCCACTATAACCCTTTATGTATTCCTTATATACAGTATACTGTATATATACTTATCACACTCCAAACTCTGCTGACCTTTTAGCACAAAAACATTTTTGTGGGTTTGCCTTGCATCTCTCAGATCATCTGGTCTGCTCAGCTAGTGAGCACTGTGTAGCTGTTGTAGTTGCAAAACTCTGGAGTATCACATTTTACCACTAGAAGGTGACAGATAGCCACCATTGAAAATGTCTGCTGAAATTAGTAGAATATTTGTTTGAGCCACTGCTCTGTCACTAAAAGGATGGCACTGACAAAAACAGTCACATAAATCAGGTAACCAGATCTGCCGCCTTACACACCAAATGTGCTATGGGGGATAGACTGAAAAAAACTCTTATTTTTTGGTCATTGCAATTGCTGATTCTTTTCTGTTTCATCAGAGATTTTAGTCTTCCCAAACAGATTTGAACTTTTGGGGCACAGACAATGTGCATTTTGCTTTGTCCAATCTAGCTATTATTGTGCCAGAACATCAATCTGAACCAAGAGAACTTAGTTACAGGACCAGATGCCATGGGTAAGTGCAAAAAAGCTAAGGGGGGCTGAATCAGAAGGGACTGTGCAGCATCTATATTGCCTCCCATACTTGATCAGTTTAGTTAATCAAACTGCAAACTAGAATTGTTATACTACAGTACAGGGTCCATTTGTAATTATCTCTGTCAATGTATTATCATGTTGTGTCCAACTTGTGTAAATAAAGCAAAAATTAATTCACAGTGAAAAAGGGGTTCTACAGCTAATATACTGTATGTATGTATATAATTGCAAAAACTACATTAATGCATAGATTAAGGCTGAAGAATGCAGAGCCTATGGGCCCTGCAAAAAGCTGGAGATCAAGTATAACTTTGTGCGTGGTACTGTACAAAGCAGGATATCAAAATCATTCATAACTTTCTTGGCACATGGCTCTGTTGGCCAATCAAAAAGCAGAAGGTCATTCATGACTCTCTTCATACAGTAACCACATACCCTGGACCTGTAGCGTGTATTCGGGTCATGAGGCTAGGGACTGGGGAGTGGTGTGGGCATTTAGAGTAAAACCCACAAAGACTCTTGAGACTCCAAACCCTACTTTTCATTACCTTAGTGCACTTTGCATTCTTCAACCTTAATGGCTGTATTAAAGTAATTTTTTTACAACTAATGTCCTCTCTTTTTGTGATATTGGAATTGTACAGTATCTTCATTCATGCAGGTCCAGAACAGAATATAATATTTAACATATTTCAACCCCTGCATCACCAACCATCTTTACGCAATGATGTGCAAGTCCCTTTTGGCCCTGCACCAGCATCACACTCTACCTGGATGCATACAGGGCCCTGTGGACACTGTGTGCAGCCAGACACCAAATGACTTCTTGTAAGGATGAGTAGGGCACATTAGGCCCTGCGTCAGCGCACAATCAGTCTGGATGAGGGACTGGTCTAATAAAGTTAACTGATTACACAACGGGGGTGCAAAAAATAGGGGAACTACCCCTCACAAACACAGCTGCAGAAGTTCAGTGCACCCCTGGAGGAAATAACACGTGCTTCGTGACTACTGAAAGTTGCCAGGTGACTACCTCATCAGTATTACTCCAAAACAACGCCAGGTGCAAGTGTGGCCAGTGAATTGGTTGCTTGTCATTTTTGCATCTATGTTTATGTATATTCATAATAAAGAAACCCTTTTTTGATACTGCAGAACTGCTTACAAATATTTCTTTCAGTCACTATAAGGACAGGCATTGTTTTGGACTAATGACGCCCCAGGTGTTAGCCTTGGCTGAGGATTCTGGTTGATCTCAGTCTCTCCCCATGGGGGGCTCCACCACAGGGGGCAAGCTGCAGGCCTCCCCAGTCTGAGCTGCTAGGTGGAATGTCAGGTGTGAGGTCCGGGCACTGAAGGGATACATCAGGTGGGGTAATAACATGGTCCATTGTGTTGAAAATCTGGGGTCAAAATTATTCAAAATGGCAGAGTTTTGACCACTCATTGCAAATTCGCTACACGTGCTCATAACTTTGGGAATTTTAAATATTTGAACCCAAAATTATCAATATAGCATTCTTATTTCCCTATCTTATGTATATCACAGCTGTCATTTTTCAAACCCTGGCCGAAATATGTTTTCACACATGTGGCACAGACTGGCGTTGTGGTTGCAGAGTTATGTTTTGGCAGGGATTGGAAAATATTCTTCACTGGATACATGAAGTGGAGTAATACCATTGCTATACTGACAGTCTGGTCACTGTTGTTCTATAAATGGAAGTACAGGGGCTGGAGGGCTCTATGCTTCCACAGACACATACATATTTGCATCTATAGAGGGATTGGAGTGCAGGGCCCCACAGACAAATAAGGATATGATTATACTATCTCATAAAGTAAGGAAATTAGTTGCAGAAATCTCCATTAATGCATCAGCTAGGGTTTCAGTGACAAATGTTTAGAAATGTGTTGGGGGTTCCAACCCTAACACCCCACCCACACCCTGCACACACCTACAGGCAACGGTGGTGTGGCTTGGGATCATCAGCCCTAATACTCACCCCAGTCTCCTATACTGTACCCATCACAGCTTATTTACCCATAGAATGGGATAAGTGTTAGAGCTGATGACATCAAGCTACACCCCCGATGCCTGTAGGTGTGTGCAGGGTTGGGTGGGGTGTTAGGGTTTGTCACTTGAACACTAACTGGTGCATTATTTGTTAATACACCAGTTAGGGTTAAAGTGAAAAAAGTAGAGAAATGTGTCGTTAGGGTTCCTAACCCTAACACCCTACCCCCACCCCCACAGGCAGCAACAGGAAAATCCACTATGGAAAAAAATCACATTTCCTGGTACCCCAGCATGACGAGGTAGTGGCTGAAGTGGTAAGGTAGTAGTATGCGGTAAGCTGTATGTGGTAGTTCTGACACAAGTCACTTAATTGACATTTTATTCCCAACAGCTTAATTGCACCAAGTGGTGCTGTTCCCATGTAAATTTGTCTGGTATATTTGGCTTTGCATGCAGATGTCCTATAAGGACTGTTGGACTGGGGAGAAGTAGTGTGTCTGTGGCTGTAGCCATAGTTTGACAAAGGAAATCAGTGGCTGGAGCCGCAGGGTGGGTCGGCGGCTGGAGCCATGTGGAGGATTGGCAGCCATTGCTTTGGGATGGATAGGCAGCTATAGCCATGTGAACAGTAGTTGGCTGCCAAAGCCACATAATGAATGTATAGTGGCTGTTGCCATAAAGGGAATGGTCTGGACTGGGCTCCCTGCATAAGGGGAGTCAATCAGGGCACAGGGTGCCAAGTTTGAAAATCTGCTCCACTACAGAAGTGGTGCAAGAGGAGCAGCTTCAGGACTGCTGGGTGGTGAGAAGTGGTGTGTCCACAGCCATAGCCACACAAAGGAAATCGGCAGCCGGAGCTGCAGGGAGGATCAGGAGCCATAGCTGCATGGAGGATCAGTGGCCATAGCTTTGGGAAGGATTGGTGGCCGTAGCCATGTGAATAGTAGTCAACAGCCATAGCTGCATAAAGAATGTATAGTGGTTGTTGTTGCAAAGGGACTGGTCTGGACTGGGCTCCCTGCATAAGGGGATTCAATTGGCGCAGGGCGCCAAGTTTAAAAATCTGCTCTGCCATAAAAGTGGAGCAAGAAGAGCAGCCTCAGGACTGTTGGGCTAGTAAGAAGTGATGTGTCCATGGCCATAGCTATACAAAGGAAATCGGCAGCCAGAGCTGCAGGGAGGGTCAGTGGCCGTAGACGCATGGAGGATCAGCAGCCGTAGCCATGGGATGGATCAGTGGCCATAGCCACATGAACAGTAGTTGGTGACTGGAGCCACATAAAGAACTTACAGCAGCTGTTGCCACAAAGGAACTGATCTGAACTGGGCTCCCTGCACAGGGGGAGCCAATCACAGTGCAGGGCCCCAAGTTTGAAAATCTTCTCCCCCATAGAAGTGCTGCAAGAGGAGTAGCTTCAGGACTGTTGGGCTGGGGAGCAAAATTCCCACCCTCCTGCCCTGCATCTCCTCCAATAATTAAGTAGGCTCTCTGGGCTCCTCCCAGAGAAAGCCACTAGCATCAAAGGAGGAGGGAAGTTTTTTTTATGTTTTTTTTTTTCATAGAAAGGGTGACTTGGTACATCTCTAGAGGTTTGCCGTACAATTATCTTATACAGTGCCTTATATAGGGGGAGTGACTTTTATATATCTGGGTTTTTTATCTTATGTGTATCTCAAAAAGTGTCTTATAGAGTGCCTTGTATCGCAGAGTGTGAAGCAGAGGAAAAGGACAATATATCTTTTTGTTTCTCTCTTTCATAGTGTTATTTAGCTTTATCTTATAATAGTGTTGTTCATCTTATAACAGAGTGGCTTTAAATGTTATTCTTTGGAGGAAAAAACTTTAACTGCAAGAGGGTGAAGCAGAGAAAAGGGACTGTTTTTCTGTTATGCTTTAAAGAAACAATCTTTAAACAAATGGAGGAGGAGTGCAGGGAAAAGAAGAACAGGAGGATGGGAAGCTGGGAAAAGTGACTGTATGACTGTTTATCTTTTATTCTTCTAAGGGGCAAACTTGAAACTAAAAGAGGGGTTATTAAGCAAGCTGGAGGGGCAAAAACAACTAAGTTCATACTTGAAGAGGTTGTGAGTGCATTAGGGCTGTTTACAAGGGGAACTGTAAGGTGACAGTACATGTAGAATCAAGCAGAGGAGGACAAAGTGTAATCAGGAGAAATTAATTATATAGGTAGCTGGGGAGGGCAGGGGGTTTATTAGGATGGGGAGGGGAATTTAGGGGTAAACAGGAGAACAGGTAGAATAGTGGGGTGCAATGGTTATGGGGAAGTGGTTTTCAGTGGTGATCATGGAAACACTGTGTAGAATGGGGAGTTGCCCATGTGTATCACATTGAGGCAAATAGAAATGGGAATAAATAATCTCAGGGGGGAAATGGTGAGGAAGTGGAAGGGTACAGGGGTGGGGGGAGCTGCAGTGGCAGTAGGGGGATAAGAGGGGCTGCAGAAATGGAAAGGGGGAGAGACCAGCTGGGGACATGAAAAAAGCGCAAGATAGGGGGAGCAGGGAGGAAAGGGGCCCAGGCCAAGCTGTGGGGAAAGCAACAGATGGCAGGAGGTGAGGAGAAAGGGGAAGGAGACTCCAGGGAAGAGCACATGCCTCGGCTTCAGGGGGATGTGGAGTATCCACTGGGGGGGTATTACGGTGTCCAACAGGTTCATACCTTTGTCAGATAGGATTGAAAGAGAGTGCAGGGAGAGGAGAAGGGAGATTAGGGAGACTGGGAGGAAGGGAGCAGATGGAAAGAGGGAGTGGAGCAGGAGCACGGGAGTACTGGGTCCAAGGGGGAAATGCTGGCATAAGTGGTCAGGAGGAGTGAGCAGGTAGGGTGCTTTGGAAGATGGGGTGAGAGTAAGTGCGGGGGGCTTCAGGAGGAAGAGAAGGGTACAACAGGGTGGAGGGGTGGTCAGGAGTGGCAGGGGTGATGCTGGAGCAAGTGTTAATGGAGGCACCAAGGGAGGGAGGGAGGCAGGGAGGGCAAGAGGGAGAGGAGGTGCTGGGCAGTGAACAGACAGATAGGGATGACAGAAGGCTCAGGGGAGTTGAGGGAATCAAAGACTGTGTGATGGAGGAGACCATCAGAAAGTGCAGGGGTAGTGGGATTAGGGGGGAGTAGGGAAGAGGGGGATCATCAGGAAGGTTAGAGTCCTACTGTTGGGGGGACTCTATAATCAGGGGCATAAAATGGTGGAAAGGGTAAGGGGAAAAGGGATGCTATTAGGGTCAAGAGCATATCTGACATGACTGTGCACAAGTCCAAGCACCTAGTGCATGCTTTATTGGGGGACTGTGGGAGGGGTGCCCCCACATCTTGGTGCACCTGGGCACCAATTACATGGAGGGTAATAGTGTGAAAGAGATGCAGGCAAGGTTCAGGGAGCTGGCCAGAGTCTGTCTTGCAGAAGGGTGCACAGTCTTGTTCTCCGAGGTCCTTCCAGTGCCTAACTCCAATGTGTAGAGAGCTAAAACTTAGGTTGGTGTAGGGGGTCAGGAAGGGAGAGAAAGGATTTTTCAAATATATGAGGGAAAGAAGGAAGGGGGGAGGGAAGATAAACAGGTTAAAGACGGGTTGGGTAGGCTGAAGAGGCCACAAGCAAGCAGAGGTACTTAATGAGTACTCCTCCTCAGTCTTCACAAGGGAAGGAGATGGACCAATATCACAGGGGGGTGGCAAGATCAGCACTGGAGAGGGGGAGCATTCATGGACGGTAAGATCCCAGTGGAAAGGGTGTGGAAGGTTGTCAAGTCTCTGAGAACTGATAAGGCTCCAGGCCCAGATCGGATCCATTCCAATGTGTTGAAGGAACTGTTGGATGTCCTAGCTGCACCACTGGTGGATATTTTCAGTTCCTCCCTTCAGACAGGGTGGGTACCTCAGGACTGGAGGATTACACATGTCGTGCCTCTCCACAAGAGCGGGTCATGGGAGGAACTGGGTAACTACACACTCTTCAGCCTGACGTCAGTGGTGGGGAAGCTGTTGGAGACCATCCTGAAGGAGAGGTTGGTGGAGATCCTGGAGACACAAGCCCATCTGGATGAACACCAACATGAGCTTGTTCAAGGTAGATTGTGTCAAACCAATCTTGTTGAGTTTTATGATTGTGTGACAAGGGCACTGGACCAGAGAAGGTTAGTGGATGTCCTCAATCTGGCTTCAGCAAGGCATTTGACTCGGTGCCACACACAAGACTGTTAGGCAAACTCGGGGGCATGGGAGTGAGTGAAAAGATAATGGGGTGGATCGGTAACTGGTTAACCGAGCGGTTTCAGAGAGTTATAGTTGGGGGTGAAGTCTGGTCTTCCAGAAAGGTCCTCAGTGGGTTCCCCCAGGGGTTGGTGTTGGGTCTGCTCCTCTTTAATGTATTCATTTCGGTCATTGGGGAGGGAATTAAAAGCAGACAGAGCCTCTTCACTGATTATTCCAAGCTGGGTGCAGTGGTGGATGAGGAGGAAGGAAGAAGGGCACTACAGGACAATTTTGAAACACTTGAAACGTGGTTGCACACTTGGCAGCAGAGGTTTATTGCCAAGAAGTGCAGCCTGATCCACTTGAGAGTTGGGAACCCTGGACATGACTACTTTTTGGGAGGGGTAAAGCTGACAGTCTAGGGGGAGAAAAAGATCTTGGGGTGATCCTAGATGTCAAAATGAATAACTCAGAGCAGTGTAGGAGGGCAGCAGCTAAACTGAACAGAATACTTGGGTGCATTACCAAGAGGATACCTTCGAGGAGAAGGGAGGTCCTCCTACCCCTATATAACTGCCTGGTCTGGCCAGACCTAGAGTACTGCATGCAGTTTTGATGCACGTACTTGAGAAGGGATATTGCCCTCCTGGAAAGTCTCCAGAGCGTCTAAGATGATACAAGGTCTGGGGAACAGGTCCTATGAGGAGAGACTCAGGCAGCTGAACATGAACTCCCTGGAGGAGAGGATGGACAGAAGGGACATGAAAGAGGTCTTTCAATATCTGAAGGGGAAGAATTGTGTCAGCACTGAAAGTCTATTCCAGTTAAAGGAGGAAAGGTCCATGAGCGGTCACACCATGAGACTGGTTGGAGGGAGGTTCAGGGGAGAGGTAAGGAGACATTACTTTACAGATTGGGTGGTGGCACCATGGAATGCTTTACCAATAGTGCTGGTGGCTGTGGATATAATGGGGAGGGTTCAAGAGGGGTTGGGACAGATACAAGGGAAAAGTAGGGATGGTAATTGCAGGGAATGAGTGGGATGCTCTGGGAGGGGGAATGGAGATGGAGGGTACAAGTGGGGTGAGGGGGGCAGCTACAGTGTTGTAACGATATGCTGCTAAATCGAGCAGACTTGATAGGCTGATTGGCATAATCTGCTGGCATCTTACTATGTTAGTATAGCCCATAAAGTATCTCCTTCCCTCCCTCCCTTTACTTTTAAATTACAAAAACACCTGTCCGTTTTCAAAATAGAAACTTTTTTGTGCATCTGTATGATTCCAAGACACATGCATCTAAATCTAGTTTAGGTAGCATGACAAACATTATTCTACAAAGTTTGATTTTTAGGTATGTAAAATGTGTTAAATTGCAGCTGTTTCGGAAATAAATTCTTTCTGCTACTACACTAGGTTAGCGAACAGACTGTTAGCATCATCGTGATCTGATTGTTTCAGTCGCAGTTCAGTTCCTCACTATGTTTTGGGCAGAACTGTCTTTGATTGGGTGGATAGATAGCATTAAATGTATTAAGTTGGAAAAATAATATAAAATAAAGGAAATCAGCAATTTCCTTTTGGTAATGTGATGTCCCATCTAGTTCTTTTATTTTTCACATCACCTCAGACTCCCCTTCCTGAGTCCTGATTCTCTGGAACTAAGAGTTAGACTGGTGCATTTTTGGGGGTTGTATTTTTTTAATGCCCATATTAATCTCTATATTTATATTTATTGCTTATTGCAGGCTGCAGCTGCTGTTGGGTGGTAGTAGTGTTGCAACACACACCCATTTAGTTTCCCTGACTACTATATTTCTGTGAATCTGGGAATCCATTCCAGCCCCTTCTGCTAACTGGCAGATAGACAGCTTGTTTAGATAAAACAAATCACAAAAGCAACTCCGTAACTCAGTATTGTTTTGTATGTGGTGTGTATTTGAATTTTTGATTGCCAGCAAATGTAGTGAGTTTGTGTTGGTATGCACTGACAGCACTGTCAGGCTGCTGCCAAAGATGACATTACAACATCTGTGACTTCTGACTTCTAGACTGAGAGGATTCATACTGCAATGCATACCAAAATCTGCACAAATTATTATTCCAGTACTGAATTTTTAAATAAATACTATTACTGATTTCTGCCATTTTTATTCATTGAATATATATATAGATTGAATATATCTTGATTGTGAACAATGTGTATTTCTGCTGAAGTCATGTAAAACATAAAATATGTCCACTTTTGTCCAGTACCAAAACTGCTCAGCCTGGCATCGACAGCCTTCAAGCACCACTCTCTTGTCAAAATTAAGATATCCTTGGTTTAGAGGGTGCTGACTGGTTTGTAAATGAGAATAAAAAATGCAGTGCTACTGAATAAGCTGGCAAAAGTCTGGTTTAAGGTGCCGCAAAGTTGATTTGGGGGAGGGATGTGACCAACTTAACTTGCGTTGGTGCAGTTGCTGTACAGGGGTCTCGAAATCCTTTCTGGAGATAAGTTTGCAGTAGCTCACTCCTCGCTCCATGGCCCCCACAGTATCCAAACCTGCTCTAGGTTACACACCATCAGCATGATCTCAGGCCTCTTCAGGTTCATGAAGACTGTGTGCAAACTTTCAACCAGATGCTTCAGAAAAAGATCCAAAGCCTGAGGCAGGCAGATGAGTTTGTAGCCCTCCACTATGCAAGAAGCTACCCTTGTCCCCCTCAGATCCATCATCTTACACTTGTTCTGCAGGGTGTACTCAACAGGTGAAGGGGTCGAGTACAATGGCTTATTTGGGAGGTTGTTGATTACTGAGATAGTAGGGCTGCTGCTGGTCATGATCGGCTATGACTGTTACACCTATTACCTGTCCAGCTGCAAAGGATTTGACCCCCATATGTTCATTAGGGTTCTGTGATGTCCAAGCTGTCCTTAAACACTGTTTTAGAAAGTTTAGTTTGTGCAATTAAGTCATCCTCCATGGCTAAGTCAGGTAGTGTAGCTGATATTGAGGAAGAAGTCTACTTAAAACAGTGTCTAAAGAAACAAACTAAAAAACATGTTACATATGACTTTGTGCCCCTTAAAAACCAGGTTGCTCTGGCATTTTTCCCCAGGTTATCTGGCAGATAATCTGCAAAGCGAGTTTCTGTTTTGGCTCAGCCAAAAAAAGGAAGAGCAGTGTGGTTTCAATTAGTACATGTTTACAAACACTTCCCAGTTATTATAGCATACTCATTCATACCTGCTGATTATGTTTAGGAAGAGTTCAATTAATGGCTGACAACTATATTTACTACTGGAATTCAGGTCACACCTAATAAAATTAAAATTACACATTACGCAGAGAATTAGCTACATAATACATTAAATTAGCTAAGGTAAGCTCATTAATTACACATACACCTTTTACTACATAACTTAAATGTAGCAATTGTTTACTAAACTATTTAGTTTACTATTACTATTTAGTTATCACATTGATAAGCATATATTACTAGAGGTGGCAATACAGCGAATAGTCAAATAATCAGATACTCTGTATGTATTCAACATATCAATAGCAACAGGAAGTGTAGCTCTATAACTGCCCAGATATATGCAATACTATATGAACTGTGTGTATACAATTATTAATAAGCACTGCTATGTGCATGTTTCCCAAATTTAAGGAGTCATGTGCAACCAGATTTGATATATGTGCAAAAAACACTTTTTTTTTAAATGTTTTCTTCTGTACTTGAGTGATTTGCTTTCTCCAAATTATCTTGAGAAGACCCATTACTCAAAATCTCAATGTCAAGAGCAAAAGTTGGTCAGTATTCTGAGTACAACACATGGCAAATAAATTAATTGGTAACAGAAGAAAACTTAAACTGCAGATAAATATTTCTCACAGATGCAAAATATCAACATGCAAGAGAGAGAGTTTGGTAGTCTTTTTTTTGTGTGTGTGTAAAAATCTCCACTTCCTTGCTATACTGTATACAGTATTCTCTGCCAATGTTGAAAGGGTGCTGGTTTTCAAGTATGGTCCAATTGCTGATGATTAAGTAGGTTCTTCCATACTGTATTTGATTTACCTGTGTGTATACCGACACTTAGCCTCTAAATTCTTACAATATGGGAATAGAAAAGCAGAACATGTATCCCCTAAGGGGCAACTTTCACACTATATATTACACTTAAATTAACACTGAGGATGACCAGTGTCAGTTAAAAGAAAAGATAGCGCCACATGTTTACACAGGTATAAAAGTGAGCGTTGTGATTGTAATGCAAACCTGGTTAGGTTATTTCAGTTTCTTTTTGTATTGAAATAAAGTTTGTTTCTTTTTGAACAATGTATGCAGTTTAGCCTGCAAGCATCTTTGCTAAGAGTCACATTGCACACTGTCATGGGTAATAAAGTTGAGAGGTGAATGCTTGCTTTCTTATAGTGTAAACAAAGATGTACGGTATATCTGCTCATGTTTTTTTTTAAATTAGAACTATTTAAGGACAACTATTTTTCCCCTCCTGCAAGGCCATATCTCACTCCATCATCAGTCATCACAGCGCAGTGAAGACAGGTAAATGTAACAGCAAGATGCATTTGTTTCATATTGGGACTTCACTCCTGCATTTATTTAGTTTGATATGCCCAAACCACTCCCCTCCTGTCTATGTGTTAGAGACAGTGCCATCTCTTATGACTCTGCATATCCAATCCATTTCCACTGTTAGCTGTGGGCCTGTAGAAACACATGTTTGAATCCCCTCAGCAGAGCATAGTCAGACTGTGAGCAAGTCAATAAAGCACTCTGTGCACGATCTGAGTGGATGAAACTGTGAATTTGGCATTCCAGATTCAATATTCACCAAGACAGTGTCACCACTATAAAAAGCACTATATCCCTTTGTTTTAGACTCTTATACTAGCAACAGACTAATATTTATTAATGCCCCAAGAAAGATGTTCCCACACATGGGGAAAATATAATCATAACTTGATATTAACTCCACCATACAATCTGCCCACTGGTGATAATTCAGTTAAAGTTAATGGAATGCAAGTCAAAACAAAACTCATTTTTTAATACTGTATGTTAAAGTTACTAGCTCATTTAGGTCACCTCTGTTGATGTCACTGAAACTGCTACATTAACATAAAAATAAAAATATAAAGAACAGCTATAAACTACCTATTTGTCAGTGATAGTAAAATAATAAATCTTAAGTCATTCAGCTGTGCACTCTGGGTAAATGTACAGTTCAGTAGCAGTAGCAGTTATTAGATTGGTACGTGTGTTGGGGAGGCATGAGGAGGAAAAATGGAGCAGATGGGACTTCTTCTTTTACTTAAAGGCAATTAAGTCATGGTCTCCCACAGTATGCTATGATATTTCACTGGACCAAGTAGTGAAGTATTGTAGCATATGGTGGGAGACCAGGTAAGAAATCTGAAACAAAAAAGCTAACTGTACTGGGTAAGACTGGAGTTCAGAAATTATCATTAAAATTAACCTGAACATTACATTCCTGAAATCATGTGTGCATTATTATTTTTAACTACAACTGCACTGCCATCATCATTTTTTTTTGAGAGGGGGTTGACTTGAAGAGGAAACATGGAGCAGATGGAACTTCTTTTAGTTAAAGGCAACTGGGTCCTGTCTCCCGCTGTATGCTGCCATATTTCACTGCAGCAAGCTACTGTAGAAGAGTTAATTCCTGCCAGTGTCTGCATTCTCCATCATCTCCTGTGATTTTCTGAGATGGAGAAGAAAGGGAGGTACAGAAATCAGTTGTTATCTACTGAGTCTGTCCTTTTAAATTTATTAAAATTCATTCTCTGGGCTCTTCACACAGGTGAAAGATGTAGAAAAAATCAGAGCTACCAATAAACAGCATTTGTCAATGCCGAATGTTGTCTCGCTGGCATTGGCATTGGTAGTTCAGGAGTTAGAGATGAATAATGGGAGTGGCAGTGAAGTATTGAACTGACGCCAACCCCACACCCACCCTGCATAGACTGACAGGTGTTGGGGTGTGCCTTTGGATTGTCAGCTATAACTCTCATGCCATTTTACCTCCCGCTACCCAGTAGACACTGACAAGTGTTGTGGTGTGCTTTGGGGTCTTTGGGCCTTATACTTACCCCATTCCATAAGGAAATACACTGAGGTGGGTGCAGTATAGGAGAATGGGGTGAACTTTGGAGCTGAACAGTCCAAGGCACACCTCGATGCCTGTCACTGGCTGCAGGGTGTGGGTGGGGGTGGAATGGCGGGAGCATTACAGCTGATGATACCAAGTCACACTCCTGACTCCTGTCAGTCTGTACAGGGTGGGGTGTTACAGTTGGAAACCCTAATGCCATAGGCATGTGTTGGTATTTGCACTCAAAATTATCAACATGGGCTTTTTGTGACCCCACCTCATGAAAAGTGGCACTATCAGTTTGTTAGCGGAAAGGTGATTTTGCACAGCAACTGCGCCAGTTGGCGCCACAGGTACGTATACACATTTTGGGCAGGATGTGAAAAATGACAACTATACTAATCATGAGGAGGTGTAAAAAAATGACAACATTGAAAATCTGGAGTAAAAATATGAAAAATTGGTGAAGTCATGAGCATGCATAGAAACTGCGCAATGCACGTCCGCAACCCAATTATTTATGGGATTTTTTTAACCACATTTTCAACATAGCCATTTTGGGACCTCTCCTCATGAACAGTGGCACTGTTATTTTGTTAATCTGTCCCAAAAGTTGATTTCCTGCAGTGACCATGCCATTGTATGCCAAAGGTGCGAAAACACATTTCGGGCAGGATGTGAAAAATGATAGCTGTACTGTTCATAAGGAGGTGTGGAAAAATGCCAGTGTTGAAAATGTGGCATGAAAATATTGCAAATTTGTGAAGTTACAAGGGTGCGTGGAAACTGCGGAACGCATGCTTGTAACACAGTCATTTTATGGACTTTCGTCACCAAATTTGCAACATAGGCATTTTAGGACCTCTGCTGATGAACAGTGTCACTGTCATTTTGTCAAACTGTCCCAGAAACTGATTTTGCACAGTCACCATGCTATTCTGTGCTAGATGTGTGAAAACACATTTCAGCCAGGATATGTAAAATGACAGCTGTACTGGAGTGAAAATATTACAAACTTCCGAAGCTACGAGCGTGCGTGGAAACTGCGCAACGCACGCTCGTAAAACAGCCATTTTTTTGCTTTTTGTCACCAAATTTGCAACATAGGCATTTTGAGAACTCCCTTCATGAACAGTGGCACTGTCATTTCATTAATGGGTCCCGAGAGGTGATTCAGCACAGTGACTGCGAAATCACCTTCCGGGGTCGAATAATGCCATGACAGTGACTGAATTCATGAGGAGGGGTCCCAATAACCCCATGTTGAAAATGTGGTGCCAAAATTCCCAAAAATGGCTGAGATATGCACCAAAGTTGAAAAAACCTTATTTATGCCTTTATACAGCTTACCAGCATTTCTTCAGTTCACCATCGGCTTTGAAGAGTGCAGACATATTCCAGGTCCACCAAAGATCGTCGCGCTGGGCTCTGGAGGTAAGTATGGGGCGGGGATGTGTGGGAAGGTGGGGTACACAGTGGGTGGGTGCGGGTTGAGGGAGGGAGCAGGACAGACCGTGAGGGACCGTTTCTGATTTACAGATTACAAAAAAAAAACATTAGGGACTTTTTTTTTTACAGAACATTGGCATGCTGGGGTGGGCTCAGCATGCCACCTGAGTGTTTTTTTTTTCGGGGGTGCTGTAGCTGACAGGGGATTGGGCACCCCCACTCAGCCGTGATAACTAAGGGGGGGACAAGAGCCGAGGGGGATTGGGCACCCCCCCTTGGCACACAACAATTGGGGGGGACATTATGCCAATGGGAAGTGGGCTCCCCCATCTGCAAATTAAACTGGGAAGGGGGGACTAAAGCCAACAGGGATTGGGCCCCCCATCAGCAAAGAAAGAATGCTTGGGGGGTGCATGATGCCGAGGGGTATTGGGCACACACTCGGCAGAGACTTTAAATGGGAGAGAGGGGACATTTTGCCAATGGGGAGTGGGCTTCCCTGTCCGCAAATGATGTGTCGGGGCATGCCAACAGGGGGATTGGGTACCCCTGAAATCAGCACTCTGTGCGGCTGCAGTCGATGCCGCCATGTTCATTGAAATGTTTCACCAGGAAAGGCATGTCCGCTGCATGAAGAGCTTGGCTCTCATTGCAGCGGACCTTCCCTTAGATCTGGTGGCCAGTTTATGTGTTGAGGGTGTCGGCACCTGCAGCTGCCTTATTGGGGAATGACAGACGCACCTACTGATGCGTGCCCTGCATTCGCCCACAGTGACCGCACCTCCGAATCTGCTACTATTGCAATATGTTGGCTGGAGCGCATGCACGAACCAACATAAAAAGGACATGCAGAAGAAGTTATACCCCCTCCTTCTATTTTTTTTTTTTGTACGGTCCAGATCATAATTTGGCAGAATCTATTTATTTAGAGTGCATGACTGTAGGTGTAAATGTATGAAGAGAGGAGTGTCAAAACCAGAGCTGTACTGAACAGCATTCAACATCTCTGAATGAGTGACAATTTTTCTGTGCATACTGAACTAGCATGGCTTGCAAGAGTTAACATGCTGTGCAAGTGTATTTGTCTGTTTCATTCCTTTATTACATTATTTTTGCCTAGCTGGAATAGCTTTGAAGTGCATGACAATTCTCTATTAACACAGTGCGCTTCCAGCCTCCCCCACTTCCCGCCTCACTATTTTCTTGATTACCACTGGTTAGTTTCGGAATGCCTGTGTCCTTTGCTCTCTCTGCTCCTGCCTTTGTTTGTTCCATCCTTACAGCCCTCAAAATCCCTCCTGCACCCTCTGCATGAGGCAATGGCTGGCAGGCCCTCCAATGGAGCATAGAAATTCCTCCTACTCCCATTCTCTCTGCTTAGCCCCATTGCCAGTAGCCCCTTCCCCCGCCAAGGAGCCATACCATAGTTTTTTTCTATCAAAAACTGGCAAAACACAGAAATCTAATGCTATTACAGTAAAGGAAGCACAGGAAGAGATACTGTATTTGCCAGCTGGGAAGGGGTTAGAGACAAATGCTACATGGGGGGTTAAGTAAGCTCAAGTAATCAAGCATAAAGTAAAGAAATGGCAGTGCACTGCAGTTGTGCTGCAGATAACACACCACGCTGTATAATATACTGTAGTAGATAGCATAGTATAAAACAAAGGTTCAGGTTCGAGTCCCACCATCCTGAATAAACATGCCTTTACACTTCTGGTAGATGGCTGCAAACTAGCAAATCAAACATGTGCAATACATTGAATTAAGAATTGCAGTATAAATACTAATCATTTTATGGCCCTTTAATTTGTTGTAGTTGACATTTTCATCAATCGACAGTTTCTGTAGTTATACTGTCGAATAAGGTATAGAAAGTCACTTGCTATAAGTAACTGGGCAGGTTACTAAAAAAGTGCAAAGGCTAATATCACACTGCAGATGGTGTGCTAAATTAAAGGCTACAGGGGTTTATCTCTCATCTTGCTCGAATGTACTGAGTTGAACCTCACTAGTGCAGAAACAAATAAACCAAAAAAAGAGCTAATGATAAATATTTGTTTAAACAGCCACTGTATTCATTAGCAAAGACAGCTGCTAGTCTGTTAGTAACAGACAATTGTGAATAGCTTGATTCGGCCAATGGGGCTGCATAACATGCACTTACAAAAAGAAAATAATAAACAACTTTAACCAGCAAAATGGGCGTTTACATCATTCAACACTTTTGAGTTATTTGTTATAGTAATTTGTTAATTCAAAAGTTTCTTGTGTGATTAGGGTAGCCAAAACCAGCTCAGAAAATAAAGTGCAGCAGTGTGTGTGTGTGTGTGTGTGTGTGTGTGTGTGTGTGTGTGTGCGTGTGTGTGGACACTCAAGCAGACAGTGCAAATACTGCACTGTAGCTGTTGGTACAACTATAGTAGTCTCAGAAATGAAGTGCTTAACCATGCAGTTGAACACAAAAGTGTCTGGAAGCCTTACATTCTGGTTCAAGCCTGTGAAGTACAGGGTAGTCAGGGGCATGCCAGGACCTGATCTGACCAAAGTTCCTCCATAAGATAAAACCCCACTAAGTACTGAGCACAGTACCTGGCTCCCTGCTTCACAAAATATGGAAACAAGTAATGTAGCCTTTATCCTGATGTCTGCAATTGAGCCATCTCTCATGTGCTCACTCGTGCACATAATAGGCGTCTTGATTTGATTTGTGTCTCAATTTTTAACTTGTTATTGTGTATTTTGGATAATGACAGAAAGAAACTGATTGCATATTCACAAAAGAGGAAGTGGGAGAGGTGCCTAATCCAATTAATAGAAGCACTCTGGAGAGGGAGGGGTCGATCCCAGTCCTTTCACAGAAGAAAGGGTTCAAAGAACTCCTAAAACTGAAGGTGGACAAAGCAATGGGGCCTGTTGGAATTCACCCCAGAATTCTAAAAGAATTAAGTAGAAAACTAGTGACACCACTGACTACTCTTTTTAACAAATCATGGGAGGATGATGTGGTATCTGAGGACTGGAAGAAGGCTGATGTGATTCCCCTTCACAAAAGTGGGAGCAAGACAGAGGCAGAAAACTACAGACCTGTCAGTTTAACCTCTGTGGTAGGGAAAGTGATGGAATCACTTCTGAAGGAAAGAATTGTTGAGGACCTAGAGGCCAGTGGGGCACAGGACCCAAGGCAGCATGGGTTCACAGCGGGAAGGTCATGTCAGATGAATCTAATTGATTTCTTTGACTGGGTGACCAAAGTAGTAGACCAGGGAGGGGCTGTGGATGTGGCCTACCTAGGCTTTAGCAAGGCATTTGACACAGTCTCACACAAAGATTAGTAGTCAAATTAGCCAGCCTTGGGCGGGTCCCAGGGTGGTAGCCTGGGTAAAACATTGGCTAAACAACAGGACACAGAAGGTAATTGTAAATGGAGTCCACTCTGAAGAAAGAGGGGTTACTATAGGAGGTACCGAGGGTTCAGTACTAGGTTCAGTCCTTTTAATGTCTTTATAAGTGACATTGCAGAGGGACTGGAAGGAAAAGTATGCCTCTTTGCAGATGACACAAAGATCTGCAACAGGGTTGATACACAAGGAGGCGTGGAAAGGATGAGAAGGGCCTTGGCAAGGTTGGAGGAATGGTCAGAAGTATGGCAGCTTGGATTCAGTGCAAAGAAGTGCAAAGTAATGCACCTGGGAAACAAAAACCAAGGGGAAGATTACACAATGGGGGGGAGGTAGTAACAACAACAAAAATGTAAAAGGACCTGGGGGTAATCATATCAGATGACCTTAAGGTTGGCAAGCAATGTGAGAAGGCAGTAGGGAGGTCTGGGGGATACTGGGATGTATAGGGAGAGGCATTACCAGCAGAAAACAGGAAGTTGTTATCCCCCGTACGGACAGTTGGTGAGATCCCATCTGGAGTACTGCGTCCAGTTCTGGAGACCCCATCTCCGCAAGGAGATAGACAGGATGGAGGCAGTTCAGAGGAGGGCAATTAAAATGGTGCAGGGTCTGCAAGAGAAGCCATACAAGGAGAGGCTAAAGGAGCTTAATATGTATACCCTTGAGGAAAGGAGGGAGAGGGGCGACATGATAGAAACGTTTAAGTACCTCAGTGGAATCAACAAAGTCCAAGAGGGTAGCATCTTTCAGAAAAAGATATGTGCAAGAACAAGGGGACACAATTTGAAGATAGAGGGGGGATGGCTCATGAGCAATGTGAGGAAGTATTTTTTCACAGAGAGGGTGGTGAACGCATGGAACAGCCTTCCTGAGGAGGTTGTGGGGTCTAAAACTGTGGGAGAATTCAAGAATGCATGGGACAGACATAAGGCAATTTTTGTGGGTGGTAGGAAGAAATAGGCTGTTGGTTAAATAGGATCTGCAGCTTATCCTGTAGGTAGGGAAATGGGCAGACTTGGTGGGCCAAGCGGTCCTTATCTGCCATTAAAGTCTATGTTTCCATGTTTCTATGTTTCATATTTAGTTTTGTCCAAGCAAAACAAAATTGAAAATGTAAATCTTAAGTATGTCACTGAAATGCTATGTAAGTAAGCTGGGGGTTGGATATTCAAAAATGCACCAGAGGCAGGCGCAGCAGCCGAGCAGCGCATGTACACTGCACCAGTGAGCATCCAATGTGATACTCAAAGGCTGAGCACAATGGCAAGTGACAGCGCAAAATGGCTGAATATCACAGGGATGCACCATCGTGCAACAAGGGCTGCACCAGGGAGCAAGTCAGAAGACTTCATCGCGCAACCAGGGCTGCGCAATGGAGCAAGGCAGGAAGTGCAAGAGCACAACATGGGCCAGACAAGGGACAGAGGTGCATGGGCCATAGCACAGGGTAACCGGCACAGTGTGGAGCAGGTCACAAGAGCAGGTCACACTGCCACCAGGGTGCAGGGGATGACTGGAGGGAGGCAAGGCAGGTGCACAGCCACAGGCCCTGACCACGCCAACCACAGCAGTGCAAGAAGGTGGCGTCACACAAATGGCCACTGGCAGGTAGCCACGGGCAACACCCACAGGACGGCATGGGACATGCCACCGGGACCATAGCTGACAACACACCTTCTGACAGCACACAACACACAGGCCACACAGCCCAGCAGGGAACACACGTACACCCCAGGGCACACACACAGGCCACTGGGCACAGACCAGCAGACATAAGCCCCAGTCGACCCCAAATGTACCACATAGCCACCATGCACACCACTGCAGCATGGCACCATATACCAGCTGCAAAGCAGACACGGACACGGATGGCTACCAAAATATAAGTGAATTAAAAGAAACAATAACAACAACAAACTACATACAGGGGAACAAGGAGAGGGGGCAGGGAATGGGAGGCCACAATCAGGAAGGTAGGCTGGGGAAGGGGGGGCAGGGGGACAGGGGTCAGGGCTAGGCAGGGTACAATGGAGGATTGGGAAGGGGTCAGGGGAAGGGAGGGTGAAGCAGGCCAACGGGCCCCCAAGATGTCCACATCTACCGGTGCCTCATCTGACTTTGTCTCTGAGGCTGGAATAGGGCCTGCCGAATGATGCGGCCCACCGCAAGGGTGGCCGTGGCAACCCTCAGTATCCTCTCCAGCAGCTATGTGTGGACATCCACCTGATGCACACCTAGTACAAAGGAGGGGACAAGGAAGAGTGCATGCCCACATGACTGGAGCCCATCCACCATGCGCAGTGGACAGCAGTGACATGTGCCCTGTAGGTGGCACACAGCCATCCGCAGTATGCATGCCCACTCGAGCCACCACCCTGACCAGCCACAGTCATGCTCAGCACTGCACACCACCACCAGCCATGTGCAGCATGCCACAGCCATGGCTGCCATGCAAATGGCCATTGCGTGGGGATGGCAGTGGCCCGGCTTGGACCCGGATGCACCCACAGCCCACCTGCAGCGGCCACACACACACATGCAAAAGGCACAGCATGGTGCAATGGACCACACTGGCAATGCACAGCCATAATGACTGTGCACAGGGGTCTGTGGCCCACCTCTACCCCACACAACAATGTACACCTACAAAGTGCTTCCCTGCAGGCTGCGGTCTGACTGGCGCCTGTCCACCTGCATCTCCCGCCTGGCCAGCATCCCTCTGCCATGCGCCACTGCCATCCTGCTGCCGTTTGACATTGGCACCCGCCATCTGGGCTCTGCGCTGATCTTCAGGGCCTAGTAGGGAGACAGAGGCAGACATCAGCACCGGGCACCAACCCACGTGCCCCACCCCCCCACCAGCACAGCATACCCCATGTCCCTGTGCAGTGGCAGTGCCATGGCACAGCACATCTGTGGTGCGCTGCCATGACTGGCGGCATTCCCAACCATAGCCCCCCACCTCTGACAGCATGGTGTGGCACCCGCTGGCACCCCACAGAACAGCAACATGGCATGGTTGCAGATATGTGCACTCACCTGGCCATGGCACTGTACCCCTCCGGACGTGTGCCTGCAGTGTCCTCAGATGGTCCAGATCCCTCCTCCACAGGTCCCCGTACCTGTGGCAGCACTGCTTCCCACTACGGCATGACCCTGTGGCCTTCTTCAGCTCCTGGGCCACCCACAGCCGCACCTCTCTGCATGGCTGGTCCAGGGGCACCTGCCCATATAGGGAACCAACATGTGGCTCCACCAGTGCCACCAGGTTGACTAACTCAACCTGGCTCCAGGTGGGTGCTCTCGGTGTGCTCTGATGAGGCATGCCTGCAAACAACACTGCTGAGCCAAAATGGCACTGGTGAGTGCACGAGATGCATGTGCGATGGATGCATGAGATGCCTGGTGATGCGCCGCCATCCCCAATCGTGCATGCCTCGCTGATGCGCGATACTGCTGGCACATGCTGCAGGCACCCAGGGTCAAGGGACACACGCAGGGGTCAAAGGTCTGCACACACACCATGTGCGACAGTGTGACAGGGCATGGATAGCATGGTGCGCTATAGGGTCCAGTGTGCCCTATGGGCCATGTGCCAATAGCGCACGGGCACCATTGGCTGTACAGTGCACATGCCCCCACATGCCTAATAGTGTCAGAGCACTGTGCTGCCTGTAGCACACGATGTGTAGGATGCACTACCAATGTAGGCAACGTCAGTGCGGTCATGCGCTGTACCATGTGGAATGCGCACGTTATACAGTTGCGCCATAGCTTGTGCATGTGCATCCCCACTGCACCATGCACAGTTCCACGATATTCAGCAGGCATATGCAGATGAGCTGATCAGCATAGCTGCGGTGCATCGGAGGCATTTGCATCTCATTACAGTTGCGCATTCCCTCATTTGCATGTGATGCGCTATGAAGGTACCATGAAACTGCACAGGCACCAGACCAGTATTGCATCCTTCACAGGTAAGACGCCAGGCAGTGGTCATGTCGGGGCAGTGGAAGTGGGGGCACCCCGTGTGTGGCAGCCAGCACTAACCACATGTCCCCACCCACAGGTGTGAGCATGTCGGTGCAAGAGGAGAATGAGGAGCAGGGACCTGCATAGAGGCACAGGGCCAATTTCACGAGGGCTGAATGCGATGCCCTGTATGATGCTTACCTGGACCAGGAGCCCCTTCTGAGTGGCTCCACACGCACCCCACAGGCCAGGGCGGAGGCATGGGAGGGAGTGGCCAGGGCCGTGAACCTGCAAGGCAGCCATCAGAGGTCAGCACAGGAGTGCAAGAAAAAGGTGGGCACAGACCGGTGGCAGATAAAGGAGAAGGTGGCTGCCATCCATGCCGCACAGGCCACCATGGGCTGTGTACAGCCTGAGGTGCCTCAGCTGACACCGCAGGAGGAGCTGGTGGTGGTGTCCATGCGGCGCAGTGTCATGGAGGTTGTACCCGGCGGTGGATTCCAGATGGGTGGAAGCCCATCGCTGCATGGTAGGTACAGAGGTGCATGGGGATGGGGGTGAGGGGTGCAAGGGGGCAGGGGTACGTGATGGTGCCACTAACGTGTATGTGTTCCCTTACAGATCCTGAGCACCTGCATACAGCTGCAGGGGTGGCGGTGCCCACCTTGTGGGCTGACGTGAACCTGGAGGAGCACCCATCCACCTCCACTGGAGTCTGGGGTCCAGACCACTGCCAGGCCTTCCCCACTGTCTGACTGGATGCCTATGGCATGGGCGCAGATGAGGCCAAGGCAGTGTCTCAGCGGGATGCCAGACATGGCATCCAGTATGCAGAGACACTGATCGAGGCTGGGTCCAATGACAACATGTCCACTATCCTGGACAGTGGTGATGCCAGCCGGGGGGAGTTACCCCTACCATGCACCGGACACAGCAGCGCAGCTGGTGCCCAGGTGGCACTTGACGACCCTCCAACCACGCCACCTGGTGAGGCAGTGGTTGATGTACAGTACTTGCAGCGCAGCCCATACTGTGTGGCGGTGGTGGTGCAGCCTCCCTCGCACCGTCACGCACACAGTGGCTAGAGGGGAAGCAGCGGCAGCAGGATGGTGCTGAGGGGGGTCTGGGTGCAGTGGCTGCTGCCATTGCACCACAGACAGTATAGACCCAAGGGGGCCCCGATGTGCAGCTCCCACCTACACAGGGGGCCATGCCACGGAGCCACGCAACATCCGTGGGTCCGCAATGCCCAAGCCCAGGGCACCTACCCTCTGACCGAGCACACTCATCTGCTCCAGGCATCTGTGGAGCAACAGATGCTGATCATGGCAGGGGTGTGTGCACTCCGCATGGAGCTGCACCAGTCCACAGGGCAGCGTGACCGGGACTTTGAGCAGCTCCTGGCCGAGGCCACACGCATGCGGGAGGACATGACCACAGGCCTGGATTGGCTCACCGCTGCAGTCACAGCTGGCCTAGCACCACTGGCCACCCTGGTGCGGGACCGTCCACTGCAGTCACCACGGAGTGCATTCTCCACCCCTCAGTCCCAGCGTCATGCGACCCCGGCATTGTCATCACCGGGATCTGCTGTAGGCATTCCAGAAATGCCTGGAGTGGGCCTGTTCGGGGACCTGTAGACGCTTGCGAGGGACTGGTCACATATCCACAGCGTCACACCTGGGGGACCATCTGTGTCACCCCCTGTGGCCGTCGCACAGCCAGAGTCTGCTGGGCGGCCTCAGTGGGGCCATCCACGTGTCCGTGGCAGCCACTCAACTGCACGGCGGTCATGATCCACCTCCCTCCCTGTCTGCTGCCTGCCGCAGACCTGTATGCACAGTGATGTGGTGTGTGCGTATGCGTAGCAGGGCCATGCGGTACATGACCCACGCAACATGCCCGCCCTGTGCACACCCACCCAGCCGCTGGCCACCATGGCTTGTGCATGATGATGCCATCACATCACCGGCCACCACTGTACACTGGTGTTTAGCATCTGACACATGCCTGTTGGCAGCCTCGGGGTGTGCGTGGGCATGTGTGGGTGCCTGTGTGACTGGAGGTGTGTGGGGCCATGTGTGTGGGATCTGCAGTGCCATACAGGGTGCTTTCACAGTGTCCTGTCCCTTTCCGTCAATGCTGCCCACCAGCCATGTCTGTTGTGGGGCCCAGCCTGGCATGCCTGTATACTGTACCCTGGTCCCTGCGTGTAGTTACGTTCACCTACCTGCATGCACCGTAGTACTCCTCTGCAATGGTGTCCCGGTGCTGCTGGGCCATCCTCTACAGCCGGGGTTCCCATCATCCGTGGTGGGCTGCCCACCACCGTGTGGCCCGGCATCCGCATCGTCCCCCTTGCTGTTCCCCTCTTCAACCTGGACGGCTACCCTACAGTCAGTGGCCATGTTGTGTAGCACACAGCAGGCTAGGAATAGGCCACAGGCCTTCGAAGAGCTGTACTGTAGGGCACTGCCAGACCTGTGCAGGCAATGCAACCATGCTTTCAGCAGTCCAAACACATGCTCGATGATATTCCGTGTGCTGGCATGTGCCTCGTTGTATCTCTCCTGCACTGGGGTCAATGGGTGCTGGTACGAGGTGAGCAGCCAGGGCCAGAGTGGGTATCTGCTGTCACCTGTGTGGGGACATGATGGGTTAGCACCGTGGTCTGTGTGTCTGCCCCCCCTGCCTACACAGTCAGACCCCTCCATTACCCCAGCATTGCATCTCCCCCCCAGACTCTGCCCTGCTGTGCAGGGCTGCCCATTCCAGCTGCATACTCACCTACTAGGTGGCCAGTGGGGATGTCCCCACTCTCAAACCTGTGGCACAGTGCAGACTGGTGCCAGATGAAGGCATCGTGTGCTCCTCCAGGGTGTGTGGCACAGACATTGATTATGCGCCCCTTGGCATCACACACCACCTGGCAGTTGATGCTGGGGTAGTCTTTCCTGTTGATGTAGACCACCCCCTCTGGCCCCAGTGGTGCAATCAATGGCCCCCTAGCATGCCAGGCATATGTGCAACCCTGTGAAACTCCTGCATGTTTGCTGTATGCTCCGTGTGCTGGGGAAGTGGATGTATTCCACAGCATGTGGCAGCAGTGCATTGAGGAATTGTGTGAGGAGCCGCGACACAGCTGACTGGGTTATGCCTGTGGTGTCCCCTGTTAGTCTCTGGAAGGTGCCCGTGGTGAGCAGGCACATTACGTCCGTGATCTTTGTCTCCACTGACAGGGTGTGGCTCCGTCTTGTGGGTGCCTGCATCTCATCATGGCACAGCTCACAGAGCTGCCTCAGAATTGCCCAGTTCAGGCAGTACTGGCCTACAATCTCAGTGTCACTGTACTGTTCAAATGTGGTGTGGGCACAGTACCACCTGTTCCGGGCATACCACCTCTGGGCCCTTCCACAGCCGTGCTGCTCAGCCTCCTGCCTCATCACACCCCTCATTACCACCTCCATCTGGAATATTGCACTGGCCATGGCCTGGCCTGTCCTGCCCGCCCTGCAGCTCACGTCCTGGGCTACCCCGGCTGTGTGCTGCTGCCTGACACCCTCTGGTCAGCTCACTCTCATAGGCACAGTCAGGGTTGCACATTCTGTCCCACTGCCCATTGCACTTCCTGCCTCTGTGCCTGTTCTGCACCTCTGCTGCTGTTCTGCCTGGCCACTGGACCTCTCTCTGTCTCTCTCTCTGTCTCTCTCTCTCTCTCTCTCTCTCTCTCTCGCCCCTACTCCCATGGCCACAAGCCTCCATCCCCTGCTTGCTCCATCCTTTTATGGGCTCAACTTTGCTCCGTGCATGTCTCTGTTGCTCTGCGCTTGCACCATCGGCTTGCTGTTGTATATCGCACTGTGCAACTTATTCATGGTTACGCCCCCTGCACTTGCGCATGCATTCATTTGGGTTGCGCATTGGCACGCTGCATTTTGCACTGCACATTGTCAGCCGCTGAACATCACTCATTGGTGCATGTCTGCTGTTGCGCTGGCACATCCCACTTGTGCCTTGCACAGCCGTTTTGAATATCCCACCCAGTGTGTATGATATGTGTGTGACAGTGTGTGTGGGGGTGGAGTAGGGGTACTGAGATCATGGTAAATGGTAATATTCTGTACAGCAAAACAGAATGAACAATATCTGTTGTAAAACATTTGGGATGCACTACTGCTTTTAGTCTTGTAGTCAGTATATAGTCACCTTCCACTGACTGGCATGAACACCTTCAGAAGGCATCTAAGTATACGGGCTGAAATGTTTGTAAGTTGTTGGCCAGAGGGTCTCTGTTGTTACTGTGTGTTCAGTAAATACATTTTAATCATTTGAATCAGACCTTGAGTGCATTTGCCAGATCTGTACAGCAATCATTTGGTGCCACAATGTATTGTTTTGGCTAAGCATGGTGCATCAGCCCTGGGCATAGTTTAGATGAGGTCCAGTTGGCTTTTTCTCCTGTGTCTCTGTTCAAATAATAAATGGCTCCACATATTCCTTCTTTAATGGAACCCTGGTCATTTAGTGCATAGTCACTGCAGTCAATAATTACCTATCAAATGCTTGACTGACATTCTCTGACCATAACCCTTTCCAGCCATTAGAGTGCTGGCATTAGTGTGCCCACATCAGGGCACCAATGTTGGTATTCATGCCCCCTCCCAGAGGTTCACCCCCCACAGAGTTAGAATAATAATAAAGGGGAGTGTGGGGGGCACAGGGGGTACAGCCCCCTGCTAAAGCAAACCTCAGCAAAATCCTAACTTGGTGACCTGATGACCGGGTATACTAACACTGGCACTGTGAATGGGTGGAACTGACCATAACATTTAAATTGGTCAATGAATAACTTAAACAACTAAATCAATCAATCAATAAATAGATTCATAAAGGCATTAAAAAACCACCAGTCTAATTCTCAGTTCCAGAGAATCAGGACTCAGGAAGGGGAGAATGAGGTGACATGACAAATAAACAAACTAGACTGGACATCACATTACCAAAAGGAAAATTGCTGTGTTTCTTTTATTTATTTACTTTTAGATTTGTCAAATAATACACTTATTGCTATTATAATTATTGCTATAATTTACTGCTATTATACGTAATATGTGCACTTTTAACATGCTCCCTTATCTCCCAGGGAGGGAGGTGATATTCAAAAAGCTATAACTACACAAACACAATACCCTATTTTCAGGCATTGACTAAAATGAAAACCCTATATTTCATTACAATTTAGCCAGTTCAGCTCCGGTACTGTATGTAAATTTCAGTTTGCAGATTCCTGAGAGGCTGGCAAATTAACAATGAATAATTTGATAAATGATGGTACACTCTCGGTACGGTCATAGATCTAACCGTGAGTGAAATGATAAAAAAATAGTCTGACACTAATTTTTTTGTTTATAACCAACCTTTATTTACTTTATTTACTTAAGCATTGCCAATTCAATGAGCGTACATGAGTTATAGTAACATAATGTAAAATGTGGATCGGGGAGGCAGTGGACGTGGCCTATCTAGACTTCAGCAAGGCCTTTGACACTGTGCCACATAGAAGGCTATTAAACAAACTGGGGAATATGAGAGTGGGCAGGACAGTAGTGTGGTGGGTAGGTAATTGGGTGGGTGGCAGGATACAGAGGGTGGTGATAAATGGCTGTCACTCCATAGAGGGAAGAGTGACCAGTGGGGTACCACAGGGATCAGTGCAATGACCGGTCCTATTCAACATCTTCATCAGTGACATTGCGCAGGACATAGAAGGTAGAATTTCCCTGTTTGCCAATGACACAAAGCTCGGTAACAGAGTGGACATGCCAGAGTGTGTAGACAGAATGAGGAGGGACCTGCAGAAGCTTGAAGAGTGGCGCAAGGTTTAGCAGTTGAAATGCAATGCAAAGAAGTGCAAGATAATGCATATGGGGCACAAATACCCTGGAACAACATATGAGTTGGGGGGTGAGGATATTATATGCACCAAGCAGGAAAAGGACCTTGGGGTAATCATCTCTGATGACCTCAAGGTAGGGAAACAGTGCAACAAGGCAGCAGATAAAGCAAATAGGATGCTGGGATGTATAGACAGGGGCATCACCAGCAGGAAAAGGGAAGTCATAATTCCACTATACAAGACACTAGTGAGGCCCCACCTGGAGTGCAGTCTACAGTTCTGGAGACCTACCTACATAAGAACATAGACAGGGTAGAGAAGGTTCAGAGGAGGGCAGCAAAGATGGTACAGGGATGCATCGCAAGTCCTATGAGGACAGGTTGAAGGACTTGAATATGTACTCCCTGGAGGAGAGGAGGGAGAGAGGGGATATAATAGAGACATACAAGTACCTTACAGGGAGGAACAGGGCACAGGAATACACTGGTTTCCAGCAAAAAAGATGTTCCAGAACTAGAGGTCATGGGATGAAGTTGGAGGGAGGGCGATTCAGAGAAAATGTAAGGAAGAATTTCTTCACAGAACGGGTGGTGGACAAGCGGAACACTCTGCCAGAGGAAGTGGTGGGGGCTGAAACAATCATGGGATTTAAGAATGCATGGAATAGACACAAGAGAATTCTGGAGGTCACGGGTAAGGGGCAACAGACTTCTAGGAAAACAAAAAGTGAACTTACAAGCTCAAATGTGCAGACTGGGTGGGCCATAGGCCCTTATCTGCCAAGAGTGTCTATGTATCTATGTATCTATGAAAGCAAAATGTCATAGCAAGTCAGTTCATCATTTTGGATATTTCAGACAGTGCCCATTTTTTTTTTGTTTGTTTCTTTTTTAAAGGTAGTGCAAAAGAACACCATCTGCAGGAAATAAAACACAATCACACTGCAGGCAGGCAGTATTACTGAGATGGCTCATGGTACCCATCCAGTTGTAACCCAGGAAATGCATCCAGACTCTTTTTTTAGTGCACCACATTAACAATCCTCCTCTTCAACACCGCACCGAGTGGTAAGGAGTGGTACTGATCAGTACACTGCAGTATTGGGAGATGTTCCGATAACTACCACTGCATGTTACAACTTTCAAAATGTAGTTTCAAGCATTGCAAGAGTATCATATCAGTTTATTTTTGGGAATGGTCATAAAATACCAGTGGTTGTTCTGTCTAAGAATAAACGCATTATTTTCAAGTTTTTATGGCTGCAGTGGGCAAAGCCTGCAGCCATCTTGCAGGCACCTTAAAAAACAGCCCACCATATCTGTCCAAATGACAAATTTTGGAGGTGCAGCATGACAAATCCACAACTCTGAAACACTTCACTCACCTCCACCCCCTCCATGGGTGCATTACATTTGTTGCTGGAGCCCGTTGTGCTGAAGAGGCACCAGTGAGGCCACACATGCACACTGAGCTCATGGTGGAACAGTCTGCTGTTCCCAAGATGGCCACCAGAGCTCATTACACATGCACGACTTCACTGCAACTGCTGAAGTGGAGTTGCAGATGCACAGCTGCTCACGCATGTGTACTGATCTCCAACAGCCATCTTGGGCATGGCGCACTGTTCCGCCTTGAGCTCAGTGAGTGTGGCTGCAGCAATGTTGTCTCTGGCCAGAGTTTGTTGGTCTTGTGATAGTTTGAAATACTGGTAAATGATTGAGCAGTAACAATAACAAAAAGGTAGATTTTATACCAGCTACTTATATGTTTAACAGTTTAAACTGTGTGAAGGGGAGATCACGTGATGCTTCTGTAGGAAGTGCAGCACTCAGACCGAGCTCCCGCTCCAGCTCCGGTAAACAACGCCTAAATTACCTGTCCATCGCTGATCCCGGTTTACTTGTTGATGGAAGTTGATCCTGAAGGTGCCAGGAGTGACTGGTAAACTCTGTTTCACCGCATTATTAAGCAAAAAAATATACAAGCTTATCCCCGCATCGGGGCCTACTGAAAGAATGGAAGCGGAGATGCGCCAGGCTTTGCCTAAGCATACACCTCCACAAACTCCGGAGAAGGGCTCAAAGCACTCGAAAGGCACATCGGGCGTCTCACCTAAACCTGCTGCCTCCAGTATTACTGCACTAGCACAGTCACCTCTCTCCGAGCAAAAATTCATGGAAGAGATACAGTCCTTCAAGGAGGCTCTAAAGGAAATTACCAGTGAGTTAAGAATAACCAGGGGCAAACTAACAGAAACTAATCGAGCCATTTTGGATGTAGTAGCCCGCATTGCATCCCTTGAAAGTTGGCAGGATAAAATGGAACCAGAAATAACGGGCTATTAGACAGCGCCTACATAAAACTGAAGCAAAATTGGAAGATTTAGAAGGCCGTAGCCGTAGGAACAATTTAATCATCTTTGGTCTCCCGGAAGATGCAGAGGGCTCTACACCCATTTTATTCCTCCAAAAGCTCCTCACAAAAATCGTTGGCCCTTTGCCTAATAATACAACTTACATTATAGAGAGGGCGCACCGTTCATTACGCCCTAAGCCTGTCGCTGGTAAACCCCCAAGACCACTGATCATTAAATTCCTGAACTTCCTGGACAAATCATACATTCTTGGTCAAGTTAAAAGTCTACAAAAAGTATTATGGGAAGATCACCCTCTGAGATTTGCTCAAGATCTACCGGGCCACAGTAAGACAGTGGAGATCAGAATACCATCCCTTGGTTTCAAGATTAATAGCTGCAGGGATTAAGTTCAAAATGCAATACCCAGTGTGTCTATCTGTGCAACATGAGGGAAAATGGGATTCCTATGAAACTGTACAACAAGCCAATACAGCATTAAAATCTTTATTCCCCAATCTCTTCACCCTCCGCTGAGGTTGCTGGTTGAGAGTCTTGCAGCTACTTCGCTTCTTTTTGGCTCTACTTTGTTTACTTTGCAAAGATGGGGTTCCTGTTGTTTAAAGGAGTTCACTTCTGCTATCTGGCCACAAGAGGGCATCAAAGACTGTGTTTTCTGAAACGTAGATGCGATGGTTACTTCTAAAAGCATTAATCAGCCACTTCGTTGACTGCCTGAGGACAGTTGCCTAGTTACATCTTGATTAGTTAACAAATCGGACTTGAGATTGGAGGTTATATGTTGGGGCAAGTTCCCCCTCCCTTTTCTCCCCCCCCCCTTTTTTTTTCCTTTCTCTCATCCTTCGCTTTCTCCGTGGATGTTTGATTTTTGACACAGTCTCAATCACCTCCTCCCATCTCTTCATGAAGAAGCCGTGTGATATCATCATCTCCTGTACTTTAACTATAGAAAGGAGGTTGGCTCCATCTGGCATAGGACTTGGTTCTAAATTGTGGAGGGTCTGCACTTTTACATCCATGACCCTAAATATTAGAGTTCCTGATCTAAAGACAACCCCCTCCCTCCCCCCTTTTTTTTTTGCCTCCTCCTCTTATTTAATTTCTTCTCGCCAGTTGGCGAACCTGATAATCCAGTGAACTGATGCTCAAACTAAGTAATCGAGATAATGTATATGTATAATTGCTATGTAGCTTACAGGATGGGCCGGGGCGGGGGGCATGGTCAGGAGACTACTGCAATCCATTCAGTGCATCATGTTCTGGTACAGGATGGGGGGATACCACAGTGGGGGGTACAATCTGGTGTCTTAGGGTTGCAGGTATCATGTTATGGGGAGAATATAGTATCAAGGACCAGGTGTTTAGACGGGGCAATAAGTATACTGATTACCCTACTATGGGACTAGGGAAATGGTTAAGGGGTAGTGGGGAAAAGATTTAATGGATCTTATTGTTTATTCACAATATGTTGTGCCCTTTCAATGTTCATATATGTTAGGGTATTTTTTATATTAGTAGGAGGGACAATCAGAAGGGATAGTTGGGTAGAAGGGGATGTTGCCATCGGGAATTGGGAGCTTACACTGAGAGAAAGGAATGGGAAAATGGATAAATTCCATTCACCACTGGGTAAGGATATTGTGGTTTGCAGAGTTGGTGATACCTATAGATATGGGAAAGTTCTTCTTAAAGGATTCCTCATGAATTCTTTTATCTACTCATGGCTCTGTCTCTAAAGTTTTGCTCATGGAATGTCAAACGTGCTCAGTCTCCCACTAAAAGAGCTAAGATTCTCTTGCACCTCTCGAAGATCAATATTGATGTAGCTTTCCTTCAAGAAACACATCTACCCACAGCACAGATTGGTAATTTTAAACATTCATGGGTAGGTACTGTGTTGGGGGCGGGGTTTGATAGTCGTAAACAGGGCGTAGCTGTGTTGATTGCACGGCGGATACCCTTCAAATTATTAGATTTGATTATTGATCCCCACGGTAGATATATATTAATTAAAGTGATTCTGTTCCATACAGAATTGATTATGGGCTCGATTTATGGACCAGTGGGAGATGAGCAGGAATTTTTTACAAACTTATCGACTAAACTAGCCCCCTGGTCTAAATCTTCTATGCTTATTGGAGGGGACTAGAACCTAGTCTTTAATAACCTAGTGGATAGATCCAACTCTAGAGGTTCCTCCCTTACCCCCGCACAATTGACATTGAGGGAACTGATGGATTCACTTGGTCTCGTCGATCCATGGAGAACTCTCCACCCCTCACTAAAAGACTTCTCGTTCCACTCCCTGCCGCATAACACGTTTTCAAGAATTGATTACTTTTTGTTGGAGACTGAGCACTTATCAGGGGTCCAAGTTTGTGAATACTTAGCAAAAGTGATCTCGGATCACCACCCAATTTTACTACAATGGATGCTATCTAATTTGATGATCCACAACAAAACTTGGAGGTTTAATTCCCAACTTTTAAAATCGGAACATTTAAGGGGGCAGCTTAGCAATTTTATAGATAAATTCTATGAGTTTAATACCCCTTCCATGCCAACACTGGATATACTATGGGGAGCTTTGAAATGCTCATTAAGAGGAGAGGTGATCTGTATAGCTTCAATAAGAAAAAAGAAAATCTCATCTGAATCTTTCCTATTATTATAACAAATTAGAGCACTAGAGCGAGGCCTTATGCCCCATTCTAAACCTGAGGACTTAGAAAAGTTAGAAAGTCTTCGCTTTCAATATAATATCCTTCTCAGTGATAGAGTCGAGCACCTCCTTTTGTGCTCTAAAATTACCTACTCTGATCAAGGAGACAAGGCTGGGAAACTGCTCGCCATGAGACTTAGAGCTCAGATGGCCGATGAGCTTATTGTAGCCATGCGAGATGCCTCCGGCACTCTACATAAGTCCCCCAGAGATATTGCCTCCTCCTTCCAAGACTACTATCAGAAGCTCTACTCATGTTCCCCTATGGCCTTTAATCACACCTCACTGGACCATTTTCTTCAAGATATAGTGCTCCCACAACTGTCCCAGAATCAAATTTCGATTCAACAAGCCCCTCTAACTCTAAACGAGATCTATCAAGCTATTGACGCTCTACTGGCAGATAAGGTGCCAGGCCCTGACGGCTACACATCCAATTTTTATAAAGCATTTAAAGCCCAAATAGGCCCTAAACTCCTTGAATTTTACAACTACATTTACAAAAATGGCCTTTCAGATCACAACTTTACTTCTGCTACCATTGTGGTTCTATTAAAGCCAGACAAAGATCCCACAATGCTGTCAAGCTACCGTCCAATATCTCTTATAAATGTAGATTTGAAGATCTTAGCAAAAATCCTAGCTAGCCGATTAGCCCAAGTATGGCAAACTTTGCTAAGTCCCGAACAAGTGGGTTTTGCGGCTGGACGCCTGTCGGCAGATCACATATGGAAAATTTCCCATCTCATTTCTGCATCCAGGGACTCTGTCATACCATCAGTCCTGATGTCCCTGGACGCAGAAAAAGCCTTTGATCGGGGGTCATGGGACGATTTATTTCATCTACTCCCGAAGTATCACATTCCGGTACAGTTTATAAGATGGATTAAAGTCCTTTATTCCTCCCCATCAGCCCATATTTTTTGTAATGGTGTGTTCTCTTCTCCCTTTACATTACACCAGGGCACCCGCCAAGGTTGCCCGCTCTCTCCTTATCTGTTTAATTTATTTTTAGAACCCCTCATCAGAAAATTGAATACTTCTGCCTCGGTAACAGGAATTATTATCAACCATCTCCAATACAAAATATCAGTGTATGCTGATGACATTTTACTTCACATAACATATCCATCGAAATCTATACCGGCTTCACTGGATGTCATTCAGGAATTTGGTCGTTTATCCAATTATAAGTTAAACTTGTCCAAGACTGAGGTTATGCCTTTAAATAACTGAACCTTAAAAGCTGACATCCAACATCTTGGGCTTACATGGATAAAAGATAAATTGAAATATCTCGGTATTTATTTATTACTATCTAATTCCAAAATGAAGCAGTATAATTTAGATCAGTTAATAGCCCATATTAAAATTGATCTGAACTGCTGGGCAATGCTTCCCATTTCCCTATGGGGGCGAATCAACATTATTAAAATGAATATTTTGCCTCGGCTGTTATATCCCCTCCAGTTATGTCATCAATATCTGCCTAAGACCTGGTTTACTCATGTATGCGGTATTATATCCAATTTTATCTGGAAGCATAAATCTCCACATAGGGCGTTATCCAAATTACAGAGACCAAAAGAGTTAGGGGGCTTACAAATCCCTAATATATATCTTTACTACCTCGCCACTAATTGTTTAGTTGTCTCACAATGGTTGACTTCTGTTTCGACTCCCAGCTCGGAAACCTATGTCCCACTGTGGTTGCAGATAGAGAAATCTCTCTGTGCCTCAGCTGGAATGGATATAAGGGCATTGCCATACCTCCCTTTTAATAAGGTCCCAGGACAACTTAAAAGCACCCCCATTATGAGAACCCTTCGCATCCACAAACAATTGAATTATACTATAAGGGATACCATGGAGAAAGACACCTCACAGTATATTCTGGGTAACCCTAACTTTAAAATTGGGGGGAAGATTATTACTCAAAGGTTTTGGGCAGAGGAAACAGGGAAAAAGGTCATAGACCTAACAGAGAACCATAGATTACTAACCTTTTCAAAGATAATGGCTAAATATAATGTGCCTATAACTTTTTGTTTTAAGTATCTCCAAATTTCCCAGGTCCTTATAAGGCATTTCGGTAGTGGACCCATACTCAGTACATTGCAAATAAGGCCTAACTCTCATTTAATTTCATTCTATTATAATGAATTGCAGAAAAAAGTTACAGACCTAGATGGCACTCCCCATTACATATGGGACAGGACCCTCCCCCCAACTACCGAGGGTCCCCGTCAGTGGTCACAAATTTGGAAAAGGCTGTATAAGGATGTTAAGTGGGATCGTTATAGATTGCTACAATTTCAGATAATACAGGACTTATATTATACTCCTGTAAAGCTTTGTAAAATGGGTAAGCTCCAGGTAGACTTGTGCACCAGATGTGGGAAGCAGCGGGGCACATTGCTCTACATTTTATGGGAATGTGACAAAGCCTTCCATCTCTGGGAAAGTATTAGTTCTAGACTTAACCCACTGCTGGGATTGCAAAATGCCTTGCAACCAGAAATCTGTATTTTGGGAGGTTCGAGTAATACCCTTATTGGAAACCAAAGGAAACATATGATGTTAATTTCCTTATGTGCTAAGAAAGTGATATTGCGTCACTGGCTAGATCAACTGACTCCCACATATATAGAATGGCATCGAGAAATTCTCTTTGCTCTGCAAGCAGAATATACCATAGCAAGCTATTCTAGAAATAGTAAAAAATACCAGAGGATTTGGGCCCCACTACATACCTTGTTATGTAATTAATATCCTCCATATTGGCACTGGGGAATTTGCCTTAAAATACCTGGGTAAAGCTGGTAGCAGGTGGCTGTCCTCACTGGCTCTTGCTACTTTCCCTTGGCTTATGTCTTCCTTTTCTTTTCCTTCTTTTCTCTTTATCCCTCTCCTGATGGTAAGGGAAAGGAGGGTGGGGGAAGGGGAGGGTAGGGGGAGGGGGGTGGTTTATTTGTTTATTGTTTATTGGTCCTTTTTTACCTTTTTCTTTCTCTTCAACAGATCTTCTTTATACACCATTAAGTTCTGATCAGCAGCATAGCTTATGTTGTTGCCGTGGTGTATCATGTCATGTTATGTAATGATGTTGTGGATTGTTTGTTGTATGGTAAACTTAATAAAGCTTACTAAATGTGAAAAAAAAATAAACTGTGTGAAGGATTCTTTTTAATACGTTTTGTTAAAAATAGTCCCATAGTTTGACTAAAAATTAAAAACTGGTCGGTCAAAAGTGTCAAAATCAAATACAGATTTATGATTTTGTGAGATAATGTTGTGATGTATGGAAATGATTTGTGAGGTGTTTTTTTTTTTGATGTTGTGAGTTTTCTTGAAGGAAATTGAGGGAAATGTTTTGATTTCATAGCTATGACCTATGGGTCTGACAGTTTTAGTTATGTGGGAATTTATTTTGAATTGTTTTGTCAAGGCAATGGCCCTTATTTTAACTGAAAATTAAAATTTGCTGAGTTGTGAATGACAAAAATACATTTATGATTTCATGACATATGGATTTGGTTTCATGAGTTTTTTTCTGTTTTGTGATGCTTTTTCAAATGAATTGTATGACATTGATTGATTGGATCACTAACATATGATTGTTGTGGTTTGGTGTGTAGGTTCATTTGTTTTTATGTAGTGTCCACATGGCCCTGTGTGGAGCCATTGACAGCTATATATTTTGTGGCACGATGGTTAGTGAGTGCCTGCCCACAGCCAGGTGCACTGATGTGTTGGCACAGCCTCAAAGAACCCTGAGTGTCCGAGCATAATGGAAAATTCAGTCAATCAGGTTTTGCTAGAAGCAAATATGTCAACATTCATACACCACCACCATTACCAACTGAACATAGAACAGAGCAGATGCTCTGCACTGAGGAACAATTTTCTTTATTACAGGGTGCATTTTTTCTGGGTGCTGGTGTGGGGAGGAGAGTGGTGAGGGCCAGAGGGGATTGGGTGGGGGTGTAATGATGAATAATGGAATTGATAGTGGGATTCAGGTGGGGAAGCAGGGGGAGTGTGTTTGGCAAGCAGGTTGGGAAAGAGTGTATTCACCGTATGTAATGTGCTTGCTTGTATACAAGCTGTATTACTCTGAGTTGAAATTTGCTAGGGTAGACAGGGGAAGATGGAGAAGGGTGCCAGCAGGGGATGCAAGGATGGTATTTATGACTACATCATTTTTGGGAGGTGGAAGGGGGCAGTATTACAGCACAGTGGGGGGGGGTTCCTTACAGACTGAGACACACTTTGCATAGTTTTTCACCAGTGAATTACACAACTTTTTGCTGCAAACCATGCAAATAATCTAATTCGACCATAAATCAGCAATTTGCATAGATTTGCTACACAAATGTTGTTAATTCAACGGGCAAATAACTATGTGAATAGTCATCATTGGAGAAGCAAATTTGCTGATATTGACAAATTATTTCATGGAGCAAATTTTGGCAACTTCGCATACCTCTAATATGGAGACATGATAATTGTCATAGTCATCAGGATACAAGGATGACTTCCTGAGCAAGGGTTTCACTACTACCTCCTTCATGGGCACTGGTAGGAGACCCTTGCAGAAAGAGGAATTGATGAATCCCACAAAGACCTGTTTCATGCTGTCAGCCCAGTCTTGAGCAGCTATGCTGGAACTACTGTAGGTTTAGTCTTGAAGTGGTACAATGCAGACTAGCAATCACCTTGTAGACCCCTCTCATCTAGTTGACTAATCCTGTCCCAAGTCCTGACCATGCTTTCAGCCTCCTTGACCCTACTGGATTTATTCAGTAAGTATTCATAGCAGTATTAGCGATGCAATCCCAAATACTAACAGTCTTGGCCTTAAATAACTTGTTGAACCAGTGATACCTTTCCAAAGAGGGAGCCCCTGCACATCAAACAATCAGGATGTAAGAGGTTGTCCACAGTAAGGATGAGCTGATGCCAAATGTGTATTTAGTGAACATGCATTTTGGACTCCAGGGAAGCAGGTCTGAAGGAACTTGGTTTCTCTTAGGCATTTCAGTATATCTGCATCATGATGTAGTACCTTTTATACATTCAGCACGTCCCAGGTTGGTGGCAGGCCACATGACCTTATCATTCCAGTTAGCTAACTATCACTACATTTAAGTGTTATTGCAGACAGGTAGGCTAGTGAAATCATGCTGTAGAGAAGAGTAAAAAGTGCACAGTATGAGCCTGCACTGGCAGCTGCAAGCCATACAGCAGGAGAAGGGTAGAGTGGATTTAGCAGACTGGGAAAAGTGCAGGGGGAAGTTTAAAGGAATTATTTGACAATTAACTTGATGTTTTGTGGTGTAGAACACAGAAATGCAATTTATTTTCTTTATGTGTTTTTATGTCTGTAAGTGAAAACTAAGTGAAGTAGGCTGCTGCAGTGAGATATAGTTTCTCTTAGCGAGAGTGAGGAAAGGTGAATGTCAGTGCATGGGTGATGCGATAAACATTTGTGTGATCAGAGTGTGTCATAGATATAGTGAAACCTGCTTATAATGGACACTTCCATGCATAACCATTGTGTTCATTATAAGTGGGTGTCTGAAACAGCCAAATTGTATGTAACAGGCTGTTTCTTGCTTACAGTTCTTCTCCCCATGTATGCAATCACATCCCCACACCAACCAGGCTCACAGATATGGACTGCAGATTGAGGTTATTTTTTTATATATAATTACTGTATTTGCCAGTAACTTAAGTTTGATCACCTATCCATCTGTTAACCACACTCCAGCTCACCTGCCTTAGTACAGCAGAATGCATCAGATCATGAGTGCTACCTGACTCAGTGGGCTTGATTCAGAAAGCTTCCCTGAATAGTGCAAGGAGCTTGCACCACAAAGAATAGCTCACGTTGCTGCTTGCACCAAAATATGCATTGGGAGCAATTTATAAAGGCAGCCTGCATCAAATGCAAGCTGTCTGCACCAAAGGGGGATTGCACCAGCCTTGCATCAAAAAATGGACTGCAGCATGGTGCTAGGAGGCTTGTGGCAAACACAGGCTGCCATATCCCCTAAGTCAGGATTCACAAAACCCTCCCAGAGTGCATATTTCTAAGTACCATTAGACCAGCCAGGGCTAGTCTAAAGGTACTTAGAAGTGTGTCCTCTTTGAGGGTTTAGACATTTGCAGCAATGTGCTGCACTCCCATCCCCCCACCTTGATTTCCTTTCAAACAAAACTAATAAATGTCCCTGGTGGCTATTGGTCCCCTCCGCAATCCTGTTTACCATTTAAATAAAATTAATAAATGTTCCTGGTGGCTAGCAGTCCCCTCCCAGTCCCATTCACCATTTAAATAAATATAAGAAGTGTTGCTAGTGGCTAGTGGCCCCCCCAGCCTTGATTTCCTTGTAAGAAATAAATCATGTCCCTGGTGGCCTACTAGCTCTGATGTCCCCATAAATAAGTAAACAGCATTACCTTGTGATCTAATGGCCCCCCTTCCTATCCCTGATCACCCCAGAAATAATTAAATAATGTACTCTGGTAGTCTAGTGGATCCCCACCACCCCACCACCACCTCCACTCCCCTGTACCATCCTCCAGCCAGCAACTGGCACAACCCTCCACTCCCTGCTGTGGCCAACTGCCAACTGAGCTGTCAAGGAGTGAGCACCTACTGTACACAGTATGCTCTGCTCATTGATTGACAGTTCAATCAATGTACAAAGCATGCTGTATGTAGTATGCACTCACTCCTTGACAGATCAATCAATGTGCAAAGCATGCTGTATATAGTATGCACTCACTCCTTGACAGCTCAATCGCACTCACTCCTTGACAGCTCGATCAATGTGCAAAGCATGCTGTACATAGTACGCACTCACTCCTTGACAGCTCGATCAATGTGCAAAGCATGCTGTACATAGTACGCACTCACTCCTTGACAGCTCGATCAATGTGCAAAGCATGCTGTACATAGTACGCACTCACTCCTTGACAGCTCGATCAATATGCAAAGCATGCTGTACATAGTACGCACTCACTCCTTGACAGCTCGATCAATGTGCAAAGCATGCTGTACATAGTACGCACTCACTCCTTGACAGCTCGATCAATGTGCAAAGCATGCTGTACATAGTACGCACTCACTCCTTGACAGCTCGATCAATGTGCAAAGCATGCTGTACATAGTACGCACTCACTCCTTGACAGCTCAATCAGCAGCTAGCCATGGTGGGGAGCATAGGGCTGTGTCAGTTGCTGGCTGCAGGATGGGACACAGGACAGCAGAGTGGTATGGCACTGTCTGCCAGGGTGGGGGGTCCACTAGACTACCAGCGTATGTTATTTACTTATTTATGGGGATACCAGGGATAGGGATGGGGGTACACTAGACTACCAGGAATGTGATTTGTTTCTCACAAGGGGATTGGGACTGGGGGGGCTCTAGCCACCAGAGACATTTATTATTTTTACTTGAATTGAGATTGGGGTTGGAAGGGGGCTGCTAGCCACCAGGGACAGTTATTAATTTTATTTAAATGGTGAACAGGGCAGGGGGGATCACTATGCACCAGGGGCATTAATTACTTTTTTATTAAAGGGGATCAGGGCTGGGAGGAGACTGTTAGCCACCAGGAACATTTATTAATTTTACATAAATGGTGAATAGGGCTGGAGGGGTTGCTAGACACCAGAGACTGCTGTTCATGGTTCTATTGCCACATGGCTACCCCATGGCTTGCAGCACACCTTCCACATGTGCTGTCTGTTTGACACAGGGTCATGGTTTCTGCAAGCCATGGGACTTTGCCACCCGGACCCTACCTGATAGCGAATCGGGTGCAGTGTTCCTGGCACACCAGCAATCGGCGCAAGCTGCCTTCAGCACAGCTTGCACGGACCTTTGTGAATCGAGCCTTGTGTCTTTACTTGCTGCTTTCTTTTTCCCGGTCTCAGGACTAAGCACCACAATGCTGGAAGGGAGGAAATGCCACAACTACTGTAAAGGAGAGGGACCACACTCTGAGTGTGTAAACTGGTCAGCTATTTGTCAGTCTCCATTACAGATGAAGCTGGGAGCAATAAAGAGAGAACTGAGGAGGAGGAGGAGGGGGAGAGGAGATTACAAGCAAGTGGGCAGGAGGAATTCTTAGTCTGGGGCCATTCACTGCCACCTAACAGTTTAAAAACAATGGGTGTTAAGTGTATTAGTTGCCTGATGTATTAGCACATTATCAAGATAAGTAGGGAGTATCAGTGAGTAGCAGGAGTAGAAAAGATGAGTAGATGTGAGAAGAAAATGTCTGGAATAGATGGAGCTTAAGATTCATTATACCCAGCATTTTTTAACAGGGTTCCAATGCAAATGGCTTTTATTTTTTTTAAAACTGTCCAGTTAGCCATGTGTCCAGCTTAAATGCATCCATTATAAGTGGGCTGCAGTGTACCATGAGGAAAAGGACTGGAGGATAAAGGGATGTAGGGGGAAGAAGTAGGAAAATGTTCTACAATGCCAGTCCCACCAAGTAAGTTATGTAAGCAGTGGTGGTCATCGTAGTGGTGGGGAAGAGGCTATGCCTGAAAGAAGGATTAGAGCCAGCCCAGTGATGTTGAGGGTTGAGGCATGGATGCCACACCTCACACCACGCCGGTGACCCGGGTTTGGGAGTGAGCTCGAGTGCCGGGGTCAGCAGGGAATGGATTGGATTGAGCACCTACAGGGCTGCTCTCCTCTACTGGGGTGAGGGTTCTAGAATGTCTGGTGCCCCAGCAGCTCCTGGTGGAGACAAGTGGTGCTGCAGAGCACTGAACTGCAAGCAGAAAGTGTGGCCCAATGTAGGTAGGGTTGATGTGCGCTGCAAGGACAGGACATGCACCACACATGAGGGAGGGAGGGAGGAGGAGGGAACATACAAGGGTAAAAGGCCCCTCCAGCTGGATAAGCAATAGCTCCTCCAGTGCTGCCACCACACTCCCAATGCTGGTCCCCCGCCACTGCCCTTTTGATCTCCCCGGGGCTGTAGCCCACCCATATCCTGGGGAGTCATAATGACTTTGAAGATGGTGGGGGAACACAGAAGGTGGTAGAATGGTACAGGTGAGAGAGGTAGCCTGAAAGAGTTCGGTCTGGAGAAGAGAAAGAGAATTGAAAAAAAAAAAAGAAGATTAGGGCTGAATATGTGATAGTATGGCAGAAGAAACCTTCATAAGTCTACTGGTTCTACTTCAACTGCAAGCAGCTTTCCCAGTTAATCATCCAGTGCATCTGATGATGAAACCATACCGAACAATCCAGAAGCAAACCAGTGTCACCCTCTGCCTCCCTCAAGTACCTCCTGTTTGAGAGACAACTTCAGTTGTCACCGACCTCTACTTCCTCTTATATAAAATGAGGTGAGAAAGGCAAAGCCAAGACCAGGCTCATTTTCCCAAATCACATTTTCTCGAATCATGTTTTCTCAAATCTAATATTAACTAGTGCTGGGCAGAAACTGCAAATTCAGAATTCACAAAACTTTTGCGAAATATTGCACATTTCATGAAATTTTCAAATTTCTGACTTTGGTAAAATTCAAATCCTCCAAATGTGTTTGGCAAATGTTTGCCCCATTCCATGAAATTTTCTGGCTGAATTGTGGTATGATATGCATGAACTGTGGAATGACAGCTCTGTGGAACTGCATTCCGCAGTTATGCATCAATCCACTGTTCAGTGATCAGTTCTCTGGAATTTCTTCCTGCAGTTTAATACATTAATCTGCAATTCATAAATTCATGTTGCTGTGCACTTCTAATTCAGAATTTCACAAAAGTTGACAAAGTGCATTCCCACATTTTGCAGAAGCAAAATTCTGACTTTTGTAGTAATTCTGATGGTGAAATTTTATTTTTATGTGTAAAATAAGATGAAAAAGTCAGTCAGGACAAGTCATATCATATAAAATAAGATGATAAAGGGAAAATCAAGACCAGTCACATCACATAAAATGATATAAGAAAGGTAAAGTCAAGACCAGTCACATCATGTAAAATGAGGTGAGAAAGGTAAAGTCAGTACCGGTCATGTTTTCCTGAATCACATTTTCTCGAATCACATTTTCTCAAGTCACATTTTCACATATTACGTTTTTTTATCTAACTGAGTCAATTCATGTAAAATGAGGTGAGAAAGGCAAACTCAAGACCAATCACATTTTGAAACATGAGGTGAAAAAGGCAAACAGACCAGTCACATATTCTCAAATCATGTATGAGACATTATGTACGTAGATGGCATCATTTTTGAAGAAGACACAGGGGATGATAATTTCAGTGTAGAGTCACAGTTACTTTATTTGAATCATTGCAGCAGTTGAAATATCAAAATAAATGAAAACTAAAGAAAAGTAAATCTATGGATGGTTAATATAGTGAAGGGTAATGTAATGCCCTACATTTAATGCCTTTTCTTTCTCTTTCTTTCTTTCTTTCTTTCTTTCTTTCTTTCTTTCTTTCTTTCTTTTTTAGTTGTTTGCTTTGTGATGCATAACTTGTTTTCCTTTGGGAGTATTACATTTGAAAATCAGTGAGACATTGGTAATATAGTAATTGGAATGAAGGTAAAGCAAAGACTACATGGAATTCTATACCTTGAGGTCAGCAATCAGTAGTAACTCTTAGTGTAGCTCACACTAAGCTGTGGCACTCCTAATGAATTTTCAGGCTCTGTCACCACACCACAACCAGCAAGTCACAGCAGATGCATTTCAACAGCACCTGAAAAAGTAAGCTACAGCAATTCATATTCATTATTTTATGTTATTTATTTATTTATTTATTTATTTATTTCAGTTTGGGATTAATACCTTTGAGTGGAGGACTCATTTTCACTATCCTTAATGCTTTTTTGCTCTCCTTTTTATGGCTGTAGGGCAAAGCTCTGCAGGTGTTTTACTATCACAAAGAAAAATGGACCTCAGCAGATTGCTAATGGACTTCTTAAAATTGTTGTTTTATAGCAATTACCTCCACTCAGCAGTCTGTTTACCACACTATTTTTTCTCTGTAAGTCAGTGTTTCCCAGTGAAGAATGAGGTTCACATTTCATTCAGATCAACACAGAATGAAAAACAAGGCTGCCATATGTAACTATGCTATCTTGCAGTGGTTGGGTAAAGCATTTTTGTTCATTCATTGTGACAGTCTTTTTAAGGTTTGATGGGAAATAATGATCACAATAACAGTACATGTATTTCAATCTTAATTTGTGCATAACAGGACTTGTGTGATAACATGGTAACTAGTTTCAGCTTGTTAGCCATTCTCTTCATGCCTGCTTTAAGTGACCTGAAAGCTAATGTCTCCAAGTCCGAGTAAGCACACAGGCATGTTATTTACACCACTTCTTTGAAGCAGTTTAATTTTCTGCAACAGTGCAATTACAATTTTTTTTTTGCATGCTAGTGTCAAAAAAGCCTTGCTGGAATAGCCAGCTACAGAGAGAAAGAGAGGGTGGGAGACAAACAAAGAGAGATGGAGAGAGCTGTTGAGTTTCATAATTTGCAAAAGAGGCAGCAAGCTTTTAGAGGAAATTCCAGAGGAGTTTCAAATTACTTTATCACTCCCAAATGTGTGTGTGCGCATGTGTGTGTGTGTGTGTGTGTGTGATTTATATTTTCTGAAGGTCTGGCTTATGTTAACCCTTTCAGGATCTAACTAACTGTTAGTGGAATTTGAACTTATGGCTTTGTATCTGTAGGAGGGGTAAATGCTAGGCAACTAATGCTAAAGGGTTTCCATGGGTTGCAAGGGGCATCATAGGGGATTGCAAAGAAATCATAGTGGTGTCAACTGTAACACCTGGCTAACCTGGAATGCATACCTCTCACCCTGCCAAGACCAAAATGAGGGAGGGACACTGCCCAGTAAAAGCAAGGACAAATGCTGCTCACAATCAGAGACATGTTTCTTACTTGACATACAGTGCAGTGTCACAATTTTTACATTTATTCAAATGCACTCCACAACCTGTCCTAAGGGTAATATTGTGCACTGGCATTAATACAAACAGTAATCTCTTGTAAGAGGGATGCATAGGTAAACCAAAAGTTAACTGGCTGAACAGAATTGCAGTCATGTTACTAGTGATTTCCTAAAAATGAATAAAGTGTTTTAAAAAAAACAAGATCTCAAATTATAAGCAGCATCATTGGCTGTGTGTTATTATCATGTAGACAATGTCTGGGTTATTAAAAATAAAACAAAATCATATAAAATCCCATATTGTAGCTTATTCAACATTGGTATACAGCTGGATACCATAATAATACAGTAACATTATACAGTATGTACCAATCATGGTGTCACCACTCTATGAGTAGTATATTGCTTCACTCATGTCCACCTTGATTTTTTTCTCCCTTGCTCAATGTATATATTATTACATAGACAATGACAGCAGAAAAATACCAAAGGTCCATCTAGTCTGCCTACACTTCACTATCTGCCCCGGGACCTATTGTCCATACAGAGCATCCCCTGCTCCCCTCCTTAATGCTGCTTACCTGAGCAACCACCAAGCTGTTCACTCCATCCCAGCCATGGCTAAAACCATTTATGGTCTTAGTGCCCACCACATCCACTGGCAGACTGTTCTGCAGCTTCATCACCCTTTCTGTTAAATAGAATGTCCTAACATCCCTCTTAACCCTTCACCCCTCCAGTTTCAACTCATGATCTCAGGTTCTTGTTTGTCAAAACATGTTTGTTTACAGTCCTTGATCAACTCCCACTGCACCTTTTCTAGACTTGGGACTCCCCCCCAATAAAACATCATTATGCAATGGGAGGGGAAGAGAATATGGCAACATTAGTGGCTGCATTGTTTGGGGATGTTTCTAAAGTTCAGGAAGTATACAGTAAGAGTAAGTCAAGGATTTGAAACAAAACAACCCTGAGTATAGTAATACAATTAGCATGCATTTCAGTTTTACTATGACATCTTCCATCACCCCCCTTGGCTACTTTAAATGTCCATTGAAGTAACATGTAAACCATGCACTATGGTTCCCTCCTTAATGGAAGCTGACCATCACCTCGGTATAAGCTCTCTGGATTATTAAAAAATTAAAAATAAATAAAATCCCTTATTGTAGCTTACTCAACATTGGTATACTGCTGGGTACCATCATAATACAGTAAATTCACACAGTATGTACCTATCATGGTGTCACAACTCTATGAGTAGTATATTCCTTCACACATGTTCCCCTTGATTTTACTCTCCCTTGCTCAATGCATATATTGTTACTGATTTGATTATCATGTCTGTGTAGCATAGTATAACATGAATTATTTGTACCACACAGTTTACAGTATCAACATTGTGCATATTAATAATTTTACACTGTATCCATTTGAATTGCATAACCTATCACACATAGAAACATAGAAACTGATGGAAGTTAATGACCACTGGGCCCATCTAGTCTGCCCATTTTTAATTATGACCAGTTTTGCTGCAGACCCAACTTGATCTACAGCACTTTCTCTTCCATCCCCTTCCTTCCTTTAAGGGTTCCTTTGTGCCTATCTGAGGCATTTTTTTTATTTAACTGTTTGGTCTCCATCATCTCCTCCCACCAACTTGGCAACAGGGACACATAGGTATTTTTTTTGGGGGGTGGCTTTCTCCCCTTGCCACCTGAGGCCCCCGGCACAAGGCTGTGTGAACATGTAGGAGGCATGCACACACCCCATGGCACCAGCTCAGCCCTTTCTACCCCCATCAACTTTTTGCCATTGCCTCTCCACCTACGCTGCCCACTGGACCTCCACCATGTGGGATCAGAACTATGGGGGGCACCAACCCACCCCCACCACCCTCAGGAGTTGTCCATCAGCATGCTCGATCCTATTCTGCCCTCCCCCCTCATGCTGGCAGCTCGATGACCCAAGGTCATTCCCAAACCCAGGTCGCCAGCATGGTGCGAGGTGGCCTCCAGCTCCTCCACCCTCTGAGCCACCAGGCTGGCCAATCCGAGGCATTATGAAACCCACCACTGGTTTAACCCCCACTGCCTCCCATGGAAGGCGATTCTAGGAATCCACCGCCCTTTCTATGAAGATGTACTTCCTTACATCTCTCCTGAATCTACCTCCTTCCAGCTTCATATAATGACCCCTCATTCTGCAGCACCTTTTTCTCTGAAACATACCTCCCTTCTGTACCTCATTAACCCCCATGAGGTATTTAAAGGGTTCTATCATATCCCAACTCTCCCTTCTCCCCTCCAGGGTGTACATATTGAACTCTTTCAGTTTCCTCTTATAGGGCTTCTGATGCAGACCTTGCACCATTTTGAAATACCTCAGCTTTCTTCTTGTTGCTTTCCCCTTTTTCCAGTTGTTCTTCCTTCCTCACCTTTCTTCTTTGTTCCTTTCCTCCCTTCCACCTTTGCTAACCCCCTGCTTAGGATCTCCCTACTCTCTATCTCAGCCTGTGGTGGTCCACTTTCTACCTCCCCCATTTCCATCAACCCCCCCAGCTACTTTACATGTCTATCGAAGTAAAATTTCAACTGTGTACTGAGGGCTATGGTTCCCTCCTTAATGGAAGCTGGCCATCACCTTGGTATAGGCTCTTATCCTTCCAGGTTGGCCTTCAGTCCCCATTGCAGCCATACCTCTCCTCTGTGCACCATTTCTTCTACCATAACTTGAAGGCCTTGGAGCAGAGCTCCCTCCCCTTCCCCATATAGTACAAGACGCACTCACCATTCATATTTTAAACACATGGGAAACACAGGATCAACCAGATAAATGATCTAACTTGACCAAAAATGAAATTTACACACACAGCTGACTACAGCTATTCATCTTTACATTTAATCCATGAAGCACCCATATCAAGTTAATGCATTAGCAGCCATAGTGGCTCTGACCAGAGTTTGTTGTAGTCTGCTTTTACCCATTGCCAGTTGCTACATTGGGAGATGAAGTGTTTCAGCTGAACTGGCAAAGCCAAGTCATATTATCAGGTATAAACCCGAAGATGAACCAGAGTTGACTCTGGTTCACATCTCTCATCCTTAGTCCACAGCATGGAAATGTGTGGAAAGTCACTCCTTCCAGTTGTAATCAGCAGAGAGAGAGAGATTTTTTCCTCATTGCTGACTGTATTCTGGTAGGTTTTGGATGGAATCTGGCTAGATGCTCATCGAGACTGCCCCAAATAGTTTTCAGTTGTAGTTACTGTTTATGTTTTTCTCCTGTAAGTGTTTATCCAAGTCTCTCTTAAAAGTTTCCAGTGTTATTGGGTTAACTACATGACTCTGAAGTGAGTTCCAAATAACTACCACTTTCTGCAAGAAATATTTTGCAGTATCTCCTTTCATTCACTGTAAATAATTCCCCTGCATCTTTTTATTGTGTCTCCTGGTTATCAAGCCATTATCCTTTTTAATCAGTCCCAGTTCCTAACACAGTTCAGGATTTTTACGTACTCATGAAGAGCAACTATGTCTGCCCTTTCTCTTCATTGTTCCAGACTAAACACGTTCAGTGTAATAAGTATCTTGTCATATTTGATTGTGTCTTTGCCATGTATTTTCTAATCTCTGGACTATCCAACCTGTCCACATCCCCTCTGCAGTACAGATTTCAAAACTGGCAGCAGTATTCCAAATAAGGCTTCTCATATGCCCTATATAATTGAGCAAATACATCTCTGCATCTGTTAACAAAGTTCATCTTGATACATGTTAATATTTGGGTTGCCTTGTTTGTAAATGATTCACAATTGTTTGAAATGTGTGGTTATTATTACCCCAAGATCTCTCACCTCCTCTGCATTCTTTAGTTCTTTCCCATTTATACAATGACTTACCCACCTGTTTTCGTTCCATAGATACAATCTAATCTTATGCACTTCCTCTCATTGAACTTCATGTTCCATCTATTTGCCCAGTCAGCTATCTTTGCGTAAATCCCTCTAAAGGCATCTTATACAACTTTTGATAGCCTTGACCTCCTCTAATATAGACTTGATAAAATCAAAGTGGGAGGAGGAATCTGGTACTCCTATTCTCCAACCATACTGGGATCAGAGATTGAAGTTTGGATGGGCTGTGACAACCTGGCCTACATAGCATGAATTTAATTGGAAGATTTTAACATGGTACTTTTGCACTCCAACAATATCTAAACATTTTAAGCCTGCCAATTAAAGCGTGTTGGAGAGGCTGTGACTTGGTCACCTCCCATTGGCATATTTTCTGGGGTGCCCTGTAATAATTATGTATTGGATCCAAGTGCAGACCTATACGCAAACTCTGTTCAGTACTCCCTTCCCTTCACTTTTAAAAATTTGGTTCTTGGCCTAATGAAGGACTTTAAAGGTTCAAAAACTGAACTTTCATATTCTGCATGTAGCAGCCTTGAAATGTATTACTTTGAAATAGCTATCCTTATAGCCTCCAACACTAATTCAATGGAGGGGTAAAGTCTCTGAAATTGAGACCATGGAAAAATCACAGCTACCCTCCTCTGGCATACTACACATTATTTGGAATTAGAAAATGGTCTCAGAAAATAAATGAATCTCATTGGTTGAAGCATCTTAGGAGAGATTCATTTATTTTCTGATAGAGCCCACATAAAAACTAGGGCCTATTCGGGGTACCCCATTACCAATTTAATCAGTGAGCACATCGAATGTTCAGTAAATGGATCCACCATTTTGCCTCACTCGCTAAGGTATCAGGAACAAATAGCGGTTAGGCTGTTCTCACCCCCCAACTGAAAGTATAAACCAACAGGCAGTTTTGGGGGCTGAATACTGAATACAGAATGTTAGTGCCTTAACTGCTTTCCAGTTTAAAAATCACCCAGTATTGAAAAGTCTGGCAGCGTGTAATGTGTACCACCAGGACCGAACATGACAGCATCGGTATTTTCTTAGATTTCCATACCGCAGATGGACGTCCGTCTGTGGTATGGAAGATGAAGAAAATACCAGTACTCTCCTTTGGAGTTTGATCCAGCTCATTCCTGGTCACATCCAGTCCTCTCTACAAATGTAATACCCCACAAAGCAAAAAACCTCACTGCCCCCCCCAAAATGTCTGAATGCCATGCTGGGAGCCCACCCCAGCATGACAGCAATGTCATTTTCTGACGGGGGGTGCCCAACCCATCAGCTTCACTGCTCCCCAAATGTCTCTATGCCATGCTGGGAGCCCACCCCAGCATAGCAGAAATGTCATTTTCTGACGGGTGTGCCCAATCCCCCGCTGGCTTCACTGCCCCCCAAATGTCTGAATGCCATGCTGGAAGCCCACCCCCAGCATAGCAAAAGTCCCCTGTAGTCATAAAAGAATGCAAAATCCCTTTAAAAACAGAAAATCTTCCCTCATTGATTCTTTACCCCTTCCCCAGCCTGCACCCACCCACTGTGTACCCCACCTCCCCACCTCAACCCTTACCTCCAGAGCCCAGCGTGATGATCTTCAGTGGACCGGGAACATGTCTGCACTCTTCAAAGCCGACCATGAACTGAAGAACTGAAGAAATGCTGGTAAGCTGTAGAATGGCATAAATGGACAATTTACAACTTTAGTGCATATCTCACTAATTTTTGGGAATTTTTTCACCAAATTTTCAACATGGTTGTTTTGGGGGCCCACCTCATGAACTGTGACACTGAAATTTTGTTATTTGGTCCCGAAAGGTGATTTTGCGGTCACTGCATGAAACCACCTTTCAGGACCGATAAATGAAATGACAATGTGACAGTTCTTGAGGTAAGCCCCCAAGAACCCTACACTGAAAATTTGGTGAAGAAATTCCCAAAATTGATTGTTTTACGAGCGTGCATTGAGCAGTTCCTACGCACTCTCATAACTTTGAGAATTTTCAATATTTTCACTACAGATTTTCAGCCTTTCCATTTCACCACACCTCCTTATGAACAGTATAACTGTCATTTCTCACATATCACCCAAAACATGTTTTCGCACATGCAACGCACAATGGCACGGTCGTTGCATGAAATCAGTGTCTGGGACAGATTAAGAAAATCACAGTGACACTGTTCATGAGCAGAGGTCTTAAAATGGCTATGTTTGAAAATTTGGTGAAAATATTCATAAGAATGACCGTTTTATGAGTGTGCGTTGCGCAGTTCCCTCTCATGCTCGTAGGTTTGTGAATTTTTAATATTTGCAGTCCTGATTTTCAACATTGCCATTTTACCACACCTCCTTATGAGCAGTACAGCTGTCATGTGTAAAATCCAAGAAAATCTGTATTGTCCTGTAACAGAAAAGGACTATTTATTTCTCTCCTGTCAATAAATATACTGTTAAATGCAAAACTTTACAGCTCAGAGTAATAATTTATTATATATTATTGTTACTCGACTAATTGCCCATTTTCTAAGTGCAATAATACCCTGCAGGGTGGGTGGTATTGTGCTATACCGGACCTTCCAGGGGCTATAAGGCCCTCCACCTGCGGCGTCAGGCCTCATTACACCTCTGGGCGGTCTGGTATAGCACAATACCGCCCAACTTGTTGGGTATTATTGCTTACGAGTGGTGCCCATGGGATCTTAAAGAAACCTCATTGATAGAAGCAAATAGTTGAGCAATAAATTTAACATATGCTTAACATGTTTTGTCTCTTGTCAGAGGCAGATTGATTGACATAAACAGCCAGATCTCAAATGCCCATTCCTTGGTCCCTAACAGTATTTGTAATATGTAAATAGCTATAGGTTTACTTCACAGGCTCTAGCATCAGGTTCCTGTATTTCATATAGTGGACCCAGCTCCCAGTCTCATGAGCAGGTACACTGGAAAATTGCGCTCGCAATATTTTTGCGGAATCCGCAATTTTCACCATTCTCGGCAAAAATGGACATGTTCCGCAATTTCTTGTAATTTTTGAGTTTTTATATTGATCTGTGTAAAAAGTATTAACATTTTTAATAAAATACACTCAAATATATTGACAATTTTGTATGCAACTTGAGTTTGGCTGAAACAATGCAATGCAATGTAGGGCAAGGGTTTTATGTGACTGATTTCTTTTGAATCCTTGTCTTATTTGGTTTCAAAATCCACTGGGCAAGCATAAGTACACTCAAACACTTAACATTTGTTTTGTGTTGAAGCAGTCTATCAGAAAACTTTTTGTTGCTACACAAACTGGAACAAATTATGAGAGAAAAAGTGTAAATTATCCCATTCACTTAAATGGGGTGCTAACTATGAAGCCTTTTTGTAAGTGGCAGTGCAAGTTTTTCCTTGTGAGCATACTTTCATTCAGACTAGCTTTGTTTCAAACAGCTGAGGATTTTTAGATAGCCTTGACGATTTTAAACTTGAATAAGCTAGTTGCTCACAGTGATCTCACTCTTAGCAACTACCCCCAGATGCTCACATGCAAAGACTACAATAAAAACCTGACTAAAGTCTAAAAACAAGCTTATAAAACACAAAATGTATCTGAACATGTATTTTTAACTAAACAAAAACATTGCAGCCAGAGTAAAACAAAGGTAAATTACAGGGTACCCTGACTACTGTATGATGCAGTAAAAATATATTGGTATTTTTTTACATTTTTTGGTAACCACGTAAGGCCCACTAGGCACACGTGCCTGTTTTCAGGTACAACCCAGGAACACTGAGGAGGTTAAGTGACTTGTTCAGAATCACACAGTATGCAAGTGGAGGTTGTGGGAATCAAACCAAGGTCTGCTAGATGTAGTCAGCTCATTTACAGTTTGTTACTCTAACCTCTAGAGTATACTGCCAGCCCCAATAACACCCAGATTTAATGTTTAAATATGTGATTTCAAAAATAGTGTACAGTACCTACAGTACAAATTATGACTATTAAACACTTTAACAGCATTTTTACTAAAATTCAGTTATTCACCACTCTATCTGCTTATTTTTTCTTGTACCAAAGTGGGCGAATAGCTGGCCGAGCACTATAAACAGCTGTTGATTACACTTCATTATTCTACAGCCAGAAACAAAAAGAATATATTTCTTCTGGCTTTATTTAATATTGATTTGCCCTGGCTCACTTTATAGAATCTATTTAGCACTGTATGAGGTGCTTTTCAATTTTGGAAGATAGGTAATGCTTATGATAGCTTATCAGTTTAGTATTCTTTTTAGGAACATAAACTTTTCTTTATGTTTTAAACATATTCAGGTGTCAGTGTATTCATCTAGCAATTTATACTGACTAATATATGCTGCAGAAAACATTAAATGATTTATTGTGAAGCACTCCGGGTCTATTGTAGAACCCCTGCAATTTCTGCAAAACACTTTGCAATTTTTGGTAACCTTTTCTGCAATTTTCCAGTGGCCCTGCTCATAAGGGTGCATAGCTGAGATGCACTATATTTAAGGTTAAATCAGTTTATTATGTTTGAGTTTTACTGTATTATCTTTGTGGCAGTTTTCTATTGTATAAAGAGATATGATGCTACTGGTTAATCAAACGGTGACTTTAAGCCATCTGGTTTAATGCATTTGTTTTGTTTTGACACTGACATTATTGACTGATATGAATAGTCAATTTCTTGTGCCAATTTACATTTATAAAATGTATACTGTTATCTTATACTGGAATGATGAAATAAAATAAACAGTTAAAAAAGACGTCTTATTCCCTTCTTACTTTCAACTATTCCTCCTAAATTTTATATAATCAGCATGTTTGGCAACCTAGCTTTCTATTCCATTACTTAGTTGCTTGACATAGAAACATAGACTTTGACGGCAGATAAGGACCACTTGGCCCACCCAGTCTGCCCATTTCCCTACCTACTGGATAAGCTGCAGATTCTAATTAACCAACAGCCTATTTCCTGCAACCCCCCACTATAATTGCCTTATGTCTGTCCCATGCATGTTTGAATTCCTCCACTGTTTTAGAACCCATAACCTCTCCAGGAAGGCGGTTCCATGCGTCCACCACTCTCTCCATGAAAAATAATTTCCTCACATTACCCCTGAGCCGTCCCCCCTCTAACTTTAAATTGTGCCCCCTTGTTCTTACACATCTCTTTTTCTGAAAGATGCTACCCTCCTGGACTTTGTTGATTCCCTTGAGGTACTTAAAAGTTTCTATCATGTTCCCCCGTCCCTCCTTTCATCAAGGGTATACATATTAAGCTCTCTCAGTCTCTCTTCATATGGTTTCTGATGTAGACCCTGCACCATTTTAGTTGCCCTCCTCTGGACTGCTTCCATCCTGCCTCTGGACTGCTTCCATCCTGTCTATGTCCTTGCGTAGATGAGGTCTCCAAAACTGCACACAGTACTCCAGATGGGTTCTCACCAACTGTCTGTATAGAGGGATAACCACTTCCCTTTTTCTACTTGTGATGCCCCTCCCTATGCATCTCAGTATCCCCCTGGCTTTCCCTACTGACTTCTCACATTGCATACCCACCTTTAGGTCATCTGATATGACTACACACAGATCCCTTTCCATTATTGTTGTTGTTAGTACCTCCCCTGCTATTATGTACTCTTCTCCTGGATTTTTATTTCCCAGGTGCATTACTTTGCACTTCTTTGCATTGAATATAAGTTGCCATATGTCTGACCTTTCCTCCAACCTTGCCAAGTCCCTTCTCATCCGTTCTATGCCCCCTTGTGTATCAACTCTGTTACAGATCTTTGTGTCATCCACAAAGGCATACCTTTCCTTCCAGACCCTCTGCAATGTTCACCTATAAAGACGTTAAAGAGGACTGGACCCAATACTAACCCTAGGATACTCCACTAGTAACCCCCCTTTCTTCAGAATGTGTTCCATTCACTATTACCTTCTGTGTCCTGTTGTGCAGCCAGTTTTCTACCCAGGCTACCACCCTGGGACCCACTCCCAGGCTGGCTAACTTGATTATTAATCTTTTGTGCGAGACTGTGTCAAATGCCTTGCTAAAGTCTGGGTAGACCATATCCACAGCCCCTCCCTGGTCTATTACTTTGGTCACCCAGTCAAAGAAATCGATTAGATTTTTCTGACATGACCTTCCTGCTGTGAATCCATGCTGCTTTGGGTCCAGTGCCCCGCTGGCCTCTAGGTACTCAACAATTCTTTCTTTCAGAAGTGATTCCATCATTTTCCCCACCACTGAGGTCAAACTAACAGGTCTGTAGTTTCCTGCTTCTGCCTTGCTCCCACTTTTGTGAAGGAGAATCACATCTGCCCTCCTCCAGTCCTCAGGTACCACCCCATCTTCCCATGATTTGTTGAAAAGTGTGGTTAGTGGTGTCACTAGGTCCTCCCTTAGCTCTTTTAGGATTCTAGGGTGAATCCCGTCAGGCCCCATTGCTTTGTCCACTTTGAGTTTTAGAAGTTCTTTCAGTACTCTTTCTTCTTTAAATGGACTGGTATCAACCCCACTATCCAGAGTGCTTCTACTGTTTGGTTTAGGTAACTCCTCCTCCTCTTCTTCTTTTGTGAATACTGAGCAAAAGTATTCATTCATTATCTCTGCCTTTTCATTGTCTCCCTCTGCCCACCTCCCCTCTCCTTTATTAATCTTCCCTATCCCTCCCTTAACCTTTCTATGTTCCCTAATGTACCTATAAAAGGTTTTATCCCCCTTCTTAACTGAGTTGGCTATCCTTTCCATGGTTTGGGCCTTTGCTTTTCTGACTGCCTTCCCCACTTCTTTCTGCTTTAATTGATACAGTTCCCTGTCGTGCTCCGTCTGTGATTCGTTATACTTTTTGAATGCAGCCTTTTTCTCCTTAACCTTCCCTGACACTTCTTTTGAGAGCCATAGTGGGTTTTTATTCCGCTTTGTTTTCTTTATTTGTTTCACACAAAGGCTTGTTGCCTCCATGATGGCAGTTTTGATTTTTCTCCATTGTTCTTCCACCCCTCCTTTCTGGCTATTTGCTAATGCATTCCTCAGGTATTCACCTATTATGCCAAAGTCAGCCCTTCTAAAGTCCAGTATCCTTGTATTTGTATGGCTTGTCTCCATGGTTGTGTTTATTGTGAAGTACACTATGCAGTGGTTGCTTGTTCCCAGGTGTTTACTGACTTCTAAGTTTGTGATCCTCTCTCCATTTGAGAGTATCAGGTCTAATATTGCTCCCTCCCAAGTGGGTTCCACCACTAGCTGTCTAAGGCATGCTCCCTGTAGGGCATTGAGAATGCCCTCTATCATTTTCTTGTCCATTTCCTTCCCTTGAGATGGGGGTCTGTATACAACCCCTGTGCGGATTGTGATGCCATTCCCTGTCTCCAATGTGACCCAGAGTTCCTCTTGTCCTCCCCCTTTACTTTTTAGTTCTGTTACTTTGATCCCTTCCCTTATGTAGAGAGCTACTCCACCTCCTCTTTTACCCTCCCTGTCCCTTCTGTAGATTGTGTACCCTGGTATGTTGACATCCCAGTCATGGTTCTCCGTGTACCATGTTTCTGTGACTGCCACAATATCCTAGTGTTCCACTACCATTAGGGCTGCTAGCTCTGGAAGCTTGTTTCCCAGACTACGGGCATTGGTAACTCATTGCCTTCCATTTAGTGTTGGTTTTATTCTTTTTTAACCCCCATCCCTGCTCTTATTGCCCTTGTCCATTTTTCCATTTACCCCTGTCCTGCCCTCTGTCAAGCTCTGTACCTCAGTGTTTACCCTACTACCTGCCATGCTTTGTGGGGGGAGGCTTGAACTTTCCTGTTTCCCATCAGCACCTCCCCCCTTGGCTAGTTTAAAAGCTTGCCAAGGAAGCCTTTAAACCTGTCACCTAGGGAGCTTGTTTCCTTCCTGGACAGATGCAGACCATCATGCCAGTATAGACCTTCATCTCTCCAGATGGACCCCAGTCCCCAATGAAGCCAAAGCCCTGTGCTCTGCACCAGTTTTGCAACCATTCATTAAACTGCATGGTGTGCAGTACCCTAGCCTCACCCCTGCCATAGACTGGCAGCACCTCTGAGAAGGTTACCGTGCTTGCTATCTGTCTGAGGCCCCTCCCCAACTCCACAAATTCATCCTGCACTGCACTGATCTCATGCCTAGCTAGGTCATTTGTCCCAAGGTGGACAATGATATCTAGTTTCCTCTCCTGTGATGCTGCTTCTGCAATCCTGAGGATTCACTTCCTGTCCCTCCAAGCCATGGCACCAGGCAGGCACCTTACTTCCCTCTCCTCTCCCTTCCCCAGGTCTACACCCCTAACAGTTGAGTCCCCTATCAGAAGCTGTTTCTTTCCCTTGTGTTGTCCCTTGCCACTCTTTTGTGGGTCTCCCTTGTGGATGTCCCCAGCATTCTTCTTGGTCTCCAATGAGGGTGTCATCATAGAGGAACCTTGATTTGCCAGACCGACATATGATTTGTGTAGAGGTGCAACTCGGGGGCTATGCCTCTGTTCCACCACCCTCACCCTCCCAGAACCTACTATGGTCCATCTGCTCTTCACACATGGCAACCTCTGAGGCAGTGGTTGTGGAACTGGTGCTTTTTGGTTGGGGGAGTCCTCTTTAGTCCTTGCCAGTTCAGCCTGGAGGTGGGCAACCTCCTCCCTCAGAGCTGACAGTTGCCTGCAAATAGGGCAGCAATGCAGGTTCCAGAATGTTTCCCAGAAAATTGCTGCCCCACAACCAGTGCATTGCACTACTCCCCACATGTCCCTCTTCCTTATAATATACAATGAGTAATATACATTTTTTTTTTGTGTATACTTACGCTTTATGCACTGTACTGGGTAATTAAGAATATGACAGTTCTGCTCCAATACCTATTGAGGAAGTGATGTCAGAACCTTGGCTATAAAGGAAATGCCATGCCTGGGGTGGGCGGGTGAGGGTAGGGTGGGTGGGTAGGCCACAACGCTGGTGACTGTTAGAAACAATCAAATACACCACTGCTCCACCACCCTGGTGAGTACTGCCCTTTATAGTTAGTCAACCAACACCACAATGTACTGGACCACTGCTCCTATACAAACCACTCTACTGAGTCCAGGGATAAAAACAAACTCACTGTTCAGCCAGCAGGACACTTCCAAAATATTGCACAAATATCCTTCCAAATCCTATGTGTCAAGCACAGAAATCAAGCAACTTCAGTTGTATTACAACTCCTCTGGTTATAAAATTACTACACTTTAATGGAATCCTGCAATTCTTAATGCCAATAAGAAAATAATGAAACTTTCTGTAGAAAGTGTAGCTTACCTTCCTAGTCCCCTACAATATTATGTTTTACAAAGTTACCAGTTCCTCAAATACGTTCTAGTTTGTTCTCTGCAGTATAGCCAGTTTCTCAGCTTCCAAAAGGAACAGCAAGTCTTCTGACTGACTTTACTCTGTGTAGTATGCCTAAACAGAACAGTGATAAAAGCCCCACCCAGAATCAATTGATTGACTAGTGACACCTGTGATGTAAGCAGGCCTTTCAGTGAAGACAATTTGCTATGTCTGCTTCTAATACACACTCAAACCCTTTATCTGAAACCAGGGATAAACTCACTGCTTAGCCAGCAGGACACTTCCAAAATATTGCACAAATATCCTTCCAAATCCCATGTGTCTAGCACAGAAATCAAACAACTTCAGTTGTATTACAACCCCTCTGGTTATAAAATTACTACACTTTAATGGAATCCTGCAATTCTTAATGCCAATAAGAAAATAATGAAACTTTCTATAGAAAGTGTAGCTTACCTTCCTAGTCCCCTACAATATTATGTTTTACCAAGTTACCAGTTCCTCAAATGCGTTCTAGTTTGTTCTCTGCAGTATAGCCAGTTTCTCAGCTTCCAAAAGGAACAGCAAGTCTTCTGACATATATGTTAAACAACAGTGGTCCCAGCACCAATCCCTTTGGGGGTCTGCTAGTCATGGCATCTTATTTATCTCTGCATAGTGCCTGGTCATTACATTTTTCATAGTCCCAGTTCAAATGGCATTGTGATCTAGGAGCTGATTTTTAGACCTCTTCTTTGGTGAACATATCACAGTGCATGGGGCAAGTAAGGAGGTAGATGACATGTATAGCAGGTGATACTCCCCCAGTTTCACATAGTGCTCTGTTTCCAGTACAGTATGCCTAAATGCCATATATTAATGTCTATAGTGATGCATATGCAAATTGTAAACACTTCCCACAATGAAAGTTGCCTATCAGATATTAGGGTAGGCTTGTGTTTGTCCTTGTTTTTTGGTTTTTTTTGATAAAAAATGTGTAATACTGCTCAATCTTTCATGTTCCTTACATTATATTTTTTTTTTACTTATTAGAATGTAAGCCTTGGTGGTACTGCATTTTTGTTATGTTTGTTGTGTGTGGAGGGGTTGTGGGATAACAGATGGACCAGATACAGAACTTCAGGTTCAACACACAATCTCTGTGTGATGTTTATTTAAAACACAGGGGAAAACTTTAAGCAGTGGCATATCCCTTCTTCAATATATCAGTTTGCAGCAACAGACTATGTATGTCCTTTCTCTGCACTTAGTCAGCACCTACTGACCCACTGAACTACTGATCTACCTCTTTAGTGAAAATTATTTATGGTCTTGTGTGTTTAGGTGATGGGGAGCTCAAAAAAGAAGATTCCAAAAACAAGCTAAAGACAAAGAGCCTCAGTGCAGAAGCACTGAAGCAAGGGTTACCCCAAAGAGCACTGGCAATAAAGCCAAGTTTCAAAGAAACACATCACACATACCCCCATATGCAAAGCATCATGGGATATATATGAAAATCACCATGAAATTTTAGGCTGGTTCAGCTTAAAGCAGGAATGCATGGTGCCAAAGGACCTCTTAAACAATCTATAATGTACATGCGATTAAACAACAAAACAGGGGTTTTCTGATATCTCTACCCCAGTAACTTAATTTTAATAATACAGTCCACTAGTAGCTTTTTACCATTATCAAAAACACCTAATGCTGTGGTATTTTCAACATTTACAGGTTTCATACACATAAGGCATATATGTCAAGGTATTTCATGATGTAGTGCTATTGCACACTAAATCCAACAACTCAGAGGTCACCACAATAATCACCCTATATGAGGACCTGAGTGGGAAAAGGAAAATTAAAGAGGACACTATAGCATAGTCAAGAAAGGGAAGGGTGTGCCCATAAGTGGCCAACCTTATGAACTAGAAATTGTAAAGGATAGATTAGGCTAAGAAATAGAAGAACTGTTGCAACAGATTTAAGAAAAGGTTGTTCCTCAAGAGTGGCAGGATCTCCCTGTCACATATCCCCCACCTTAAGAGGGAAGCAGTTATCTCAAACTACTTACCACCTTACTATCCCAGGAAGGGATGGAGCTTCCACCCATCCATCTTCAGAAGCTCTGTCTCAGGGTCCCTATTAACAGCAAACATTCCATCATAAACATAGTGGATATTACCATTCATTACTCTGAGGCGTTAACACATTTCTCAACCGAGACTAATGGTACCTTCCCTGCACTATCTCCTTTTAGGGAAAGTCTGTCATATTTCATTGACATCAATTCCTGCTCCATATCTATACATGAAATCAGCATTTACATGTTTTGTCCCTGCCTTGTGGGACACAGTAAATCGATAGGGCTGAAGAGCTAAGTACCATCGCATTATATAGTGATTTTTTTCTCTCATTTTGTGGAATCAATAAAGGGGGTTATGATCAGTTACAACCTTATATTCAGCCCCCCAAGTAATATTTCAGAGACTCAATAACCCACTTCAGAGCTAAGCATTCTGTTTCTATGGCAGCATATCTTCTCTCCCTATCATGTAGCTTCCTGCTGATATACATGATGGGATGTTCTTCCCCATCTACAGTATCTTCTGAGTTAAGACTGCCCCAATACCATTCTCTGATGCATTGGTTTGAACCTCAAACACTTGGTTGAAGTCAGGGCTTTTCAATACAGGAGCTGTACATAGAATTGCCTTGATAGTCCTAAAATCCTCATCACAAATAGGGATCCACTGAACCTTATTCAGGCACCTCTGTTTCATGAGATCAGCCAAAGGACTGGCAATGGCTGAGAAATTAGAAATAAATTTCCGGTAATAACCAGCCAGGCCTAGGAAAGATCTCACATGCTTTTTTTGTGGTAGGTATTGGGCTGTTTGCTACTGCTGTAACCTTCTCTTCCTTGGGCTTCACTTGTCCGTTGCTTAAAATGAATCCTAGGTATATTGTCTTGATCTTTGCTAGGGCACACTTAGCAGGGTTAATGGTCACTCCTCACTCCTTTATTGCTTGCAGTACCTGGGACAAGTGTCTAACATAGGATTCTCAGTCAGGGCTATTGACCACATTGTCCAAATAAGCCACACAGTATTCAGTGTGTGGTCTTAGTACATGGTCCATAAAATGCTGAAAAGTGACTGGGGCCCCATGTAGTCTGAATGGCATTGTGACAAACTGGTATAATGTGATTGGGGTGCTAAATGTGATTTTATCTTGTGATTCAGGTGACAAGGGGATTTGCCAGTATCCCTTAGTAAGATGAAGGGTCGAGATATACTGTGCATTGCCGAGTCTGTCAATGATGTCATCTATTCGGGCCATTGGATAGTCACTGAATAGTGACACATTGTTAAGCTTTCTAAAATCTAGGCATAGACGTATTCCACCCTCTTTCTTGTCCACTATGACCATGGGTGAAGACCATGCACTCTTTGAAGGCACAATTATGCCTAACTGATCCATTTTTTAGACTTTCTGAATCACTTCATCCCTTACCTTCATGGGCAATCTGTAGGGTTTTTGGTGTATGGGCTTGTCTTGCATGGCTGTTATGGTTTGTACAATTCCTTTGGCCCTCCCTGGGATGTTTGTGAATATGGGTTCAAATTCTTGTAATATCCCCTACAAATCTTTCTGTTGCTGAGGCTCCAATTCAAGGTTTATCTGGATCTCCACCAATGGTCCTGACTGCTCTAGCCTTTTATAGGCAACCTCCAGCTCTGACTCCCTAACTTTAGGATGGATATAAAGGGAGGGGTTAGACTTCTCAACCCATTTCCTAAGGAGGTTCACATGGTAAATGTTCTAGAAGGGGTCTCTTTACTGGCATGCTAAGCTCATAATTCACTGATCCTGTTTGCCTCAAAATGGCGAAGGGTCCCTGCCATTTCATAAGTAGTTTGTTCTCTGTGAAGGGAAGGAGTGAAAACACTTTTTCCCCCTGACAGAAATGTTTTAGTCTTCAACCCTGGTCATATCTGGTCACACTCTGGTGTGCCAAGTTGGTATACCTCACCAGGCATTTGTGTAATTGAGTCATTTACTCTATGAGATTAAGATGTTCCACCTCCATCCCTTCTTCCCAGTGTTCTTTAACCACATCCACTGCCCCCTTCCCCCCCGGTTCCTCCCATACAGTAATGAGAAAGGAGAGAAACCAATGGATGCTTGAGGGATTTCTTTGTAAGCGAAGAGTAAATAGGGGAGGTACCTATCCCAATCTCTACCCTCTTCTCTTACATACTTCCTCAACATTCTCTTTAATGTTTGAATAAACCTCTCTATGAAGCCATCAGTCTATGGGTGGTATGGGGAAGTACACATTGCTGCCATGCCCAGAAGATGGTACAATTCTTTTAGCAGGTGTGCATTAAAATTGCTCCCCTGATCAGTAAGTATTTTCTGGGGGATTCCCATGTGGCTAAACACCTTTGCTAGCTCCTCTGCTATTCTTGGGGCAGTGACAGTTCTCATGGGGATAGCTTCTGGGTAGTGGGTAGCATAATCACATATGACCAGTAGAAATCTGTTACCCTTGGAGCTCTTTTCCAGGGACCCACTACATCCATGGCTATCCTGTCAAAGGGGTTAGTCACAATGGGCATGGGTTGTAGTGGTACTCTATCCCTTTTTCCTACCTGAGCTACCTTCAGGCACTCAGCACATGCTTTTACAATACTCAACTATGTTCTCATGGATAGAGGGCCAATAAAACCTGGGTAATATCTTATGCAGGGTACTGTCTCTGCCTGCATGGCCTGTCATGCACCAGATACCTGATCTGGGACCAGAATTTTTCTGGAACCATTAGTTGGTCTACTACCTCTCCAGTTCTGAGGTTAGTGTATTCTCTGTACAATATTTCTTGTTTTACAACAAACTGAGGGGCACCTTTTTCCACTCCCTTCCCCACCTGTGGAAAAAAAGGGTTAACCTAAGGGTCTGCTTTTTGCTTATGCTGCATATCACATTTAAAAGTGTGTCCCAAGTCTGGCTGTACACCAGCATGAGTATTAATCTAGTCCTTCTTTAGCTTCCTCTTCTCCGCCTTAGTTTTATGGTCCTTGCCAGGATCCTCAAAAACATCATCAAATGGGAACACAGATGGTAAATGTCCCTGCTTCATTTGAACTCTGGTGGTTACAGCAACTATAGCAGAGTCCTGAGTGGCATGACAATGTATTAATGAAGCAAAGTCTGTGTGGTCATGCCCGATAACAACTGGCATGGGTAGGCGAGGTACCAACCCCGCTTCTACCTCATGTGTCTTTTCTTGAACAATCATTTGTATGGTGGCTGTAGGGTAGCAATGGGTATCACCATGCACACAGATGACTGCTATATCTGTCCCTTTATTTTTCCGAGTCACCAGAGCTGCTTGCACAAGAGCCTGGTGGCTCCTTGAATCAACCAGTCCCATCATCTGCTGTCATCTGATCTGTGAATTAGCCATAAAGTGACCCCAGTTTTCTAAGCCTCAGTGAGCTGTCTATTTCTTTGTATTAGGACAGTTTGTTACATAATGTCCCTTCTTTTGGTACCGGCCATGACATACAATCTCTGCTACAGGAATTCACCCCCCTCCCTCTGATCTCTAGTCTTGTTTCACTGGGGCTGGATTTTGCAGTATATAAGTAAAAGGGTTAATTACCAGATTGCTGGTGGTTGCAGCAGCTGATGTCCCTTGGAACCCTCTGGGTCTGGATGGTCAGGCTGCCAGGAAGTCTTCTGCCAATGTGATGGTTTTATCCATGGAATCAGGCTTATGCTCTCTAACCCAAAGTTGTACATCCTGGAATAAACATTTAATAAACTGTTCAATAATTACCACCTCCAGAAATTGGTCCTTTCCCTTGTTATCTGGCTGCAGCCATTTGTAGCAGAGCTCCTTGAAACAGGCATAAGTCTCTCTGGGGGTATCCAGTGACTGCATTTCAAGATATCTAAACCTCTGGTGATAGGTTTCAGTGTTTATGTCATAGCACCTGAGTATCTCCTGCTTCACACGATCATAGTCTTCTACCTCTCAGGAGTCCATGTGGCTATAAATCAACTGGGCACTGCCTATCAGGTTCAGTTCCAGTCGAAGAACCCACTGTTCCCTTGGCCATGCACATGTTCAAGTGACCCTCTCAAATGTTGTGAGGTAGGCTTCAATGTCATCACTGTCCAATACTTTGGACAGCTTAATGTCTTTTGGTCTACTGGTTCTTTCAGTTTGTCTTGCATCAATGGCATGTAAGACCCTCATGGTATCCACCCATTTGACATCTTGCCATCTCCATTCAATGTCTCTATCTCTTTCCATCTGCAACTGTTTTATGCAGAGCCATTTCAACAACTGCCCTACCTCCTCAGGTGGAGCATCCTCAAGAGGAGGTAGTTCCCTCGATTCATCATCATTGCCTTGCATCTCATCACCATCTTCAGGCTCTGAGTTACCAGGTCCAGTCCAGGCAGCAGCTTCTCTCCCAGTCTGTCAGCCATGGTTCTGGTCAGAACTCCACAGACTTTCTTCTCCGGGTTCTCCTCTGGCAACTCCTGGTGCATCAGTCTACCTGGGATATCTGGGTGATATCCAGCAGTAAACATCCCCCTAGCCCAGTCCAGATGCTTCCAGAAAGTTATCCCACTGCTGACACCAAGTCTGTGATGGGGTTGTGGGACAACAGATGGACCAGTTACAGAACTTCATGTTCAACGCACAATCTCTGTGTGATGTTTATTTAAAACACAGGGGATAACCTTAAGCAATGGCATATCTCTTCTTTAACACATCAGTTTGCAGAAACAGACTATGCATATCCTTTCTCTGCACTTATTCAGCACCTACTGACCCACTGATCTACTCAACTACCTCTTTAAAGAAAATTATTGAATTCCTTATGTTGGTCTTGTGTGTTTAGGTGATGGGGAGCTCAAAAAAAGAATCCAAAAACAAGCTAAAGACAAAGAACCTTAGTGCAGAAGCACTGAAGCAAGGGTTACCCCAAAGAGCATTGGCAATAAAGCCAAGTTTTAAAGAAACACGACATCACACATACTCCCATAATGCAAAGCATCATGGAAGCATCATGGACTTGGTTTGCTGGCCAAGGCACCTAGCTTCACCTGAGCTCTTTCCTTCTAAGACTGCTTGAAAGGCAGAGTAGAGAAACTTACCAGAGCAAGGGAAAAGGATTAAGACTTAGTTTGGCTAAGCAGATTTACTGTGTGGTGGTGTTTTTATTTTTTACTCACAGGGATTGCTACTGTTTGTTGCTAACATTTCATTGCTTTATTTTTTCTCTGATTCAAATTGTTGTTGCTGGTATACCTTCTTCTGCATTATTACAAGGTGTGCCTACAGGTGTGTGCTAACAGATTACTCCTGCAATCTTCTGATTCAAATTGTCTTTTGCAAGGTATATCTTCTGTTACTGCTTAATTTTCTCTGGAGCAAAGTGTTTCTTACAGCGTATATCTTCTCTGAAATTATTACAGGTGGTGCTTTACAGGTTTTACAGTTTTATCTAACATTAGGATAAGCTTCAGGGTTACTGCATTTGTTGTTGACTGATTGTTTCTGCTCTTACCTCCTTGTTCTTTTCGTCCATGGTTCTTCTTTTTAGGCAGGGAAGGGCCAGCCACCCACCCCAATCCCAACCACCCACGCTACATTTCTTTTATAGGGTACCACAGTTGTGACATTTCCTGTGGCAGAGCAGGAAGGGGTGGATCAGTGGGGCCTCCACAAGGTGATCTCATTTACAGGGGCACTAGTAATTTAACTTGTTATAACAAGTTAAACAAAGCACAATTAAACCATTACTTGCATTTTTTTCCTTTTTTTCCTTCTAATTACTCTGACTAGGTTACAAACCCAGCAACTTATTTGGAATGGATTTCATTAACTGTAGGTACTGTGGAACAATTTTCAGAAGGACAGTCTTACAGGATTTAGGACACTGTCCTACATGTTGGCCTTTGAGATCTTAGGGCTCAGCTCGGGCAGCATGGGCAGAGATTGCATGCCTCAAATTTCATATTAAGAGGAAATACATTATAAGAACCACCCGCCATTTCCCCAGCATCCAACAGAAAACCTCGACGCAGAGGGTGGTTGGTCCAGGAGGTTGGCAGGTGGCTAGGAGGAGCAAATCAGGTCCCCATCACTCTCTGCTCTCCAACACATTACCTCCAAAAACCATATAAACACTACAAACAGGTATCTGCCTCTATCTCTGAAATCAAATAAAGAGGCAGAAGACACTGCAGAGCAGGACACTGCAGCACAGGAGCTAGCACAACAAAACTCACCCAAATCAGGAACCAAAACAAAACAAGCACAAAGGAAATCCAAAAAACTTCTGATCATAGGAGACTCCATGATTCGGGGAGTTGATACCCATCTCCAGCCAGGGGTGATGGTCAGATGTCTCCAGGTACATCAGCATGGAGAGACACTGACCGCATTGCTAAAATTGTTCACAAAGCAGGAGAAAACATTGATGTCCCTAGTACACATAGGGACTAATGATCTAGCCAGCCGGTCAGTTGTGGGAGACCAAGGGAACACTGACTAGGCTGGGTGACAAACATCATCTATTTCATCCAGCATCTCCTTCTCTGAGATCCTGCCAGTCTGGGAGAGGGAGCAGATAGCGGAAGGAGTCAGAGAAGGGGAGATAGGAGGCTAAACACGTGGCTCAAGGACTGGTGCCAGGAAAAAGGACACAGATTTGTAGGAACTGGCAACAGTTCTGGGAGCAAAGTTCTTTAAATTTGATGGACTGCATCTGACTAAAGAGGGAGTCAGTGCATTGGGGCAGAAGTTTGATGTCTTTGCAGAATATTTAAACTAGCAAATGGGGAGAGGGGTGCAGCACCCCATACGTCGAATGGGAAGAACACCCCTGCCCCCTCAGCTAGTGGTCAAACAGGAATTCAGCATGTTTGCCGTTCATTTGCATCACCAGGTAAGAAAAAAGGTTTGTCTCCCCATACGACGCACAGGGTTAATGCCAAACTTCACCCAACAACTAACACACCAAAATCTGGCCAATGGAAAATCATGTACAAATGCTCATAGCCTGGGAAATAAGATCCCAGACCTGCAGGCAATAATGTCAGAGGCTAAACTGGACATAGTAGCAATTAGTGAGATGTGGTTTCCAGTAACCACACTTGGGAGACTTCCAGTACCTGGCTATGTATTGTTCAGAAGAGACCGAGGTGCAAAAGGGAGGAGTGGCCCTGTATGTTAATGAAAATATCAAAGCTACAGAAATTCAGAATACACAAGGAGCCAGAAGAACTGTGGGTCACCCTGGAAACAGGAAATGGGACAGCCATAAGAACTGGGGTTGTCTACAGGCCCCCAGACCAGGGGGAGGACATAGACACATTACTGTTAGAAGATATATAAAACATGACAGCTAAAGGGGAGGTTCTGATAATGAGAGACTTCAACATGCCGGATACAGATTGGTCAATACCAGCAGGAACATCTGCCAGAACTAGACTCATAGTGGATTCCCTGCAGGGCGAGGGCCTCAAACAACTGGTACAGCAACCCACAAGAGACAGGGCTATCCTAGATCTAGTACTGACTAACAAGGAAGGGATCACAGATCTCCAGGTAGAAGGTCACCTGGGGCCAGTGACCATCACATGGTATGGTTCAATTTGGCTACTACATCTATATCATCCCATTCCAAGGCAAAATATGGGACTTCAGAGGAGCTGACTTTGATAAGATGGCCAACAGAGTTAAGCTAGCCCTGGCAAAAGAGAAACACAGGTGAGGGGGTACAGGCAAGTGGGCAAGCATTAGGATGCAATACTTGAAGCAACATCCCATTGTGTTAGACAGAAAAGGAAGTGCAAAGAAGAAGGAAACCACTTTGGTTCTCAAATACAGTAGCAGAAAGGTCAGAGCCAAAAGGCTGGCCTTCAGGAAATATAAGGAACACAGCGGGATGAAGATAGGGAGGCATACCAAACTGCCCTAGGGAAGCAGGTAAGGCAGTAAGGCAGGCAAAGTCCCAAACTGAGGAAACACTAGCATGAACAGTAAAGAAGGTGACAAGACTTTCTATAGATACATTAGTGAAAGAAGAAAGTCCAGAAGGGTATTGCTAAGCTTAATGGAGAAAAGGAGCATGTGAGAAGAGGACCTTGTAAAGGCATCTATCCTAAATAGATACTTTGCTCAGTATTTACTGAAGAGAAGGTAGGGCAGGGCCCAGACTCAATATCATGGACACAGGGGGAGGGAGGTGAGCACTACTCCTTCACAAAGAAAAGAGTCCTACAAGAGCTTGCTAGCTCAGGGTGGATAAGGCAATGGGACCTGATGGCATACATCCCAGGGTACTTAAGGAGCTAAAGGAGGAACTAGCAGAGCCATTAGCAGAATTGTTTAGTGAGTCTCTGAGCACAGGAGAGGTCCCAGAAGACTGGAGAAGGGCTCATGTGATCCCGCTCCACAAGAGTGGTAGCAGGAGGAGGCGGGGAACTACAGACCGGTCAGTCTTACCTCAGTAGTGGGCAAGATTATGGAGGCACTCCTTAAGGAAAGGATAGTGCAACACCTGGAATCCATAGGGGCACAGGATCCAAGACAGCATGGGTTTACAAAAGGAAGGTCCTGTCAAACTAATCTCATAGATTTCTTTGACTGGGTAACCAGAGTGGTGGACCAAGGGGGAGCAGTTGATGTCGCCTACCTTGACTTCAGCAAAGCTTTTGACACTGTTCCACATAGAAGATTGATAAATAAGCTGGGTAGACTCGGGGTGGGTCAGAAGTTGGTCAACTGGGTGGCAAACTGGTTGACGGGCAGAAAACAGAGAGTGGTGGTAAATGGTATACAGTCAGAAGAGATGCAAGTCACAAGTGGGGTACCTCAGGGATCAGTCCTGGGGCCAGTCCTCTTCAACATCTTCATTAGTGACCTTGCAGATGGACTAGAGGGTAAGGCTTGTCTGTTTGCAGATGACCAAGATCTGCAACAGAGTAGATGATCCAGATGGGGTGGGCAGAATGAGAAGAGATCTGGATAAACTAGCAGAATGGTCAGAAGAGTGGCAACTGGGATTTAATGCAAAGAAGTGCAAAATCATGCACATAGGAAGAGAAACCTGAAGCCACCTATAGGCTGGGAGGAGTTGCTAGCAGTCACAAAGGAAGAAAGAGACTTGGGCATCATCATCACTGATGACCTAAAATCATCAAGCAGACCTCTAAAGCAGTAGGTAAGGCTAGGGGGTGTTAGGGTGTATTAGTAGGGGTATCACAAGTCGTAGAGGAGGTAATAATCCCTCTGTACAAGACACTGGTTAGCCCCATCTGAGTCCTGCATGCAGTATTGGAGGCCACACCTTCACAAGGACATTAACCAAATTGAGGCAGTCCAGAGAAGGGCAACAAAATGGTGCAGGGACTGCATCAGAAGACATATAAGGACAGATTAACGGAGCTCAATATGTATACCCTTGAGCAAAGGAGGGGAGAGGTGATATGATCGAGGCATTCAAACACCTTAAGGGCATAAACAAGGTGAAAGAGTCTAACATGTTTAAATATAAGAAAAATAGCAGGACAAGAGGACACAGCATGAGATTAGGGGAGGCCGATTAAGGGGAATGTGAGAAATTCTTTTTCACAGAAAGGGTGGTGGATGCATGGAATGGCTTACACAGAAGTGGTGGCTATGAATACAGTGCAGGGCTTCAAACAGGCATGGGATAGGCATAAGGGAGCAATACAAATGACTATGAATAGATAGGCCACTGACAGAGCAAAGGCCGATGGCACATTTATAAGGTAGAAAAAGAAATGGGCAGACTGGATGGGCCTTGCGGTCCTTATCTGCCGTCAACTTCTATGTTTCTATGTTTCTATGTATATATATGCAAATCACCATGACATTTTAGACTGGTTCAGCTTAAAGCAGGAATGCATGTCACTGAAGGGCCTCTTAAATAATCTGTAATTTACATGCATTTAAACAGCACAACAGGGGTTTTCTGATATCTCTAACCCAGTAACTTAATTTTTGTAGTAGAATCCCCTAGTAACTTTTTACCGTTATCAAAAATACCTTGTGCCGTGGTATTTTCAACATCTACAGGTTTCATTCACATAAGGCATATACATCAAGGTATTTTATGACATAGAGCTATTCCATACTAAATCAAACAATGAAGAACACTGCCTGTTGTTTTACAGGTACATCAGCTCGGAGGTCACCACAATAGCCTCCCTGTAGGAGGACCTGAGAGGGAAAAGGAAAATTAGAGAGGTTACTATAGCATAGCCAAGAAAGGGAAGGGGGTGCCCATAGGTGGCCAACTTTATGGACTAGAAATTGTGAAGGATAGATTAGGATAAGAAATAGAAGAACTGTTGCAACAGATTTAAGAAAAAGTTGATCCTCAAGAGTGGCAGGATCTGCCTGTCACATTAGGTTCTTCTTTTCTCCTGCTAAAATATAAGAAAACTGGTTTCATGTGATATTGGCAAAAGCAAAAGGGTGAAGGAATAACAGTGACAGCAGAAGACCAAGGCTGCAAAGGACAACCATGAACAAACAGCAATCGCCGAATGGGCAACAACACTGTTTTGGATTTCTGCAGGGGGCTTCACCCCCCATTCCCCTTTATATGTGTAATCAACTCCAGAGGGGTACTTGGGTGTGGGGAGAAAGCCACAGGTCACCACTTCAGCGCTCGCTGTTATTCCCAGTTGTTTTTTTTCACTCACCATTTTGCTGTTGCCATTATTGCAGTCACAATTTTGCAATCACCCTTATCATGGGACACCAGAAAACTTCTTCACTGCATTTTCAATTTTTTTTAAACATGTTTATTGGTTATAAAGCAAACATACTGTATAGTTACGTTCACTAGCATTTGATATCACTAAAGGGTAGATACAGTAACATGAGGGTGCCACTTCTCTTAATACAGTCAGATCAACCAGCAAATGCTAAAAGAAACATCATTTGGGGGTAAACAGAACTATAAATCTGTCTATTGTCCCTGATCCCCCCCAGAAATAATTCACTTCCACAACTACTGACCTTTGGGTGCTCGCTGGCATTATTTATTTTAAAGGCACACTTTATAACATTACATTTCAATAATTCTGTAATCACAATATTCAGCATTTTATCAGCCATATCAGTCTATTTTTTTCATTATGGACATAACAGTCCAGACACACATCTTCCATTCTGTTCCTCTTCCTCTCCTGGTCCTTCTTCTTTGGTATTGCTCTTCAGGGTCCAGACACTGTGATCCAGATTGCTCTTCGGGGTCTGGACCCTGTGATCTGGCTCCCCTTCTCTCACTGTAAGCGGGTACCGTCTTTACCCGGACTCCTTCCCCGTTTGGTGTGGACACAGTGATCTGCCCCCTAGCTCTAGCTCCCTCCCCCTCCCCCGTTACTCCCACGGCTGGGTTCCTTTGTCCACAGCCCATGGTGGCTACCCCTCCCCTTTCCTGACCCCTTCCCCCAGTCCCACCCTTTTTCCTCCCACCCTTTTTCTTGCTCTTTCAACACTCTCACCTTTTGTCACCCTGCCGGCCCATCTGCTACCTTCTGAAGCCCCAGTGAGACTCCATCTAGCCCCATGACCCAGCTGCCCTTCTATAGCCCTGGCGAGGCTCCACCACCCCCAGACCACCTGCTGCCCTTCTGCAGCTCTTCCTGGCCCTAACAGGGCTCCGTGAGCAATCGTTCTTCTATGGTCTGCCTCCATTTCTGTGTGCCATCCCTATATTCCTTCCTCTTTCTAGCAAAGGGAGGGGGTGGTGGATTTTTCTGCAAGAAAGAGGGCTTGCTTCAGGCTGCTAGCCCTTACATAGTACCTAAGGACGCCTAGTGGCCCCGTCCCTTGGCCAATGGCCAGCGAGACCCTGTCCTCTGTCATAGCCTATCTCCCCGCCCTTCTGTGATCTCACTAACCCCCTCCCCCTTCCCCTTCCTCCTCCCCCTCTGCCACTCTTTCTGGCTGGGCCAAGGGACAAATTGGCTTGCCTTTTAATGGCAAGCTTTATTATTCAGATACACAAAATAAACTCTGATACAGTCCATGAGCTGCATGGTATTTGCAAAGAAAAGTCATTAGTCCATGATTTGAAAGCTTCTCACCCCCTAAGGGGTTCAGGAAGATCCACCATACTTTATCTTAGTTAATGCACTTCAGTGTGCAACCCAGATATAGACAGAAAACTCCACAGGCTTATTAAGTAATCATTAATTTAGCAAATTGAGCATATAGTACTGTGTGGTATTATGTAGTACTGCTTGAACTAACATCTTTTAACCATTAGAATCACTGAACAAGGAAGTCAGTGCTGTCCTGAATTACAGTTGCTAAACAGGTGCCATTAAAGAGAGAAAACTTGCATATCAATCAGCGCTGAAAAACAATCACTTGGAGGTTGAAGCAGTGCCCTCCCACTGCAAATAAAAGTGTAAAACTCAGAGGGGGGTGTATATGTACAATCCCAGTCTGACCTTTTTTTTATTTAAACAAGTGGCTGGCCTGGTGGCGCTGAGGGTTGAGGCACTGGACATCACACCTCGTACCACACCAGTGACCCGGGTTCGGGAATGAGCTCAGGTTGTCGGAGGTTGGTTGAGGGGAAGGAGCATTAAGTGTATCAGGAACTGCTCTCCTCCTCCAGGGAGGGTGGGGAAGGACACCCAGGCACGTGCTGGCTCCTAGTGGTGGCTAGGGGTTAGGGTGAGTGGTATATAACCCCAACAGTGAAACTTCGATAGCGACCAACACTACAGCCACTACAGTGCCACATCACTGCAGTGTTGGCATTGGATCCTGGCACTGTCTTTCTGGGGTCTTGCACCCCCCCACAATCAGTTCCAACTTGGACTTGAGAATCTATAGTGGGGTGGGTGCAGGGGGGTGCAGCCCACTGTGTGGGAGGTTCGGGGACACAGCCCCCAAAGAAAACATGTCCCTGTAAATCTAACCACATGCCAAATGCAAACTGTGGTTGACATGCCGGTTTCACTGTCTGGTCATTTGACAAGATTTTTGTCGATGACCAGTCATAGATCCGGGTGAGTCACAGAGCAAGAAAGCGTTGGCACGGCAGACTTTAGCTGAGCAGCACCACTGCATCATTGACATCATTGCATGCCTGTGCTGTGAGGGGGACTTGGGGGTTAAGAACTGCTGAATCCTCCATGCATGAGGGTCGGGACGTGGCATTGCACCAGTCACTCCTAGGAACTCCCTCTGGCCCTGACCCCTTGGCCTTCCATAACTCTGGATCACGATGTGACCTAGAGAGAGGGTGAAGATGAGGAGGTGGTAGCTTGGGCTTAGCATGCAATGCAGGAGCCGCCAGCCAAAGACCAGATATGGGGCACCATAGGAACACCCCAGCCAAGGAGGTAACGCTAAAAGAAATGAACAAAAAAAAAACAACAAGTGGTCAGAAAAGCATGCCTGGGTTTTTCTTTAACCCCCCCAAAGAGAGATAAACACCTGATAAGCAGGACAGGTTTAAAGTTTACACATCATCTTCATTCAATGAGGAGTCTTCTCTGGCAGTCTCCTGGGGTCATCCTGCAGTGTTTCTTTGGCACCTAAAGAGACAGATTCGACCCTGGTACATGATCCTTAGTCTGGCCAGGAAACTCATTCCATGGAAGATATCTGATTCCCTAAGCATTTGTCTGGCCCCATCAAGTTTCTTGTCCTTCTGTCATGTGGCATATTCAAGGTCCAGTAACATCCAAATTGGCTGGCTATCATGCAGGAGTAATTGGTTGTCTCTCACCATAGCCAATAAGTAATCTCTTGAGCCGACTCCATCAGTCACAATCACCACGTTCATGGTGCCTCTGGGTTATCAGGTCTGTCCCAAGACATGACCCAGTATGCCTTCTTGAAGTGCTGGACAAATGGGGTGACCTCTACTCCAAGCTGCTGTACCAGCCATTCCTGTAAGAAGAGCATCAGATGGTTGCCTTCACAGCCTTCCGCTAGTCCCTGCAGTCATAGATTTTGGGCACAAGCCTGGTTCTCCAAAGTCTCTAATCTTGACTTCAGATGGGTATTCCCTTTAATCACAGAGGAAATGGCTCCTATTGCTGCATCCACTCATTTTGTTGCTTCAGCAGAAGCTATTGTAACCAGTTCTACTGTGGATTCCATGGAAGTCACACAATTTGTTTAATTGTCAAATTTATTTGATAGTCCCATAAACGAGGTAATCAAATGATTAAGTTTAGAGCCAAGCATTTGCAAAGTTCCGTTCCTATGACATCAACAGGCTCAGGACTGCGTCCCTGTGTTGACCGCATGGTCAGGGCTCCGGAGGTTTTTTTGGCTTGTCTCCTTCCCCAGCGGGTCTATCCCTATGAGGGTTCCCCATCTTGTTCAGCAAAGTTTTCAACAGCAAAAGATATAAAAATAAGGCAGGTTGCTCTGAAATTGGCTTTGATTCCAAAGAGGGATAGAGAGTTTATTCTGCAGAGCTCTATCTAAATGCAGCCATTTTGCTCAGGCTCTGCAGTGCTTCCACCGGCATTTTCAATTTCAATAGCATTTGGAATGAACTCTGTCATGACACATTTCCTGTCATGTGCATTAGATTGCTTTTGATCCTTATTTTTCAACAAAAGATTTCCATTGCTCCAGCCATTGTTTTATTTATTACTTGTTCTGTGCACATTCTGTTTCGGAATCTTTTTTTCTTTCACCTTTTCTGCAAAGTCTGTATTAGTGCTATATTTTCTCCTGACTCTGAGAAACTGCCCCATGGGTATGTTATCCCTTAGATTTTTGGGGTGGAAGCTATCATATTGTAATGAAGGATTTATGAGCATTGCTTTTCTGTATATAGTAGGGTTGTTTGCGATAAATCTAAATTTCACTGTAGTCAGACTCACCTCTTGGCTGATTGTTGTGCATCTCTCCAAACTATATATATATACTAAAGACAAGCGATCAAGAAATCACTGTTTGCACAACTTCTGGCAATAATAATAAAACATTTAATGTCCACAATGGCTTACCTTGTGTTTCTCTCTTTATTGCATCATTCCATATAAAAAAAAAGAACAGTGTTCAAAGATTGAACCTCACTTTTTCTTCTGTTGAAGGTAAATCATTTAAGCTGCAAGACTCTTAATTTTCTATTCATTTTCTTTTACTCCTCATTATGTGGGGTAGCCCGCCATCTGAGGGAGGCATGTGAATGAGACCTCATGCATGCAGAAACATGCTGATGTTTCACCATTAGAATACGGCTTATTTGAACACTGTTCTGTTTCATTATATGGCATCAAGCAATAAAGAAAGCTATATGAGGTAAGCCATTGTGGACATTAAATTCTTTATTATTATTGCTAGGATTTGTTGGTACAAACGGTATTTGTACCACCACTTGTCTTCACAATACACAGGTCCTGCACCCTCAGTGCATTGAATAACCTCAAGAACATCATGAAGTACTACACCTGGGTTACAAGTTTACAATTTCACAATATATATACTCTCAGGCCTCATTCCCATTAAAGGCAATATGGGTATGCAAATCCTTTTGTATGTCAGGCTGACAAGACTACCCCAGAACAGACATTCGGACACCACCTTTTAAACATACTTGTATGATAATAAAAAAAAGGCAAGAACTGTTCTGGCAAAGCCTTGTCAGCCTGACTTGTACAGGCTCAGTCAATCAGGTGTTGCTATTACCAATGATGTATTTATTCATTCATTCATTCATTCAGATACTTATCTTGGAATGGATAGGGCATCTCTCTGCAGTGTGAGACCATTTTCTGTTTTTACTGGTACAAGGTTATTTTATGGGATGCTCAGGGTTGAGGGAGGTGGGGGCTAGGGAGGGGGACTACTTTTAAACATCAGCATTTGGTCAGGTGGGGGGTGGAGGAGTTATTCTCAGCATGTGGGTGGGGAAAAGGGAATTACCATTTTGATGACATAGATACTACAGTGAAGGTAGTCATGCTTACAAGTGGGTGGAGGGGGAAGTTTTCTAAATGGCTTGATTAGGGAAGGGATGGTTATTTATGGCACAGTGGGTAGGGGTGGGATTTGAGTTTTAAACATTTTTTATAAAGAAAAGACAGCACTTTGAGTAGTTCTTCATGAGCGAGGTGTCACTTAGCTAGGCAAAGAACTATGCAAAGTGGCACTTCCCTGGCACTTCATTAGTGAAGTGCCATTTTGCATAATTTCACCAAGTGAGGTTTTAACTTTATAGTGTATGGTGGAATGTTGTTCTCCACCAAAATCAGTTTGCTGTAAAAAGCTGTTCTGCTGCAGTAGTGATGTCCATAGTGTGGCAGAATGACTTTTTGTTGCACTATAGATGTCACATAACACCGATTGCCACAGAAATGGCGGGCTCAACCAGATAATAGTCATGGTGGTGGCAGCATGATCAGCCGAACCTGCATACTTTTAGAACTGCAGGATCAACCAGATTTCTAGCAGTAAAATAAAATGCAGGATCAACCAGATGTCAAAACATTACTTACAGATAAAGTCTCCTTGTGGTCACCACTTCTTGCTTAGTGAGGAAACCGGCTGTCGTGTTGTTTTTTTTTAAATCCCTCCCATACCTGATTAGCAACCAATCAAAGGTTGCACTATCAAATGATGGATATCTGCTACCTAACAACCTCAAATTCCCACCCAAGCAACCACCCTAACAACCTGTGTTTGCTATTAAAATGACCGATTTGAATTTTTAATTTCAGAATAAAAAAGCCATTTGTTTCATTAAAGTGAAGCACCCTACACTATATAGAATAGCAGATGGGCAACTCTATGCACAACAAGTGTGTTGTACCACCTCAGGGATCTGATTCCCATTAACCTCTCGAGCTTCGCTGTCGAGGTCAGAGGGAATCAGAACCCCTCGGTGGCACAGCACATTGGTTGTGCATAAGTGCCCATCCACTATCCTATATATTGAGCACAGAAAGCCCTTAATAAACTACTCCCTCTATGGTGCTAAGTCCTAGCCAGTATCCAAAGAAAACAGAAAAGGGACCATCACTCAGAAACTACCAATATATCAAAACATTATTAAATAATACATTGAAAGTGTGGCTGAGGTGCAATTTCTTTTTGCCTCTCAGGTTTTATTATTTATGATATATATTCTGCAGCTGTAATTGCTAATTCACTGTGTTGTTCTCTGTCTCTGCACTGCCTGTTTTATTCTGTTATCCTTGTTGACATGGAGTCTCTGACTCAAAGCATTGTAATTCCATGAATCTCAATAAATAAATAAATTATTAATAAACTTTTAATATATTGGCAGCTTCTGCGTGCTGGTCCCTTCTTTATCTTCTGAAGTGTGGCACTTAACCAGGTGAAGACTTTTTGAAGTTCATGCAAAGGAACATTTTCCTGACTTCACACATCTCTTTCTCTGACTGCTTTTCCTCATGCTAATTACGTTATTCTCCATTGTAGTGCCATAGATTTTGCAATTACATTTTATGATTGTTATTTTATATTTTCTTTGTTTTCATATGTTGTGTTTTAATATCTTAGATAATAAATATTAATATTTTTAAACTATATTGTAATGACTGATATATTTTTATATATTGTCAAACTCTAAACGTTCTCTCTCTACTAGTATGATGATTATGATGATGATGATTATAGTACAGTTGAAGCCACTTAATCAGGACAAGGATAATTGGAATGTCCACATTATTGGGACATCCCACCAGGAACAGATTAGGTGGCCATTAGTTTCTATGGCATCCTCATCCATTTTATAGAGGCAAGAATGCTGGAGTATTGGGATGATTCAATCCCATTGCCTGCTGTTAATGTGCTGTCTGCACTTCATGGATAGAGCAATGGTCCTGAACCCTGCCTACTGCTGACTAATGACCCACTGATGTGCCGCTGAATGAGGTGTGAATGGTGTAAATACGAATGTATGAATAGCACTGTTAGCCTCACACACACACACGGCCCTCTACTCAGCTGCTCCCGACTGTTATTGTGAAAAGCAGGGTCTTTAATTAAATTGGGCTCACTGGGCAGATCACAGAGGAGAAAAAGAGAGAGAGAGAGAATGAGAGAACAAGAGAGAGAGAGAAAGAAAGAAATTGGGCTCACCGGACAGATCACAGCATTCCAGTTCTGCACGCAGATCTCAGCATTAATCTGGGTTTATTGAAATCAAGCTCACTGGCCAGATCATGGAAAAAGAGAGGTTACACAGTTATAGTGTGTGTGTATATATATATATATATATATAGCTGGGTATGATTGTCATTTAAATGTCGAGGTCAGAGGTTGAACACACGAAGAACAGAGTTAACATCTTGCCAGCCTACTCTAACTCTCCCCTTCTATGGTAAAGGCAGCTGAGTGATACACATGTGCAGTAACTGTATTTAAAATAGGCACTTTTTTTAATGGGACGGCCACTTAATCAGGATGCAACATCTGCCATGGGGTCATCCTGATTAGGCTGCTTCTATTGTATTATAATATAAAAATTGTTTTATTTTTTTATTTATATAAGACAACATGGTTTATGGGTAACACATTAAGCATTCTTAACTACAATGTAACTATGGTATAACTGCACTGTAATTACTGTGTACTTACATGTAACTACAATGTAGTTATTAGCTAGTTTCACAGTTGTGTGTTTTGTAGTTACACAATTTGCATGAAGAAATAGTTACATGTGCAACTAGTACTGTTTCCCTTTAGGCACAAACCAGTTAATTCTGACAAGTGTAACTACACCTTTAATAGCTACTGCAAAGTGTAACAGAAAATCTGTTGTGCAGCTACCACTGTATCTCTTCTGGCATTATGTAATTAATTTGTTCTCACAAGGGCAACTACACATGTAATAGCTATTGCAAATTGTAAAAGTAAATCTATTGTGTAACTACTATGTTACTAATATTGGCAATATTAAATTTGTTCTTATAAGTGTAACTACATATAAACGCAGGTCTTGTGCACTGCTTCAACAACCTATGTCTATCTGACTTTTGTTTAAAAGGTAATCACACAGAAAAACTTAAAAGTGTAATCAGAATGGTACCTCAAGAAGCTCAAGCGGTTCCTTGCCCAAACTGACTGGTCGCCCATCTCCCAGGCCACAAGCATCAACGCTGCGCTAGATTTCCTCACCGACTCCTTCAACAAGACCTGTGATTTTTATGCCCCCTCACCAAAACCCATACCAGGAAGCAAAATGCACCCTGTGTCACCCCCGCTATTATCCAACAACTGAAGCACAGGGACAACCTGTGGCACAGAGCTGTTGAGTCTGGCAAGAAGGCTGATAGACAAGCGTACAATGCTGAGTGCAATAAATGCACGTGTGCTGTCTGCATGGCCAAAGCTGCACATTACCGGACCTCACTTGCCACCTTCTGGGGGACAGCCCAGAAATTCTGGGACAACATCAAAGAGCTTAATGGCAAGTCCCGATCTCCCCCCCCCCACTCATTATCAATGACACTGTCTCCTCCAACCACCAAAGTATCACAGACTGCTTGAACACCACATTCTCTGACCTCAGTGCAGTCCTTCCCAATGGTTTCTTTGACCCTGCTCCACCCTCCCTACCTCCCAACCTCCATAGACCTCCTTTCTACCTGTGTATGATATCCCCGCACAAAGCGAGACTGTACTTAGCTAAAGCCCTCAATGGCTCCATCCCATACAATGAATAGCTGGACACCAGACTCCTTCAGCTGGTGATTGACATGGTCCTTCTCCTGCTCACTGATCTTCTTAATCCTTCGCTATGCCCGGCCAGTTTCCCCATTGCTTGGAAAACAGCAGTCATCACACCCATACTCAAAGGTGGTGACTGCTCCTCCCCAGATAACTACAGACCAATCTCCATACTCCCCCCTCTGTCAAAAGCATTGGAAAAAATAGTGGCAGTGCAGCTCATCAAATACTTTGAGAAACATGACATAATGTGCAAAGAGCAGCATGGGTTCTGAGCTGGGCATAGCACCACCACTGAACTATTAGAATTTTCCAACTTCCTCCACTCAACCTTAGACAACAGCAACCTTGCTGGAGCTGTGTACATTGACCTCTCCAAGGCCTTTGACATGGTGTCCCATCCTCTCCTGCTTGACTCTCTCTACCGGCTAGGCTTCTCCTCTGGGCCCCTAGCTTGGTTTCACAGCTATCTGTCATCCAGGTCCCAGTGTGTTAAAATCCATAACACACTGTCGAACACACTGCCAGTTCGCTCTGGAGTCCCCCAGGGCTCCATCCTGGGCCCTCTCATTTTCAGTCTTTACCTAAATGCACTTCCCAACACCTGTGCGGGAAAGGTGCTGCTCTATGCAGATGATGCAGTCGTCCTGGCTTTGCATCAAAACCCAGCTGCCTTGCAAACCACACTCCATCATGCCTTCACCCAAACAGAGCAATGATTCTCTGACCACAGGTTGAGTATCAACCTAAAAAAAAAAACCATGCTCTTCGCCTACCATCAAAGCAAAGCCAGAAATGCCACACTCCAGATTCTACCCAGTACGCAACACCCCCTGGAAAAAGTAGCCTCATACAAATACCTGGGCATCACGTTTGACTCTGCTGTCACCTTCTACTCCCACATCAACACCCTCTGCTCTGCCGTGAATTCTTGAATAGGTTTACTGTACCAGCACAAGGACTGCCTCCCCCTGATGCACTCCAGCTAGCCATCGCCTCTTCAGTCCTGTCCCTAGTAGACTATGGACTTCCGATATATGCAGCAGCAGACAAAACTGCCCTGAATAAAATCCATCTATCTATTAACAAGGCTTGCAGGCTCCTGAACGGCATGGGCAGGAGTACCCATACCTGCACACTCTACTCCACCGCCAACTTGTCCAACCTTGAGGAGAGGATTCACTATCAGATGGTGCTCTTAACTAAGAAAATGATCTTAGGTCTCTCCCCCCTGGGCTGACCTCCTCCCTCCAACATGCATCCACTACCATCCCCACACACAGAATCTGTAAGACCACCTTTCTGATACCGAGAGTCAGGATGTCACTCGTCCAGAGATCTTTTTTCTATATGGCCCCATCCTGGTTCAACTCCCTCCCAGACACCATCACTAACCTCCCCAAAATAGATGCTTTTAAACTCACCCTCAGGAACCACCTGCTTACCGCATAGCACTGCAGCTGTGCATAACCTGTCCAGGGCTTCTCTTTGCACATGAGCTCCCTTTACTGGCCTGCACCTCATTTCATTCTAGCTGACAATTGCCTTATATGCTGCAACTTCACCCCTCTCACCAACCACAAATTCCTGGTTGCTCTCTTTACCAGCTAGCTACCTCATTGTATAGGTCAGTGCTATTTCCCACCTGTAATAACTGCTGTGAAAAACTGGTCCTCAGGCATATAGCTCTGCCCTGACCTGGTCCATAACCATGTAATAAAAATCTAGCCTGTACTCATTTATTGCAAAGTGCCACATGATGATGTACTTGTGCAAGTCTTGTTATACCCACCTGCCAGTATACTTTGAATCCCATGTAACCTTGTAACTATGTACTGAATCTCTTGTAATGCTGTAACTACTGTATGTGCCAGCCTGTTAATTCATGTACCTGTCTGTGTATTTTGTCCTACTTGATTATGAGCCTTTGGAAACAAGTCTGACTCAAAGGGTTGTAATTCTGATTATATCAATAAATAAATAAATAACTAAAATATGATTATAATGTAACTTCAGTCTGCTACACTTAAATGCACTGACTGGCAACTCTTTAGATGATGTTCCATGCCTGTATTTTAGTTTTTCATGAGCTAAGAGGTCAATAAACATGGAGTCTAATACTGTGAATTGATATATAACTGTACACAAAAATATTTCATTTGCATAATTACTAATTGGTGATGTATCAATAATGTGAATAAGAAATAATGGTATTGTTTTCACAGTTAATGCCTAGGTAACATGCATTTGCAAGTGTGCACACTTACATTTATCAAATGTCAGTACTGCAGCTGTGATGTAAGTTCTCATTCAGAAATCAGTCCCTCATGAACTTACTACTTATTAAACATGCAATCTAATATTGGACCCTATTCACATAGGTGGCAGGGAATGTGTCAAATGTGCATACCCAGACCTGGTGATCAACAGCAGTCATCTAATCAGATGGACTGCCCACCAGCAGACAGGATACTGCACTCTGTGTGGAGAGGGATATTTTGGGATATGGCTGGTCTTCCCAGTACTGCTGTTTACCAGTAAGGGGACCTACTGATCTGCCCGTGTTTACTGCCATGCTCCCAATCCTCATGGTATAGTCAGAGGGCCAGGGTAGCTGAGTGGGAAGAATGGTGCCATGGCCACTAACCCATTCAGCCAGTGGGAAGGACAAGTAAAGACTAAGGAAGGTTCCCTGCCTGTGTACCTAGTGCTACCCACCATCACTTCACACACCAGATCAGGAATAAATCATGGCTTGTGGGTGGGCCAAGCAGTCCTCATCTGCTGTCAGTGTCTATGTTTCTATGTAGCCATGCCCCCAACCCCAGCCACCCACCTAGGCAGCAGCAGGATGGGGTGTGTGTGAAGATGAGATGTGAGTCAATGCCGCAGAAGCAGCACCTTTCTTGGTAACTATAGCACTGCTATAATCCAATAAGTAATTATGTAAATGATTGATTTTTATTGTATAAGTAAACAGTATAGTTGTATAGCAACTAACAATATTAGATTTCATGTTTATTAAGCAGCAAGTTCATAAGGGAAAGATTTCTGAAGGAAAACATACATCAGAACTATAGCTTTGACATTTGATCAATGTAAGTGTATGGTAGTTACATGTCTTCTTACTGTACATTTTATTATAAGTGTCAGTTTCTGCATACTTTGCAAATACATGCTACATAGGCATTAACTGTGGAAATAATGCCACAGAAGCAGCACATTCCTTAGAAGAAGAAGAATCAGCATTTATGTAGCGCTTTTCATACATAATCCTCACTCACTGCCTCATGGGGGAATCCCAGAACCTTCTGGGATAACATTAAACAGTTAAATGGAATGCACACTCCCCCACCCACCAGATCAACATTAATGGTGTGATCTCCTCAGACCCAGCCCTCATAGCCAACCACCTCAACACCTCATTCACTGACCTTAGCCTATCCTCCCTACAAATTTTTGACCCTCCTCCCCAGCACCTGCGTAAATCTTTCTCGCCCTTATCTTCTCCTCGCCCGTGTTTCTGCCCAGAACTTAGGCCACACCTTGTCACTGCCCTCAAGAGTAATAGTACAGGCAGTGACACCTGGATCCGTGTATCCTCACGGCTGGTCTTAGACACGGTCCTTACCCGATCACATGCCTCATCAACCACTCTCTTTGCCTGGGAAGGTTCCAACTGCCTGGAAAGTCGCCACTGTCACCCCTATCTTTAAAGGTGGTGATAGGACTGTGGCTGGAAACTATCGACCGATCTCCATTCTCTCTCTCTCTCCAGGGCCTTGGAAAAAGTGGTGGCCTCTCAAATCTCTGACTACCTCTCCACCTACAATGTCCTTTGTCCTGAGCAGCATGGCTTCCGAGTCGGGCCACAGTACCAACACAGCCCTCCTAGAGTTCTCCAACTTTCTCCACTCCTCCTTAGACACTGGTTCTCTGGCTGGTGCTGTCTTCATTGACCTCTTAAAGCTTTCGACACTGTCTCCCACCCCCTCCTTCTTGATGCCCTTAGTCTCTCTGGTTTTGTTGCTGGGCCTATCTCCTGGTGCACCAGTTATCTGTCTGACCGCTCACAGCGTGTAAAAATTAATGGGACCTACTCAGACATCTGTCCCATCTTTTCTGGGGTTCCCCAGGGCTCCATTCTGGGCCCCTTACTATTCTCCCTTTATCTTAACACCCTTCCACGCTCTTGCTCGGGGAACATTCTATTGTACGCTGATGATGCAGTCATCTTTGCCTCAAGTCGTAACCCTACTGCCCTCCAGGACTCTCTGCAGAAGTCCTTTACTGAAGCCGAGGGCTGGTTCAAGGAACATAGATTGGTGATAAATCTTAAAAAAACAAAAACCATGTTCTTCACTCATACCCAAAACAAGTCCTGCAACTTCAAACTCCTCATTCACTCTGGGTCCTCATTCCCACTCGAACAAGTTTGCTCCTATAAATACCTAGGGATCCATTTTGACCCCTCCCTCTCCTTCCATGGACATATCGCTGCCTAGCCACTGCCACTAATATCGATTGGGCATCTTACTTCGGTATAAACACTGCCTCCCGGAGACTCTTGACTTCATGATCACCTCCTCTATCCTGTCCTAGTGGACTATGGACTGCCGTGGTATGGTGCTGCTGATCAGACCACACTCCATAAAATTCGCACTGCTCTGAATAAGGCCTGCAGGTTAATTACTGGAGCACCTAGGATGACACACACCTGTCTACTGTATGCTAAAGTGCTGGTGCCTGTTTGACTGAGCGCCTCAAATATCTTACCTGTGCCCTTACAAAAGACCCTCCTTGGGCTTTCCCCACCAGGATTGACCACCACCATCGCGCTCTGTCCCACTAGTTCATGCTCGGACCTCTGGGAAAACCTCTCTTGTTATCCCTAGAGCTAGGACCTCTCATGGCCAAGAGCCTTCAGTTTTAGGGCCCCTCCTGGTTCAACACACTGCCCCCCTCCATCTCGAGCTCCAACTATATGGGTGCTTCAAAACTTCCTTACGTAACCACCTTATTAACACCCGATGCTGTAACTGCCACTAGTCAAAGCCGTACTCAATACTTATGACAAAGCTTATTACTAAGCTGCTAAGGACGACATAACTCTGGTATTGTTTGCATCCATCCTACCTGTACCAGCTTGTTTGTTTCTATGTCTTAATTTTACTGTTATACTTATGTGTTGTACTGCTATACTGTGTATTTTGGTTTGTCTTACTGTGACAAGGTACCTTTGTAAATGAGCCTATGGCTCAAAGGTTTTCCAAACTGCTGTTTAAATAAATAAATAAATAATGTATCCCAAAGTGCTTTACAAGCAATGCTAGACTGGCAGTTACGTGACTGAATGTGAAGTGGCAGTCATATCACACATCAGCACCCACACACAGCCTTGACAATTGCATGAACCAATTTTATGGGAAGGGGAATATTGTCCAAGACACCAGGAATGTCCCTTACTCTTTGTGAAGAATGCCTTGGGTTCTTTTACTTCCACCTGGACACCCACCAGGACCACACCAGGATGGGTAGACAGGACCTCGGTTTAATGTCTCATCTGAAGGATGGCACACCCCAACAGTACAACACTCCCCTAATACTGTACTCAGGTGCCAACATTTAGGTATGGGTCAAATCCTGGTGTGGGATGAGAACCCATGACCTTCTGGTCCAGAGGCGGATGTGCTGCCAACTGAGCTATGCTGACACCACCAGTAACTACAGCACTGTTACACCCTTCTTCTTACTCTTTATTTTAAGTGTCAGTTTCTGCATACTTACTTTGCAAATACATCTTAGTTAGTCATTAACTGTGAAAACAATGCCACAAAAGAAGCACATTCATTAGTAACTACAGCACTGTTACACCCTTCTTCTTACACTTCAAAGTGTCAGTTTGTACGTGCTTACTTTGCAAATACATGTTAGTTAGGCATCAACTGTGGAAACAATGACACAGAAGCAGCACATCCCTTAATAACTATAGCACTGTTACAAGCCAATAACTAATTATTTAAATTAATGACTTTTTATTGTGTACCAATTAAAAATATTAGAATGTATGTTTATTTTTATTTATTTATGTTTGGTCACACAGTATACAAGTGGTGGCTCTGGGATTCAAACACAGGTCTCCAGGGTTGCAGGTCAGTGCTCTTAACCACTTCACTATGCTGCAGTAAGTTCACAAGGGAATTATTTCTGAATGATAACATACATCAGTAACAAGTGTCACTAATTACACTGTAACTACTGAATAACTACACTGTAACTACACTACTATGTAGTTATTAACTGGTTTCACAATGCATGTTGTGTACTTACACAATTTTAACTGCACTGCTTCTGTGGCATTTACCCACACCTCTTCTGAATACACCCCTGTCCTACTGCTGACCAAGTGGGTGGCTGGAGGTGGGGCATGGCTACATGCCATGTTTTATGCCTGATCTGCTGTGTGGAGTGGTGGTGGGTGGTGCCAGATATACAGGCAGGGACCTTTCTTTAGCCAGTACATGCTCTTCCCACTGGCTGAATGGGGTGGTGGCCATGGCACCATCCTTCACATCAAGCTACCCCAACCCCCTGATTATACCATGATGATTGGGGCATAGAGGTGAATACAGGCAGACCAGTAGGTCCCCTTACTGGAAAGCAACAATACTGGGAGGACCAGCCATATCCCACAAATCCCCACTCCACACAGAGTGCAGTATCCATTTTGCTGGTGGGCACACCATCTGACTGGATGGCTGCTGTTGACCACCAGGCCTGGGTATGCACATTTGACATATTCCCTGCCACCTATGTGAATAGTGTACAGTATTAGAGTGCATGTTTAGTAAGCTGTAAGTTCCTGAAAGACTGATTTCTGAATGAGAACTTACATCACAGCTACAGTACTGACATTTGGTAAATGTAAATGTGCACACTTGCAAGTACAGTACATATAGTGTATGTTAGAACGTTGTATTCACTGGAAATCTAGCTTTTCCTAGTTTTGTTGTACCATTGATGTGATGTCATGATGTTGTTGTACCATCGTGAGTACGTCTCATCGATAGTACAACTGCACGATTACATTTGCGCATGCACCACTCGCGCTGTGTAGGCGGTCATACAATGGACGAAAGCGAAGGCACAGGAGAAGATAGTAAGATCTGTGAGGTTTTTTTTTTAAATCTTTGCAGGCACTTAGTAACAAATAAATACCGCTGTGAACTGGGAATGAGTGGAGTGTTTCGACATGGTGGGGCGGAGAGGGGGGTGGGTCTCTGACATCACGGCGTAACCGAGGAGGGAGGCACAAGCAGTTTGTGGTTTACTTTTGCCCATACACTATAAAAGACAGTGGATGGGCAACAGTAAACAACAACACTGTTGTAACTTCTCAAGGTTTCATGACAACTGAAACCTCTCGAGCTTCGCTCTCGAGGTTTACTTGTTTGTCATGACAACCTCTTGAAGTGAACAACAGTGTTGCCCATCCACTATCCTCTATGTTACCTAGGCATTAACAGTTAAAACAATACCACTGTTTCTTAGCCACAATATTGTTACAATGCCAGTTAGTAATTATGCAAATGAAATATTTTTGTGTACAGTCATATATCAATTCATAGTATTAGACTCCATGTTTATTAACCTGTAAGTTTATGAAAAACTGGAAAACAGACATGAAACATCATCTAAAGAGTTGCCAGCCAGTATATTTAAGTGTAGCAGACTGAAGTTACAGTGCAGTCATATTTTAGTTACCATTCTGATTACACTTTTAAGTTTTTCTGTGTGATTACCTCTTAATTAAATGTCAAATAGGCATAAACTGTTGAAACAGTGCATGAGACCTGCATTCATATGTAGTTATACTTGAAAAATACAAATTTAATAATGCCAAAATTAGTAACATAGTAGTTACACAATAGATTTGCTGTTACAATTTGTAATAACTATTACATGTGTAGTTTCCATTATAAGAACAAATTACATAATACCAGAAGAGATGCAGTGGTAGTTGCACAACAGATTTTCTGTTACACTTTGTAACAGTTATTAAATGTGTAGTTACACTTGTCAGAATGATTTGATTTGTGCCAAAAAGGAGACAGTAGTAGTTGCACATGTAACTATTTCTTCATGCTAATTGTGTAAGTACACAACAGCAAATGTGAAATTAGTTAACAACTACATAGTAGTTACATGTAAATACACTGTAGTTACAGTGTAGTTATACAGTAGTTACAGTGTAGTTAAAGACACTTAAAATGAAGTGTTACTGATTAATGATTATGAATGTTTTGTGTTTAGTAGAACTAGTTAACTCCTGATGTTTTCATTTCTCATATTGATTTTGTAGCTTTTCTTTGTACTTTCTCATTCTGATTAATGTTACTTCTTCTGTGGGGGCACTAAAACTGGGTGTCATAGTCCAGTTGTGGATGACATATGCCGTGTACATTGGATGTATGATGCTTTTATCCATTGACTGTATATTTAAGCAATAAACCATGACAGGGTGTGGATTATGCTTAGATTTACCCACACCTGGTGTGGCTTGGTCACAAGGCCGCAGGCCAAGTGATCAAATCCGCACTAGAAATGAGTAGATCTCAGCATAACCCACACCCTGGAGGGTATTCCATCTGAATGGTGACAATTGCATAGTGAACAACATTACAACAGCAATTCGCTGTTGCCACTGTAATGTACTTGCGGGACCCCGGCACTGCTTTGACTGGGTATTGCACCCCACCCCAAATCAACTCCAACCTGGAGTTGATAATCTTAAAGGATGGGGGTTGTGGGGTGCAGAGCCCCCCACATGGGGGATTTGGGGTGCAATGACGCTGGGAAAGAAAGACAGTTTATGTTACGGATTTATGCTGACCACAACTTGTGATCAACATAAATCAGTTGCTGTGATGTCAGTCGACATAATTTTTGTCAAACTGATGTCATGGATCCAGCCTGGAGTGGTTTATTGTGATTATACAATGTCCCCCTTTTATTGGGTGATAAAAAAATAAAGATAATGAGTTTTCTTTTTTTATTTTAAGTTATTTTTATGGTATTTATTGCTCCACCAGATAAAATAGTTCCATGTTGCTAGGGAGGTGGACCTGAGGGCACAGGGTGCATTGCTCGGGAGATGGAGCTGAGATGGGAGGCTTTCCAGTGATCAGCAATGTCAGCAGGTAAACAGGCTTTTTTAGTTTGATAAAATTGGGATTCGTTTTCTTTGTTGGCATGGAGATGCCGCCATTTTTTGAGATGCCAGCTTTCAGCAGATTGAATGCAACTGAAGGGGGACACAGCCAATATGGGAATGCAGCATTTCACTGTGTGGTTTCAGGGTCAGTACAGTAAAGATATATTTTAATAGTTTCATGAATGCTGAAGTGGGGAAATTGTTTATTAATGAAAAACAACGGTGAAAAGTTACACAAATCATGGATGAAAAGCTGTGCTGTGATACTGGGCATGTGCTTATGCATAGGCGCATGCCAGGTTTCAAGGTTCCACTTTTCAGCCATGATTTATACAACTATTAGCCCTAATTTTTTAATCAATAAACACTTTCTGCACTTCAGGATCCCTCAAACTGTTAGGATATATCTTTAGCCGAAGGGTGGTGGTAGGTGGCCTACATCATCTTGTGCCCTGCTTTGGGTTGAGGTAAAAAAAAAAAAAGATGCCAGAGAGAGGTACAGGTGACAGGAGGCACTGTTTACACCTTTTTTTACTTGAACTTGGTAGCATTTTTGTTCTTTTACAGTTTGTTGCCAGACTGCTTTTCTCCATTTGTTTTGAGAGCCGACTGTTCATTTACCGGTGCATATGGGATGCAGTCCATTTTGAAATTCCTGGTTGAAGGTGCCAAAATTCAAACTGCAGAGCCCTGTGATTTCTAAGGATACTGTACTTTTGGGAGGTAGCGACACTCCCACTTGCTGTTTTTTGGGTTGTTGATGTGTTGGGGGGGGTTATAGTGAACTGTGGAGACTGTGGGAATGGAGCTGATGCTGTGGAGCTCCATTTTTCAGAGCTGTGGAGGTCACTGAGAGGATGCTGACACCGCAGTGAGGTATGTATTTTTTCGTGTTGTGTAGCAGTCAGCTAGGAGGGCTGGAACTTTACTTTTGGGTTATGCTGGAATTTATTCACAGGTAAAGACCCCAGCAGACCAATCACATTATCAGATTTATAGACCCCATTTTATAATTTTCTTTATTGCCCAAAGTACCTTGTTAGCATTGGAAATAGCTTTATTACACCATTTAGTGTTTCCAGATCCTGTGTAATTGTCATCCCGAAGTCTTTTTCCTGTGATGGTTTAGATAATACAATATTACATACTGTGTAGGATTGCATGACATTATGTTTTCCTGAATGCATTGCTCTGCACTTGTAGAGATTGAAGGTCATCTCCCAATCTGCTGTCCATGATGATATATAATCAAGGCCTCCCTTGGTGTTGTTCTCTTGTTTAACTACCCTAGTTTGTCAGATTTACAGTAAGATCTGAAATGAATATATGAAATATTGTAAGGCTCAGTACTGACCCCTTTGGCACCCTACTTCTCAATCAGTCGTAGTCTGAGTAAAACCCATTTATTACAACTTTCTGTGACCTGTTATCTAGACACTTTGCAATACACAGTATTATGTTTTGATATCTATCCTTTCCAGTTTACACAGAATAGCCCAACTTGGTACCAGGTCAAAAACCTTACTTAAATCCAAATAGACTATATCATACATTGTTTTAATAGCTATGGTTTTACTTCTTTTTTTCATAAAAAACATAAAACATTGGTGGTACATAACCTACCCTTAACAAAACAATGTTGGTCATTGTCCACATTTGGGATTTTTGCTATTATTTTATCCCTGGTGATATGTTCCAGGATTTTCCCTGTGATGGGCATAAGAATTTTCCCTCTGTGAGACATAGGGCTGATTGCCCTATGATTACCAGGATTCAATTTATCCCCCTTTTTAAAGATGAGGACCACATCAACCCTTCATCAGTCATCTGGAGCCGAACTTGTGTTTAATGAGTCCTTAAATATCAGCTTAAGTGATGTTAATATCTGGTCCTTAAGTAAGCAATAAGGCACAAGGTTGTGTGCATTAGGCATTTCTAATGCACAGTCTGGGGTGTAGTGAGGCACAAGGCTGCAGGTCGAGTGCCTTAAACCCCTAACTGTGCATTAGAAATGCTTACTGCACACCCCCAGAGTACCCTATTGCACTTACAAAATAGGGCAGTGAATTTTACATGCATGTAAAGATAAAAAAATAGGATACAATAATAAAATAATAAACTACTTGAAGTATTTTGATCTTAAATAGTTCCTCTTCCTGTGTATTTTTTTCTTTCCATAAGTAGTTTTGTCATGCTTTAGCCACCTTAGCTGTAGGTGGTTGTTATGGTTTACTCAACCCCCCCAAAAAATGATGGTGGATTTTAACACTCCACCATTCTTGCAGTTTAGGTTGTGTGCAAGTCCCCCACCCCAGCCCCCATATAGACCTCGAACATGAACCCACATGCAGAAACTGCTTCTCAGTTTTTTTGCAGCAACACTGAGCAAGTACTGAATGTGACCAGTGAGAGTTGACTGTGAGGCTGTTTGGCAGAACTGGTAGCACAAGGACAAAGGAGCAGTGCAGTAGAAAAATACTGGATAAAAAAAAAAAGGTTGTTGTTATGTTTTATTCTTTTTTAAGAGTACAGGATCCTTAATGTATGAAAGATGTTGTTTGAGGACTGCAGGGGAGGTGGGAGTCTCAATCGGGAGGTTAAGGGTAACCCAGAAGAAATAAATCACTTGTCTGAAGCTCTGAGTGGATGCAATGTGGTGGTTGTGAGCCACAAGGATTGGGGACAGAGTTTTCTTTTACACTGTCAACAGGTGCAAATGGTGTTGATTAGAGTGCAGGCATATGAGCCAACAGGTGGGCAGAGCACAGGAAACATTCAGCACAAGACATGCCAGCAGCCACAGGTTTGAATTATAGCAAAAAAACAGTAATAACTTTACTCTGGGTGCCATTTCTTTACTCTGAATGAGAACATAATTAACAAGCAAGAAACTGGATCCAGGTTCAGAGTGGGTGAGCTGACGAGTAGTGGTTATGCTGATGGCTGGGCTGAATACTCACAAAGAGGAAAAGTCAAGTGATACTGCCCTTTTAATGATGATCAACTTAAATGTGAGCGCTCTTTTCATTTTTGTATAAAACCTTCTGAAACCACTGGTACCATGTCTGCTACAGACTCTCTCAATCCATAAGTGGGCTAACCAAGGGGAGAAAATGGTGGCCATCAGTTTTTTCAAAATTCCACCAACTCATGGATTTATTTCCCTGTCCTGCATCTTGCTGGCTAGCACTTACTTTTAGCAGTACATTAAATACTTCTAATGCAAAGCAAACAGCCAATCAGGATGCAAGATTTAGTCTCCCCATTTTATAAGAATTTTTGGGATGTGACCTGAAATTTTGTCAGGGTTGGGGAATTCCTTACTTTTAGAGCACTTATTTTTTTCTCTTATTTCTTCTGTTGAGATTTGAATTTTCTTTTCTGGACAGGATGGTTTAAGGAAATAGCTCTTGTTTTTTTTCTGTGAAAACTGAACAAAAGTATGAATTAAAAATGTTGGCCATCTCCCTTGGATCACTTACATTCCTGTTGTCAAGTCAGATAGGCCCAATCCTAATTATGGTGTTCTTTTCATGAATTAATGTAACCATACAAGTATTTATAGTTATTTTTGTGAGTATTTGTTGACAAACTTTTCTCCATATTTCTTTTTGCAGTTCTTAACACCTTTTTGCAGTTTTTTGAATCTGCATATACTGTTTCCATATTTTTTCTTTAAATTGACTTTATTTAGTTTATTTTGATTTTGTTTTTTTTTAATATCTTTGGTTACTCATTTTGGTTTTATTCCTCGATTCTCATATTTTTTATGGTGGGTATATGTTTCTTGTAACTTTGTTGTATGATTTCCTTCAAGGTAAGACACATTTCATTCGCTTTTTTATCAAATAATTGTTTCCAGTCTACTCCCTCTAGATCTTGTTTTAGGACAGTCTTATTAGCCTTGTACAAATAGAGTTCAGTAACTATTTATGTAATGGTTTATTATTATTATGTCAACCATGACCAAATGATGGTCACTATTTGCTAAGACCACCCCAATTCTGCATTTTTTTATGTCTTTGTTATTAGAGGCAATTACTACATCTAAGATTCTGTCATCTGTTGTAGGGAAGAGTAACATTTTTGTCAAATTTCAAATGTTTGCAATAAATCTCTACTGTAGATTGGCACCCCCACATTACCTGTGTCCTCTATCTCTGTTATAGAGTGAATAGCCCCCTACATTTATCTCTATACATTCTTTTCACTGTATACTTTTCCTGGGCGGTCAGTACTATCAGTTTGTTATTTTTATTTTATAGGCTCCTAGCATTACTCAATATACACTCAAGTGTGTTCTTATTTTCAGTTAGAGTGGGGCATATTGATACCTTGCCAGGTGTTTATTTTTGTTGTGTCTTGCTATTTACCTCCCCCCCCCCCCAGCAAAACTAGTTTAAATACAGATTTTCAGGGTATCACTCAATTTGATACCTAGTATCCTGGCCCCCAGCATGTTCAAATGTAGGACATTTGTTTGTATATAGATTTATTTTCTGTTCAATGATCATTGATATTTGATGCTCTCTGTTTGGCACCAGTTAGCCAGCCTAACATTAATACATACAATTATCAAGTTTTTCTATTTATGGGCCCTTACGATTGGCAGAAGACCTGTGATTGCCACACATGGGCCATAAGATGTTACTTTTTTGGCTAGGTTTAGGAGCTCATGACAGATGTCCTTCTCATGAAGCTTTCCAATGTCATTAGAGCCTACATGGATTATGACACAGGACTTTTCCATACCTTTGCAGTCGACATCTTGGATTTGTGCTCCTGGCAGACATGTAACCATAGTAGTTTCCTTATTCAGTTTACAAAGTACAAAATCTGTATATCAGATTTACAGAGCCACCTATCACTAGTTGCTGATTAATATCTGGTGGTGATGGTAAATTTGTGTTTATTTCATTGGGGTCAAATGGGGGTATAATCTATCTGTGACTGAGTAACTATTAATTCCAGCCAATGCCCTTGTTCTCTTTTTCTACACTTAGTGTTGTCTACACTGCATCAGTCCCCTTCATCAGTGTCATTGTTAGGGGAGCTGTCTTCACATCCTCTTTTTGCCAGTCTTTCCCTTTCTTCTGAAACCCTCTTCTCTTCACTTAGTTTCATTGTCTGTTTTTATTTACTTCCTGCCTTGTGTCCATAATTACATGTTCAACATTTAACTGATGAACAAAATTTTCTATCTTGTTTATTTCTTGCATTCTGGTTATTTCCCCTTTCAGTACTTGCAATTTTTTTTTGTTAATTCAGAATATGTTAAGCATTTGCCACATACTAAGTCACCTATTATCTCACATTGAGGTGCTAAAGTGAAGATAAGACATTTAGCTGCCCATCCCACTTTACCAAGTAATTCAAGTATATCAGCAGTTCTTTCCATAGTAGAAAATATTTCTTTTGCAAGCTTAGTATATTTCTCACCTTGTTCCTAATTCAGTGACTTGCTCTCAAAGAGTTGGAGCAGCCTCCCCACCTTCCTTGGTGGACACAGGTAGATATACTTTTCCACTGCCTGCACATCACCTCCATCATGCGCTTGTTGATGCTCATGAGTCAACGCCCTTATATTCCCAAAATCCAGAAGTGATGCTGGGAAGGACTTCTGGTTCAGCAAAATTTATAAGTTTGTTAAAAAATGCCTTGTGAAAGGTAAGACCACTATTATGGTGATCCTTAACCTATTTTAAACTGTTTCCTGCTATGAATACAGCCCAGATGACTACAAACACTGTGCAGTGAAGTGCAGGATAGTGGAGGACTGACACAGGATCTCCACTGGCTGACAGTGCAATGCAATCAAACAGATGTACCTGGTGACTAGATGGTACACAAATACACACTACAGTTGTTTTTTGGCTTTTTGGTTTTTTGAAGCACACACAGACAGCAAGGTAGAGCTAAAATTCACCAGCCAGCAGAATGCCAAGACATCAGGGTCCCTAGAGAGGATAACAGTCAGCACTGTCATATTCCTGAAAAGTGCAAGTGCCACAGGGTGGGACATCCTGTCAGGGAAATTTACAAGTTTGCTAAAAAATTTCTTGGGGAAGCTATGGCCACTATTATAGTGGTCCTTACCTATTTTAAACTGTTTCCTGCTATCAACACAGTGCAACTGGCTAAAGATACTGTGCAGTGAAGTGCAGAGTAGTGGAAGACTGGTACATGACCTCCACTGGTCCGCAATGCAATGCAGTCAAACAGAGGTAACTGGTGACTACGTGGTACACAAACACACACACTGCAGTTGTTTTTGGCTTTTTTTAAACATACACAGACAGGAGGATAGAGTTAAAATTCACCAGCCAGCAGAAAGCTCAGCTATCAAGGTCCCTAGAAAGAATACATGTGAAGCATGGTGGAATGTTGGATGTGTACTTCAGTTCTCTGTGCAAGACTTCAAAAGCCAGTGTCTTCTACAATGGAGAATGACTGTAGATAAAGAGCCATCATCACTGCACAAGGAGTTGTGAAATGAGTGACAGGACACTGGTTCTTGTGCTTATGCTAATACTGGTTGAGCAGCATAGGAAAAAATGACCCCATAATGTGAGGAACATGAAAATAAATTAATTGCAGTGGATGTTAGTAACATAATATGAATCTTATTAATACTTCATATTTAATACTTTAAATGTACTTTTTATTTTTATGATAGATGATTTCTGAATGAGCATGTAACAAACCATGAAGATGATAATAAGTAACACTATCCGTAATCAGCCATCCCTTTTTTCCCCTAAAGTCCATTTGTTTTTGTACTCATGTAATTTATTTTTCATTTTCACCATAAGTCTCCATTTCTGTCTCCTTCCCCCACATTTGTCACCTTTCAGCCTTCTTACTAGGCCCTGTTAATTAGTCCCCACCTGGGAACTTCCCCAGCTCTTTCTCTCCCATTATGCTTTATCTTTCCCATCATCACCTTTTTGTTTCACAGATTCTCTCTTAATCTTACCATTTATCACTTCTTCTCCCTGAGCCTTCCCTTTCTTCTTTCTCCACATATATCTCTCTCTCATTTTACCTCTCCTCTACATTAACTTGTTTTTTTTTCTCTTTTAGATATTTCCTGAAGAAGACCTATGGTCGAAACGTAGATTTTTAACTCTATTTTCTATTTTCAGCGTGCATTTAATATAACCATTTTGTTTTGCTTTTAGACCACATGCTGACGCAGTGCCTTGTTTTTGTTTTTTACTATCCATAATGCCTCAAGGCAGACATTCAGTTGTCCACACCCATGACACAGAGATGGCTGTGGTGGCATTGGCACTGGCATTGGAATATGGTGTTGTGCTGTTCACAAGTGAGTGATGAGTCATGAAAATTAATAATAAGCAGCATCATCTATAACAGACGTGGCATACTGATGAGTCCTGGTAGGACGAAACACGTGTCTATGTCTTCTGCTAGCACCCTTTGCAAACTGTGTGAGAGGCCTTTCGGCACCATGCAATTCTGCTTAAAGTTGGACCAGCATAACATTCTGTGGTGATTTGCATATGCAGCCCATGATGCTTTGCATTGTGGGGGCATGTGTGATTTTGTATCATCTATAGTGCCTGGAAGTGGACAGGCAATTGTTTATGCCCAGGGAGCACAGGTGGCAGTGGTAACACTGGCACTGGTAGCTGGTGTTGGCTGTTTGCAAACACACAGTGAGTCATGAAGATGATAATAAATAGCACTATATGTAGTGCCTAAAGACATGCAGGTGCATGCACTTGTACAGGCACTGGAAGTTGGTGTATTTGTAAACACATGACAGGTCGTGAAGATGATAATAAATAGCACTATATGTAGTGCCTAAAGACATGCAGGTGCATGCACTTGTACAGGCACTGGAAGTTGGTGTATTTGTAAACACATGACAGGTCGTGAAGATGATAATAAATAGCACTATATGTAGTGCCTAAAGACATGCAGGTGCATGCACTTGTACAGGCACTGGAAGTTGGTGTATTTGTAAACACATGACAGGTCGTGAAGATGATAATAAATAGCACCATATGTAGTGCCTAAAGACATGCAGGTGCATGCACTTGTACAGGCACTGGAAGTTGGTATATTTGTAAACACATGACAGGTCGTGAAGATGATAATAAATAGCACTATATGTAGTGCCTAAAGACATGCAGGCAATTGCCTGCACCCAATGTATGCAGGTGCATGCACTTGTACAGGCACTAGAAGTTGGTGTATTTGTAAACACATGACAGGTCATGAAGATGATAATAAATAGCACTATATGTAGTGCCTAAAGACATGCAGGCAATTGCCTGCACCCAGTGTATGCAGGTGCATGCACTTCTACAGGCACTGGAAGTTGGTGTATTTGTAAACACATGACAGGTCATGAAGATGATAATAAATAACATTATGTAAAGTGCCACAAGGCAGATAGGCAATTATCAATGCCCGCAATGCACCATACCACTACTACCTTTAGTGTGGGACAGCAATCATACTTTACCATCTTTGTCAAGTGTGCAGGCAAGGAAGAAGTTGATGTCAACCACACACTGCAGTGATGCATGATGAGGAAAACATGATTCGTGATAGAGGGAAGAGCAGGATGATGATGAAGTGGATATGTTTTATGAAGCCAGAATCCTTTTATGATTTTTATTTTAATGCAATTAATGTTGTTATTATTATTCTCAAATGTGGCTTTATTTATATGCTGTGAAAACATGATTTCAGTGAAATGTTGGTGCCATCTACAAAATACTAGGGGTGTGATTCTAAAAATGTGGTGCAAATCCCACCAATTGCCAGTGCACCAGGGACCCTGCACCTGATTCTCTATCGGGTAGAGTCCCAGTGGCAAAATCGAGCAGCTTGCAGCAACCATGGCCACGTGCCAAACAGATGGCGCATGTGGATTGTGTGTCACAAACTAATGACTAGCCATTCACTAGCCCCTGGCTGTCTAGCAGACCCTTCCCCAGCCCTGATGTGCCTGTACATATTAATAAAAGCATTCCCTGGTGACCTAGTGGTCCCCTCCAGCCCTGAAATGGCCATATAATATAATGTTAATACAATCATTCCCTGGTGGTCTAGTGGTTGCCTCTGGCCCTGAGATGCCCATATATTATAATGTTAATACAATCATGCCTTGGTGGTTCAGTGGGCCCCAACCCCCCATGCTGGCAGGCAGGCAGGCAGTGCCCACCACCCCACTTCCCCAATCCTGAACCCTGAACTTGTGACCAGCATAGCACTCCTCTCACTACCTCAGTTGGCTGCTGACTGAACTGTCCACTGAGTGCACACTGTACACAGTATGTGCTCAATGACAGTTCAGTCAGCAGTTGCTTGAGGTGATGAGAGGAAGCCTGTGCCAGTCACCAGCTTGGGGTTCAGGATGATGGAGCAGGGTGGTGGGCACTACCTGCTGGGGGGGTTCACTAAACCACCAAGGAATTATTGTATTAACATTATAATATACAAGCATATCGGGGCAGGGGGTATTACCAGACCACTAGAGAATGTTTTTATTAATATGTACAGCCATATCAGGGCTGGGTGGGGAGCCATTACATCACCAGGGAATGGTTTTATTAACATTTTATTATAGGGGCACATTTGGACTGGGAAAGAGGGACTGCTGTACAGTGGCACAACTTGCTAACCCTTTTTGGAGGGAGCATTTCTAAATTAGTCTGGCCCTGGCTGGTCTAATGATTATAGGTTTTCATAAGTTTAGCAGAGTTTTGTAAGACTTTCATCCATAATAGCCACCTCAAGGACTATCTAGTCAGCATATAATTTCTGAAATGCATATCCAATTTCAATTTAAAACTATTTACAGATGAACTAGCCACTATCTCCATAGGTAAGTTGTTCCAAATCTGTACCACCCTCTGACTGAACCACTTTTACCTTTTTAATGTATTACAAGTCTCGCTTCATAATTGAAGAGTATGTGCTCTGGTATTACAACTCTGATCCCTAAAGTCTATCCCAAACCTAGCCCATAAATCACTATCAGTCTGAGCTGTATACAGAAAGCGCATATCACTCCTAATTCTCCTATAATCTAGTGGGAACAGATTTAACTCTCTCAACCTTGAATCATAATTCTTCCTCTTAAGTTCTATAATAGCACTTGTTGCTCTTTTTTGCACTCTCTCAATCATGTCAGTTTCCTTTTTTTTTGGTACGGCGACCATACTTGAGTGCAGTAGTCCAAAGAAGGTCTCACCAGAGTGCGATACAGTGGCATAAACACTTCTCTATTTCTACTAGAAATGTTTCTGATGATACAGTTTAGAACTCTGTTTGCTTTCTGGACCTTGTTTTTCCAGTGCTTAACTGTAAATTCTGTGTTACAGTGATGCCCAGATCTTTTTCTTCATTACCTACTTTAAAATAGTATTCCCCAAATAATAACTAGCATTTATGTTTTTCTTATCCATTTGCATAACATGACATTTATCCAAATTTAGATACAGCTTGTTTATGTTGCACCACTCATGGATCTGTGATAGAGCATCCTGTAGAATGTGTGTATCCTCTAAACTATTAACTTCCATGCCCAGTCTGCAGTCATCTGTAAACTTGGTTAACCCAAATTTTTCATGTGTACAATTTAGGGAGCTGACATATATATTAAAGAGACACAGCCACAGAACTGACTCCGAGGCACCCCACTCAACACCTCAGTCCAGTCTGAGAATTCCCTTCTTATACAGACCCTTTGTTTCCTACCAGATAGCCATCAGTAAATTCATGAAGTAATATTACCATGGATACCTAGTTTTGTGAGAGTCTGCACCAGTTCATGATGGGGGAGCTTATCGAAAACTTTGGTGAAATCCAAGAACACCACATCCACAAAGTTTCCTTTGTCCAAGATCTTACTTGCCGTATCATAGAACTCTAACATATTTGTTTGCCATGATCTATTTTTTATAAAGCCATGTTGTGTCTTATTTAAATTTTGGTGGTGTAGTTAGTTTGCTATAAATTCTTTGATAAACCCCTCCAGAGTTTTATATAGGATAGATGTCAAACTAACTGGATGATAGTTTGCAGGTTTTTTTTTCCTTCCTTTCTTGAATAATGGGATCACAGCCATAGTGTTCCAAGACTCTACTACTTCCCCATGTTTAAAGATGTTTGAAAGATAAATGTCAGGGCAAAGGCAATCTCGTTTGCCAGCTCTTTAAATAATTTTAGGATGAACCCCATCCAGGCCTGGGGATTTATTCAGGTTTATTTTCATTAGATTAGTTATAATATTATCTGGATCTAACTGAATAGGACTTTCAGAAATATTTGCTTGTTTATTCACACAATAGATTTTTCACTGAAAACTGAAGCAACATATCTGTTTTGTATGTCTGCCATTTGTTTATTTGAAGAAGCTAGTGAGCCATCCTGAACTAACAAAGGTCCAATAGAACTTTGTCTGCCCTTAATTTTATTTATATATGAATAGAAAGCTTTATGGTTGTCCTTTGTTTTGCTAGCCAATTTAAGCTCATAATTTGCTTTTGCTCTTTTTATTTTTTTGTTAACTTTTTTGCATATATTTGTACCTCTCCCATCTATCCTTATAGTTATTACACTTTACAGTCTTGTAAAGCCTCTGTTTTAGATTGATGAATCTTTCAATTTTGTAAGTCAACCAACAAGGTGACTCTACCCCTTGTGTATTTAGTCTTCCATGGTATATTATTTCTGGTAATTTGATCCAATTTATTTATGAAAGAATCCCCAGTGATTTATTAGTTAAATCATTTTGCCAATTCCACTCCACCAAGGCTTCTCTCATGTTGGCAAAATCTGCCATACTCCAATCTAGCAGTGTAGTTTCCCCTGTACATGATAATTTTACTTCTCTTAGAGCAAATGTTACCATCTGGTGGTCACTACCTCCAATAGGAACTGTTACTTGGCAATCATAAATGATTTCTCCCAAGTTTATTAGAATTAACTCAAGGATTTTTCCACCTTTTGTCCCTTGCTTTACTATCTATTTTAGGCCCACTTGATGAAACATTTCTAAGTAGGTGTCTTCCACCGTACTTGAGCCTTGCAAATTTTCCCAGGAAATGACTGGCAGATTATAATCTCCCAACAATAATAATCTGTCTGCTGGGTTCAGTTCCTGGATATACATTTGTAGCACAAAATAATCTTCTGGTGTTGTAGAAGGAGGGTCTGTACATTACTCCTAGCATAATCTTGGGGGATTTATTGGATGTTATCTTGACCCATACTTGTTCTAATACATTTGAATCCATGTCTATCTCTTCTGACTGAATATTCTCAGAGATGTTGGCTGCCCCCCCCTTCTATATTCCCTGGACTTACAATTTAAGTTGTAGCCCTTTATAGAATTCTCCCAGTCATCATGTTTGTCCCACATAGTCTCCATGATTGTGCATATCTGAATTTTATGTCCTATCAGAACTAGTCTAAGTTCTTCAAATTTGTTAACAATGTTTCTAGCATTTAACAAATTGCATTTTCACCCTAGTTGAGATGTTGTAAGATGTTTCCCTAACGTAATGCTTTCATCAGTCACTGAGGTTTGTCCCATACCCCCCTGGTCAGTTAGTTTAAATGAAGCCTTTTATTTTCAATCATTTTCTGAGCCAGAATCCTAAAGCCAAGCTTATTTAGGTACAAACCATCTGGTTTGAACAAACTCAAGTCTTTGAAAGTATCCCAGTAGTCCAGGTACCAAAACCCTTCCTTAATGCACCATTTTTTTAACCAGCCATTTGCAAAAATTACCTCTCTGTTTTTACTACGATAGCTTCCATGAACAGGTAACAAACCCAATATAATTAGGTCACCTCCAGTGTTCTTAATTCTGGATACTATATTCCCCAAATCCCTGTACATATCCTGCAAATTTCTTTTACTTAGACATTTGCCTTCTGGGAAGGTTTGAGAATCCTGACCTAGGTGATTCAGCAGCATTACCCCTAGCACCATGCCACTGCCCATTTTGTGCTGCAAGGATGTCCCAAAATGATTGAAAATATAAGGATTCATTTAGCCTGCTAGCTTTGTGCTACTTTTACGACCCCTGGGGATCTTCATCCCTGACAGCTCAGTTGTATTTCTTGTTCCCACAGTGCATCTTGTCTCATGTGACAGTGATGTAAGAGAGACCCAACATTCAGCACACACATGCCAAACAAAGTCAATATCTTGGAAGCTTTACAAGCTGCACAAAAATTACCAGCAGCAAAGTTTTTCAGGACAGTAAGATCTTTATGATGAGGGTGGCCACCAAGCTGAATTGAACAGATTTAAAAATATAGCCATCTCTACTGTTGTGAACTGATTGTAAAGCAATGCTTTCTGCTGCATCACCATCACATGAAACAGGGTGCATTGTAGGACAAAGGAATACAATTAGTCTGTTTCATATGGAGATCTCCAGGGGTTGTAAAACTACCCTAAAGCTAGCAGGTTAATATAGGAAAAACTCCTAATACCAGTCAGAGGGAAGGAAACACTAGAACTTCACATACAAATTAAAACACTCTGCACAACATATATCTCTTCAAGTTTTGGGTGGACTTCTTTAAGTGCAGGATGTTTATGTGGGGGATGGGTAGTGAGGGTAATGAGGGCCTTATCTGCACAAAGTGTAACTATATAAAAGCACTGAAGGAAGAAATCGGGGGTTAAGAGAAATAAATACTGGAACCAAAAGTATTCAGAATTTGGAAAAAAATTGTTGATAACATATTTAGAGAGGTGACAGGTGGGGCATGCAGTGAGACTGAATCCATAAAGGTTAGCGGCCAAGTCAGTAATGGTGAAAGTGTGGGTGAAAAAAGAAAAATAACTCCAAGTGACCCTGATAATGAGGAGGAATCTGAGGAGTTACTATCCTGGACAATGGGGGGGGACCCAGGGAGAGAGGAAGGAAAGTGGAGGCACATAGTCCAATTGAGTTGGTTAGCAGATCTCAGCCACTAGCAGAGACCCAATGACAATCAGTTTTTGGAACAAGTAGTTACCAGGGGAAAACCAAATACAGAAATTGTGGTTTTAGGTGATTCTATAATAAGATACACAGATGCAATCATCTGCAAAGGGAGAAAAAACAAGACCACAGTGAGCTGCCTACCTGGAACAAAAGTCACAGGTATAAAAGACAGCTTAGATGGTTTATTGAAAGCAGCTGGGATAAATCCCATAGTGGCATTGGACATAGGTGTAAATGACATTGGGAGTAGACTTGATTATGATATTAGGCAAGACTTTGAAAACATAGGTGATAAGTTAAAGGAGAAAGGGAGCAGAGTCATAATCTTGGAAATTTTGCCTGTTCCTAGAGCATAGGCTGAAATAACAAGGGCAATTAGGAAAATAAATAATTGGCTGAGAACTTGGGCTAACAAGGAAGGATTTACTTTTACAGACAACTGGTACAAATTCAACAATATAAAAGAACTATACAGAAAGAATGGACTGCATCTAAATAGATAGGGGACCAGCTTGCTAGGAGAATGCCTGAACACATTTTTTGACAGATGTTTAAACTGATTGGTGAAGGGAATGGTGAGGAAGTATTACTAAGCATTGCAACCTTGGGGCACCTAGGCAAAGGAAGACAACTTCATTTAATAATGGAGGAATAAATAATAAAGAATGGGAATGTCTATTGATTAATGCAAGAAACCTTAGAAATAAGTTTGACTAGGTGGGCCAAGCAGTCCTTATCTGCCGTCAGATTCTATGTTTCTATTGAAGATAGTGGGGGGATGGCTCAGAGGTACTATTAGAAAGTATTTTTTCGTGGAGAGGGTTGTGGATGCATGGAACAGCCTTCCTGTGGAGATTGTGGAGTCGAGAACAGTGGGAGAATTCAACAATGCATGGGACAGACATATAGAGGATTGTGTATGAGCAATCATACACAACAAGGCAGTTGTGATGGAGAGGTTTCTGTGGTAACCAGAGACCTCGAGAGCACAGCTCGAGAGGTCCGTTACCACAGAAACCTCAAGATCTTACAACTGCCTTGTTTGTGTATGGTTGCTCATACAAAGTCTTTTATAGTGTATGGGCAACCATAATCAGCACTCCGTGATCCCTCAAACATGTCTACAAGAAAAAATAAGTCTTACTTGGTGATCTGTAGCAGCACGCTTACTTCTGCATTGCCAGGGGCCTCTCAATCGCACATGAGAGAATGCATTCAGTCTTGTTGTGCTGCACTGATGACATACTCAGTGCAGCACAACAAGATCATGATGAACTCAGGCAAGCACAACAACGCTGTTGGGAGCATGGATTTCCATGCTCAACAGCATTCTACCATATGCTATAAAGTAATTCTAGTGGGGGTAGGAGGAAGTAAACTGTTGGCTAATTAGAATCTGCAGCTTATCCATCGGGTAGGAAAATGGGCAGACTAGGTGGGACAAGCGGTCCTTATCTGCCATCAAATTCTATGTTTCTATGGTGAGCTAAAGGTGGTGTTAGACAGGTAAAAACAGATATGTTAGGTATCACAGAAACATGGTGGTCAGTGGATGATACCTGGAGCAAGGATATTGATGGGTACAATTTATTTAGAAGGAGTAGAAGGGCACAGAAAGGTGGTGGTGTCACAGTGTACATAGCCAACTACCCATGGGTAGAAGAAATGAATAAACTAGATCACAATGATATAGAATCCATCTGGCTTAATGTAGGAATAAAAAAAAGTTCAAGTTATATAATTTGGGGCTTAAACTATGGGCCACCTAACCAAAAATCTAGTTCAAACAAAGTAGTAATTGATGTGGTTGAGGAACTTATGGGAAGGAAAAATATTGTTTTAATGGGGGGGTTAAACATTGTAGGTGTAGATTGGAAGTCAGTAGTAGGAGCAGTAACCTGGAAGCTTGTTATACTTGAATCTAGAACAATAGGTATAACTACTAACAAGAGGTAATATCTTAGATGTAGTCCTGAGTGATTTTGGAAATGATTTATATAAATGTAATGTTCATGAACCAGCTGGGTAACAGTGATCATTCTATGGTGTCTTTCAACATAAAAAGAGAGATGGTAAGAAATATGGGATTATCAAAAAGGAAATGCTACAACAGGGCTAACTATGAAGCTAAGAAAAAGGAATTACAAACTTGGGAATGGAGTAAAGAGATGGAAGGGAATGACATGGAAGGTATCTGGCAAGTCTTTGTTAATAAAATCACATGAGAAGAAGTTTGTGCCTGTTGTAACAAAATATAATAGGAAGGGTAGAATACCAGTATGAATAATGAAAAGCCTCTCCACACAAATAAATAAGAAAAGGAGATTGTTTAAAAGGGCAAAAATAGCAAATGACCCAGAGCTGTAGGAACAGTTTAAGTATATGGTTAAGAACTGTAAAAAAGAGATTGGAGAGGCCAAAAGGAGGGAAGAACTAGATATAACAGAAACCCCTAAAAATAATACAAGAGATTTGGGGGCCTATGTGAAATCTAAAAGAGGTGGGGATAGATCAATAGGACCACTAGTATAAAATGGGATGACGTTTAAGGATGAAGGGGATATAGCAGGCATCCTAAATACATTTTTTGGATCTGTATTTCAGGACATAGAGAAATCCAAGGTCAAAATTCCAGAAGTTGGTAACATACGTAGAGTAGAGAAGGATAAAGTTTTAAGCCTGCTGCAAAACATAAATGGGAATAAAGCTCAAGGGCCTGACAGTTTGTACCCCAGGGTGATGAAGGAACTGGAAACTTTATTGGCTGATCCACTAACAAAAATATTTAACACATCTTTGGAAATGGGGCAAGCCCCATTAGAGTGGAGGAGAATAATTCTTATACCCATTTTAAAAAAAGGGAAAAAGAGTGATACAACTAATTATAGACCAGTGAGCTCGACTTTGGTGGTGGGAAAACTCTATGAAAAAGTTTGAGAGATAGAATCAACAGATTCATGGATGAGAACAATACATGGGATGTAATGCAGCATGGGTTTTGGCAACGACAGGTCATGTCTAACATATTTGATGGACTTTTCTGGTTAGGTCAGTGAGGCTCTTGACCAAGAAAAGCCAGTGGATGAGATTTTTCTGGATCTTAGCAAAGCCTGTGATAAAGTTCTGCATGCTGAGCTAATAAAGAAAATGATACATAATGATTTTAACCCAAGGCTAGTAAAATGGTTTAAATCTTGGCTGGAAAACAAGGTGTAGACAGTTAAAATAAATGGCTATGAATCTTCAGAAATCAAAGTGACTAGCATAGTTCCTCAGGGGCTGGTTCTGGGACATCACTATTCAACATATGTATATATATGTTTATATATATATAGCAAAAAAAACTTCATTAATGCTTCAGTTAGGGTTAAAGTGACAAAAGTGGGTAAATGAGATGTTAGGGTTGATCCCCTAACCACCCCACCACCCATCCTCCACAGACTAACAGACACCAGGGTGTGCCATGGGGTTGTGAGGCCCAACTCTCACCTCATTCCATGTGTAAACAGGTTGACATGCTACAGTAAAGGAGAATGGGATGAGAGTTAAGCCTCATGACCCCATGGCACACCCCAGCATCTGTCAGTATGTGGAGGATGGGGAGTGGGTAGGTGGGGGGTGTTAGGTGCTAACATCTCATTTCCCCTCTTTTGTTGCTTTAACCCTAACTAATGCATTAACAAAGTTTTTTGCAATAAATTTCCTTACTTTTGGAAAAAGTGCAATATAACTAGTAAATAGTATGTGTTGGTGGAAGCATGGGGAACACAGAAGAAGCAGGACAGAGAGCTGTACCAGTTAAGGCAGAAGGAAGCAGGGAGGGAAGTCAGAATAGCAAAGGCCCAAACTGGGGAAAAGATAGTCAACTCGGTTAAGAAGGGGGATAAAACCTTTTATAGGTACATCAGCGAGCGTAGAAAGACAAAGGGAAGGATAGTGAGGCTGAATAGAATGAACAGTGGGTGGGCAGAGGGGGACAGTGAAAAAGCAGGGATACTGAACAAACATTTCTGCTCAGTATTCACAAAAGAGGAGGGGAAGTGCCTAATCCAATTAACAGAAGCACTCTTGATAGGGGGGTCGATCCCAGTCCTTTCACAGAAGAAAGGGTTCTGCAAGAACTCCTAAAACTGAAGGTGGACAAAGCAATGGGGCCTAATGGAATTCACCCCAGAATTCTAAAAGAATTCAGGGGGAACTAGTGAAACCACTGGCTACTCTTTTTAATAAATCATGGGAGGATGGTGTGGTACCCGAGGACTGGAGGAAGGCGGATGTGATTCCCCTTCACAAAAGTGGGACCAAGACAGAGGCAGGAAACTACAGACCTGTCAGTTTGAACTCTGTGGTAGGGAAAGTGATGGAGTCACTTCTGAAGGAAAGAATAGTTGAGTACCTAGAAGCCAGTGGGGCACAGGACCCAAGGCAGCATGGGTTCACAGCGGGAAGGCCATGTCAGATGAATCTAATAGATTTCTTTCACTGGGTGACCAAAGTAGTAGACCAGGGAGGGGCTGTGGACATATCCTACCTAGACTTTAGCAAGGCATTTGACACAGTCCCACACAAAAGATTAATAGTGAAATTAACCAGCCTGGGAGTGGGTCCCAGGGTGGTAGCCTGGGTAAAACATTGGCTGGACAACAGGACACAGAAGGTAATTATAAATGGAGTCACTCTGAAGAAAGAGGGGTTACTAGTGGGGTACCGCAGGGTTCAGTATTAGGTCCAGTCCTTTTTAATGTCTTCATAAGTAACATTGCAAAGGGACTGGAAGGAAAAGTATGCCTCTTTGCAGATGACACAAAGATCTGCAACAGGGTTGATACACAAGGAGGCGTGGAAAGGATGAGAGGGAACTTGACAAGGTTGGAGGAATGGTCAGAAGTGTGGCAGCTAGGATTCAATGCAAAGAAGTGCAAAATAATGCACCTGGGAAACAAGAACCCAGAGAAAGAATACACAATGGGGGGGGAGGTAGTAACAACAACAAAAAAGGAAAGGGACCTGGGGGTAATCATATCAGATGACCTTAAGGTTAGCAAGCAATGTGAGAAGGCAGTAGGGAGGGCTGGGAGATACTGGGATGCATAGGGAAAGGCATCAGCAGCAGAAAACAGGAAGTTGTTATCCCTCTGTACAGACAGTTGGTGAGACCCCATCTGGAGTACTGTGTCCAGTTCTGGAGACCCCATCTCCTCAAGGACATAGACAGGATAGAGGCAATCCAAGGAGGACAACTAAAATGGTGCAGAGTCTGCAAGAGAAGCCATATGAGGAGAGGCTAAAGGAGCTTAATATGTATACCCTTGAGGAAAGAAGGGAGAAGGGGGACATGATAGAAACTTTTAAGTACCTCAGTGGAATCAACAAAGTCCAAGAGGGTAGCATCTTTCAGAAAAAGAGACGTGCAAGAACAAGGGGACACAATTTAAAGATAGAGTTGGCGTGGTTCAGGGGCAATGTGAGGAAGTATTATTTCACAAAGAGAGTAGTAGATGCATGGAACAGCCTTTCTGAGGAGGTTGTGGGGTCTAAAACTGTGGGAGAATTCAAGAATGCATGGGACAGACATAAGGCAATTCTTGTGGGTGGTAGGAAGAAATAGGCTGTTGGTTAACTAGGATCTGTGGCCTATCCTGTAGGTAGGGAAATGGGCAGACTAGATGGGCCAAGCGGTCCTTATCTGCCATCAAAGTCTATGTTTCTATGGGGCCACCAAACTGCCCATTTATGCATAATGATATGCATCTGTGGGAGCATGGGCCCTCCTGGCCCTGCGCTCCCACTTGCACATAACTATGTAGCCATACAGCAGCCCTATAGGGCAAGGAACACTTGTAATACTAATTTACCAATATCTCAGCAACTGTAGCAGTGATAAAAATAAATTCAAGTGTCATAATCATGACAGTGGATCTCCATGCGAGATAGGTTGACAAAATCGATATCTTGCATCATTTACAAGATACGGGCACTGAAAAGCACTGAAAAGGCACCCTTAGAACCCTTGAAACACATTGTTGCCCATATCTCCATAACTGTAGCAAGTAGAAAAAAATTCCACTGCTGGTGTAATCTATGATTTCCAAACTTGTAAGCTACAGGTAGCAAAAAATGTGTATCTCGCTTTCTTTTTGAGATACGGGTACTGAAAGGCATCATGGGCACCACAGTGTTATCCTATGGGAAATTTCTCAACTTTGGAATGTCATAACAATGTAACCAATGCAATTTTGTACACCAAACCAGCATATGTCTCATCTGTGGGACACCCCCTTTGCACCCTTCAAATTTCTATCCAAAAGTCCTTACCGTTTCTTAGCAGTGAACTGGAAAAGTTTTACAAATCCTTGTTCGTGAGATGTCAAAATTCCTGTTTGTGAGCCAAATCCCAATTCGTTAGGTAACAAAATCCCTGTTTGTGAGGCGATCCATGTCCATGAGATTGGGCCATCTGGTCCTCATCTTACGAACAGAGATTTTAACACCTCATGAATGGGGCTTCGGCTCATGAACAGGGATTTTGACAGCTCATAAACAAGGATTTTGTTTTATGATCCCCATTTGTGAGATGTCAAAATCCCATTCGTGAGCTGAATCCCCATTTGTGAGGTGTCAAAATCCCCATTCATGATCCAATCCCTATTCATCAGATATGGCCATCTGGTTTTTATCTCACGAATGGGAATTTTGACAGCTCACAAATGAGGATCATCTCATGAAGGTGATTTGGACACCTCACGAATGGGGATCAGAAGCAAATCATGAATGGGGATTTTCAAATAAAAAAACAGCCATTTTTTTAATAAACTGATGGAAACCAAACATATGGTTTTGTAGAGGGCATCGCCCTGAACAAAACCCATACATTTGTTTTCACAAAATGCATCTGTGGGGCAAGTAAAAACATTTTGGTTTGGGCTAAAAGTAAAAACAAGATGGTGGCTCATGAATGGGCATTTTTTTCTAATGAACAGGGATTTAATGAATCCCCATTTGTGAGCTGTTAAAATCCCTGTTCGTGAGCCAAAATCCTTGTTCACAGCTGTGCATCTGTCGAAAAGACTGAACTGAGCATGCTGAGAACCTGAATTGTCAAAATTGAATAACTTTGGATCAGAATAATATTTTTTCACCACACTAATGCTAGCTCGTTCCTTAGGGTAAGCACATTGTACCTTGAAAATTTCAGGCTAAAATCCAAAATGGTGTGAGCGCAGGGTGATGAGGAAAATTCAGGAAAAGTGGTAAAAAAAGGTGAAAAAACACACTTTTTTCCCTATGCGCTGTGCAAAATCTGCACATCCGATTGAAAAAACTTAGCAAGTCAAGAGAGCTACCCCACGGAACAGCGCATACCAAATTTCATGCACATCCATTTAACAGTTGCAAAGTTATTAAGGTGCAAAATTTGGGGTTTAACATTCAACTGCCTACTCTACCCTAACTATACAGGCACGACTGTACCTCTATAAGATATATATATATATATATATATATATATATATATATATATATATATCTCAATGATATGCAAGTGGACAAAGGGACATGGTTAGCAAAGTCTGCAGCTGATGCTAAAGTGGGCCATGTTGTGGAGCCTGAGAAGGGTATCATCTCACTATAAGATGACCTGAATACTTCATACATATGGTCATTAAGAAACAAAATGAACTTTAACCCTGACAATTGCATGATAATGCACTTTGATAGTAATACTGTGCAGGAAAAATATTATATGGGTGGCTAAGAGCTAAGAACTTCAGACTGTGAGAGATATGGGAGTTATAGTAGACAGTAAGTTGAAATACTCCAAACACTGTGATGAAATTGTGTCAAAGTGTAATGAAATGTTGCAGTGTATATGAAAAAAATCTGACATGTAGGGTGAGAGAGGTGGTGTTGCCATTGTACAGGTCACTAATTTGTCCACATCTAGAATATTGTGTTCCACTGTGGAATCCATTAAACAAAGGAAATATAGATAAGCTAGAAAGAGTACAGAGTAAAACTACAATGATCATTAAGGGAATGGAAGTACTAGGTTATGAGGAGAAGTTGGATAATTTAGGTTTATACAAACTGTAGATGATGAGACTCAGGGGTGATATGATATTAATTTTTAAAGCCATAACAAATGAAGACCTAAGAACAAATCTGGTCAATAGACAAGAGTAAAAGGAGAAGAAAACCACTTTGGTTCTTGGGGGCAGGGGGGCAGAAAAAGTAAGGGCCAAGAGGCTAACCTTCAGGAAGTATAAGGAGACACAAAGGGATGAGGACAAGGAAATTTACCAGAAGTGTCTGAGAGAGGCGGGAACAGCAGTGAGGAGAGCTGAAGTGTAAATGGAGGAGAGAATAGCTCAGTCAGTTAAAAAAGGAGATAAAACATTCTTCAGGTACATTAGTGAGAGAAGGAAGGCAAAGGGGGGGAGTAACAAAGCCTAGAGGGGCCAGGGGGGAGATAGTGGAGGGAGACGGGGAAAAAGTAGTGATCCTAAATGAATATTTCTGTTCAGTCTTCACTGTGGAAGGGGGGTGGGCAGGGCCAACAGCTGGACTTCAAAGGGGCTAAGGAGGTAAACACCAGTCTATTCTCAGAGGAGAGGGTCCTAGAAGAACTGGCAAAGCTAAAGGTGGAAAACACCATGGGTCCAGATGGCATAGTACATCACAGGGTCCTAAAGGAACTGAAGACTGAACTGGCAGCCACTCTGGAAGCTCTGTTCAATGAGTCCTTAGACACTGGAGTCATCCTAGAGGACTGAAGAAGGGCAAACATTGTTCCTCTTCACAAGAGCAGTAGTAAAGAAGAAGTGGGGAACCACAGGCCAGGTAGTCTAACCTCTGTAATTGGAAAGATAATGTAGGCACTCCTTAAGGAAAGAATACTGAAACACCTGGAAGCAAATAGACTGGTGGATTCCAGGCAACATGGGTTCTCTGCAGGACGATCCTGTCAGACTAATCTGAAAGATTTCTTTGACTGGGTGATAAAGGCAATAGACTGGGGGGGGATCAGTAGATATTGCCTGCCTCAATTTTAGCCAAGCCTTTGATACAGTCCCGCATAGGAGACTGGTCAACAAGCTAGGCAGCCTACGGTTGGGATACAAAGTGGTGAACTGGATTAGAAATTGGTTAAGGGACAGAAAACAGTGGGTAGTGGTGAGTGGAACCCAATCAGATGAAAGGGAGGTGACCAGTGGGGTATCTCAGGGATCATTTCCGGGGCCAGTCCTCTGCAATGTCTTCATCAGTGACATTGCAGATGGGCTGGAGAGAAAGGTTTGCCTGTTTGCAGATGACACCAAGATCTGCAACAGGGTGGATACTCCAGAGAGTGCAGAAATGATGAGAAGAGACCTGGAACCACTGGAGAGATGGTCAGGCGCATGGCAGCTAAGGTTTAATGCAAATAAGTGCAACATCATGCATGTGGGGAGCAAGAACCCTGGGGCAAGTTACAGGTTGGGGGAGCTGCTGGCAGTAACTAAGGAGGAGAGGGATTTGGGGATCATGATCACAGATGACTTGAAGGCTGCTAGGCAGATGACAAAGGTGGTGGGAAAGGCCAGTGGGATGTTGGGGTGTATTGGAATGGGAATCACAAGCCGAAATAGGTAGGTAATAGTTCCACTGTACAAAACCCTGATGAGACCTCACCTTGGATACTGTATACAGTTCTGGAGACCATACCTTCGAAAGAACGTAGATAAAATAGAGACAGTGCAGAGAAGGATGACCAAAGTGGTGAAGGGATTACATCATAAGCAGGACCCCTACTTTTCTGCGGCACAGTGGGACCAAGTTCTGCGGCAAGACTACCATTTGCCGCAGAACTTCTGCGGCGGTGGTTTGTAATTTCTGTGGAAGTTCTGCGGCACTAACAAACTACCACATCACAGTGTCAGCTTGTCATCCTGACTTCACTTTCATGGCAGTGGTTATAGTAATCAGGATGGTGGGAAGCAGAGTAACACCAGTTCAAAAAATAACAGACTTACAGAAATAATTTTATGCCTAAAAAAGCAAAACAAATGTCTCTCCCTTAAGGTCCTAGCCTGTTGCATAAATGACATATGCAGAGGGGATCTTATGTGATAAATAAGGTATTTTTTCATGCATGCTATCTATCCCACTAATGAGGTTTCCACTGTCTATCACTTATATATTTGTATGTGCTTTCTACATCACTCATAAGGTTCCCACTGTGTATCACTTATACATTTATATGCGATCTGTAACATACATACAAATACGCATGTGTGTGTGTGTGTGTGTGGTGACAGAGACAGAGATACTGTGTATGTATGTGTGTGTGTATATGTATGTATATATATATATTTATATATATATTTTTTTTTTATTTCCATGAACTTGCATCCTCATTCATACAGGTCCCATTGGAAATGGAATAAAGGAGTTATTGCAAAACTCATTTTTCATGTCAACCTGCTTTCCCTGACACACTGTGTAACACCATCAGGCCATGACATGCATGTAAACCAATTGTGAGATACAGCTCTCCAGCCCATCACAATGTGTACACCATGTGACAGAACACTGCACCATACCTTCCCAAGCTCCGAGCAGTGATGACTTCCACAAATCCTTGTGCTGCCCAGCCAGCTCCCAGAGTTAATCTCTGAACCAGAGTTGCTGGCATGGAAACACAGCATGCTACCCTCTGGCCCAACAGCTGTCCCTGCACACAACATTTCTCAATAACTTTTAGGTGATTCTATCAACCAATGACAATACGTAATCAATAACCCTGGCAAAAATGCGTACAGTGCAATTATTTATTCAACAGGTCTATTCTTTCAACAGGTCTACACATTATTATATTTCACTTTTCTGGGCATAATTACTTTATTTTTCTTAAAAATGTAGACAGTTAAATTCATTTTACCAGTCATTCATTTCAGATAGCGTCTCTATACCTTAAAGGCACAAATAGGTTTGTACAAAGTGAGGTATGGAATAACAGGTCTGTGCTATTGACAAGGTTTTGTTTAAAAGTTGGCCCTAGTGCAACAATATAAGACTGAAAATTGTATTAGGCTGTAGTGCAGGTTGAGCAAATATCACCATGCCTGATGTGCTGTGCCACCGTCTCTGACAGTGGGAGCTGTGGTAGATAAGTGACCGTTCATTTCTGGTACAGATTGCAGCCATTTCATTAGCTAATGTATGATGTTATAGCAATGATAATATCACATTCTGAGCATATAGGGGGTTTAGGATATAAAAAGAGGGGGAGGGAACCATATTCTATGGAAAAACAGAAATATTAATAAAAAATCACCAAGAAGAGTGAATTCTGTGGCACCGCAGAAGTTCTGCAGTAGATTGCAAGTTCTGCGCAAAATTCTGTGGCCACAGAATTCTAGGGGCCTTGATCATAAGTCTTATGAGGAGAGAGTTAGGGACCTCAGTTTGTACGTGCTGGAACAAAGGAGGAAGGGAGGTGACATGATAGAAACATTCAAGTACCTCAAGGGCATTAACAAGGTGGAAGGGGGACAACATATTTCAGATTAATAGTAGTGTCAGAATAAGAGGGCATGACATGAGACTGAGGGGTGGCCACATAGGAAAAAAGTCAAGAATTTATTTTTTACAGAAAGGGTGGTGGGTGCATGGAATACCCTGCCCCAGGAGGTGGTGGCAGCCCCATACAGTGGCGGGCTTCAAATATGCATGGGTCTGAAACAAAGGAATAACAGAGATAGGAAGAAAAAGCTAATGCCAGTGACCAGATAGGGTCACTAGATGCTTCATTAGGCAGCTTAATCAGGCAGACTGGATGGGCCTAGTGGTCTTTATCTGCCAACAGCATCTATGTGTCTATGAATATAAGGGGTATTCATTTCATGACTGAAAGAAGGAGAATATGGTTCTCGTAGAGAGTGGTGAGAATTTGGAACAGTTTACCAACAAATGTAGTGGAATGTAAAACAGTTAACAGTTTAAGTTAGGTCTGGAAAAACATCTGACAAAAATGGGCATAAGTGGTTATTCCTATTGAAAATGCCAGACAAGCTAGATGGACTATTGAGCCTCTTCTTGTCTGATTAGTCCTGTGTTCCTATGTATTAATTTTTAAGTGTCAAGAAAACATGAATTCAGAAATTGAAGTTGTGAAACATGGTTTGTGCTTGCCACTTGACTCCCTTCCTTCATGCTGTTTTTAGAAGTTGCTAGTGACAAGTGGGATTTTGAAGAGTTAGACAGCAAATGCCAAATCATTTGTTGGGGTTGAGCTACATTTCTGGATAGATCATGTCCATACCAAGTAGGGGAACCACTTGACGAAGTAAAGGTGGGAAACTGGTGTGCTTCTGGATTGCATATGATGGCTTCATCACCAGATGCAATAAATGTCTGGCAGGTATGGCTGCTTGCACTACAATGGGGTAGGACCAGTAAAATAAAATTCAGTAAATACTGAGTTATAAATCAGTTTGGAGAATCTGACCATTTTCTAGAGTAAACAAATGTGTATGCAGGAGTGTGACTGAAGGAGACCTATAATATTTTAGGTATTTATGAAGCAAGAGGCTCTCTAAATCAGACTTTGAAGTAACTTCCTTTCATCTCCGTATGCATCCAAATATTTATTTTTCACCTGCTATACTTTCTTATCAGCAGAACTTTCTCACTCATGTAAAATTTTACTTACATTTGAAGTGGTTTAATTTATGATTCTAATTCACATTCAGTTCTCTGTTTGAATTCCTTTCCATGTACTGTAATATCACAGTGCCTAACAAAGAGGCATATGCAGCTTTGAAAGCTTGTATAATTAATTTCTGTTAGTCATTGTATTACAACTTAATTTATTTCTTTTTGAATCAAAATAAAATTATCAATGGAAAATTTGTGGGCCCATCATGGAAAATTTACTGATTGTCAAGGAGGTAAAGTAAAGACTATAGCAGAGTATAAGCTTTAAGCTCAGTAATACACATTAACTAATGCACTACTGCTGATGGGCTGCAGCAGTCTTAGTAAGTTGAAGACTGTCACACCACTACAAATATACTAATCCACAATGTTGGCATGCCAGCACCACCTGACACATGTAAGCTACCGTATTTAAAATTCATTGCTTACCTTGAGTCTTTTAACCCCCTATCTCAGTCAGCATTACACTATGCTAATTATTGCACTATGAGATGAAGTGCTTCAACTGAATTCTTAAAGTTGAACCAAATTCATGGGTCCCAACTTGAAGTCAAACTGAAGTCACTGCTGGTCTACTTCTCTCGCCCTTATTGAGAACCTTTTCAAAATGTTACATTCCCAAATCTACCAGGGTATCTCCTAACCATTAATTAAAACTGCAGAAACTAAGATGAGATGGGTTTAATTACTGGTTTGAAAACAATCATTTGCAGCCATAGACATTGTCAGATATTTCCTGAAATGTCTGTGATATCTCTGGAGAGATTTCCTGCCTGCCTGTAGTACCAATACAGGCCACCAGAGAGAATCTCTTTAGATATTTCATGAAATATATGGAAATATATGACCATATCATGGCTGCCACTGTACATGTAAGCAAATAAATGAGACAAGACCGAAGCTTTAGATTTGATACAATTTAATTTCTCAATTAGCATATGTTAGCCTCTTACTTGATCACAGTTTTACTTTTTGTCATTGTTTTTATGAATGACTACTGTTGCCTTTGTTGCAGGAGCATATTTACAAACTGATGAAAAGTGATTCCTACCCACGTTTTATACGTTCTAGTGCCTACCAGGAGATGCTACAGGCCAAGAAGAAGGTACCAGTATAGATTAAGTTTTAGCAAATGCTCTTGCTCTTATTATCATTCTTCTACATACCAGATGATGCTACTGGAAAGATAGAAATTAGTGAAGGATTCAATAAGCCAGTCATTCAGAACCATCACTTTGGGGGCATTGTGCTTTGAAGTTTGCCTTTTTCTCTTCAGGGCACATTTTGAAGCCATTAATAACTTATCAACAAAATGAATGGTACCTTACATTGCCTGTCTTTTTAATTGGCTGTTACATAGAGAGGTATATGACCAGATAAGTGTAGTCAAGCACATTATGCTGTCAGTATCCTATAAAATATATTGAGGTGAGATATGAGACATGCAGTAGGATCACAATTTATGGTGTAATGAACTTTAATCTATTTTTGTTTGACCATTTAAATGATACAGAAATAAAATGTGAAAATCAGCTCATAGGAAATGTTGGATGTGCTAAACATCTTAACTACAGTACCTTTGCATTAAAAGCCTTAAATACAGTGTAAGGTCTACATGAACTCAGGCTGCAGTGAATTGTATTCACTTACAGGAAGAACTGCTTGACAAGGCATTGAAATGTTGATGACCTTTTATATCAAAAGTCTGGCAGTTCCTAATATAGAGGCTCTCAAGCTCACTTCTTCTTAAAATGCTTATGCTTAACATAAGTATTTTAAAAGTTTCTGAAACAGTATTTATTTTTGTTCTTTTACTCATTTTGAATTTGATTTAATCTATAAACAGTGGCATCATCAAGGTGGATTGTAACTGCCAATTGATAAGTGCTTTGAACTAATGTTGTTTAATAAAACCCCATCAAGTACTAAAAGATGTTTCTCATTTGCACTTCAGCTCTTATACTAACCAATCCATTCATTAGCAGATTCCATGCCTGCAGTTGTTTCTTGGCTTTTTTGTTTTACATAGCTTTGCCTGTAATCCATTTTTTCACCATTCCATTCAGCACTATATTTTTTCTTGCCTTTTCTGTTCTTTTCTTTTTTTCTTTCCATTTAAGTTGGAAAACTCTCTAGATCGCAGAACCTCATTTGAGAAATTCACACGCAGTGTGGTAAGTTGGTGTAATCAGATTGGCTGAGTGTAGACCTGGTACCTTCCCTGCTCCCTTGATAATTATGTTACTTCAAAAAAATCCGTACCTTCATGGTGAAATGGGGCCAACAGGTATCCACCAGACTTCTAATTCTTACCCATTTTATTGACTGGAAATCAAAAACAGTCTTTGGTAATGTAATGCCCTTTTCAGGAAAACAACAAATGGTAGGTACATACAGTGTGTGTGAGTTTATATATATATATATATATATATATATGTATATATATATATATATATATATATATATATATATATATATATATATATATATATACACACATACATACATATAGTCTCTTCGTCAAGACCAGCTACTATTTCTTGTTAGCCTTGTAAATGGTATCACTTTTGTAGGCTAATAATCTAGCATTAGCACAAAACATGGAAAACTTAAGGCTGCTTTGGAAGTTGCATCATTTATAGGTCATGTGTAAAATGATGTCTATAAGAGTTCATTCTCTTTGGAATTTGTATTCCAAAGGGAAAAGCATAAAATATTCCATTGTATTTGAACTCAGCCATGATACCCTGCTTGTCATAATGGTTTCCTGAGTCATTCAAGCCAAGTCTGAATTACTATTTAAAGTGTTTTTCTTTGTTTTGATTTATGTTCATTTTGCCTGAGGTGCTGCTGCATTGATGGAATGTGTAATCTCTCGCCCCCCCCATGATAACTTCATTTGGTCAGGAGGCTATCATATAGCAGCTCATGCATGCAAATTCTCCAGTTTTGCATGGGTACCATCTTGGTAAAATCACCAAAGGAAGCCAAAATGCTAATTATGTATGTAGACCCTCAAATTTACTTTCTCCTTGTTCACAGAAAAGTAAGAACTTATTTTGAAGGATTTGCACCAAGGTAATACAAAAGACGGTGACTTTCTTATCCATGTCATCATGCCACCACAGAGTTTATGTAGTCGCCTCATGTATGGGATTATTTGACATTGTACCAGTGTCATAAAGATCTTTTGACATGCAAGTTCAAACTAAAGCATTAAACACATTTATTTTTGTAGGGCAGAAACATCCCTATTTTCCCATGCCATAAAAACTGTACACCAACACTGAGGGCGAGCGGTAACCTGTTATGAAAGAGGTAGATAGACCTTAGATTCTCTTTGTCTGCATTGTCTGTTAAGTGGTGCAGTTCTCTGATGCATTGTGCTTGTTGTGGCTTTTGCTGTGATGGTCAGAATGGAGCTTGAACCTGTTCATGAACTCACAATATTAGCTTTCTGAATCTTTAGCAAGGATCAAAGATGTTATTTGGGTCCTCTTGAGAAGGGCTTAGCAATTCCTTGCATTATTGCCATCATCTTCTGTTTCACAATAATAATTTTTTTGTCAATAAAATATCATGAGCAATGAAGGACACAGGCATTAAGAAAATCAAGGTACTGGCCATGGGGCAAATTTGTCAGGGAGTGTAATTCCATTGCTTGTATACCCTTATATTTAGTTAACTTGGCACTGCATATCATTATGGTGGAGTTTTATGAATCAAGTTGCAGGTTGTTTTTGATAGATACAGTGCAATTATTATTCAGGCAAAAGCCAATCAAAAGTTTTCAGGAAAATACTGTAAGTAAGAAAAGATATGTGTAATGCGTTACTGTAGAGATGGCAAAGCATGGTCTTGTGATGACCAATGCATTTTGGACCCACACTAGAAATAGCTTTGTATGTCAAGTTTAGGATTATTTTCAAATCACTGCAAAAACATTGGTGTTTGCTCCAAATATCTACATATTGGAGAAGCAAATATTAATATAATGTATTACATATTTCACACATTATGTTAATTGGTATTATAGTTCCTGGTTAGGTATGATCATAACTCAAAACCAGTACGTGTATATCTCCATTACACCCTCTCTTACCCATTATTATGTGTACCAGACATTACCTTGCACTCCTCCTCAGCTGTTTTCAGGTGAACGGTAAGCTGTTTGTATGTGTACAAGGAAACACAAAGCTTACTGAAAACATAGTAAATTACTCAAAACCCCATCCCCGCTCACCAAACAGAACAAGTCTTCTCTACCAGAAGTCCATTTTACACTGTCAAGAACAACCTAAACATGGACTCTCATTTCCCAGCAGTGACAGGAAGAAACTTATACAGGAATTAAGAGAACAAACACATTGTCCTGGATTCTCCCCTTTTCCTTCACAAAAAGACAGCGACCATTGTTGTTTGTTGTGCTCAGATTGGCAATTAATTTATTTATATTCGTAATTCCATATTCCATTTTTCATTTCTTTATTATCATGTTTTCAGAAATTTCATTTATTTCCATCCATATATCAATCTATTATCCCTCCCCCAGGTGAAAACCTGGGTGCCTTCCTCTTCTCCTTTTCCGTTAGGTAATGGTGAAAACCGAGACCGCTTTCTCTTTCATCTTCTTCCTCTTCTTGCGTTATTCCTTTTTTCTTCCCTCTCTGCCCTACCCCCACCTTTTTCCCCTGCCATCCACTTTTGGCAGTCCATAACCAGATTATCACCTGCCATCCACCTTTGGCAGTCCCAACTGTCCGACTGGACACGTCTGACATCCACCTTGACAGACCCACCATACAGTCCCATCTTGACTGTCTTCCCTCTTGCTCTGCCTAGTAGGGTGGGTGGGAGGATCAAAACTCCAGCAAAAGTGGCTGGGCCCCCTTGTGCTGTCCCTTATGCGCACTCCCTGCCTCCCTTCCTGTTACCTGCCCATTGTTCTGTCCCTTAGCCCCTCCCCTTCCTTCCCCCCTCCCCTCCTGAGCACAACCATCCTATGAAGGAGGGAAGGGGTGCACCAGGACAACCTGGTCTGCCCCTTAAAGGGCAAACTCCATCGTCTCGGATTCCCCCCTTTTCCTTCACAAAAAGACAGAGACCATTGTTTGTTGTGCTCAGATTGGCAATTAATTTATTTATATTCATAATTCCATATTCTATTTCTCATTTCTTTATTATCATATTTTCAGAAATTTCATTTATTTCCATCAATATATCAGTCTCTGATTATCCCTCCCCCAGGTGAAAACCTGGGTGCCTTCTTCTTCTCCTTTTCCGTTAGGTAACGGTGAAAACCGAGACCGCTTTCTCCTTCATTTTCTTCCTCTTCTTGTGTTATTCCTTTTTTCTTCCCCCTCTCCTCCTCCCTCCCTTTTTCCCCACTAGCCAGTCTCCAGCTTGCATTAGACGGTTGGCTTCCTCCATACTTAGGGTATCATTCTCCCCTACCTCAGGGAAGGTCCTTTTTATTCTTTCCTTCTTTTCCTTTTTTTTATTTCCCATTTTTTGCATGTTTTCTCCATGCTTCTATAAAGCCCATTGTTTCTGTATTGAACATGTCTATGGCTAGGTCTGACAGGTGCACACCGTCTGATCTGTAGAAGTCTTCTACCCATTCTTCTACCCCTGTAGAATCACCTGTCCTCCCATCTGCCTTACCAATGTCCCAACCCTTCTATTTATCTTTTTCCTGGCCCTCTCCACCACTCCATGGCTGTGCTCCTGCCTCCACACCCTCCTTGGTATCATATCTGACCAGGGGAGGCACACCTGAGGCCACCACTGTCGTATTGCCCCTAAATCCATTTTTATCTGTAAGTATGTGTCTACCCATGGCTTGCCTGCAAGGTTGTTGCCCCCTAGATGTATAATAACTAAATCTGGACTGGGGCACCGTCCCTTGAGTTCCTTCAAGGTGGGAAGCAGCTGTGCCCATCTCATCCCCCGTATGCCATGCCAGACCAACCTACACTGTTTCACATCTTGGTATAGCTGCTTCCCCCAGCCTTCTTCTCTGCTCTTTTTCCAGCCCAATAAATATAGGAATGGCCGCAGATAGAGACTTCCATGATCCTTCCTCTGACTATGGGGTTCAAGCAAAATTAATTATTTTACACATGCTCTTAGTGTCATCACCATATTATCCCCCATTTTGCCCTCCCCCACCTTTACCATTTCTTGCCCCACCTAGAACTGCAGTTCAAACCAGGAGCAACACCTTCAATTTCTTACTTCAGTGCTCGAATGTATCTCTTATAACTGGCCGACCGCCAGCGTCCCTTTTCCAAAATATCATTCACCGTCTCTCGCGCTGCTGCCCACTGTGAGGCAGCCCCAATCCGCAAGGAATGGGATGAATAATTAGCTGGGTCTTCCCTCATGAATTGCATGCCCTTTTTGAGCAATGCTGTGACTTGGTAGCCGGTGACCCTTTTCCCATCACCATGTACAAATAATTTCCCCGTCCTGTTCCCATGCTCTGCGGAGAAAGCCCACAGAGCCTGTACTGGACATATTGCAATCTCTACTTGCCCTTTCAGCATCACTATGCAACCTTGTCCTCTTTGATCTGTTTTTGACCTCCTAATCTTGATCCGTATCTCTGTCACCCCCCAGCTTATATCTTCCCATTCTAACCCCCTTCCTTGTCTTCTCTCCCATGGCCTACCACCTCGCTCACTCTCATGGCCCCTGCAAACATTACCACATAAATTGTGTGAAATAGCTGGGCCTCGGCCTTTGATCTGCATATTGCTGGGAGCACGTCCTTCAGCTTTACTAGCCACTGCTCTCCTATAGACCTTCTATTATCTGCTAGCCCTTGTTTCAACCTGTTCCATCCTTGCATCATTCTTCTGATGAGTAATGATTTTGTCAGGTCCTTCCACCCTTTTAGACTGCAGATAACACTAATCCCTGCCAAATAGACTCCCACTGTGGTGTGGGCTGTACCTTTTTGCCACTGCTGCACGGTGAACATTCCCAACTGTTCCTCTGTGAGTGGCCTACTTACCTCCATCTGGTGCTCTGCCCTGAATGTTTGAAACACTTGCCAGGCCTCATCATAGGCCCTCAAAGTCCGAGGCACCCATGAACTGTGAAACAACAGTTTTGCTCCTTCTTGCCAACGTCCCAGATGTTCATTGGTATGGGTGTTTTTAGTTCTTCCACTGCCGGTGCCAGCCTCCGAAAATGGTCCAGCTGTAGGCAGGAAAGGCTGTCAGCCAGGGTATTGTGTACCCCTTCTATGTGTTTTGCTCTGAATGACATGTTCAGCTGCAAAGCCCTTAAAACTAAAAGTCGTAATACCTGCATGACTGTGTCTGCCTTGGCTCCCCTGTTGTTCGGAACATCCACCACTGCTCTATTGTCACACCAAAATGTCACTTTCTGATCCCATAATTCCTCCCCCCAGACCAAGGTACACACCCATATGGGCATGATCTCCAGTAATGTTATATCTCTCACTTTCCCATCCCTCACCCAACTGGCAGGCCAGGGTTCTGCAAACCATCTACCCCTCAGGTAACCCCCCCATACCTAGCCCCCAGCAGCGTCTGTGTAGAGGGCACGGTCTGTGTTGTATAGCCACTCCTCTTGCCAGAAAGAGTACCCATTATACTCCCTAAGGAATTCTTCCCAGATTTTGAAATCCTCCCTGACACCTTGCGTCAGGTCCACCCAGTGATGTGGTCTGGTAACCCCTGCTGTAGCCCTAGCTAACCTCTTTGTGAATGCCCTTCCTAGTCCGATAGCTCTGCATGCGAAGTTCAGGTGCCCCAGTACCTGCTGCACTAGTTTTAGTTGTACCCGTCTCCTGCTGGTGTGTACTTGGATCAGTTCCTTCAATTTACTTACTTTTTTTGTCCGGTAGTCTAAATACTTCATTCGGGGCATCTATCTCAATCCCCAGAAACTCCATAACCCTGTTGGGCCCCTCTGTTTTTTTCTGGTGCCAGTGGGACCCGTAGCTCCCGGCACAACTCCTGAAACTTACCCAGCATCCTCTGTGTCTCTCTTTTTCCCCTCCCAATGAAAAGAAAATCATCCAGATAATGGATGACTGTCCTATAACCTATTTTTTTCCTGGAATATCCACTGCAAGCAGGTGCCGAATGCTTCAAATGTAGCACATGCTATGGAACAGCCCATTGGCATTGCTTTGTCAAAATAATACTGTCCCCCACTTTTAAAACCCAATAGATCCCAGTCTTCTCTCCTACCTGGAAGCAGTCTGAAAGCGGATTCAATGTCCATTTTTGCCATCCATGCATCCTCTGTGGCCCAGATTATCCGGACTGCATCCTCTAGTGTCGCATATGTCACCTTACTATGCTCTTCACTGATGAAATCGTTCACTGAGTCCCCTTCTGGATATGACAGGTGGTGGATCACCCTGTACTCCCCTTCTTGTTTCTTGGGTACCAAACCCAATGACAAAATCCGCATGTTCGGCAATGGGGTGGCGGTGTTAAGTGGGCCCTCTACTCTACCTGCTGCCTTTTCTTTCTCTATCTTCTCTCTTAACATCTCTTCCTTTCCTTTTACTGACCCCAGGCTGCTCACCTCCCTCACTTGCCTGGGTCCCCCACACTGCAGTGAAAACCCTCTGTTAAAACCCCTTATAATCATATCCCGCATGCTCGTGTCTGGATATCTGTTCAGGCAGGCTGTCCATGCCTTCAAGTTGATGGGGGTTCTGACCATCCCAAACTGTTCCCTGTTGTGCCCCCGCCACTCCTCCCCAGCCCGTCCCTCCTGTTTTGCCCAACCTTTCTTCTCTCAGTGGTTCTGACCCCCTCTACTCGCATTCCCCCTACCTCATCCTCCCCTGTTCCATGTTTGCCCTTTAAACCCCTGGCCTTCTCGAAAAAACTGTTGACCTGACCCTTGACCCCGTGCCCTTGTGCCCCCTGGCCCCATGTCATTCTACATTTGTTTGCCGGGTGCCTTCCCCCGCATTTTGAACAAGCATGCCGGAAATGACATTGAGGCCACAAGCAAAAGGCCCTGTTGTAAGCCCAACAGCATCTCTGGGGCGTAAACCCCTTTTTGCCCCACTTACCTTCAGGTGTGGACTGATCTGTTACGTAATCCATCCACAAATCTATCTGCTTGGTGTCCCATTTCACGTCCCCAAATGTTGCCATTCTCTGCCGAAAAAGTTCATCATAGTATAACCACCCCACCCTACCCTTTGCTTTTGCCCTCCGTATTATGAAAGAATAAGTAATGAGCGGGATGCCTAGCTCCGGTCTTTTTTCCAGGATGATGGCTGAGAAAGTGGCAAAACCTAGGAACCACCCATCCCAAGTCTTCCCTTTTGTGAACTTGTCATCCTCTTTTTTCCCTAAAAGCACTATCGCCGCTGCCATTTCATTCTTACCTATGCCCTCAGCTTCCCCATACTTGGCTGCTGCCTCCCAGCTCACCAAAGTGAATATATCCACATATTCCCCTTTCCATATTTTTTCCTTTGTGACCAGTGGCACATGCTCACCTATCCTCATCCCAGGCATATCTATCTCCCTTGTACCTTTTCCTTCTCTCTCCGCTCCCCTTTCATTTTTTCCTGGTACCTCTTTCTCCATCCTAATCTCTGCCAGAGCTGATTCCATCTGCCCTAAACCTCCTGTCCCCAGTGCCACCACAATTTCCCCTATATATTCTTTTATAATGTCCCCCACTGCACTGGATGTGTTACCTGTAACCTTGTCCGGGTCGTGCTGCCTAGATTCTTCCAAGGGTCCCCTTGTTTCTCCCTGTGGTTGAGGAGGAGGGTGAGCTACTAGGGGTTGTGGAGAGAATGCCACATTCTGGGAATCGTGTCCGGGTTCAGCCAGGGAGATCCCACCTTGATCGGGGGGGTACTGACGTCACTGGGTCAATAGGCTGCAGAGGTACTGGATCAACTGCCTTGGCGGTTCCCACTACCACCGGTGGTACCCTAGTGAGACTATGTGGCCCTTTGGCTGGTCGCTTCTCTCTGCCACCTTTTCCCGGGCCTGCTTTTCTCTTCTTCCCGGGTCTCCCTGGTTCCTCCCCCTCCACCAGTTCCCACATTCTGTTGGTCTTTTCTGCCAATTCAATTATAGCCCTGTAAGCATCTTCCTTTGATGGCCTGCTCTTCTTTGGTGCCATGTCCTTCTTTTCCTTGCTCTGTGAAGACAACTACAGGAAGAGAAAAACAGGATTAATTGTATATATATATATATACCTGTTTGTAACACCTTCCTTCTGTCCCTCACACCCGCATAAACCAACCAGACCCCCAGTAAAGGCCCCCATCCTGCTTGATAGGTGGCCAGGTCCCTTGGCTGCTCTCTGCCATATCCATTACGAGAGACCCAATGCTACGTGGGCCGCTTCCCCACTTTGGCCTCTTCGTCAGCCCCTCTAAGCCTTCTGACGTGTGTGTGTGCCGCTCATGCTCCCATTTCATGCGAGCCAGTCTCCCTTGCCCTTTCCTGTCCCTCCCACTGCTCTTCCATTAGGATCCCCCCCACCCTTGCGCCCATTGCATGGCTTTCCCCCGTGTGACGTCACACCACGTGGTCGCGACTTGCTTCCACTCCCCCTTGCTACAGGACCCCCCCCTTTCTGGTCCCTGTCTCTCCACCAAATCATTCCCCCCCTTTGCATCCACTCAAGTGGCTTCCCCTCTTTTTTTTTGTCCTAGAGCCTCTAGCAGCATCCTGCTGCTGTCCCTCAGAAATGCTGAAACTGTGCTGGCCTCCTGAGGAGCTTCCTCCCTGTGGATGATGCAATTTTCGGCCTAGAATTGGTCACCTTCCCCATTATTCAGGCCTCTGCCAGCCTCTGCTGTCTACAGCACCCCATCCAAAAGAGGGGGAGGGCCAAACACAGCAAGCAGCCCCACCAAAAGGGGTGCATGGCTTCCACTGCGACCACCTCGTGGTGTGTGACATCACACCACAACGTCCCGGGTCGCTCTCCCTTTTCTTCTGCCTCAGGGCCTCTCCCAGACCCACTACTTTCCCCCCAGTATGACTCAAAATGGCCACCAAAGCCATAAAACAGCACCGAGCAAATGGAAACACTTTTTTCCAACCCCCCGTGGCGTGTGACGTCACACCACATGGTCCTGTATCGCGCTCACTCTCCCCTGCCTCAGAGCCTTTCTCCAGGCCTGCTATTCTTACCAGGCAAACAAAAATGGCCACACACAGCCACAAGAGCACCAAAAACCAAGGAACGTGCTTTTTCAGAACCCCCACATGGCGTGTGACATCACGCCATGCAGTACCGTATCGAGCTCTCTCTTTTATGCCTCAGGGCCTCTTCCAAGCCTACTATTCTTACCAGCCAACCAAATGGCCACAAACAGCCACCAGAGCACCAAACAAATGAAAAGGCTTTCTTACAACCCCCCATGCGGCGTGTGGCATCACGCCACGTGGTCCCGGATCGCGTTCTCTCTCCCAAGCCTCAAGGCCTCTTCCAGGCCTACTATTCCTACCAGGCAACAACATTTGGCCACAAACAGCTGCAAAAGCACCGAAAAGCCAAGGAAAGGCTTTGTTACCAACCCCCACGCAGTGTGTAGCATCATGCCACGTGGTCCCGGATCATGCCCTCTCTCCCCTGCCTCAGGGGCTCTTCCAGGCCTACAAACTCTTACCAGCCAACAAACCAGGCCACAAACAGCCGCAAAAGTATCAAAATAAAGCAAAGGCTTTTCTACAAAAAAAACCATGTGGCGTGTGTGTCGCGCCACGTGGTCCTGGTTTGCTCTCTCACCCACAATCATCCACCTGCCAGGCTCCTGCCATCCAAACCACCCACAACTTTGTTACCAGTGGCAAGCATCTACTCCTTCAGCCACTAACATCGCTGGTCCTACCACCAGTGCCCCCCAGGCCTGCAAATCCCCACCAGCAACCCTAACAACATGCCCAAATTCCATCATCTGACCCCCATCGCTATTCAGGACCCCCCATTTTGCTCCATTATATACTGTAACATATTTAGTCTTAATACTATATATATTATTTCTCCCTTTCTTTTTTTTTTTTTTTTAAAACCACTTCACATCTCCTCCTGCAAATCAATTGTTTGTTTCCTTACCTCTCTCTCCTGGTGAATAAACCTCAAATAATTTGCCAATCCAACGTGCTGCAGTTGATGTAGATCAAAAACTCCAGCAAAAAGTGGCTGAGGCCCCCCTTGTGCTGTCCCTTATGTACCTCCCTTCACCCCTCCTCTTCCTGTTTCCTGCCCATTGTTCTGACCCTTAGCCCCTCCTCTTCCTTCCCCCCTTCCCTTCTGAGCACAACCATCCTATCAAGGAGGGAAGGGGTGCACCAAGACAACCTGGTCCGCCCCTTAAAGGGCAAACTCCATTGCCAGAAAAACTCTCATCAATGTTAGACTATTTAACAACAACTTAGAAAAAACACTAAAACCAAAGAAAGATCTGTTTTTTCCTTCATTTTATTCTATAAACAGTAATTGTTTAAAATAAAATATGGACAACAGTCAAACTCATCTTTTTTATGCACCTTCTGTGTGTGATAGCTAAATAAACCACTTGACCTTTGGTGTCACTATTAATGTGCTATCATGCACATTGCATATGTAAAAAAGCTTGCAATACACTGTTGCCCATACATTATTCTCCATGTATTACTGCTATGCCGTATTTAAACACATATCTCAACATTGTCAGCATCCAACAATGTCCAAACAGCTGTTCCTCTGTCTTTCTTGAAGTCAAATATGCTAGGTATAAGCAGGAAAAAAATGATTGTCTGGGTTTACATTTGACACACTTTCCTGAGATGTAAGCATGAAACACTGACAAACATAAGCATATCTGAAAATTATTAATCTTCTTTAACAGTTCTCTTTCCAAATAGGTGTATGACTCAAATATAGCTACACTCCCAACCAGTTGAAAGAGATCTCACTCCCCCAACCTTCTCTCTGTCTCCTGTATTAAAAATATTAACATTGCATTTCAATGGTATTTTGACAGTCAGAGCACCCCACAGTCCCCAGTAAGCCTATTTCTCTCTCTCTCTCTCTCTCTCTCTCATGTTTTTGCCACTGAGACTGCACCAGTGTCACTGCTGTCAAGGTCTCATCTTTAAGAAGAGCTCAGACCCCAGTGCTCTGATAGTCCTTTTCCACCACCTTCTACCCTTTAGAATCCGCATAGTAAGGATCTCTTCTCTTGGTAGGACACACTCTACTCTCTCAGAGACTTTTTACTATGCACCTCTTTAATCCAGGTACCCTTCCCTCAGAGATGCAGTCACAAATAACCAGTTCATCCGGTCCTTAGAAAAATAACTAATTTACTAATAAACACTAGGGATGGGATATTCAGAAGGGTTGCCCCATGTGTAACCCACTGATGCACCCTGGCATGATATTCAAAAGGGGATTGAGCCTGGCACAAATCCCGGTGTGCCGGAGCGATTAGTCGCATGCGGGCGCGAAGTGGGGTGTTCCCATGCATACGCCGCATCGGTCTCCCGCTATTCAGCCCAGGATGTGCTGAGCCCATGCATGTGCAACCCCTACTTGCGCTGCACACAGGTGAGCCAAAAAAAAAGGAGCAACAGCTGGCCACCCACAGGTGAGCTGCCATATTGCAGGGCCAACACGGCAGCTGCCACCTGTGAGTGGCCACCTGAGTTCTGGCATCACCTTCATGGTGGCGCCCCCTTGCCTGATCATGGGCTTATGTTATATATCATAGTCCTATATCCCTGGTGGTCCAGTGGACCGCTCACAGCCCGATCACGGGCATATGTTGAAATATAATAGTCCTATATCTCTGGTGGTCCAGTGGACTGCTCGCAGCCAGATCATGGGCATATGCTGAAATATAATAGTCCTATATGCCTGGTGGTCCAGTGGACTGCTCGCAGCTTGATCGTGGGCATATGTTGAAATATAATAGTCCTATCCCTAGTGGTCCAGTGGACAGCTCGCAGTCTGATCGCAGGCATCAGTAATAAATTATGACACACCAATCCAACCCTGGTGGTCAGTGGTACCCTCCCACCCACCCACTAGGCCCCACCACCCGCTCCCCGGTCAGCAGTAGGCGGCAGCTCCCACCTGCTTGCCGCCCCACCTGACTCTGTACGGTAGGGCTGTGGCCTTGGTCCACAGCATGAGCCAATGGGCATGCGCCCGTGCCGTACTCACACAGTCAGAATTGTTAATGGATCCATTCACATAACTGGTCTGTGTAATGCGGTATGGGCTGCATGCCCATTGGCCCACGCTATGGCCCAATGTGACAGCATATTGTATGGAGTTGGTTGGTGGGCAGTGGGGCAGCAAGCGGGTGGGGAGCTGCCGCCCGCCACTGACCGGGGGGAGTGGGGCGGTGGGGCGTAGTGGGCAGGTGGGGAGGGGGTACTGCTGGACCACCAGGGATGGATTGGTTAGTCATAATTCATTACTGACGCTCGCGATCAGGCTGCGAGCGGTCCACTGGACCACCAGGGATACAGGACATTTACATTTTATTCATATGCCAGCGATTGGGCGTTGGAGCGTGTTGCTGCTTGTGCAGGGGGCGTCAGTCCCCGACGGCGGCAGCCTGGCAGGGCGCCAGGCACAAGTCACCGGGATCGCGCACTCTGCATGCAAGCAATATACGACATGCAAATGGCCTCATTTGCACCTGCATACATTATGGCCCCTTGCATGTGCACTTTTGAATATCGGGCGTAGTTGCACCTATCGCACTGTCACTTGCTCTAGCGCATCCCCCTGCTCCACTCTGGCCACTTGCGCTGGTGCAGTGTCACTGCACTATGCGCACTGCAGGTGGCCAAGGAGCGATATTCAATGATGCTGTGCCATGGTGCAGCTCCGTTGAATATCACCCTGTCCATGCCCCTGCACATCCAAGTTGCGCCGCGCCCAGGCTTGCGCCACAGCCTGGCACAGTCTGAATACCCGCCCATGTTGTGTAAATACAGAACAGCCCACATCAAATAAGTGGGATGCAGTTAAGTGAGATGGCTGCTTAACCAAGATGCCTGCTGAGGAACTAACTATAAGCTGTTAAAATCAATGAACATGCAAATGGTTAGGTGAGACAGTGAAATGGATGTATGTTGGCTAAGCTGGATGATAAGTGTCCAATTAGTGCCAGAGTACAATTACAGCATTTCACAGGTTCACAATGTGATGTCCATCAGTCTAGGACACAAACAATTAGTGCTAACTGGTTGGAAATATTTTGCCAACATTATAAACATGCAGTCACGCACTACCCTGCCATTCACTTGTACACTTTTCATTGTGACATGGCATGCCCCAGAAATGAGCTTTCGCTTGCTGATCACATTAAGGTTCTTGAGGCTCTTGAGAATCCTACCTGCTCTGTCTGCTGTGGCAAATCAGTTCAAGATCAGCAAAAGCCAAGCCATGAGGATCAGCAAGAACTGAGAGGTTGTTCTTGCAGAGTGGAGATTGAATTCCAACTCACATAGAAGCATAAGCTTGATGGAAAAGACTCATCTGTTGAGGATTCCCTGATGGTCTGGTTTCAGTTGGCCCTCACAAAGGGAGCCCATATTTCTGAGCCAATGCTGAAACAAAAAACAAGTGACCTGGCCACTGAAATGGGTCATGATGATTTTAAGTCCATGTACGACTGGCTGTCCAGATAGAAAGTATGGCATCACATAGTGTTCAAGCGTGAACACGGTGAAAAACAGGATGCCAACTTGACAGCTGCTGATTCCTGGCTGTCTGACATTCTCCCAGGTTTGATCCACAGCTTTCATCCAGAAGATGTTTTTTAATGCAGAAGAAACCAGTTTTTTTCTGGGGGTACCCCAACTGAGGGCATGCCACTAAAGACCAGGACCTCATGGGGGTATGAAGGCAAAGGACCGTATCTCAGTCGTTTGTTGTGCTAACTTCACAGACACAAACAAAAAAGCTCCCAGTGACTGGAAAAAGTAAAGACCTCAGTGCATGCCAAAAGATTTGAAGTTCTTGCCCGTAACTTAATGGTCATCTGCCAATGCCTGGATGACTGGATGCATTTTTATGGAATGGCTTCTCGGTTGGGACAGTGAGCTGCACAGATCCAGGAGAAAGATTCTTCGGTTCCTATACAATTGCAGTGCTCACCCACACGATATGGCACAGAGGCTCAGAAACATATCCCTGGCATTCTTCTCCACTAACACAATCAGCATTCTACAACCAATGGACATGGGGGTTATCAAAAACCTAAAGGGGCACTACTGGTCGCTGGTTGCCGTAAAAATTATCAAAACAATCAATGAAGGCAGCAGTGCCCATGCAGCAGAGATCGCATGGAAGGTCAACTTACTAGAGGCGATCTATATGTTGCAGAGAGCTTGGACCAGTGTAAAATCAGAAACCATCAAGCACTGTTTTGTGAAAGCAGGATTTGCTGGACAGACAGCTGTGCAGGTGCCAGAATGGAATTCCGCTCTTGAGGATGATATCCATGTGCTATTGTTCGTGGACAGCACTTCATTTACAGCCTTTGTGGAGATGGAAGCCCATGAGCCAACTGAAGGTAACCTATCTGATGCAGAGGTGGTCACCGCAGCTCATAGGGATAATGAAACAGATGTTGAAGGCAAAGAGGACAGCTAGGAGAATGCAAATTGAGAGAAAAGTGTTGTTCCAACTGCTGTGCAATCTCAGGACTTCAAACGGTGATGCAGTGGTGTCAGCAGAAAGGGCATGTCACTTTCTGGGATAAACTGCTGGATGTGGAAGCTGTAATTCACAGACAGTCTATCCAGGAGATATAGCAGCAAAAAATGATCGACTTCTTCAAAGCACCAGATCCCATTGTTACCGAGCCATTGAGCAACTATAAATAAAGCACATAAGTACTAAAATGCACTAAAAATCCCAACCCTCACATTAGCAACTTATTTTTAATTTTTAATGAAACATAAAGATTTGTCTTTTAGAAGAAATTATCCCTGCCACACTACTGTAGCACGAAGCCCATCTGCCGCCTGCTGATTACATGCGGCAATTACACTGAATAACACAACCAGCAGTATTCACTACAGTTTACAGTACAGGTACTGGGGAGCACTGCTAGATAAGCCTCAACAACCTGAAAAAATGTTTCACATGTGAGAGACAGCCTTATAAACAGGACAACCCAGAATCCACCAGGGTATCTCGTTTAAATGATTTGTACTGTACAACAGTAATAATCAGGTATAACACCACTTACACATAGTAAAACAACAGTACACATACAGGATCATAAAGGAAAGCTTGCACACTTGTGCAGGTAAATGCTTCTATCTTTCCTACAAGTTACAGGGGGCTGGATTTTCAAAGCCCTGAGAAAAACTCAAGGTGCTTGCATCAAACAGGTGCAATGCAACTGCCACCTTGCATCACAAAATGTGGCAATCCTGATTTAGAAACATAATCTGCACGTGAATCAGGAGCCACTGCATCAAGCAGGCACGTCGCCCCCCCCCCCCGTGTCACTCAGCAGGCTCCGAAATGTTGCAAGAGGGCATGCACCATGGTAGGGCTACAACATCCCCTTTTCTGGGATGCAGAAAGCCCTGCTGCAATCACAACAAGGGGCTCAAGGTAGTCCAGCACTGAGCTGGTCTAATCCCCTTGCACCATTGGCCTAACAGTGCTATCAGATGGGGAAGGGGTACGGGGTACCATAGTGGGTGTTGGGGAGGCTATGGGTAGCCTGATCAGGGCAGTTGCACCTGTTAGGGGTACCAATTATAGAATGATTACACCACAGGAGGTCCCACTGCCACACAGTGCCATGGGCCTACATAAGCACATCCCTCGCAGCAACCAAAAAGCTGGGGCTGCTGCCAGGGCTGTGCCCATGTTGGGCCAGGGAATGGTGCAATTTCATTGGTATCAGGGTGTTATAATCAGCACCCCCGCCAGGTGCTATTGCCTTGATCCGGCTAGCCATAATCTCCACAACACCCATCATGGCACTTAGTTCCCCTTCTGCTGTCTGCCCTCTCCAGTCTGGCAAGTTTCTGTACCCCCACCGGACCATCCTGGCTCCTCTGGTGTTGCACCAAGTGGTGGGGCAGCCAGATCCCTGTGGCATTTTCCACAGGTGTGCCAATTCCTTTGGCACATGCCTGCAAGTGCGGCAACTCCTGGGTTTTGTGGCACAGAGACCCTCTTCTTCCTGAATAGGGTGCAGGTTCCCTGATGCAGCTAGGGTGTGCTGTAGCCCTAGATCACTGCAAAATGCAGTGATCTACAGGCACTTTGAAAATCCAGCCCAGAGTCTTCTTAACTCCTGGTCCACTAGCCTTGTTATCTCAGCCTCTCTCTACAGAAACACAGTCTGGCTCTCTGCTTTCACACATAGCGGCCCCAGCAAAAAGAGAAAGGAAATATCTGTGTTGAAGCATTCATGCCCTCTTCCTCTCACTCTCTCTGTCCCTGGTGCCTTGGTGAACTGAGGCTGATGTCAGTTCCCAGTTCCCAGATTCATCTGATTGGCTGAAATTGCTTCAGGCCTGGAACTTTGGGTGATGCCTACCTTGTGATATTATCTGTGTTCTGTTGCTTTTCACCCCAACTTCCTCTCTCAGATTATTTAGTATCTGAATGCATGTGTTCAGATGCCAAGGAGACAGCCTGTTTCTTAATCCTTTGTGTACTAACAAACTTATCCCCTTCCAGGAAGCCAATATAGTGAATGTCCACACTACTTAAGAAATCCTGTTATGCTGTTGATACTCTTCCAAATGGGCCAGTTTTCTCACTTTTGGTCACTGCCTCCTAACCCCTCACTGCTACAGAAGGTACTAGCATTTGCAAAATATTTCAGACCTTCAGCAAATGTTTTCTGGTCTTCACATGCTGTACCTCCTCTTTACTTTTTATGAAGTTGCATATTTGTGAGGTCCACAAATAGCTACTTCATGTGGGCTGTCTTGCCCAAATGTTTACTCATAATGGCAAGACAGTTCATCTGCATTAGCATTTTGCACTCCACTAGGATGCTGTATGATGAAATCATTGCCCTGGAGGCTGATACTCCAATGCAATAGTTTGGTATTTTGCCCACTCATTCCGTCTGCCATCACAATGGATTGTAGTCAGTGACCACAGTGAATGACCTTCCATACTGATAGGGGTGCAATTGCTTGATTTCCCAGAAAATGGCTTAACACTCCTTCTCAGTTGTAGAGTAGTTAATTTCACTTGGTAGTAGCTTCTAAGTGAGGAAAACAACTGCCCTTTCTACTCTGTTCCTGGACACTTGAGAAAGCACTGCCCCAGGTCCCTGTCACTTGCATCCTTCTGAAAAATAAATCCCAAACTATAATCTGGGTTTGCTATCTGTGGCACTTGGCACAATGCCAGTGTCAGTTGCTGGATGACTGTGCAGTGCTCCATTCACTGAATCATCTCTGTCAGCTTCTTAGCTGTGCTGTGTGTTAAAGAGGCTGCAGTGGTATTATAATGTTTAACAGACTTTGCAATAGTACGCCAGAGTTCCCAGAAATGCATTCAGTTGCTTCATAGTTTGGTGGGGGTGGCCCAATCCCAAATTGCATCAACCCTAGCTGGCCCAAGCCTGATGTATCCCCCTCCCACTCAATGTCCCAAGTATGGCACCTCTGCCATCCCAATTTGGCACTTCTGTGGCTTAATAATCAATCCTGTGTCCTGTAGTCTGGCCAGGACTTCCCATGCATGGGGGAGATGCTCATCCCATGTCCAGCTAATTACGCCTATATCATCCATGTAGGCTAGAACAAAGCATCCAGTCCCATTTAGTAGACTGCCAGCTAGCCTCTGGAAAGTAGTGGGTCAATTTCTCATGCTGAAAGGCATACAGTGAATTCAAGGAAACCGAATTTGGTGACAAATGCTGACTTCTCAGGAGTGTCCATGGATAGCCACCCTTTCCATTATTCTTGCTTCAGATCTATTGTGGTCAGGTACCTAGCACCTCCTAACCTGCCCAGTACTTCATCTGTCCTATGCATGGGGTATGCATCAGATGTTTGATGTTGCAGTTACTTCTTAACTGGCCCAAGTCTATGACTGGTGTGGTTCAGTGTGCTTGATGATGGAGCTACTTTATGAGTGGCCCAAGTCTGTGACAGGTATGGTACGGTGTGTTTGATGATGGCATTACTTCATGAGTGGCCCAAGTCTATGATGGGTGGAGCGCAGTGCATTTGATGATGGAGCTACTTCTTGAGTGGCCCAAGTCTATGACAAGTGTGGTTCAGTGTGTTTGATGATGTAGTTGCTTCTTAAGTGGCCCAAGTCTATGACAGGTGTGGTACAGTGCATTTGATGATGGAGCTACTTCTTGAGTGGCCCAAGTCTAAGACAAGTGTGGTTCAATGTGTTTGATGATGTAGTTGCTTCTTAAGTGGCCCAAGTCTATGACAGGTGTGGTACAGTGCATTTGATGATGCAGCTACTTCTTGAGTGGCCCAAGTCTATGACAGGTGTGGTACAGTATGTTTGATGATCCAACTGCTTCGTGAGTGGCCCAAGTCTATGACAGATGTGGTTTAGTGTATTTGATGATGCAGCTACTTCTTAAGTGGCCCACGTTTATGATTGATGTGGCACAGTGCGATTGATGATGGAGTTACTTTATGAGTGGCCCAAGTCTATGACGGGTGTGGTTCAGTGTGTTTGATGATGAAGCTACTTTATGAGTGGCTGAAGTCTATGACAGATGTGATTCAGTGTGTTTGATGATGGAGCTATTTTATGAGTGGCCCAAGTCTGTGACAGGTGTGGTTCAGTGTGTTTGATGATGCAGCTACTTCTTAAGTGGCCCAAGTCTATGACAGGTGCGGTGCAGTACGTTTGATAATGCAGCTGTTTCATGAGTGGCTCAAGTCTATGACAGGTGTGGTGTGGTACGGTGCATTTGATAATGCAGCTGCTTCATGAGTGGCTCAAGTCTATGACAGGTGTGTTGCAATGTGTTTGATATCGCAGCTGCTTCATAAGTGGCCCAAGTATGACGGGTGTGGTGCAGTGCGTTTGATGATGGAGCTACTTCTTATGTGGCCCAAGTCTATGACAGATGTGGTGCAGTGCATTTGATGATGGAGCTACTTCTTGAGTGGCCCAAGTCTATGACGGGTGTGAGGCAGTGCATTTGATTATGCAGCTGCTTCATGAGTTGCCCAAGTCCATGATGGTTGTGGTGCAGTGTGTTTGATGATGCAGCTACTTCACAAGTGGCCCAAGTCTATGACATATGGGGTGCAGTGCATTTGATGATGCAGCTACTTCAGAAGCGGCCCAAGTCTATGACAGGTGTAGTGCAGTACATTTGTTGATGCACCTACTTCATGAAAAAGTCCACTAGAGGTCTGCCACCATGTATGTAATGACACTGCTGCTTTGAGTATGGCTGCATGGCCATACAGAGTGTAAGCTGCAGGTACTGGGATGTGCCAAACTGTGCAGTTCCTTTGCATATGGTTCAACACAAAGTAAGGTATAGTGAATATCTATCTTAAAGAGACCGAAAATGAATTTCAAAAAATATGTTATTATACAAGTTAGAGCTTATTAAAACGACAAAAGTAAGGAAATGTGATGTTTGAATTGTTGGAAACACAAGCATAATCCAGATTTCAAACATTAGTTTTTAACACTGTATGCTGCTGTAGGCAACTTGAAAAGCTTGCATAGATCTGATGCAGTTTGTGCAGTTCGTGTGACCATGCTGCTGTTTCGTGACTAGCTTACAGTCTACAACAGGTGTGTTGCACTTGATTTGATGATGCAGTTGCATTGTGGTTGGCAAACACACACAAATAAATAAATCAATAGAAATGGTTGTTTGAACATGGATCAATACACAAGGATTTCGATGCAGCATTAATTGAAAGGTATTATTTCAATATAGAAATCAACACATATAAAATAACGGATGGACAACCATCCACAACAAGGCTGTGTCTCCATTGAGAATGTTGATGACATCATAGAGACCTCAACAGCGAAGCTCAAGAGATGTCGCTGATGTTATCAACTGCCCAAGATGGAAACACAGCTGTGTTGTGGATGGTCGCCCATCCACTGTTTTGTATAGTATATGGTTCCCCTAGGATTTGAAAAAATCATTTTACAGGGTTTCATACTGTACCTTGTTTCACGGTCCCGCTTACTCACGGTCCTCGCTGAAGACCTGCTCTGCTCCCGACCCCGGAGATCCCAGTCTTCTGTTCTCTCTGCTCCTGACCATAAACAGTGGCAGTTATTTAAAAAAAACTGACATACTGAAAGTTTGGAAACACAGAGCTGACTATGGCTGTCAGTGTCCAAACTTTCTGTGAAGTGCTCACCCATCAGCTCGTTAAGTGCCACTGCCATTTTTTTCAGAATATTTTGTGAGGAGTTCAGTTTCGACCAGTCAGGTTGCAGGACAAGTCTAAAAATGTGTTGTACTATTGATGTGATGTCAGAATGATAGTACGACAACGTTTTTGACCTTTGAACTGTCCTACAGCAAGAATTTGAAAGACACTGGTTTACATCTGCAATAAGCACTAACCACAGACTATAATCAATTTACATACTGGCCCGGATATTCAAACTGTGCCAGGCTGTGGCGCAAGCCTGGGCGCAGCTCAACTTTGTTGCGCAGGGGTGTGGCCTGGCGATATTCAACGGAGCTGCGCTATGGTGCAGCAGCTTTGAATATCGCACCCTGGCCACCCCCACTGTGCATGGCGCAGTGGCACTGCACCAGTGCAAGTGGCCAGAGTGGAGCATGGAGATACACTAGCACAAGTGCCATTGTGCCATGCACAGCACCTGCGATATTCAAAAGGGGACATGCAAATGGGGCCATAATTTATGCAAGGTGCACATGGGGACATTTGCATGTTATTATGGCCCCATTTGCATTCCATTAGCATGCAGGTGTACCGATCCCTGACTACTTGCACCTGGCGCCCTGCCAGGCAGCAGCCGTCGGGGACTGACGCCCCCTGCAGCCCAATTGCGGACATTTATCTATAAGAATAACCCCCCCCCAACATCCCTGGTGGTCCAGTGGACCGCTATGTGCCCGATCGCGGGCATTTGTCTATAAGAATAACCCCACCTCCAACATCCCTGGTGGTCCAGTGGACCGCTATGTGCCTGATTGCGGGCATTTGTGTATAAGAATAACCCCCCTCCAACATCCCTGGTGGTCCAGTGGACCGCTATGTGCTCGATCGTGGGCATCTGTAAAGCATAAAATATTCCTATTACCCTGGTGGTCTAGTGTACCCCCCTCTCAACCCGCCCACTGAGCCCACGCCCGCTCCCCGGTCAGCCGCCGTGGTGGCAGCACCACCCGCCTGCCCGCCACCCACTAACTGACAGCTCGGTGGGCTGCACCCATGGTTCTGGCGTGAGACAGTAGGCGTGCCCATACCAGCCCTACTCAATCAATTCATTCACACATATCTGGACTGAGTAGTATGGTATGAGCTGCATGCCCATTGGCTTGCGCTGTGAGAACCCAACGGGCGGCAGCCTACTGAGCTGTCAGTTGGCGGCGATGGGCGGCAGGCAGGGTGCTGCCGCCCGCTGGCTCACTGGGGGAGGGGCAGGGGGGTTCAGTGGGCTGGTGGGGAGGGGTATACTAGACCACCAGGGTAATTGAATATTTTATGTTTTACAGATGCCCGTGATCGGGCAGGTGATCGTCCACTGGACCACCAAGGATATTGGACATGGGGAAGAGATCATCGATGCCTCACGATCGGGCAATATAGTGGTCCACTGGACCACCAGGGATGTTGGAGGGGGTTATTCTATACACAAATGCCTGCATCGGCACGAGTGGTCCACTGGACCACCAGGAATATAGGAGGGGGGGTTATTCTTATACACAAATGCCCACGATCGGGCACATAGCGGTCCACTAAACCACCAGGGATGTTGGAGGGGGGCTTATTCTTATAGACAAATGCCCACGATTGGGCACATAGTAGTCCACTGGACCACCAGGGACATAGGAGGGGGGGTTATTCTTATACACAAATGCCCACGATCGGGCACATAGCGGTCCACTGGACCACCAGGGATGTTAGTGGGGGTTATTCTTATACACAAATGCCCACGATCAGGCACGTAGTGGTCCACTGGACCACCAGGGATATAGGAGGGGGGATTTAGCTACACGGATGCCCGCGATGGGGCATGGGGGGGCGCCGCCAGGTGCGGCAGAAACTCGGGTGGCCATCCACAGGTGGCAGCTGCCGTGTTGCGCCCTGCAATGTGGCAGCTCACCTGTGGGTGGCCATCACTTGTTCCTTTTTTTTGGCTTAACTTTGTGCAGGCACAGGTAGGGTTGCACATGCATGACCTCTGCATCCCAGGCTGAATATTGGGCTGTGCAGGTTGCCATGGGTATACCCCCCCTTACCTGTGCCTGCATACATTACTGATGCACTCCAGCGCATCAGGATTTGTGCAGCACACTTTTCCCTTTTGAATATCGCGCCAGGGCGCATCAGTGGGTTGTGCATGACGCAACACTGTTGCACCATGCGCAACCCTTTTGAATATCTGGGCCACTGTGTAAGAGACCACTTCTAGTGCTTTAAATAACTTCTGCCTAAAAAACACTTTCCAATGATAAAAAGCACATTAACTGAAAGATCACACACATAAGGAATCCTTGTAAGGCTGCTAAAGTATGAAAATGTGCATTTATTTGTGGGGGATTGAACTCGAACTGTTATAAAACTATTTTTTCTGAAACTTGCTTTTTAAAGAATTTTTGTGGGTAAGGAGTTGAATTATCTATTTAGCCCATGAGATGGGTATGTTTACAAGAATACCCAACATACCCATCATTTGTTTTATATAATACATGAGGATGGAGACTTGTACGTTTAGACTGTATTTTTGATCATTTCTAGGTTTGTTTTTGTAGTGTTTTGTCCCTCTGTCTTCTCATAGTGTTCTGGCTTGTTTGTTTGTTTTGTATGGCCAAACTTTTGGCTCTGGTGATTTTATGCAGAGAAGTGTCCTCCTAGTTAAGAATGTCCAGTAATTTGCTGCTGGATTTTGCAGTCAGAAATGGCATGTGTCATCGGTAGGCACTGGATTCTGTGGGCAGGAGGGACATGTAAGTAGTGTGGAGGGATGGGCATCATTGGACATTGTGGAGACAGTAGGGAGGGCTTGACATCTGAGGATACAGCTGAAGCACTGACATGTCAACAGGAGCTTGGAGGTTACCAATAATAATCACTTTAAGATGGATGCAATTGCTGTATTATTTGGGTACTTTGTTTATGCCACATTATGCATGGCATACTCATCCACTGTGAAAATAAGGTGCTCTGGATGCATAGCGTGTGCATATAAAACCTTGTAAAAATGCACAAATGAGACAAGAAATGGCAACCAAAATAATAAATAAGCACAAAGAGTTGACTACCACTCCAGGAAAAGTAGTCACCCAGTGCAAATTTCTGCTATTGGACTTCAAAGGGGGGGGTAACCAACATTAATTACTCCCTTATGTAGTAAATGTGCACAATCACTGCTAAGTGCAGACCGAACAATACACCTTAGCACTGTCTGCACTTTAGCACTGATTGTACCAATGTACTACACCATCGGCAAGAAAACAACTAACCTCTGTATGCTTACCACCTTTTTTGCATTGCAATTATTTTTAGGGATCAGGAGATAAAAACATGAATGTATTCTAATATTTTTCCATGACCCTTTAGCATCAGCAGTATAAAAGGTGTAACTGATGTTGGTCACTGCCCCCTGACAAAGTGTTGGGGTGACCACTTTATCTGGAGTGGTAGCGTGTTTTTTGTGGCTATGTCATGCCAAATTTGTTTGTACTAGCTTTCACATGCACATTATATGCATTTTGTACACCTTATTATCTCTGTGGATGTACGGTAGATGCTAGCATCATGTGGGATAAAGTACCCAATTTATACAGAAATGGTGTCCTTCTTAATGAGACTATTATTGGTAACCAAGAAGAATTTGAGAGCCCCTCACCTTGGCATTTTTCATACTGGGTGGATCCCCACAGGTAGCACTTGTTCTGGTTTCGTGCACAGCTTTCATTTCTGGTTTTGTTGCAGTTTAAGGTTAAACCCTTATTTTAAAACTTTATTAAAGCAGCTGTCCTTGAAATGATTAGCCTCCATTTTTCACATGCAAACACTCGGGGCAATATTCATTAACTATGTCCTTGTCTATTGCAGCATAGCCCATGTTACTGACCAATGATCAACGTCACCTCTGTTCTCTTCATATCCTGTATAAAAACATATAAAACATGCAATAAATGTGCAGTGATGTAATCAAGTCTGTCTGGTTCCACTCCCAATGTCCTGCTTTTGCAGTAACAAACAGTTTCACCAGCAGTATGTAAAAGATGCAATGACTGGCTTGTGCTACCAGCAGACCTGGTACTGAAGAAACAGTAGCTACTCTCACTGCCACATATAGTAAGGAGTCTTTTAGTGGTTTGGAGGGGGCTTTGCCTGCATGTACCTGTTGTGTTCATCCCAGTACTCAACTTATTGCTATATGTGGTGCCCTGTGGGAGATGTATAGATGATGTGATGCATGTGGATGTTCTTTCCAATGGATCAAGCCCTAAGGACTCCTTGCATCTTCACCTCCCAAGAGTCAGAGCTGGTGAACTCCAAGTGCTGTACCTAATCCTCTGCCTCTTCTGTGCAGCAGACAACAAACAGCAATTGACTCAGCTCCCCACCCAACAGAGTTCAGTCAACACACTGGACTGAGTGGTCAAAATCCAGTGTTGCAGGCCTATATACAGCAGTACAAGTTCTCGCCTGCACCTGCATGTGTTTTGCTGCCACTTCATGAACAGTCAGCGCCCTTTTTGCTTCAAGCTGCTTTCCTATTGGTCCCTTGCAGTTGATCACTTTACACCATTCCTCATTCCTCAAGACAATCTCCTGCAAGCGCATCTCACCATCTGGCATCCCAATTTCATCTGCACCACCAGTTCCCAGGCCTGTGATCTCCACTGCTTAGTTACACAACACAGAATCCCCCCCAGGCTCACAGTATGCTTAACACACACATTCTGCTTTAATGTTTCTGTCTTTATGGGTGCAAAGTCACTTCTCCTTCTCCTGAACATAATACTTGAAATGCCTATCTTCTATTCCTGGTTTAATGAGATCACTCTATTTCAAATAACTTCAAATAATCCAGATCAATCCAACTCCAAAATAGGTCCCCACTTTACAACCCCTTTGGCCTGTCCTGCTGAGTGTCTCACTGTCAAGATGGTGGTGGGCATGGCTCAAAGTGACTTCTGTTTCTAGGGGTATACAGTATTATGGTATGGCTCACCAGGAGTCCCCTTGCAAAAAAATAATTAGCATGCACAGCCTTTCTCCAGTCACTTCAGATAGAGAGGCAATCACAATGACGCATAAAAGATCACGCTTCACAAAAGATAGTTCAAATGTGTTATCTCTTTACTTAGGGGATAAGGGTTCAAGGGTAGTTTAACTCATGCCTTCTGTGATTCATTAAGTACATTTTGGGATCGGCACGCCTCATCACAGTTCATTATATTTATTCATATTTTATTTAATCACTATAAGTACACTAGCTTGTATACAAGACTTTAACATAAGAAGATCCCATCCCATACAGTTATGTATGCACTCCAGTGCACCACTATCACTGTCACAGGAACTAGTATTATCCCATGCAGATATCAGAACTGATACCATACCTAGCTTTGGTTCCAGTACCCACTGAAGGACAGAACCCGCCCCCCCAAGTAAAGTTTTAGCCCATTGTTGGATAAAATAGAAAGCATTCTCTTTACCTTGGTTTTGCAGCTGCTCTGACAGAGCTCTAGCTGTTACCGCCTCTGTTTCCCATTGCTGTTGTTTCTGGTCTCGCATGTTCAGACAGCTGTTCCCATTCTGTTACTTCACCTGGCATTGTCAGGAAACCCTCCAGGCCTGAAAGCTATCAGTGTGCATCCCTTGAGAGAATGCACACCAGTAAAATCACTTTTTCCTCATGAGCCATTGCTAAGCCATCTATACCCTCCACTACAACCTACATGGCCATGTCATCTGCCTGTAGACTTCCAGACCCAAGAACAAAGCACCTAGAAACTCCTGGAGGAGTTCATTTGTGCAACTTGTGCTTCCAGCATTCACTTCCCCTCCAAGAGTTGCCTGATTCTTGATCAGGACCCACAAATGTATGGCTACCAGATCCCCCTCAAGCAACTGAAAAGCCTCCCAGATGCCCAGCCATGAATCATTCCTTCTCCTTCTGCTTTGTACAGGAAGGGTCCATCAAGGGGTGCCATACAACACTAACCCTGGCACCATGCAACTGAGCAAAAACAAATGAAAAACAACACACACAACAAGCATGGGAAAATAAAAAACATGTATTTATTGGTGCAGCATTGGAACGAGACCAGTACAGCTGATGGGGCTGTATTGTTCACATTCCTATGCTACACCAATAAATGAATGTTTGTTATTTTCTTGAGCCTGGTGTGTGTGCGCTATTTTTCATTGGTTTATCTTCAGTTGGTTCTGTAGTAGCACCTTTGGGAGACAGGTGTGCTCTCCATTTTCTGTGCATTGAGCAAAGATTGCCAGCCCTGTTTTGACTCCCAACAGTGCCCTAGTGCCCTATGGAATCCCACAAGATCAAAAAAAGATACAGCCACAGTACTACACTTCTTTAAAATTTCATGGACTTTATTTCTTTATTTAATGCCAAGTACTCCACCAACATAGAGCCCAATGTTCCCCCCATGGGCTTCCTCAGGGGACTGTGGACCCTTTAAAATATAAAAAGATCTGTTTATGTAAAATATGTTCCATAATAATTCATACTACACAATATATCTAGACAAAATAATAAGAAGCCATGAACTTGAACAAAATGAAATCAGCTACTTGCTATATTGCAAAAACTCATTTCACATAACTTAACTATCACCATACCATATCCATTACCTAGAACACTTTAAATAGATATAAATACAGTAAACATAATGTTGAAAGGCAATATTAGGGTATCAATAAAAAGCCAAGCACAACTAATTATCCAAAAAGGTGAATACACATGCAACCACACCATCAAATCTCTTACAGAGTTGCACCCAAATGGTGACATGCTGCAATATTAAAAGCGTATTAAAATTCACTTTGTAAAGTGTAGCGTTAAAGCTATTATAATGTAACAATAGGGTTGAATATTGACCAATAAATAGTCTAAAACAACTCTGTCATGCAACCATGTAAGTCTACTGGCAGGCTAAGCCTTGAAAAAGTATTGCCACTTTGACCATACTTCATCCCCCAAAAGAAAGACAGTGTGATCACAGCCAATACGCACAGACTTGCCAAATGGTGTCAGTCTTCCATACTATGTAGTTCATTTTTCTAAAAAAAACTTGTGTAAATTCAATCCTAACTTTATATGTAATTGTTAAAAATATATAAAATTAACATTCCATTCTTGTGCAGTGTTCTGTTTGTCTATATGTTATATCCTGGTGAAGCTGCAAAAAGATCACCTGCTCTTGTCCACCTCCTGGTAAAACACATAAAATAAAAATAAAACTGTTGGGATTAAAAGGTTTCTAAGGTAGCTTATTTGGTTAACATCCATAGGTACAATTGTGTTGCTATAATAATTCAGGCTTATTTAATTAAGAAAACTGAAATAAGAACACACAGATTAGGTTTATTCTTTTTTTTTTTTCAATCAATAATGTATCTCCCCATGGGTCTGCCTAGTGGTATCTGCTCAGCTCCATCACTTAGCTCCTTGCAGACATACCAGCTATCTACCACTTGCACAGGTCCACAAAGTTGTGGGTGGCCAGCTACTCTGGTCATGTGAGAGACTGCGGGAGGTGCGAGCATAGAGCAACCCATCCACTTCCTCTATTTTTCCCCCCAGGGGCACCACTTGTGGTGATGTAAGTGTGCATTCATGCAGTGGCACCCACTCCTACCAGTATATCTCACAGTATACCCTCCCCTTAAGTGTGCTGCTAACTGTGAGATCAGGTGACTGTCTCACAGTGGGTATCTTGCACCCCTCACCTCGAGGAAGAAGAGCAGTCCATGGGACACTTGATCTTTTCTCCCCCGGCCAGCCCAGATGATCTGTGCTTATTTCTGAATGCAGGTCTCCAATGCTGCAAGCAACAACTGCTGCTGTGCCAATGAGCCAACTCCAGATTTGGGTTTATTCTTTGTTTATTTAAAAGTTGTTGTTATTTTCAGGAACAGTCTGTTGAGCTGAGACATCTTATTTCCAAAGCTATCATGCAGAAAGGGTGCATGGGAACAGGGTTACGGTAATACAATATTGCACCAGGTATGAGAAGTGGATAAAGGCAGTGGTTGTATAGCAGCTATTGCAAGGTGCAGAAGTGTAATGTTACAGTGCATCATTTTAGCAATGCAAGTGGCAGGTACTAGTCACATATTATATGAGTGGTATTGTTAGAGCACTATGAGAAACCATTCACTTTGCACAATCACTTAGCAATCATAACAACCCAAATCATTTAGATTACATCTGGTGGCAAAAGCCACCCCCCACCAGGAAAGCAGTCTTCTGTTACACCTTAAAACATGGTGACAAGAAACAAATAGACATTCAATAAAAGCATCAGCAGAGGAGATTTTTGCTGAAGGCATTTTGCAACATATGTGTTGACTTCAATTTCATATACAGTACAATGAACCATGCTCATATTTATAATGTTTGCATCTCCAGTAGTAACATAAGGTAATGTATGCAATTTACCATCAGTTAAAAACATCAAAAGTAGATCAAACCCTTTGTCAGCTTGTAGTGTCTTGGTTCTATTGAAGGACTAATGTAGTGAGGAAATGTGTTTGTCTGAAAGTCAAATGCTCAAGGTGGGTTGACCTTAAGCACCACCGGTGCTCTGTACCAAAGAGAGAGAATTTAATGTATCTGCTATTTATCAGATGCAGATATAAACCAAATGTCAGGAAGTTTGCCCATACTGAATGTTATAGAAAGCTTGTAGCCTCATCTCTTCTGCTTCTTTTAAGGCTTTTGGTGTTTCTTCCCTATAAGTTTGAAGAACCTCAGTATTTCCAGCTTGATTTGTTTGCTACAGTATCTATCTCTTTTTGGCTTGTGTGCAGCTGACAGAGACCTTTTCTGTACCAAACTTGTGGGCAGTTGTCTATCAGTGTTGTGGTTTCCTCTGATATGTCTTTTGCACTTTGTAGGTTATGTGCTGCGGCCTTAAAATGTACATGTGTCATTCCTCTCATTATTGATGTGCAGTTCCCTGCAAGGAATACAGTCACAACATCCACATATTGCATGTCCACAAAAGTATCTTACTCTGTCATTATGATGCATTGCATGGGTCTTTGCGTGAAATTACAATTGTATAAAAGATTGATTAGTTTCGTCAATTTTATTTCTGTGTAATCTCCAAATTTTGATAGTAAGGGTTCTCATTTGGTGCACTAGTGTGGTGCTTGAGAATTGACTCTCAGGAATTAAAATGGAGTCTTTACTTTTTTGTGCTGGTCTTTTTAACACTGATGCCTTTGTCCCCAGATTCAGATGTTCACACTGTATTTTGAATTCTTTAGTTACATTTACAATATTAAAGTTCTGGGGGAGAGATTTTTGAAAGGGCTAGACACAGACACAACTGCATGCTGTGCCTGTGACTACTCACTTGTGACCAGGCAGCCCTGCTGCTGTTTCCAGAAGATGCATCCATTTACAACAAGAAGTCACAATTTGTGGCATAAACAGACACCGCTGCAAGTTGCATCCAATTTGGATGAACTTGCATCTGTCTAAGGATGCAAACTTTGGACACTGTTAGGCCATCAGATACACATTTCTGATTTACAAATAGTGACAGACACATCATGGGTGGATCCTTTCAAAACTCTTGCCCATATTGTTTATTATGCAGTTCCTATTATGCACCATGCCATTTTCAGTATTTCTTTGCATTGCTATTGCAGGTCCTTTTATCACCTGTACAAATGTTTGTGCATTTCCAGTACATGTGGTGGCAGTCACATTGAATGCACATAGAAATGTGACAGTCACTGCCAAATTATTAAATGGAAATTACTGGTATCACCAGTCACAGCATAATTAGGAATAACAATTAAAAAAAATCATATCACACACATTCAGATATGGAGTAGAAACCTTCAATACCCTTTGATTTCAGACAGCTGCTGGCATAACACAAGTACCAATGAATTAGTACAAGTAGTGGTGAGGTGTAATCAGTACATGCAACAGAAGCATGATGAAAATAGTGTGCTGCCATCAGGGCACCTGAAATAATGAACACGATTTTACATTGTTAATTTGACTAGACAATTGAAAACAGTGCAGAGAGTTAAATCAGATGGCAAAGGAATCAGTGATGAAAGGACCAGCAAAACGGTATAAATTCCCTTTAATGTCTGCTGATTTATTATCCTCCACCGCCTGGTGGGCTATGAATTCTTGACAGTACTGTGATGTTGCAGTTCTTGATTGTCTTGACAAGAATTGTTAGCCTCAAACTGTTGAGTAGTCCCTCCCCACACTCTCAAGATAGGGGAAAAGTAAAACAATTTGGCTTCATTAGAACTGCTCAGTTATTGTTGGCCACTGATCAGGTAACAGGCATTGACTGACAGCTGCAGTTGTTTGGCATACAGCTTGTGCCAGAGCAAATTAATAGGAGCAATAGAACAATTCCATTGCTAAAAGGGGTTTCTGAGTGGGGGTTCTAAAGTCTAATAATATAAATTAATGTATTAGTTTAACTATTGCAGCATGGAGTAAACATGCATTTTAATAATGAATGGTAAACAAAAATCAAACAGTATCAGAACATTTCATATTTCTCTATTATTCTTTCCCCAAGTGTAGGATGCTGTCCCTGAAAATTCAGGGAAAATCTGAGACAAATGTTGGACATATTATCCACCATGGAGACAGTCTCAGAGCACTGTGGGAACAACTTCCTCCATGTTGTTAAAGTTTGCTGAATACTGAGCAATTTTTAACGACACTGTAATATTGTCTGCTCCTTAAAACTTGAGATTGAGGCAGCAGAATTATCCTCTTCATGGTAAAAAAAAGATATCCTTCCAAAATTGGGAGCACTCTGAAGTGACCTTGAGCTTCTAAAGTAACGAGGTGACTCTAAAAAAAAAGATTTCTAAAGCTTGTTGAAGGCATGGCAGCTGCACATTGTGCTACTGGTACCATAGGGGAAGCCAGGTTTCAATGCAAGCCCTAATGTACCATGCCAGAGTCAGCTAGGGGTCAGGCACATCAAGAAAATGAGGCACTTGGCTGCCACAGAGGAAGGAAGGAAGAGCATGGACCACCTAGCATTAAAGCTCACTTCCCTCCTGCTGCCTGAACATGTAGCCACACTGGAACTGACAGCAGGCAGCTGCTCCACCACCCACCCTCCAGGTCAGAAGCAAGCTGCAACCATGGCCACCTTGCGCATCATGGTGGGGAACAAGGGGAACCTAGAAAGAAATGGGGGCGCAAAACCAAAAAACAAAACAAACCTGCTGCTTAAAGGAATAGAAACAAACACTGCTACAGATGTTTCTTATGTTCACTGTTTTGGCCGGAACCACTAGTTCTGCATTAAATACAATATTTACAAAAAAAGCAACAAATATTTAAATAAATAGGTTGACATAAGCAGCTTGTTCTATCAATTGGCAGCCTCTTCAGAATTTAGGAAAAAAGAATACAGCAAAATGCCACAATGGGCTAGTTTACTAGTTACAAATCCAAATAAGGATGTTACAGCCTGTGCATCACATAATTTGATTCTGTGATAAAGTATTAGCTATGGAACATTTTGCTTATTTTTTTAAACTGTGAAATTGATAATGTTTACTTAGAAGCAGGAAGGGGGGGGGTGTAGGCCTGAAACAAAGAAGGGTCTCAGGTGGCACAGTAGGTAGGGAATATAGGGCAGACTAGGTTAGCCAAGTGGTCCTTATCTGCCAAGAACTTCTATGTTTCTATGTTTTCTGTGTTACGTGCCATCAGGAAGAAAGCATTGCAGTTCACTGAAAAATACCACAGGACATTTTTAATCATGTAAAAATGATGGGCTTGATTTTTAAAACTAAAACAAATCATCAGTGTCAGTTGAACATGGCCAAACATGGCCTGTTCAGGAGCTGACAACATCCTTTTAAGATTATGGGATAGTTCGCAGGATAGCTATGCATAGTTAGGTCCTGAAGGTACAAGATTTCATAACCAGCAGGACGCAGAAAAATGAAACATCTAAATTTTAAAAAAAGTATATAAATTAATGATTGTATGGCAAACACAGATATTAATTGGCAGTTGGGTCCATTTACTTTTGTATGTCTACTATTTCTGGAGTAGCTACAGCAATATACAATACATTAGTGACACCATTGAGCAGCAGCAACCATTTACAGTCCTTTCCTAGTTATTAAATAATGTAGGAAACAGTTTAGTGGAAAGCTTACAAGCTGTTACTGAGCAGAACCCACAATTTCCATATACAGTATACAGGCCACAAATAAAAGCACATAATGGGTTGAACTTGAAAGACAGAGCCAAAATGTAGTTACTAAATAACCAAGACATGAGGAAAATTTCAGTGTGAATGATTCTATTATCTGTTTTTTTGTTGTTGTTTTTTTTTTTTTTGTCTGTTTCCAGGGCAAATCTCTTACGTCAAAGAGGCTAACAAGTCTAGTGCAATCATGTTAAAATGGCTACCTTTTAACTTTGGAAGTGGACCAGATAATTTATACCTACTTGTAGTCAAGGATTACCCGGACATCAGGGGACATTAGACCAGATGTTGCATGAGCAAAGGATCTGATGTTTTTTTCTTCTGTGTATACTGAGGCATTACAGACCTTAAATGACTCCTAATCTTTCAATGCCTTCATTTGGAAAGCTGTCTGCTTACTTCTGCCATCATATCAGCTGGATATTTATGTGTCTTTTTCATTTTCTTTGCAAGTTGAAGTACATTAAGAGTGAAAAGCTTCTGCTAGAAACACCTTTTTAGAAACACAGACTGTCACAAGTTGAGATCATTCAGATTATGCATAAATTATAGGCATATGCCATTGCATTTACTGTACAAGATGCTAGCAAGACGTTCACACTCAAGGTTTTCATTTCACTGGCATATTCACATTCAGAAAAAAACTGTCTTTGCCTATAGTGTGTACATTCTTTGTTAATGTTCTTGTATTTATTTTTATACCATAATCCAACTGTATTAAAGTTAACTATTTCTCTGTATATTTATTTGTACCATTTATTTTTTATGTCTGCAATGAAGATTAAGCAGTACTAATTTCCTAGTGCAGCTCAGAATTGTTGATGTATCTGTGTGTCAAATTCTCTACATGTAATTAAGATGATCCTCCATTTATTGAAAATACCCATTTTGTTTTTCAAAGGGAACTCAACTCAGTTTTTCAAAATATGAAATGTTTTCTTATAAATGAAGCATGATACTGCTGCCTTTCTTTTAGACACTGTAGTGGCTAACGGCTAGACTTCACTGCTAGGGACCAATGTGACTCTGCTCCAGAGCCAAGAATTCTGGGAACCTGCAAAGTAATATTTAAATTGGAAATGTATCTTTACCAACATTAAATTACCCTGAATATCTCTGTTTTCCATGCTTGAAATTAAACAGTGCTATTACATTTTGGCAGTTATTAGTCTCTCCAACTTTTGCAGAGCTACAGAAGTTCAGTCTCTGAGCAGGGTGATGGGTTCTTGGGTGCCTATAAGCCAAAGTGAACATGTAGAGTCTATTAATCCAGAATGGAGCTATTTTTAAATACTTTTAAAGTTGCCCAAAGTGCCCAATTCACACAAGATGTCAGCCATAGGCACACAGTAGGAGACACTTTTTTATGAATAGGACCCTTTTTTTTACTCCCGTCCATTAAGAAACATGTGCATTCAACACCATACTTTTATACTTTAACAACTGCAAGATGTAAAATATACAAATTTTTATTTTATTTTTTTAAGATGGATCTAATATTTACTGGCGGTTCTTACTTTCTATAAAGACCACCATTATTTTACTTGAACCTGCAGTTGTGTGTTGAAAACCAGAAAAGTATGAAAGACAAAGCTCCGTGTACACTGGTTGAATGTGAATGGGTTCTTTTCCATTACCTATCTGTAGATCCATGCACTTTCTTACTGTATCTTATGGAGTCAGGACCCTCATGCCATTATTTTCAACTTTCATATTTCATAAGCTATGGCAGTGACTGCTAAGGTGCCAGAGATTGCACTCAAGGACAGTCAGATTCTAATCCAACAAAGACTTACACTGTCCACAGCTTTCTTTGACTTGATCAGATTGCTATTGTGTTTAGTGAGCAGGCCCCTTACCTAAAATGTTGTTCAACTAAAATAGTTGACCACACAATACAATATTGTTTGTACTAAAACAGATGCAAATTTAATCTGGATTTACACCACCCCCACTCTGGTATCAGTTCTACCACAGCTATGCCATAACAGTACTAGACCAGCTGAAAGCATGGAAGAGTACCTACTTGGGCAGGCAGGGGGAATGATTGGTGTCCCGTGCTCATCCTCTGTCAGAACTGAGTTCATCACCTCAGTGATGTATCCAACCACCTGTATATCCCAGGTTGGGAAATTACTATGCTCATGAACTCTGATCACCTAGAGGCCAGGAAAAGGCTGCATTATCTATCTATCTATCTATCTATCTATCTATCTATCTATCTTATCTGTGTGTGTGTGTATATATATATATATATATATATATATATATATATATATATATATATTCTATACTAAAAACTTTGTTAATGAATCAGTTAGGGTTAAAATGCAAAAAGTCAGGAAATGAGACCTTTAGGGTTGCCCCTTCCCCCATGGACCCGCCCATCATCCCGAGATTGACAGCTGATGGGGTGTGTCATTAGGGCTGTGAGGCCTAAATGTCACCCCATTCCATGTGCAGTCATATTGATAAGCCACAGGAAAGAAGAATGGGGTGACATTTAGGCCTCACAACCCCAATGACACACCCCGTCTGCTGTCAATCTCTGGATAATGGGCAGGTCCATGGGGTGGTTCAACCCTAAAGGTCTCATTTTCCTGACTTTTTGTGTTTTAACCCTAAATGATGCATTAACATTTTTTGCATATAATTTCCTTACTTTTTTAAGAAAGAATAGAAAAGTACAACATTGCAGAAGTTGATGGGAGCATGGGCCCTTCATGCCCCATGTTCCCACCAACTTGTAAATATCTGCATAAGATAAGAGTACAAGTACTGAATATCATATGTATTGCTGGGAGCACATATGGGTGGGAGCATGGGGCCCGACCACTCCCACCATGTTGAAGAAAGCAAAGTGTCAGTCATTAGAGTGGCATAATTCAACACCTGTTTACATGTCAGACACATAAAAACTGAAAAGTACCTCCATGGCAGTAACGCTAGGCACCCTATAAATGTGAAGCTGGTACTACAATGCAAAACACCATACACAAAACATGAAGTGTGTTATGCAATATCTCTGCAGCAAATTAATTTCCCAACACCTAAATACCATAAGTCACATGTACAGGACATCTCCTGAAGACCCTCCAAATTTCAATGTAAAATATGAAACCGTTTCTGAGATATAATATGTGAAAATTTGAGATTTTCATTCATTGGAGTGACAGAGTTCTGCACCTGTTAAGATTTTAGACACCTAACAACTGAAAATTACATCCATGGCAGTAAGACTAGCTACCCTACAAATTTCAAGCCACTTCCACAATGGAAAATGCTGTTCGCAAAACGTAAACTGCACCAAGCAATATCTCTGCAAAAAATGTATTGTCTGGCACATAGACATCATAATTCCAGTGTACAGAGCATCCCATGAATACCCTCTAAATTTCAAGTAAATAGACCAACCCGTTTCTGAGATATTTAATGTTAAAGATTGTTAAAATGGGCCTATCTGTTGCATTAAAATCTGGCCATCTAGTCCCTCCCTCACAATCAACGATTGCGATCAAAGAATCTCACGATCAAAAAATTTGCAAGCTCGCGATCAAAGAATTTGCAGGCTCATGATCAAAGAATAAAAAATGATGAAATTCAAATTTTACACATGAATACAAGAAACCACCAGCATGGTTCAATAAAACGAAGCCCCCTGAGCAAAATCCATCCTACTTTGTGTTTGTAGGTCACCCCTGGACTGAGAAATGTAATTTTTTCATTTGGCCATCTGGTCATCAGCTCGCGATCAAAGATCGCAGTCAAAAAATCTCACGATCAAAGAATTTGTAGGGTCGCAATTAATGATCGTTAGCGAGCTGTGACCAAAGAATAAAAAAGTGTAAAACTATTTTTTTACCATTTTGAAGAAAACCACAGGCATGGCTTGATAGAGGGAAGACCCCTGAGTAAAACCCACCACAGTTTTACTTCAGAAGTCCCCCCTGAGCCGAGAAATTTGAATTTTCCGGCCAGAAAGTGAAAACAAGATGGTGGCTGTCACGATCAAATAATTTCTCGGGGTCAATGATTCTTTGATTGTGAGCCTGCAAATTTTTTTGATCATGAAGAAGGACCAGATGGCCAAAACCCCATTCTGCGTTTGCAAAATAACCACATACATTTTCCCATTGACTTATAATGGAAATTTAATAGTTTAATAACGTTTGAATGGATTAATATTTTTTCACCAAATGAAAAGCGGCTTGTTTCTTGACAAAAGCTCTTTCAGATGAGTCAAGTTGCAGAGCAGCGCAGCACACAACAGCTATGCAGCACCACAGACAAAATCTGAAAAACTGCCCACATAACTGGTGAAAAGTGCATTTTTCAGCATTTTGGTGCACAAAAATCATTACTTATGACCGAAACGAAATCTGGCAGATAAAGAGATCTACCATGCCCCAACCGCGCATACCAAATTTCTTGCAAATCCTTTGAATGGGTCCAAAGTTATTAATGTGCAAAATTTCGAGATTAACATAGAAGTGCCTTCATAACACTAAATATAGGGGGCGTGACTGCACCCCTATAATATATATATATATATATATTATGGTAGCATGGTAGTGCTACCATAGTTAGGGTTGAGGCGCCATTTACATGTTAAACCTAAAATTTTGCACCTTAATAACTTTGCAACTGTTCAACGGATTTGCCTGAAATTTGGAATACATAATTGAGAACATACATCTTGGGATCTGCCAACTTTTGTACTGTTCGGATATACGGCTGCGGAGTTATTAAGCATGATCTGTGCACACATTTACACTTTTTGGGAATTCTTTGCTCTTCCCTACAGGTCGTACAGTTTGCACGACTGGTCCAAAATCTTCAGGGAACATGTGGCCAGGGTCCTCGATGTGCCTTTTTAAGATTTCGTGAAAAAATATTAAACGGTTCAAAAGTTATTCAAAAAATAAGTTCCCATTATAATTCAATGGGAAAAGTTAACAAAAAGTTTGACAGTGTCGCAAATGCAGTTTTTACTTTCGCAAATGGCCCTTTTACTGTCACAAATCTGCCATTTTGTTTTCAGTTGGTCATCAGAAAAATGCTTGGCATCTAAATTTGGGACCCTCTAGCAACCTAATTATTTTTGTATTCACCTAGTCGGACCCTGAGGATGCTAGGCATGTCTTTATTTTGGGGTAAAACACCCCAGAAATGTTTTTCAAATTTCTGGAAAAATACTTCGTCAAAGTACTTTCGCATTTGTGAAACTGTCGCATGAATTTGCGAAGCTTACGAAAGTTCGACAGTACTTTTCCAGGCTGTGGAAATGACAGCAATTCTTTGCCACCCTGCTGCAAAAGAACGGTTTGGTCTTTTGGGCTGAAATTTGGAGAGAACGCAGCCAACATCTCACAGATGTGCCTTTCACTATTTTGTCCAAAAAATATTACAGGGTGGCAAAGTTACGGCACTCCAAATTTGATGCTTTTTCCCATAGGATAACATTACGGCGTCTGCTGCATTACAGGAATCATGTGCCGCCTTGCTGCAAAATAACAGTTTGGTCTTTTGGGCTAAAATTTGGAGGGAAGAAAGCCAACATCCCTCAGATGTGCCTTTCAGTGGTTTGGTGAAAAAATATTACAGAGAGCCAAAGTTATGGCACTCCAAACCTCTCTTTTTTCCCCATAGGATAACATTACGGCATTCACCGCACCTTTCAGGGCCCGTATCTCAGAAACGGTGCGAGATACAGACTTTTCGTCAGAAAAATGCTTAGCCCCCAATGGAGCTAAGCAAAAAACTAGCCAGGAAAGTCATATATCATATGACTTTTACATTTTTTTCTACGTCATAAGATATAAGCAATTTAGTATTCCAACTCATTTTCTGCTCCGAGACCCATTATTATGCATACATTCTTTGTACTCACTGTCTTTCTCTATGCAGCTTTTGGGGAAAACCAGCCTGTGCACTTACATTACTGTTACTCTTACCGCTTCTGCTTGCGGTTCCATACCCGTTTCACTTACTGTTCCCATCTACAGCACCATGTGTGTTCCCTTTGCATTTTCATGTGCGCTTACATTTATGTTATTTTAACCATTTGTTTCTACAGTACTGTTTATCTTTGTGTTTTGCTTTGCGTCACCATGCGCATTACCGTTTGCATTTACGGGGCACCATGTTACTATGTGACGGGCCCCACGCTCAAGCTGCCGCATTACATTCACTATTTCTCATTATCATTCTCAAAAAGAAGGGAAATTAGAGCCAAAAAACTCCATTTAATGCATTAGTTAGGGTTGTTCCACAGTGACAAAAGAGAGGAAATTTGGTGTTAGGGTTGAAGGCCCCCCTTGGACCCCCCGCCCACACCCCCAACTGGCATTGGGGTGCGCATTGGGGTTTTCAGTCCTAACTCTCACCCCATTCTCCTATACCTCTGCTTCTTCACACATCTGATGGGGTGAGAGTTAGGGCAGCAACTCAGCGGCACCTAATGCCAGTTGGGGGGTATGGGGGTCCAAGGGGGCTTTCCACCCTAACACCGGATTTCACTTTTGTCGCTGTGGAACAACCCTAACTAATGCATTAAACAGAGTTTTTGCATCTAATATATATATATATACACACACACATATATATATATATATATATATATATATATATATATATATATATATATATATATATATATATATATATATATATACACCTGTATATATATATATTATGGTAGCAGGTACCATAGTTAGGGTTGAGTAGCACTTTTAAGGTTAAAGGGTCAAAATTTGCACCTTAATAACTTTGCCATCGTCCAATGGATTTGGCTGAAATTTGGCAGGTACAGGGCGTAACCATAGATCTTGGGATCTGCCAACTTTCATGCTGGTCTGATATACAGCTGTGGAATTATTAAGTGACATCCATGTGCATATTTACATTTTCTGGTGAATTATTTGCTCGCACCTACGTGTTGCACGGTTTGCACACCCAGTCCAAAAACTTCAGGGAACATGCAGCTGGTGTCCTCAATGTGCCTTTAGAAGATTTTGTGAAAAAATATTAAACGGTTCAAAAGTTATTCAAAAAACAAGTTCCCATTATAAGTCAAAGGCAAAAGTTAACAACAAGCTCGACATTTTGCAAATGCACTTTTTAGTGTTGCAAATGGCCCTAGTAGTGTCGCAAATCTGCCATTTTGTTTTCAGCTAGTGATCAGAAAAATGCTTGCCATTTAAATTTGGGACCCTCTAGCAACACAATTATGTTTGTGTTTACCTAGTTGGACCCTGAGGATGCTAGCCATGTCTTTATTTTGGGGTGAAACTGCCTAGAAATAAGTTTTTCACATTTCTGAAAAAAGTAGTGTCACAAAGTAGTGTAGCACCTCATGACACTTTCTCAAATTTTGTGAAAGCTTTCGCAAATCACGACACTACTTTTCTGACCATGGCCAAAATTATAGCAGTTCTTTGCCACTCTGCTGTAAAAGAACGGTTTGGTCTTTTGAGCTGAAATTTGGAGGGAACGCAGCCAACATCTCAGAGATGTGCCTTTTCATGGTTTGGTGAAAAAATAATGCATGGTTGCTAAGTTACGGTACTCCAGAGTTGGTGTTTTTTCCCATAGACTTGCATGGTGGCGTACGTCGCGATTTCTGGCTCGATTCTAAAACGATGTAAGATACAGATTTTTGTTGTAGTTACATAGCTCTATGGGCTATGTAATATATAAACCTAGCCAGCAAAATCATGAATTTTGTGACATTTAAATTTTTTTTCTAATGTCATGCGGTTGCTGAGATATTAGCAATTAAGTACTTCCAATGCTCGTTTGAAGCTTCGATGCCCATTACAATGCATACATTCTTTGTGTTTCTTTGTGCACCTGTTTGGCAAAAACAGGGTACGTACTTCTGTTACAGTTACTGTTTCCACTTGCCTTTATGTCCCCATTTGCATTACTGTTCCCGTTTACGCCACAGTGTGCGTTACCCTTTGTGTTCTCATTTGCGCTTGCATTTTCGTTACTGTTGCCATTTGCGTCTTCACTACTCTTTCTGTTTATGCCACTGTGCGCATTGCCATTTGTGTTTCCAACAGCCCTTTCATTTGCATTCCCATTTCTCTTTCATTTTGCATCTTCCTTGCTGTTACTGTTACCATTTGCATTTGCAATTGCGTTACTGTGCCCGTGCGCATTACTATTTGCATTTCCATATGCGCTTGGGTTTCTTTTTGCATTTCTGTTTCCTTTGCTGTTATTGTTGCTGTTACCATTACCACTAGTGTTTGCAATTGCGGTACTGTGCCAGTGCGCATTTTGGTTTGCGTTTCCATACTCGCTTCTGCTCCCGTTTCTGTTTCCTTTGGTGTTATTCTTTATGTTAACTTTACCATTTGCATTTACAATTGTGGTACCGTGCCTGTGCACGTTATGGTTTGCATTTACATGTGCGCTTGCATTCATGTTTCCGTTTCTGTTACCTTTCATGTTCTTTTTCCTGTAACACTTAACATTTCCATTTAAAATACCACTGCCATCACTGTTCGTGTTGACAGTTGCATTTTTGTATGCGCTTCAATGTCCATTTGCATCACTGTTCACTTTGGTGTCACTTTGCTCTTGCGTTTTCTATTAACGTTTCCTTTGCCATTTACATTTTCATTATCATGTGCTCCACTGTTGGTGCTTATGTTTACATTGCTGTTCCTCTTACTATGTACCAAGACATCCTGCACTCCTGCCACTGCATTATTTTCACTATTTCTCATCATCATTCTCAAAAAGAAGGGAAATTAGAGGCAAAAAACTCTGTTTAATGCATCAGTTAGGGTTGTTCCACAGCAACAAAACCAAGGAAATTTGCTGTTAGGGTTGAAACCCCCCTGGACCCCTCCAGCCTACCCCCCAACTGGCATCGGGGTGCATGTTGGGGTCGTCGGTCCTAACTCTCACCCCATTCTCCTATTCCTCACCTTCTTTACACATGTGATGGGGTGAGAGTTAAGGCTGATTGCCACAATGCGCACCCTGATGCCAGTTGGGGGGTGGGCTGAAGGGGGTCCAAAGGGGGTTTCAACCCTAACAGTGAATTTCCTCACTTTTGTTGCTGTGGAACAACCCTAACTGATGCATTAAATTGAGTTTTTGGCCTCTATATGTATGTATATATATATATATATATATATATATATATATATATATATATATATATGTGTGTGTGTGTTGTTTTGTTTTAGTTTTTGGCCATTGTTTCCAGAGTTTGCAAATTATTTTTGCCAACACATTCATGAAATTGTATTAACATTTTTTATTGTTAATTTCTTTATTGAAAACATAGCAACCAACCATAAACAAACAATGCAGCATCAAAAAAATGTGTTTTTCTGGAGATGCTTGTTCTTTAGACGTCCTCGATTCCTACCAAATAGAGATTACACAAATCAACTACGATCTCTAAAAGGATATTATTTAAAATTTCAAAAGTGATTTTAAAATGCCCCCAAATGTATCCAGATATCTATTTTTAAACAGAATATTATTATTATAGGAAGAAGAGCTGAGTTTCTTCTTTCACTTAATATGTGTAGCATTTCATGATGTCTGTAAATGCACTGCTTTCTATCAGTCTACATACATTGCAATACCAGACCAGCTGAGAGCACAGAAGAGCATCTGTTTGGGCAGGGTTCCACCTTTGGAATGCCCCTGTCCAAGTGCGGCCCATCATTATGGCATCAGGATTTTAATTTCACCACCCAGTTTTTATGCGCGGGGCTGTGCCCCCATGCCCCCCCTTTACTAAATATTCTAACTCTAGGGGGAATGAACCTTGGGGAAGGGGTGGTGAATTCTGAAATTTGGTGCCCAAATAACAGGTGCACTTGGACCGGGGCAGAGATGGCCAGAAGGGCTTGGGCAGGGAGGAAGTCCTGATAGGTGTCCCATGCTTATTTTATGAAAGCTTTTTGCTTTTAATCTTTTTTTACTGAATGCACATAATGACCAACAATAAATAAACAATGCATCATCATGAAAAATTAATTACATATGGACTGTACAGACTGCATGCATATGTTGAGTAACTGTACTGAAGCTTTAATGAGGATTTACTGACCTCTCCTAGTAATCTTTGTTTTGACATTCCAGTTCTTTCCATGACAGCTATCTATGGTGTTGCAAGCACAGGAATTGCTGGGACAGTAACTAACAATCAAATGTTCTTGAAGCACACATAGGCATATGCACTGGGTGATGGGAACATTTTCAAAATGATCAAGAAGGAATCAAAAACCTGAATCACATTAAAATGAAATGCATATGTTGCAAACATACTGGATTAATTTTTTTAAGAGATGCCTGTTCTTTAAATGTCCTGGACTCTTAACAAATAGAGGTTTTACAAATGTACTAAGAACTCTGAAAGGATATTATTTAAATTGCAAAAGCAATTTCAGAATGCCCCCAGTGTATCCAGATATATATTTTAAATAGGATCATATTATAGGAAGAAGAGCTGAGTTTTCTCTTGCACATAATATGTGTGGTATTTTATGATGTCTGTAAATGCAGTGCTTTTCTGTCAGTCTGCATACATTGATGGAATATTCAGTGACCATGATCAAGCTGGAAGTGCATTATCTGTCCATACTACTAGATATTTCTCCTTTCACTCAGCTCCTGGTCCTGTGTGAATCTCAAGAGGGCAACAAATGAAATTTGAAACCATCTCACGTATCACCACCACACTTAATTATTTAAATTGGAATTTGGGAAGGACACACTACATGATATTCAACTCCATTGAAGCTCATTGTTGAACAAGAACAGCTAGATGGAGAGTAATAATAGCATTTCGTATGTCAAGAAAGATGTTCCAAGTTTCTATATATGCATGTTGCATACAGAAGGCACACAATGCACTGCTGTGAATAAAGCTTAAGGTCACACAGAATTAATGAATATATCATCTGCAAATGTTTATACAAAACAAAATTGTAATCCATTGCAAAAAAAAGTTTCTTATATGAAATAAAGCCCAGCTAAAGTGGCTTCAATGCAAAGTTAATATTAGGTAGAAGAAACATCTCCATCTAGTGATAACCTTTGAAAAGATATTCAGTCATTTGTTAGCTCAGAGAAACAGAATTAGATACAGTGCCATCATAATATTAGTCCTTTGACATCTATTGTGCAGTTCTAATATAATAGACTCAGCTATCAACTATATCTAGTCAAAGTAGTGACTGTCAAAGTCTTTAAATTATCTGTCTGTATTGTAAACAGTTCTAGTAAATTTAAATCTTCATGTATGTTATGTTGCCTTGCACTCCATGGTGCAAATACCACATTTTGGAGAAACTCACTTAATAATAAAATCTCTCTAAAAATTGTAGAAGAGAAAAATAAGCAGTGCAGCAAACTGGTACAGTGGGCCTGTATCAGGGATTTTTTTTCCAATATAATTGATCATAAGTATAAAAGTACATAATGAACTCAGGTGGTATTGTGCAGTGTCTGCCCAACCAGGGGTCTCAAGGGGAAAACACATTTATCACTGTATTGTATTTTTTTTTCAGTGTTGCTATTAAAATTCTAATTTCAGAGCCTTGCTTTGATTGGTTTTAATTTTGATATATTCAGTCTCTGTCTCCTTATCCATAGCTAGGAATTATCAAAATGATTCAGTATGGCATGGCATGCAAAAGTTGAATATAACACAAAAGCCTTCTTCTAGTACATGAATTGAAGAAAGAAGGTGAAGGCAGAGACTGGGCAACTCAAAACAGGGGACTGCGAGAAGGAACTTTTAAGAGAACTGTGGGTGGTGGCTCAGATGCTGAATGAATATTTTGCTTCAGTGTTTACAAAAGAGCCCCAGGAGGGGAGGGGAGTGGTTGCTTACTGGAAGGGCTCATGACATCAGGGGTGGCAATAATACAACCTCAAGACATCACCCCCTTCCTGGCAGCTGACTACCTGTTGAAGAACAAGTCAGTCAGGTAAGTCCCAAGTGGTGGATGGTATACACCGTGGGAGCAACTTGCAAGCCACTAACAATATTATTTCAGCAGTCTGTCTGTACAGGTTTGGTGTTGGAGTACTGGCTAGTTACTATAGCATCCCCATCTTTTAGAAAGCTACAAGGTCAAACAAAGGCCACAATAGGCCAACTATCAAGACATCAGTCCTGGGCAAGGTACTAGCATCCATTATACAGTACAGAATAATGCAACACTTGCTTGAGACAAAGATTCTTGACCCTGCTTAACATTGCTTTATGAAGGTCTTATCACACCAAACCAATCTGATAACCTCCTTTGAAGGGAGTGACCAAGCTGGTGGACTGGGTTAGGCTGTAGTTCCAGTATATCTGGACTTTAGCAAAGCCTTTGACCTTGTGGCACATGATATGCTTGTGAGGTATATAATAGGTGGACTGCTAACTGGTTTTGGGGCAGGAAGAAGAGGGCTGTGATTGACAGAAGCTACTCCATGTAGAGAGGCATACTCAGCAACATACTACAGAAAACAGTGCAAGGTCCACTGCTGTGATCATTCTTATTTATTGATGATCTGAAAGCTGGGATCTCCAGATGGCTGCTTAAGTTCACTGATGACAACTGGCCAGCAAGGCAGCATCTCTTAAGAATGGGAAATAGCTTCAGGAGAACCTGAACAAGCTGGGGTTTTGGTCAAACTTCTGGAGTATCAGATTCAGTTTAATGTATGTTCTTAAGCTCTGCAACCTTGTCTGCAACTGTTACTGCCATATGGCCAGGGTCATGCCTAAAAATGGTCAAACTCTGAGCCCAGTTCTTCTACAGTATCTCATTACCAAATAAAAAAAAAATAACAAAAAAAAAATATAGCCAGATTGAAGGCACTGCACTTGGGGAGGACAGAGGTAGGAACTACACATGATATGGGACTTTTCTTGTTGCAATGGAAGAGAAAATTGTGTCTGGGGTCATAACAGCCAATGATAATAGACAAGGAGAGAAAACATGGAAAACAGTCTGCAGTTGCTGTCTAGAGGATCAGTGAAATGTTGGATACCTCAAGAGGAAAGTGGCCATCAGGTTGGGGGCCGTTATCTTACCTCTTTCAAGGCCCTGCTCAGGCCCCACCTGGAGTACTGTTTGTACTTTGGGGCTCTACAATACAAAAAGGACATTGAGGCAGTAGAGAGGGTGCAGCACAGGGCCACAAAAAGTTTAAGAGTATGGAAATCAAACGCTGTAAAAAAAGGTTAGTGAACCTTAACATGTTCACATTGGAGGTAAGGAGGCTGAGAAGGGGCATGATCTCCAGTTTTCCACATATTCACGGGCATCAACAACACTGAACAGACAGAGATGTTTGATCAGGTATCCTTAAGCAGGACATGGAGACACACCCTGAACCTTAGAGGTAGTAGTTTTCTGGGGTAAATATTAGTAAGATCATCACCCTGAGAATGGTGATCCTATGGGACAGCCTACCAGTGGAGAAGGAAAACATGAAGACAGTGAAGGCCTTCAAGGTATGCCTGGAGAAATGTATTTATTTATTTATTAAAATGTGTTGACTGGGTAGGCAAATTGAGATGTGCATACCTTTTTCAAGGGCAACCCAGAATGAATTGCAAAACAGTAAGAGAATAGTATACATACAGGACCAGAATGTACAATAAACAGAATTCAAAATTATGGTACCACACAAGTGTGGAGTCATAGGACAAAAACAAGTCCAGGGTTAAATACTTTTTAAATTACATTGCATGACAAGAGAACAGATACAATATCAGGGTAACAGTATATGTGTCAGCAAGGCTGGTCACTCAAGCACCCACCAACCTAGATCACTTGTTACCATGGAACATTACATAGTCAGATATTAGGATGTGCACAGTCATCGATTACCATTACAATTACAGTGACTGCCCACAAGCAAATGGTTCAGACTTCATACAAAGCTATTGGAAGTAATCAGTTAACAAAGATTAACACAACTCCACCTTTCTTGCTTAACCTGTCCTTCTGGAAGGCGCTGTAGCCAGGGAGGTCAAATTCATGATTTAGGATGTGGTGTTTTAACCAGGTTTCAGTGAGCCCTATGATGTCAGGGTAGCATAGGTTTACCCATGCCTTGAGCTCATGTGTTTTGGGTCTGAGGCTGCAGACATTCATGTGCACCAGCTTTAGGCCCTTTGTGCCTGCCAAGATAGGGTCTGAGGGGGAGGAAATCCTGCTGTTTACTGGTCCCAGATTGATTTCAACATCTCCTGAGAGGAAAAGAACAAGCTGTTTTAGGCTACTAATTAAGGCATGGACAGTCAATAGAGACCTAATCTGGGAATCCTTTAAGAAAGAAGCAAGGTGATACCAATTTCCATTTTTGCTGAGGCCATGGAGTACCAGCTGAGTGGGAGTATACCTGGCAAATGAAAGGCCAGTAGATGAAAGCCAAAGCAGCTCTCTGTGTTGGCCATGGATTGGAATAGGGCAAAGAGCCACCATGTCAATATATACGAATGACACAATAAAACCAAAAGCTATAGCAGACCCCTTGGAGGACATTTGATATATATTTTATATGCTACCCCCTGATAGATATTCATGGTTTCAGATACCTATCAGATAGCTTTAAGTGGCAGTCACACTCCTGGAGGCAACTGGTCCAACTCTAGTGGGTAAGGAAAGAAGAAGAAACAATTTCAAAATTCAGCAAACACCTAGTAGCACATTACCTGAGGTTCAGTACTAACTTGTTACCTAGAACAGGCCTTTCATAAGAACACCACCCATGTAGTGTGCACTTTGGACATCAGGTTAGGAGCGAAAGCAGTGTAGAGTCCAGCATTACATTTCAGCAAGTTGCACTAGATATAGAGCTATCTAGACATCTAGGCCAACCCTGCATTAGGACCACACCCATAAAAGGTGCACCATGGACAACTGAACCAATACAACAATATTCATACCAAAGCCTAACAATACTCTTACACACACCCTCAAAAAACAGAAAGGGGTGTAACTTGTATATCTGTATCATAGAGGGTACAACATCATATACACAATACCCATATAGTAGCAGGCAGCAAAGCTTCAGTAGCAAAGACAGTTACGCAGACATAAATGTAAAATAAATAGTAAAGTGTTTAGTCTAGTAATGTGAGCAACAAGCAGGCAGACAGGAACCCTACTCTGATTCAAGCTTGATTACTCACAGTTCTTAGTTGAAGCAGTATCTAGACAGGTAGCATGAGCAGCCCCAGCTATTTATTTATTTATTTATTTGTTTATTTATTCATTCATTCAGCCTTGGATTACAAAAAATATCTTTGAGCTCAGGCATCTCATTTATAAAGGTTCCACATCAGTAGGGAGGGTGGTAACAAAACAGACATGGGGGAAAAAACTATTTGAGTTACAACAAACAGCATCAAATCATAGTGCATAGTGATAAACAGTTGAATACAGTTGCAAAAATACAAAGTGGAGGAAAAGTCTAACTAGGCTAGAGTGATGAGGTAAAAAGGTGTTTGTCTGAGGGGGGAAGGTAGTAACCAGGGGCATTGTCAAAGTAGCGAGAGGGATAGGTAGAGGTAGAGAGGGACAGAATGGAAAAAGGGAGCATGGAAGCAAGAGTGGAAGGTAGTGTATGGATGGATAGAGGGGAGAAGGGAGCATGGCAGGCAGAATTGAGGCAGCCAATGGCCTTGTCAGTGCAGCAAATAATAAAAGACCAGCAAAGGGGGAGGCAAAATACAGCTAGTTGGAGCATTCACAGGTGCTTTCCATTATAAGGTGCCAGTGAAGCAAATTCTTAAATTGGATAAACTGAGGTAAGTTAGTCAGTTCACAACACAGACCATCAAACCAGCTGGGAGCTCTGTAGATGAAGGATCATTGGCACTGAGTAGTCCAGAATCTTTGGACAAGGAAATGCTCAGTTTCAGAGGTCTGAGTGAGACAGATCTTGAGAGCTTTGGTTAAGAGGCAGTCAATGCCCGTTGGCAGAAATACAAGTAGTATCTTTTTTGGTAATCAAGCATGTTTGGTACTTGATCCAATAATTTAATTGGAGCCATTCTGACTGAGCATAGAGATCACATGTGTGGGTGAGGTGACTAGCACCAGTGATTAATCTACAGGCTTTGTTTAGGACAATATTCAGCCTTTTGAGTGATGTGGCTGAGGTGGCTCCATATATTACTAAGCCATAATTAATGATGGACAGTACTGAACTGTAGATAGTGAGTTTAAGTGCTTCAGGGGTCCGGCTCCTTCTGTGTCTATAGAGGAGACCTATTCTTGTATTAACATCTCTAGCAACATTTTTGATGTGTGGTACATAGGTGAGGTGACTGGGTGACAAGGTATTTGAAGTATTGAATTTATTCAAGAGGGGCTCCTAGGTTATTTCTAACTGTAAAAGCATGCGATCGTACTTATGGTGAGAGGATGAAAACTGCAGAACTTTTTTTTTTTGTAGTTTAGTATAAGTTTGTGTGACCGAAACCATTTTTCAACTTCCAAGAAACCAAGCTGTAGATTGCCTTCAAGCACGGTGGGATCCAAGTGACTTGCAAAGATGACAGCATCATCTGCATATAGGAGAGTCCGTAATTGACATGTATATGGTAAATTGTTCAGGAAGATCCTGAAAAGAAGAGGACCCAGAAGTGACCCTTGGGGCACACCTGATCTGATGCCCTGCTGGTCCAAGATGATATTGGATATCTTCACACGATGTGACCTATCCGTAAGGTAGCTTCTGAACCGCTTCAGTGTATTAGTTGAAAGACCAATGTTAGTGAGTTGACCGAGAAGGAGATGATGATTCATGGTGTTGAAAGCCTTCATTAAGTCTATGAAAGCTGCTTCTACAAGATTGTCTTTGTCAAAGGATTGTTGAATAAAGCTTGTAACAGTGCTGTGGTTGTGCTGTGTCTTTTTCTAAAACCATGATGCTGAGGGCAATGAATGGAATAGCTATCAAGGTATTCCACAAGTTGGCTGGCAACTATGCATTCCAACACCTTCGATAATGGTGGGAGGATTGATATAGGCCTGTAGCTGCTATGCTGAGTACGATCACTAGATATATGCACTGGGGTTACCAGGGCAGTTTTCCACACTTCAGGGAACTGTGTTAGAGTGAGGGAGAGGTTGAGTATCTTGGTTAGAGGCAGGAGTACTTCCTCTAGGGTAAATGCAATGAGTTTGAGGTCTAGAGACTCCCCACTATGCCTAGATTTCCCCAACACATTAGTTAGAAGTTTTCTGACCTGGGCGGTTGAAACCCGCTTGAAGTAGAAAGGAGGGTGTTTGGGCCTTTCGTCCTCAGAGCAACTAACCATCGTTGAGGAGGTATCATCAAAGAAGTCTTGTGGAAAGACACCGGACAGATTAGTGAACATATTAAAGTATTTTCCATTGTAAGTGGGTCAACACTTTATAAGCTTGTAGATCCTGCTGCTTACTGGATGCTTTTGCTCGGTGCCATAGATGGTCCAGTTGCTTCATAGTGTTTGTGAGATCAGGCGTGATCCAGGAATTAATTGTTCCAAGTACCTTCCTTCATTTTTTTAAAGGGGCGTGTACATCACAGGCCATGTTGAAGACTTAATGAAGTGCTGCATTAATATTATCAACAGAGTCCAGTAGGGACCAGTCCTGTGAATGCAGCTGATGTTTTAAGAGATCCAGATGCCCACATTTTAGCATTCTGTTGTAGATAGTTAGGGATGGGGGAGCGAGGAATTTGTTGGACCACCTACAGGTGTTAGGGGAGTGGTCACTAATGGAGTTGGGGTGAACTATCACATTGGTGATGTGATCAGGGCAATTTGAAATACTCCAGTCAATGGTGGTGCTAGTCCCTGTTTTATAATTTATTCTGGTAGGTGTGCTGATGAGTTGAATGAGGTGTAAAGCTGCTAAAGTGTCCTTTATAACCCCATTTGCTGGTGATAGCCAGTTTATACTGAAGTCACCTAGTATAATCGTCTCAGCAAGGTGCTTTTGGGCACTGAGATAATCCAGAACACTGTGGAGACCAGAGGTTGGGACTTTAGGAGGTATGTAGATTGAGAATACAGTAAGGGTTTTGTGGTACACCCCCAACAGCGCACATTTACTGCCAGTGCCTGAGCAGGGTATCCGAGGTCAATCCCTGGCAAGGCCAGCCTTTTTATGGAGTTTTTTAAATATAGCACAGCCACCACCATGTTTAGAAGATCTATCCAGCCTAAAAATTGTATATCCCGGTAGAGCAACCACTGCATCAGGAATTTTGGGAGACAGTCAGGTTTCAATGATTGATAGTATGTCAGGGTTGTACAGTGACACCCATGCTTTGAGGATGTCAGTTTTACTTAGCAGACTGCAACTATTGATTGTGGACAGGTTAATGGAGCTACGTCTGGGACAGTCACTGCTTAGAGATTTGCCCATTGGTCCTGGATTGGGGTGGATATTGCTAGATGGCATCAGCAGCATAGAGGCTATCCTAATGAGGTGCATCTATTGTAGCTTGGTCGAGCATCTAGTATACCTTCTGGAACAGCGGTATTGTTTCTTTTACCTGTTCAGTACAAGAAGGATGGAGAGGTCCAGGTGGATATAGTTATGGACGTGCCTGCTATAGTCAGGCAAGTCACAAGGTTGTGGGCATATAACGAAAGGGGTCCAAAGCCCATTATTGAGGTTGAAGAAGTTTCCAGTTATACCACCAGTATTGGCATGGGGGCTGTTGTCAGGAACATTGTTTGACTGTTTTGCTGTACTAGACGGCACACATCCTGAGTGGCTAAGAAATAAAGAGAGGATGAGCAAATGGGGAAAGACATATAGTGTGAGTGGTACATTTTAGTTTGCATCACATGGGATTATTGCAAGGAAAGAGGGCTGACAGGGAGCAGGTTGGTCTGATCCCATGAGTGGCAGTACCAGTAGAAACAAAGTAGGATAAGAGGTGGCCAAGCAGCCAATGGGAGAGCAAAAGGCAGAGCTTGTGTGTATTTAATAGTGGCCAGAGTTGGGAGGGCGGTGGGTGGGTAAATTTTTCGAGACAGCTAAGTAACTGTAAGAATCAGGCTAAACAGCTCTAAATCAGGCTAAACTTAGCAGTTTGTCACACAGAGAGCCCACCAGAAAACACAGAGCAAACAGAATACAGAAGCAGCCAATAGTGGCTCAGCAAGAGCAAACAGTGTCCAATAGCCAAACAGCACAGGGATTGGCAATGAATCAGGTATCTGCTAGAGGAGACAGGAATCCCCAGGAGACAGACCTTTCAGGGTCCCAGCAGCGAGGCACTCAAGGTGGGCTTGGAGGGTTGCGGCCACCAGCCAGGAGAGAGGAGTCCATGACCACTTCAGAAGCCTCAGTCAAGGACTGGCACCTTTCAGAGTCCCAGCAGTGAGGCACTCAAGGTGGGCTTGGAGGGTTGTAGCCACCGGCCAGGAGAGAGGAGTCCACGACCACTTCAGAAGCCTGAGTCAAGGGCTAGCACCTGTCAGGGTCCCAGTAGTGATGCGCCCAAGGCGGACTTGGAGGGTTGCAGCTGTAGGTCATGGGAGTGGAGGCTACAGCTGCTTCAGAAGCCCGAGTCAAGGACTGGCACTTTTCAGGGTCCCAGCAGTGAGGCACTCAAGGTGGGCTTGGAGGGTTGCGGCCGTTGGCCATGGAAGCGGATGCCACAGCTGCTTTAGAAGCCTGAGTCAAGGGCTATCTCCATGGCTAACTACCTCCACAGTTGAATCCCAAGCAGATTCCTGATGTCCTTTGTGCATGCCCTTAATGCGAGGGCCACAGCGTGGACAGAATGCATGGGGTAGGTAGTTAAGTAGCAGGGATCATCATGCCCCTAACCCTCCTGACTGGTTGGGGGCTCCTGCTATTCCTTTGTCTCCTTTGGTGAGGAGCACTGCATGAAGGTCAGTGGCCATTGCGGGGAGCAAAACTGGCTAGACCCCCTCTCGACCCTAGGGACAGGACGATCAAGCTGCTAGCTGGCCAGCACTGGTCAGATGGAGCTGGGAGGGCCATGGATGCCTTAAAAAAGGTGCCAGAGTTCAAAGCATCTCCGTCAAACACACCCAAGCCTTCTTATTGGGTGAGGGACTCCTGGCTATTACTTTATCTTCTTGGGCAAGAAGCATCATGGGGAGGTAGGTAGCCATTCAGGGGAAAGATGTGAAAGTGGCTGGACCCCTGTCTACCCCCGGGACAGGGTGATTAAGCTGCTGGCTAGTGAGTGCTGGTCACATGGAGCAGGGAGGGCTGTGGACACCTTGATAAAGGCCCCCGAAGTTCAAAACAGCTCCATCATGCCCCTGAGCCTCCTGATTGGCTGGGGGACTCTTGGCTATTCCTTTGTTTCCTCAGGTGAGAAGCACCATGAGGAGGTTATGGGCCATGGGGGGAGAGTGAAAGTGGTTGGACCTCTCTCAACCCCTGGGACTGGGCAATCAGGCACCTGGCTAGAGAGCACTGATCAGATGGAGATGAGAGGGCTGTGAATGCCTTGAAAAAGGTACTGAAGTTCAAAGTTACTCTGTCACACCCCCAAGGCTCCTGATTTGCTGGGGTACTCCTAGCTGTACCTTTGTTTCAAAAAAGGAGTGTTGGGTGGGTTCCTTTCAGTAAGGTACAAACTTGAGTTCTGTGGGGGCTAGTAGGCATAGGTACATCAAAATTCAGGAAAAAACAGCCACATCCAAAGCATTATTGAATTATATTTTCATTTTATTTCACAAACTTCACACATCACTGAGGATCTGAAGTGAAGTTTGTGGAATAAAATGAAAATATAATTCTCAAACTTCACAAGTCACCGAGGATCTGAAGTGAAGTTTGTAGATGTACTGTATGCTCCCTTGCAGGAGGGGCTTATGCTCTATTTATGAACCCCTTCCTCCTACCCCCGCTTGGGAATTTATTAGTTCTCTGGGGTCAATACCTGCTGGATGCCTCAAGGTGGTAGCAGATGGCAGGTTAGGGAAGATAGAAGGCTGGAGGCAAGAAGTTTCATGACCTTTCCAGCAAGGCGTTAGGTCTGGGACTGGAGGAGGGTGATGGAAGGAGTATAGCAGGTAGGCAAGAAGGGAGCTCAGCAGTCCAGGTGGGCCTGTGGGAGGGCAACCTCCCCAAAGTGGCAGATAGGGTCAACCTCTGCAGCAACATGGCATCAACAAGCCAGGAAGGAAGCTCTGTAGGGAGGATGGTCAGCCAGGTGTCTGCATCATTGAGATAAGGGAGGTGCAGGTGGTAATAGGAGGTCAGGATATTTAAGAGCCCTTAGAGATCCTGTGGAGTAGCTGCTCAGTCTACCAGGGCTGTGGGGACTGTGGCAGCAGGGTCCCCATGGGGGGAGGCCAGTGGCAGTGGCTCTACCCCGTACCTGGAGTGGTAGGGTGGCCTGAGGTTTGAAGGAGCCTGGGGGCCCTTCACCCATTTCAGGGGACCTGCTTTGAAGGGGCAGGTCCTGAGACACCAGCATTTAAGGGCTGGGCAGGTCTCAGGTCTTATGGCAGGCCTTGGAGGGTGGCCTCTGGCAGGAGCTTACCGCAAGCCCAGAATGCATTGACAGGGATGTGGGCCTGGGGCTGTGTTTACCCATGAATGGTCATGGGGGAGTGCAGAAAAGGAATTGGGGTGCTATCTGTAGAGGTGGACTGCTTGAAGGGGCCTGGGCAGTGGCAGGGCTGATAGGGCTGCCATGGCAGGGCAGCCCGATCAAGGTAACTCAGGTACTGGAGCTGGGCCAGGTTTGAGGGCCACTGCACCAGTAGAGAGCAGTGCAGAGAGAGAGAGTGAGTTGAGCTCTAAGTGTGGGAACTGGTGCTGTGAGGTTTGGAGCACTGGCAGGTTTAGGTTCCCTGTTGAAGTGAGAGAGAGACTGGGCTACAAGGCCTCGGTCAGAGAGGAAAAAATCCTGGTGGCCCTTGAGATTTTTGCCAAGGTCCAGGGGCTAGGTGGGGAAACAGCATACTTTCCCGTGATGGAGATGAGGCAGCCAACCAGTGCTGGACCAGACAGAGATGGACAAGAATGTGTAACCCAGAACAGGAAAAAAGAGAGCGATTTGGCTTAGCAGTGCCAGTGAGCCAGGAGCATGTGGGTTTTTCCAAGTAGGGAGGTTCCTTGGGTAAATCATCCAAGAGGTTGGAAGAGGAACACTTGGATATTGTGGCAGTCACAGAAACATGGTACATGGAGAACCATGACTGGGATGTCAACATACCAGGGTACACAATCTACAGAAGGGACAGGGAGGATAAAAGAGGAGGTGGAGTAGCTCTCTACATAAGGAAAGGATCAAAGCTACAGAACTGAAAAGTAAAGGGGGAGGACAAGAGGCACTTTGGGTCACCTTGGAGACAGGGAATGGCATCACAATCCGAATAGGGTTGTATACAGACCCCCGTCTCAAGGGGAGGAAATGGACAAGAAAATGATAGAGGGCATTCTCAAAATGGCTGAAAAAGGGGAGATACTGTTGATGGGGGACCTGAATATGCCAGATGTTAACTGGACGACATGGACTGCAGCCACACCCAAGAGCAGGGTCATTCTCGATGCCCTATAGGGGGCATGCCTTAGACAGCTTGTGGTGGAACCCACTTGGGAGGGAGCAATATTAGACCTGGTACTCTCAAATGGAGAGAGGATCACAAATTTAGAAGTCGGTAGACATCTGGGAACAAGCGACCACTGCACTGTGTGCTTCACAATAAACACAACCATGGAGACAAGCCACACAAAGACAAGGATACTGGACTTTTGAAGGGCTGACTTTGGCTTAATGGGTGAATACCTGAGGAATGCATTAGCAAATGGCCAGAAAGGAGGGGTGGAAGAACAATGAGAAAAATCAAAATTGCCATCATGGAGGCAACAAGCCTTCGTGTGAAACAAATAAAGAAAACAAAGAGGAATGAAAAACCACTATGGTTCTCAAAAGAGGTGTCAGGGAAGGTTAAGGAGAAAAAGGCTGCATTCAAAAAGTATAAGGAATCACAGAAGGAACATGACAGGGAACAGTATCAATTAAAGCAGAAAGAAGTGAGGAAGGCAGTCAGAAAAGCAAAGGCCCAAACCGAAGAAAAGATAGCCAACTCAGTTAAGAAGGGAGATAAAACCTTTTATAGGTACATTAGGGAGCATAGAAAGGTTAAGGGAGGGATAGTGAAGATTAATAAAGGAGAGGGGAGAGGGAGGTGGGCAGAGGGAGACAGTGAAAAGGCAGAGATACTGAATGAATACTTTTCCTCAGTATTCACAAAAGAAGAAGAGGAGGAGTTACCTAAACCAAACAATAGAAGCACTCTGGATAGTGGGGTTGACGCCAGTCCATTTACAGAAGAAAGAGTCCTGAAAGAACTCCTAAAACTCAAGGTGGACAAAGCAATGGGGCCTGATGGATTCACCTAGAATCCTAAAAGAGCTAAGGAGGACCTAGTGACACCACTAACCACACTTTTTTTTTTTAATACTTTTATTTATATATTTTATGACATTACAATGCCATGCATACAGAGTCCATGAGTCATGCCATACTACCTAGATAGGTAAAGCTTACAGATTTGATATGCGGAATGCAAGACATGGCTACTGTTGGTACAGGATATGGGAAAACAAATAGTTAGTTCATATACAGTAAAGCAACGTTCTGACCAATGCTGTCAATGCCCTAAACAGATTAATCATCATTATTAACTTCCACCAATATCTGAACCAGCAATACTGCCCTTGTTTTAAGTTTCATTTTAGTAACACTCAAGCTTTTCTTCACAGTAAACTCCCCGTCACACACCCCATTAACTTCAGAGTTTTGATCCAACAATTTAAACCCAGCTTGACTTAATGATCTATCAAGCTGTAACAGGTATACAACCAGGTTAAATGTACTGTTTAATTTCAGGTTTTAATGTTCATAAATGTCTCCACCATGCATTCGATTGTCCAGTAAAGCAAAGCCCTAGTATAGATCTCAGGGAGCTGATATGGGGCAGAGAAAACTCACAGTTTTGTTTCAAGTGTCATTGTCCTCAGATTCGTTTGAGAAGTCCTCATCTCTTACAGCTCATTCTGCCTCCAACTTCTCCAACAGTTTTCCTGCCTGCTTGGAGGTCAGTGTGAGCTATACACTACTTGACCAACTACCACCTGTGGCGAGCAGGCATGAGCATACTGGTAGGGGATGTCCAGGTCCCTCAATCTGCGTTGGATCGGGTCAAAGCTTTTCCATTTCATGTGGGTAGCATCGACAGATCTGGAAAGATCATTACTCTGTTACCATCCATCGATCCCTTTCCTTGTGCAGGCCGCCAAGAGTACTTTGTCCCGAATCACCGAGGAGGCGGTTTGAAGCATAACTGTTCTAGTGCCTCCCGTCTGGCCCGTGGCTCTGCGGAGATTAACTCAGTAAGCTCGGATAAGAAAGTCTCTTAAGTGCAGGTCAAATGTCTCTTCCAGCCAGGTTGTTAGGAAAGCCAGGAGGTCATCCCCTTCTGCCCCCTCTGTAAGGCCCAATATGCGCACATTCGCGGCCCTAGACTGATTTTCCAGATGCTCCAGGCACGATTTCAGCAACGCCTGCTCCTTTACACACATAGCTGCCGTGGCCTGGGCCCGCTCGGAGGTTTTCTCAGCTGTCTGAGCGGCATCGACTAGACCACCCATCTTCTGCTCCACTTGCAACATCCTATCATGGTAAGAGTCCATCTTCTTATCTAGTTGTTGCACCGTCTTTGTCAAATTTAGGACAGCTGTTTGCAGAGATTCTAGGGTAGCTGGCAGTATAACCTCTCCTTTCGGATCCTCTTGAGCTTGGCCTACCGAATGGGAGGACGCTTTGGATGCCGCGCCACGCGGTGTAAAAAAACTCACTTTCGGGTAGTTATTTTTCTTCCCCATCACAAATCAAAATCAGCGATCAAGTACAGGCTTTTGCTACTATCAAAATTCGGTGGAGTAGGTTCACGAAGTTATAATTTTATCGTTTTTAAGGGTGCTTTCAAGGGAGCTCACCAGAAGTGCATCCTCATCGGCCGACAGCTAGCCACGCCCCCCACTAACCACATTTTAACAAATCATGGGAAGATGGAGCAGTACCTGAGGACTGGAGGAGGGCAGATGTGATCCCTTCACAAAAGTGGGAGCAAGGCAGAAGCAGGAAACTACAGACCTGTTAGTTTGACCTCAGTGGGGGGATGATGGAATCACTTCTGAAAGAAAGAACTGTTGAGTACCTAGAGGCCAGCGTGCACAGGACCCAAAGCAGCATGGATTCACAGCAGGAAGGTCATGTCAGATGAATCTAATCGATTTCTTTGACTGGGTGACTTAAGTAATAGACCAGGGAGGGGGCTGTGGATATGGCCTACCTAGACTTTAGCAAGGCATTTGACACAGTCCCGCACAAAAGATTAATAATCAAGTTAGCCAGCCTGGGAGTGGGTCCCAGGGTGGTAGCCTGGGTAGCAAACTGGCTGCACAACAGGACACAGAAGGTAATAGTGAATGGAACACATTCTGAAGAAAGGGGGGTTACTAGTGGAGTACCTCAGGGCTCAGAACTGGGTCCAGTCCTCTATAACATCTCTATAAATGACATTGCAGAGGGTCTGAAAGGAAAGGTATGCCTCTTTGCAGATGACACAAAGATCTGTAACAGAGTTGATACACAAGGGGGGTAGAAAGGATGAGAAGGGACTTGGCAAGGTTGGAGGAATGGTCAGACATATGGCAACTTAGATTCAATGCAAAGAAGTGCAAAGTAATGCACCTGGGAAATAAAAATCTAGGAGAAGAGTACACAATAGTAGGAGAGGTACTAACAACAACAATAATAGAAAGGGATCTGGGTGTAGTCATATCAGATGACCTAAAGGTGGGTAAGCAATGTGAGAAGTCAGTAAGGAGAGCCAGGGGGATACTGGGACGCATAAGGAGGGGCATCACAAGTAGAAAAAGGGAAGTGGTTATCCCTCTGTACAGACAGTTGGTGAGACCCCATATGGAGTACTGCATGCAGTTTTGGAGACCTCATCTACGCAAGGACATAGACAGGATGGAAGCAGTCCAGAGGAGGGCAACTAAAATGGTGCAGGGTCTGCATCAGAAACCATATGAAGAGAGACTGAGAAAGCTAATATGTATACCATTGATGAAAGGAGGGACAGGGGGACATGATAGAAACTTTAAGTACCTCAAGGAATCAACAAAGTCCAGGAGGGTAGCATCTTCCAGAAAAGAGATGTAAGAACAAAGGGCACAATTTAAAGTTAGAGGGGTAGCTGCTCAGGGTAATGTGAGGAAATTATTTTCACTGAGAGAGTGGTGGACATGGAACTGCCTTCCTGGAGAGGTTGTGGGGTCTAAACAGTGGTGGAATTCAAACATGCATGGGACAGACATAAGGCAATTAAAGTGGGGGTTGCAGGAAGTAGCTGTTGGTTAACTAGAATCTGCAGCTTATCAAATAGGTAGGGAATGGGCAGACTGGTGGGCCAAGTGGTCTTTATCTGCCATCAAAGTCTATGTTTCTATGTTTCTAGGTTACAGTGAAGAAGCCCTGCTTGTACTGCCTGTAAACCATTTATGCTGCTCAGAATATCCAACCTGGGTATGTTGTAAAAAGTTTAGATTGCCCCATGGAGCTGCTTTATTTATTTGATGAAGGATGTGACCCTTGCATTCCTGGAATCATTTGGGGGTGCAAGAGCTCAAATAACGAAGCTAGTTGGGAAGAGACTTGTAATGATTCTTTTTTTAAGTTGGAAGGGGGACAAATGAAATGGAAAGCCCCCTCCCTTGTGTTTAATTTATTTCATAAGTTGTAACCCCAGAAGGTATCCATCAGGCTGCATTGGGATCGAGGGGCTCTGGGGCTCAGAAAAGACAGTAGGTTGCAGTTTGGAGATCCTGGTCCAGTGGTCAGTGTCTGGGGGAAAAACAAAATCCAGAACTGGAGGTGAGATCGAGAGCACACCTGGAAATGAAGTCATCGAGAGGTAAGACAGATATTTTTCCTATCATATTTGGGGGTGCACTGGTGTTGTGCTTGTTGTAGTCCTCTACCATGCTCCCTGGAACACCTGCGACAATGTTTTATGCCCTAGATGAGGGGAACCGAGGGGGGGGGTTACATAGAATAAAATGAAAATATAATTCAGTAATGCTTGGGATGTGGCTGTTTTTTCTGAATTTTGATATCCCTTTGTCTCCTCAGGTAAGGAGCACCACAGGAGGCGCAGCTATTGGGGGAGTGAAAGTGTCTGAACCACCTCTCAATCCCTGGGACAGGGTGGTCAAGCTGCTGGCTGGTGAGCACTGGTCAGATGGAGCTGAGAGGGCTGGGTGCCTTAAATAAGGTGCCAGAGTTCAAAGCAGTGCCGTTATGCCCTCCAAGCCTCTTGATTGGGTGGGAGACTCTTGGCTATTCCTTTGTTTCCTGTGGTGAGAAGCACCATGAGGAGGCTGTGGGCCATGGGGGGAGAGTGAAAGTGGTTGGACCTCTCTCAACCCCTGGGACTGGGCAATCAGGCACCTGGCCAGAGAGCACTGATCAGATGGAGATGAGGGCCGTGAATGCCTTGAAAAAGGTACTGAAGTTCAAAGTTACCTGTCACACCCCCAAGCTCCTGATTTGCTGGGGTACTCTAGCTGTACCTTTGTTTCAAAAAGGAGTGTTGGGTGGGTCTTTTCAGTAAGGTACAAACTTGAGTTCTGTGGGGCTAGTAGGCATAGGTACATCAAAATTCAGGAAAAACAGCCAATATCCAGCTTATTATTGAATTATATTTTTGCTGATTCCACAAACTTCACACATCACTGAGGATCTGAAGTGAAGTTTGTGAATAAATGAAATATAATTCTCAAACTTCATAGTCACCGAGATCTGAAGTGAAGTTTGTAGATGTACTGATGCTCCCTTGCAGGAGGGGCTTATGCTCTATTTATGAACCCCTTCCTCCTACCCCCGCTTGGGAATTTATTAGTTCTCTGGGGGTCAATACCTGCTGGATGCCTCAAGGTGGTAGCAGATGGCAGGTTAGGAGAAGATATAGAAGGCTGAGGCAAGAAGTTTCATGACCTTTTCCAGCAAGGGCGTTAGGTCTGGGACTGGAGGAGGGTGATGGAAGGAGTACAGCAGGTAGGCAAGAAGGGAGCTCAGCAGTCCAGTGGGCCTGTGGGAGGGCAACCCCTCCAAAGTGGCAGATAGGGTCAACCTCTGCAGTAACATGGCATCAACAAGCCAGGAAGGAAGCTCTGTAGGGAGGATGGTCAGCCAGGTGCCTGCATCATTGAGATAAGGAGGTGCAGGTGGTAATAGGAGGTCAGGATAGTCAGAGCCCTTGGAGATCCTGTGAGCAGCTGCTCAGTCTACCAGGGCTGTGGGACTGTGGCAGCAGGGTCCCCATGGGGAGGCCAGTGGCAGTGGCTCTCACCCTCACCTGGAGTGGTAGGGTGGCCTGAGGTTGTGAAGGGAGCCTGGGGCCCTTCACCCATTTCAGGGACCTGCTTTGAGGGCAGGTCTCCTGAGACACCAGCATTTAAGGGCTGGGCAGGTCTCAGGTCTTATGGCAGGCCTTGAGGGTGGCCTCTGGCAGGAGCTTCATGCAAGCCCAGAATGCATTGACAGGGATGGGCCTGGGCTGTGTTTACCCATGAATGGTCATGGGGAGTGCAGAAAGGAATTGGGTGCTATCTGTAGAGGTGGACTGCTTGAGGTCAAGTGGCAGGCTGATAGCTGCTGAGGGCAGGGCAGCCCGACCAAGGTAACCTCAGGTACTGGAGCTGGGCCAGGTTTGAGGGCCACTGCACCAGTAGAGAGCAGTGCAGAGAGAGAGAGAGAGTGAGTTGAGCTCTAAGTGTGGGAACTGGTGCTGTGAGGTTTGGAGCACTGGCAGGTTTAGGTTCCCTGTTGAAGTGAGAGAGAGACTGGGCTACAGGGCCTCGGTCAGAGAGGAAAATCCTGGTGGCCCTTGAGATTTTGCCAAGGTCCAGGGCTAGGTGGGGAAGCAGCATACTTTCCAGTGATGGAGATGAGGCAGCCAACCAGTGCTGGACCAGACAGAGATGGACAAGAATGTAACCCAGAACAGGAAAAAGAGCGATTTGGCTTAGCAGTGCCAGTGAGCCAGGAGCATGTGGGTTTTCCAAGTAGGGAGGTTCCTTGGGTAAATCATCCAAGAGGTTGGAAGAGGAACACTTGGATATTGTGGCAGTCACAGAAACATGGTACATGGAGAACCATGACTGGGATGTCAACATACCAGGGTACACAATCTACAGAAGGGACAGGGAGGATAAAAGAGGAGGTGGAGTAGCTCCTCACATAAGGGAAAGGATACTGCTACAGAACTGAAAAGTAAAGGGGAGGACAAGAGGCACTTGGTCACCTTGGAGACAGGGAATGGCATCACAATCCGCATAGGGTTGTATTCAGACCCCCGTCTCAAGGGGAGGAAATGGACAAGAAAATGATAGAGGGCATTCTCAAAATGGCTGAAAAAGGGGAGATACTGTTGATGGGGGACCTGAATATGCCAGATGTTAACTGGACGACATGGACTGCAGCCACATCCAAGAGCAGGGTCATTCTCGATGCCCTACAGGGGGCATGCCTTAGACAGCTTGTGGTGGAACCCACTTGGGAGGGAGCAATATTAGACCTGGTACTCTCAAATGGAGAGAGGATCACAAATTTAGAAGTCGGTAGACATCTGGGAACAAGCGACCACTGCACTGTGTGCTTCACAATAAACACAACCATGGAGACAAGCCACACAAAGACAAGGATACTGGACTTTTGAAGGGCTGACTTTGGCTTAATGGGTGAATACCTGAGGAATGCATTAGCAAATGGCCAGAAAGGAGGGGTGGAAGAACAATGGAGAAAATCAAAATTGCCATCATGGAGGCAACAAGCCTTCAGTGAAACAAATAAAGAAAACAAAGAGGAATGAAAAACCACTATGGTTCTCAAAAGAGGTGTCAGGGAAGGTTAAGGAGAAAAAGGCTGCATTCAAAAAGTATAAGGAATCACAGAAGGAACATGACAGGGAACAGTATCAATTAAAGCAGAAAGAAGTGAGGAAGGCAGTCAGAAAAGCAAAGGCCCAAACCGAAGAAAAGATAGCCAACTCAGTTAAGAAGGGAGATAAAACCTTTTATAGGTACATTAGGGAGCATAGAAAGGTTAAGGGAGGGATAGTGAAGATTAATAAAGGAGAGGGGAGAGGGGAGGTGGGCAGAGGGAGACAGTGAAAAGGCAGAGATACTGAATGAATACTTTTCCTCAGTATTCACAAAAGAAGAAGAGGAGGAGTTACCTAAACCAAACAATAGAAGCACTCTGGATAGTGGGGTTGACGCCAGTCCATTTACAGAAGAAAGAGTCCTGAAAGAACTCCTAAAACTCAAGGTGGACAAAGCAATGGGGCCTGATGGGATTCACCCTAGAATCCTAAAAGAGCTAAGGGAGGACCTAGTGACACCACTAACCTCACTTTTTAACAAATCATGGGAAGATGGAGTGGTACCTGAGGACTGGAGGAGGGCAGATGTGATTCCCCTTCACAAAAGTGGGAGCAAGGCAGAAGCAGGAAACTACAGACCTGTTAGTTTGACCTCAGTGGGGGGGGGATGATGGAATCACTTCTGAAAGAAAGAACTGTTGAGTACCTAGAGGCCAGCGGTGCACAGGACCCAAAGCAGCATGGATTCACAGCAGGAAGGTCATGTCAGATGAATCTAATCGATTTCTTTGACTGGGTGACCTAAGTAATAGACCAGGGAGGGGGCTGTGGATATGGCCTACCTAGACTTTAGCAAGGCATTTGACACAGTCCCGCTCAAAAGATTAATAATCAAGTTAACCAGCCTGGGAGTGGGTCCCAGGGTGGTAGCCTGGGTAGCAAACTGGCTGCACAACAGGACACAGAAGGTAATAGTGAATGGAACACATTCTGAAGAAAGGGGGGTTACTAGTGGAGTACCTCAGGGCTCAGTACTGGGTCCAGTCCTCTATAACGTCTTTATAAGTGACATTGCAGAGGGTCTGAAAGGAAAGGTATGCCTCTTTGCAGATGACACAAAGATCTGTAACAGAGTTGATACACAAGGTGGGGTAGAAAGGATGAGAAGGGACTTGGCAAGGTTGGAGGAATGGTCAGACATATGGCAACTTAGATTCAATGCAAAGAAGTGCAAAGTAATGCACCTGGGAAATAAAAATCTAGGAGAAGAGTACACAATAGTAGGAGAGGTACTAACAACAACAATAATAGAAAGGGATCTGGGTGTAGTCATATCAGATGACCTAAAGGTGGGTAAGCAATGTGAGAAGTCAGTAAGGAGAGCCAGGGGGATACTGGGATGCATAGGGAGGGGCATCACAAGTAGAAAAAGGGAAGTGGTTATCCCTCTGTACAGACAGTTGGTGAGACCCCATATGGAGTACTGCATGCAGTTTGGAGACCTCATCTACGCAAGGACATAGACAGGATGGAAGCAGTCCAGAGGAGGGCAACTAAATGTGCAGGGTCTGCATCAGACACCATATGAAGAGAGACTGAGAAAGCTATATGTATACCCTTGATGAAAGGAGGGACAGGGGGACATGATAGAAACTTTAGGCACCTCAAGGGAATCAACAAAGTCCAGGAGGGTAGCATCTTCCAGAAAAGAGATGTGTAAGAACAAGGGGGACAATTTAAAGTTAGAGGGGTGACGCTCAGGGTAATGTGAGGAAATTATTTTTCACTGAGAGAGTGGTGGACGATGGAACTGCCTTCCTGGAGAGGTGTGGGGCCCAAAACAGTGGTGGAATTCAAACATGCATGGGACAGACATAAGGCAATTAAAGTGGGGGTTGCAGGAAGTAAGCTGTTGGTTAACTAGAATCTGCAGCTTATCAAATAGGTAGGGGAATGGGCAGACTGGGTGGGCCAAGTGGTCTTTATCTGCCATCAAAGTCTATGTTTCTATGTTTCTAGGTTACAGTGAAGAAGCCCTGCTTGTACTGCCTGTAAACCATTTATGCTGCTCAGAATATCCAATCTGGGTATGTTGTAAAAAGTTTAGATTGCCCCATGGAGCTGCTTTATTTATTTGATGAAGGATGTGACCCTTGCATTCCTGGAATCATTTGGGGGTGCAAGAGCTCAAATAAAGAAGCTAGTTGGGAAGAGACTTGTAATGATTCTTTTTTTAAGTTGGAAGGGGGACAAATGAAATGGAAAGCCCCCTCCCTTGTGTTTAATTTATTTCATAAGTTGTAACCCCAGAAGGTATCCATCAGGCTGCATTGGGATCGAGGGGCTCTGGGGCTCAGAAAAGACAGTAGGTTGCAGTTTGGAGATCCTGGTCCAGTGGTCAGTGTCTGGGGAAAACAAAATCCAGAACTGGAGGTGAGATCGAGAGCACACCTGAAATGAAGTCATCGAGAGGTAAGACAGATATTTTTCCTATCATATTTGGGGGTGCACTGGTGTTGTGCTTGTTGTAGTCCTCTACCATGCTCCCTGGAACACCTGCGACAATGTTTTATGCCCTAGATGAGGGGAACCGAGGGGGGGGGTTACATAGAATAAAATGAAAATATAATTCAGTAATGCTTGGGATGTGGCTGTTTTTTCTGAATTTTGATATCCCTTTGTCTCCTCAGGTAAGGAGCACCACAGGGAGGCCGGCAGCTATTGGGGGGAGTGAAAGTGTCTGAACCACCTCTCAATCCCTGGGACAGGGTGGTCAAGCTGCTGGCTGGTGAGCACTGGTCAGATGGAGCTGAGAGGGCTGGGTGCCTTAAATAAGGTGACAGAGTTCAAAGCAGTGCCGTTATGCCCTCCAAGCCTCTTGATTGGGTGGGAGACTCTTGGCTATTCCTTTGTTTCCTGTGGTGAGAAGCACCATGGGGAAGGTGGCGCCATTGGGGAAGGGAGCGAAAGTGGCTGGATGCCTCTTGACCCATGGAAAAGAGTAATAAAGCTCTGGCTGGCAAGCGCTGGTTGGATGGAGCTGAGAGGGCTGTGGATGCCTTGAAAAGGTAATGAAGTTCAAAGCAGCTCCATCATGCCATCATGACACCCATACTTCCTGATTGACCAGGAGACATCTGTCTATTCATTTGTCTCCTTGGACAAGGAGCACCACAGGGATGTCAACAGCCAGTGGGAGGGAGGGTGGGAGTGAAAGTGGCTGGCCCCCCTCAACCCCTTGGACAGGGTGATCAAACTGCTGGCTGGTGAGCACTGGTCAGATGAAGCTGGGAGGGCTGTAGATGCCTTAAAAAGGTGCCCAAGTTCAAAACAGCTTTGTCACACTCCACAAGTCTCCTGATTGGCTGGTGGACTCCTGGGTATTCTTTTGTCTCCTTGAGCAAGGAACACTGAAGAGAGGTTGGTGGCCACTGGAGAGCAGGGAGTGAAAGTGGCTGAACCCCATCTTGACCCCTGGAACAGGGTGATCAAGCTCTTGGCTGGTGAGTGCTGGTCAGATGGAACTGAGACAGTTGTGGATGCCTCAAAAAAGGTGCCAAAGTTCAAAAAGTTTTGTCACTCGTCACTCCCCCACCAGCCTCCTGATTGGATGGGGGCTCCTGGTTATTTCCATATCTCCTCTAGTGAGGAGCACCATGGGGAGGTTGGTGGCCATTGGATGTGAGGGAGGGAAAGTGGCTGGACCCCCTCTTAACCCCTGTAACAGGCTGCTCAATCTGCTGGCTGGTGAGCACTGGTCAGATGGAGTTGAGAGGGTTGTGGACACTTTGCAAAAGGTGCTGAAGTTCAAAACAGCTGTGTCACACACACACACACACACACACACGCACACACCCAACCCTCTTGATTGACTGGGGGACTCCTGGCTATTCTTATGTCTCCTTGGACAAGAAAGACTGTGGAGAGTTCAAAGACTGTTGGGGAGGAAACAAAACTAGCTGGGCCTTCTCTTGACCCTTGGAATAGAGCAATCAAGCTGCTGGCTAGCCAACACTGGTCAGAAGAGTTTTACTTAACAAGGGATGCTCTACCCCAGGTAGTAAACTTATATGAAATGGCTAACTCTTTGAATAATGGATGGGCAAGATGGGCTTTTAGCCACCTTTCATTTTGAGAATCCTATCTTTCTGTGTCCTACTGTGTTCTCCTAAACATACCCCTTTAAATTAGTACTTGTTTTCACAGCATACCCACTGTATTCAAACCTGCATAGGAAGCGGGGTTTGGACATTATGGACCAAGAATACCTTCTAAACTTTTTACTATGTTTCTATTATTCTTTCTTGAATACACTGTGTAATTAAAAAACACATCCTCAATACAAAGCACATAATTAAATGTCTTATATCGATACTGGTGTGTATCTCAGTTTTGTAGAATCCTAAACAATGATGTTATTGTATTTTCAGAGCCCAGAGTTCTTACCAGAATTTCATCTTTAGTCATAGCTTTTTGGACCAGAAGCTCTGGTGCCACATCTCAACCTTTCATGCACCCCAATGCAACAAATACAGTATTGTTAATGGCCCTAAAATGTTGTATTGGATTGTCAGGCTGGATTTAGATTTAATGTGATCTTCAGTCAGGACTACAATGCAGTTGTGAATTTTCTCTCTTTCCCAAGAGAGGTATGAACACCGCACCTCAACATCTTTGGAGGTCAGTATGAGTGTATTTGTCGGACACTATATGCTGTACTTTTGCTGGTGGAGGGATGTGGAAACCAGGAAATGGACAGGATTTGTGAACTGAGGGCTGGCATTTGAGCAGAAATGGTCTGTCAGAGGTCCAAGGGTGGGCCCTAAAGCAGGGCTGAATTCTAAATATCCAAACACAGACAGGAACTTTCTCTATTTCCCAACAGATGGCGATGTGATGGAGGTATGAACACTGGACCTCATCATCTTTGAGGTTGGTGTGTGGGGTGAGTGTTTTTTATTAGATATTATATGCTGTAATTTGTGCTTGTGGAAGGGACTAGGGAACCGGGAAGTGGGTGGGATTTGTGAACATAGGGTGGTCATTCAACCAGAAGTCTCCTATCAAAGGTCACAGGGCAAGCCCAAAACAGTTTAAATTTCTGAGAGTTTCAAGCACCCTCGTGTGAGCAACCCTGAAGCATGAGCACCATGAAGCAGGAGTGTTACTCTTTCTAGGGAAGTCTACAGGGCATATGTATGGCAGACACAGGCCCGCAAGGGACTCTGCCCAATTGGGAGCAGGTAGGGAGAGTTTATAGGGTGCTGAGAGGTTGTAAGGGGTGGAGGAATTATAAAAGGTGAGGGGTGAGCGGGATATGCATTAGTCATAGGGAAGACCTGAGGCAACAGACAGCAGGCTAGGGGCTATTGTAACTACTGCATATCTGGGGTGGGCCTGCAGGTTTGTGAGTGATGCTTATTGGTCTGCAGAGGCAGGTTGTGAGTGGTGTAACACTCCCTATCTGGTGTAGGCCTGTAAAAGCAGGTTAATGGTGTTGTAACTACTCCATATCTGGTGTGGACCTATGAAGGCAGGTTAGGGAAGAGGGTTATAACTGTTCCATATCAGGGTAGTGGCTCACAGGGTGGACCAGAGAGGTAAATGCTAAAGGGCAATTTTAAGGCATGAAGCAGGAAGGAGGAGGGTGGTAAGCTCTCTTTACAGTCTGACCTATAGCAGTTGTCCCCATGCTTAGCAGATTCCTTATCAAGTTCAGTGTTAAAGATGTCTATGGGTAAATTGCAGTTCATTTGGAAGCCAAATTCTATCTGATCTTCATTCATTTATATTTGGCATGCTGATCCCCTTTTCCATGCTCAGAGTAAATTCCACTTTTGGGGAGATTGCAGCTTTACTATCCCTTCAACACTGTAATTTGATTGTTTATATTTATACGTATACTTAATAATAGATTTTTTACCAACCAGGTATAAGAACCCATAGGATAATCTTTCTTCTATGAAATCGAGATTTGTTTACATGCTTTCTGTGTATTTGTATATGCACTTTAGAATGTGTGCTTTGTATCCCCCCCTCCATAGTACCTGATCATAGAAATGATGTAAGCAGTAACTTAATTAGGACTGGCTACACTAGTTGGACTTGTGGTACATAAAGGGGGTGAATTACCACTAAGACATTGCCACCTGATCAAGACTAGTCACAGACCTGTTCTCCTAGCACTGTAAATGCTGTGTAGTCTTCGAATTACACACTAAAGAAATTTGCTTGGGAATTTGTGTAAGAGCCTTCGGTGCCTGGTTAATGTTTGATGTCGAGGGTGGTAATCTGCAGGGTGTGTGGGACAGCAGTGTTCCTCAGAACAATGTAGAGAGCAGGCAGGTGTGTACAGTAGTGAGCAGGAAGCTATTTTTTTGATGACCAAGGCACAGATGCTTAGGGTAGAACTGTAAAGGCTGGAAGGTTGCAAGGCAGGCAAGTAGGAAGGGCTGGGCAGGTGAGAATTTGGCAGTAGAGGCAACACTTGGACTCCCTACCTCAGAGGGTGAGGAAGCCTTGGGAGACTGGATTGAGAACAGTTGGAAGGGTTCAACAGGAGAATGGGGAGTCTACACATGGTAGTGCTGGTTAGGAATCATTTACAACCACTGAGAACCACAGGAGATTGGGGTTTCCCAGGTAGTTTACAGGAGGCAGAGAAGAAGCAGGAATTCAGTGAAGGCTCAAGATGGGTTGCCATAGGATCAGAGTTAGACATGGGATGGGCAGGAACAACAGGCAAAGAATGGGGCACTACGGAGATGGGAGAAGGGCTTGGAACCCAAGTAGGACATATAACCAAAGGATGTTGTGAATACTAGTAGTGAAAATAAGAAGGGGGGGAACCAATGGGAAGTCAGCATATGGGAGAAAAAAGGAGGGCAGGGAAGGGAAGGCATAGCAGAAAAGGGGGAGTCAGATGGGGTGAGAAATCTAGCCATATAGGTCCTACAAAAGGAAATGTGAAATGAGGGGCTGTGTGATGGTAGCCACAGAGGATTCAATAGTGAGGGGAGCAGGTTAGTCTAAGTGGGGAGGGAGCAGCATAGTAGGAGAGCAGTGTGTCCCCCAGTAATGTTGGCAGAAAGGATATACCCAATGGTGCACGCAGCTATGAAGTGAGTAGGTGGGAGGCCACATGTGGCTATCCACCTGGGCACTAATGACCTAGCTGGATGGGGGGGTGCAGGAAAGATTCAGGGAGGTAAGAAATATTTGCAGAGGGGCAGCTAAATCAGTAACCTACTCAGAAGTGCTGCTGGTGCTTTGATTCAATACAGCAAAAAAAATCAGGATAGTGGAAATCAGTAACTGGCTCAGGGATTGATGCAGGAAGAAAGGCGTTGGTTATGTCAGGAACTGGGTAGGAGCCTAGGATGATAAATCTTTTAATTGCCTGATAGATTGCATTTAGGTAGGAGTGGAGCCAGACTGCTCAGTGGCTGGTTTTTGACTACATTACCACTGAATTAAATTTAAATTGAAGGGGTGGGGGTGGCCAAGGGGTACAGCACTCAGGATATTCTAGAGGAGGAAGCAGACAGCCCCCCCCCCAGGTAAACAGCATAGGGGAGCTGGCAGGGAGGAAGGGTGATAGGAGTGAAAGGGGGCTTGAAGAAAGTGAAGACCAAGGAAATGTACAGGAGGAGAATGAGGGTGGCACAGTGAGCCAAGTAGGGAAAGATGGGGACTCTGGATTAAGGAAAGGGAAGAAAACAGGATTGGTGGAGGGCAGTGTACTTCAATGTTAGAAATCTCAAAACAAAAATGTATGACCTACAGGCCGTGATGAGAGAGGGTAATGTTGATCCAGCTGCAGTCACTGATACCTGAGCTCATGACCTGGGTCTCTCCATTCCAGGGTACACCCGCTACGGAAGGGACAGAGAGAAAGATGGGGGTGGTGCTGTAAATCAGAAAGTGCATTACAACCACAAAGGAAGAAATGGGGGAGGAGGATTAGAGACTATAGGTACAGGTGCTTATAGCAGCAAGAAGGAAATTAAGGCTAGATATGATACAATGGTGCCAGCCATTAAGCAACATAGAATCTTGCAGTAAACATGTCACAAAACACTGCATGACAAAAGGCCTTAATTTCCATTGAATTACATTGTTCCGTGCAGCATATTGCAGCACTCTGCAGTTCTACTGCAGTAATACTGCAAGGTATTGTGTTGCATCCTGACTGGTGCCAGTGTATATCAGCCACCAAACCAGGATGAAGGTACAGTAAGGAGAGAGCTGAGCAACATGACAAGTATGCAGCATAGAAGGGTGAGGTGGTGATAATGGGGGACTTCAACTTGCCCAAGGGAGACTGGAGAGTCCCGATTGCCACCTATAATAGGAGCCAGTTGCTCCTGGAAGAATTCAAGGATGGGTTCCTTGTCCAAGGAATGAACAAACCAACTACAGAGGGAGCAATCCTGGATATACAGTAGTGTTGACAAATAGAGATCATGTTAGGGATAACAGCATGGAGGAATCCATTAGAGATACTGACCACTGATAAGTGTGGTTCTACCCTGATATGAGGAAGGAGATCCTGAACATGAAGACGCATGGGATAATGACAGCCACTGAAACTTACCTTAACCAGAAGTGAAAGGCATCTAAATCAAAGAGGCCCCTTTGTTGTCATGTGGCATTTAAAAATTGTGTCTTGGAATGTCAACTGTCATAAGACCATGGTTAAGAGGAAGAGGGTTATAACTTACAATAGAAAAGTCAGGAGAGATGTTCTTTTATTACAGGAGACTCACCAAACTAAGGAGGAATCAGATAGGTTAGCTAGATCATGGAGGGGCACCCTGTTGACGGCGGGCTTTACCTCAAAAACTAGGAGAGTGACTGCATGGTTTCAGCCCAGCTTGCACTTACAAGTATCCTCTACTCTGTCTGATCAGCAGGAACATTTTATTGTGGTGGATACAACAGTGAAAGGGAGGAGGCTTACTCTAGTCTCTGTTTATAGCCCTAATTTCGACTGCCCAGAATTCTTTCTTAATTTGGCTACGGTGGTGGCCCAATCCAGAGACAATTTATACATTGGGGGAGATTTTAATAGATGCTGAGACCCTGTTCTGGATCATTCATGCTCTAAAGCTCGCCCTTTAAAGGGATATACCAACGTTTGCCGTAACAAATGGGAATAGTAACCTGTAGGTGTTGTGAATCAGTCTCTTGCCTTTCAAACTGCCAAATAGTGTTGTTTTCCATGAAATAAATCCTTTTATTTTGGTGCTCTGCTTCATTTGCATAACCTGACATGTTCTTCTCAGTTCTGCAACACCCAACTGTGACATCATACCAGGAAACAAAATTATTAAAGGGACAGTGTCACTTTTAGTTTTAGACAGACAATTCAGCTATGTACTGTACCCACAATGCCTCACTATGTAAATTAGTATACAGGCTTGTTATATTTCTGTGCTCACTGCAGAAATAGGAGACTACATCTCTCAGAATAGAAGTCTTGTAGCTAGATACAGTATGAACAATGCATTGTTGTGAAAATAAACATACAAAAGCTTTTATTGTTGACTCCACTACAGAAATGCAGCATCTCACAGTAAGGAAATTGGAAAACAGGTTATTATTTTACCCACAATGCCTTGCTATTCCATTTATACATAAGTGCTCACCACTATCAACATATGGGACTGAACATCTGAGTAAGGCACATTTAAGTCAACATTATAAATTACCCAGAATTCCTTATTGCTGTATGTAAAACATTGACAGCTCCCTGGCATGACATCATTCTAAGGTGTGGCCACACAGAAAACTGGAGGAGAAAATGCTGATGAAACATAAAAAAAATGACTATGACAGGTTTTTTTACAAAACAAATTGCAGCTGCAACATCTGAAGCATGGCTGGCAATGGCATACTATGTGAAAAAGGCATTTGGGTTACCTTACTATCTCACTTTAACTAAGGGGGCAGTAGCACTTAGACATTTTTGCACAGGAGAGGGTCTTGAAGGAGATCTGGTGCCACATGCATCCAGACTGGTGAGAATTCTCTTTCTATTCCTATGCCCATAAGCATTACACAAGAACAGATATGGTCTTAACATCCCCATAATTACTGCACAGAAGTATATCAGCTACTTATGGCCCAATATGTATATCTGATCATGCCCCCTTAGAGGTGGAATTGGTTTTGACATTGGACCCCCCACAGCAGCAACAGTGGTGGTTAGACCCAGTTTTGTTAACTGAGGTATCCTATAAAGACCACATAGTTAACAGGTTAAGAGAGTTCTAAAATCATAATAAAGTGGAGGACACTTCAGTGATAGTTACCTGGGAGGCCATGAAGGCTTACAGTATATTCAGAGTCTCTATTTCTTATGCAGCTTATAGGCGTAAACAAGAAATGCAGGGAAAAAAGGAGTTGGAGGCCCAAATACTAGTATGGGAGAAAAGGGTAATGTCGGAGATGGGGAACTTAACAGACTTACAGTAAAGGTAAGTTAAACCAGTTTTCTTCAGGGAATGTGGGAAGAAATTTATTGAATAATAAGGCTGGGAGCTATTTTGAGGGAGACAGGGTAGATAAGTGACTTGCCTGGTTAGTTAAGTAGAAATGAGTGGAGAGGCAGATAATTGAATTAGAGGGTTGGATGGGATTGTTACAACTGATCAGAGATGAATAAATGACACTTTTAAGCATTTTTATCTTTCCTTTACACTTCCAAAGTCCCGAGGATCCAATCCCGATATGTTTCTGAAAACCATTGTTTTGCTGACATTAGATTCTGAGTGGACGGAGGACCTGGACCGCCCAGCTACCTTTGAAAAGCTTCAAAAAGCAATTTGGTCCTCCAATACAGGCAAAGCGCCAGGTCCCGATAGGATCTCTGTGGAATTTTCTGAAACTTTTTAGCCAAGATCTGGCAGTTGCTACACCAGATGGTTGGGGAGGAACTGGGGGGGGGTGAGGCTCTGACAGAATCTCAGACTTTAGCCACTATCACTGTTCTCCCTAAACCAGTTAAGGATCTGGTAAAATGCAGTTCCTACCATTCTATCTCATTATTAAATGCTGATTATATGATCTTGGCAAAATTGTTGGCTGCTAGGCTGAAGAGAGTGCTGCCGCTTCTTATTCATCCTGATCAGGGAGGGTTTGTGTGGGGCAGGTAGGCCAAACATAATATTAGAAAGACCCTTAATATTATGTATGGATGGATGTCCAGGAAGTGGGTGGAGGGGATCAGGGTTTTCTCATGCTAGATGCGTCGAAGGCCTTCGACTGGGTGGATTGGCCATTTATGTTTACTGTCCTGGCTAAGTATGGGTTTGGGTCATATATTCGATCTAGGATAAATACACTGTATAAATCACCACGTGCCCAAATTCTCACTAATGACACCTCTCCTTCCATTTGGTCTTTCCTGGGAACCAGACAGGGTGTCCTTTGTCCCCATGGTTGTATGTGTTGACAATCGAGCGCTGGTGCAGGCCATGATATGTCACCCGACATCAGAGGCTTTACACATGGAGTAGAAGAACACATTTTCCTTAATTTTTGATGATGTCCTTCTGTTTTTGGTTGACCTAGATAGGGCACTGACTGCCCTAATGGAACTCTTTAAAATATATGGCCGTTGTCAGGCCAAAATAAATTGGTCTAAATGTGAGTGGCTCCCATTGTCAGGAAACAATATTGCCATACAGATTGGGGCCTTCCATTTCTCTAGCCTGGGAAATAAAGTATCTCAGCACTCAACTCCCAAAAGCTTTTACATTGGGCAAGGTGAATTACAAACCTCTACTACAAAAATTAAGGGGGATTGTGATAAGTAGAAATCCCTTCCCCTTACATTGGTAAGTCATGTCAATCTTGTTAAAATGTGTATTCTTCCCCAGTGTCTGTATTTGTTCCGAATTCTTCCTTGCCATCTCCCCAAAACATATTTTAAAACTTCAATGAGCTGAATCACCACTCTTTCATGGAATGGGCATAGCCTAGGATTAAGCAAGAAACTTTATGGCAACCATTAAGTAGGGGAGAGTTGGGGTTACCAAACCTTCAGTTGTATTATCAGGCCACGCAACTAGCTTTTCTGATAGATCTAATCCCAGAGTCTGAACAAAGGATGGCCTGTTTGAGTAGGAAGGGGCACCCATTGGGGCCCCGCTATACATGGCCTTGTTTGCTGCATCTCAGAAAAGGAGGGTAGTGAAATTTCTTGGTAATCCCATTCTCAGATCTACAGTATAAACATGGCTGATGGCCTACTCAGTACTTGGGGGCCCTGCAACTCTGTCCCCTGAGGCTTACATTAGATATACCCTTTAGGATGGGGATGCTATTCCACCTCTGACTGACAGGGTTTTAGAATTAGGGGAAAGGAAGGGGTTAAGGATAATCTCCCAACTATAAGAAGATGGGGTGCTAAAATCATTCCAGAACCTGGTTAAGGAATTCAATTTACCACCCATGCATTTTTTTCATACTTCAGGTTAGGGCAAGGCTCTATGATGGCCAAGATATATCAGAGACCCCTCCAGAGTTTAAACATTCTCCACTGGGGGAAATCTTGCTGACTGAAGGGGAAAAAATACAAACCAGAATCCTTGACTAAGATTTATAAGGCCCTCCTAGGGGGATTGAGGGATCCCATGGTAGGAATTAAAACAAAGTGGGAGCAGAACCTGTCTCCTGAGTGTTTGACTGCAGAGGTCTGGAATCTTATGTTAAAAAAGGGAATGGAATGTTCCAAAAATAATAAATGTAGAGCAATCCATTATAATATACTGTCTGAAGGATACCCTTAAAGGAGAAGTCCCCCCACTAACTTCCCCTGCCAAGAACTCCCAAATGATGGCGGTTAAAATAATTATTGGCCAGCAAGGTAAATCTCTCACCGTCATATCTGTGTATATCCTCCTGCATGAACAAGTATCTGGGTTTCAAATGGTCACTGACTTCCTTAACAATCACCCCCACAGCGGTGAGGGATTGTCATGGGTGACTTTAATGTGAACTGGCTGGCTCCAAGCTTGCCCGTACAAAGACATCATTGCTACAATAGATATCACCCAAATGGTTCCTAACCCCCCACAAGATTCAACTATAGGACTGGCTGTAGCACCCTGCTTGATCTGATCCTCACCACCCAACCTAATAGAATCACAAACATTATAGTACTCCCTGACTCTCTTAGTGACCATTCCCCAGTTATCTGCCGATGATCAAATAAGGCTCCCAAGTCAAAGGCCACTTTCTGCCACCAGCGTATCCAAGAAAAAGGAAAGCTTCCATAATTCCTTGCTGCTCTCTCAGAGATTGACTGGTCTCTCCTCGACTCCATGAGCAGCATCAACCTTGCCCTCAATAACTTCATTACCCAGTTTAATGAAGTCTGCAACAACTTTGCCCCCTCAAAAAAAGAAAACTTAGATCCTCCAACAGCTCCTGGATTACCCCTGAGCTAATCACTATGATGAAGCACAGGAATAGTCTCTGGCACCATGCCATGACATCAGGGCAACAGCTAGACTTGCAGCACTATAAAGCTGCCAGGAATCAGTGCACTCAAGCTGTGTGCAGAGCCAAACAAGAATATTACAAATGTGAGCTAACAAACACTCTGGGTAACAGCAGGTCCTTTTGGGAAAACATCAAATGCATTATAGAGAAACCCAACAAATCTTATCCTGCCATGCTTGAGGTTAACTGGACTGTCATCTAGGATCATAAAGAAATTGCTGATAACTTTAATCTCATGTTTATTGATCTTATTAGTGTCCTATCCCCAAACTTTCTCAATGACTCCACCCTGCCTAGTCCCAAGAGTAAAACTGACCACCCCAGGACTACCCCCCCTTTCTATTTCAGGAGAATATCCCTTGCTGAATCTAGGAAATACCTTCAAAAGGTCCTAAGCAAATCCAGATTCCGCAGTGACACCTTGGATCTTAAACTTCTGTCACTTTCCCTTGATGCCGTCTTACTCCCACTTTCTAAACTCTTAAATCTCTCACCCTCCCTCAGACATTCCCCCCAGCTTTGGAAATCTGCCATTGTCATACCCCCATGCACAAAACTGGTGCTAGGTCTTTGCACTCTAATTACCACCCCATCTCCATCTTACCACACTTTCCAAGGTGCTTGAGCGTATTGTTTCAGACCAGCTCTGAACACCTCTACAAATATGATCTACAGTGTTCGAGCAGCATGACTTTAGAAAAGCCCATAGCACTGCCACTGCCCTACTTGAATTTACTAGCCATATGCACAAAGTCCTGGACACAGGACACATACTAGGTGCAGTGTACATTGACCTACAAAAAGCCTTTGACACTGTGAATCATCAGTTTCTGCTGGAGTCCCTTTCTACTCTTGGCATCTCAAATGAGGTCACGAAGTGGTTTGAAAGCTATCTTACAGACAACAGCCAACAAGTTAAGATCAATGACACTGTTTCCTGTAGTCTCCCGGTGTGCTCCAGAGTACCCCAGGGATCCATCCTTGGCCCGCTATTATTCAGCCTCTTGATTAACAACCTTCCTACTACCTGTGAAAATAAAATGATACTTTATGCAGATGATACAGTGCTCTTTTCTACCCATACAGATGCTGTCCCTCTCTCTCAGGATCTCCAGAAGAATTTCAGTCATGTAGAGTCTTGGTTTGATCAGCATAAACTGCCTATGAACTAAACAAAATAACAAGGCCCTGTTGTTTTAAAACTCCCACAGCAAATTTAGAATGGCCAGCCTTACTATCTCCAACAAGCAACAACAACCTCTCGATCAAGTACATGAGTTCGATATCTTTGTATTGCCCTTGACTGCACACTTTCTTATGACTCATATGTCCACCACATCTCCAAAGCCATTAACTCAAAAACTGGGGTCCTTTACGTCATTGCCATTGTCTGACCAATGAAGTCATGCACACTGCAGTAACTAGCTTTATTCTGTCCATAACTGATTATGGGCTGGTTTCTATGGGGCTGCCTCAGACACCACCTAAAAAGAAACAGGACCACCCATAATAAGTGCTGCAGATTTGTCACAGGAGCAAGTAAGTGTATGCATACCTGTGATCTTTACAAACACTCTAACTGGCTCAATCGTGATGGTAGATTAGCCTATTAGACCTTCCTCTTGGAAAAGAAAATTTGCCATCACCTCTCCTCTCCTGTAATGCATGCCTTCATGCAATCTACCTGTAACACATGCTTTATGCATAGTATGCTCAAATCCACGTATTTTGTTCCATTCTACAGTACCTCCCAAGCTCAGCATGCCTTCTATAGCAGGGCCCCATTCCTAATGAATGGTCTCCCTCCCAAAGTCTTAGATGAGAACAAACTTGGCCCATACAAGCACAAACTATGCCATCACCTCACTAATCTCAACAAGTGCGAGTGCACCCTCTAGGTCTGCAGATCACCCACTCTCTCCTCAGGACCCTGTTGTCCCCTAATTCACTCCTCACCCCTCCTGCACACTTCTCTCCCCCTCTTTCCTCAAACTACCAGGTCCTCACCTCCTGACCCTCATCTCTCTCCCCCTCCTTCCTTAAACCTCCAGGACCCCACCTCCTGTCCCTCACACTATTTTCATTTCTCCTGCTATTCTCCCCTTGCTGTACCCCTCTGCTCCCCCTCTCCCCTCCCCTCCTTACTTCCTCCTCCTCCTCCCAGTGACATACCACCTGCTTCTCTTCCCTTACATTACCCTTGGTCCTCTCCCAAACTCCTCTCTCTTTCCCCCTTCTCCGCCTCCTTGAGCACTGGCACTTCTGTAGCTTAGCACTTTGCAACAATGTCATAATTTTGATTACATTTTTCTCCTCCTAGTTCTCCTTCTACACTGTACACCTTCCATGGTATTCATCCAACTCTACACTACATGCTCCCCACCTCCCAGCCTGCAGTACATATCCTGGAATATGTACTCCTGTAATCTGGTATTATGCTACCTGCACCAACTGTATGCTACCTGAACCTATTGTATTTATTATTAATGACTTATGATGTCAATTTTTGTCGATGATTTCTGTACCCATCCTATACAACCTGAACCAACTGTATTTGTAATATTTACTGTCAGTGTTTTATGATGATTAGTTCTTACTATATGGATTTTTCTTTTATTTGTACTCTATGTTTGTTTATATTTCATGCTGATGCAAAACCTTTGTAAATGAACCACTGGTTCAACGGTATTTGTAATCCTAGTACTTACTAAATAAAATAAATAAAATACCACTAAGGACATATGCCTCCTGCACTGGCACATAGGATAAATACTGATGAGTCTGATCTTTGTCCTAAGTGTAAAGCTAGTGCAGGCACCTCTTTTTATCTGATGTGGAAATGCCCCAAGATAATTCAATTTTAGAAGGAGATTACCCAGTTACTGAGCAAGACACTGGATTTGCCAGAGGTTCTCGATCCAGTTAATGTGCTCTTGGGGCTGCTGAGCTCTACAGTGAGATAAAGGAGGGGGGAACACCCACTGTGGAGACTTGGTATTGTGGTTGCTAAACAGATCCTGGTGTTAAGCTGGGTTCTGATCAAATCCCTACAATGTCTCATTGAGTGACTTCCCTGCTGCATTGTATGAGCATCTCAAATATAAAACCATAAACAAGAGGACAAATATTATCTTATCTGGGGCCCCTTGGAGGCAGCATTGTCAGCAACTTGGTTTCCAGCCTTTTAAAATGATTGTCTGGGCAGACTCTTCTTCAAAGGGACAGGTAGGTATTCAAGAGCTGTGTTTACTGTTGATATTCCAACTGACAAACACAAGGTGTGTAATGTGTTGGAACAGGACAGTTTGCCTGGTTTTTATTTAAGAAGGGTGACACCTGGGCAGTATAATTATGGAAGATAATTTTCTGTATTTCTAGGTTGCTCTAATCAGTTGTATTGATGGATGTCCCTGGTAACTATTGTGTACTATCAAAATGTCTTCCTGAAACTACAATAATGGTATATGTACTGGAAGTTGAATGTACTGCTCAAAAACCTGTTATAAATAAAGTTTACAAAAAGAGGCTCCTTTGGTTTACTATAGAAGTGAGCAAGATGGTGAATGAAAAGAAGGTCCTGTATGCAGAGTATAAAAAGTCCCAGAAGGAGACGGATGGGGAAGAATACTTGGGAATTCAAAAGATGATAGTAAGGTGAGGTCACTTGGAATATAGCACTTCAAATACAGCACAGGAAGAACCATGCTGTGTGAAGTGCGAACACAGTTACAGCGACAGGAGTATAAGAGCAGAAATTATGTACTGATACCCCTGTTGCTGATGTCCACATTCAGGAACCAGTCAGGAAGCCTGAGCTGTGGTGTCTGGATGAGCCACTCCCATGGTGGAATGGCTAGGGCACCAGGACACAGCAGCAGTGGAGACCTGAGACTGTGGTTCAGTTCCACCCTGGTTCACATGGTGTTGTGTTTTTTTAATTAAAACAAATTGGCATTTTTAATTAAAAACTAATTTCCCTTCCAAGGTTCTCCCCATCCCCAAAGCCCACCCCACTGGAGTAGATTAATTAAAGTCTGGGAGTGGTGGTGCAGGAGTGAAGCTCCCACATAAAAGAAATTCCCAATCGAGTTCAGTGAGGTTAGGCTATTCTTGTATTGTCACGTTGTTCCGATGATTTGCTGGAGCATGACATATTGTCTGCAGCATTGTTTGCTGCACTGTTTTTGAGTATGGTGACGTGACCCTGTGCCATAAGGTGGTTAGGCAGGCCAAAGCAATGAAGGAACTGCAAATTTTAGAAGTTGTCAAAGAGAGGGAGAAAAAGGCAACAAAGGAAGGCATCATTATAAGACAAAGGAGACAGGATAGGTGCAGGGCAGTAAGGAGGAGGCAGATGTACTGAATGAATATTTCTTCTCAGTCTTTACTAAGGAGAAAGCTGGATCTGTGCCACAAGGGAAGATGGGAATGGGGAGAGTTATGGTAGAGGAAAAGATCATGGGGGACAGAGTCTGGAATCCCTACATTGGGAAGGACATTATCAAGCAGGAGGCAGTGCAGAAAAGGGCTATGAAGATCAGTCAGGGCCAGCAAAATAGTCCATATGAGAACAGGCTGCGAAACCTTAATATGTGCCTGCTGGAAGAGAGAGAAGGAAGGGTGGGAGGACATGATAGAAATCTTCAAGTAACTTAATGGCATAAACATTTAACAAGTTAAGAAACCTCTTTAACCTAAGTGAAAATAGAGGAATACAAGGGGGCACAGCTATAAACTGTGGGGTCAAGAAATTGGTCAGGATACACTTTTATGGAGCTAATAGAGACAGAATGGAATGAGGTCATCAGTCAGAAGACTGTCAGAGGATTCAGGAGGGGGTTGGATAAGGAAAAGAGGAAGGGGAAGGTTAAGATCAACCAGAGCACACTATCTGCATATATAGGACTGTGTTGGCACAGCACATAGTGACTATGTGCTGCACTGATACAGGGCAAGACTGAATATGGCCCACAAGAGCCCAGTGGAGATAGCCCTGCCCAAACAGTACTGCGCCAGGGATCCTGTGGGCCATATTCAGCTCTAATATGCTAATAAATCCATTGGGCATGCAAGCAACATAGACATTCAGCAGGCTTATTTTTTGCTCATTAGCATGGTGCATGCCCTCCCCATGCTGTCATGTATCTGGCATAAATATTCCTGGTGGTGACTATTCCCCAATATGGTCATCTGACCTCCTTCTCCTCCTGACCAACCCATTCAGAACCATTCTCCCTGCACCCACACCTTACCCTGGTCACTTTAGTTGAACTATGGCAGCAGTGACAGTGACTGGCATAGATCTCTGTTCACCATCTTGGTCAGACAATGCCTAAACATCAGCAAGGAATCATGAGTACTGTGGAACAGCCATCTGACTTTCAGTGAGTGATCATGAGAACTGTAGAAACTGTTGTTTCTTCAATACTCATGAGTGCTTGCTTGCAGTCAGATGGCAGCAGGCCGAGGTGGTGAGCAGAGCACTGTGCCATTCACTATCAGAATTGGTGTAGTTCATATTAGGTGACCAGGGCAAGGAGGGGGTTGCAGGGAGGAGGGCTCTGAGTGGGCAGGGCAGGAGAGGGTCAGATGTCCTTGGGGGGCCACTAGGCCAACAGAAATATTCCAGACAGCTACAGGATGGATGATTGGGGCAGACACTAGGCCACCAGAAATATTTAAGACAGATACAGGATGTGTCATCAAAGCATGAGGAATCACTAGACCATTAAGAATATTTAAGACAGCTAGGTGATTGGCAGACCACTAGAAAACTAGGAATATGTAAGACAGCTTCAGTGCAGGTAATTGGGGGGTGGAGTGGGATGACCATGAGTGCGGATAAGGGCAAATTACAAGGGTGCCTGACAGTACTGAGATATAGGATACCCAAAATACATTATCTGATTGTTCATATCAATGAGAAACTCATCACATAATTACAATACACAAATGTGTCAACTTTGCCATAAGATTTCAGAAATCATTTGTGTTACATCAAGCTTGTATAAATCTCAACACTGAATATTGCTTGAATATTGCTCACCTGGTTAAACAATTGGAAAAAAAAAACTTTGCATTATTATAGTGGCGCGGTAGTACCACTATAGTTAGGGATGAGTAGGCTGTTTAATAGTAAACCCCTAACTTTGCACTTTAATAGTTTTGTCTCCATGGATGTACATAAAACTCTGCATGTGTGGTCTGGGGGAAAAGATCTCTCGATGTGCCAAGTTTTGTTTTGGTGAGGTGTGCAGATTTTGATATCCAGACAGTGAAAAGGGTGAAAAAAACAGGGATTTTGGCTTTTTTTTGTGTCATTGCTTAGTGCCCAGACAGTTTGGAATTTTGATCTCAAGTGTTCAGGGTATAATGGGCTTGCCCCAGAATGGTGCCTTTCATTGGTTTGGTGAAAAAATATTAATCCATTTTAGAGTTACAAGGATTTGAAATTTCAGTTCTGTGCATGCCCAGTGCAGTCTTTTGGATGACTGTGTCATACAAAAAAAATTAGCTGATATGAAGAGGATTCTCTTTCAGAAAGGGCTAATCCTCTTTCATGAGAAACAATTATTCTTTGTATGGCAGCCATCTTGTTTCCATTTTTTCAAAATACCTTTTTGAAACCCATAAAATCGTATCCTGCAGAGACACCAACACATGTATCTTGCTAACGGATGTCATCAGTTGGATTCTGCAATTAGTTTTGGAAAAGGACCCAGAAATGCATTTTTAAAACATTTTAAAAATCTTCTTTTGTGAGACAATTTTGTTTTGTATGACCTCACAAAGAGGAATAGGCCATACAAAAGAAGATTAGGTTCATACAAAAGAAAAGTTTGGACTCAGGTTTTTCAAATTCTTCTTTCATATGAACCAGTTCTTTTCTTGAGAACAAAACTGGTTCATATAAAAGAAGAATGTGAACATTTTTTTCACATTTTAACTTTAACAAGCCATACGCTCTGTCAATATTTGGATATAAAGAATGAGCTGTAGATCAAAAGAAAGGTCTCATTGAATACTACAAGACATACATAATACCCTGCAAACAATTCAGATGCCAGACAAAAACCAAAAACTAAAAAATGAAAATTCCTATAGGATAACATTTCTACTTTAACAAGCTGTAATTCTGTCAATTGTTCAGTTAAGGGACATGCTATATATGAAAAGAAAGGTCTCAGTGAGTACTACAAGACTAAACCCCTAAGAAATACCAACTGTACATAGACATATGAAAAACATTAACATTAGAATATGAAAATTCTCACTGGATAACATTTCAACTTTCAAAGAAAGAGTGTCTTGGTGAGAAATCACCTATAGTGGACACAGAATTCAGGTGTTGAGCAGGTCCTAGCATAACTTGCATATTGTAGACAAAGGGTGGGGGACCACTGTAGGGCAAAGACAATGCCACAACACAAGCAGTCTTTCTTCAGCTCTTTATTTTAACACCTCAATGTTTTCCCAAAATCTTATGGCTTCTTCAGGGAATATTCTACAAATTTTAATAGAGACAAAAAGTGCTCCATATCAAGTCAGTGACAGGACATCCTTGCCCAGATATTCAAACTGCGCCAGGCTGTGGCACAAGTCTGGGCACAGCTCAACTTGGCTGTGCAGGGGTGTGGCCTGGGCGATATTCAACGGAGCTGCGCTATGGCTCAGCAGCTTTGAATATTGCACCCTGGCCACCCCCACTGTGCATGGCACAGTGGCACTGGGCCAGTGCAAGTGGCCAGAGTGGAGCATGGAGATGCACTAGCGCAAGTGCCGTTGCGCTATTCACAACACCTGCGATATTCAAAAGGGGACATGCAAATGGGGCCATAATTTATGCAAGGCACACATGGGGCCATTTGCATGTCATTATGGCCCCATTTGCATCCATTAGCATGCAGGTGCGCCGATCCCAGACAACTTGCGCCTGGTGCCCTGCCAGGCAGCAGCCGTTGGGGACTGACACCCCCTTCAGCCGATTGCGGGCATTTGTCTAAAAAAAGAAATCCTCGTCTAATATCCCTGGTGGTCCAGTGGACTGCTATGTGCCCGATCGTGGGCATCTGTATAATAAACCCCCCCCATCCAATATCCCTGGTGGTCCAGTGGACCGATCACTGCCTGATCACGGGCATCTGTTTAAATCACACACCCCCCAGCCAATATCGACCACACTCTGCCTGATTGCAGGCATCAGTTTAAATCACACACCCCTGTCCAGTATCCCTGGTGGTCCAGTGGACCGCACTCTGTCCGATCGCGGGCATCTGTAAAACATAAAAAATGTCCTATTACCCTGGTGCTCAAGGGTACCCCTCCCTCCCACCCACTAAGCCCCACTACCCGCTCCCCAGGTCAACCAGTGGGTGGCAGCACCACACCCGCCTGCCACCCTGCTGCCCGCTGACTGACAGCTGGTAGGGCTGCACGCCCATTGGTTCACAGCATGAGCCAATGGGCATGCAACTATACTGTATTACACATTCCAGATATGTGAATGATTCATTCACATATCTCTGGAATATTAACCTAATTACAATGTCGCTTCATGCGTGTCATGCTGTGAACAATGGCCATGCAGCCTACCAAGCAGAATCAGTCGGCGGCGGAATATGTGGTGGAGTGGGAGCTGCCACCAGCCGCTGACCTCAGGGGCTGGGGTTGGTGGGGCTGGTTGGTGGGAGGGTACCAGACCACCAGGGTAACATGTTTGTTTTACAGATGCCCACGATCAGGCAGAGTGTGGTCCACTGGACCACCAGGAATATTGGCTGGTGGTGTGTGATTTAAACAGATGCCCACGATCGGGCAGCGATCGGTCCACTGGACCACCAGGGATATTGGACGGGGAGATTTATTATACTGATGCCCACGATTGGGCACATAGCAGTCAACTGGACCACCAGGGATGTAGGAGATTTTTTTATTTAAACAGATGCCCGCGATGGGGCATGGGGGGGAGAGCCACCAGGTGCAGCAGGAACTCAGGTGGCCACCCACAGCTGGCAGCTGCCATGTTGCACCCTGCAATTCGGCAGCTCACCTGTGGGTGGCCTTCATTTGTTCCTTTTTTTTGGCTAAACTTTGTGCAGGTGCAAGTAGGGGTTGCACATGCATGGCTCTGAACATCCTGGGCTAAATATCAGGCTGTGCAGGTTATGCGTGGGCATGCCCCCCCTCACCTGGGCCTTCATACATTACTGATGCACTCCGGCTCATCAGGATTTGTGCAGCGCACTTTTCTCTTTTGAATATCACGCCGGGGCACATCAGTGGGTTGCGCATGGCACAACACTGTTGCACCATGCGCAACCCTTTTGAATATCCAGGTCCCAGTGTAGTAAAACAGTATGGTGAAACTGGAAAGATAAAACACACATACAGAATTCTGGTGAGGATTGGAGGAAGTGTGATTTCCTATTACAACACCATGCTGCCATGGACCACCGCTTCAGTGAAATTTTGTAACTTCATATTTGTTCTTCCCTGATTGTATTCTGCATGCACGGTTTTGACTTTCACAGCTTTGTCTGTGCTGTTTCCAACGTTGCTGGATTTCTCTTGCCAACTTGATGTGCTACTGACAAAAGTACCATATAAAATCTAAATATTTGATCAAGTAAATAAATAAAAACATCTGCTCACATACATATTTGTGCCTAACATACATCTATTTATCTTCAAAACTCAATAAATAGTGAAGATGTTTTCATATTTTCAATTATTTTAGCTGTAAGTAAATGACAGAACAAGTGCAATATTATAATCTGTACAATAATTTCTAAGTCATATATATATATTCATGGCAAAATCCATTTAATGCATCTGTTAGAGTTGTTCCTCAGTGACAAAAGTAAGGAAATTCAGTGTTAGGTTGAGCACCCCTTGAACCCCCAGCCCGCCTCTAAATGGCATTGGGGTGCATTGGGGTTGTTGGCCCTAACTCTCACCTCATCACATGTAAAGAAGCTGAGGCATAGGAGAATAGGTGAGAGTTAGACTGATGACCCCAACGCGACCCTGATGCCAGTTGGGGTGGGCTGAGGGCAAGGAGCTTAACCCTAACACCAAATGTTCTCACTTTGTCACTGTGAAACAACCTTAACTGGATGCATTAAATGGAGTTTTTTGCCATGAATTTCCTTCTTTGAGAGTGAGGACTATAAATAATGAATGGAATATGATGTGGAGCACGGGCCTTTTGGCCCTCTACTCACCATGTGATTTTTTGTGACATAACGATAATGGCAATGCAAATGCAAGCACTAATGGTTACACACATGGTGATGCAAACATAAATGGTAAAGCAAACATTGTCACTTCCTGTGGTTTTAGCCCAATTTTTCCTCCAGTCGTCGGTAATATATCCCTCCTCTTCTTTACCTCTCTAATCTGCCATCCCATACACGGCCTCTTTCCCCTATATGTGTAGTTGCCAGCTGCCTCACTCAAAAGATCTCTGCTTATAACCCCTGTATGCCTATGGTTGATTGTACATCTGCTGACTTCTTCAATTGTAAAATAATGCTGTTTTTATTATTATTTATTTCAATCTTGTACTGTACTGTATACACTGTATATACTTTTTCTTCCTTGTATATTATTGCTTTTTGTATACCTGCTTCTGTACTGTACTTTGATGTATTCATGACCAGGTCTACCTTGCAAATGAGCCTTGCTCAATGGTGCCCACCTGGATAAATAAAGATTTTGATTGATTGATTGATTGAATAGAAACACAAGTGCAAAGTGACGCAAAGCAAACAGTGACACAAAATGGAGAAACAAGCATGTATAGAAACGAACTGGTAACACACATGGTCATGATACCGCTATTGTAAATGCAATGGTAATTGTAACAGCAACAATAACACCAAAGGAAACAGAAATGGAAACACAAGTGCATACAGAAATATAAAGCATAACATGCATGGTCATGGTACTGCAATTGCAAATGCAAATGGTAACGGTAACAGCAAAATTAACACCAAAGGAAACAGAAATGGAAATGCAAACACAAGCGCATATGGAAACATAAACCGTAATGTGCACAGTTATGTACCACAATTGTAAACACAAATGGCAACGGTAACAGCAACAATAACACCAAAGGAAACAGAAACACAAATGCAAGCACATATGGAAATGCAAACAGTAACGCGCAGTCACGGTACTGCAATTGGAAATGCAAATGGCAATGGTAACAGCAACAATTATGCCAAAGGAAACAAAAACAGAAACTCAAACGTAAGTGCGTACGGAAACGCAAATCTAATGCGCACAGTCACGGTACTGCAATTGCAAATGCAAATGGTAATGGTAACAGCAACAATAATGGCAAAGGAAACAGAAATGCAAATGCAAGTGCATATGAAAACACAAACCGTGACTCACATGGGCACAGGAATGCAATAGTTAACACAAATGGTAATGGTAACAACAACACTGATGCAAAACAAAAGACAAACGCAAATGCAAATACAAATAGAAAGGTGGCCAGAAACGCAAATGGTAATGCGCACGGTGATGCAAAGTCCATGCAAAAGTCCACGCAATCCATGCTAATGGTGAATAACTCGTGAAGTTACTTGAGGTCACTAGCAACTGTAACATAGAAATGAGTTATCACACAGTCAACCCCCGCAGATAAATGGATTTATCACACAGTTTATCTCTAAACACCTGTTGCATTAATATATATAAATACAGTTTGTATATACATATATCAAAAGAAAGGTCTCAATGAGTAGTACAAGAGTGACATATAATAGCCTCCCAAACCTTTATATGGCACGATAGAAGCCCAAAATTGTGTCTCAACATCACCATGCTGCCAAATCCAAAATTAATCTCTGATCATCAAAATGCACCAAGGCTGTATCTCCTCTTACTACAGACTTGGTAACCTTGAAACCAAAGCAAAAAAGTTTACCAGTTATGTCTAAAACAAACACAAAACACAGTTTTGCCCTTATACAGTCAACCAGTGGGAATTAAGAGCCACACTTAAAATATTTTTCTTTGAAGATGTTCCACAAAAAATGACAACAAAGCAGATCAATTGTTTTTTGGAGGAACAGAAATGAAAGGCCATAAGGGCCTTTCACTATCACACCCAGATACAAGAGTGCATCAATGGAGGCATGGAAGTGCAAGGCCCAGAGAGCCTTGTGCTTCTGTAGTCAGATGGATGTGTGCACGCAAGTCTGAAGGGGACTTGTGTGAATGAGGATACGGTTCTAGTATCTCAAAACTTAAGGACATTATTTGCAAAAAACTGTGTTAATGCACCTGTTAGGGTTCAGATTATAACAACAAAAGTAGGGAAAGGTGGTGATAGGGTTTCCAACCCTAACTCCCAACCCCATGCAACAAAAGGAAAAAAATTACAGTTTTCACTCTCCTGAGTCTTGGCATATTGGGGTGGAGTCTTCCTTGGGGTCCTCAACCCTAATGCTCACCCCATTCAATGACCAAATAAGGTCAGATGTGATCTGTCTTCTTCAGACAAGGCCTACAGGTTGTTAGCAACTTGTGGGGAGACACAGTTCTGTTCATTTGAAAACTATATCACACTGGGATAAACGTTAGGGTTGAAAACACCAAGGAAGACTCCACCCTGATATGCCAAGACTCATGACTAAAGCAGAAAGAAGTGAGGAAGGCAGTCAGAAAAGCAAAGGCCCAAACCGAAGAAAGATAGCCAACTCAGTTAAGAAGGAGATAAAACCTTTTATAGGTACATTAGGAGCATAGAAAGGTTAAGGAGGATAGTGAAGATTAATAAAGGAGAGGGGAGAGGGAGGTGGGCAGAGGGAGACAGTGAAAAGGGCAGAGATACTGAATGAATACTTTTCCTCAGTATTCACAAAAGAAGAAGAGGAGGAGTTACCTAAACCAAACAATAGAAGCACTCTGGATAGTGGGGTTGACGCCAGTCCATTTACAGAAGAAAGAGTCCTGAAAGAACTCCTAAAACTCAAGGTGGACAAAGCAATGGGGCCTGATGGGATTCACCCTAGAATCCTAAAAGAGCTAAGGGAGGACCTAGTGACACCACTAACCACACTTTTTTTTTTTTTAATACTTTTTATTTATATATTTTATGACATTACAATGCCATGCATACAGAGTCCATGAGTCATGCCATACTACCTAGATAGGTAAAGCTTACAGATTTGATATGCGGAATGCAAGACATGGCTACTGTTGGTACAGGATATGGGGGAAAAACAAATAGTTAGTTCATATACAGTAAAGCAACGTTCTGACCAATGCTGTCAATGCCCTAAACAGATTAATCATCATTATTAACTTCCACCAATATCTGAACCAGCAATACTGCCCTTGTTTTAAGTTTCATTTTAGTAACACTCAAGCTTTTCTTCACAGTAAACTCCCCGTCACACACCCCATTAACTTCAGAGTTTTGATCCAACAATTTAAACCCAGCTTGACTAATGATCTATCAAGCTGTAACAGGTATACAACCAGGTTAAATGTACTGTTTAATTTCAGGTTTTAATGTTCATAAATGTCTCCACCATGCATTCGATTGTCCAGTAAAGCAAAGCCTAGTATAGATCTCAGGGAGCTGATATGGGGCAGAGAAAACTCACAGTTTTGTTTCAAGTGTCATTGTCCTCAGATTCGTTTGAGAAGTCCTCATCTCTTACAGCTCATTCTGCCTCCAACTTCTCCAACAGTTTTCCTGCCTGCTTGGAGTCAGTGTAGACATACACTCGCCGACCAACTACCACCTGTAGGCGAGCAGGCATGAGCATACTGGTAGGGATGTCCAGGTCCCTCAATCTGCGTTGGATCGGGTCAAAGCTTTTCCATTTCATGTGGGTAGCATACGACAGATCTGGAAAGATCATTACTCTGTTACCATCCATCTCGATCCCTTTCCTTGTGCAGGCCGCCAAGAGTACTTTGTCCCGAATCACCGAGGAGGCGGTTTGAAGCATAACTGTTCTAGTGCCTCCCGTCTGGCCCGTGGCTCTGCGGAGATTAACTCAGTAAGCTCGGATAAGAAAGTCTCTTAAGTGCAGGTCAAATGTCTCTTCCAGCCAGGTTGTTAGGAAAGCCAGGAGGTCATCCCCTTCTGCCCCCTCTGTAAGGCCCAATATGCGCACATTCGCGGCCCTAGACTGATTTTCCAGATGCTCCAGGCACGATTTCAGCAACGCCTGCTCCTTTACACACATAGCTGCCGTGGCCTGGGCCCGCTCGGAGGTTTTCTCAGCTGTCTGAGCGGCATCGACTAGACCACCCATCTTCTGCTCCACTTGCAACATCCTATCATGGTAAGAGTCCATCTTCTTATCTAGTTGTTGCACCGTCTTTGTCAAATTTAGGACAGCTGTTTGCAGAGATTCTAGGGTAGCTGGCAGTATAACCTCTCCTTTCGGATCCTCTTGAGCTTGGCCTACCGAATGGGAGGACGCTTTGGATGCCGCGCCACGCGGTGTAAAAAAACTCACTTTCGGGTAGTTATTTTTCTTCCCCATCACAAATCAAAATCAGCGATCAAGTACAGGCTTTTGCTACTATCAAAATTCGGTGGAGTAGGTTCACGAAGTTATAATTTTATCGTTTTTTAGGGTGCTTTCCAAGGAGCTCACCAGAAGTGCATCCTCATCGGCCGACAGCTAGCCACGCCCCCCACTAACCACACTTTTTAACAAATCATGGGAAGATGGAGCAGTACCTGAGGACTGGAGGAGGGCAGATGTGATTCCCCTTCACAAAAGTGGGAGCAAGGCAGAAGCAGGAAACTACAGACCTGTTAGTTTGACCTCAGTGGGGGGGGGGGATGATGGAATCACTTCTGAAAGAAAGAACTGTTGAGCACCTAGAGGCCAGCGGTGCACAGGACCCAAAGCAGCATGGATTCACAGCAGGAAGGTCATGTCAGATGAATCTAATCGATTTCTTTGACTGGGTGACCTAAGTAATAGACCAGGGAGGGGGCTGTGGATATGGCCTACCTAGACTTTAGCAAGGCATTTGACACAGTCCCGCACAAAAGATTAATAATCAAGTTAGCCAGCCTGGGAGTGGGTCCCAGGGTGGTAGCCTGGGTAGCAAACTGGCTGCACAACAGGACACAGAAGGTAATAGTGAATGGAACACATTCTGAAGAAAGGGGGGTTACTAGTGGAGTACCTCAGGGCTCAGAACTGGGTCCAGTCCTCTATAACATCTCTATAAATGACATTGCAGAGGGTCTGAAAGGAAAGGTATGCCTCTTTGCAGATGACACAAAGATCTGTAACAGAGTTGATACACAAGGGGGGGTAGAAAGGATGAGAAGGGACTTGGCAAGGTTGGAGGAATGGTCAGACATATGGCAACTTAGATTCAATGCAAAGAAGTGCAAAGTAATGCACCTGGGAAATAAAAATCTAGGAGAAGAGTACACAATAGTAGGAGAGGTACTAACAACAACAATAATAGAAAGGGATCTGGGTGTAGTCATATCAGATGACCTAAAGGTGGGTAAGCAATGTGAGAAGTCAGTAAGGAGAGCCAGGGGGATACTGGGACGCATAAGGAGGGGCATCACAAGTAGAAAAAGGGAAGTGGTTATCCCTCTGTACAGACAGTTGGTGAGACCCCATATGGAGTACTGCATGCAGTTTTGGAGACCTCATCTACGCAAGGACATAGACAGGATGGAAGCAGTCCAGAGGAGGGCAACTAAAATGGTGCAGGGTCTGCATCAGAAACCATATGAAGAGAGACTGAGAAAGCTTAATATGTATACCATTGATGAAAGGAGGGACAGGGGGACATGATAGAAACTTTAGGCACCTCAAGGAATCAACAAAGTCCAGGAGGGTAGCATCTTCCAGAAAAGAGATGTGTAAGAACAAGGGGCACAATTTAAAGTTAGAGGGTGTGACTCAGGGTAATGTGAGGAAATTATTTTCACTGAGAGATGGTGGACATGGAACTGCCTTCCTGGAGAGGTGTGGGGCCTAAAACAGTGGGGGAATTCAAACATGCATGGGACAGACATAAGGCAATTAAAGTGGGGGGGGTTGCAGGAAGTAAGCTATTGGTTAACTAGAATCTGCAGCTTATCAAATAGGTAGGGAAATGGGCAGACTGGGTGGGCCAAGTGGTCTTTATCTGCCATCAAAGTCTATGTTTCTATGTTTCTAGGTTACAGTGAAGAAGCCCTGCTTGTACTGCCTGTAAACCATTTATGCTGCTCAGAATATCCAACCTGGGTATGTTGTAAAAAGTTTAGATTGCCCCATGGAGCTGCTTTATTTATTTGATGAAGGATGTGACCCTTGCATTCCTGGAATCATTTGGGGTGCAAGAGCTCAAATAAAGAAGCTAGTTGGGAAGAGACTTGTAATGATTCTTTTTTTAAGTTGGAAGGGGGACAAATGAAATGGAAAGCCCCCTCCCTTGTGTTTAATTTATTTCATAAGTTGTAATCCCAGAAGGTATCCATCAGGCTGCATTGGGATCGAGGGGCTCTGGGGCTCAGAAGAGACAGTAGGTTGCAGTTTGGAGATCCTGGTCCAGTGGTCAGTGTCTGGGGGAAAAACAAAATCCAGAATTGGAGGTGAGATCGAGAGCACACCTGGAAATGAAGTCATCGAGAGGTAAGACAGATATTTTTTCTATCATATTTGGGGGTGCACTGGTGTTGTGCTTGTTGTAGTCCTCACCATGCTCCCTGGAACACCCATGCACAATGTTTTATGCCCTAGATGAGGGGAACTGGGGGTTACATAGAATAAAATGAAAATATAATTCAGTAATGCTTGGGATGTGGCTGTTTTTCTGAATTTTGATATCCCTTTGTCTCCTCAGGTAAGGAGCACCACAGGAGGCCGGCAGCTATTGGGGGAGTGAAAGTGTCTGAACCACCTCTCAATCCCTGGGACAGGTGGCAAGCTGGGCTGGTGAGCACTGGTCAGATGGAGCTGAGAGGGCTGGGTGCCTTAAATAAGGTGACAGAGTTCAAAGCAGTGCCGTTATGCCTGCCTCTTGATTGGGTGGGAGACTCTTGGCTATTCCTTTGTTTCCTGTGGTGAGAAGCACCATGAGGAGGCTGTGGGCCATGGGGGGAGAGTGAAAGTGGTTGGACCTCTCTCAACCCCTGGGACTGGGCAATCAGGCACCTGGCTAGAGAGCACTGATCAGATGGAGATGAGAGGGCTGTGAATGCCTTGAAAAAGGTACTGAAGTTCAAAGTTACCTGTCACACCCCCAAGCCTCCTGATTTGCTGGGGTACTCTAGCTGTACCTTTGTTTCAAAAAGGAGTGTTGGGTGGGTTCCTTTCAGTAAGGTACAAACTTGAGTTCTGTGGGGCTAGTAGGCATGGGTACATCAAAATTCAGGAAAAAACAGCCACATCCAAAGCATTATTGAATTATATTTTCATTTTATTTCACAAACTTCACACATCACTGAGGATCTGAAGTGAAGTTTGTGGAATAAAATGAAAATATAATTCTCAAACTTCACAAGTCACCGAGGATCTGAAGTGAAGTTTGTAGATGTACTGTATGCTCCCTTGCAGGAGGGGCTTATGCTCCTATTTATGAACCCCTTCCCTCCTACCCCCCCGCTTGGGAATTTATTAGTTCTCTGGGGGTCAATACCTGCTGGATGCCTCAAGGTGGTAGCAGATGGCAGGTTAGGGAAGATATAGAAGGCTGGAGGCAAGAAGTTTCATGACCTTTTCCAGCAAGGGCGTTAGGTCTGGGACTGGAGGAGGGTGATGGAAGGAGTACAGCAGGTAGGCAAGAAGGGAGCTCAGCAGTCCAGTGGGCCTGTGGGAGGGCAACCCCTCCAAAGTGGCAGATAGGGTCAACCTCTGCAGTAACATGGCATCAACAAGCCAGGAAGGAAGCTCTGTAGGGAGGATGGTCAGCCAGGTGCCTGCATCATTGAGATAAGGGAGGTGCAGGTGGTAATAGGAGGTCAGGATAGGCAAGAGCCCTTAGAGATCCTGTGGAGTAGCTGCTCAGTCTACCAGGGCTGTGGGGACTGTGGCAGCAGGGTCCCCATGGGGGGAGGCCAGTGGCAGTGGCTCTACCCCGTACCTGGAGTGGTAGGGTGGCCTGAGGTTTGAAGGAGCCTGGGGGCCCTTCACCCATTTCAGGGGACCTGCTTTGGAAGGGCAGGTCCTGAGACACCAGCATTTAAGGGCTGGGCAGGTCTCAGGTCTTATGGCAGGCCTTGGAGGGTGGCCTCTGGCAGGAGCTTACCGCAAGCCCAGAATGCATTGACAGGGATGTGGGCCTGGGGCTGTGTTTACCCATGAATGGTCATGGGGAGTGCAGAAAGGAATTGGGTGCTACTGTAGAGGTGGACTGCTTGAGGTCAAGTGGCAGGCTGATAGCTGCTGAGGGCAGGGCAGCCCGACCAAGGTAACCTCAGGTACTGGAGCTGGGCCAGGTTTGAGGGCCACTGCACCAGTAGAGAGCAGTGCAGAGAGAGAGAGATGAGTTGAGCTCTAAGTGTGGGAACTGGTGCTGTGAGGTTTGGAGCACTGGCAGGTTTAGGTTCCCTGTTGAAGTGAGAGAGAGACTGGGCTACAGGGCTCGGTCAGAGAGGAAAAAATCCTGGTGGCCCTTGAGATTTTTGCCAAGGTCCAGGGGCTAGGTGGGGAAGCAGCATACTTTCCAGTGATGGAGATGAGGCAGCCAACCAGTGCTGGACCAGACAGAGATGGACAAGAATGTGTAACCCAGAACAGGAAAAAAGAGAGCGATTTGGCTTAGCAGTGCCAGTGAGCCAGGAGCATGTGGGTTTTTCCAAGTAGGGAGGTTCCTTGGGTAAATCATCCAAGAGGTTGGAAGAGGAACACTTGGATATTGTGGCAGTCACAGAAACATGGTACATGGAGAACCATGACTGGGATGTCAACATACCAGGGTACACAATCTACAGAAGGGACAGGGAGGATAAAAGAGGAGGTGGAGTAGCTCTCTACATAAGGGAAAGGATCAAAGCTACAGAACTGAAAAGTAAAGGGGGAGGACAAGAGGCACTCTGGGTCACCTTGGAGACAGGGAATGGCATCACAATCCGCATAGGGTTGTATTCAGACCCCCGTCTCAAGGGGAGGAAATGGACAAGAAAATGATAGAGGGCATTCTCAAAATGGCTGAAAAAGGGGAGATACTGTTGATGGGGGACCTGAATATGCCAGATGTTAACTGGACGACATGGACTGCAGCCACATCCAAGAGCAGGGTCATTCTCGATGCCCACAGGGGCATGCCTTAGACAGCTTGTGGTGGAACCCACTTGGGAGGAGCAAGACAGACCTGGTACTCTCAAATGGAGAGAGGATCACAAATTTAGAAGTCGGTAGACATCTGGGAACAAGCTACTCACTGCACTGTGTGCTTCACAATAAACACAACCATGGAGACAAGCCACACAAAGACAAGGATACTGGACTTTTGAAGGGCTGACTTTGGCTTAATGGGTGAATACCTGAGGAATGCATTAGCAAATGGCCAGAAAGGAGGGGTGGAAGAACAATGGAGAAAAATCAAAATTGCCATCATGGAGGCAACAAGCCTTCGTGTGAAACAAATAAAGAAAACAAAGAGGAATGAAAAACCACTATGGTTCTCAAAAGAGGTGTCAGGGAAGGTTAAGGAGAAAAAGGCTGCATTCAAAAAGTATAAGGAATCACAGAAGGAACATAGACAGGGAACAGTATCAATTAAAGCAGAAAGAAGTGAGGAAGGCAGTCAGAAAAGCAAAGGCCCAAACCGAAGAAAAGATAGCCAACTCAGTTAAGAAGGGAGATAAAACCTTTATAGGTACATTAGGGAGCATAGAAAGGTTAAGGGAGGATAGTGAAGATTAATAAAGGAGAGGGGAGAGGGAGGTGGGCAGAGGGAGACAGTGAAAAGGGCAGAGATACTGAATGAATACTTTTCCTCAGTATTCACAAAAGAAGAAGAGGAGGAGTTACCTAAACCAAACAATAGAAGCACTCTGATAGTGGGGTTGACGCCAGTCCATTTACAGAAGAAAGAGTCCTGAAAGAACTCCTAAAACTCAAGGTGGACAAAGCAATGGGGCCTGATGGATTCACCTAGAATCCTAAAAGAGCTAAGGAGGACCTAGTGACACCACTAACCTCACTTTTAACAAATCATGGGAAGATGGAGGTACCTGAGGACTGGAGGAGGGCAGATGTGATTCCCCTTCACAAAAGTGGGAGCAAGGCAGAAGCAGGAAACTACAGACCTGTTAGTTTGACCTCAGTGGGGGGGGGATGATGGAATCACTTCTGAAAGAAAGAACTGTTGAGTACCTAGAGGCCAGCGGTGCACAGGACCCAAAGCAGCATGGATTCACAGCAGGAAGGTCATGTCAGATGAATCTAATCGATTTCTTTGACTAGGTGACCTAAGTAATAGACCAGGGAGGGGGCTGTGGATATGGCCTACCTAGACTTTAGCAAGGCATTTGACACAGTCCCGCACAAAAGATTAATAATCAAGTTAACCAGCCTGGGAGTGGGTCCCAGGGTGGTAGCCTGGGTAGCAAACTGGCTGCACAACAGGACACAGAAGGTAATAGTGAATGGAACACATTCTGAAGAAAGGGGGGTTACTAGTGGAGTACCTCAGGGCTCAGTACTGGGTCCAGTCCTCTATAACGTCTTTATAAGTGACATTGCAGAGGGTCTGAAAGGAAAGGTATGCCTCTTTGCAGATGACACAAAGATCTGTAACAGAGTTGATACACAAGGTGGGGTAGAAAGGATGAGAAGGGACTTGGCAAGGTTGGAGGAATGGTCAGACATATGGCAACTTAGATTCATCGCAAAGAAGTGCAAAGTAATGCACCTGGGAAATAAAAATCTAGGAGAAGAGTACACAATAGTAGGGGAGGTACTAACAACAACAATAATGGAAAGGGATCTGGGTGTAGTCATATCAGATGACCTAAAGGTGGGTAAGCAATGTGAGAAGTCAGTAAGGAGAGCCAGGGGGGTACTGGGACGCACAGGGAGGGGCATCACAAGTAGAAAAAGGGAAGTGGTTATCCCTCTGTACAGACAGTTGGTGAGACCCCATATGGAGTACTGCATGCAGTTTTGGAGACCTCATCTACGCAAGGACATAGACAGGATGGAAGCAGTCCAGAGGAGGGCAACTAAAATGGTGCAGGGTCTGCATCAGACACCATATGAAGAGAGACTGAGAAAGCTTAATATGTATACCCTTGATGAAAGGAGGGACAGGGGGGACATGATAGAAACTTTTAAGTACCTCAAGGAATCAACAAAGTCCAGGAGGGTAGCATCTTCCAGAAAAGATGTGTAAGAACAAGGGGACAATTTAAAGTTAGAGGGTGAGCTGCTCAGGGTAATGTGAGGAAATTATTTTTCACTGAGAGAGTGGTGGACGCATGGAACTGCCTTCCTGGAGAGGTTGTGGGGTCTAAAACAGTGGTGGAATTCAAACATGCATGGGACAGACATAAGGCAATTAAAGTGGGGGGGTTGCAGGAAGTAAGCTGTTGGTTAACTAGAATCTGCAGCTTATCAAATAGGTAGGGGAATGGGCAGACTGGGTGGGCCAAGTGGTCTTTATCTGCCATCAAAGTCTATGTTTCTATGTTTCTAGGTTACAGTGAAGAAGCCCTGCTTGTACTGCCTGTAAACCATTTATGCTGCTCAGAATATCCAATCTGGGTATGTTGTAAAAAGTTTAGATTGCCCCATGGAGCTGCTTTATTTATTTGATGAAGGATGTGACCCTTGCATTCCTGGAATCATTTGGGGGTGCAAGAGCTCAAATAAAGAAGCTAGTTGGGAAGAGACTTGTAATGATTCTTTTTTGTTGGAAGGGGACAAATGAAATGGAAAGCCCTCCCTTGTGTTTAATTTATTTCATAAGTTGTAACCCCAGAAGGTATCCATCAGGCTGCATTGGGATCGAGGGCCTGGGGCTCAGAAAGACAGTAGGTTGCAGTTTGGAGATCCTGGTCCAGTGGTCAGTGTCTGGGGAAAACAAAATCCAGAACTGGAGGTGAGATCGAGAGCACACCTGGAAATGAAGTCATCGAGAGGTAAGACAGATATTTTCCTATCATATTTGGGGTGCACTGGTGTTGTGCTTGTTGTAGTCCTCTCACCATGCTCCCTGGAACACCCAAGCATAATGTTTTATGCCCTAGATGAGGGGAACCGAGGGGGTTACATAGAATAAAATGAAAATATAATTCAGTAATGCTTGGGATGTGGCTGTTTTTCTGAATTTTGATATCCCTTTGTCTCCTCAGGTAAGGAGCACCACAGGAGGCCGCAGCTATTGGGGGAGTGAAAGTGTCTGAACCACCTCTCAATCCCTGGGACAGGGTGGTCAAGCTGCTGGCTGGTGAGCACTGGTCAGATGGAGCTGAGAGGGCTGGGTGCCTTAAATAAGGTGACAGAGTTCAAAGCAGTGCCGTTATGCCCCCCAAGCCTCTTGATTGGGTGGGAGACTCTTGGCTATTCCTTTGTTTCCTGTGGTGAGAAGCACCATGGGGAAGGTGGCGGCCATTGGGGGGGAAGGAGCGAAAGTGGCTGGATGCTCTCTTGACCCATGGAAAAGAGTAATAAAGCTTCTGGCTGGCAAGCGCTGGTTGGATGGAGCTGAGAGGGCTGTGGATGCCTTGAAAAAGGTAATGAAGTTCAAAGCAGCTCCATCATGCCATCATGACACCCATACTTCCTGATTGACCAGGAGACATCTGTCTATTCATTTGTCTCCTTGGACAAGGAGCACCACAGGGATGTCAACAGCCAGTGAGGGAGGGAGGGAGGAAAGTGGCTGGCCCCTCAACCCCTTGGACAGGGTGATCAAACTGCTGGCTGGTGAGCACTGGTCAGATGAAGCTGGGAGGGCTGTAGATGCCTTTAAAAAGGTGCCCAAGTTCAAAAAGCTTTGTCACACTCCACAAGTCTCCTGATTGGCTGGTGGACTCCTGGGTATTCTTTTGTCTCCTTGAGCAAGGAACACTGAAGAGTTGGTGGCCACTGGAGAGCAGGGAGTGAAAGTGGCTGAACCCCATCTTGACCCCTGGAACAGGGTGATCAAGCTCTTGGCTGGTGAGTGCTGGTCAGATGGAACTGAGAGACAGTTGTGGATGCCCTCAAAAAGGTGCCAAAGTTCAAAAGTTTTGTCACTCACTCCCCCACCAGCCTCCTGATTGGATGGGGGCTCCTGGTTATTTCCTTATCTCCTCTAGTGAGGAGCACCATGGGAGGTTGGTGGCTATTGGATGTGAGGGGAGGAAGTGGCTGGACCCCCCTTCTAACCCTGTAACAGGCTGCTCAATCTGCTGGCTGGTGAGCACTGGTCAGATGGAGTTGAGAGGGTTGTGGACACTTTGCAAAAGGTGCTGAAGTTCAAAACAGCTGTGTCACACACACACACACACACACACACGCACACACCCAACCCTCTTGATTGACTGGGGGACTCCTGGCTATTCTTATGTCTCCTTGGACAAGAAAGACTGTGGAGAGTTCAAAGACTGTTGGGGAGGAAACAAAACTAGCTGGGCCTTCTCTTGACCCTTGGAATAGAGCAATCAAGCTGCTGGCTAGCCAACACTGGTCAGAAGAGTTTTACTTAACAAGGGAATTGCTCTACCCCAGGTAGTAAACTATATATGAAAATGGCTAACTCTTTGAATAATCGGGGATGGGCAAGATGGGCTTTTAGCCACCTTTCATTTTGAGAATCCTATCTTTCTGTGTCCTACTGTGTTCTCCTAAACATACCCCTTTAAATTAGTACTTGTTTTCACAGCATACCCACTGTATTCAAACCTGCATAGGAAGCCGGGTTTGGACATTATGGACCAAGAATACCTTCTAAACTTTTACTATGTTTCTATTATTCTTCTTGAATACACTGTGTAATTAAAAAACACATCCTCAATACAAAGCACATAATTAAATGTCTTATATCGATACTGGTGTGTATCTCAGTTTTGTAGAATCCTAAACAATGATGTTATTGTATTTTCAGAGCCCAGAGTTCTTACCAGAATTTCATCTTTAGTCATAGCTTTTTGGACCAGAAGCTCTGGTGCCACATCTCAACCTTTCATGCACCCCAATGCAACAAATACAGTATTGTTAATGGCCCTAAAATGTTGTATTGGATTGTCAGGCTGGATTTAGATTTAATGTGATCTTCAGTCAGGACTACAATGCAGTTGTGAATTTTCTCTCTTTCCCAAGAGAGGTATGAACACCGCACCTCAACATCTTGGAGGTCAGTATGAGTGTATTCTTTGTCGGACACTATATGCTGTACTTTTTGCTGGTGGAGGGGATGTGGAAACCAGGAAATGGACAGGATTTGTGAACCGAGGGCTGGCATTTGAGCAGAAATGGTCTGTCAGAGGTCCAAGGGTGGGCCTAAAGCAGGGCTGAATTCTAAATATCCAAACACAGACAGGAACTTTCTCTATTTCCCAACAGATGGCGATGTATGGAGGAGTATGAACACTGGACCTCATCATCTTTGAGGTTGGTGTGTGGGGTGAGTGTGTTTTTTATTAGATATTATATGCTGTAATTTGTGCTTGTGGAAGGGACTAGGGAACCGGGAAGTGGGTGGGATTTGTGAACATAGGGTGGTCATTCAACCAGAAGTCTCCTATCAAAGGTCACAGGGCAAGCCCAAAACAGTTTAAATTTCTGAGAGTTTCAAGCACCCTCGTGTGAGCAACCCTGAAGCATGAGCACCATGAAGCAGGAGAGTGTCATCTTTCTAGGGAAGTCTACAGGGCATATGTATGGCAGACACAGGCCTGTAAGGGACTCTGCCCAATTGGGAGCAGGTAGGGAGAGTTTATAGGGTGCTGAGAGGTTGTAAGGGTGGAGGAATTATAAAAGGTGAGGGGTGAGGGATATGCATTAGTCATAGGGAAGACCTGAGGCAACAGACAGCAGGCTAGGGGCTATTGTAACTACTGCATATCTGGGGTGGGCCTGCAGGTTTGTGAGTGATGCTTATTGGTCTGCAGAGGCAGGTTGTGAGTGGTGTAACACTCCCTATCTGGTGTAGGCCTGTAAAAGCAGGTTAATGGTGTTGTAACTACTCCATATCTGGTGTGGACCTATGAAGGCAGGTTAGGGAAGAGGGTTATAACTGTTCCATATCAGGGGTAGGCTCACAGGGTGGACCAGAGAGGTAAATGCTAAAGGGCAATTTTAAGGCATGAAGCAGGAAGGAGGAGGGTGGTAAGCTCTCTTTTACAGTCTGACCTATAGCAGTTGTCCCCATGCTTAGCAGATTCCCTTATCAAGTTCAGTGTTAAAGATGTCTATGGGTAAATTGCAGTTCATTTGGAAGCCAAATTCTATCTGATCTTCATTCATTTATATTTGGCATGCTGATCCCCTTTTCCATGCTCAGAGTAAATTCCACTTTTGGGGAGATTGCAGCTTTACTATCCCTTCAACACTGTAATTTGATTGTTTATATTTATACGTATACTTAATAATAGATTTTTACCAACCAGGTATAAGAACCCATAGGATAATCTTTCTTCATGAAATCGAGATTTGTTTACATGCTTTCTGTGTATTTGTATATGCACTTTAGAATGTGTGCTTGTATCCCCCTCCATAGTACCTGATCATAGAAATGATGTAAGCAGTAACTTAATTAGGACTGGCTACACTAGTTGGACTTGTGGTACATAAAGGGGTGAATTACCACTAAGACATTGCCACCTGATCAAGACTAGTCACAGACCTGTTCTCCTAGCACTGTAAATGCTGTGTAGTCTTGAATTACACACTAAAGAAATTTGCTTGGGAATTTGTGTAAGAGCCTTCGGTGCCTGGTTAATGTTTGATGTCGAGGGTGGTAATCTGCAGGGTGTGTGGGACAGCAGTGTTCCTCAGAACAATGTAAGAGCAGCAGGTGTGTACAGTAGTGAGCAGGAAGCTATTTTTTTTGATGACCAAGGTACAGATGCTTAGGGTAGAACTGTAAAGGCTGGAAGGTTGCAAGGCAGGCAAGTAGGAAGGGCTGGGCAGGTGAGAGAATTTGGCAGTAGAGGGCAAGGCACACTTGGACTCCCTACCTCAGAGGGTGAGGAAGCCTTGGGAGACTGGATTGAGAACAGTTGGAAGGGTTCAACAGGAGAATGGGGAGTCTACACATGGTAGTGCTGGTTAGGAATCATTTACAACCACTGAGAACCACAGGAGATTGGGGTTTCCCAGGTAGTTTACAGGAGGCAGAGAAGAAGCAGGAATTCAGTGAAGGCTCAAGATGGGTTGCCATAGGATCAGAGTTAGACATGGGATGGGCAGGAACAACAGGCAAAGAATGGGGCACTTACGGAGATGGGAGAAGGGCTTGGAACCCAAGTAGGACATAAACCAAAGGATGTTGTGAATACTAGTAGTGAAAATAAGAAGGGGGGGAACCAATGGGAAGTCAGCATATGGGAGAAAAAAGGAGGGCAGGGGAAGGAAGGCATAGCAGAAAAGGGGGAGTCAGATGGGGTGAGAAATCTAGCCATATAGGTCCTACAAAAGGAAATGTGAAATGAGGGGCTGTGTGATGGTAGCCACAGAGGATTCAATAGTGAGGGGAGCAGGTTAGTCTAAGTGGGAGGAGCAGCATAGTAGGAGAGCAGTGTGTCCCAGTAATGTTGGCAGAAAGGATATACCCAATGGTGCACGCAGCTATGAAGTGAGTAGGTGGGAGGCCACATGGGCTATCCACCTGGGCACTAATGACCTAGCTGGATGGGGGTGCAGGAAGATTCAGGGAGGTGAGAAATATTTGCAGAGGGGCAGCTAAATCAGTAACCTACTCAGAAGTGCTGCTGGTGCTTTGATTCAATACAGCAAAAAAAATCAGGATAGTGGAAATCAGTAACTGGCTCAGGGATTGATGCAGGAAGAAAGGCGTTGGTTATGTCAGGAACTGGGTAGGAGCCTAGGATGATAAATCTTTTAATTGCCTGATAGATTGCATTTAGGTAGGAGTGGAGCCAGACTGCTCAGTGGCTGGTTTTTGACTACATTACCACTGAATTAAATTTAAATTGAAGGGGTGGGGGTGGCCAAGGGTACAGCACTCAGGATATTCTAGGAGGAAGCAGACAGCCCCAGGTAAACAGCATAGGGAGCTGGCAGGGAGGAAGGGTGATAGGAGGAAAGGGGGCTTGAAGAAAGTGGAAGACCAAGGAAATGTACAGAGGAGAATGAGGGTGGCACAGTGAGCCAAGTAGGAAAGATGGGGACTCTGGATTAAGGAAGGGAAGAAAACAGGATTGGTGGAGGGCAGTGTACTTCAATGTTAGAAATCTCAAAACCAAAATGTATGACCTACAGGCCGTGATGAGAGAGGGTAATGTTGATCCAGCTGCAGTCACTGATACCTGAGCTCATGACCTGGGTCTCTCCATTCCAGGGTACACCCGCTACGGAAGGGACAGAGAGAAAGATGGGGGTGGTGCTGTAAATCAGAAAGTGCATTACAACCACAAAGGAAGAAATGGGGGAGGAGGATTAGAGACTATAGGTACAGGTGCTTATAGCAGCAAGAAGGAAATTAAGGCTAGATATGATACAATGGTGCCAGCCATTAAGCAACATAGAATCTTGCAGTAAACATGTCACAAAACACTGCATGACAAAAGGCCTTAATTTCCATTGAATTACATTGTTCCGTGCAGCATATTGCAGCACTCTGCAGTTCTACTGCAGTAATACTGCAAGGTATTGTGTTGCATCCTGACTGGTGCCAGTGTATATCAGCCACCAAACCAGGATGAAGGTACAGTAAGGAGAGAGCTGAGCAACATGACAAGTATGCAGCATAGAAGGGTGAGGTGGTGATATGGGGACTTCAACTTGCCCAAGGGAGACTGGAGAGTCCCGATTGCCACCTATAATAGGAGCCAGTTGCTCCTGGAAGAATTCAAGGATGGGTTCCTTGTCCAAGGAATGAACAAACCAACTACAGAGGGAGCAATCCTGGATATACAGTAGTGTTGACAAATAGAGATCATGTTAGGGATAACAGCATGGAGGAATCCATTAGAGATACTGACCACTGATAAGTGTGGTTCTACCCTGATATGAGGAAGGAGATCCTGAACATGAAGACGCATGGGATAATGACAGCCACTGAAACTTACCTTAACCAGAAGTGAAAGGCATCTAAATCAAAGAGGCCCCTTTGTTGTCATGTGGCATTTAAAAATTGTGTCTTGGAATGTCAACTGTCATAAGACCATGGTTAAGAGGAAGAGGGTTATAACTACAATAGAAAAGTCAGGAGAGATGTTCTTTTATTACAGGAGACTCACCAAACTAAGGAGGAATCAGATAGGTTAGCTAGATCATGGAGGGCACCCTGTTGACGGCGGGCTTTACCTCAAAAACTAGGAGAGTGACTGCATGGTTTCAGCCCAGCTTGCACTTACAAGTATCCTCTACTCTGTCTGATCAGCAGGAACATTTTATTGTGGTGGATACAACAGTGAAAGGGAGGAGGCTTACTCTAGTCTCTGTTTATAGCCCTAATTTCGACTGCCCAGAATTCTTTCTTAATTTGGCCATGGTGGTGGCCCAATCCAGAGACAATTTATACATTGGGGAGATTTTAATAGATGCTGAGACCCTGTTCTGGATCATTCATGCTCTAAAGCTCGCCCTTTAAAGGGATATACCAACGTTTGCCGTAACAAATGGGAATAGTAACCTGTAGGTGTTGTGAATCAGTCTCTTGCCTTTCAAACTGCCAAATAGTGTTGTTTTCCATGAAATAAATCCTTTTATTTTGGTGCTCTGCTTCATTTGCATAACCTGACATGTTCTTCTCAGTTCTGCAACACCCAACTGTGACATCATACCAGGGAAACAAAATTATTAAAGGGACAGTGTCACTTTTTAGTTTTAGACAGACAATTCAGCTATGTACTGTACCCACAATGCCTCACTATGTAAATTAGTATACAGGCTGTTATATTTCTGTGCTCACTGCAGAAATAGGAGACTACATCTCTCAGAATAGAAGTCTTGTAGCTAGATACAGTATGAACAATGCATTGTTGTGAAAATAAACATACAAAAGCTTTTATTGTTGACTCCACTACAGAAATGCAGCATCTCACAGTAAGGAAATTGGAAAACAGGTTATTATTTTACCCACAATGCCTTGCTATTCCATTTATACATAAGTGCTCACCACTATCAACATATGGGACTGAACATCTGAGTAAGGCACATTTAAGTCAACATTATAAATTACCCAGAATTCCTTATTGCTGTATGTAAAACATTGACAGCTCCCTGGCATGACATCATTCTAAGGGTGTGGCCACACACAGAAAACTGGAGGAGAAAATGCTGATGAAACATAAAAAAAATGACTATGACAGGTTTTTTTACAAAACAAATTGCAGCTGCAACATCTGAAGCATGGCTGGCAATGGCATACTATGTGAAAAAGGCATTTGGGTTACCTTACTATCTCACTTTAACTAAGGGGGCAGTAGCACTTAGACATTTTTGCACAGGAGAGGGTCTTGAAGGAGATCTGTGCCACATGCATCCAGACTGGTGAGAATTTCTTCTATTCCTATGCCCATAAGCATTACACAAGAACAGATATGGTCTTAACATCCCATAATTACTGCACAGAAGTATATCAGCTACTTATGGCCCAATATGTATATCTGATCATGCCCCCTTAGAGGTGGAATTGGTTTTGACATTGGACCCCCCACAGCAGCAACAGTGGTGGTTAGACCCAGTTTTGTTAACTGAGGTATCCTATAAAGACCACATAGTTAACAGGTTAAGAGAGTTCTAAAATCATAATAAAGTGGAGGACACTTCAGTGATAGTTACCTGGGAGGCCATGAAGGCTTACAGTATATTCAGAGTCTCTCTATTTCTTATGCAGCTTATAGGCGTAAACAAGAAATGCAGGGAAAAAAAGGAGTTGGAGGCCCAAATACTAGTATGGGAGAAAAGGGTAATGTCGGGAGATGGGGGAACTTAACAGACTTACAGTAAAGGTAAGTTAAACCAGTTTTCTTCAGGGAATGTGGGAAGAAATTTATTGAATAATAAGGCTGGGAGCTATTTTGAGGGAGACAGGGTAGATAAGTGACTTGCCTGGTTAGTTAAGTAGAAATGAGTGGAGAGGCAGATAATTGAATTAGAGGGGTTGGATGGGATTGTTACAACTGATCAGAGATGAATAAATGACACTTTTAAGCATTTTTATCTTTCCCTTTACACCTCCAAAGTCCCGCAGGGATCCAATCCCGATATGTTTCTGAAAACCATTGTTTTGCTGACATTAGATTCTGAGTGGACGGAGGACCTGGACCGCCCAGCTACCTTTGAAAAGCTTCAAAAAGCAATTTGGTCCTCCAATACAGGCAAAGCGCCAGGTCCCGATAGGATCTCTGTGGAATTTTCTGAAACTTTTAGCCAAGATCTGGCAGTTGCTACACCAGATGGTTGGGGAGGAACTGGGGGTGAGGCTCTGACAGAATCTCAGACTTTAGCCACTATCACTGTTCTCCTAAACCAGTTAAGGATCTGGTAAAATGCAGTTCCTACCATTCTATCTCATTATTAAATGCTGATTATATGATCTTGGCAAAATTGTTGGCTGCTAGGCTGAAGAGAGTGCTGCTTCTTATTCATCCTGATCAGGGAGGGTTTGTGTGGGGCAGGTAGGCCAAACATAATATTAGAAAGACCCTTAATATTATGTATGGATGGATGTCCAGGAAGTGGGTGGAGGGGATCAGGGTTTTCTCATGCTAGATGCGTCGAAGGCCTTCGACTGGGTGGATTGGCCATTTATGTTTACTGTCCTGGCTAAGTATGGGTTTGGGTCATATATTCGATCTAGGATAAATACACTGTATAAATCACCACGTGCCCAAATTCTCACTAATGACACCCTCTCCCTTCCATTTGGTCTTTCCCGGGGAACCAGACAGGGGTGTCCTTTGTCCCCATGGTTGTATGTGTTGACAATCGAAGCGCTGGTGCAGGCCATGATATGTCACCCCGACATCAGAGGCTTTACACATGGAGTAGAAGAACACATTTTCCCTTAATTTTTGCGATGATGTCCTTCTGTTTTTGGTTGACCTAGATAGGGCACTGACTGCCCTAATGGAACTCTTTAAAATATATGGCCCGTTGTCAGGCCAAAAATAAATTGGTCTAAATGTGAGTGGCTCCCATTGTCAGGAAACAATATTGCCATACAGATTGGGGCCTTCCATTCTCTAGCCTGGGAAATAAAGTATCTCAGCACTCAACTCCCAAAAAAGCTTTCTACATTGGGCAAGGTGAATTACAAACCTCTACTACAAAAATTAAGGGGGATTGTGATAAGTAGAAATCCCTTCCCCTTACATTGGTAAGTCATGTCAATCTTGTTAAAATGTGTATTCTTCCCCAGTGTCTGTATTTGTTCCGAATTCTTCCTTGCCATCTCCCCAAAACATATTTTAAAACTTCAATGAGCTGAATCACCACTCTTTCATGGAATGGGCATAGCCTAGGATTAAGCAAGAAACTTTATGGCAACCATTAAGTAGGGGAGAGTTGGGGTTACCAAACCTTCAGTTGTATTATCAGGCCACGCAACTAGCTTTTCTGATAGATCTAATCCCAGAGTCTGAACAAAGGATGGCCTGTTTGAGTAGGAAGGGGCACCCATTGGGGCCCCGCTATACATGGCCTTGTTTGCTGCATCTCAGAAAAGGAGGGTAGTGAAATTTCTTGGTAATCCCATTCTCAGATCTACAGTATAAACATGGCTGATGGCCTACTCAGTACTTGGGGGCCTGCAACTCTGTCCCTGAGGCTTACATTAGATATACCCTTTAGGATGGGGATGCTATTCCACCTCTGACTGACAGGGTTTTAGAATTAGGGAAAGGAAGGGTTAGGATAATCTCCCAACTATAAGAAGATGGGGTGCTAAAATCATTCCAGAACCTGGTTAAGGAATTCAATTTACCACCCATGCATTTTTTCATACTTCAGGTTAGGGCAAGGCTCTATGATGGCCAAGATATATCAGAGACCCTCCAGAGTTTAAACATTCTCCACTGGGGAAATCTTGCTGACTGAAGGGAAAAATACAAACCAGAATCCTTGACTAAGATTTATAAGGCCCTCCTAGGGGATTGAGGATCCCATGGTAGGAATTAAAACAAAGTGGAGCAGAACCTGTCTCCTGAGTGTTTGACTGCAGAGGTCTGGAATCTTATGTTAAAAAGGAATGGAATGTTCCAAAATAATAAATGTAGAGCAATCCATTATAATATACTGTCTGAAGGATACCCTTAAAGGAGAAGTCCCCCCACTAACTTCCCCTGCCAAGAACTCCCAAATGATGGCGGTTAAAATAATTATTGGCCAGCAAGGTAAATCTCTCACCGTCATATCTGTGTATATCCTCCTGCATGAACAAGTATCTGGGTTTCAAATGGTCACTGACTTCCTTAACAATCACCCCCACAGCGGTGAGGCGATTGTCATGGGTGACTTTAATGTGAACTGGCTGGCTCCCGAAGCTTGCCCGTACAAAGACATCATTGCTACAATAGATATCACCCAAATGGTTCCTAACCCCCCACAAGATTCAACTATAGGACTGGCTGTAGCACCCTGCTTGATCTGATCCTCACCACCCAACCTAATAGAATCACAAACATTATAGTACTCCCTGACTCTCTTAGTGACCATTCCCCAGTTATCTGCCGATGATCAAATAAGGCTCCAAGTCAAAGGCCACTTTCTGCCACCAGCGATCCAAGAAAAAGGAAAGCTTCCATAATTCCTTGCTGCTCTCTCAGAGATTGACTGGTCTCTCCTCACTCCATGAGCAGCATCAACCTTGCCCTCAATAACTTCATTACCCAGTTTAATGAAGTCTGCAACAACTTTGCCCCTCAAAAAAGAAAACTTAGATCCTCCAACAGCTCCTGGATTACCCCTGAGCTAATCACTATGATGAAGCACAGGAATAGTCTCTGGCACCATGCCATGACATCAGGGCAACAGCTAGACTTGCAGCACTATAAAGCTGCCAGGAATCAGTGCACTCAAGCTGTGTGCAGAGCCAAACAAGAATATTACAAATGTGAGCTAACAAACACTCTGGGTAACAGCAGGTCCTTTTGGGAAAACATCAAATGCATTATAGAGAAACCCAACAAATCTTATCCTGCCATGCTTGAGGTTAACTGGACTGTCATCTAGGATCATAAAGAAATTGGTGATAACTTTAATCTCATGTTTATTGATCTTATTAGTGTCCTATCCCCAAACTTTCTCAATGACTCCACCCTGCCTAGTCCCAAGAGTAAAACTGACCACCCCAGGACTACCCCCCCTTTCTATTTCAGGAGAATATCCCTTGCTGAATCTAGGAAATACCTTCAAAAGGTCCTAAGCAAATCCAGATTCCGCAGTGACACCTTGGATCTTAAACTTCTGTCACTTTCCCTTGATGCCGTCTTACTCCCACTTTCTAAACTCTTAAATCTCTCACCCTCCCTCAGACATTCCCCCCAGCTTTGGAAATCTGCCATTGTCATACCCCCATGCACAAAACTGGTGCTAGGTCTTTGCACTCTAATTACCACCCCATCTCCATCTTACCACACTTTCCAAGGTGCTTGAACGTATTGTTTCAGACCAGCTCTCTGAACACCTCTACAAATATGATCTACAGTGTTCGCAGCAGCATGACTTTAGAAAAGCCCATAGCACTGCCACTGCCCTACTTGAATTTACTAGCCATATGCACAAAGTCCTGGACACAGGACACATACTAGGTGCAGTGTACATTGACCTACAAAAAGCCTTTGACACTGTGAATCATCAGTTTCTGCTGGAGTCCCTTTCTACTCTTGGCATCTCAAATGAGGTCACGAAGTGGTTTGAAAGCTATCTTACAGACAACAGCCAACAAGTTAAGATCAATGACACTGTTTCCTGTAGTCTCCCGGTGTGCTCCAGAGTACCCCAGGGATCCATCCTTGGCCCGCTATTATTCAGCCTCTTGATTAACAACCTTCCTACTACCTGTGAAAATAAAATGATACTTTATGCAGATGATACAGTGCTCTTTTCTACCCATACAGATGCTGTCCCTCTCTCTCAGGATCTCCAGAAGAATTTCAGTCATGTAGAGTCTTGGTTTGATCAGCATAAACTGCCTATGAACTAAACAAAATAACAAGGCCCTGTTGTTTTAAAACTCCCACAGCAAATTTAGAATGGCCAGCCTTACTATCTCCAACAAGCAACAACAACCTCTCGATCAAGTACATGAGTTCGGATATCTTGGTATTGCCCTTGACTGCACACTTTCTTATGACTCATATGTCCACCACATCTCCAAAGCCATTAACTCAAAAACTGGGGTCCTTTACCGCCATTGCCATTGTCTGACCAATGAAGTCATGCACACTGCAGTAACTAGCTTTATTCTGTCCATAACTGATTATGGGCTAGTTTTCTATGGGGCTGCCTCAGACACCACCCTAAAAAGAAACAGGACCACCCATAATAAGTGCTGCAGATTTGTCACAGGAGCAAGTAAGTGTATGCATACCTGTGATCTTTACAAACACTCTAACTGGCTCAATCGTGATGGTAGATTAGCCTATTAGACCTTCCTCTTGGAAAAGAAAATTTGCCATCACCTCTCCTCTCCTGTAATGCATGCCTTCATGCAATCTACCTGTAACATATGCTTTATGCATAGTATGCTCAAATCCACGTATTTTGTTCCATTCTACAGTACCTCCCAAGCTCAGCATGCCTTCTATAGCAGGGCCCCATTCCTAATGAATGGTCTCCCTCCCAAAGTCTTAGATGAGAACAAACTTGGCCCATACAAGCACAAACTATGCCATCACCTCACTAATCTCAACAAGTGCGAGTGCACCCTCTAGGTCTGCAGATCACCCACTCTCTCCTCAGGACCCTGTTGTCCCCTAATTCACTCCTCACCCCTCCTGCACACTTCTCTCCCCCTCTTTCCTCAAACTACCAGGTCCTCACCTCCTGACCCTCATCTCTCTCCCCCTCCTTCCTTAAACCTCCAGGACCCCACCTCCTGTCCCTCACACTATTTTCATTTCTCCTGCTATTCTCCCCTTGCTGTACCCCTCTGCTCCCCCTCTCCCCTCCCCTCCTTACTTCCTCCTCCTCCTCCCAGTGACATACCACCTGCTTCTCTTCCCTTACATTACCCTTGGTCCTCTCCCAAACTCCTCTCTCTTTCCCCCTTCTCCGCCTCCTTGAGCACTGGCACTTCTGTAGCTTAGCACTTTGCAACAATGTCATAATTTTGATTACATTTTTCTCCTCCTAGTTCTCCTTCTACACTGTACACCTTCCATGGTATTCATCCAACTCTACACTACATGCTCCCCACCTCCCAGCCTGCAGTACATATCCTGGAATATGTACTCCCTGTAATCTGGTATTATGCTACCTGCACCAACTGTATGCTACCTGAACCTATTGTATTTATTATTAATGACTTATGATGTCAATTTTTTTGTCGATGATTTCTGTACCCATCCTATACAACCTGAACCAACTGTATTTGTAATATTTACTGTCAGTGTTTTATGATGATTAGTTCTTTACTATATGGATTTTTCTTTTATTTGTACTCTATGTTTGTTTATATTTCATGCTGATGCAAAACCTTTGTAAATGAACCACTGGTTCAACGGTATTTGTAATCCTAGTACTTACTAAATAAAAATAAATAAAATACCACTAAGGACATACGTCACTCCTGCACTGGCACATAGGATAAATACTGATGAGTCTGATCTTTGTCCTAAGTGTAAAGCTAGTGCAGGCACCTCTTTTTATCTGATGTGGAAATGCCCCAAGATAATTCAATTTTAGAAGGAGATTACCCAGTTACTGAGCAAGACACTGGATTTGCCAGAGGTTCTCGATCCAGTTAATGTGCTCTTGGGGCTGCTGAGCTCTACAGTGAGATAAAGGAGGGGGGAACACCCACTGTGGAGACTTGGTATTGTGGTTGCTAAACAGATCCTGGTGTTAAGCTGGGTTCTGATCAAATCCCTACAATGTCTCATTGAGTGACTTCCCTGCTGCATTGTATGAGCATCTCAAATATAAAACCATAAACAAGAGGACAAATATTATCTTATCTGGGGCCCCTTGGAGGCAGCATTGTCAGCAACTTGGTTTCCAGCCTTTTAAAATGATTGTCTGGGCAGACTCTCTTCTTCAAAGGGACATGGTAGGTATTCAAGAGCTGTGCTCTACTGTTGACATTCCAACTGACAAACACAAGGTGTGTAATGTGTTGGAACAGGACAGTTTGCCTGGTTTTTATTTAAGAAGGGTGACACCTGGGCAGTATAATTGCGGGAAGATAATTTTCTGTATTTCTAGGTTGCCTCTAATCAGTTGTATTGATGGATGTCCCTGGTAACTATTGTGTACTATCAAAATGTCTTCCTGAAACTACAATAATGGTATATGTACTGGAAGTTGAATGTACTGCTCAAAAACCTGTTATAAATAAAGTTTACAAAAAGAGGCTCCTTTGGTTTACTATAGAAGTGAGCAAGATGGTGAATGAAAAGAAGGTCCTGTATGCAGAGTATAAAAAGTCCCAGAAGGAGACGGATGGGGAAGAATACTTGGGGAATTCAAAAGATGATAGTAAGGTGAGGTACCCTGTGAATATAGCACTTCAAATACAGCACAGGAAGAACCATGCTGTGTGAAGTGCGAACACAGTTACAGCGACAGGAGTATAAGAGCAGAAATTATGTACTGATACCCCTGTTGCTGATGTCCACATTCAGGAACCAGTCAGGAAGCCTGAGCTGTGGTGTCTGGATGAGCCACTCCCATGGTGGAATGGCTAGGGCACCAGGACACAGCAGCAGTGGAGACCTGAGACTGTGGTTCAGTTCCACCCTGGTTCACATGGTGTTGTGTTTTTTTTTAATTAAAAACAAATTGGCATTTTTTTAATTAAAAAACTAATTTCCCCCTTCCAAGGTTCTCCCCATCCCCAAAGCCCACCCCACTGGAGTAGATTAATTAAAGTCTGGGAGTGGTGGTGCAAGGAGTGAAGCCTCCCACATAAAAGAAATTCCCAATCGAGTTCAGTGAGGTGTGCGTCATTCTTGTATTGTCACGGTTGTGCCCGATGATTTGCTGGAGCATGACATATTGTCTGCAGCATTGTTTGCTGCACTGTTTTTGAGTATGGTGACGTGACCCTGTGCCATAAGGTGGTTAGGCAGGCCAAAGCAATGAAGGAACTGCAAATTTTAGAAGTTGTCAAAGAGAGGGAGAAAAAGGCAACAAAGGAAGGCATCATTATAAGACAAAGGAGACAGGATAGGTGCAGGGCAGTAAGGAGGAGGCAGATGTACTGAATGAATATTTCTTCTCAGTCTTTACTAAGGAGAAAGCTGGATCTGTGCCACAAGGGAAGATGGGAATGGGGAGAGTTATGGTAGAGGAAAAGATCATGGGGGACAGAGTCTGGAATCCCTACATTGGGAAGGACATTATCAAGCAGGAGGCAGTGCAGAAAAGGGCTATGAAGATCAGTCAGGGCCAGCAAAATAGTCCATATGAGAACAGGCTGCAAACCTTAATATGTGCCTGCTGGAAGAGAGAGAAGGAAGGGTGGGAGGACATGATAGAAATCTTCAAGTAACTTAATGGCATAAACATTTAACAAGTTAAGAAACCTCTTTAACCTAAGTGAAAATAGGAATACAAGGGGGGGGGCACAGCTATAAACTGTGGGGGTCAAGAAATTGGTCAGGATACACTTCTTTATGGAGCTAATAGAGACAGAATGGAATGAGGTCATCAGTCAGAAGACTGTCAGAGGATTCAGGAGGGGGTTGGATAAGGAAAAGAGGAAGGGGAAGGTTAAGATCAACCAGAGCACACTATCTGCATATATAGGACTGTGTTGGCACAGCACATAGTGACTATGTGCTGCACTGATACAGGGCAAGACTGAATATGGCCCACAAGAGCCCAGTGGAGATAGCCCTGCCCAAACAGTACTGCGCCAGGGATCCTGTGGGCCATATTCAGCTCTAATATGCTAATAAATCCATTGGGCATGCAAGCAACTATTAGACATTCGCAGGCTTATTTTTTGCTCATTAGCATGTGTGCATGCCCTTCCCCATGCTGTCATGTATCTGGCATAAATATTCCTGGTGGTGTACTATTCCCCCCCAATATGGTCATCTGACCTCCTTCTCCTCCTGACCAACCCATTCAGAACCATTCTCCCTGCACCCACACCTTACCCTGGTCACTTTAGTTGAACTATGGCAGCAGTGACAGTGACTGGCATAGATCTCTGTTCACCATCTTGGTCAGACAATGCCTAAACATCAGCAAGGAATCATGAGTACTGTGGAACAGCCATCTGACTTTCAGTGAGTGATCATGAGAACTGTAGAAACTGTTGTTTCTTCAATACTCATGAGTGCTTGCTTGCAGTCAGATGGCAGCAGGCCAGGTGGTGAGCAGAGCACTGTGCCATTCACTATCAGAATTGGTGTAGTTCATTAGGTGACCAGGGCAAGAGGTGGGGTTGCAGGGAGGAGGGCTCTGAGTGGCAGGGCAGGAGAGGGTCAGATGTCCTTGGGGCCACTAGGCCAACAGAAATATTCCAGACAGCTACAGGATGGATGATTGGGCAGACACTAGGCCACCAGAAATATTTAAGACAGATACAGGATGTGTCATCAAAGCATGAGGAATCACTAGACCATTAAGAATATTTAAGACAGCTAGGTGATTGGCAGACCACTAGAAAACTAGGAATATGTAAGACAGCTTCAGTGCAGGTAATTGGGGGGTGGAGTGGGATGACCATGAGTGCGGATAAGGGCAAATTACAAGGGTGCCTGACAGTACTGAGATATAGGATACCCAAAATACATTATCTGATTGTTCATATCAATGAGAAACTCATCACATAATTACAATACACAAATGTGTCAACTTTGCCATAAGATTTCAGAAATCATTTGTGTTACATCAAGCTTGTATAAATCTCAACACTGAATATTGCTTGAATATTGCTCACCTGGTTAAACAATTGGAAAAAAAAAACTTTGCATTATTATAGTGGCGCGGTAGTACCACTATAGTTAGGGATGAGTAGGCTGTTTAATAGTAAACCCCTAACTTTGCACTTTAATAGTTTTGTCTCCATGGATGTACATAAAACTCTGCATGTGTGGTCTGGGGAAAAGATCTCTCGATGTGCCAAGTTTTGTTCTGGTGAGGTGTGCGATTTTGATATCCAGACAGTGAAAAGGGTGAAAAACAGGGATTTTGGCTTTTTTGTGTCATTGCTTAGTGCCCAGACAGTTTGGAATTTTGATCTCAAGTGTTCAGGGTATAATGGGCTTGCCCCAGAATGGTGCCTTTCATTGGTTTGGTGAAAAAATATTAATCCATTTTAGAGTTACAAGGATTTGAAATTTCAGTTCTGTGCATGCCCAGTGCAGTCTTTTGGATGACTGTGTCATACAAAAAAAGAATTTAGCGATATGAAAGAGGATTCTCTTTCAGAAAGGGGCTAATCCTCTTTCATGAGAAACAATTATTCTTTTGTATGGCAGCCATCTTGTTTCCATTTTTTTCCAAAATACCTTTTTTTGGAAACCCATAAAAATCGTATCCTGCAGAGACACCAACACATGTATCTTGCTAACGGGATGTCATCAGTTGGATTCTGCAATTAGTTTTTGGAAAAAGGACCCAGAAATGCATTTTTAAAACATTTTAAAAATCTTCTTTTGTGAGACAAATTTCTTGTTTTGTATGACCTCACAAAAGAGGAATAGGGCCATACAAAAGAAGATTAGGTTCATACAAAAGAAAAGTTTGGACTCAGGTTTTTCAAATTCTTCTTTCATATGAACCAGTTCTTTTTCTTGAGAACAAAACTGGTTCATATAAAAGAAGAATGTGAACATTTTTTTTTCACATTTTAACTTTAACAAGCCATACGTCTGTCAATATTTGGATATAAAGAATGAGCTGTAGATCAAAAGAAAGGTCTCATTGAATACTACAAGACATACATAATACCCTGCAAACAATTCAGATGCCAGACAAAAAACAAAAACTAAAAAATGAAAATTCCTATAGGATAACATTTCTACTTTAACAAGCTGTAATTCTGTCAATTGTTCAGTTAAGGGACATGCTATATATGAAAAGAAAGGTCTCAGTGAGTACTACAAGACTAAACCCCTAAGAAATACCAACTGTACATAGACATATGAAAAACATTAACATTAGAATATGAAAATTCTCACTGGATAACATTTCAACTTTCAAAGAAAGAGTGTCTTGGTGAGAAATCACCTATAGTGGACACAGAATTCAGGTGTTGAGCAGGTCCTAGCATAACTTGCATATTGTAGACAAAGGGTGGGGGACCACTGTAGGGCAAAGACAATGCCACAACACAAGCAGTCTTTCTTCAGCTCTTTATTTTAACACCTCAATGTTTTCCCAAAAATCTTATGGCTTCTTCAGGGGAATATTCTACAAATTTTAATAGAGACAAAAAGTGCTCCATATCAAGTCAGTGACAGGACATCCTTGCCCAGATATTCAAACTGCGCCAGGCTGTGGCACAAGTCTGGGCACAGCTCAACTTGGCTGTGCAGGGGTGTGGCCTGGGCGATATTCAACGGAGCTGCGCTATGGCTCAGCAGCTTTGAATATTGCACCCTGGCCACCCCCACTGTGCATGGCACAGTGGCACTGGGCCAGTGCAAGTGGCCAGGTGGAGCATGGGATGCACTAGGCGCCAAGTGCCGTTGCGCTATTCACAACACCTGCGATATTCAAAGGGGACATGCAAATGGGGCCATAATTTATGCAAGGCACACATGGGGCCATTTGTATGTCATTATGGCCCCATTTGCATCCATTAGCATGCAGGTGCGCCGATCCCAGACAACTTGCGCCTGGTGCCCTGCCAGGCAGCAGCCGTTGGGGACTGACACCCCCTTCAGCCGATTGCGGGCATTTGTCTAAAAAAAGAAATCCTCGTCTAATATCCCTGGTGGTCCAGTGGACTGCTATGTGCCCGATCGTTGGGCATCTGTATAATAAACCCCCATCCAATATCCCTGTGGTCCAGTGGACCGATCACTGCCTGATCACGGGCATCTGTTTAAATCACACACCCCAGCCAATATCGACCACACTCTGCCTGATTGCAGGCATCGAGTTTAAATCACACACCCTGTCCAGTATCCCTGGTGGTCCAGTGGACCGCACTCTGTCGATCGCGGGCATCTGTAAAACATAAAAATGTCCTATTACCCTGGTGCTCAGGGTACCCTCCCTCCCACCCACTAAGCCCCACTACCCGCCCCCAGGTCAACCAGTGGGTGGCAGCACCACACCCGCCTCGTTTGCTGTTGCTCGGCCGATTGACAGCTGGGGTTGCACGCCGACAGCTCACAGCATGAGCCACGTCCGCAAAAGTGAGTTTATATTGTATTGAAGACATTCCAGATATGTGAATGATTCATTCACATATCTGGAATGTGTAGTACAGTATGGGCTGCATGCCCATTGGCTCATGCTGGAACCAATGGCCATGCAGCCCTACCAAGCTGTCAGTCGGGCGGGCGGTGGGTGGCAGGTGGGTGGGAAGCTGCCACCACCGCCGACCTCAGGGAGCGGGTGGTGGGCCCAGTGGGTTGGTGGGGGGGCACCCAGACCACCAGGGTAACATGAAATTTTTGTTTTACAGATGCCCACGATCAGGAGAGAGTGTGGTCCACTGGACCACCAGGAATATTGGCTGGTGGTGTGATTTAAACAGATGCCCACGATCGGGCAGCGATCGTCCACTGGACCACCAGGGATATTGGATCGGGGACTTGATATACTGATGCCCACGGATTGGGCACATAGCAGTCAACTGGACCACCAGGGATGTAGGAGATTTTTTATTTAAACAGATGCCCGCCGATGGGGCATGGGGAGAGCCACCAGGCAGCAGGAATTGAGGGCTACCCGCTGCGGCAGCTGCCATGTTGCACCCTGCAATTCGGCAGCTCACCTGTGGGTGGCCTTCATTTGTTCCTTTTTTGGCTAAACTTTGTGCAGGTGCAAGTAGGGGTTGCACATGCATGGCTCTGAACATCCTGGCTCAAATATCAGGCTGTGCAGGTTATGCGTGGGCATGCCCCCTCACCTGGGCCTTCATACATTACTGATGCACTCGGCTCATCAGGATTTGTGCAGCGATTTTTCTTTTGAATATCACGTCAAGACATCAGTGGCTAAGCATGGCACAACACTGTTGCACCATGCGCAACCCTTTTGAATATCCAGGCCCCAGTGTAGTAAAAACAGTATGGTGAAAACTTTGAAAGATAAAACCACACATACAGAATTCTGGTGAGGATTGGAGGAAGTGTGATTTCCTATTACAACACCATGCTGCCATGGACCACCGCTTCAGTGAAATTTTGTAACTTACATATTTGTTCTTCCCTGATTGTATTCTGCATGCACGGTTTTGACTTTCACAGCTTTGTCTGTGCTGTTTCCAACGTTGCTGGATTTTCTCTTGCCAACTTGATGTGCTACTGACAAAAAGTACCATATAAAATCTAAATATTTGATCAAGTAAATAAATAAAAACATCTGCTCACATACATATTTGTGCCCTAACATACATCTATTTATCTTCAAAACTCAATAAATAGTGAAGATGTTTTCATATTTTTCAATTATTTTTAGCTGTAAGTAAATGACAGAACAAGTGCAATATTATAATCTGTACAATAATTTCTAAGTCATATATATATATATTCATGGCAAAAAATCCATTTAATGCATCTGTTAGAGTTGTTCCTCAGTGACAAAAGTAAGGAAATTCAGTGTTAGGGTTGAAAGCACCTCTTGAACTCCTTAGCCCGCCTCCTAAATGGCATTGGGGTGTGCATTGGGGTTGTTGGCCCTAACTCTCACCTCATCACATGTGTAAAGAAGCTGAGGCATAGGAGAATAGGGTGAGAGTTAGGACCGATGACCCCAACGCACACCCTGATGCCAGTTGGGGGGTGGGCTGGAGGGTGCAAGGGGAGCTTTCAACCCTAACACCAAATGTTCTCACTTTTGTCACTGTGAAACAACCTTAACTGATGCATTAAATGGAGTTTTTTGCCATGAATTTCCCTTCTTTTTGAGAGTGAGGACTATAAATAATGAATGGAATATGATGGTGGGAGCACGGGCCTTTTGGGCCCCATACTCTCACCATGTGATTTTTTTGTGACATAACGATAATGGCAATGCAAATGCAAGCACTAATGGTTACACACATGGTGATGCAAACATAAATGGTAAAGCAAACATTGTCACTTCCTGTGGTTTTAGCCCAATTTTTCCTCCAGTCGTCGGTAATATATCCCTCCTCTTCTTTACCTCTCTAATCTGCCATCCCATACACGGCCTCTTTCCCCTATATGTGTAGTTGCCAGCTGCCTCACTCAAAAGATCTCTGCTTATAACCCCTGTATGCCTATGGTTGATTGTACATCTGCTGACTTCTTCAATTGTAAAATAATGCTGTTTTTATTATTATTTATTTCAATCTTGTACTGTACTGTATACACTGTATATACTTTTTCTTCCTTGTATATTATTGCTTTTTGTATACCTGCTTCTGTACTGTACTTTGATGTATTCATGACCAGGTCTACCTTGCAAATGAGCCTTGCTCAATGGTGCCCACCTGGATAAATAAAGATTTTGATTGATTGATTGATTGAATAGAAACACAAGTGCAAAGTGACGCCAAAGCAAACAGTGACACAAAAATGGAGAAACAAGCATGTATAGAAACGCAACTGGTAACACACATGGTCATGATACCGCTATTGTAAATGCAATGGTAATTGTAACAGCAACAATAACACCAAAGGAAACAGAAATGGAAACACAAGTGCATACAGAAATATAAAGCATAACATGCATGGTCATGGTACTGCAATTGCAAATGCAAATGGTAACGGTAACAGCAAAATTAACACCAAAGGAAACAGAAATGGAAATGCAAACACAAGCGCATATGGAAACATAAACCGTAATGTGCACAGTTATGTACCACAATTGTAAACACAAATGGCAACGGTAACAGCAACAATAACACCAAAGGAAACAGAAACACAAATGCAAGCACATATGGAAATGCAAACAGTAACGCGCAGTCACGGTACTGCAATTGGAAATGCAAATGGCAATGGTAACAGCAACAATTATGCCAAAGGAAACAAAAACAGAAACTCAAACGTAAGTGCGTACGGAAACGCAAATCTAATGCGCACAGTCACGGTACTGCAATTGCAAATGCAAATGGTAATGGTAACAGCAACAATAATGGCAAAGGAAACAGAAATGCAAATGCAAGTGCATATGAAAACACAAACCGTGACTCACATGGGCACAGGAATGCAATAGTTAACACAAATGGTAATGGTAACAACAACACTGATGCAAAACAAAAGACAAACGCAAATGCAAATACAAATAGAAAGGTGGCCAGAAACGCAAATGGTAATGCGCACGGTGATGCAAAGTCCATGCAAAAGTCCACGCAATCCATGCTAATGGTGAATAACTCGTGAAGTTACTTGAGGTCACTAGCAACTGTAACATAGAAATGAGTTATCACACAGTCAACCCCCGCAGATAAATGGATTTATCACACAGTTTATCTCTAAACACCTGTTGCATTAATATATATAAATACAGTTTGTATATACATATATCAAAAGAAAGGTCTCAATGAGTAGTACAAGAGTGACATATAATAGCCTCCCAAACCTTTATATGGCACGTACAGAAGCCCAAAATTGTGTCTCAACATCACCATGCTGCCAAATCCAAAATTAATCTCTGATCATCATCAAAAATGCACCAAGGCTGTATCTCCTCTTGGACTACAGACTTGGTAACCTTGAAACCAAAGCAACAAAAGTTTACCAAGTTATGTCTAAAACAAACACAAAACACAGTTTTGCCCTTATACAGTCAACCAGTGGGAATTAAGAGCCACACTTAAAATATTTTTTCTTTGAAGATGTTCCCACAAAAAAAATGACAACAAAGCAGATCAATTGTTTTTTGGAGGAACAGAAATGAAAGGCCATAAGGGCCTTTCACTATCACACCCAGATACAAGAGTGCATCAATGGAGGCATGGAAGTGCAAGGCCCAGAGAGCCTTGTGCTTCTGTAGTCAGATGGATGTGTGCACGCAAGTCTGAAGGGGACTTGTGTGAATGAGGATACGGTTCTAGTATCTCAAAACTTAAGGACATTATTTGCAAAAACTGTGTTAATGCACCTGTTAGGTTCAGATTATAACAACAAAAGTAGGGAAGGTGGTGATAGGGTTTCCAACCTAACTCCCACCCCATGTAATAAAGGAAAATTACAGTTTTCACTCTCCTGAGTCTTGGCATATTGGGGTGGAGTCTTCCTTGGGGTCCTCAACCCTAATGCTCACCCCATTCAATGACCAAATAAGGTCAGATGTGATCTGTCTTCTTCAGACAAGGCCTACAGGTTGTTAGCAACTTGTGGGGAGACACAGTTCTGTTCATTTGAAAACTATATCACACTGGGATAAACGTTAGGGTTGAAAACACCAAGGAAGACTCCACCCTGATATGCCAAGACTCATGACAGTGAAAACCACTGTAATTTTTTTTCTCCGTTTTTCTGCTTGCAGGGTGGGGTGTGGTGGGGAGTAAATCACTTGTAAATCTCTATGCTTGATTTTCCTAAATTACCAAGGATCATACCTGTTAAACCCTTTTTATTTTTTACCTCTGGCTTATACAACAGATCCATTCTTTCATACTCAGGAGCTCTCTCATATCCCTTAAAATCTTTTAAATATGTTCAGTAATTTGAAGCTCAATTTAGTTGAAAAAGTCAGTTTATTTTAACCTACATTTGTGTGATAATTCTGCCCAAGAAAGCATCCTATTATCTTGAATAAAATCCTCCGATCTTTTAATGCCCTTCTTTTCCCACTCAATTACATGGCATGTTTTACCATCTACATTTATATTCAGTTTTTTCCAAAGTCTATTTAATTTGAAATTTTGTACAACATGATTTGTCTTTGGTATTTCAATGTTACACTAGCCATATTCCTAGTAATTATACACTCAAGCTTTAAAAAACTTGAATATGCATACCAAATAGTTGACAATGAGAACTGTTTTTTCTTGCTTACCATATATTCCCAGTCTCCTATATGTTGATCAGATTCATCTCCATATGCCCATAACAAAATGTATTTTGTTTGCAATTCCATATATACAGTACTCTAAATGGATATGGGTAAGCCATTCCTTCTTTGTCTTTTGCAAGACATAATTTGTCCCATGCTATTCTTGGTGTACTGTTATTAAAAAAATAATTTCATAATGTTACTGACTTTACTGCCGGTGTTAGTATTGCTTGAAAAGTGTAAATTAAACAAGGTATTAACAATTTTAGTGTACTAATTTTGACCCATATAGACATATTTACCATGCCTGAGTCTTAATCTTAATTTTCACTAATAAGGGATAAACGTTTTCTCAAGTAAGTGTGTGTACACTGTTAGTTAACTTTATTCCCAAATAATCCATGAAATCCAGTTTAGTCTCTGTTTTAAAGATGCTACTTATGTTTTGAATATTGATAGGCCTGAATGGCAAAATGTCAGACTTATTTTCATTTACTGTAAATCTTGAACACCTAGAATACCCTTTTCTTACTTTCTGTATTTCTAGTCAACTATTAATCAGCTCTTCAAGTAACAAAATGATGTCGTCTGTGTACACCTTTATATTGTATACTTCTTTGCCCATTTGAATTCCTACTATCCCTTTATTAGATCTAATTTCATTTAATAAAACTTCCAGAGAAAGGTTACATAGCGTAGAAGATAAGAGGCAAGCTTGCCTTGCTCCTCTTTCTAGAATAAATTCCTTAGATAGTGTATTGTTTAAGTTTAGATCTTGGTTTTCTGTATAAGGATCATATAACATCTACAAGTTCCTTAGGAAAGCCCCATTGCTCTTAAACAAAAAACACATATTGCCATTCAATCTTATCAAAAGCTTTTTAGCATCCAAAGATAAAAATAAATGTTTTCCTTTTTACAGTATTTCTTTTTTCAAAATACTCAATTATATGCTGCAACTTATGTATAGGTGAAAATATTGACTATCCAGGAACAAATCCTCCTGATCATAATGTAGTATTTTCCCTAAATATGGAAGCATTCTATTATTTATTACTTTTGTAAAAAAAATTATAATCATAATTTAACGGATACTAGTCTATAATCTTCTACTTTCAGCTGATCCGTCCCAGCTTTTGGGATCAAGGAAACATACTGCACTCTAGCTCAAAGATGGGGGGAATGGACTGGATTTGTTGTATCTGTCTAAATAATTTGCTTAACAAAGGTATTAATAAGTCCTGAAACTATATAAAAAATTCCAAGGTAAACCCATCCTCCTGGGCATTTGCCCTTTTTCATATTCAGTATGATGTTTTGTATTTCTTGAATTGGTACTCTCGTTATATTTAACTCCTCCGTAGTGAATGGGTATTTAATTATGATCTTTTTGTAATAATTTGAAGTAATCTAGATATTCTTCTAAAGAAAAACACTCAAGTGTAAATAGTTTTTAATAATTACAGAAACAGTCTAGTATCCGATCATTTTCCACACATACTTCCCCTTTCTTGCTCATTATTGTTATGATTTCTCTTTTTCTTCCTCAGCATTCATCTTCTAGCAATAAGTTTTGCCTGCATTTCATTCTGCAATTGCCAGTTCCTCTTCATTCAATTCCAGTTGGATTTAGTTTGAAATATTTATGTATTTATTACCATTTTTTTAGACTTTCATACTCCTTTTGTTTTTATTACCCCCTGTCCATGTTTCCCTCTCTCACTCCCTTAAACTATCATCTAATTGTATTTTAATCTTGCTTTTTTTCTATAATGTAAAGTTAATAATTTCACCATGCAAAGTAGCTTAAAGTACATCACACATTATTACAGTATTATCAACACTTGGGTTATTATTCCCCCAAAATTATTGCATCACTTTTTTAATTTGTTCTTCAAATTGTAAATCTTTTGACAAATGATTATTAAACTTCCAAAAACTAGGTCTTATTAAAGTGATGTTCATATTTAATTGAAAATACACTGGACTGTGATCAGACAGTAGACTTGTCTCTGTAGAAGAGGAAATACAAGAGCTTCCTCTAGACATAAGAATATAGTTTATTCTAGAAAATGTCTTATGTTTCTTTGATTGATGTATAAATTCTGAATTGTATTTGTGCTGGGTCCTCCACAGATCAACATACACATTTGATTCAATACAAATACTTAATAATCTAGCTTTATACTTATCCCAACTCCTAATTCTTGTAGATGTATCCAAAACATGTCCCTGTGTACTATTCATATACCTCCCTAAAATTATATATTCAACATACCAGTCAAGTAATAATTTGTTTATGGATGCACAAAAGAACAAGATTTCTAAAGGGAGCATGAATAGATTCCGATATTATAGGAATCCCTCTCATATCAACTATTAGTAATACGTCTCTCACTTCTGTATCCGTTCTCACTTCCAAAATGTTCCCTTAAAAATGTTTATGAATAAGTATCATTACACCTTTACTATATTTTTGTATCCATAGGAGAGCAAAATACTTGCTTTATCCAGGGTCAATTTTTGTGCTTCAATTGTATTTAAATATATTACCTGTAAATAGTGAAGGTAATATTAGTTTTAATATATTTTAATAATCTAACTCTTTTGATAGGAAAGAATATTCCATTAATACTCAAGGCAGTACCTCTAATCCACACCCCCATATATATTTACCAAATTTAATTGCTTGTTTTCTGAAAAATCCTGATCAGCTGACAGCATTCTGACTGCCCATTGTTCCATGTACAATACACACACACACACCATTTTATTTATTTCTTGCTCACCCATATGCCCATCACCTCCTATCCTCCCTCCCTCCCCCTCTTGTGCATATTGTGGAACACCCCTGTATGCTTCTCCTTGTACACTTGGAACACTTTGCATGTTGTGGGTTATTCTGCACCGCCTTCCTTCTCTATAGTTGGCCATCTTAATAGTCATACATTTCTGATAGCTAACTGCCTGTACTAGTAATCACAAAATTATTTTCAAACATTCCAAGTATCCTTCTCCCCTTAACCATTCTAATTTAATTGAACAACAAACAACAAACAAAAACAAGCATTTGTCAATGCCTAATGTTGTCACGCTGGCATTGGCATTGGCAGTGGTGGAGCTAGAGACACGTAATAGGAATGGCAGTGAAGTATTGAAGTGACGCCAACCCCACCCCCACCTTGCAGAGAGCAACAGGCATTAGGGTGTGCCTTTAGGTTGTCAGCTATAATGCTCATGCTATTGTACCTCACCCTACCCTGTAGACATTGAAAAGTGTCATGGTGTGCTTTGGGGTCTTTGAGCATTATACTTACCCCCATTCCATAAGGAAATACACTAACATGGGTGCAGTATAGGAGTGTGGGGTGAAGTTTGTGGCTGAACAGTGCAAGATGCACCACGGTGCGTGTCAGTGGCTGCAGGGTGGGCATGGGGGTGGAATGGCATGAACATTACATCCAATGATCCCAAGTCACAGCCCTGATGCCTGTCAGTCTGTACCGGGTGGGGTGTTACAGTTGGAAACCGTACCACCATTCAATGCAAAGAAGTGCAAAGTAATGCACCATAGTTTCAGTCTACATTTTCAACATGGCCTGCTTATCAGGCCACCTCATGAAAATCAGCACAATCACTTTGTTAGCTGAAAGGTGGTTTTGCACAGTGGCTGTGGAATTTGGTGACAGAGGGATGAAAACACAGTTTTGGCCAGGATATGGAGAATGACAACTGTATTGTTCATGAGGAGGTGTAAATAATGGCAATGTTGAAAATCTGGAGTGGCAACATGAAATATTGGTGGAAGCAATGAACATACTGTACATACAAACTGTGCAGCAGATGTCCACAACCCAATTATTTGTGGGAGTTTTTTAGGAGCATTTTCAACGTAGGTATTTTGGGACCTCCCCTCATGAACAGTGGTGCTGTGATCTTGTTAATGTGTCCCAAAAGGTGATTTCCCACACCAAGCACACCATTGTGCACCACAGTTTTGGGAACGCGTTTTGGGCAGGCTGTGAAAAATAGCAGCTGTACTGTTGATAAGGGTGTGTGCACAAATGCCAGTGGTGAAAATCTGGCATGAAAATATTGCAAATATACGAAGCGACAAGGCTACACGGAAACTGCGCAATGCACGTTTGCAGTATAGTTATTTTATGGACTTTTGGCACCAAATGTTCAACATAGGCATTTTAGGACTGCTGCTCATGAACAGTGTCATCGTCATTTCCTCAAACTGCCTAGAAAACTGATTTCACACAGCGACTGTGCAATTCTGCGCCGGACGTGTGAAAACACATTTCAGCCACGATATGTAAAATGACAGCTGCACTTTTCATAAGGAGGTGTGGAAAAATGCCAATTTTGAGCATGTGGAGTGAAAATATTACAAATGCACAAAGTCAAAGTCACATGATGTCTGCTTGTTGAGCAGCAGCAGGAGTTTGGTGCTCTCCCTTCCTGCCAACAATTACTACAGATTCAGCATCTTTATCGGCAAGTCTAACTAGAAATAATACTCATACTGACACAGGAATACTCTACCGGTTGGTTTTCTGGCGTTTTAAGAAGTACAGCTTTAAACTAGCGGAAAGATGGAAGTAGACAAAAAGCAGACCGCAATCCGACACACGCCGCCTGCCACACCGGAGAAGATGCCGAAAAAAACGCGTAACCAACCTGGATCCACCTCCGACAGATCGGGGGATAAAAATCAAGCAGCTTGCCCTCTGTCCGAGGAAAGATTCCTGCAGGAGATCGCTCCCTTGAAGGACGTGCTGCATTCCATCACCACCGATTTGAAATCTATCCGGGGAGATCTCTCGGCGCTTACAACTAGAGTATCTGATGCGGAGGCCAGGGTGTATTCCCTTGAACAGTGGAAAATCACCGCTGAGGCCGAGATGGTGTCCCTAACCCAGCAAGTCAGGAAACTCCAGGTGAAAACGGTGGACTTAGAGGGCCGAAGTCGACGAAATAACCTGGTGGTCTTGGGTCTTCCAGAGCTCGAGGAGGGAGCTGATGTCATGGCATTTCTTCAGAAGCTCCTGAACAAATTAGTAGGCCCATCGCCCCTCAACCCCCATTACCAGCTGGAACGGGCACATAGGGCTCTTAGGCCCAGGCCTCCACTGGGTTCTCCTCCAAGACCCATCATCATGAAATTTCTGAGTTATGTGGAGCGACAACACATTTTTACCAAATCTCGGGAGTTTTGCAGGCTATCATCTGGGGATCAGCTAAACTGCGCATCACACAGGATCTGCCTAAGGAAGTTAGAATTAAAAGAGCTGCCTTCCACTCTGTCATGCAGAAGCTGATTGCTGCTGGCATTCCCTTTCGAATGAACTATCCTGCCATCCTAAAAGTGACTGTTGGTGGAAGCTCCCATAGCTATGATGCCTCGGACTTGGCTCTCAAGGACTTGTCAATTAAACTGCCTAACTTGTTCAAATATAATGGCTGACTGAGTGATCCTGATCTAACTTGTCCCTGGTTGGGCCTTCTTTAGTTTGCCAAACGTATGCGATCGCAAATGGTTTTCCCCTGGTTATATTCCTTGTTGCTGTTTCATTTAATCCTACCTGTCTGGCCTCTCCTGAGGTCGTTGGGTTGTCTGGGGACTTTGGGCGGCTGGCAGGTGCTGGACTGGGCCACGTTGGTCCCCTCTCGCTTTTCCTTTCCTTTGATGGCACTATCGCCCGGAACCCCTTTGGGCTGGACGCTGTTTCCTGGTGGGCCGGTTTTCCAGTTGGACCAGTTTGGCCCTATTGCTAATAGGCTCCCCTGGGAAACAACTTGACCCTCATTGCGACGGTGCCTCAACAATGCATAATACTTCAGCTACCTTCCGGTTCCTTCACTCCCGGCCTCGCCGAGGGTGAGTTAATCCCTCTGTTTTCATTCTGGCTTTGCTATGTTGGTGGGGGTACCGGGGATAGTTTCTGGTAACTGCTGATTCCATTGTTCTCAACCGGACAGTAGTTGGTGGGGGGGGGTGCTGCTCCTGAGTCTCTGGCGTGCTCTTAGGCTGCATTGCGCACTGATAAAGAGGGGGTATGCAAACCCAGATTTTGGTTTGAAGAGTATAATAATTTTTCTGGGGTGGAGGGGGTTCGCCCTCCTGTTGGGGCTTAGCAGTCTCTGGCCACCTTTCATTGTACAGGTCTCCCTTAGCCTGCTTGGGTATGGGTTTGCGCTGGGAAATTGGCTGCCAGGCTTTCAGTGTTACTGCACTTCCTTTGGGTTCGTTTATGTCTGGGGCCGTATTGTACATAGTTGGTTGAATTTTGCTGTGGGTATTAGTGGGGATGGGGGGTGGGGACTCCCAGCATATCTGGGTTCATATATGGTCTGGATACAGTTATATGTACTTCAATGGCTTACAGGATTTTTCCTATGGCGAGTTTTTCTTGATAAGCAACCGGTGGCTGGGGCTAAGGGGTTCAAGTGTGCCTATGGCTTTGGTTCATTACTGTTTGAATCCTTATTTACCTTATATGTGAAATGGCTTTAAATTTTCTCAAGTTTGCATCGTGGAATGTACGTGGGCTCAAAGGGAAGGTCAAGAGGGCTCAGGTATTTAAGCACTGTGACATATTTCATGTTGATATTTTGTTTTTTACAAGAAACCCATCTTATCAACGCGGAATCGAAATGGTTGGTTTGATCCGGATTTTCGCAGGTATTTGTTGCTAATGTGACCAACTCTATGGGAGGGGTGGCGATACTTATCAAAAAATATGTCAACTTCTTGGTAAACAATACGATAGCAGACCCCGAAGGGAAATTCGTCCTGATTAAGGGTTCGCTTAACGGGGACGACACAGTTTTAGGATCAGTGTATGGCCCAATAGGGGGAAGCCCCACTTTTTTCATGTCCCTTCGCTGATAAAATCAGTGTCATGCTCCCTTCCCAGATTGTGTTAGGTGGGGATTGGAACCTTCCACCTTCTCATTTGTTGGATAAAGATCCCAACTCAAACCTCCCACCTACTCCGGCTCAAAGATCCTTGCTGGATTTTATCCATATGTTAGGTCTTTGTGACCCCTGGCGCCTTTCCAATCCATCCCTTCGCTCCTTTTCGTTCTTTTCTCAACCCCACGGATCCTGGTCTAGGACTGATTATATTCTGGTTAGCAAAACTCTTTTTCCGGGTCTCCTCCAATCTGGCATTGAGCCGATTATTCTTTCCGATCATGCAATTGTGTGGGCAAATATATTCCCAGGTCCTAATTTCCAAAGGGACACTACCTGGAAATTGAATACCCAGCTTCTAAAAGATACCCAAACTGTGGCTCAGATCAAGACCCTTATTTCTGCCTTCCTAGAGAATAACCTTGGGTCCACTTCTAGATTTGATAGCATTTGGTGCTCCCTAAAATGCTATCTTAGGGGTGAGTTAATTAAGATTGCCTCAGCAAGGAAAAAGGCCCGACTGTCCCGGGCATCTTCTCTGATGATTAAAATCAAGGAGCTGGAGAGCTCTTGCTTTCCCTCTTCTCCCTTATCCTCTCTTGAGGCTCTTTTGGCGGTCAAAAATGAATACACAGACCTTCTCCAGGAAAGAGCTGAATATTGCCTCTTTAAGACTCAAGCCAAATATATTGAGCACGGGGAGAAAGCTGGTAAGCTCCTGGCATTGAGGCTTCGGATGATGGAAAGTTCCAGACTGATCCCGTCTATACATTCCTCTACTGGTTCTTTTGCAACTTCTCCTAGAGATATAGCGGAGATCTTTGAGAGATACTACAAAGACTTTTATAGTGCACCTTCCTCTCCTGTTCCTTTATCCGACATTTCAACTTATTTAAATAGTATTGTTATCCCGACACTTTTGCCCTCTCACATAACTACCTTGACTGCCCTTGTTTCACTTTCAGAAATTGGGCGGTCATTGCCTCTATATTTAGATAAGGCACCTGGTCCGGATGGATTTCCATAAATTTCTACAAGACTTTCTCCAAAGAACTCGCCCCAATCCTCCTTAAGTTATACCAGTACCTTTTCTCTGCTACCAGGGTGGATCCCTCGCTTCTTGAAGCTACTATCATCCTAATTCTTAAACCGGACAAGATTCCCACTGATCCGGTGAGCTACCGGCCCATATCCCTCCAGAATTGCGATATGAAAATACTCGCCAAGGTGCTTGCTGAGCGAATTAAGAATATCTGGATCCATCTTCTTAGTCCTGAACAAGTCGGCTTTGTTCACTCTCGTTCTCCTTCTGATCACCTTAGAACCCTCTCTCATATCTCTCATTTAGCCCAAACCTCCCACCTCCCTATGGCCCTGGTCTCTCTAGATGCAGAGAAAGCTTTTGATCGTGTCAGTTGGTCCTTTCTCTGGGCTACCCTGGCAAAGATGGGATTCCCAGTCTCTTTTCTTAAATGGATCCAGGTTTTGTACGACTCCCCCTCGGCTAGGATATATTGTAATGGGGTCTTCTCCTCAAAATTTCAGCTGTTTACTGGTACCAGACAGGGTTGTCCCCTTTCACCATTTCTGTTTAACCTCTATCTCGAGCCTCTCCTTATCAAACTTAAGACTTCTCCACTTATTAAAGGCTGTTGGGTGCGCCAGCAGGAATTGGTCCTTTCAGCATATGCGGATGATATACTTCTGCATGTCACTCACCCTGCCGCTTCCCTAGACCAAGCAATACGGCTCATTAACCAGTTTGGTAATTTCTCTCACTATAAGCTGAATATAACTAAGTCTGAAATCTATCCCTTAAATGTCTATACACATAAGCATGATCTCATGAAGTTTGGTATGCAATGGTCCCCCAAGTCGATTAAGTATTTGGGTATCCATTTTTCCTCGGACTCAGCCCTACTTAAAAAGCTTAATCTGGATGCTATCAAATCTCAAATTCAGCAGGATTTATCAAGATGGTCCAATCTCCCTATCTCTCTCTGGGGTAGGATTAACATTGTCAAGATGAATGTCCTCCCCCGTATCTTCTACCCTCTTAACTTATTGGGTCTCTGGTTGCCGCTCTTTACTTGCAGCAGTTTCATGGCTTTCTCTAAATTCTCTGGCGTGGGAAGGGGTTAGACGTTCATTTCTCAAACTATCTCTCCCTAGAGATAAAGGCGGTCTTAGGCTTCCCAACCTTCCTTTATATTACTGGGCCACTCACCTATCCAAGTTAGGGAAATGGAGTTCAAACTATACTGATCTTTCTCCCCCGATTTGGCTTCAACTCGAGAAGTAGATCCTTTCGGAATCCAAATTAGACCCTTACGCTGTTTCTTATACTCCTATCTCCACCCTTTCACAATGGGTTACAGACCAAACAATTCTTACATCCCTTAAGTCCCTCTCTCAGTGCCTGCAGTTTTTAAAGATCTTTCCTAAGCAGGACCTAGGACAGCCTGTTGTTCTTAATCCCAACATCAAATTGGACAACTCGATGATTGTCCCTGACTGGCTCCCTCAAATCAGCAATACTAATTTAGAGCAGTACTATGGTCAGGGTTCTCTCCTTTTGTCACCGGATATTCTTGCCAAATTCGATATTCCAGCTAGTAAGATTTTTAAAGTATATCAGTTAAGGCACCTCATTGCTGAGAGGTTCGGCACTCAGTTTAAGGAATCCATGGTTCAACCCTTCCTTTCTCATATTTTTACCCTTGCCTCTAAACCACACTCTATTTCAGCAATTTACTCCTTTTTATTGGATTATAAGTTTCCCAAGTCTACTGCGGGATCTAGTATTTGGGTTTCTCTTGTTCCTGAAGGCATCTTGAATTGGTCTCGAATATGGAGGGATCTACATAGGTATCACACTCAGGATAGGCTTAAACTTACCCAATACTACATCTTAAATAACATGCACTACACTCCCAAGAAGCTTTTCTGATTAAATAAATTAGCCGTCCCCTTGTGTACCAGATGCTCGCTGGACGAAGGGAATCCCCTACATATTTTCTGGTATTGTACTAAGGTAGCCCCACTCTGGTCAGCCATCCAAGCCAATTTGGACCCCCATTGGGCCTTACCACTTATTTCACTCCTGAAATATGTATTTTAGGGGACTTTAGTGCCATTGATTGTGTTGAACATCAATATCATATTGCCCCTGTCTCTGGGGCGGTTAAGAGGCTGGTTCTCAGACATTGGACCGACCAATTGGCCCTGACCTATCCGGAATGGCTGACTGAGCTTTCGGCCTGTCTCAATGTTGAGAGGTTATCAGCCAGTGTGCGGAATCATATGGACCTTTTTCAGAAAAGGTGGGGCAAGTTAGATGCTTTATATTTACACCGGTGATCCCCTGGCCTTCCCTCTGGTGCCCATGGAAGTTTTTCTACCTTTTCCTTGTTGTATCTTTGTCTTCTGCTCCTTTGAGTGTGGATTTTCCTTTGGTTTGTTTGTAACTTTATTAGTATTTTCTTTTTAGCAATGAGGTCATCTGGCACACTTGGTGGGGAGGGGGGTGGAGGGGGATGTGTGGAATGGGGGAGGTTTGTGGGTGGGCGAGGAAGTTGGGGGGAGTTTTTTTTTTCCTTTTCTCGTTTTACTTTATACCATATGTAGTTAATTGATTCATTCTACCTTGTGTAAATGTTGGTGTTTCATTCTGTAAAAATTAATAAATTTAAATTTCAAAAAAAAAACAAACAAATGCACAAAGTCACGAGCGTGCGTGCAAACTGCGCAATGCACACTCGTAAAACACTAATTTTATGGACTTTTGGCCTGAAATTTTCAATGTAGGCATTTTAGGACCTCTGCTCATGAACAGTACAATTGTCATTTTTGTAATTTGTCCTAAACACTGATTTCCCATATCGACCATGCTATTCTGCGTCAGAAGTGCAAAAACACATTTTGGGCAGGATGTGAAAAATAACAGCTGTACAGTTCACAAGAAGGTGTGGAAAAATGCCAATGCTTAACATGTGGCATGAAAATATTGCAAATTTGCTAAGTTTTGAGTGTGCGTAGTACCTGCACAATGCACACTCGTAAAACAGTCATTTTTTGGACTTTGGACTTTTCCCACCAAATTTGCAACATAGGCTTTTTGAGAGCCCCCTTCATGACCACTGGCACTGTTGTTTCATTCCTCACTCCCAAAAGATGATTCCATGCAGTGATTACGAAATCACCTTTTGGGACTGAGTAATGCCATGACAGTGCAAGAATTTATAAAGAGGGGTTCCAAAAACCCCAGGTTGAAAATTTGGTGCCAAAATTCAAAAAAATGCCTGAGATATGCATTAAAGTTGGAAAAAACCCTATTTATTACATTATACAGTTTACCGGCATTTTCTCAGTTCGCAGTCAACTTTGAAGAGTGCAGACGTGTTCCCAGTCCACCTAAGATTGTTGCACCAGACTCCAGAGGTAATTATGGTGTGAGGGGGGGTGTGGCAAGGCAGGGTGCACAGTGGGTGGGTGTGGGTGGTGGGTAGGGAGACTACGAGGGTCCATTTTTGCGTTACAGGGTGAAACAAAAGGAAAAAACATTGCGGGACAATTTTTTTCCCTCAGGAGATTTGGCACACTGGGGTGGGCTCCCAGCATGCCACCTAACTGTTTGGGAAGGTTGCTGCAGCTGATGGGGGATTGGGCACCCTCGTCGGCACATAAAAACAGGGGGTGTTAATTTATGCCGACGGGGTTTGGGCACCCCCATCGGCCCACAAGGAAAATGGGGGGGCAAGAGCCAAGGGGGATTGGGCACCCCCTCAGCATATAACACATGGGGGAGTGCTTTATGCTGACGGGGAGTGAGCTCCCCCATCGGCACATTATTGGGGTCACAGTAAGCTGGCAGGGGGATTGGGCACCCCCGAAGTCACCAGCTGGGTGGCCGCCCGCCATGCTAACAATGTGGCTGAGCACATTAGGAGGGCCACTGCATCTGATGAGCTTTGCTTGGATTGCAGCGGACCTTTCCTTAGATGTGCTCACCATATTAGTATGCATTGTGTGACACCAGCATGCAGGCTGCTTGGGGAATCAGGGACGTACCTACTGATGCATGCCCTGCATTTGTCCAACAGTGACCATGCCTCCAAATCTCCACTGCTGCAAGATGTTGGCTGCACAAGTGTGCCAGCATAAAAATGTAATCATAAACTGTAGAAGCAGAGAGCGCAGCACTCATCCCATTAAAAAAAGGAGTCCTGCCAACATTTCTGGCATCAATAAATTTAGAATCTGGATCAGCATATCACCAATCAGCCTTATGCCAAACTCACAGCATAGTCCTACCTGCAATCTACCTTATATGGTTTATTTCTCCCATGTTACATAACACAGCAGCTGGAGTAAACATCTGAAAAAAGAAAACAGACACTGGGTGGGTCAAGGCATACATTTCTGTTATGTGAAGATGCAAAGTACAGTACTTAGAACATGTCAGGGGTTGGAATACAGTGGCAAATATGGTTTTAGAATGACAGAGTTGTGTGCAATTTCTAGAATACTGCAGGTATGAGATTTCAAAATGTCACCAGGTTGCAATTGTGGATTGCAGCAATGACACAATCTCAGAAAGTAGCTGGGACACATGATTGTGGAATGTGGCAGGGATGCTAAAATTAAATCATGGGAGGATGGGGTGGTACCTGAGGACTGGAGGAGGGCAGATGTGATTCCCCTTCACAAAAGTGGGAGCAAGGCAGAAGCAGGAAACTACAGACCTATAAGTTTGACCTCAGTGGTAAGGAAAATTATGGAATCACTTCTGAAAGAAAGAATTGTTGAGTACCTAGAGGCCAGAGGGGCACAGGACCCAAATCAGCATGGATTTACAGCAGGAAAGTCATGTCAGAAGAATCTAATTGATTTATTTGACTGGGTGACCAAAGTAATAGACCAGGGAGGGGCAGTGGATATCGCCTACCTAAACTTTAGCAAGATATTTGACACAGTCCCACACAAAAGATTAATAATCAAGTTAGCCAGCCTGGGAGTGGGTTCCAGGGTGGTAGCCTGGGTAGCAAACTGGCTGCACAACAGGACACAGAAGGTAATAGTGAATGGAACACATTCTGAAGAAAGTGGGGTTACTAGTGGAGTACCTCAGGGCTCAGTACTGGGTCCAATCCTCTTTAACATCTTTATAGGTGACATTGCAGAGGGTCTGGAGGGAAAGGTATGCCTCTTTGCAGATGACACAAAGATCTATAACAGATTTGATACACAAGGGGGGTAGAAAGGATGAGAAGGGACTTGGCAAGATTGGAGGAATAGTCAGATATATGGCAACTTAGATTCAATGCAAAGAAGTGCAAAGTAATGCACCTGGGAAACAAAAACCCAGGAGAAGAGTACACAATAGCAGGGGAGGTACTAACAACAACAAAAATGGAAAGGGACTTGGGGGTAGTCATATCAGATGACCTAAAGGTGGGTAAGCAATGTGAGAAGTCAGTAAGGAGAGCCAGGGGGATTCTGGGATGCATAGGAAGGGGCATCACAAGTAGAAAAAGGGAAGTGCTTATCCCTCTGTACAGACAGTTGGTGAGACCCCATCTGGAATACTGTGTGCAGTTTTGGAGACCCCATCTATGTAAGAACATAGACAGGATGGAAGCAGTCTAGAGGAGGGCAACTAAAATGGTACAGGGTCTGCATCAGAAACCATATGAAGAGAGACTGAGACAGCTTAATATGTATACCCTTGATGAAAGGAGGGACAGGGGGACATGATAGAAACTTTCAAGTACCTCAAGGGAATCAACAACATCGAGTAGGGTAGCATCTTTCAGAAAAAGAGATGTGTAGGAACAAGGAGGCACAATTTAAAGACAGAGGGGGGACAGCTCAGGGGTAATGTGAGGAATTTTTTTCATGGAGAGAGTGGTGGGTGCATGGAACTGTCTTCCTGGGGAGGTTTTTGGGTCTAAAACAGTGGGGGAATCCAAACATGCATGGGACAGACATAAGACAATTGTAGTGGGGGTTGCAAGAAGTAGAATGTTGGTTAACTAGAATCTGCAGCTTATCCAATAGGTAGGGAAATGGGCAGACTGTGTGGGCCAAGTGGTCCTTATCTGCTGAACAAAGTCTATGTTTCTATGTTTCTATGTGGTGGTGTCATATATTTTTAGAATGAGGCAGAGATACACAAGTTTGAAATATAGGGGACACATAGTTGCAGAAGGTGGCAGGGATTTGTAATTTGTAATGTGTCATAGATGCATAAATTTGGCATTTGGTGGTAACACACAATTTCAAAATGTGTCTGGGATGCTTGATTTCAGATTGAGGTGTCAACATGGAATTTCACAATGTGGCATGGATACAGAGCCTCAGAATGTGGCAGTGATGCAGTTTCAAAATGTGATAATCACATGCAGAATGATGCAGGTATGTGTAATTTTAGAATGTGACTTGGTCATGCTATATCAGAATGTGGCAATGACACTCATTTTCAGAATATGGTGGGGACATATAATTTTGGAATTTGTGGGGATACACATTTTCAGAATGTGACAATGACTGGCAATTTTGGAATGTGGAAGTTTACACACAATTTTGGAAAGTGGCCAGAAGGTACAATTTTAGAATGTGGCAGTGATGCACAATTTTGGAATGTGGTGGCAATGCACAATTTTGGAATGTGGAAGTGATGCACAATTTCATAACATGGCAGTGACACACAATTTTCGAATGTGGTGGTGATGCACAGTTTCCAAATGTGGTAGTGAAGCAAGTTCTGGAGTATGGTGGTGTCATCATTTCCGAATATGGTGGTGATGCACAGTTTCGGAATGTGGCTATGCCATACAATTTCAGAATGTGGTAGTGATGCACAATTTTGGAATGTGGCAGTGACGTACAGTTTCAGAATGCGACGGTGATGCACAATTTATGACTGTGGTGGTGATGACAGTTCAGAATGTGGCAGTGACACACAGTTTTGGAATGTGGCAGTGACACAGTTTTGGAATGTGGCAGTGATACAAGTTTTTTATGTGGTGGTGAAGTACAGTTTCAGAATGTGGTGATGATGCATAATTTCAGAATGTGGCAGTGATGCACAATTTCAGAATGTGGCGGTGATGCACAATTTGGGAATGTGGCAGTGACAATTTTGGAATGTGACTCTGACCTAATTTCAGAATGTGGCACTGAAGCCCAACTTTAGAATGTGGTGGGTATGTGCAGTTTTGGAATTTGGTGGGGATGCATAATTTCAGAATTTGGCAGGAATGCATAATTTTACAATACGGCTAAGGCCCACAAAATTGGAATGTGGTGGGTATCTAATGTACAATTTTGAAATGTGGTGGATACATGCAATTCTGGAATGTGGCAGGGACATGCAATTTCATAATAAATGGTGCGTTCTGTCACATTCCAACAGTGTGCATCCCCACTATATTCTGAAAAGGCCAGTCCCTGCAAAATTCCTCAATGTGTGTTCCTATTGCATTCTTTTGAAAGTGAATGTCCCACCACATTTTGAGATGGCATATCCCTGCTACATTTCAAGATTGCATGTGTCCCCCCCCTCAACATTTTAAAATTGTGCACAGTCTTGATAGTCTATACCTTGGTTCAGCACCGCATTCCAAAACAACTTCCTGACACATTCAAAAGTACAATACCATACATCTGAACATTCTGGAAATGCAAGCACTGTAGCCAACTCTATGTCAGTTTTTTTTTTAATGATCATTACATCTACAGTTTCTTAAACTTTGGAGAAAAAGGTTCTATACAGCCGCTGGTAGGGAGGACTAGACTGTGAGTTCAGGTAATAACATTATCAGTGGCTCTGACACTGGCTTTTTTGAACAGGCACTGAAATCAGGGTTACATAATGGTGCATAAGTTTAAAATGAAGTAACATAGACACCTAATTTTTGGTGTGACATTTTTTTTGTGTATGCTTATTCTATTTCTCCAATGTAGCACTTTTGAATGGACTCCCTCTTTAATAAAAATGGTCCATACTTCAGTTTCTGTGAACATAACACGTAACCTTTTTATTTCATATCTGTCCACAATTGTTAAAATATAAAAACACAGCTCCCATCAGAAAGGCAGTTTACAAACTCCACAGATGCCAAAAAAAATTACCTAACATTTCACACAAGTCACATGGTGCTTCATCACAGGTCTGTGGGTGGTCATGTGGGAGTCACCTTTATACCTCTATTAGCATTTAAATACCTCTATTAACATTATGTGATCATAAACCACCTAGGCAGTGCAAACCCCATCACTACTGCATTTCAACTCTTTAAAACCGTACATATCCCAAGCATACTCAATATAAAAAAAACATTAAATGCTTAAAGTGATTTACCAACTTTCCCCGATGTCATGTTTGCAGATCACTTTCCCTTCATTGAGTGAAGCAAAGCTCAGCTGCCCTGAAGTTAAGTATTAAATATATTCAGATGCTTAGTTTTTTAACATTTTTGTGCCACAGTGATCTCTGCATGTTTTTTTCTTTGTTTGAAGTTCACACATGAGCAGTGCATCCACATGCATGAGTGACATCAGCACAGGGAAGGTGTTCCCACTGCACCTTTCTCACTGCTCGTTCATTCATCTTTCCTGGACCCAGCCTCAGTGAGTGCAGATCCAAAACTGAACTGGCAAAAATTACAGCACTGATGACTGAAACTGTTTGTTGTATTGGCAGCTGTTATGCTTGCTTTTGGGATTGCAGAAGTGGTGATTTCTCCTGATTTTCAATTTTACTCATCTGACTAAGCTCTGTGTCCTAGGACCACTGGTTCTAGGAACATCACAATCTACATTGCTTGAGTACAGTGTTACAGTTTTAATAAGTGCTGCAAGCACATAATTATAACAACAAGTCTGTGTAAAAAATAAATTTTTTTAACTGAGTGGAGCTGTAATCTGTAGTGTATTGGGACACAAAAGGACGACTTTTGAAATGTGCAGATCTATAAATTGAAGTAAGATTTTCAGTATTGGTACATAGAGGTCTGTGTTAAATGGGCGACTTTTTCAACAGTTCAGAATTGTAATGTGCAGCAAGAGTATAAGCACTGAGCTGCACAGTCCAATCCCAGGAGAACAGTGCAATAAACTACATATTTTTGGTAAGTGCTGCTTTCAGTGTGATTGCTGCAGTAAACTGCCTTTGCTACTGCATTTCTGGTTGTCACCATCATTATAGACAGTTTATATTTTTTCTTGTGCTCCTGTGTTTTCTTGGGCTCATTTGATGTTCTCATGCAAACACCATAACACTGATCACCAAAGTATGCTTAGATGTGCATGCATGAATAAAGGAACTTGGTGCACTGAATTGTTTCTCCAGCTTGCCAGCTCCTTGCTAAGTTTATAAATGAATGCAATAAAATCAGTTATATACTGTACATAGTTTACAGTGTATCTCATAATTAAAAACACTTATTTTTTTAACATTTTAACATACAGTCTTTATTTATAATTAGGATTATAGCATCATTGTATGTGCTCCGGAGCATCAGCAAAATAAGAGACTGCAGTTGCCATCCTCTCCTGACACTGTGGTACACATGTACGGCTTCTATGGTGTTATATTGTAAAGTGTGCTAGTCAGTTCGGCATACTTAGGGAATAATGTCTGAACCAAAATATGGGCTACGCAACAATGAATGATGGGAGTCTACACAATGCACCATGACATCAGTAAGGCATGGGAGACAGTATAGTGCAGCATCTGTTGTGTTTGCTGTACACTTTACTCATGTGCATCAGAGATCCACTGTAATGGAAAAAATGGGAAAACACAAACGGCTTGACACAGACCAAAGTGGTAATGAAGTATGGTGACATAAGTGAGGAAGGGTGGTTCAAATACAGTCTAACCCTTGAGTACCTACCACAAGGATATGTCCCTTTTTGTAGTGGACCAATCAAATGGTACTTAGGCTATCTAAACATAAATGCGGTCTTTTTCTCCATGAGAAGGGTATTGGCAGTGTCATTTTTAACCTGGGGGGGTGGGGGATGATCACCGACTGTACTGTGTATTTTTTGCTCAATTCATAATATACCTAGAGACACACATGTAGCAGCAATACGCCAATGCCAGGATGGTATTACAGATGCGTATGAATACACTAATGACAGCTGCAGTCTGTATAGTTCCTGAGTGCTTAGATGTAACACAAAGCTGGTGCAATAATTTGTAGTTTTAAATTTATAACATGCCATAAACAGGGGAACCGGTGACTTCAATACGTTACTCAATCACTGATACCTCTAAAGGGGAAAGTACAAGTAGGCCCCCCACCCCCAAATGCACACATACACACAGAAGAAAGCTATAGCATAGACCAGTTGGCACTAGGGCAAAGACAGATCCAAACAGTATAAATAATTTACAGATAATGAAAGTTCTATGCTGCAGCATTTTTCTAATTGTATGTGTGCATCTGGGGGGTTTGGAGTGGTTAGGGTACAAGGTGCCTGCTTGTAATTTCCACCCTGTGCTCCATCAGAGTGAGTGACTGATAAATCAATTGTCAGGAGGTCACTACTAACTAGTACCAGGTGAGGAATTTGGACAAATTGTGAGCCATTTATCCTGCTCGAGCAATGCCACCAGATTGAGCTGTGCTCTCAGTGTCAAGCTGGAGTGGCCAACAACTCGTTAGCATAGGGAAAGCAATCCCCCCCCAAAAAAAAGAAATATATAAAAACCCAGGATACTATCACTAGCATTTGTGTGGGCACATTGATGCTGGGAGTAACAGAACACACACCATACCTCGATTTTGCACAGTAAAATGACAGCAATGATGGGAACCAAACCGTAGCACTAAGTAGCAAAATATAATATTAACAGTCCGTGTTGTTAAGTCTGCTCTCACTGCTCACTGCTGTACTGGAATGGATCGGGACTACTGCTGTGACTGCCTGAGCTCCTGCCCACATCATTCTCGCTGCTGTCATAGGGTCATCCCTATGGGGATCTACTATGCAGTGGCTGTCAAATTGTGGCACTATGTCGGTGTCCGAAAGATCACTGTTAGTGCAGGACAGCATAATGCTTTCATCATCGGACCCTGAAAATGAACTGTTTGAGATTGCTATTGTCATGCTGTATGCTGCAACCAAGAGCTCTGTTATCAAGACAGAATTGCTGTGACCAAGAAATAATTTTAATTGCAGAGCACAGATCTCCCTGTGGTGACGTTGCAAAGGTAATGAGTGTCAAAGGTCACCAAATACAGGCTCCAATACACAAAATGACACTTCCTGGTTTGTGAGGGTGAAAACCTGATTTAATTTGTTAAAATAGGCTATGCATCTATCAAAATACATTGCAAATCAGTTCTATATGCAGTCACCTTGCAGTATATGCATTCATATATCAAAACTTGGTAAATCGCTTTAATGACAATAAACATTTCATTCATAAAATTGCTGTCAAATAGTAAATACTGTAGTATTCACTTCTTTGATCCATAGTTTTTTCTAGACCAGTAGGGGACAAGGAGGTTGGACAAGGCAGTTACTCTCCTTAAGGTTGAAATTGCCCTCCTACCCACCCAGAGCCAGTTCCAATCTTATAGGCACCAGGATTGATTGACAACAGATATTTCCTGTAGGAATAGAAAGGGTGGCTTCACCAGAACAAGTTAGAGGTGGGGAAGTGATAGCTCCAAGGGGTTGTGGGTAAAAAGAGCACCTGGGAGTTGTTAGCTGGAGGTTAGAGGATTTGAACACTGTATCAGGTGTTTAGAAATTAAGTTGGTGTTGCAAGGTTAGATAGTATACGCAGGTTTTAAAAAGGAAGAGGAAAGAGGGAAGAGAGGCAAAAAAATACAATAAACAAAAAACAAAAGAAGGAGAGAGAAAGTTGTTAATCTGTAGGTTAATTATTGTATTATGGGAATGGGCAGGGGGGAGTAGGTAAGGTCTACATACAGGATGTAACTGATAAGACTGGTGCAGTGCAGTGGCTATGGGGTGGCAGTCTTCAGGGAGACCTGGAGACTGCAGTGATGCCCTATCTGCAGGCGCCTCTCTGGGCTGAGGGAGGAGGTTACCAGATTTAAGGCTGAGCTGGCTTGGGTTAGGAGGACTAACTCCCTCTCTCAGGGACCTCCAAGTCCAACTCCACTTCCTCAGAGGATACCAGGAAGGGGGAACAGATGGACAATGGTGGGTTCAGGGAGGGCTAGGGTGGTGGAGCATAGGCACATCCCAAACCCAGGACCACTATGGAACTCCTACACCACACTGGCAGGGTGGGACAGTCCCACAGAAGCACCCAAAGTAGTGGCAGGGGCTAATGTGGCATTCTTCCAGGGAAGAGAGCTCAAGGGGGTTAGCAGTGAACCCCAGAGGAGGAAGAAGCAACTCGTGGTGGGGGACTCCATAATCCAGGGAATGGAGCTGGGGACAGGTAGCAGAAGTGAGAGGGAGCTTAAGTGCCTGCCATGAGGCACAGCTTGGAGGTACAATATGGAGAGTGGCTCTAGGATCGCTAGGGCAGCAGCAGCAAGGAGGGGGTAGCTGGATGTCATTGTCCATCTGGGGACAAATGACCTGGCTAGAGACATGGCAGGGATAGGAAGAGTGCAGGAGGAGTTCATGGAGTTGGGAAGGGGTCTTGGGCAGATAACAAGCTCCATTACCTACTCAGAGGTGCTGTCTGTCCATGGCAAGAGGGAGGCTAGGGATCTCTGCACCATGGACTTATATCCATGGTTGAGGAACTGGTGCAGAGAGAAGCATTTTGGCTTCCATAGGGACTAGGGACCCACCCGAAGGTATATGGGTCTGTACAAGGGTAATGACCTGCATCCTTCCAGGGAGGGGATTATTGTCCTTAGTGAGCATTTAAACTAGCCATGGGGGTGGTGCAAGGAAGCAGAGAGAATCAAACTGCCCACCTCCACAGGTTAATAAGTCTGCAGGGAGGACCCAAAGGTTGGAAAATTGCCAGTGGTAACTAAACCAGGAAAAGGTAGAATGGCAGAGAAAAAGAGAAAGGGGATTAAAGGTAGGGGGATAGTGAGGGAAGGCATGAGGATAGAAGGGGGGATGACAGGAGGGGAAGTAACAAAGTATGGAAGACCATGTGTGTGAATGCTCGTAGCCTGGGAAATAAAATCCAGGATCTGGTGGCCTTGATGGCAGAGGCTGACTTGGACATTGTCGCTATTACTGAGACATGATATAATAGGAACCATGACTAGGATATAGCTATACCAGGTTATGCTCTATTCAGGAAAGACAGGGAGGGTAAAAAGGGAGGAGGGGTAGCTCTTTACATCAGGGAGGATATTAAAGCAACTGAGGTACAGGGATGGCAGGAATTGCTGGGGTGGGCAGAGGCCCTGTGGGTTACCCTGGAGATGGGCAGTGGTATTGTTGTTCACATGGACATGATCTATACACTTCCAGCACAAGGGAAAGAGGTTTTAGTGGAATCCATCCATAAGATTGCAACTAAAGGGGAAGTGCTGCAGGTAGGTGACTTCAGTCTGCCAGATGTTGATTGGAGCATCCCAGCTGCAGCCTCAGCCAGGAGCAGGGACATACTGGACTCCCTGCAGGAGGCATGCCTTAGGCAGCTAGTGCTAGAGCCCACCTGTGAGGGCTCTATTTGGGACCTGGTACTTACCAACTGGGATAGAATTGCTGATGTCATAGTCTGTGGACACCTGGGGTCTAGTGATCCTCGCACAGTGTGGTTCAATATGAGTACAGTGGTAGAGTCAAGCCACACAAAAGTGAGGGTCTTGGACATCAGGAGGGCAGACTTTGCAAAGTTGGAGGCATGTCTTAGGAAAGCCCTAGCAGAGAGGGGAAGACTGGGGTAGAGCTGAGGAACAGTGGACCCATCTAAGAGGAGCCATCGTGGAAGCAGCAAACCTTTGCACTGGGCAAGAGAAAAAGAAAAACACTATGGTTCTCAAAGGAAGTGGCCGTGAAGGTAAGAGCAAAAAAGCTGGCTTTCAGGAAGTACAACAAAACACAGAAGGAGGAGGACAGGCTAGTGTATCTGGATAAGCAGAGGGAGGTAGTGAAGGCCATCAGGAGCACAAAGGTGCAAATGGAGGAAAAATAGTCCAAGCAGTAAAGAAAGGGAACAAGACTTTTAATAAGTATGTAAGTGAAAGGAGAAAGACAAGGGGTGGAATTGTAAGGCTAAAGGGGGAAGAAGGAGAGTGTGCAGAAGGGGACATGGAAAAAGCAACAATCCTGAATACATATTTTTGTTTCATATTCACAGAAGAGGGGGAAGGTGAGGGACCACAATTAAGTTACAGGAGCAATAAAGAGAGGGAGATGGACAACAGTACATTTACAGATGAGAGAGTTCTAAAGGTACTCACAAAACTAAACGTGGACAAGGCAATGGAACCAGATGTGATGCATCCTAGAATATTAAAGGAGCTTAGGGAGGTGCTGGCAGCACCACTGGCAACCCTGTTCAATGAATCACTAGAAACAGGAGTGGTTCCAGAGAACTGGAGGAGGTCAGATGTAGTCCCTCTACACAAAAGTGGGAGCAGGGAGGAGGCTGGAAACTATAGACCAGTCAGCCTGAACTCAGTGGTGGGGAAAATAATGGAATCACTGCTAAAAGAAAGGATTTTGAAACATCTTGAATATGGCTGAGCACAGGATCCAAGGCAGCATAGATTCACAGCGGGAAGGTCATGTCAAATAAACTTGATAGACTTCTTTGATTGGTTGACCAGGGACGTGGAGTAGCGGGAGCACTGGATGTGGCCTACCTGGACTTCAGGAAGGCCTTCAACACCGTTCCATATAAGAGGCTTGTAAACAAGCTAGACAGCCCAGGAATTGTCCCCTAGGTGGTTAGAAATTGGTTGAGGGATAGAACACAGAGGGTTGTGGTAAATGGAGCTCAATCTGAGGAAATGAGGGTGACCAGTGGGTGCCACAGGGATCACTTCTGGGGCCAGTCATATTTAGTGTCTTCATAAGTGACAAAGCGAAGGGGCTGGGAGGAAAGGCATGCCTCTTTGCAGATGACACTAAGATCTGCAACAGGTAGATACTCCAGTAGGGGTGGAAAAAATGAGGAGGGACCTATGTAAACTAGAGGAATGGTCAAGAGTATGGCAGCTAAGGTTCAATGCAAAGAAGTACAAAATCTTGCACTTGGGGCACAGAAACCCAGGGGAGGCTTACCTGATGAGAGGGGAGATACCAACGGCCACTAAACAGGAAGGGAATCTGGAAGTAATCATATCAGATGACCTAAAGATGGCCAACCAATGTGCCAAAGCTGTGAGGAGAGCCTGTGGGGTACTGAGGAGCATAGGGAGAGTTATCACCAGCAGAAGAAAGGAGGTGGTGATACCATTGTACAAATCAGTGATGAAACCCCTTCTGGAGTACTGTGTCCAGTTTTGGAGGCTGCATCTCCATAAGGACATAGACAGGGCAGAGGCAGTTCAGACAAGGGCAACAAAGATTGTGCAGGGTCTGCATCAAAAGCCATAGAAAGAGAGACTGGATAACCTCAATATGTATACTCAGGAGGAGAGGGGGGGACATGATAAAGACCTTCAAATATCTCAAGGGCATAAATAAGGTACAGGAGGGTAGCATCTTTCAGAAAAAGAGATGTTCTAGAACAAGAGGAAATGACATGAGGCTGGAAGGGGGTAAACTACAGGATAACATGAGGAAGTATTTCTTCACAGAAAGGGTGGTGATGCATGGAACAGCCTCCCAGTAGAGGTGATGGGGGCTAACTCTGTAGGGGAATTAAAAAATGCATAGGATAGGCATAGGAGAAATCTAGCAACAGGAAAGAAAATAAAGCCGAATGTCAAGTAGAGTCTGCTTTTTTTTTTCAGCAGGTAGGGAAAATGGGGGGTTTATGTGATACAGGCAACTCAAAAAGAGCGCCAACAACAAGAGCAATCCCAAAATCGCCAACAGTAAAAATGGTGGTTTACAGTACAGCGACCACCGCAAACCTGACGGTTGCTTAGCTTCTCTGCAGAGGCAATATACATAACATGTTTATGTGGGGGGGGGGTGCTATGCCACCCACAACCCCCATAATAAATATAACCAATTCCGGGGGGGAGGGATATGGACACGGGGAAAAGAGAATACTCTGGAGGGGTGCTATGGGGTACACCTGTGGGTAGGAGGGACATGGGGCAAGGGAAAAACTCAGGAGGGAGGCTGTGGGGAGGAGGCAACCTGTGACGGGGACACAAGGGGGAAACAAGACTTAACAAAAAGTATGCATTCATTTTACAACCCCAAAAACAGTTCCCAGTGCCAAACCTGAACCTAGGTCCACCACATCTAGAGACGGTGTCTTAAGCCATTATACCAAATGGCCAGCTGGAAATCACCTGGCAAAATACATCCTTATATAGTAATACAGCAAGTGTACCTCATTGACACACTCTCTGTATACTAACCTCTCTAGATTTTAACACTCACTGTTATTACCGGCCATCAAACTGAGTTGCTCAATTTAACTCGCCCACATTACATAATATCGAAAATGGGCAGACTGCATGGGCCTAGCGGTCCTTATCTCCCATCAATTTCAATGTTTCTATAGTTAATATCGATCGCTACAAATAGCATCTCCATTCACATTGTAGGTCGCACACGTAGGGCAATAGGTTCAACCCCCACCTCCCAAGTTGCTACTTATCAGTTTTAAACTGTGATCTATATTCAAAATATTCTTCTTTTATTCCCCATTCATTTTGCATTCACATGGTAGCTTGTTATTGGATAAAAGTGGCAACTGATTAATTCCAGGTTTTGTCACTTTTAGATCGGGCACCTACCTGCAGCAGCATTGTACACCAACATTCCCCATGAAGAGCTAGTTGCCTCTTTCGGTTTTTACAAATCTGCCTATGCCTTTTTTATTAGTTAAAATATCGTTCTTTTTACCAGATTCTCTCTGATCATTTTATTGAGCCTTTTACTCTCCAATTGATCCGGTAGCATTATTTTATGCATGTAGCTGTACACCTAGCTATAGAACTTTGTTCTGGTACCAATTTTGCTTATAGCTGCTGTTTTATGCATTCAAGGCTAATGTCTGTATTTTTACTGCAATTTTAAAATGTGACTAAGCCCACTAATGGAGGTGGGGACATTTGCTTTGTGTCATGAAATACAAATCATGACCAAAATATGCTATTCCATCTTAAGCTTTTGCCAACGGTTACTGCCTTTACACAGTTTTTAACAATCTTCTAGCAGAGCTGTGTTAATTACACCCGAGGGCTATCTGGACTTACATGGCCTGTAGCTAAGGTCTCCACTTCTGTTACTTAGGTGCTTCAGGTGTTCCAATGTCAAATGCAAAACACACTCTTCTAGTGATGTAGCTTCTTGTTTGTTGCTGAGATGTTGCTCTTGAACTAATTTAAACTGATCCATGAAATCGGTTTGACAAAAATTATTTTGACTGACATTAAACTAGGGTTGCCACCTGTCAGGTTTTTTACCTGGTGATCAGGTATTCAGGGTCCCTATCAGGTAATCCGGTTTTGCTCTGTGCTGGTCAGGTTTTTGAGCCATTTTGAGTGGTCACATACTTCTGAAACAAATTTTGTCATATCATTCATTGTTTCAGCTACATGTCCAGGTTACAGACAACTTCTGTTGTCAGTATATTCCTTTGTTTGTGAAAGCAGTCAGCCTGGGAGGTGTAAAGTATGGCCATTAACACCATTAGCACTTATTTAACCTAATCTTTTCCACTGCATCTTGAAGTAGCATAGCAGCAAAGCTACCCCCACCTTTTGTAATGGTAACAGAGCCAGCTGTCTTCTACTTTCATTTGCTGGTGAACATGTTAATCTCAAACAGAATTTAAGCATTTTTAAATGCTTTAAATTATTTTCCCTCAAGAAAAAAAGTATGGTCACTTCTTTGGCTTTGAAATAGTACTGTGGACATGAACAGGAAATAGAGCCAGAAAAAGATATAATGTACACATTACAGGAAACAATGTATTATGTATTATTATATACCATGTATACTGTTGTATGTTATTTATAGTGTTTCCCTTGTCTCCCCCAGATCATATCTGTAAATGAGATTTCTTTTATCTTTGTATGTTTATCTGGTAAACCAATGTCAATAAATAAATACATAAATAAATAACTAGGAAGAATCTAGGAAAGTAACTTTAACAGGTACAGTACAGTATCTCAACATTTTTGTTGAACTGCTGGTTTAAGCATTGTCTTTTATTGATATAACAAATTACTTTCTAGGAGAAACAATGCATGATGAGTCATGAAAAGGGGTGGAGCTAGGGGCGGAGCTTAGGGTCCGGTTTTTGCCTCATCCAAAGGTGGCAACCCTACATTAAACTGACAGATTTATATCGACCACAAGTTGCGGTCAGCATAAATACATCAGGTAAACTGTCTTTTTTTCAGGGGGCTTTGCTCCACCGAATCCCCCTGTGTGTGTGTTGGGGGGGGGGGCTCTCTGCCACCTGCACCCCTGTCCTTTTAGATTATCAACTTTGTGTCACAGTTAATTTGAGGTGGGGTGCAAAACCAGGTTATAGCAGTAGCAGGGTCCCGCGGGTACATTACAGTGGCAACAGCGAATTGCCACCGTAATGTCGTTCACTGTACAATTGCCGCCATTCAGACTGCATACCAATTTAAACCGCATATATGCTTGCTGGATTAAACACATATTATCGGGAAACTTAGCATGTGCTAGATATATAGCCAGTCAACCACACAAGTATCCAACAGTGCTTAAATTGTCATTGCCATTCCTTTTTATACACCACTTTCCAAAAACAGCAGCTAATTCATCACCGACCATGTACAAATTCAAATTTAGAATCAAAGATGGCCAAATCCATGAGGAAAAAATATTTCCTCTCTCACAGTGGTATCACATAACTCCCGTGTGGAGCAGAGCAATGATCTCAATTCAAAACACCCACATGTGCATAGTGCGACCTGCCACGCCTCAAACTGGCCACCATGGAGGTACACCTAAGTCTCAAATTATAGTCCGTCAAGTTGCTGACTCATTTCGGTCGCGGCAACTACGGCACCACAACAAGGGCAACAGTGAAAGGGGTGATCTTGATTTTAGATCGCCCCTCACTCTTAGTGCCCTTTGTGCCCACTCAGTTTCTACCCCCCTCCGGGGCATGCCTGCCCCAGAGGAGGTTATATTTAGTTTGGGGACAGTTTCCCAGGAAGGTGCTTTGAAGCTGTAACTCCCAGGAGATGAAATGCCTGAAGCTGTAATGCCAGGCGGCAGTTTGCCTGCACTGTGATCAGTGTCGGCAAAATGTATGGCACTTGGGCATGGGTGAACCACCTCAAATATATGCCATAGACCGGCTCCCAGCTTCAGCTGACCACAAGCCCCTGTGGTGACTTCAGACCATGGACTCCCCCAAACTCTAAGACCTGCTTGGGCAAAGGAGGAAATGTATAGACCCAGAAGGCCCTCCAGCGCTCTGATCTGGGCATTTTTACAATAAATTATACACATTGTATTATACATTGCAGAAGCCCATCCTAGCCTTTAATGACTAGTGGACAATTGGGAGAGGAGTTACCTGTTTCTGGTATTTTAATAAAATACTGTTCTGAAACATACTAAACAAGCTGTATTATGTATGTGACCTACAGTACAGTAAAATATTGTTATAGTACAGTGTAATAAAAAATCATACTGCTCAAATGCAGTGCCAGACTTCCAGGGCATCCATATCCACAATGAAAACCCCCATGGAATTACAGGAAACTGGCAGTGAGATAGGTGGCAGTCTCATTTATTAACCTGGTAATTTTATTTCATTAGGCTGGAAAAATGGCCGAAGCTAGCTGTACATGGACAGCAAAAAACAAACAGAACATTGACATTTCAAAAAACAAGTACTGTTTACTAGTCTGTTAATACAGTGTTTATTTTTACTGCAGAGGCTGAGCTACCAATTTTTACTATCATGGTAACAAGTCAGACCAGAAAGCTACATTTTTATAGACCTTTGACTTGATCTGCTTCTCCTAGGTTAAAAATGTCACACAAACCACTGCCAATGCCCTCTTTTGAAGCCTTTTTGTGCACAGTGGTGTGAGAGTGTTCTGTTCAGGGCACAGTAATTTCCTTTATGTATTTTTTATTTATAGTTATTGGATAGTGGCAATATTAACTTGAAATTAGTGATCCAAATTGTTCGACACTTAGTAATGTATTAAATACATTGGCAATGACCCACAACAGGGTATGGGGTTATAGGCATTTAATGCACACCGGGGGTGCTTTATAAGACATGACGTCATAGGCTGAGTGTCCTCACAGCACCCCAGGTGTGCATTAAATGCCTATAACCCCATACCCTGGAGTGGGTTATTACACTTATAACACAGGTTATTTAAAAAAAATGGAAAGAGGGCCAAAAAGGCTTTTTTTTTTTAACCTGTGCAAAGACTACAAATGGGGCTGCATCCTGCCACCTCCCAAAGTAGTCCCTCACAAAAGAAGGAGACTAGAGGTCTGCTATGCACAGCGAAATGTGACACATGCAGCACTGATATGATGTGTCACATTTGCTGTGTGTCATATTGCTTTGCACCGTGTGAACCAGGCGTGCCCGAGACCCCCCCATCATGACTCACACATATTCATCTGCAGTTTGAGCTGAAGCCGTATATGCTCCATTGACTCTGACTGCATGTCTATGTCTTCATAATAGAAAGTGAACACTGCAGGAATTTGGCACTATATGTCCCCATCTCCCTGCCAGTGTGCATCTCTCTCTCTCTGTGTCTCTCCCTCCCTCCATCCCTTCCCCTGCACTGCTTTTGCCTGCTTGCTCTCTGGGGAGGGGAGAACTAGTCCACACAAGTGCAGTAAGAATTGCCTTCAGAGAGGCTCTGACAGGGAAAGTGTGACCACATTGTACAAGACAGATAGTGAGATGGGATTGCAGAAAGCTTCATTTACACTGTTTCCCCTGCTCTCTCATTGGACCATGGCAATGTGTGTCAGCCATATGTTGTGTGCAGTGGGGTTCCTGGCAAGCTCAAGGAGAACCACAAATTGTACTGTTGTGTTAGGGCAGAATGTATGAGAGACAGCTAGAGAGGCAGAGAGAAATGGAGAGCAATGTGTAAGTGATAGTGTCTGCTCTGTTCTCTCTCTCTCTCTCTCTCTCTCTCTCTCTCTCTCTGGCTGCTGATCTGTATGTGTGTGCCCACAGCATAGTAAGCAGTGATCATGGAGGGGAACTGGAACTATATGTGTGCCCGGCTTCTGACTTCTGAGCCTTACCGTCTCTGCCCCCAAACACCAAGAGGCACGCTGGACTTGAGCAAGCTGTGGCCATTTCTGTTACCTCTGCCCATTTACAGACAATTAGCCTGTGCATGTCATGCCCCACACACCCCCTCCCACACACTCACACAGGGACTGCACAGTTTAGGAAGCATTGGCTGCCTGTGGTATCTGAGTCCAGTACACACACATACAAGGAACAGGACACTCAGTCCGCAGCACAGGGAGAAAATAGTGTCATGGGGGGGTCAGGGATGGTCACACAGTACAGGCTGTCAGTACCTGGGGACATTATAGCAACTGGTGCAATACCAGCCCTTGAGACCATGGTGCAGCACTCTCACTCAAATACTATTTTAAATGGCTGCCATTCAGATTTGACCTTTCCTGGAGATAACGAGTCACGCACTGCCCCAGGATACTGCTTCAGGGACCATCACATCAAGTGTGCCTATACAGACATTTAATGCACTGTCATATGGTGCTATTCCACCACTTGGATTGCTGCTTCATTCTTACCCATGTTATAACATATGATAATGGTTAGTAACTTATTTGTTATGTACTAAGGGGGTATAATACTGTACCTATATGCCATTTTAGCTTTGCTCTCATGATTTTGGCGCTGGGTAATGCACTTTGGGTGTGCAACAGATAACACCCGCTAAGTTTGTCCAATAGACTGTCCACCATGAGCTCGGGGAGCTTACTCCTTCCCAAGTGGTGGCACATGTGCACATCACCTAATGTCAGCAGTAAAAATGGAGACTGGGTAAGTACAGTACTTGGAGATGGTGGGTGATTGGGCTGGTCAAATTGGAAATCCTAGAAGGATAAAAACCTTGCTTTAAAAATAAGACAAACAGTGTGCTACCAACTACCACAGAACTTCCACTGAAATAACAAACCACTGCTGCAGAAGTTCTGTGACAAATGAGAACCCTGCCAAAGAACTTAGCCCCAAAGTGTTACAGAGAAATTGGAGCCTTGCCATTAAATAAAGAAAACAGTCTAGCATTGCACAACCCTCCCAGCCTACCCCCCACATAAAGAGAGTCTGCTTGCTGCTCAGGTGTTTAAGCAATGTGTTTACCAAACACACTTAAACACGTAGCACTACAACCTCAGATCTAGCACTTTAAATAAAGAAAAAGTTATAAGGCATTAGCAAGCTGTACTACGAAGTTTGAGCATTTTGTTTTGCCTTTTTAGTGTACCGTTGGCCAGCTTCCTTCACAGCTCTCCCCCTGCTCTCCTTGCCCAGTGTGCGTTACCACACCACCCCCATGTGTTGCCTTTGTTCCATTTCTCTCTCTCTCTCTCTCTCTGTCTCACACTCACTCACTCTCTGTTTGGTAACTCAGAGATGTTTGCCTCAAACTTGTGGTTGTGAGTGATTGGGCAGTCGGGCTGGTGATGGCGGTATCAGTCTTAGTGTGAGAAATCTCCACTGAGGCAATCAGTCATGCTCTGCCTCTGTAGAGGAAAGTACTTGGTGGCACCACCACACAAATAAAGTTGAGACACTAAATACTGTGTTGCACATTGCGATACCCTGCATCATCCTTCTGTTAGGTACACCGAAACATGATCCAGGGAGAGGGGGGCTTGCTCATAATTAAAGCATGACGTTTATTCAGATATGTAATTTTAGCTGCCATCTTTAAGCAGGAATTCCTTCTTAGGGTTCCTCCTGTTCGGTGCACATTGCACTGCTGTAGTTTGCAATTGGTAATCCAATCTATTTAGTTGTTATAAAGGGATGAAATATTTCAGGTGATTAAGAAATATAGGGGTTTATTGCTTATAGATACAGCAAGTAGCACACAATTTATATGGTGTTACTCAGACTTTCTATAAATCATCACAAACGACAATATTTCTGAGGTAAATAAATTGAACATTCATGATGAAAGAGGGCAAAAGTTCTGCTGCATCAGTTCCCCCTGCTGTGGGCAGGGGAGCTTGCTCTGTGCAGGGGTATGTTCAAGGTCTGCAGGGAAACTATCTGGTGCTCAGGGTATGGCTGAGGGGGACAGGAAGAAATACTAGAAAATCAATGTGCCTCACCCTCGGATTCTGCCCCATGCAGATCGCCCTTTACTCAACAGCAGGAGGGGGGGGGGCAATCAGTGTTGGGGAAGCCGAAGAATTGTGGTGGTAGCCAGGGCAAAAAAAATGGATACAAAAAAATCTGGGATTGAATAAAAACTCAAGAGGGTTGTATTGATGGCAGAGAGAAAGCAAAATACTGTAACTCGTTATTTGAGAATTTAGAACAGCCTAGGACACAGATAATGGATGTCATGTAAGTGGTCCCATGCTACTTTTTATTTAGCTGAAACATGCAAAAATCTACCCCTTTTAAACTAAGGTAAGAGCTTGAAAAATATGAAAACGAGATTAAATATGCAGGCCTTGTCTCAGCAGCACATGGGGAAGGGGTTGCTGGATTTTAGAGATGACAATAAGACTCACACAAAAATACAGAAAATCACCCAATAAAGTTATAACAAATACAGTGGTGCCCAGATCTGGGTTCCAGCATGATTAAAGATATCCTGATCCTGTGTTACTGGTACACTGTACTTCGTCACAACTAGTTGTAATGCTCAGTGTCACCTGCAGTAACTGTTTTTAAATGCTGTAAATATACACCATCAACTGCAGGGTTGTTAAAGAGTTAGCAGGTAGCATTGACAGAAAAGGTACTGCTCGTGTATGCGTACCTCCACAAGCCGTTTAACCTGCAGGGTGTAATAGTCAGGCAACAAATTGCAAGAAGCCAGGCAAGTGCAAAGTGATGGTCTTGACTATTCTCAATGGTACTTCACTGAAGATACTGATTGATGAGTCTAGACATGAGGGAACGTGATGCTGGATACCACTGTAACACAAACAGTTTTATTCAAAAATAAAAAGAAAAGGTAAGAAAGAGCAAGGGAGCATAATGGAAAGACGGGTAATTCAAGTCATAATCTATGCAAATCAAATACAATTCTTCCCATGCACCTCATTACTATCTTCAAGTCCCAATCAACAATCCCTACAACAAATGTACCCGAAAGGTCTTTACCAGTGGGTACCTCAGTGAGATGATGGGTCCAGACAAGTTATTAAGAGAATCATAGTATGTATAGTGGCATGCTTTACAGGTTGGTGTTCATGCACAAATATAAGCGATCACACAAGGGACCCTCATTTGAAATCTACACTGGGCCCAGAAATCTTCCAGTTGTCTGACTCCTAACAGGGAATCGGCTAGGCATCTTAATGTGAATTGCCAATGGGATGCCTCTCCTTCAATTGTGGTATCACAGCAGCAAATATCTCCTTCTCTGATATTGAACAACACTAATGAGCACTTTGCTGGGCTACCAGACCCATGGTTTACAGGTGGCCACAATTCCACTGATCACTCTCTCTAGGTTGCACTTTCCAGAGACTGTGGTGCAGAGAGCAGATTGAAGGCACCCAAGTTCTTTTATAGAGCATCTCCTCCATTTTCTAAGACAGTCCATGGGTAAACTTTGCAACATTGCATACACCAGAGTCATGACAGGAAGCAGAGGTGTACCTCGCAGTATTTCTGCAGAGTGCTGCAGGAAACAATGCAATTCAATGACAATTAAGCCCTTTATGTCATGCAAGAATGTATGAGATGTTGTTTACTGAGCTGCATCCTGGCTGATTCTGCTGTACCTCTAAATCCAACTGAGTAATGTACAAATCTGAACTCCTTGTTAGTTACAATTCATAGGCAAAATGTAGATTCCTTGGATCCTTCTGAGAAAGAAGACGGTCTTAAGTCAAACTGCATTCTTAGGCAGGAAGATCACTATATCTATTTACATTTATGATCCCATTTCAACAATGTCCAGCAGTGTGCATGCACCCCAAAGGTGTATGTAGGTTGCCTGAAATTCAAAGTCTCATTATTACAGTACTTATGAAATCATAAAGTTCTACTGTAAGTGTGGATCCCGGGGGGGGGGGTTATGCGCAACCAGTCCTGAATTCTTATTGGGCCCTATGCATGAATGGGTTGGTCATATGCGTCAGAGGCATGTAACCCACCTGTGTAGCACTGCACATGCAGACAGGTGCTCACCAGCCAGAATTCACTACTGACCACCACTTGTCCTTGAGCCCAGCATGCAGAGCCATGCAGAGTGACTGGGGAAGGCTTAGCGAACTCAGCCGGGCATCCCAGCGGATGCCTTCCCTGGGCCCTCAGTGGATTACTAGCACAGCTGGGCATGGGTCCTGGTGTGTGATTCACACCTGCAGACACTAGGACCCATGTGGCAATGCCTTATCAGGCTAAGGTCCTCAGGCAGTGCCCCCCCAGTGCATGGGGGCCACCTGCACCACCCTCTCCAGGCCACCCAGCACCCGTGTAGCAAGGCACTCCTTCTCATGCACACACCACACTCTGGTGCACCTGCTGCCCCAAGCTGGCAACCCCCAAACCCCGCACCCCCGATCCAACACTGGTGTTCCATGGTGCCCTCCCAAAACCCCCTATCCATACCTGCAGGTGTTGGACTGGGATCTGGATAGCCAGCAGCACACCCCTCAGCTGCTCACCCCTGCATAGGTCAGATGACCAGCGGCCATGGAGGTGTACAGGGAGCTGTGCTGCTGGCCATCTGACTCCCAGTCAAATACCAGCAGGTACAGGTAGGGGGTTGTTGGTGCCAGGGGAGATTAACCATGCCCCACTGGGTGCCATGCCAGCACATCCGGGCAATGGGCTGCTTGGGCACAGCAGTACTGCCATGGGGGGGTCAGCATCGGGGGTGGGGATCACTCCACCAAGTGCGGGGGTGTCTGCCAGGGGTACGGGGTCAGGGCTGGCCCATGCTGTGTGAGGGGGTACTGCCTGTGGCTCATGGACCCCCTTCTCCTGATTGGTGTGTGCTGGACTGGGCACATAGGGACACTTACAGCAGGGCTTTCTCTGGCATACCTGCCTGCCCTACATGCCCCAGTGCACAGCACTACTCACCATGGTGCATGGCAGGTACTGCTGGCATGCCCCTGACATACCCCCATGCTGCCCTGGTGTGTTACTGTTAACATGCCCAGGGGATCAGGCACATGCCAGCTGTGCACCCCAGTCATGAATGCCATGTGACCACCACTCCGCAGCCTTCTGACTTAGCTATGCCAATGCACCCGGTTTACATGGCGTTTTGGCATAGTGCATAGGGCCCATTTTTTGAATCAAGGCTTGATGAATTACATAACATTTAGCCATGGGCCTTTGTTTAGATTATTGGACCAGCCAATGCTGGCCACTAATTGCATAGCCTCCATTTACGTTGGCGTTCCTGTCATTTAAGTTATGATGTAAATAGCAGGAATGTCTGTGTACCGCAGGCTGCATCTGTACAGGCTATTATGTAGTCACACAATAGCGTGCATGAGATAATACTTTATATAAATCCATGTGACTTTTGAGCTAAAAGGCAAATAAAAACACAGAAAACTTGGATTATTGTTTTCACTGCTTAGAACATGGTGGAGCTACAGATGTTGCAATTACAGTTGTTTCGTGTTTTTAGTCTGTATTACATCTTGGCATTCATTAAAAGACACAATGAGAGACACTCGTGTTTGAACAATAAGTGCATTTACTAGTGGATTTTTTAAACACAACACAGTAAAAAGTTACATTCTAGAATGGGAAAAAATGCATGTATATCTACTAGACTATAAGAAAACAATATCAGAGTTAAGTATACATTCATGTTTTTATCTTTCTAATGCCTCTGTACAACATTTAGTAATTCATTTAAAAACACAACGAGAGACACTATTATTAGGATTAGAAAAACATTTACTGGTCATTTACTATACATAATCCACTTTAAAAGTAAATGGAAAACTGGTAAAAAACTTACGGAGAATTATACTGAGTACAATAAACTGTAAGTTCTCAGAGGTAACTATTCATAGTCCATGTTTTGTGAATCTGCTTCTTCAGCAATCAATAATTTGTTTTCTCTCTGAAAAAAGAATACATCAAATACTTGTTATAATTCAATATTTGTACTTTGCAGATTTTTTTGACGTGTGTTGACATGTTTGGGTGTGGGGGTGGAGCCTCCCAGTTCATACACAATAAAAAAATGGCAATTATGCAGATTATTGGGCCACAGTAAGTAGCGTAGCTAAACACTTTCATGAATATGGCACACAATACTGGTTGCTGTGAATCTGGGTTTTGTCAGTCTCTTTTAGTTGGGGAGGCTTCACCCTTCACACCCCCCATTGCTTTTTTTAAACGGGATGTGGGGGGCAAAACCCCCCAACTAAAAGATATGGCGTGCAATATTGGTTGCTCTGAATCTGGGTTTTGTCAGTCTCTTTTAGTTGGGAGACTTCACCTCCCCACACACACTGCCTTGCTTTTTTTTTTAATGGGGGTGTGCGGGAGACACCCCCTAAATAAAATATGTGGTGAGCAATATTGGTTGCTGTGAATCTGGGTTTTGTCAGTCTCTTTTAGTTGGGGGTCTTTGCCCCCCCCCCCCACACCCACCTTGCTTTTTTTAAAGGGGGTGTGGGGGGCAAAGCCTCCCAACTAAAATAAACCAGTGGAAAAATAAATGTAAAGGCCGTGTTCGGACAGGTAGTGTAACTTGATCTGTATGCTAATACGCTAACAAAGTATGTTCGTCTGTGGTCCAATAATTATACATTTGTTAGAACTAGCAAATAAAAGCATTTAGTAAAACTTACACCTGTGCTTCTCTTGATACCGTGAAATGTGTTTGAGCATACTGTTAAACACTTCAGTTGATGTTTTTGCCAAACCTCTTAAACCACATAAAGGAGTCCAGGTACACTGCAACCATGTCCTCTCTGGTGCCACTCATGATTTTAAATTGTTTTTGTAGTCTTTGCCCAATAGCTTTCCACAGAATTAATTTGTATGCCAGTTATTGGATCAACAACATTTTCAGAATGATTCACTGTCATGTGCACATAATTTCTATTGTGGATGTTTTTAATTCCATGGTAAGCTGCCCACTGGTCATTGTATGTTCTTTTCAGTGATGGGCAGCAGTGTTGCAGCATCCCTTCTCTCGACAACTTGCAAGATTCCAACACACTTTTAAATGCCATACTACAACCTGAACACCCATCTGTCAGAAATGTACAGATTATGGCCCCATTATATTTTGTTCTGACTGTTGCTGATGTGTCAGTCTGCATTATTTTTCCCCTCACCTCCTATTTCCTCCAAATGCTACATCATCTTCCAGGAACAGATGTCCCTAAGGAACCGGTACCGGTCTATGATGCTTTTTCTTGTCACCTCCAGTTGCTCAGATGTTATTGTGACAGGAGTCTTAGACGCCCAATAAAAAAATCAACATTATTAACTTCAGTAAGGGTATGCGTGCCTCTGAGAAATAGATGCCATTGAGTACACTTGATTTTACCCTGCACTGTCTATTCATGCACTTTCATAGAAAACCTAATTTTCCACCAGATGAGTCTTTGATTAAGACATGTGGTTTACACATTTAGAATGTTCTTTGTTTCTGACCAAAATTCCTCTTTCCATAAGAAATCCGATTAATGCCTGAATATTTGCGCAGATTGCAGCAACAGAAAATATTGTTAATAGATTAATTCTGTTAATTAGCAGCTTGTATATGTACACAAACTCACTAGGTAGTTAGGTGCTGTTAGTACACATAATGTGATGGAATGAACAGTATAGAATTTTTTTAAAAGCAGCAGATGTTTTGGGGGTAAACTGCTGGTAAACTAGGCACTTTGGGCTGTGTGGTGTACTGATGTTGCTTTGTGTTACTGGTTTACACAGTATGATCTTCTTTAATCATACATTTTTTATGTTTGATTATACTTTTTTTATTGATTTCCTAATAAGTTATGCAATTTGGGGGGCTGTGCCCCCACACTCCCCCCCCCCCACATTTTTCAAAAGTGCTATTAAGTGTGCCACTTCTAAAAGAACCAAAGTCACAGACTCACGACCAGTATGGTACCATGGCAACCATGGGAACAGTGTTAAAGTAGCATGTGGAGCAGTGTAGGAATGAGCTGGACAGAGTCAACATACTGATGAATTAGCAACAGCAGAGTGTAATGGACCAGCATAAAGTAACTAAATTTAATGCCGAATTCACAATGCATATACATCAAAGTACTTACGCTGGTCCGATAATCTACACAATCGCCTAGCCATGTACCACACAGTATACACATAGCTATCTAGACAAATACTATCAAACAGAAATTATTGTATCATTAGAAACAGATTCAGTTACAATCCCAGCATGTTCTCCTATTGTATGTGAACTTGTAAATGAGTACAATAACTAGGGGACTTTCTGTCAGGTTGTAGCATAATTACTGAATATTTTTGCTCTACATGAATGGGAACTTTTGTGGAGACACCCAGAGTGTCATACAAAAGTTTGAAGAGGGGAATTGTGTTATGTACTAGAGCATCATAGTAGCACACCTTTATCTTCCAGAAGTAGCTGATCTGATTCATCTTCATTCCCAGTGTCCCACGTATGAGAATCAGTAGGAATTCAAAACGGTACTGCAGACTCTAAGGCAGCTTTCTTCATGGTAGACTCCACAAAAGGAATTTCCTTTGATCAATCAACAGATATGAAGGGCTCAGTATTAAAAGCTATTCCTGCAGCAAAACAATCAGTTTCACTCTGTATAGTTTCTGATGTAAGGGATGTACTCTCTAAGTCAGGTGCTGTAATACCAAACTATGTCATCATTTTCTTCTTCAGAAGGATCTGATCACATTAACTAAGCATTCACAGGCAATTCACTAGCATTACTGGCACCATTATCCAAAAATCAAGATTGACTCCTGGTAACACGCTTATACACTTTGGGGGGTTGCAGTGTCCTGAGACACTTCAGGCAACAGCTGACCAATCAGCAGTAAATGATTAAACTGTACAGTCTTTGGCACACCTTGCCCATTTTCAAACTTGATAAGATGGATAGTTAAATCCAGTAATTTCAAAATCACTATATTTTCATCGGATACCCTTCGACCCACAATGTTATACTTTCCATGCAATCCAAAATTTCATATTAGTATTCTACCACCAACTTGAAGAACTTGCTATATTACTTTTTGATGATAACGTTTCTTGTTGACAGTTCCCATGTAAGCAGCAGTGTATGCAACTAGATGGTAGGTTTCCTGTAGTTGTCAGCACAGATGCTTAGCACTGTATATTACAAATAAGTTACCTATGATGCACCTCCCACAGAAACACCAATTGTATGAAAAGGCTCCCACTCATGAACCAAGAACAGCAATTATATACCACTCAAACAAATGTAAGTACAAAAATATTTATTACTTACTCACATAATCAGATAAAGACAGCACAGCATATATAGAGGCATGACCACAACTCGCTACAGAACCCGACAGCATTTTGTGCCCCATCTGGCACTTTATCAAGGGTAAATTCCTAGGTCTACAGGTGCTATTTAAATATCCCACCCATTGTGACATCATCAACAATGTACTAACTTAAAAATAAATTGACCCTAACCATTCGCATATTTAAACTACATTAATATAATTTATGCTAATAAATATCTATTAGTAATACAAAAATACAGCACACAAAATCAGTTTTAAAGTCCAAATGTAATATCTATGGAGGCATATGTTTAGCAAAGTCCAGCTTTCTATTGTCACTGTGGTGGGAGTCAAACAGGTATATCCTTGCTCTTCATAGTTCCCAGTCGCAGAAACATCTTGTAGATTAATGTTTTCTCAGCTTGCTTTGTAGTTTTCTTTTTCTGCTGGTGCTTCCCCTTGGAACCCTGGATGACACAATTTGCACATACAGTACATGTGGAGTCACTCAGGCTGCAACAAATAACAGATAGCTCAAATACACATAGCAGAACAAAGCAGCATTGAAATTCATGGCAAGATCCATTATATACAACAAGACAGGGAGCAATTAGGGCAGTAAGGAGATACAAATCATAAAAATGCATAAATCTCAAAATGTTCATTTAGACCAGGTTCATTGAGGGAGCCAAGCATAACTATCCAATATGCCTCTCTTTTTAAAAGCATTGCATCCAGATTCCCTCCTCTGGGACTCAAGGATACTTTTTCTATCCCATGGACACCCCATCTATATTCCCCATTATCTCTCATGAATTTTATATGTGCAGTCAATATATTTTCAAGTTTCTCTGTCTCTAGATACGAATGTGCTCTCCTACCCTCATCTTAGAAGCACAAGTTGTTTTTCCAACATAGTGGGCACCATAAAGGCATTCTCCCCTGTATATCAAACCCTGTAGTATCGCAAGTGATGAGATGTCTTATATTTAAAATATCTGTCCTGTTTCTGCATTAAAAAAGTGTTTATAACCAACTATCAATGCCTGATTTTACACTATCCTGACAGGATCGAGGCAGACAGGGTGGTGGTGTCGTCCTCTACATCTGAAATTCCCTCTCCTACTCCATCACCCTCCACGAATCTATCGTCTTATCCTATGAACTGCTAATGGCTAAAACTCCCCTTCCATCCACTACTCCCATATTCATAGGGGTCTTGTATGCCTCACCCAAACTCTCCCTCCTTTCTCATCTCCTGTGTTACCACTCTTGCCACTCATGTCTCCCCTGGTGAACTTATACTTCTAGGTGACTTTAACCTAGACTGGCTCTCCCCCTCCTCAGCAAATTCCATTCTAAGCATTGAATCTCTAAATTTAACCCAATTGATCATGGAGCCTACCCACCTAAACCCTTTTGCCAGAATCATTCACTTCTAGATTGGGTACTCTCATCCCATCCCCATCGAATCATCGCATCTGGTACCTTTCCTGACACATTCAGCTACCACTGTCTCACCTACTGCATTGGAAAGATCTGCCCACCAACCACACACCCCAAATATATTTTGCACCTTCCCCTAAGATCGCTAAACACTACCTCCCTTCTTCATGACCTTAACTCAGCAGACTGGTCCCCTGTCTTGTTCACCCTAAATATCAAGACAGCCCTCACCCATTTTACAAACACCTTCCTTAAAATATGGAACATCCATGCACCTCCAAAAACATTGAGAGTTTAACATCTTCATCATCCTTGGATTACCTCAGACCTCTTATCTCTTTGAAAATCTTGTGACCAAGCATGGAACCACTTCAGAATATCCCAGTCCCCTTCTGATCTCCAATTCTACAGATCTCTTCAAAATAGTTGCACTAAAGCTGTACACCAGGCCAAAGCTAACTACTTCAAGTCACGTCTGCAACCAACTACTCACTCTACCTCCTCCTTCTGGAAGGACCTCCATCCTCTCCTACATCTCCGCTCTGAGGTCACCTCACTAACCCTCCAAGACTCAAGTGCACTGGTCACTGACCCTTCTGCAGTTGCTGACCTCCTCAATAAACATTTCACTACCTGTGCACTGTCTAATGACCCAACTTGCACCAACCAAAAAAAACTACTTCTTTTTTCCCCTCCACCTTCCACTTCTCTCTCACCTCACATTTAGAAGCCTACCAAGCAATTATATCCCTAAACCCAATTAAGTCCAGCACTGATGGCCTTCATCCCTTACTCCTCAGACTTTCTGCTCCTTTACTTGTAATCCCCCTAACGCACCTTCTAAATCTCTCTTTCTCTTCATCCACTGTTCCATAAGCATGGAAAATAGCCAAAGATATTCCCCTTCACAAAGGTGGTGACCCATCCTCCCCCAGGTAACCATTGCCCTATCTCCCTACTCCCATCTATAGCCAAACTCCAAGAATCTGTTGTCCACAAAAGACTAAATGGCTTCCTCAAATCCTCACATACCCTCTCCCCTTTACAATCTGGTTTCAGAGAATCTCACTGTACCACATTTTCCTTACTAAGCTTCATAGACTCCATCATCTCAGCTACTGATCTAGGTCACCTTACCTCCACTATTTTAATCGACCTTGTTAAAGCTTTTGACTCTGTCTCCCACCCCCACCTCTTAAACAAACTAAGTGTGGCTGATCTGTCAACTGCAGTAGTCAGTTGGTTTATGTCTTACCTTACTGACATGATGCAATTTGTGCAAGTCAGCAATGTCCTCTCTTCCCCCTTCCCATCCAACTGGTGTTCCCCAGGGCTCCATTCTTGGACCCATCCTCTTTTCCCTCTTTATAAATGATCTCCCCTCAGTTTGCTCAAACCCCCAAATTCACATGTATGCTGACGACACTGTCATTTACCTATCCGGACCCTCTGTATCCGATGTCCAGATCCCCCTTTAATATGATATCCATGCAATAATTAACTGGTTCCACGATCACCACCATAAAATTAACACTTAAAAAATAATAGCCATGACCTTGGCCTCAAGGCAAAAATTTGCCAGACTAATCTCCCCTCCCATATTCACTATGCTCACAGGCACCCCCTTGACGTTGTACCCTGCTTCAAATACCTGGGTGTCTGACTTGACCCATCCTTAGATTTTTCTTCCCATATAAATGCCATACACTCTATACTTCATCCTAAACTGGGTCTGATCTACAGGCACAAAGATAGTCTCTCCCTCCCAGTCCACAGTGACCTAATAACTAAATGGATCCTTCCAGTATTTGACTATGCAGACATAGTCTACTGCTCTGCACCTGCCTCCTCACTCACCAAGCTGGACATCTTCTTTAATGCCTTTTTTTTGCTTTGCCTCAAACTCCCCTCAACTTACTCACCACTACACCATATACTCCACTCTCTCCCTCCCTTCCCTTCACCAGAGAAGGTTGACTCATAGTCTTATCTTCATATATAAATACTGTTCAACTCCCTCCCTCCCTTGCTACCTATCTTCTCTCCTGCCACCCCCTACTTCTACCCCCTCCACTCCTATACCTTCCATACCTTTCTCCTTCCTTGATTCTGCACCTCAGCAGGCCAACAAGCTTTCTTCTTTTGGCTCCCCTCCATCTGGAACAAACTACTGTACCTGCTTCAACTCACCTTATCCCCTCTTTCCCTGCCTTAAAGAATTCCCTCAAGCCTCCCCAGTACCCTGCTGCTGCTGCACATGAACCTTTAATGTTACAAAAACATTTGTTTCTAAACCCTCTTTTCAACCCCAAACAAACCGTTCTCTTCTTAATTTATTTATTTGGTTGTCTGTCTGCCTGTCTCCTTTCATCTTTCATCACCACCTTGCTATCTACTGCCTTTCTTTTTCAAATTATATTGCTTATCATATAGTTTCCACTCTGTATTTTTGTTTATCTCTATGAGATAATTGTATATCCTTGCCATGACTTGTTTTATCTTACCTTATTTATGCCAAACAATTATATTAAATCTGTTATTGTAATCATGTAAATTAATGTTGTTATTCCTGACCCCCAACTCCCCGGGTCACACCTGGAAATGAGACTTTGCTCAGTGTGCCTTTCCCAGCTACCAATCTTTCAATAAATAAATAAATATAAACACAAAATTTACACTTGCCGCATGACATACTATCAACTGCTGGACTTCCTATATAGATGGTCAGACTTTGTTGTGCGAGTGGTTGCAGAGAGTTTACAAGAATTTTCCCTGTGTCTTTCCCCTTTTATACACAAACATTGGAAAATTTTGTGTATACTTATTCAGCACTGGATCTGCCTGAACTATCTGCCAGTTTTGTTCTATAACCTCCCACACTTCATGTGACCATTTATTATATGTTGTAATAAACTTTAACCTGTTACCCCCATTTACATTCTGGGTATTGGGGATAAAAGAGTTGTACAATCTCTTGTATTGACCCATTATCAAGCCACTGTTACATCTGCTCTCCTGTATCCCCTTTATTTGCATGTATCAGCCATTTCAGTTGCCCTTTTCTCAAAAATATCTACAGAGCTACAGTTTCTTTTGACACAGAGAAACTGTCCACTTGGATATATCTCACTACATGAGATGGATGGCAGCTTGATGCTTCCAAGATAGAGGTAGTATCAGTCATTTTCCTGTACAAGTCTGTCATTACCTCCCCTCCTCTTCCCTTTTAATAACCAGAGCTAAAAAAGCAATACTTTCCTTACTGTATTTTAATGAAAATTTCAAGCATGGATTACAAGCATGCAAATACAGTATTCCACAAACTCCAGTAGCTGTCTCTCAGTCTCAATCCAGATCATAATTAAAACATCTATATACCTTCAAAACAGACCCACATGTCTAAAAAAGGGATTCAAATCAGGATCTTGCATCAGTGTCCTCCCCCACAGCTCTAGGTACAAATTTACATAACTGGGGACAAGTGATGCCCGCATCGCTGTGCTCTGGAGCTGTAGGAAGTGCTTTCCCATAAAAATAAAGTTTTTGTATTTTAGTACATATTCAGTTTTGTGCCCACCTGGTGCCATGTCACTTTTTGTCCTTGGAACCCCCCTTGGAGGTCCCGGGATGGGATATGTAAGCGGCACCCCCAATAATGGCTATATAGTAGATGATTCTTACAATCTGTATAACTTAAATGTTTTGATGTATGCTGAGTTACATTTAAATATGATACCATGTTATTCGTAAATATCACTTGCCCCTCCTTGGATGAGTTGGACTTGTTCTGTTTCTGTATTTAGAGTATACTAAATAGGTATAGTACTTTGCAGTACACTAATAAGAATTGTTAGACAACAACAAATAAATAATAAAGTAAACACACCCCACCGGGTCCCACATCACTCTCTCTCTTATGCCAGTTGTCAACCTATCTCCCCCTATGGCACCTCCCATGCCCCTTCTGCCCCCAGCCCCCACCTGTACAGCAGAGTTACCACCCCCAATCATCCTGGCCCCTCTAGGTGGGGGGGCCAGATCCCTGCAGTAATTCCCGCAGGAGTGCCGTATGTTTTGCTGCTAGCCTGCAGCTGCAGTGACTCCTAGGTTTTTGGTACAGGGACTCCCCTTTTATAACATTTGTTGCAGGGTTGCTGATGAACCTAGAGTTCACTGTAACCCTAGAATGATGCTCCTTGCACAGCTCTAAGGGCTGTTTGAAAATTGAGCCCCCTTTTTGATCTATGGCTCTTTCTCCCTTGACCCTTCCCTTCCACTATGATTACTTTATGAATTGAGGCTTAGCAGAAGAAATAATCTCATCCTGGTCAGCCTTCCTGAAAAGTCAGAAGGATCATATACTATGGACTTCACAAAAAAAAACTGCTGCAAGATATAGCAGGTCCCCCTCCCAATTGGAAAAGCAAAGATACTATAATGAGGGCACCCAGATTGTTATGGCCCAACCTCCACCAAACAGCAACCCATGGGCAATCATACTGAAATGCCCAAACTACTAAGATGAGATATACATTTAAGTAAGAGAGAGGGATAAATAATAGCCGCTCTGGTAGAACCATATCTTCAGTGATGTTACTCCACAGGTATGTGATAAGCAAATGGCAGACATGGACATCAAATGTACCTTGCACAAGGCATACATGAAATTTCATATGCTGCACCCTTCCAGGCTGGTCATTAACTCCCAGGCCAGAACCCATGAATCCACTTGAAATGAGGTAACATATAGGGCGCTCCCTGAGAGTTTTCCTGAGGTCTTTCTACCATCATCTGCCATACCAGATTTACAGAAGCCTCTGCCAAATTTTTAGAGTGGAATCCCCCCAAAAGCTGCTGATTATGAATGAATGTGTTTCCCCACCTTCCCCTAAACACAGGTACTTTCATCCTACCTCATTCAAACCATGTGCTGTTATGAATATACCTAGGCTATCTGTGCTGATGTCAAAGAGCAGGGCATGTGAGGTATGTTACACTGAGAGACTTTTACTGATGACTCTTTGTAACAGGTGCTTCAACAAGCTATGGGAAAAACCCAATATGTCATTAGCCTACCTGCATTAAGTGGTTGAATTTTCCTATCCAAAGAACCATCTTAACAAATCTTTCCCACCATCTCGCCTACAGGTCATGCACACTCCATCTAAATTTGAACATCCAGTGCTGTAGACATGCTGAACAACTGCCTGGCTAAAATCAGTGACTGGATGTCCTCCTGCTGGTTGTGGCTGAACCCAGATAAGACAGAGGTGCTGGTGATCGAGCCAGGTCATGGGCATGATGGGAGTGCACCTGGAGCTGACACTGGACTTTTTCTGGGGTCTGCTCCATTGGTGGCCTCCCTGAGGGTGTGAGATATTGGCATGATCCTGGAAAGCAGATTGACACTTGAGGATCAGGTATTTTCTATTGTCAAAAGTGTTTTTACCACTTGAGGAACATTGCCTGGATCAAGCCCCTTGTTCTGCCCAAAGATCTGCTGACACTAGTGCATGCCTTTGTTACCTCAAGGCTTGACTACTGTAACACTCTGTACTTCAGGGTCATGGAAGGGACCCACTGCAGGTTGCAGCTAGTGCAGAATGCAGCAACTTGGTTACTGATGGGCCTGTCTAGGTCCAGTCATGTGACCCCAGTCCTGCAAGCTCTGCACCGGCTGCCTATCAGGTGGAGGGTCTTTTTCAAGGTAGTCTTGCTCACCTTTAAGACCCTATATGGACAGGGTCTGGGCTACCTAACTGAGCTCCTTACACTAACCACCTCTGTTCACTCCCTCCACTCCTTGTCTAGGGGACTCCTGGATGTCCCCAGGGTTCAGCTCAACACTTTGGGTGACTGTGCCTTCAGTGTCACCAGGCAAACTCTGTGGAACTTGTTACCATCTGCAATCCAGGAGGCCCCCTTCCATTGAGGTGCTCAAGCAGAGGCTAAAAGCCTACATCTTCCACTTGGCTTGCACTGAGGAGACCATGTGATCTACCTGACTGCCTGAGTGAAACTGTGAGTTACCTATACCTCTGACTATAAATTTTTAGTATTTTATATATGTTTAATTAGTGTTTTGTGTTTTTATCACCTTTTAATGCTGTTATTTGCATTGTTTTATTGTTAGGCACCCAGAGCCTCTGGGACTGGGTGCCATAGAAATAAAATTTGCCTTGCCTTGCCTTGTTGCTGGAAAGTGTGCAGCATAGATTCCAGGAGGAGACCAGAAGTAACAGTCAGCCTTAAGTTAGTGTACATAGACTGTTGGGGGGAAGTTTTCTAAACACAGACCAATTCACACATGCTCCTTTCCAGTGATACAGCTTCCTTCCATTGGTCAACAAGCAATTCATTCCAGGTTGACAGAGATAATGACATGGTTACTCAACACAGAAGAAACCAGGAGAACCAGGAGTGGATGCAGGCTGAGACATAAATGACACTGAGACACAGAAACAATCTGACTGTGGATGCTAGCAGAGGTCTTGTGTCAATCCAGAAAAGGTGTCTTCCTGGATATTTACTACCAACAAATGCAGGCTCCATAACTGGCTGACTCTTGCAACTTGAACATTCTACTCAGCACTTGACTTTTCAGCCCAATATATTAAACAGCACCAGGTAATACAGTAAACCTTTATGACCTGGCACAAGACTCAGTTGGTCATCAGCCTGTGATAACAAAATATCTTTACAAATGCAGCTAATTCTCAAAGGCCAGTTTAAATTTCAGATAACACTAGGCTGAGACAATCAGTGGCAGCAGCAGTAGATACTTCACAATAACACAGTGCATGAGTGCATGTACAACTCCCACCTTTTTATGTTTCCCAGGTGGTCCTCCCTTCCTTTAATTCTTCCCCACAGGGAAAAGCCTTGACAGTTATGAGGGTGGGTAAAAACCCACCCCATGTGAAGTCCTCAGCCATGTAGGGGCATTTCAGAAACATTTTTTTATCTCCTCTTCCCCCCCACTTCTCTCTCTTATTCTCCCCTTTCTCCCCCTTGCCCTCTCTACCCTTGTCCTCTGTACACTGTCTCCACCACCCCACCCCCACCCCTTTGCTTTTCTGAACTCCTACCTTGCTGGATTTTACTCCAGATTGTAACCAATTTGCTCCCTGGATTTATATGTTTATCTGTATTTTATCATACATTGCATCCTTGTATATAACTTGTTATTTTTCATGTATTGTACCCTGCATTTTTGTTACCATTGTATATTGTTGTTTTAGCAGTGGACTGCATGATGTGGAGCTTTTGTAAATGAGTCTCTGACTCAAAGGTTATAATTCTGAGACTTTAATAAATAAAATAAAAACAAAACATTGACCCAAACAGCCTGCATATCAATAACTCAGTGTTTGCCACATGTGCAATGAAGTTCCATTATAAGTAGTACCTTATAGTATCTGACATGGAATATCAAAGAGGTTCAGACTAAAGAGAAAAGATTTCAAGTCCTTAGGCATCTTAAAAAAAGCACAAATAGCATTTTTGCAGGAAACCCACATGAAAGCAGACCAATCTTTATTGTTGCAGAGGGACTATGCTGGGTAGACCAGACCTATGGATCAGAGGATGACACAAAAAAGAGATATGTTAGCCATTCTTTTTTTTTTCAGAGGCAACTACAAGTCCAGTTTGAAAGTCAGACCTCCCCCCCAGCACTCAACTGCTGCCTTATTTATTGCTGAGGGTAAAATACCTACTCTGTATTGCATGAACAGTTCAGCATGCAAAAGACCCACTGTGCATTTATTAGAACTGCCTTCTGTGCAAAAGACCTGATGTGTTTGATCAAGAAGTGCTTGTCTCATTTACTCTGTTGGCCAAAGGCAAAATTAACTGCTGTCTGAGATGAAGGTGTCTGAATTCTTTGGGGGCCCCAAAACATCTGAACCATCTGAAGTATATGTGCTGAAATGTAAGCTGCATATTATTTGCTGTCCTCTATCTCTGCTGATCTACTAAATAGGGTGCTTCTAAAGACATTGCTAAAGACTTTGCACCTCTTGACTGTTTGTTTTCTGTTGTTGGCAGAGACTAAGTTCCTCTATCAGGCAACTCTGGTATTGCCGGTCTGCGTCAAGTTCCTGCCAATTGCCCTGACCCACCAATCAGCTGCTGTGGCAGAGCTGCTGTAGCAGAGCTGCTGTAGTTGGACTGAGTAGGTTATTTAAAGCACACTAGCAAGATGTGGCAGCATCTTCAAAGCAGCAGAGGCTGACTCCAGTGGCTGAGTACAACAGCAGAGTACAAAGTCTGCTGGAGTCAGCTAGTAGAAGCCAGTGCTGGGGCAGTTCTTTTAGATTTTTTTATTTAAAGGCAAAAATAATAGTGCCTGTTATATTGTGTGTTGGAACAGTCAGTAGATGAAAATGCACTTTAAAATGTTACTGTGTGCCTTGATGGGGAGCTTGGCCTTGCTACTATTGAGTAAGCAGGATTTATTGCATCTTGGAGATGATCCTGAATATGGCCTGGTTCCTCCACCAAGGTGTTATGTTACTCATGATTGTGCATTAATATATGAGCAATAGGTGTAATGTAAAATTTAGTACACAGTATTATAGTGGAGCAGTAGGGCCACTATAGTTAGGGTTGAGTAGGTGGTTTATTGTTAAACCCCTAACTTTGCAGATAAATAGCTTAACCACCATTCAAAATATTTTCATGAAATTTTATATGCATGGTCTCGGGGAAAGGACTCTGCACCTTCCAAGTTTTGTTCAGGTTAGATGTGCAGATTCTGAGAACTGGATAGTGAAAAAGGTGAAAAAATCAGAGTTTTCTGCTGTTTTTTTTTTAATTTTTTTGTCATCACCTAGCATACAGACAGTTTGGAATTTTGGTCTGACATTTTCAGGGTAGAAAAGGCTTGGGCCAGAGTGGTATCTTTCATCGGTGTGGTGAAAACATATTAATCCATTCCAGAGTTATACTGATATATTTCAGTTCAGTTTCAGTTTATTGTTAAAAAGTGTACTACAATAAAGTATGACACAAAATATATGATAACCAGATCAAAAATAAGATATAACAAAAATACAAAATTAGACAAATACAGCAAAGCTCAATAAACACAATAAATAAATAACATTACATCAAATATCATGAACAACACATACAAAGAGCAGGGTTATTCTCAATGACCTACAGGGGGCATGCCTCGGACAGCTAGTTTTGGAACCCACTCGGTAGGGAGCAATCTTAGACCTGGTACTCTCAAATGGGGAAGGAGAGAGGATCTCTGATCTTGAAGTGGGTAGCCATCTGGGAACAAGCAACTGCCAAACAGTGTGGTTCACAGTAAACTTAGCTGCAGAGTCAAGCCACACAAAAGTGAAGGTACTGGACTTCAGGAGGGCTGATTTTGTCAAAATGGGAGCGTGCCTCAGGAAAGCATTAGAAAACAGGCAAGAAGGTGGGGTGGAGCAACAATGGGGAAACATCAAAACTGCCATCACAGAGGCAACAAGCCTTTGTGTGAAGCAAATAAATAAATCAAAATGAAAGAAAAAAACACTATGGTTCTCAAAAGAAGTGGCGGGGAAGGTAAGGGAGAAAAAGATAGCATTCAGGAGTGAAACACAGAAGGAGCAGGGCAGAGAACTGTACCAGTTAAAGCAGAAGGAAGTGGGGAAGGCAGTCAGAATAGCAAAGGCCCAAACTGAGGAAAAGATAGCCAACTCAGTTAAGAAGTGGGATAAAACCTTTTATAGGTACATTAGGGAATAAAGAAAGATGAGGGCAGGGATACTGAGGCTGAATAAAGAGTAAGGTGGTTGGGCTGAGAGTGACAGTGAAAAAGCAGGGATACTGAATGAATATTTCTGCTCAGTATTCACAATGGAAAAGCAGAGGGAGAGACCTAAACTAGTCAATAAAAGCACTCTGGATGGGGGGGTTGATATTAGTCCTTTCACAAAAGAAAGGGTTCTGAAAGAACTCTTAAAACTGAAGGTGGATAAAGCAATGGGGCCTGATGGAATTCACCCCAGAATTCTAAAAGAACTAAGGGAAGAACTAGTAACACCACTGACTACCCTTTTTTAATAAATCATGGGAGGATTGTGTGATACCTGAGGACTGGAGAAGGGTGGATGTGATTCCCCTTCACAAAAGTGGGAGCAAGACAGAGGCAGGAAACTACAGACTGTCAGTTTGACCTCAGTGGTAGGGAAAATTATGGACTCACTTCTGAAGGAAACAATTGTTGAGTACCTAGAGGCCAGTGGAGCACAGGACCCAAGGCAGCATGGATTTACAGCAGGAAGGTCATGTCAGACAAATCTAATTGATTGCTTTGACTGGGTGACCTAAGTAGTAGACCAGGGAGGGGCTGTGGATATGGCCTACCTAGACTTTAGCAAGGCATTTGACACAGTCCCACACAAACGATTAATAAACAAATTAGCCAGCCTGGGAGTGGGTCCCAGGGTGGTAGCCTGGGTAAAAAACTGGCTGGACAACAGGACACAGCGGGTAATAGTAAATGGAGTCCACAGTGAAGAAAGGAGGGTTACTAGTAGGGTAGCGCAGGGTTCAGTACTGGGGCCGGTCCTTTTTTAATGTCTTTATAAGTGACATTGCAGAGGGACTGGAGGGGAAGGTATGTCTCTTTGCAGATGACACAAAGATCTGCAACAGGGTTGATACACAAGGTGGGGTGGAAAGGATGAAAAGGGACTTGGAAAGGTTGGAGGAATGGTGAAATGTATGGCAGCTTGGATTCAATGTAAAGAAGTGCAAAGTAATGCACCTGGGAAACAAAATCCCAGAGCAAGAGTAAACAATGGGGGGGTGAGATACTGACAACAACAAAAATGGAAAGGGACCTGGGGTAGTCATATCAGATGACCTAAAGGTGGGCCATCAATGTGAAAAGGCAGTAAGGAGGGCTGGAGGGATACTGGGATGCATAAGGAGAGGCATCACCAGTAGAAAACAGAAAGTTGTTGGCCCTCTGTACAAACAGTTGGTAAGACCATATCTGGAATACTGTATACAGTTCTGGAGAACCCATCTCCACAAAGACATAGACAGGGTGGAGGCTGTCCAGAGGAGGGCAACCAAAATGATGCAGGGTCTGCACCAGAAGACATATGAAGAAAGACTAAAGGAGCTTAAAGGGGCACTGTTAGCGTTTTCCCTCGTTTTTCTATCACAGTCTATCAGCGCACTTCTGTGCACGTATCTATCAAATATGCCCCACATAATGTACCTAAATGCGCCACACGTGAAAATGCTTACCATTTTCCTTAGTTTTGTTAATATTTTACTTTCCAGCATCTCGACCGAAAATACCCAGTCACCCGGAAGCAGAGGAATGCCGAGAGCGTGCATCTGACATGGCGTGTTGTCACAAACTTCAATTTTTTACATGCCCACCCTGAAAAGCTACTTGTGGCATGCATTTTACAATTTTGGACTAGATTTGCCATTTTCTTCTACAAAACCAAATGCTAGAAGTGCCAGGAAATACATTTAAACACAGGCAATGAAATCCCGTGCATGCACAAAAGCAGAAAGAAACACATCCCAGGTATGTGCAGGAGCAGCCTGCTTTTGTGCATGCACGGGATATCAGTGCCTGTGTTTAAATGTATTTCCTGGCACTTCCAGCATTCGGTTTTGTAGAAAAAATGGCAAATCTAGTCCAGAATTGTAAAATGCATGCCACAATTAGCTTTTCAGGGTGCGCATGTAAAAAATTGAAGTTCGTGCTAGCGTTCCATGTCAGATGCATGCTCTCGGCATTCCTCTGCTTCTGGGTGACTGGGTATTTTTGGACAGGATGCAGGAAAGTAAGATATTAACTAAATGAAGAAAAATGGTAAGCATTTTCACTTGTGGCACATTTAGGGACATTATGTGGGGCATATTTGATAGATAGGTGCACAGAAGTACACTGATAGACTCTGATAGAAAACGAGGGGGAAACTCTGACAGTGCCCTTTTAAGATGTATAGCCTAGAGGAAAGGAGGGAGAGGGGAAACACGATAGAAACTTTCAAATACCTCAAGGGAATCATCAAAGTCCAAGAGGGTAGCATCTTTCAAAAAAAGAGATGTGCAAGAACAAAGGGGCACAATTTGAAGATAGAGGGGGACGGCTCAGAGGTAATGTGAGGAAGTATTTCTTCACAGAGAGGGTTGTAGATGCATGGAACAGCCTTCCTGAGGAGGCCATAGAGTCAAAAACAGTGGGGAATTAAAGAATGCATGGGACAAACATAAGGCAATTCTAGTGGAGGTAAGAGGAAGTAGGCTGTTGGTTAACTAGGATCTGCAGCGTATCTGTTAGGTAGGGAAATGGGCAGACTAGGTGGGCCAAGTGGTCCTTATCTGCCGTCAAATTCTATGTTTCAAAGTAATTTATGCCGAACCATTATATAAATCCTTCACTTTTAATCTAATGGAGGCTATTGTAAATTGTGCAACACTGTACAGAATAGCAACATTATTCATATTTAAAATAAACTTTAACTTCCTTTCCTTGCTTTCAGTATATAGATCTTTAAGATACTTATCTAACCACTTTTTACATAGACATGCTAAATTTTGACATTCCAGTAAAATATGTACTGGATCCCATTTACCTGGGCAATTACCCTTACAATCTAAACCATTTATATAAGTTTTCCAGTTAACAAAGCCTGAAAAATATCCAGTATTTATACCAAATCTTAAATTTGAAATAGTTTTATAATGAAAGTTTGTTTGGCAAATATGGATATAATCTTCCCTCCTATGTGTATCTTTCAACATCTTATAGTTCTTAAAATTTTGAGAAGATGAGATTCTTCCCAAATCATTTTGTTTAGAGATATCATGAATTCTTTCTATAGTTTCACTAAAGCCACTGTTTACATTTAATCCTTTATATTTATCCATACCTGACAAACCAGCCAAACCAATTACTCTCAAGTCCTTATCAAGTTCACCTATCAATGTCCATCTTTCTATACACCCACTTAGCACACCACTCTCCATGCAACATAAATTCAGAAATAAATTTAAGTTTCTTTTATTATTTAACCTTGCAAGATATTTCACCTGTCTTACCAAAATTTTTGATTTCATGGAAAAAAGACCAGTTTCAGCTCTTAAATATTCAGCTGAAACAAATTGAGGTAAGTTTAATATCAATCTAATATATAGGTTCTGTACTGGTTCTAAGTTAAAGGCCCCACAATCTTTCCCCCATACCTCAGACCCATATAAAATAGTTGATTCGACTTTAGCTCTATAAATGTTAAACAGTGCAGTACCAGAATTATTTATATAGTGCTTACTAAATTTATTGATACCCCAAATGATCTGTCTACCTCGTCTTTTATTAATTTTAATGTGCAATTTCCAAATATCGGTGGAATGCAATAAAACACCCAAATACAAATAACTATTTACTTCTTCCAACAACATATTCTTTATAGACCATTTATAATTCAACTTCTTAGGTCTATTTATGACCATTATCTTTGATTTTCCTATATTTATACTTAAATCTAACTTTTTAACAGAAATGGCCAAACATGATAAGGCTTTTTGTAAACCTATAGTAGATTTAGAGAGGAGAAGAATATCATTTGCATACATAATAATATTGACCTTAGAATTTACAATCTTTGGGGGTCCGTAACCTGCCTATCAAGATCCTGCACCACCTGATCAATATACAAATTAAATAAAATGGGCTAAAAAGCACCCGTTTTACACCCCTATCTATTAAAATAGGAGATGATACTCTACCATCTGTGGAATATCTAATCTGTATTGTTGTATTTGTATATAGTTGCTTTATCAAAGCCAACAGTTTCTTATTTATACACAAACCTGTCAAAATCTCCCATGGAATCCCTCTATTTACATTATCAAAGGCAGAGGTTAAATCAAGAAATGCCAAAAATAGAGGTTGTTTGTTTTTCTTAAATTTCCTGATCAAATGGTCCAAAATATACATGCAGTCAACAATAGAAAACCCTTCTCTAAATCCAAACTGTCGGTCACTTAAAACATTGTTTTCTTTTATCCGTTGATTAAGCTCATAAAGTAAAGTTCAACAAAAAAATGTTGCCAAAATATTCTGAAGGGCAATAGGACAATAGTTTTTTAAAAGATGTTTATCACCCTTTTTATGGATTGGAACTATTTCGGCTACTCTCCAAGATTGTGGAATAATTTCCGAGTTTTTTACATTATCAAAAAGATGTTTAAAAATCATTGACCACCAATTTACATCATTCTGATATACGTCTGCTGGAATGCCATCCAAGTCTGGGGTCTTATTTCTTATTTGTGTAAGGATAGCATTTTCTATTTCTGGTACAGTAAAACTATAGTCCTCATAGCCTTCATTTTCCTCAGCCCTTATCCAAGAAAACCCCTTATTAAAAGTAACACTATTATTTCCACTATATAAATCAGTAAAATACATAACCCACTCCTCTTCAGGAATAAGTGCCTCTATATTTCTAGAAGGACCACGTTCAGTATAGGTAATTATCTTCCAAAATCTTGTGAATTTTTCCCATCAATTGCAAGTTGTAATAAAGTTCATAATTTAAAATTATAATCCTTTTTCCTTCGTCTAATTAATGTTCAATACTCCCCTCTCAAAAAAGGTAGAGCCTCATTGTAAATTAACTCTATGTCTTTTCTAAAAAGCCTTGCCACTGTATTCAGTAACCTTTTATATTTCCTGCATTCATAATTATACCAAGGATTTTCCCCAAAGCCCGATCTTCTGGTCTATAGATTTGTTTTTTTGTTCTCATTTTACTACTAAAGTGCACACTTAGTTTTTCAAAATGCTCAAAAATCTCATCTCCTGAAGCATATAAGATCTCTTCTTTTAATTTTAGAGTTAACATATCCTTTTGCAAAATGTCAATGTTATTTTTTATCAAAGGATCCCATCTTTTTCTCTTTTTTGTAAGCTGCATATGATTGTCTAACTCTAGCTCACTGGTCTTATCATAAGTTCTTTCATTTATACCTCCATATTCTATTATAACTTGCAATGGGAAATGATCAGAAAAATGTTCATTTAGGACTACAAGACCAATATTATAGAAAAATTAAAAACAACATCAACCAGTGCCAGGTCCAGGATAGAGCAACCAGTCTTAGTTGGAAAGGTAATTTCACTCAAATTATCTGTCTTTGATCAACCATTTAGGATCCATAGATTGTTTTCCACAATAAACTCCAATAATGATTTACTCTTATAATCCACTTTCTTAGTTTTGGATTTCCTTACTGGTAGATCCCCATAGTAATCTATATCTTGTATATTCATAAAGAGATCTAATTCATTAGAGCATCCAATGTGTGTGTTCCAATCTCCTAATAGGATAAAATGCTTATTTTGCATATTAATACTGTATTTATTTAAACAATTAGTTAAAACATCCAAATGGCACTTATATTTAAGTAATAATGCATGACAGGGTGAGTGTTGTGCTGGAATAACGTCACGCCTGGGGTGATTAGGCATGAGGCAGCAGGCTGAGTGCGACTAATCACCCCAGAAGTGATGTTATCCCAGCACAACACACCCTGGAGTGCATTATTGCTATTATACAATGGCTCGTTTGTATTTAAACAATAAAATAGATAAAAAATGATGTTTGTTTGGTTTCTTTTCATATTTTTTCATGTGTGGAGGTATATGTTTTCACAAAAAAGTCCACACTTTGACCACTAGATGGTGCTAGCTGTATGTTCTGCATTGTATTTGCCTCCATGTGAATAGTTACTTTTAATACAGAATCTGTTGTTATATGGCCACATGTCTATGTGGGTAAAACTATCAGACCACTGAAACACTGTTAAACATTTAAGAGAAAATGGGGGAAAAAACAACATTAAAAGGAGAAGGGAGATTATCACGGAGGGGGTGCATCTTCGGTGTCACGGACACCGCTTGGGCTGCTCATTCATTCTTTCTCTGGGGTGGCAAACATGAAAATAAGAAAATAAAATTGTACATTTTTTGTGCTGGGGACTGTGACAGTGCTTTTGGCAAGTATACACGGAAGGCAGAAAATGGTGATGAGGTTCTGGGATTGCTTTTAGTTTAATTTCATTTTTAAATCAGGAAGGGGGTTTTCAAAACTACTTATCTTGTGAGCAACTTCAGAAGGGTTGAAATAACTGCATATTTGATTTTCCTTTGTGGCTATCTGGACTGTCTGCTAGTATTCTGACAGTTTACATTAATATAGTTGGAAATAAAATAGTTGGAAATAAACTTACTGGTAGTAGCTGTGTACTTTGAATAGCAAAGGCTGCAGTTTGTAATTTGATGCCAGACACAGCCTCAGGTGGGGAAAATTGTCTTCACTAGTCAGGGAGACCTTGCATCATAGCCAATTGTTTTGGGTGGAGGACTATTCTAGCATTGATCAATTACTGTAAACTACTGACGTGATCCTGTTTCAGACAGAAGCCCATCTCTTCAAGTGGTGTAACAGGCTGTGCTTTGAAACAACTGAGAAGCTGCATGGGATATACTATATTGGACTAGAAATCTGCAACTGATCTCTCTTACTTACATCTGAGGTAAGTTTTCCTTACTTTACAGTCTTACATTGGGATTGCTTTGTGTTTAATTTCATTTTTAAATCAGGAAGTGGGTTTTCAAAACTACTTATCTTGTGAGCAACTTCAGAAGGGTTGAAATAACTGCATATTTGATTTTTCTTTGTGGTTAGCTGGACTGTCTGCTAGTATTCTGTAACAGTTTGCATCAAATTACTTTTAAATAGTTGACAAATCAGTTACTGGAGATTAGCTGAATTACTATAAAGGGCAGTACTCACCAGGGTGGTGGAGCAGTGGTGTATTTGATTGTTTCTAACAGTCACCAGTGGTTGTGGACTACCCACCCACCCACCCTTCCCGCACCCACCCCAAGGTGTGATGTTTCCTTATAGCCAAGGTTCTGACATCACTTCCTCAACAGGTCTTGGTGCAGAACTGTCATATTCTTAATAACCCAGCACAGTGCATAAAGGGTAAGAACACACCACACAAAGGAAGAAAAAAAAAAATATATATATATATATATATATATATATATACATATTGTATATTATAAGGGAGAGGGACATGTAGGAAGTGGTGCAATGCACTGGCTAAGGGGCAGCAGTTTTCTGGGAGACTTTCTGGAAACTGCATTGCTGTCCTATTTTCAGGCAACTGTCAGCTCTGAGGGAGGAGGTAGCCCACCTCCAGGCTGAACTGGCAAGGACTAAGGAGGCCTCCCCACCCAAAGAGCACCACTGCCACAGAGGCTGCCAAGTATGAAGAGCAGGTGGACCACAGTGGGTTCTGGGAGGGTACGGGTGGTGGAACAGGGGCAAAGCCCCCTAGTTTTACCTCTACACAAACCGTATGCCAATCTGGCAGAGCAAGGTTCCTCTATGATGGCACCCTCAGTGGAGACCAAGAAGAATGCTGAGGACACCCACAAGGGTGACCCACAGAAGGGTGGCAAGGGACACCACAGGGGAAGGAAACAGCTTCTGATAAGGGACTCAATTGTTACAGGGGTAGACCTGGGGAAGGGAGAGGAGAGGGAAGTAAGGTGCCTGCCTGGTGCCATGGCTTGGAAGGACAAGAAGCGAAGCCTCACAATTGCAGAAGCAACATCACAGGAGAGGGAACTAGATATCATTGCTCACCTTGGGACAAAGGACCTAGCTAGGCATGGGATCAGTGCAGTGCAGGATGAAATTGTGGAGTTGGGGAGGGGCCTCAGAGAGGTAGCAAGCACAGTTACCTTCTCAGAGGTGCTGCCAGTCCATGGCAGGGGTGAGGCTAGTGTGCTACACACCATTCAGTTTAATGAATGGTTGCAAAACTGGTGCAGAGCACAGGGCTTTGGCTTCATTGGGGGGACTGGGGGTACACCTGGAGAGATGAAGGTTTATACTGGCACAATGGTCTGTGTCTGTCCATGAAGGGAACTAAGATCCTAAGTGACAGGTTTAAATGCTTCCTTGGCAAGCTTTTAAACTAGCTATGGGGGGAGGTGCTAATAAGAGGCATGACATTTCAAGCCTCCCCCCACAAAACATGATGGGTAGTAAGGTAAACACTGAGGTACAGTGCTCAACAGAGGGCAGGACAGGGGTAAATGGAAAAATAGACAAGGGCAAAAAGAGCAGGCATGGGGGGAAAAAAGGATAAAGCCAACATTAAATGGAGGGCAATGAGTACAAATGCCCGTAGTCTGGGAAACAAGCTTCCTGAGCTAGTAGCCTTGATGGAAGATGAACACTTGGATATTGTGGCAGTCACAGAAACATGGTACATGGGAACCATGACTGGGATGTCAACATACTAGGAATACAGATCTACAGAAGGGACGGGGAGGAAAAAGGAGTGGAGTAGCTCTATACATAAGGGAAGGGATCAAAGCTACAGAACTAAAAAGTAAAGGGGGACGACAAGAGGCACTCTGGGTCACCATGGAGACAGGGAATGGCATCACAATCAGCACAGGGGTTGCATACAGACCCCCATCTCAAGGAGAGGAAATGGACAAGAAAATGATAGAGGACATTCTCAAAATGGCTGAAAAAGGGGAGATACTGTTAATGGGGGACCTGAATATGCCAGATGTTAACTGGGTGACATGTACTGCAGCCACATCCAAGAGCAGGGTCATTCTCGATGCCCTGCAGGGGGCAGGCCTTAGACAGCTAGTGTTGGAACCCACTCGGGAGGAAGCAATACTAGACCTTGTACTCTCAAATGGAGAGAGGATCACAAATTTAGAAGTTGGTAGACATCTGGGAACAAGCAACCACTGCACAGTGTGCTTCACAATAAGCACAACCATGGAAACAAGCCATCCAAAAACAAGCAAACTGGACTTTAGAAGGGCTGACTTTGGCAAAATGGGTGAATACCTGAGGAATACACTAGCAAATGGGCAAAAAGGAGGGGTGGAAGAACAATGGAGAAAAATCAAAACTGCCATCTTAGAGGCAACAAGCCTTTGAGTGAAACAGATAAAGAAAACAAAGCGGAGTGAAAAACCACTATGGTTCTCAAAAGAGGTGGCAGAGAAGGTTAAGGAGAAAAGGCTGCATTCAAAAAGTATAAGGCATCACAGAAGAAGCACGACAGGGAACTGTATCAATTAAAGCAGAAAGAAGTGGAGAAGGCAGTCAGAATAGCAAAAGCCCAAACTAAGGGAAAAATAGCCTAGTCAGTTAAGAAGGGGGATAAAACATTTTATAGGTACATTAGGGAGCATAGAAAGGTTAAGGGAGGAATAGTGAAGATTAATAAGGGAGAGGGGAGGTGGGCAGAGGGACAGTGAAAAGGCAGAGATACTGAATGAATACTTTTGCTCAGTATTCACAAAAAAGATGAGGAGGAGTTACCTAAACCAGACAATAGAAGCACTATGGGTGGGGGTTGACACCAGTCCATTTACAGAAGAAAAGAGTACTGAAAGAACTCCTAAAACTCAAGGTGGATAAAGCAATGGGGCCTGATGGGATTCACACCAGAATCCTAAAAGAACTAAGGGAGAACCTAGTGACACCACTGACCACACTTTTTAACAAATCATGGGAGGATGGGGTGGTACTGGAGGACTGGAGGAGGGCAGATGTGATTCCCTTCAGCAAAGTGGGAGCAAGGCGAAGCAGGACACTACAGACCTGTAAGTTTGACCTCAGTGGTAGGGAAAATGATGGAATCACTTCTGAAAGAAAGAATTGTTGAGTACCTAGAGGCCAGCGGGGCACAGGACCCGAAGCAGCATGGATTTACAGCAGGAAGGTCAGGTCAGATGAATCTAATAGATTTCTTTGACTGGGTGACCAAAGTAATAGACCAGGGAGGGCTGTGGATATGGCCTACCTAGCCTTTAGCAAGGCATTTGACACAGTCCCGCACAAAAGATTAATAATCAAGTTAGCCAGCTTGGGAGTGGGTCCCAGGGTGGTAGCCTGGGTGCAAACTGGCTGCACAACAGGACACAGAAGGTAATAGTGAGTGGCACACATTCTGAAGAAAGGGGGGTTACTAGTGGAGTACCTCAGGGCTCAGTACTGGGTCCAGTCCTCTTTAACATCTTTTAGGTGACATTGCAGAGGTTCTGGAGGGAAAGGTATGCCTCTTTGCAGATGATACAAAGATCTGTAACAGAGTTGATACACAAGGGGGGTAGAAAGGATGAGAAGGGACTTGGCAAGGTTGGAGGAATAGTCAGACATATGGCAACTTAGATTCAATGCAAAGAAGTGCAAAGTAATGCACCTGTGAAACAAAAACCCAGGAGAAGAATACACAATAACGGGAGGTACTAACAACAACAAAAATGGAACGGGACTTGGGGGTAGTCATATCGGATGATCTAAAGGTGGGTAAGCATGTGAGAAGTCAGTGAGGAGTGCCAGGGGGATACTGGGATGCATAGGAAGGGGCATCACAAGTAGAAAAAGGGAAGTGGTTATCCCTCTCTACAGACAGTTGGTGAGACCCCATCTGGAGTACTGTGTGCAGTTTTGGAGACCTCATCTATGCAAGGACATAGACAGGATGGACGCCTCAGAGGAGGGCAACTAAAATGGTGCAGGGTCTGCATCAGAAATTATATGAAGAGAGACTGAGAGCTTAATATGTATACCCTTGATGAAAGGAGGGATGGGGGACATGATAGAAATGTCTCAAGTACCTCAAGGGAATCAACAAAGTCCAGGAGGGTAGCATCTTTCAGAAAAAGAGATGTATTAGAAAAAGGGGACACAATTTAAAGATAGAGGGGGGACAGCTCAGGGGTAATGTGAGGAAATCTTTTTTCACAGAGAGAGTGGTGGATGCATGGAACTGCCTTCCTGGGGAGGTTGTTGGGGCTAAAACAGTGGGGGAATTCAAACATGAATGGGACAGACACAAGGCAATTGTAGTGGGGAGTGTCAGGAAGTAGACCGTTGGTTAACTAGAATCTGCAGCTGACCCAGTAGGTAGGGAAATGGGCAGACTGGGTAGGCCAAGTGGTCCTTATCTGCCATCAAAGTCTATGTTTCTATGTGTGCTGTGACTCAAGTGCTTACTTTATTTTTTTTTTGATAATTCAAAGTTTATTCACCACATTTTCCACATTACAGGAGGCAGTAATGAACACTTTGACATAGGATTCATAAAACAAATCATACTGCCTCAACCATCCCTCCCCTCCTGGCACAGTAGTTCATTCTAGCACTGTTATCACCCGCTAACTACCTTTACCAAAAATGATTACGATGGTAATCTCGACTACACACTACTTCATAGCCACCGTAATTAAAGTGTGAAGGGGATCCCAGATATCCTTATACCTATGTAGTCTGTTTTGAAGGCTAGCAATAGCCTTCTCTGTATGTATATTTGCTAAGATCTCATGGAGCCACTCCTGATATGTTGGACTGGTCCTTTCCTTCCAATGCTTAAGAATGACTTTTTTAACTGAGAGCACCACCATAGATATGTGAAATCTCTGGATTTTAACCTTTATGGAGGACAGATCCCCCAGCAGGCAAATATCCGGTGTAAAATAGTCTTATAAACCCAATAAAGGATCCAGATTGGTTTTTATATGCTCCCATAATGATGTTATCCGGGGGCACGATCAGAAAAGATGAAAAAGTGATCCTGTGTCCTGGAACACTTATTACACCTATCAGTATCAAGAAGGCCCCATTTCACCAGTTTAGTTGGAGTACAGTATAAGTTATGCAAAATGTGGAACTGCATGAGACATAATCTATCTTGGGATACATATTTATGACAGTACATCCAGAGAACAGACCATTTAAAAGTATAATGGGGAAAAAATGAAACCCAGAAGTTGGTGAGGCCACCACCGCATCCAAACCTCCATCGGAACAAGACTTGATAAATCTTAGAAATCGCACCAGAAGAGACAAGGAAAGGGGAAAGTTCAGATACCAATGCAAAGGTCGGTGGATGGGGTGGGGTGGCCCCAAAGACTGTGGTTAACAAGTGCCTCAGTTGAAATACTTTAAAAATCTGAGACTCCGGTATTTTGAACTTGTATATGAACTGAGAAGATGAGAGCCACTCACCAACTTCATCCAGAAATGAGGATACTATCCCCTCTCCTAAGTGAGGCAACCATGAATGGGAAATTTTCTGTTTCTTAATAGTGAAAGCCGGGGAATTCCAAATAGATTGAGCAAGATCTTTACTTTGATTGTAAAGCAGGAAAGAGCACAATTGTGAATGTACTCTTAGCGAGGTCATGATAGTGGGACATTTATTAATATCTTGCATCTGAGAACTTTTTAGATAGAGCATAGTCAGGGGGGTCCATGTTCATAGATTGGAGAAAATCTAATTCAATCTTAAGCCAAACCGGGTTCATGTTATCTGGACCCAGTCTTACCCATCTCAGGTATTTAGCCAAATGACTAGCCCAGTAGTAGATGGGCAAGTAAGGAATCCGCAACCCTCCCCTCATTCTTAGGTGTAGCTAATTTGTGATATGCCAGCCTGGAGGTCTTACTCCACCAAATAAACTTGGTAAAGAGTTTATGTGTTTTCTGAAACCAACTTAGGGGGACGAATTAATTAAGATGCGATAAAGGATAAAATAAACGGGGAAACACATTCATCTTAATTATATTACTACGACCCCATAAAGATAACGGGAGTTTATCCCATCTCTCTAAATCTAGAGTGATCCCCTGCAGAAGGGGGTCCAGGTTTTCCTTAAACCACAAGGAGGGATTACGCGTCAATTTTATGCCTAAATATTTAATAGCCCGGGGTGACCAGCATAGTCCCAGAGAAATAATGTCAGTCTTGAAGACTTTATGGTTAAGAGGGAAAAAGGATGTCTTATTGGGATTTAACTTACAATTCGAGAAACTACTAAATCTATCAACCTCCCTTAGCATATTCGGGATAGATATTAATGGATTAACCAAATGTAGGAGAAGGTCATCAGCGTACGCTGTTATTTTCACTACCTCATTCCTAATGGGAATACCTTGTATCCCTTCATTATTGAGAATATGTTGAATAAGGGGTTCCAGATAAAAATTGAAAAGTAATGGAGAGAGAAGGCATCCCTGCCTTGTACCTGACCGCAGTGTAAAAGACTTGGAAAAGGTCCCATTCCCTGAAATCCTCACTGTAGGAGACCAGTAAATTTCCTGATCCAATCTATGGACATGGATGGGAATCCAAATGCCTCGAGGGCTTGAAATAGAAAAGTCCAGTTAACCCGATCAAATGCCTTCTCGGTGTCCAGGGAGACCAACCCCGCAGGATATATGGCATCCCTGGACTCCGAGAAGACATGCAAGAGAGTATGCAGGTGATCTGAAGATGCACGTCCTCTCATAAATCCCACTTGAAACATACTGACAAGATCCGGAAGAACCAGGGTTAGTCTATCTGCCATTATCTTTGAGAGAATTTTGACATCTTGATTCAGCAAAATATTGGCCTATAGCTCGGAACCATTTCTGGGTCTTTGTCTGGTTTAGGTAACAAAACTATCAATGCCTCAAACAGATGTGCATCTGCCATCTCTCCAGACAAAATATGCAAATAGAGACGATGCAACACGGGAAGTAGTTGCTCCGTGAAAACTTTATAAAATAAGGCCGAAAACCCGTCTGGACCCGTGACTTTACCCATAGGCAAGTCCTTTATAACAGTAGCTATCTCTCCCTGTGATAAAGGGGAAGATATAAATTTCTTTTGAGAGTCAGATAGTAACGGAAGATGGCTTCCCTAAGATACTCATCCAGTTTTTGAATGGGCAGAGGACTATCCATGTCCCTATATAATTGTTCGTAAAAAGTAACAAACTCCTGGACTATCTCTGAAGGGGATACCTTCAGGGTCCCATCAGACTGAGACCTTATTGGGGGTATAAATCCAGCTGATTCTTGTTGTTTTAACTGTAGAGCCAACAGGCACCCTGCTTTTTCTCCTTGATCTGTAAAACTGGCCTTTGTATGGATTATTGCCAACTCAGCCTTTTCTCTTAACATTCCCAAATGTTTATCTTTATATGTTAATAACTTCTGTGACTCCTCTTGAGAAATTTTTTCTGGGGGTATATTTCCTAATACCCGTATCTGAGACAATAAGAACAGTAACTCTGTTTCCTGTGCCCTCTTCCTCTTTGTAGCTAGACTAATGAGAATGCCCCTTATATAAGCCTTAAAGGCTCCCCATAAAATATCCGGTCTTGCACTATCTATTGGGTTACTGGAAAAGAAAAACTCTATCTGCTCTTTCACCACTCTTCGGTACTTTTCATCTTTTAGTAATTGTTCATTTAATTTCCATCTGCTCTCTCTTTTGGGGATGTTAAGAAAAGCCAGATTACCCAAAACTAAAGAATGATCTGATATTGGACCCGGTTGGATCGAGGTGGATAGTACCCCTGGCAAGAGCTCATGAGAAACTAATAAGTAATCAATGTGAGATTGCGTGCCATGCACTGGCAAGCAATAGGTATATTCCCTAATATTAGGATGAGTGACACTCCAGACATGGCACAATCCACACTGATCCATCATTTCCTTAAAGGCCCTGTGTCCAGGTGACAGTCCCTTCGACCCAGTGCTTGATCTATCCAGATTCGGATCTGAGACCAAATTAAAATCTCCCCCTAGTATAATTGGAATAGGGAGTATAGGAAGAATCGTGGAAATCAATTTCATAAAAAAAGAGGGATCGTCTGTGTTTGGACCGTATATGCTACCTAAAACCAATGGCATGGCCCAAATAGTACCCTGAACTAAGACATATCTACCTTCCACATCCTTAAATACCTGAGAAGGGACAAATGGGATATCTCTGTTAATCAGTATCATGACCCCACAACTATTGGCTTCCCCTGAAGCATAAAAAACCTGACCTATATGTTGTCTCCGAAGTTGTAATACTTGGGAATCCACTAAATGAGATTCTTGTATGAATGATATCTGGGCACGCAACAGACTCAGGTGTTTAAGTACCTGATGTTGTTTCAGTTTTTTCCTGATCCCCTTCACATTCCACGTAGCAATATTAATATTCTGAGCCATCTATTATATCAGGTATAATCCAGATAAATTATCTAACATATGCTGCAGTCATATAACAGGTGATTCTATTCCCCTGAATCTGCTGTGCCGGTCTCCCACCCCCCCATTAAACTCCTGTCCCTCCCACCCCGATTACCCCTCGAACAATCCACATCATCAGTAACTCCAAAACATAATCCAAAAAGCCATCCACCCAAACCCCCCTCTTATCACTAACAACATTCAGCAATGCTCCATTTACTACTCCTCCCCCAGACCCCCAAAAAACCATCCCCCAAACCCTGTATTCTTTATAATACAGTCCCCTTTTTTGAGATGCTAGTAATAAAAGAAAGAGAGAGAGAGAGAGAGAGTGCAACATCCCTACAATACAAGCCCTTGTATCTACCGCCTATCCCCTAATGAGGGCCATTGGGAGTAAGCCAGTATGGATAAAACATCACCCCCAGTAACTTCACGGCTTACAAGGGCATATAGCTTGTTGAGTGTGATAAGGAGCCTCGTGGTGCGAGATCGGGAAGTCGGCCTCAGCCAAACATAACATTCACTGAGCAGGCCTTCATCTCAACAGGCTCTCCAGTCCTATAGGGACAGGCCCCCAATCCTCTCCTCCCAGTTGCTGTGCCTTTGCCCCAGTGAATCCCAGCTTATCTCCTGCTTTAGCAACCCTTAGCATTTAACACGCATGAAGCGTAAGCTCCCTCCTGTGTTGTGAGTGTGTAACTGCACCCTGATGCCTTACAAGGGAAAGGACAACACAGCCCTTGTAATTGGATTTCCCAAAAGGCTAAAGCCTTCCACTAAACCCTTCCTTACCAAACTCTCACAGGAGAGGGGGAGACCAGATATTGCTGAATAGGCATTTTCTGCCAATACGAAAACTAGCTAGAAATCGCTTGATTGCTTGAAACCCCAGACCCAGACAAAACAACCAAGAATATACTTCCATGATTGGAACACTTAGAAAACCGAAGGGCCCGAAACCCCAGACCCAGTCAGTACAAATAAGAGCATGCATCCACAGCTAGATCACTGTAAAAAAAAAAAGAAGAAAGTCCTTTCTGCCCCTTATTCAGGCTGAAGTGAGAGTCCAAGAATGTTTAACCGCTGCTTTCCAGAAGATCCCTTTGCATGAATGCCCAGCCTTCTCAAAACAGTTCTCATCTTGTCGACAGAGACCTAAGGCCTTTCATGTGTCCCTGAGGCGATCTGGCAATGCTAATTTTAAACCAGCAAATGCTGCCTCAGGATCTTCGTAGGTAGCCCAGGAACCAGCCACCTGTACCTGTAGCCCGGCCGGGTATCCCATACGAAATTCAAGTCCAGCCGCAATGATTTTTGAAACAACAGGATGAAAAGCCGCACGCTTCAAATGGACTGAACCTGGAATATCTTGCGTTATTCTAAGCTTAGCTTGCTTCCAGTGAACTTCTTGGAGTTCTCTCACTTTGTACAGGAAATGTTGTCACTCTAAGAAATTTAAGAAACAACAAATTATAGGTCGGAGCATTGCTCCAGGAGAGGGCTTCGGTCTTAATGACCTGTGGGCTCTCTCAATAATATATTTAGCCCCAAATGGGGAAGGGCCTGCAATCTTCTCAACCAACTTCTGGGTAAAAGCTATAGTTTTCTGGCCCTCTTCTCCCTCTGGTAACCCGAGGATCACAACATTATTTCTTCGGCTACAACCTTCAAGGTCTTCAAGCTTGACCTCAAATCTAGACAGTTTCTGGCACATTGCAGCCATCTCATGCTCAAACCTCTCCACTTGCTTCTCTAAAGAGAAGATCCTAGTTGTGTTGTCTAAGGTAGCGAGGGTAATCTCTTCTATTTTTCTCATGAGCAATTTCATTTCTGATGCCATCTCCTTAATCTCATCTCTGAATGGTTTAAATTCCTCCAGAAATCTAGACAATGTGAGCGGCTCCTGATCCGCCCCTAGATTCAGAACATCTCCCTTTTCTGCTCCACTCGAGGCCCGGGATTTTTTTGAGGCCTTCTCTGGTGTAACTGGAGGGGTGTGCTTCTGCTGTTGTTTTTTCATGTAAACGTCCATTCTCTCTCAAAATCACCCTGCAAGGGCACAAAGTTGTAGGGAACCAGAATAACATGAAATTAGAGGTTTAGAGATCGAGAAAATACACCAAAAAATGAAAATAAAGAGACGGGAGGCTGGAGCTGTACAGAGGAGCGACTATCCGGCAGCTTGCATCACGTGGTCCCCCAGCACTTACTTTACTATGCAGCAGACAGTGAGAGAGCAGGATTGCCGTGAAGCCGCTCGTAATGAGGTGAAGATAACTCTGCATAATGAGAGGAAAGGATGCAGGGAGGTGGTAGGGAGAATATTTATGAATTTTTTAGTCGGGTTTAAAGTAAAAAAGTGAGGAAAGTAAAAAGCGAGCGTGCGAATGAGAACCATGTGGTGGCTGTTTCAAGACATGCTTGCTCGTTCATAGTGAACCTGCTCAGAACGGCTCTTACTGCAGTTCAGCTGAATTACGTAGAATAGAAATGCTAGGAGAAAAATTATATTTATAGGTATTTTGGGGGTGGGGATTTCTTTTCCTTCATGTTGATTGAAATGCAACCATTGTTTGAGGAGCAAACGCGACACTTTTGAGCTCTGGAGACACTCGCAGAATCACGGGGGCAGTGCAGCTACTGGGCAGTGGCAGTGATTCATTTTAATGCTGGCATATGTGATGTGATCATATGTGTCTGCGACTAGATCCGTGATGTTATACCAGGATAACATCACGGGTCCAGTCTGAGATGGACCAATTAAAGGCCAGTATTCTTCCTTGCCATTGTATAATCAGAATTAGATAATGAAAGAGGAAAATAAACATTTGATAGTACATAGGTTTCAGATTCTCTAACAATTATTTCTAATACCATCCAGTTGTAATAGGGGGAAAATTCAGATTTCACAGTACGTATTTTCTTTTGTGCATTTATAAGAACCATCAGGCCACCTCTGCATCTACACTTCTCATTGTTTCTGGTTCCAGGGATCAAGATCTTATTAAAACCAAAGATTTGTACCTCTTTATCAGCTTCTAACCAGGTCTCCTGAAGCAATATAATATCATATTTTTTTATTTTGTCCAACCAGGCTCCATCATCAGTTTTCGCATTCACACCTGCAATGTTCCAGGATAAAAGTTTAACGGATGGGGTAAATAGCATGAACCTTTCATTAGATGGCCTGATGGTATTGTCAACTCAGTCTGAGAGGGCTAATGTTGTATCATCAGAAACTGAAACTGAGGATAGAAAATTCACTTCTTTACAACTCATTGAAATATCATAATTTATATACCCTGATGGTAACTCATCTTCATAGGCAGTAGTATCCTCTAAAACAGTACTAGTATGTATCATTTGCCCTCATTGTTTCCTTCCTCTTATAACTGCATTGTACCCTGGTGAAGCTTTTAAATCATATTCTACAACCTGAGGTTTCCCCAAATATTGAATTATAGTTGGTTGTTGAAACACACTTCTTTTTTCTACACTTTTTTCCTCTTTTTGGCCTCTGTCCCCATTCTGCCTCAACTTCATATTCCTTGCCAAATTCCTAGAGGTAATGTTCAATATCCACACCCAATTTCTGTATATCATTTTGTAACTTTAGCACCTGTTCCCTGACTACATGATTCCTTAATACCAGACAAACTATGCCTTTATCAGGTAATGCCCTATATCTGTATGCAGAAGAAAGATCTTCCCAGATAAGTTTAGATCTCATGGCACTTTTAATTATATTGTATACTTCCACCTTAAGTGAAAAAGGAGTTTCCCTCCTAGATTTAGGGACCCCTTTAAGATAAATCATAGGTATTTTTTCATTTTTGTGCTTCACTTAGTTGATTCACCACTTCTGTACTATCTTTCCTTGTAACAAATCTCCCACCTTCACTCTTCTGCACCAATGTTTGAACTCCTTTTTCTTTATATTTTCTTTTCTGGTTCTTCCTCCTCCCTTGCTTATTGCTAATTTTATCAAAACTGTGCTCTTTCTTTTGTCTCTGTTCTTGTAAGTTGTGAATCTCCCTATAATCAATTTCTGCCATCTCCTCTGTGATTTCTTTAATTGTTTTTTGTTGATTTTCCTTTATCAAATTGCCCTCATCCAGCTTTCTAACCAGAATTTTAATTGTACCTTCAATTCTTTTAACTGTACTTTTTGATCTTCATATTGTTTAATTACTGAACCCAAAGTTAGGTTAGTACAGACCAGCACGGTTTTGATTTCTGAGAGCTGCATACTTAAGAGCTTACTAGTATGTGCATTACAGTTTTCATGAGGGTCACAGATACCACTAGAGCAATTGTGGCCATTCCCATATGAATATCAGCTTGTGTGTTTAACTGAGAATTAGCTTTTCCTCCCTTCTTACTTTCACCTTTATTCAGAAACAGAGTTAAGAAGTTTTCATACTCTGTGAAGTAGTTGTCCCTATTAGTATTTACAATACTTTGATCCTCTCCCTTAACATAAATAACATGATCTTCACCAATAGAGCTTGTAGAGGCCAAATTTTCAGTTAAACTAACTTTCTGGGATTCTAGATCTCTGTTAGTTTCCATCAGGTAATCCCCAAGATGACCTTCTATAGACTCAGCTTCATTCTGTTTAGGGGATGAAGTTGAAGGAATATTCACCGACCCACTATAAAAACCAGTGATTTTTTTTATCCTTGGATCTTTTTGACTTCCCAGCCAGAACAACTTTCTCATTTCTAAGTTTCATGGCATCATAAGCTTTTAGCTGTGCTATTAAAATTCAGTAAATTAAAATAGCGCATAACACAAAAGCAATTATAATATGGCTAGCAAAAAAAAAAAAAGAAAATATAACCAAAAAATATCACAAAATAATTCCAAACTATTTCCAGGCCTTTCTCTGGTATTATTCCATTCAGTTCAGTTCAAATAATAGCCTTAACAATCTGGGTCCATAAGTCTAAAACAGTCACCAGCATCAAAATGAAACGGCAGGTTCCCCAGTGATACAACAACCAGGTAGAGTAATCCGGGACCAAACATCAGAGAACAGGTCCTGAAACAAAGCAAAAAACATAAAAAAAACTATAAAAAAACACTTAAAAACAATAAAAAAAACTATAAAAAAGAAAATCCAAAACACTCAAATTTAATCGAATACACAAAGATCGGAAGCAAGGACCAGAATCAAAGGGCCATGTGGACCCAAAATAATGGACAAAACTCTTAAGGCCAAAATTCAAGTATATAGCTTCTGTCCGGACGGTCGGAGGACAAATCCTGAAATAACACAGAAACAAGCTATAGCTTATCAATAAGGCAAATCTGATGAAACCAGAAGGATTAGCAGAATGAAATAACTTACTGAAGCAGCAGCATTTCCACAGGTGACCAAATGCTAACTTGAGCAGAGAGGAAGTGAAACCATCAACAAACAAATGCTGAGGCATGCGCTATTTAAAGGGACTAGATCCCGTGGTTAAGCAGACACAGAACCGTGTGAAAATTTAAAACAGAATGAACAAAATAAAATAAAAAACAAAACTCTAAACATCAACATCTAACAACTGTAAAAACAAACACAAAAAATTACTCCATAATAAAATTCTAAAGTACCTTATAAAGGATAGCTCAGAGCTAGCTCACAAATAAAATTAAAGTGCAGAAATAATTGGAAATACAAAAATATTTATTATTTCTGTCCCCTTTAACTTCTGTTGTACTCTCCAATCTCTTTCTTGCAGTTTTTCCAACTTTCCAAACACAAAACCGTAAACGGCATCACTCATCGACTCTTTTTGTCATTCCGTCATTCTGAGACTTCCAACTTTAACTTTCAAGAGTGCATTGTTAGCCGTTAAAGATATCAGGATTTTGGAAAAGCAAAAAGCAGGAAAGCAGGAAGGTAGCTCAGAAAGACTCTATTGCAGATTCACATCAGATAATTTAATTTAAGCAATCAAAACAGTCCCGCAGTTATCCAGTCACTCAAGCCCTCTCAGTCCCCCATGGGACCTCCTCCACCTCGACTCCTCCAGGGCAGCTTCCCCACCAAGGACTCCGAACCTGGGGGAAGAGAAGCAGAAAGCAGGAGCAACAAAAAGAAGGCAGACAACACAAGACTGTCCCTAAAGAGCTCAGAACTCAAGACAGGGTAAATATCTAGGTAACGGTGGCATACCTATTCCAAATCTTGGCTTTAAGCACTTCTGAGCCCCTGCTATGTATTTTTTCACACTCCAGCATACAGCAGCCTCCTTCCTCTCTGTAGTTGTTTGTAATTTCATTTGTTTGTAATTATACCGATATGTAATTTTAGTTCTGAACATACGCAGTACACTCTTTTGGATCGCTGTTTCATACTTGGTCACTTGGTTATTTGTAGACAGAAGAAGGCATTAGCCCATTGTATCTGTCTCCCACACTGCATGGCCAAGTAGAGGTCTACGATGCCGCAGCGACAACTTTACTTGGCAGGACCTTATAGTGAGGGATTTATGTCGACCTCAATTGTGATCGGCATAAACCCCTCCAGGAAACGTTGTTTCTTTTCGGGGGGGCTTCACCTCCCAACCTCCCATGCAGGAGGCTCTGCCCCCTGCACATCCTGTAATAAATATAATCAACTCTGAGTTGGAATTGATTGGGGGAGGGGGTGTAAGACCCCAAGAAAGCAGTGCCAGGGTCCGATGGGTACACTACATCGGCAACAGCAATTGCCGCTGTAAGGTACTTCAATTTCAAAATGTCACTGTGGAGATGGCATACGGGCCAAATAGAATTAGGATCCCATATATTTGTCGAGTTCTCTTTTGAAGTGGTCAAAGTCATCAATGTCCACCAAATACTGATTGAGTTTGTTCCAAAGTCTTGGGGTCTTAATGGTGAAATAATTGTGTCTTTTGTTAGTATTTGCTCTTTATATTTCAATTTGTTTATTGTGTGATCTAAGGGTAAAAGGTCTGACCAGGGGAAAAATATTATAGGCAGAAGTTAATTCTTAGTTTTTAGTTATGCTAAAGAAGTGCAAATAATCACCCCTTACTCTTCTGTGTTCTAGTGACATTAAATGTAGTTCCTTTAGCCTGTATTCATATGGTCTGTTTTCCAAGCTCTTGATTAGTTTTGTTGCCCTTCTCTAAACACTTTCTAGAAGACTGATGTGTTGCCTTTGATAAAGTGCCCAAAAACTGTGATCCATAATCCACATGTGGTCTGACGTATGACTTGTACAGGTTAATAAAACTATGTTCATCTCTGGTGACAAAAGTTTTTTTTGATAATGTTTATGTATTTGTTAGCAGTTTGCATAATTTTTCATATGTGTGCATGTACATTGAAGGAATTGTCAATAACGATTCCTAGGACTTTTTTATTGTTGACTGTTGGTGATTAAAGTTTCCCCAGGTGGTATGATCTCATTGGGTTGTTATGTCCCAGATGGAGTACCTTACATTTATTGGTATCCATTTAGGATACTGAAATTCAGAATCCCAAAACTCACAGGACCCTGGGTGAAAACTTTTGCAAGGTGCTTTTCTGCCCCCCCCCCCCGTAACTTTTATAACTTACTCCGAGGTCCATTCCCCCTTGAAGTTGGTTATTTTAGTTACAGGGGGTGGAGGGGGCAAAGCCCCCCACATTGCATTTAAGACCCTTTCAGTCTTCCAAAATTTAGTCTCCCAGACTCAGGCTTATAGAGTTCAGGAGACTGAGTTTCAGGATTTCATAGGTAATCCCATTTATCCAGGTTAAGTTCCATTTTGTTATTTAACACCCATTTTTCAATAAACTTTATATCCTTCACCATCAATAAGTATTTAGCCTCTGTGTCAACCTCACAAGATAGTTTGGTGTTATCAGCAAATTTGATGTTTTTGTTGGTAAGCCCTATGTGGAAGTCATGAATAAAGCAGTTTAAGAGAAAGGGGCCCAGTACTGACCCCTGAGGAACCCCACTGGTAACTGGTCTTTCAGTTGATAATTGCCCTGTGATCCTTACACACTGGGTTCTATCTTGAAGCTATGAATGTACCCATTTAGGCAGATATTTATTAATTTTTGTAACAGTTCTTCATGTGGGATGGTGTCAAATGCCTTTTTGAAGTCTAGATAAATGATGTTGGTTGATTTTCCTGTGGCTAAGCTCCGGCTTATTGTGTCATAAAAAGTGATCAAATTAGTTGAACAAGATCTGCCTTTATGAACCCCATTTTGGGTGATGTCGCGTAACCAGGTGCCGTAGATTCTTTTTCAAACCTGTTTTTTATAAGTATTTCCATCAACTTAACCAAGACCGATATTAAGCTTATGGGTCTGTAGTTTGGAGGGGCTGACATACTTCCTTTTTATGGCTACAGTGGGCATTGCCCTGCAGACGTTTTGCTGCCAGAAAAGGACCAACATCATCCTTGCTACCATGGAACAGTGTAAACTGTTAAAATAGTTTCCTCTGCTGGTAGCCCAATTACTACGCTGTCTATATGTAGCTTAGGGAGTTGTAGAAAGCTATTTTTCTAGGGGTGTGATGTGTTAATTAGTGTCGCCCCATGAGAGTACCTTTGACACCCCCAGACCCTACCCTCCCTAAACGTCTTTTGCTGATTTCTTAGTCATCCAGCATTTGAGTATCTTTGACCCACCCCCAGCCTTCCTTCCTTCCCCATCATCTTTTGATGATTTATTAGTTTTTCAGCACTTAAATTCTTCTGAGTGTGTTAATGCTGCATTCTCTGTGTTACCTTTTAAACCCCTTGAGTTGTGCTGTCTGAATTTCTTAGCAGGTAAGTATCAGTAGTTTAGCAGTCCTGTTCAGCAGTGGGAGGACAGTACCCCACAGTCAGTGTATGTAAGCAACATACAAAAAAAAATATGGAGCAAAGAAAAAGTGTTAAGTAATTATGTATGTGTCAGTGTAATAGAAGTTAAAGTGGTGTAAACAAACTTGAAGTGGGACAAAGTATTCATACAGGGAAAACCAAAACTTCAGATGTTTCCATGCAGTGTAACTAATTTGTTTGTTTGTTTGTTTGTTTTTCAGTAGCATGTTAGAGACCGGGAGAATGGAGACCTCCACCTTATAAATGCTGAAGAGAACAGGGGGCTTACAGTGAGATGTGCTTCACTCGGCAGGAGTGCTGGCCCTGTTGCATAGTAGATTTAAAAAAAATAAATAAATGTAGCTAAAAATACAGATGCTTCCAACCACGGAAACTACAGCATTGTATGTTCAGTACCCTGCAGTGAATAGCGTGACTTTGCAATGCAGGCATTAGATGTGGGGCTGTTGGTACAGGTGAGTTGGGTTATGATACTCTCTCCTCCTCTCCTCCTCTCCTCTCTCGACTGCATTCCCTGATTTGGCAGCATGGTGTTTCATCCTGCTTCCCCCTTCCCTCTCCTGACTGAGTTTCCTGCTGTGGCAGTGTGCTGTTCAGCATGTATTAATTTATTGAGAAAGTTGTAGTCTATCAAGGTATCTGTTTAAACAAAATAAGAAAAAAATTAATAAACTGGAGTAATACAGGAAATGTGCTGTATTACTTGCAAGACTCATGTATTGGTAAGAATCCTCACCCATGGCTTGAGAGCATTAAAGTATGATAAGCATGGAGGTGCATTGCAGAATATCTGTTAATAAATGTGGAGCAAAGCAGAAAGGGAACTAAGAAATGTTGAGTAATCCTGTGACCATACAAGAAAAAGTATAATACAAATGGTAAGTGGTGGTAAAAAATGTACAAATTTATTCAGAAAATTGTAGTATACCGAGGAGATACAGGAGTGCTTCAGATGCCTCCTGTGGAAGGTGGATAAGGGTGGGGCAAGGCAGTAAACAAGAGAATTATAGGGAGATAAAATAAACAGTGCATTACGGAATGTCTGTTAATAAATGTGGAGCAAAGCAGAAAAGGAATTAAGAAATGTTGAGTAATCCTGTGATGGTTAGGGCCAGGAACATCGTGGGTAAAAACATTGCGGACCACAACAAAGCGGAAATAACAGTGCCTCCCACAGTGTCATCAGCACAGGACATCGCAGCATATAACAGTGCATGCCAGACAACACACGGGTCAGGATAACACACACTGCACAGACACTGACCAGGGATGCACAGCAGCCACTTATGTAGGTGTATAGCACACATGGCCAGAGCAAGCTCTAGAGGGGCACATCCACTCATGCACCATTCCATGGAGTAGTGGTGCACACTGCCAGTCCATGGGTGCAGGTTAGCATCCCTTTCCATAAGTCCACCAGTCACTCACACCACCATCCACATTCCCCCCTCCCATGTGTCACCTTGTTGCCATGTGGATGCCCGCCCCTACCAAATGGACTGTGTCTCCTGGGTGCCCCCACTGCCAGCCCCTGTGCTGCGTACGGTCCCTGTCAGTGCATGTTTCCAGTGTGGCCTGCATCCATCTACTGTCACAGCAGTACTGTTCTCCATGGTCCTTTGCTCCCCCAACTCAGGGATCCATCATGTGTCCTCCTTGCACTGTGATGCAGTGTGCCTTGTTGCCCCCCAGACCACTGGCACCGTCCTGTGAGCTCCATGTGCAGCTGTGTCCTCCACCCACTGTCCACCACCCAGTGTGTCCTGCTGTCACTGTTATCCCAATGCTCCATTGTTCCACCTGGTGCCAGTGCTGGTGCTTGCCCCTGTCAGCAGCATTGTGGTGGTGGGGCCATGTGGGTCCTGCAGTGTACTGTCCCAGTATCTACCAGCTGGCGGTGCCCCTGCTATGTGCCAGCACACACACCCCCTGCACCACACCTTGCTATTGTCCATGTTCCCGGTTCCTTTGCAGGTACACTGTTGCTGTGTGTGTGTCTTCTGTCTGCAGCATTGCCACCCAGCGACATTGTGTCCTCGCTGTATTATGTACCGCACAATGTTCTGGACCCCGAGGTTACGTTCACGTTGTTTCTGCCATGATATTTTGGCCACGATGTTCCTGGCCTGAAGCTTCTGTGACCACACAAGAAAAAGTGTAATACAGATGGTAAGTGGTGGTAAAAAATGTACAAATTTATTCAGAAAGTTGTAGTATCCTGAGGAGATACAGGAGTGCTTCAAGATGCCTCCTGTGGAAGGTGGATAAGGGCAGGGCAAGGCAGTAAACAAGAAAATCATAGGGAGAAAAAATAAATAGTTGCAGCAGGTCAGATCTGAAATGGTATCAAAGTGCAGTGCACATGGGTTGGCAAAGTAACATTATACATATGTTGTATGCGAATGCAGGTATGTTATAAATAGAGAATACTGGATGGGCAACTATGCACAACCAGTGTGTTCTGCCACAGAGGGGTTCTGATTCCCTTTGACCTCAAGAGCGAAGCTCGAGAGGTCCATGGGAATCAGAAACCGAGGTGGCAAAACACACTGGTTGTGCATAGAGTTGCTCATCCTGTATTTTTTATAGTATATAGTACTGTGAGAAATATGTGTTTGTGAGTTCTTTTGCTTTCAAAATGAAACTGACTCATGCAGTCTCTAGAGGTTCTAGAATACTGTTCTACCACAGTAGGGTAGGGTAGAATCACATTCCATGACCTTTGAACTGTGGCACAACAGCATTTTGAAAGGGATGGAATTCTATACAGAACAACACTCCACTATACACTATAGGCCAATGTTGTTACTGCACTTTGCTGTGGAATCAGGTTTGAAGAGTAGCAAGGGTTTTGTTTTCACTCTGTAATGTCCTCCTTGCTTGCCTTGTACTGCTCTCTTTCCCCCTCCATTTGATGCATATGAAAGGTTCATACTAAGGTAGGAAGAAGGAGCAAGTAGGACAAAGCCCATAATGCTCCTATACTATGCCATGGAATAATAGGATAAGTCATACCCTGACATGATTAAATTATCAAGACGATGTTTGAAAGTCTCTTTATTATTACTAGTGACTACATCGGATGGGAGCCGATTCCAAGGCCCAATGATCCTAACAGTGAAAAAATACTTTTGGCTGATGTGCTTACAAGATTTACCTGTTAACTGAAGAATATGACCTCTCGTGTTATGAACAGATTTTTTAAATGTAAAACCTAATTCAGACATAATATATGGATCCTTAATGATGTCACATAAAAGAAGGAGATCCCCACGAATACACCTAATAGTTAGTGGCATTAATTTTAATATATCCAACCTAGATTCATATGACAATTGTTCTAATCCTGAAATTTTTTTAGTGTATTTACGTTGGACCCCTTCAAGGGAATAACTTTCTGATTTTTTGAAAGGACACCATAATTGTGAGGTGTATTCAAGATGTGGTAGAACATAAGATCTAAATAATGGTAACAACACTTCCTTATCTTGGGATCTAATATTGCGCAAAATAGGCCACATCATTTTATTACATGTATTAGTAACAGAATGCATATGCTTAGAATAAGTTAAATCTTCAGACATTGTTATACCCAAGTCTTTTTCATCAACAGTGGAACACAATGGGAGATCATCCAAAATATACTGGAGTTTTAGATTATTGGTTCCCAGATGCATAACCTTGCATTTAGCCGTGTTTAACTTCATTCCCCATTGTGTTACCCAAGTGCTAATTACATCAAGATCATGCTGTATACAAGATATTTGCTCAAGTTTGGAGATGGGACCTCCGAACTTAACATCATCTGCATACTTCATAGTGTTAGATAGGCAAGAATTGGTTAAATCAGAAATAAAAGCCTGAAAAAGACAAGGACCGAGAACAGATCCCTGAGGTACACCACTAAGCACCTTACCAGTGTCAGAAAATGAACCATTTATCATCACTCTCTGAGTCCTATTTGAAAGCCAGTTTTGAATCCATTTGATTACATAGCTATTAATACCAAGAGTAGAAAGTTTTTGAATAAGAGCCCAATGTGGTATGGAATCGAAAGCTTTACTAAAATCAATGAAGGTAATATCACATGCTACCCTATTATCCAAAAAGGAGCTAAAGTACTCATAGAAGCAGAGCAAGTTAGTTAGGCAGCTTCTGCCCTTCTTAAAGCCATGTTGTGCCTGGTCCGATTCATCAATTCTAGGAGACACCATATCCTTGAGTAAGCTTTCTAGAAGTTTGCAAATGGCTGACGTCAAACTAATGGGTCGATAATTATCCCATGAATGTTTAGGACCCTTCTTATAAATGGGAACTACAAATGCCTCTTTCCATTCACAAGGAATAAAATTATGTAATAAAAAGAGATCGAATAGTATTTTTAATGGAAAAGCAATATATGCGGACATTAAGTAAAGTAAGTGTCCTGCAATTAAATCTGGACCAGGACAGAATTTACCTTTTAATAATAATAATTTATTAAGAATAGACTCCTCTGAGAAAAGAATAGGAGAATCTGTAGGTATTATACTGTGAGTAATTGATTGCTCCTTAGATATAGAAAAAACTTTGCAAAATTCTTTATTAAAGACATCTGCCATTGCTTTTGGTTAATGAATATATAGGATAATGGCTAACACATAGGTGATAACCATGGTGTAATCACCTCGAGTTGTTGCTAGGGAAACAGTAAACCTCGAGAGCGTAGCTCGAGAGGTTTACCGCTTCCCAGCAACAACGAGAGGTGATTGCGCGTGGTCTATCACCCATGCGTAAAGCCGCTATCTTTTATAGAGTATTTAGCCAGTTTGTCACAGACAATGAGAAAAAATGAACTGGGGACTATCCGTTGACCCGTTGAGGTCAAGGTGGCATGCATGACAGGGGAACTGTGGGAGGTCACGTTACATTTGGCCCAGACATCCGGATTAGCAAGAGGAGCTTCATGTGGAAATAGCAAGGTATGTAAGGGTAAAAGAAAAAGCTGTGAGTCCGACATCGCGATCGCTAGTCTCAGTGATTGTAAACTGCTATGACTGGAATGCAGTTTGAATAATTTGCTGAAACTAGTGATCGCGTTCTTTGTGGAATGCTGCTTATCGATGACATTCTTTTCTGTAAACCCAATGGCTTGACATCATGTCAGTGGGTTTACAGGTTTGTAATCTTGCCGATTTCAGAGGTTAATCAACGTTCTAAATACATTATAAGTATATTATCAGATGTTAAGGGCCCAACCATACTTGGATTTTTTCTAAGGGAGTTAATATAAGAATAAAATTGCTTTGAGTTAGATTTGTCTGCAGATGATGCCAAATAACGTTCACACTTAGCCTTAGCCTTTCTGATAGTAGACTTACATTGCCTACTAGTTTTCAGGTAGGAATCCCAATTTGAAACTGTCCTATTTTTTAAATAGTTGCTGTGTTTTTTTAATTTTTATATTAATCAAACGTTTAATGTTTTTATTTAGCCATCTAGAAGACTGTTTCCCATTGGAGTTTTTATATTTAGCCGGAATGTAGGTGTCCCTTATGGTCAAAATGATGGTTTTAAAAAGAATCCAGCTCAGTAATGGAGTTTGATCTTTGAACAAGGCTAACCAAAGGGAACTGTTAGTAGGGCAGTATTTTATAATGTTATAAATAAAAGAAATTTGTGTTGACACTGATTGTAAGAATTCCAAGTCATGTCAATAATTGTTTTGTTAGGTTTTTTGTAAAAGTATCAGTGTAGCAATACACTCAGATGGTTTTATGCAGTGATACCCAAAAAACACTGCTGTTTCCATCCTGTGAATTCATGCCCTCTTATTCTCAACAATAAGTTGGAAACAGGGAGAATGGAGCCTGCCACCGTAAAAATGCTGAAGTGAACAGGCTGTTTACATTGAGATGATCTCAAGGCCACCCCCCCCCCGAGCAGCTTATCTGCCCTCCCTTGGATCAGCGCTCTGGGACACCACCACCACCACTGAACAGAAAGGCCACCCTCCCACAGCAGCTTATCTGCCCTCCCTTGGATTGGAGCTCTGGGACACCGCCACCACCACTGAACAGAAAGACCACCACCCAGAGCAGCTTACCTGCCCTCCCTCAGATTGGAGCTCCAGGATGCTGCCACCACTGAACAGAAAGGCCACCCTCCTACCAGAGCAGCTTATCTGCCCTCCCTCTGATCGGAGCTCTGGGACGCCGCCACCACTGAACAGAAAGACCACTCCCCAGAGCAGCTTACCTACCGTCCCTTGGATCAGAGCTCTGGGATGCCACCACCACTGAACAGAAAGGTCAACCCCCAAGAGCAGCTTACCTGCCCTCTCTCAGATCAGAGCTCCAGGACGCCGCCACCACTGAACAGAAAGGCCACCCTCCCCCCGATTGCAGCTTACCTGCCATCCCTCAGATCAGAGTTCTGGGACACTGCCACCACTGAACAGAAAGGTAACGGAACTTGCAGAAGTTTTAGATTGAGACTGCCCTGCTGAATTTCAAAATTGGTGCCCTTTTTTCTCCACACTTAACAGTTGACCACAAACTGGAACCGGCATCGCATCGAAACTATTAAGTTAACAGGGGACAAGTGGTGCAACAGGTTTTCATTTTTAACTTTTTTTTTTTATTTAGTTGTTTAACCAGGTATAGCACACTAAGCTGAAAGCTTTTTTATTGCTGCTGCTGTGCCTGAAGTTTAAATTAAGCTTTTAAAACTAAATTAATTAATCAGTGCTGCCTGATTTACACTGCTGCTAGGCTCAAATAGGGAGGGCTTAGCTAGCCCAACCACAATTGGCTCCAATACATGCAGCTGGAACTTTATTATGGACTGTCTGATTGTACGGCTATTTCTATTTTTCACTTTAAATTATGTATGTAGGTGCCTGGGGTAAAACTAAAGATTGCTTAGGCGGGGACTAGCAGCCTGGTATATTTAAAGTGTGCTAGGGAGGAAACCAGAAGCTAGGTCAAACAAATGAGTATTTTTGAATGGCAATTCCTGTAGTCAAGTCACTCAGAACAGGCCCTTTGCTTCATATATATTTATTTTTTCAACTTTTCAAACCCAGTAGCCCTTTACTTTATATATATTTATTTTACAACTTTTCAAACCCAGTAGCCCACCTAAACCAAGAGCTCTAGCCCCGCCCCATTAGAGTGCGGTAACTAAACTGTTTAATTTGGCTACAGACTGCTTTATAATTATTGTTCTCTCACCCTTCTGTCTCATCTCTAGGCAATTCCCCCCCACCGAGCAGCTTACCTGCCCTTCCTCGGTTCAGAGCTTTGGGATGCTGCCACCACTGAACAGAAAGGTAACGGAGCCTGCAGAAGTTTTAGGTTGAGACTGCCCTGCTGAATTTCAAAATTGGTGCCCTTTTTCCTCCGCACAGAACAGTCAGCTGCAAACTGGGACCAGCATCGCATCAAAACTATTGAGCTAGCAGGGGTCAAGTGGAGCAAGAGCTTTTAATTTTTAACTTGCTGCTGTGCCTGAAGTTTAAATTACATTCTTACAACTAAATTAATTTATCAGTGCTGCCTGATTCACACTGCAGCTAGGCTCAGATAGGGAGGGCTTAGCTAGCCCAACCACAATCGGCTCTTCCCACAGCTGCTGCACGGTTGCTCCCCACCCTCCTCCCACCACACCCACCCCTTTTCCAGCTGGAGATTTATAGAGGGTGGCAGTCATGTGAGTAACTCCCCACTTTCCCATCTGCAGCTTATAACAAGAGACCTATAGAGGGTGTCTGTTTGTTTCTTGCACAGAAGCATCTTGTTTAGCCAAAGGTTTTTTTAACACCATTAAAAACTGAGAGCAAGGGACCTAGCAAGAAATCTCAACAATGGGCCACATTATAGCACACAGGTAGTCTAGTTGTGGTTCCTTGGAATAAAAAAAGAACCATGGTGTCAAGCAATTTTAAGCCAATAACACTATGTTGCCTTATGGCTACTACACTGTTATCCCTATTAATCCTGTGTGATGTGGCCAGCTGTCTCCTTGTTAAAGACTGCTCACCATATAACAATCACTCCCTCAAAGGCCATAGTGGAACCCCCCCTCGGGGACTCAACCACTGCTTGCAAAACACCCTACCACAGAATAGCATGACTCAGAGGTAAGTCAACTCACATACTAGGTGCTCTATTGATTGCCCCACCAGCTGCAGCACTGGGCATGCTGGGTGGGGACAGGTTCTATCCATTACTCCACGCCTCATGCTCCTAAGATGTGAGGACATGGAGAGAAACCCTGGCCCCTCACACTCTTTCTCACAATGGTCCTTCACACACAGCATCAGAATAGCCCACATTAATGTCGGATGCATTATACCAAAGATTCAGGAAGTGGAAACCTGGGTGCTGCTAGACAAACCTGACATTCTTGCTGTCAGCAAAACTTGGCTGAAATCTGCTTCCCCTGACACTCTATGACGCATACAGCGCTATAACATTTTTAGAAACAACAGACCAGACCCTAAAAGAGGGGGTGGAGTTATGATCTACCTGAACGATCACATAACTGGGTCCATCACTGCCTCCAGCATGGCCCAAGAGGCAACCCCGGAGTGGCTGCTAATGGAAATTACCATTGGAGCAATGCTCAAATTTTACTTGGGCTGTGTATATAATCCTCCGCTAGTTGGGATCAAAGGACTAAGAAAAATTATTACTGAAGTTGCCGGTCTCTCACCATCAAGGGACACCATTATCTTAGGTGACTTCAATCTGAATTGGCTAGACAACAAGCAACACAGTTATGCTGAACTGCTCAAAGGAACAAGCATAACGTAGATCATTGAGTTGCCCGCGCAACACAATTCCAAAACAGGCAATCACACGGCACTTGATTGGATCCTGACAAACCATACAGACAGGGTCAGTACCGCTGGAGTTACGTCAGACTCCATCAGTGACCACTTCCCCACTTTCTGCACATGGTCATGCTGAAGAAACAAGCCCCCCCCCCCAAGATCCTCTCTTTCAGGAACTTTGCTAAGGTACACACAGACGTGTTGAATAGAGATCTGGGTGGCATGGACTGGCCCACCTTCTACTCACTGAAGGATGTGGATACAGCACTTGGATTCCTCACTGCTGCCTTAGCATCAGTACAAAACAAACACTGCCCTATGACTACTCAATGCATAAGGGGAGGTAACACTAGATGGGTCACCAGGGAACTAGTCACCCTGATGAAAGAGTGGGACAAAGCATGGGTATCTCACAAGGTCACACCTACCCCAGGCAACTGTGAAACCATTGCAAGTGTGACACCAAATCCTTAAAAGCCTCATATTTCAAGGCCCAACAATCTTGGACCCTTAGTGATCCCCATCATTTCTGGCAGCAGTGAACTCTGTCCTTAAACCAACCAAACAACAAGGAACTGTCTCCCTAGCAAGTGATGTAGGCCTACAAATGGATCCTGAGACTGTGACAAACCTCATGAACAGCAAATTCTCGAACCTAGACTCCTACCTAACCCAGCTTCCCACTGTGTCTCAGAGCACTGTCAAGCAGGGTAAAACAACCATCGCTCCACCATTCTATTTTAAAGTAACATCTCAGTCAGAGATATGGCACTTCCTAAAGTCTCTACCCAACATGGGCAACGCAGGAAGTGATGGGATCACACTACAATTCCTCAAGCTAGCGTCGACAGCTGAAGCAAAATCACTCTTGCACATCATTAACCTTCCTTGATCACCTCCAAGGTGCCAATACTCTAGAAAGAAGCCAGAATAGTCCCCATTTTCAAGGCTGGTGACCCATACCTTCCTGATAACTATAGATCCATGTCTGTACTTGAAAAGGTGGTCCACCATCAGCTATTGGAGCACATTGATAAAAACAGCCTGCTATCCATGGACCAACATGGTTTCCATAGAGGCTTCAGCACCACCACTGCAATCACCAAATTCTCGGATCATGTGCTCAGTGAAGCAGACAATGGGAGCCTCATGGTGGCAATATTTATTGACCTATGAAAAGACTTTTATATGGCTGACCATGCAATGCTACTAAACACTCTATCTTCCCTGAGCTTCCCCAACAACATCTCAAACTGGGCACATAGCTTCCTGGTTGGAAATACCCAGCTGGTGAAAATAGGGCCTACCCTATCAACCCCACTCCAAGTGCGGACTGGTGTTCCACAGGGTTCTGCATTAGGTACTTTACTTTTCTCTCTTTTTGTTAACCCCTTACTCATTGAACCCTTAAACCGTAACAGAATAATGTATGTGGATGACCCCATTCTCTTCAAAAGTGGAAACAGCCTCCCTGGGTTAAACCTCAACCTAAATGCAGTCTTCACTGCAACAGTACACTTGTTCAGACTGCATAGGCATCTCATAAACACCAAGAAAACAAAAATGTATGCTGTTTGGCTCTAGGCCTAGGCTCACAAAAGTGCACCCTCGTCAACACCAAAGCCCTCAACATACTAACCTCTGATGGCTCAACCCTCAAGCAGGTAAGAGACTTCAAATACCTGGGGGTATCACTTGAACTGGCCCTTATGTTTGAGTACCACATCAGCTCAGCAATAAAGAGGAATGTGTTATAGAATTAGGCACCTCCTGTCCCCTGAGGCTAGACTAGTGATTGGGAGGGGTCACCTCCTCCCCATACTCGAATACTGCTCTCCAGTAATAGTCCTTGCACTCCTTTCTCTGCTCAATCACATAGATACAGCCTACAACAGCATATGCAGATTCATCACCCAAGCCCCATACCGTATTCACCACTGTCACCTCTACCAATCTGTACGACAGCTCTCCCCCCTCCGAGCAGAGAGACCTCATGCTCGGAGTGTTCATACCTAAAATCTTACAAGTACGGGCATGATCACCTCTGGTGGGACTGCTAATGCTAAAAAGTAACAACACGAACTGAGGTCCTCTGATTGCCAGCTGCTGGAATACCTCAGACAAACACTGAACTGGAAATGAGAGCTTTCTCCTATGCAGCATCCAAGCTATGAAACTCCCTCCCAAATGAACTGCAGTCTCTGGTTTCACCTCACACATTTAAACGAAACCTTCAGGAATTTATGTTAGGCAGATCCTTATGCACATGCAATACTAAATGACGGTAAAGGCCTGCTGGACATCCCATTTACAGTAGATGGCTAATCCAGTAACACAGATGCATTTATTGCTATAAACTGGATTCTTGTACAGCAAAATGTCCCGGTAACAGTGATCAATCAATTGTTGAATGTTCGCCATACTGCTACTGTATCGTCTTAATCTGTACTGCATCTGGCGATGTTTTTTGTTTCTTTTCTCTTCTACACTGTACCTGTAAAGTAACTGTGAATTGTACTTGTTGTGTCATTTAAGTGGCCCAGGTCGTGCCTGAAAATGGTCCCTGGGATCAGCACACCTACCCAGTAAACAAATAAATAAAGATCTTCATTTTGCAGTGAAAACATTGGTTCTCTACCCATAAATAATTTGTTGATGACTATGTAGTCACATTTACAAAAAATAAATAAACTGGAGTAATAGAGAAAATGTGCTGTATTCCTTGTAAGGCTCGTATATTGGTAAGAACCCCCACCCATGACTGAGAGGATAAAATTATGGTGGGGAAGGAGGTGCATTGCGTATAAATGTAGAGCAAAGCATAAAGGAAATGAAGAAATGTTGAATAATGCTTTACCTGTACAAGAAAAAGTGTAATACATACTTTAAGTGGTATAAAAAGATGTACTACTTTATTGAGAGCACCTCCCCTGTCTCCCACTAAGGAAGCGAGCTATAATAAAGATATTAGTCAGTGCTGCACTACTAGGTCACATGGAATACAGTCAATAGTTTGCCCTGCTACAAGTCCATGTGGTGGACTCTGCTAAAATTTATCCTCAATCTAACACCATTTGTAGGGAGTTAGTATTACAAAGCATTATTTCATTCATCTTCTGCATTGATTTTACTTTTTTCACATTGTCTTCAATAAGATTATTTTTGCTGTAAAGGAATTTTATGAATGTGTGAGTGTGTTGACGGGTCACAGTTAATATTTGTGTCACTCTTCATGGCATGGCCATTTTACTTATTATATTAACCATATGCTTCAAAAAGGTTTGACTTCATTGCTCTGCATAATTCCAAGAAAAGACTAGCAAAATATAGAGTACCACTTCCTCATATACAAAATACATTTATGAGGTTTAATGTTTTTAGAGTTACCGACATAAGATATACGGCAAGAGGTCAGCAGAGCGCACTTATATATGGCCTGCATTTAAACAATATCCCTTATTAGATGCTGATAGCGCTGCTCACTAAGTAAGTAACCAGTAACGATAATGTGTGTGTGTGTCTCCAATGTCCAAAATCGTCCTGTTTCAAGGTTTACAGTGCCACTTTTTAAACCCTAAAATCATTACACTCCATAGTAGCACTTGCATCTGCTGCCGTTACCAGTGTACAGTATGTCTTTTTTTTATTCGAGATGTGAGTGCTTTGCAAGTCTGTGGTTGGGGATGCTTGCATACATTGGAAATATTGAAAGAAAATCAATTGCTTCATTACACAGAAAAAGTCTCCTAACTGAAATTCAAACAAAACTCAGCCAAAATTGATCTGCACCTTGTCTGGGGAAAAAAGAAGAGGCTCCAGTAGCATACAGAGATTTTTTTTCTTTAGTTAAAAAAAGACAGCTGTTTGTGGATGGCTCAAGAGTGGGGGTAAATAAAAATGTCTGCAATTCAGACATAGTGCTCTTGTATGGAATTAAGATAGTCTTTGCTTTCTACTATCAAGAGAGACTGCTTTCTGGTGCAAAATACTAACTTTATGGTTGACAGAGGCATGTCAAATCAGAACAGAGTGAGAAACAGAATCACTGGTCGGACCCTCAAATGGCATTTATAACCTCATGTTTCACCTACTCCCCTGTAAATTGGAGGTATTTCATTTACAGTTTGCTAAAAAAACTGTGTTTTCATCTTGCATGCCAAACTTTGAAACTGCCAGCAGTGCTTGTCTTGGTGGTAGAGTACTCACCACCGCAGTGAAGAAAAGTGCCCCTGTGTGATATCCCTGAATCTGACTCTGGACCATATTCACATGGTTTCTACACTATATTTCTTCAAACATAGTCAGTTTTCCTGGCCCAATTTCCCACTTCATTATCCTCTATAATAGTACCATCGGGATTTAAAAAAATCAATAGCAAAATACCCCCCCCCCCCCAACAAGTAGCACTTTGCTTAAAGCCTTTTCTTTTAGACACCTTGACAGGTTCATATTTAGGCTCGCAAGGTAAAACTCACTTTTCAGCAAACCATGAATGAAACACTTACTGTTTACAGTGGGTTAAGTCAAACATGATTATAAGTGCCATTTTGAAATGTTTAGACACAGTTGTTATGGTTTCAGAATCAGCTGACTGCTGTGTTTGACATGGCATCTGTCAACCATTAAGTTAGTGTTTCACACTGAAAGCAGTCTCCCTTGGTTTGTCAAAGCAACAGGTCTTTCCTTTCTATCAATGGGCACCAATCAGAGAATTTGTTTTCTTTCCCTCCAAAGCCATCCATGAATGGTTGTCTTCTGTCACTATATAATTAAAAAAAATCTATGTAGGCTAACTGAACCATTCTTTTTGCAGATAATGGGTTGGATTTTGTTTTGATTTGAGATAGGATGTGTGTTATATGTACTGAAGCAACTGATTTGTTTTCTGTGTTTCTGATGTATAAACCCCCTCCACCAACTACACACTCCCAAAGCTTTCTCATGTCCAATACAAAAGAGAAAAAAAATCCTCCAGTAATGACAGCTTATGCAAGCTTTGCTGTTGCGTGTAGTCTAAATTCATGGTTTTGCTTAGCAAGTATCTACTTTAGACACTGTGAAACATAAAATATATAGTACATGATAAAATAGCAATGCTTTTTTTGTTTATTTTTAACTGCAGTTTAAAATTTAGGGATTTTAATTCAGCCCCATATTTATTAATGAAAGGGTCCCACGGACTGCATAGTGAGTATATTGCTGTTTCTCTTTGCTTTGTGTTAACCCTTTAATACTACTGTACCCCTGCTCATTTATAGCAAACAGTTCCAGCATGCCACCTAATGAAATGTTTATGTTGAAGATGGTAGTAATTGCAGGAGTTGTATTGCATTATTTGCAGTTGTCTTGTTATTGCAAGAGACGGAGCCCACAGTACCTTTCCCTACCTGCACAAAGCTGCAGCTTGGCACTCCAAGCAAATCAAGGCTATCTGGCATTGAAAATATGTGAAAAGTATAGCTTTGTCTACATGTCATGAGTGTTTCTGACCCAAATGCTGAAATCCAAAATGGCTATTAGTAGGAAGGGTGCCATATGATTTGGGGAAACTCCAGAGAACTTTTGATAAGAACAACAGAGGACAGGACAGCTACAGTATATTCAGAACTTGAGAGTTTCAGTAAGAACGGATGTTCTGTGGCAGATTGCAGGGGGCATACTTTTAAACTGTTCTTTAAATGAGTTGCCACCACCAAACGTTTTACTGGGGAGATGTAGCAGTTTATTGTATTTTTTTATGCTTGATTTCTTTGTCTCTTACAAAACTCCTATCAATACCATACATGTATGTTTAAATTACCAAAATGTCTAGATTTGCTTTATAAAAATTGCTTGATACCATTAATTATTTTTCTGCCTTCTGATAACCATCTGGATACAAGTCTGCGACTAAGCTTTGGCACTCAATTTAGGTTAAGCAAAAGTTAGCCACCTCTGCAGGCTTTAAGTGATATATATGGCATAATCAACAGTGTCTGCACTATTATGTCACATGGTATACAGCCAAGACTTTGCACTGCTACAAGTGCCTGTGGTGGACTCTGCTAAAACTTGTTCTCAGTCTAACACCATTTGTAGGGAGTTAGCATTATATGGAAGATAATGGCTGGGGTTATGAAGTTTATCACATTGTAAACCCCTCGAGCAGTTGCCTGGCTGACCTTGTAAACCTCGAGAGTGAAGCTCAAGAGGTTTACCATTGGCATGGCAACCAGGAGAGGGGTTTTCAATGTGGTAAACTTCATCACCCCAACCATTGTCTTTTATAGTGCATGGGGTCACGACAGTAATACTTTCAGGACAGAACGGGAAAGGCTGTTACTTGTTGCTTGTGGGCTTCGCTTGAACAGTTGAAAACTGATGGCGGTGGCGTGACCAATATTCAGGTGCTAGAATTCAGTGCACCTGACTGGATTCAATCCTGTAATCTCACCGATCTGATGAAGGCAAACAAGGTTTATAGTGCTGATGTCAGATCGGTGAGATTACAAGATTGTTAGACAGCAGCATGCCATACATAATAAGGGCTCGCCATACATTATAGAGCGTTATTTCCTTCATCTTCTGCATTGTTTTTACTTTCTTCACATTGTTTTCAATAAGATTGCTGTTGCTGTATAGGAGTTTCATGAGTGTGTGAGTGGGTTCCGGGGTTACAGTTAATATTTGTGTCAATCTTCATGGCATGGCTATTTTACTTATTGAATTAATTATATGCTTCAAGAAGGTTTGGCTTTGTTGTTCTACTTCATTCCAAGAAAAGACTAGCAGAACACAGAGTACCACTTCTTTGCATACAAAATATATTTATAAGGTTTAACTGTTTTAGAGTGAGTGATGTACTATAAGATATATGGCAATAGGTAACCCCTATTCGGGGATGGCATCACTGCTCACTAAGTAACCAATGTTGATAACTTTTGTGTGTGTGTGTGTGTGTGTGTGTGTGTCTCCAGTGTCCAAAATCGTCCTGTTTCGAGGTTGACAGTGCCACTTTTTAAACCCTAAAATCATTACTCTTCATAGTAGCACTTTCACCTGCTGCCATTACCAGTATACAGTATGTCTTCTTTTTATTCGAGATGTGAGTGCTTTGCGGGTCTGTGGTTGGGGATGCTAGCATACATCAGAAATATTGAAAGAAAATCAATTGCGTCATTATGCAGAAAAGCTTCCTATCTGGAATCCAAACAACAATTCAGCAAATATTGATTTACACCTTGTTTGGAAAAAGAAGAGGTTCCTGTAACATACAGAGATTTTTTTTTAATTTAGGTAAAAAAGAGAGCTGTTTGTAGATGGCTCAAGAGTCGGGGCAAATAAAAATTTCTGCAATTTAGACATACTGTAGTGCCTACTGATAGAATTAAGAGAGTCATTGCTTTCAAATATCAAGAGAGACTGCTTTCTGTTGCAAAGCACTAACTTCATGGTTGACAGAGGCATGGCAAACTGGAACAGAGTGAGAAACAGAATCACTGGTCAAATCCCCGAATGGCATTTATAACCTCATATTTTACTTAATCTCTGATACATTGGAGGTGTTTTATTCACAGTTTGCTGAAAAACTGTGTTTTCACCTTGCATGCCAAACTTTAAAACTGCCAGAAGTGCCTAGTCCTGGCAGTGGAATACTCACTACCACAATGAAGAAATGTGCCTCTGGACCCTCTAGCTGTGGGATATCCCTGCATCTGACTCTGGACTGTATTTATGTGGTTTCTACACTACATTTCTTCAAATCATGCTCAGTTTTCCTGGCCCATTTTGCCACTTCATTATCCTCTATAAAGTTTCCACCGGAAGTTAAAATATTGACAGGAAAATACCCCCAACAACTAGCACTTTGCTTAAAGTCTTTTCTTTTAGACACGCTGATAGTTTAATATTTACACTTGCAAGGTAAAAACTCGCTTTTCAGCAAACCATGAACGAAACACCTCCAAGTTACAGTGGATTAAGTCCAATGTGATTATAAGTGTCATTTTGATATGTTTAGATACGATTGTTGTGGCATCAGAATCAACTGAGTCTGCTGTGTTTGACATGCATATGTCAACCATGAAGTTAGTGTTTTACATTGAAAGCAGTCTCCCCTGATGCTTAAAAGCAACAGATATTTCATTTCTATCAATAGGCACCAATTGCAGATTTTTTTCTCTCACTCCAGAGCCGTCCCTGAGAGACTGTCTTTTGTCACTATATAATTAAAAAAAAAAATTCTCTGTAGGCTAACTGAACCATTCGTTTCCTAGATAATGGGTTGGATTTTGTTTTGATTTCAGATAGGATGTGTGTTCTATGTAGTGAAGCAACTGATATGTTCTCTAGGTTTCTGATGTATACACCCCCTGAATCAACACACTCCCAAATCTTCCTCACGTCCAATACAAAAGAAAAGAAAAATCCGCCGGTAATAACAGCTTATGCAAGCTCTGCTGCTGGGTGTAGTCTAAATTCATACCTTTGCTTAGTAAATATCTACCTTAGTCATTATGAAATATAAAAAATATAGTGCATGAAAAAAACATAATTGTCTTTTTGTTTATTTTTTTAACTGCATTTTAAAATTTAGGGATTATAATTCAGCCATACAGTTATTAATTTAAGGGTCCCACAGATTGCATAGTGAGTTTGTTGCTGTTTCTCTTTGTTTTGTATTCATCCTTTAACACCACTGTATCCCCATTCATTTGTAGCAAACAGTTCCAGCATGCCACCTAACATTTATGTTGGAGATGTTAGTAATTGCAGGGGTTGTATTACAATTATTTACAGTTGTATTGTTATTGCAAGAGATGGATCCCATGATACGTTTCCCCACCTGCATACAAGTTCATCATAATATTTTTTATTTCTTGCTACAGTTTTTTTCATCCTTTTCTGAACAGCATCTTATAATTCTGTTGTTATGCCTCTGACATCCCAACTTTTTCTTATATTCTGGGTGTCTATTGGACCGTGTGGCATTCTCCCGGTGGCTCCTTCCATTAATATGATTTTTTACACAGACAATTCAAGCACTTAGATCTTTTTGTCAAAAGGTCAGGCAGTTAGCACTTATATTTTCAACCAGGAAAAAAGCTCTACATTCACCTACCCAACAATAAAACACACAATATATACAGTACATCAATATCAGTTAATTAAAAGATACAGTTGCAGCCAAATTTGGATTTGACCTCGATAAATATGGACCAGGACTGGTTGAATACTGTATTAACTTATTTATAATACAGATATAAAATGCATTTTACATCTGGTGATTTAAAAAAAAATATTTCTAGAGATTTGTACATTTGGGACCAAGGGAAGGGAATATCAAGGATTTAAGCCTTAAAAGGAGACCTTCTGGACTGTTACATTGGGAGCTCCCCCCCCCCACTGTGTCTGTGAACAATGTAAAACAAAATCTCCAGAAATAAATAAAAAATATTTGCAGAAGTAAAATGCATTTTATATCTGTATTATAAATAAGTTAAAACAGTATTCAACCAGTTCTGGTGCATATTTCTGGGTGTTGAAACCAGAACTGGAAGTACTGTAGCTGTGACAGAGGCATAACAACAAACTAAAAAGATGCTGTTCAGAAAAGACCGAAAAAACCTGTAGCAAGAAATAAATAATATTATGATGAATTTGCATTTGGGATGAAGTGAGCTGAGTGGTATATAGCAATCAGGACCTCCTTGAAAATAAGTTCAACAACAAAGTGTGAGACGGTTTCAAAACCATCATGACATGGGTTGTAAGGCAATCAGCATGACTGATAAATGGTTACCCATGGACACCTTTGGGGCTTATAACATATTGTTTACTCTCAAAATGGGTGGAAAAGAGAAAAAGGGTCTTTTAATGTAATATTTATCTCTTTATTTATTTATTTATTCACTTTTGGTAACCGGGTAGGCCCACTGAGCCCCGAAGGTCCTTTTTTCAGGGGCGACCCAGATTTAGTTACAGAGGTATACAAGTACAACAAAGAAACAAGTGCAGAGCAGTACAAGAAGAATAAATACATGAATAAACAGTGCTGACAGTGTGCCAAAGTTAGTTTACAGGGGATGACATTTGACAAAATACAGGAATATGCTGGGGTAGGAGTGTGGCAATCAGGAGGGAAAGTAGTACTTTATAAAGCAGTGCTGTGCATTATGCATTAGTATGGATCGATATACATTGATTGCAACTATCTGTGACCTTTTTAGCAATCAGGTATTTGTATTAGGGATACGTATAGATAATAATTTTATCTGGTTGTAAGGGAATTTTATCACTTAAGGAATCTAATTAACTTTAAATGTAGGGGGTATTTAAGGAATGGTGATTTTACACACAGTGGCTCTTGATAGAACTCCTGCTAAGGAGTGAAATGCTGTCAGGCTTATTTTTTGGGGTGGCATCTCTTTATATGTTTCCGCAGTTTTTATATAAAGGTGTAATAAAAGTATAACTTTTTCAGTACACAGAGGTCTGCACTCTGCATTTTTACCAGTAAGAGGGGAGAATTGCAAGGTTTCTCTAGTACACAGGAATATAGCCATCCAGGAACTGTTCCTTGTAATGTGAGACAGTTGACAGGTATATGTTTGTGGGTTGAATGGAGGGTTTAGTCCCATAACTCCTGGATTGTTTAAGGAAAGGTGTTCCTCCTTGGTGTCAGGTCTCCAATCTGGAGCTTGAGATGGCAGTAGGCCTGTTCACACAGAGTCTGCTTATCATTGTTTGTTACTGCTGCCCAGCCCCTTGACTTTCTTCCCTGTGGCATACCCTTTTTCCTTTTCCAAAATACAGGCATACATTAAATGAGCAGGAGGAGGAGGAGAAAGATTGAGGATAGGGAACGAGCTCTCTAATGAGGTGGAGGTAGCCAGCTTCACAGCTTTGCACCTCTCTGCCCCAGTGGCCAAGCAGCACCAGCTATATGGCTGACAGAGAAGTCAACTAACTTTTAATTGCCATCTCCCACCAAAGTTCCCTCTTCCTCCAATAGCAACACTGATAGGATGCTTGACAGCAGCTCTTTATGGTTCCCAAGCCTTTATACTCAGTGGCATTTCTGCAAAATAAACTGCAGAAACTGGTGTGTTTTTTTTTCTTTATTATAATTTCTCTCCCAACCTTTTATAGTTAGCTATGAAGTCCTAAAAACAAGTGTATCATAATATTATTTATTTCTTGTTACATTTTTTTCAGTCTTTTCTGAACAGCATCTTTTAAGTCTGTTGTTATACCTCTGACACCCCATCTTTTTCTAATATTCTGAGTGTCTACTGGACCAAGTGACATTCTCCTGGTGGCTCCTTGCATTAATGGGATTTTTTACACAGTCCATCCAAACACTTAGATCTTTCTGTCAAAAAGTCAGGCTGTCTGCACTCATATTTTCAACCAGGAAAAAGCTCTAATTCATCTAACCAACAATAAAACACACAATATTTACATCAGTATCAGTTAATTAAAAGACACAGTTACATACAATTTTGGTTTCAACCCCCAAAATATGGACCAGGACTAGTTGAATACTGTGTTAACTTATTTATAATACAGATATAAAATACATTAAACTTCTGGTGCTTTTTATTGATTTCTGGAGAGTTTTACATTTGAGGCAAAAGGGAGGGAATATCAAGGATCTGAGCCTTAAAAAGGAGACCTTCTGGACTTTTACATTGGGAGTTCTCCACCAGCATACCATCCCCCACACACATTTGAATGCATGATTAGAACTAACACTGCATCTGTAAAAAATTTAAAAGATCTCCAGAAATAAATGAAAATATCTCCAGCAGTAAAATGCATTTTATATCTGTATTATAAATAAGTTAACACAGTATCCAACCAGTTCTGGTCCATATTTCTGGATGTTGAAACCATAATTGGATGTAACACTGTCAGATGGATAACAACAGACTTAAAAGATGCTGTTCAGAAAAGACTGAAACAAAAACTGTAGGAAGAAAGAAATAATATTATGATGAACTTGTGTTTAGGATGAAGGGAACAGAGTGGCATACACAATTGGGACCTCGTTGAAAATAAGTTCAACAACAAAGTGTAAGATAGTACTCAAAATCATCATGACATGGGTTGAAAGGCAATCAGCATGACTGATAAATGGTTACCCATGGGGACCTTTGGGGCTTATAGCATATTGTTTGTTCTCTAAATCAGGGAAAAAGTGAGAAGGGCTTTTAATGTAATATGTATTAGTATGGACTGATATGCAATGACTGAAACTACCTGTGACCTTGTTAGCAGTTAGGTATTTGTAAAAGGGATATGTATAGATAATAATTTTTATCTGGTTGTAAGCGGATATTACCACTTAAGGAATCTAATTAATTTTAATTGTAGGGGTATTTTAGGAACGAGGATTTTACACACATTAGCTCTTGATAAAACTCCTGCTAAGGAGTGAAAAACTGTAAAGATTATTTTTTGGGGGTGGCATCTCTTTGTATGTTTCCACAGTGCTTTATTTAATGTGTAATAAATATATAACTTTTTCAGCACCCGGAGGTCTGCACTCCATATTTTTACCAGTAAGAGGGGAGAGCTGTGAGGTTTCTCTGGTACACAGGAATATAGCCATCCAGGAACTGTTCCTTGTAATGTGACACAGTTGACAGGTATATGTTTGTGTGTTGAGTGGAGGGTTTAGTCCCATAACTCCTGGATTGTTTAAGGGAAGGTGTTATTCCTTGGCATCAGGTCTCCAATCTGAAGTTTGAGATGGCAGTAGGTCTGTTCACACGGAGCCTGCCTGTCCTCATTTTTTACTGCTGCCCAGCCCCTTGACTTTCATCCCCATGGCATACCCTTTTTACTTTTCCAAAATACAGACATGCATTAAATAATCAGGAGGAGGAGAAAGAGCAAGGAGAGGGAATGAGCTCTCTAATGAGGTGATGGGTAGCCAGCTTCATGACTTTGCACCTCCCTGCCCCAGTAGCCAAGCAGCACCAGCTATATGGCTGGCAGAGAAATCAATTGGCTTTTAATTGCTGTCTGCTGCTACAACACCCTCCTCCTCCTCCTCCAATAGCAACACTGATAGGATGCTTGATAGCAGCTATTTATGGTTCCCAAGCCTTTATACTCAGTGACATTTCTGCAAAATAAACTGCAGAAACTGGAATTTTTTTACTCTGTGACTCCTCAGTGAGCTTTAAAGGCTGATGTTATATTGAACCCTCTCAGGACTTCAAGTGGATATTTTTATATGTGTGCGAATATTTTAATTTATGTGGCCTCAGGTTCACTAGACCCCCTCTACAGGTACTACCTGACTGCTTGTGATTATTCTGCTTCATTATTTCACTCATAGACCTGGATCCCAGCCCACTATATAAAGGCCGGTGGTCACTGAGTGCATGTAATGATTACAGGCATGGCTGGTAATCTCCAGTCTCTGTTTTTTTTTGACATGCTTATTTGACTTGTGCACAGATCTAGGCTCCAAAATCTTGTTGCCAAAGCACCTTGAACAACGTTACTGGCCATCACTGGTTAATATTTGATTTTCTTTTAAAAATAATGCTGTCAGGACAGCTGGGTGAACCAGGGTTTGATCAGCAAATGGAACAACTGCAAATTTGTTTTACTGCAGTAGCTGAATTTCTGAATCATGTTAGGTGCCACAATCTACATGTCTTCTGTATAACATCATATTTTTTCATTTAATACAGTCACAGTCACATGGAATTGTTGCTCCTGTATAATGAATGAAGAGTTTTCCTTTGCTTCAGTGTATGGTGTGTGTGTGGGGGGGGTATTTCTGGTACAATAAGGGCTATGGCATAATCTGCATTTATCATACAGGAGTGCAAATTTCATTAGGCTTTGATTGTATGAAATGAAAAATTAAGATGTTACACAGAGACATGTACTGTAGATTTGGTCTCCTAACTTGATTTTGAAATTTGATTACTGCAGTAAATCTATCTTGAATGTGGTCCCTTTGCTTCTCAAATACCAGTATTCACTGAGTTGTGCTGACAGCATGTTATGGACACCATCCCATTATATATTACTTAGAATAATTATTGTATGGGGACATTTGATTAACAAGCGTTTGTCAATGCCGAATGTTTGCTTGCTGGTATTAGCATTGGAAATGAAGGAGGTAGACAGATGCAGAATAGGAATGGCAGTGAAGTACTGAACTTCACGCCAGCCCCACCTCCATCCTGTAGAGATGGACAGGAATTGGGGGAAGTGTTTGGGTCATCACCCATGACATTCATGCAATGTCACCTCACTCTATTCTGCAGACACTAACACGTGTTGAGGTGTATCTTGGGATGTTTGGCTTTACAGTCACCCCATTCCATAAGGACATATGCTGAAATGAGTGCAGCATAGGAGAATGGGGTGAACTGTGGGGCCGAAGAGTCCAAGGTACACCTTGATGCTTGTCACTGGGTGGGGTGGGATGGCATGAGCAGTACAGTCGGCAATCCAAAGGCACACCCCGATGCCTGTCAGTCTGTACAGGGTGGAATGTTATGATCAGAAATTGCACCACAAATTTTCAACATGGCCTTTTTGTGACCCCACCTCATGAAAGCATTTGGGACCTCTTCTCATGAAGAGTTGTAGCATGATTTTGTCAATGTGTCCCGAACTCTGACTTCCAACAGCGACCATGCCATTCTGCGCCACATGTACGAAAACACAGATCTGGCAGGATATGAAGAATGACAGCTGTACCATCTATAGTAAGGTGTGAAGAGATGGCAATGTTGAAAATCTGTAGTGGGAATAGTAAAAAGGCTCACACTTCCGAGCAGACGTGGAAGCTGTGCAACGCATGCAAATAACACAGTCATTTTTATGCACTTTCATCACCAAATTTTCAACATAGGCATTTTAGGACCTCTGCTCATGAACAGTGTCACTGTGATTTTCTTAATGTATCCCGAACACTGATTTCCCACAGTGAGCATGCTATTGTGAGCCGGAAGTACAAAAACACATTTTGGCCAGGATGTGAAAAATGACAGCTGTACTGTTCATAAGGAGGTGTGGAAAGATGCAAATGTTGAAAATCTGGAGTGAAAAATATAACAAATTTGCAAAATTACAAGTATGCGTGGGAACTGCGCAACACATGCTCGTAACACGCTCATTTTATGGACTTTCATCTCAAAATTTTCGACATAGGCATTGTAGGACCTCTGCTCATGAACAGTGTCACTGTGATTTTCTTAATGCATCCTGAACACTAATTTCCTACAGTGACCGGGCTATTCTGCACCACAAGTGCGAAAACACATTTTGGCCAGAATGTAAAAAATGGCAGCTGCACTGTTCATAAGGAGGTGCATAAAATGGCAATGTTGAAAATCTGGAGTGAAAATATTGCAAATTGGTGAAGTTACGAGTATGCGTAGCAACTGTGCAATGCACTCTCATAAAACAGTCATTTTGGGGATTTTCCCCCCAAATTTGCAACATAGACTTTTTGAGAGCCCACCTCATGAACACTGGCACTGTCATTTCGTTAAACGGGCCCAAAAGGTGATTCTGCGAGTGTGCAATCACCTTTTGGGACCGATTAACACCATGACAGTGGTTGAATTCATGATGAGGGGGCCCAATAACACCATGCTGAAAATTTGGTGCCAAAATTCCCAAAAATGCCCAAGATATGCACCAAAGCTGAAAAAACTCTATTTATGCCACAATACAGCTTACCAGCTTTTCCTCAGTTAGCAGTCAACTTTGAAGAGTTCAGACGTGTTCCCAGTCCACTTAAGATCATCAAGCCGGGCTCTGGAGGTAAGTATGGGGTGAGGGGGGGTGTGGGGAGGCGGGGTGCACAGAGGGTGGAGGCGGGTTGGGCAGGTTGTGAGAGACTACCGGACTCGATGGGGACTGTTTTCTGCTTTGCAGATTACAAAAAAAAAAGTGGGATAGTTTTCCTTTTACAGGGCCATTTGGCACACTGGGGTGGGCTCCCAGCATGCCACCCCACTGATTTCTTTTGGGGGGGCTGTAGCCAAAGGGGGATTGGGCACCCCGTAGGCACAGCTGACAGGGGATTGGGCACCCCCATAGGCACTTGGGGGGCAAGAGCCAAGGGGGATTGGGTACCCCCTCAGCACAAACTGAATTTTTTTGGGGAGAGATATTATGCCAACAAGGAGTGGGGTCCCCTGTTGACAAATGACACAGGGAAATGAAGCCAATGGGGATTGGGCCCCCATCAGGAAAGCAATGTTCCTGGGGCCACATGATGCTGAGGAGGATTGGGCACCCCTTCAGCCCGGGGGTGTAATATTGTTTGTGAACATGGCGGCGGTTTGCTGCCGTGTTCACAAACAATATTACACTAGGCAACATTCTGCCCAGCAATGACGGGTCGCTCCCTCATTGCAGCAGAATGGCTGATGCTGAAATGACTAGGTGGACCCTGATTGCTGCAGTGAAAATGTTTCAGCTTGATGGCACTTTTGGAGACCAGTGTCATCAGCATACTGTGCCTCATTCATCCACCAGTGGCAAGACCCCAAACATAGTGCCTCTGTTGGCTGCTACCGTGCCGTGCCTCCACAACCCACTTCTCTCCTAAGCTGTCACATAATGTTTCTTGCACATACGTGCAAGCAAACATAAAAAGAAAGAAGGAAGGCATTATAAGACTTCCAAAAGAGAATAATCCTGCAGAAACAAGCCACTAAGTTAGTGGCTTGTGTCTGCAAAATCATTCTCTTTCAGAAGTGTGAGTCTATACCATATCATAATTACTTGTATGCCTGACAAAAATCTTTCTCTTTCATCAGTCTTACAATGCCAAGCAAAGTAAACACTGAAATACATAATGCAGTTATCCTGGTTTAAATCTCTGTGCTTCTTGGGCTAGATGCACCCCAGCTTTTCCACTGCTGCAACCTCATTTGTTATTTTGATTCAACCATTGTTTTGTGCAGGTTCAGTGATGCTGCAGTCAGTGGGGTGAAGGTTTGGTCATCCAATACTGATGGGCATTAGTCAACCTAGCCTAAGTGTGTCTCTCTGGTGTCCACAAGCACTCAGCATCTGTAGTCTGGACCAGCACTGTGGATGTGAATGCAGAGTTTTGTGGATGAACACCACAATTTCTTGTAGTGTTCATCCCCCAAAAGTCTACATTCACATCCACAGTGCTGGTCCTGCTGGAGTCTACAATCACTCAGCATCTGTAGTCTGGAGTCCAGACTACAGATGCTTAGTGCTTGTGGACACCAGATGAACACAATTAGGCTAGGATAGCATAATTCTCTTTTATTAATGTTTGTTCCCAAGTTGTCTCACTAGGGATGGAAAGGAAGATGATGAACATGCCTGCTTGTTCTAGCAGAACAACCACACATCTCCCTCAGATTAGATATCTCCATCTGAGGCAGCCATCACTGTTCGCAGCTGCTCTGTGATGGAAAGGAAACTAGGAGATTTTCTGATTGGCTACTCAACACTTTGCTCCTGAAACTGGGCCTAAAATGCATCAAAATGCACCATTGTACACCTATATTTTCAAAATTTCCTGGTGGAGCATGCCCCAGACGCCCCTAGAGAGGTTTTGTTTTTGGAGCAAAGTGCACCCCCCCAATTGTGTCAATTCCTGGATCTGCCACTGATCAGTGTTACCAGTCATCTGCCAATATCATAAGGGATCTCTCTATCTCTCTCCCATTTACTTGCTTTGAAGAAGCACACTGAGCAAAACATTAGCATGTATCCCACATCATTCTGACTCACTGGAAGAGAGTAAGTGGAGCTTGCATTCGGAGCCCAAAAAACTCTAGAGGAAACAGCTTGTTAATTAGTTCAAAAGTTAAGGCTTACATTTTTCATTTTTAAATAGAGCTACCTCTGTAGCTGAAGTTGCAGTTGGTTATTAAGTTTTCAGCTGGCTGCCTTGCCCATTAAACATTGTGGTTCACTGGCTATGGACTGCCTCCAGCATTAAACACTGCAGTGAGGACATATGAGGGGATTTTGGAAATGGGAAGCCTTTATAAACTCCTGTTCTGACTTTCTCATTTAAGAGCCAAAAAGGCTCAGGTTGTTATAAAGTAAAAGTATATTTGTTTCAGTTGTTGTGTGGGCTGTCTGTGCCTTGCATTAGAGCAATAGCATGCTTTCTTTGTTTAATTTGGTTGCTGTTGTCTCTTGGTGGAGATTCTTGACTTGTGAATCTCAGTGTCTCTACTATTTTTCTGCAAAGTCCAGACAGAGTTCCACACCCCGATCGAGTCCTTCATGGGTATAAAGCTCACATCCCCTTTATTCAGCACACAGACTGGGCAACTCACAGTCAAGTAGCTGATATGGTAACATCAGCTTTAGCAGCAGTGGTGAATGTTTTTGATGCTTGAGCAGCATGGAACTCTTTTAAGGTATAGTAACGAACAGGGGATAACATTTAGTTAAAAGATGAATTACTAAATCAGTTTGCATTGGTACACCTTAGCAATCCTCAAGAGGTTCAATTGACTTGTTTTTAGAGATACCACATACATAGCTTCTCTGTTTTCTGTGTAACTGTGTGCACCCATGTGAAAACAGAATCACTGCCCTTTAGTTAGACTTCATCTGCTCTTCCTTCCTTCCTGTCCATACCTGATGGCATAACCCCTTGGTCGTAAAATTGCATATATCCTCTCATGACCTCATAAGCAGATGCTGACAGGTGCAAACAAAGAGCCTGAAGATAGGAAGCCTAAGGGAGAGTGCACCTGTTTTTTTTGGTAATGTGCATAGTAAATATGAAAGGGGAAGGGCTAATTATGGAGGATATGTGAAAAAGTTGAAATGTGTCTAAAAAAATGTTTTTTCAGAGTTACACTGTAAGGTCAGGCACTGCTAAATATTTAGTTTCAGGCTCCACTTGGCTCTGAATACTGAATTGTCATCCACAACTTCATAACATTATTCATGAGGACTGACCTGCCGATCCCCTGCAATTATTGCTATTATATCGAGGTCATTAAAACAAAAGAGACAAGCTTGTAATATTTGAGATGAGCTTCATTTTAACTGAACAGAAACTGTTTAAAAGCTTGGAATGCCCCACTGTTCATTTGACTTTCCAAAGGCATTTATTGCTTTGAAGCAATCAGGGAAGTTAGACTATTTCATCAGAAGTGATGCTGTTTGCTCATTGATCTGTCACATTGAATAAAAATGCAATGCTTTGCAACAGCAACCATTTATGAATGTAAGTGCCTGCCTATGCAGATAAGTCCTTGTGCAGACTAGCATGCTACAACAATAAGTAATTTGATGCATACAACTGCATTTCAAAATGTATTTATTATTTGCTGGACTTTGATTATGAGAGTAGTCTGAGCATTTACAGGGTTGCTGTTGTAACATTCATTGCATTACTTTTCTATGTATCATGGCACTGTGAAACTGGCAACACATACTGTATAACGAATTATTCTTAATTCATTTTTTAATAATTATTCTTAAAGTCATACATGTTTTCTACAAGGCCCATCGCAACTTATCAAGTGATAGCAGTAGGGGCCAATACTAACTGATCAAGTTGGGATCCCCTAAAGGGTGGCTGAAGCACTGGGAGACTTGGTATCTCATGTACCCCTCCTGAATCCTCACTGGTGCTGGCTATGGACTGGGTTTCTTGGATGTTATGGAATGGGGCTTAATCCTAAGAGACTGGACATGTGTAGTGAACTCCAGCAGCATGGTAGCACAGTCAGCCATATCAAAGATGGCTACTGGAGTCCAGTGTGCATGCGCAAATTGGTGTGCAGGTGAAGAAAACTATGGTGGCCATCTTGGACACAGCAGACAGTGCTAAACTCTACTGATACCTCTGGACCTCAGCTGCAGCTGTGTTGGCTCTTGCTAGAGTTTGTTTTATGTATTGGTGTTACAATTGCATGTTTCCATTCAGTTGGAACTGTTTCTGACTTTATGGACTTGTTAAGCAATATACATAGTGGTTTACATATGCTGTTAGCTAGGTTTTTTAGAAGCCAGGGATGGAACCCATCAATACATGGGGATGAATAAGATTTCAATGTTTTATTACTTCATATACTTCCTCAAGTGAGAAGTCTTCTATAACAGAGTCATCAGTTTCCATAGTATAGTGGACTCTTCTTTTCTGTTAACTACAGAAATAAAGTTGTTGTTGAATATGTCCACAGTTTCTGAGGCATCTTTCGTGGTTGAGCCATTCACAGTCAATGACCATGTAAGATTGCTTTTTTTGTTGTTCATATTATTAATGTATGAAAAGAAAGCTTTTTGGTTTCTTTTTATGTAGCTATTCTGAACTCTAGGTTCCACCTTTCCTGACTTATTAAATTTTTGGTTTTCCTTAATTCAGTCCTGTATTTTTTTTTCTAGATAAATCAGAATTTTTCTTCTTGATCTCGGAGTATGCCTTTTTAAAAAATAAAAAATTTAGGCCATGCGGAAAAGGATTTTGTTTTATATGGGGGAGGGAGTAATCTTGTTTTGTGAGAAGAAATTCTTTTTTGTATGGCCGATATCTTGTTTCCATTTTTCAAAAAATGTTTTTTTTGAAAACCCATAAAAATCATGCCATGGAAACACACCAACACATATCTTGCTAATCAGGACCCCATTAGATGGATTCTGCAGTTACTTCTTAGAAAATGACAAAGAAATGTGTTTTTAACAGATTTTAAAATACTTTTTTCATGAGAAGATTTTCTTTCTTCATGTGTCCATATAAAACAAGACTAGGGCCATATGAAACAAGATTGCCTTCATACAAGAAAGGAATTTGGACTTCATTTTTTGCACATTCTTTTTTCATATGAAGAAATCTTTTTTTTGTGAGAAAGACACAATCTCATGGAAAATATCCTTCATGCAAAAAAATAATTTGGACTTAGTGTTTTTCATTCTTTTTTTTTGTATGAAGGAATATTTTTTTTGAGAACAAAACAATCTCATGAAAAAAAGATTCCTTTATACTAACAAAGAATTTGAACTTAGTTTTTTTTCACTTTTTTTGTATGAAGGAATATTTTTTCGTGAGATTGTATTGTTCTCATGAAAAAAGATTCCTTCATATGAAAAAATAATTTAGACTTAGTTCTTTTCACATTCTTGTTCATACAAAGGAATCTTTTTGTGAGATTGTTCGTGCTCATGAAAAAAGATTTCTTCACATGAAAAAAGAATCTGAACTTTTTATTTTCCACATTTTAACTTTAACAAAAGATAATTCTGTCACTATTTGCAGTTAAGTGACAATCTTTATATCAAAAGACAGGTCTTAAAGAGTACTACAATACTAATGCATAACACACCAAATAAATTTAGGGGCCATATAAAAAACAACCTAAAAATAACAAAACATTAAAATTCCCAGAGAATATCATCGCAGTTTTAACAACCCATAATAAGTCTGTCATTAATTAGAGTTAAGGGACTATATATATGTATATATATATATATCCAAAAAAAATGGTGGCAATAAGTAGTACAACACTAACATATAATCCCCAGCTCCCCTCGGTTTCCCGAAGCTACAAGGCTGGCAGCAGGAAGGATCGAGAGGGCTACGGTTGTTGAAAAGCCCTCCCCAGCTCCCCTCAGTTTCCCGAAGCTACAAGGCTGGCAGCAGGAAGCGTTGAGAGGGCTACGGTTGTTGAAAAGCCCTCCCCAGCTCCCCTCAGTTTCCAGAAGCTACAAGGCTGGCAGCAGGAAGGTATGCGATCTCAGGACTGCGTTCGGTTTTAAACCTTGGCACCTTTTTTCTGCTCAGCTCCCTGGCGCTGTAGTACTCGCTGCTGCAGCCACTTTAAACCCCTGGAAATGAATGTATTTTGACTCACAAGACTGTGCCTAAGACTGTGCCTACGATACACTCTAGCCTGCCTACCTTGATTTAATTAACTTTTGCTGATTCTGGTACACTGCAGCTGCTGTTTTAATTAATTTTAGCATATCCTCTAACACAGCAGCTGCTTGCAGGCTTGAAATTTTCACCCACCCCCCCCTCCTCCACAATTAATTAAATATGCTAGTAACCCCGCCCACTTCTGTTCCAACCTATAAACTCACTTGGAGGGCAGTCCTACCCCTCCCCCTTGCTGCATCAGTCCTAATTCAAACCAGCGAGGCAGTCCTTTTCTTTTTTTTTTCCTCCACTCACTCTTGCCTATTCTCTATGTTTGCCTCTGTTCTACACTTATTTTGTATGGAAAAGTAACTCAGACTGAGGGTATCCCAGTTTTATCTTTTCCCCTCACCTTTTCAAATTCCCCCTGCTCCTGTCCACTCCTCATAAACTTCACTCTTTTGGAATACCTGCCTCTTGTGAATAACTTGTATAATTGACTGCCAACCTCTGGCCACTAAGGGTCTCACTCAAACTGCCTTCACTATAGGTGTCACCCTGACCTTAAGCCACCATTTCTGTCACTTATATTCTACTCTTATAAGGAACAATCTACCTCTGATTTACAGAGGTTTCATACAAGGCATACATAATGTTCTGTCTTGCATGCCCAAGGTCACTTCTGGTGGTATCAGGATTACTACCCACTGTAATCATCCTCTCCTATCTCTCATATAACATACCAGCTGGATACCCTGGGTCCCACTGCCATGAAGAATTCTCCTTTGTATTCTCCAACCTTATACCAACTGGAACCTTGCTCCCTTCTCCTAACCTGTCCCTCCATATAACTCATCCTTCCAAATTAGGGCATTTCCTTCTCTACCACCCCCCTAGCATGCCCAAATACCTCAAGCGCAATTACAGATTCTACAAAGAAGTCTGGGTGATGCTTCTGCACTTATGCTTGTCAGAAGACATAGAATCTAACCCTGGCCCCCATTGGAATGCCAGGTCCACGGATGACTCCTCATGGTTTTCCACTAAGGGCATGAAAATTGCCCACATGAATATCAGAAGTTTACCAGCAAACTTTCCTGAACTTGAAGCCTGTATAGCACTGTACTGTCCAGACATACTTGGACTAACTGAAACATGGCTCAGGCCAGAGATGCCTGATTCCATGTACAAAATACCTGGCTACAGCTTGTCCAGATCCGATCGCCCCACCAAACAAAAGAGTGGAGGATTTGCCCTTTATTATAAAGAGCATCTCAATGTCTCTGTACTCCAGTCTTGGATAACAAATCACTGTGAAGCTCTGCATACAGTTCTACAACTAGGTGGTGATAAAAGGCTAAATCTGATCTGTGCCTACAATCCTCCAAAGGGGGCTCTCCCTGGCTTAAATGGGCTCTTGGATTATCTGACCTCTCTAAAGGGTAGATCTGAAGTCATACTAATGGGAGACTTCAACCTAGACCTATCAAGGAGTCATGCCGGTACATATACTGAAGCTCTCACCTGACTTAACCTCGCTCAACTTATCTCTATCCCTTCACGCATCTCTTCAAACTTGGAGCACCAATCTCTCCTGGACTGAATGGCTACAAATAGAGCAAATAAAATAATTGCTGTAGGGACCTTTTCGGATTCTATTAGTGATCACCTGCCTACGTTCTGTATCTGGAATGGCCACTGCCTTAAACCCCCCACAAGAATCATTCAATTTCAGGATTTTGCCAAACTAAACTGAACTGCACTTCTCGAGGATATTAATAATATAGACTGGTCTCCCATCTATCACACTGATGATGTAAACACAGCACTTGAATACCTGATGTCTCAGCTTCTGGCCCTTCAGGATCTGCACATCCCTCTGAAAAAAAGGCGTCTCAGGGGCTCCCCTAATAAATGGCTAAAAAAAGACCTCCTTCGAGCCATGATAAAAAGAGACAAGGCCTGGACCTTGGCAAAGAAGTCCCAACAATCAGAAGACTGGGTTAACTATAAACAACTGAGAAATGCCTGCAAAAAAGATATTCGGAAGTCTAAAAGGAGCTACTGCCTTAAGCTTCTCCAATCTTCAGTGGGTGATACCAGGGGTTTTTGGAACCACATCAAAAATTTCATTGGGCAAAGGCCCAAGACGGCCATTACCGACATGACACTGAATGATGCAAACTGTAATAAGTTACCTACTATTGCTAATGCTCTTAATGCACAATTTTCGGATCTCTCCGAATACACTGAGAAATTCAACCAACCTCTTTCACCTCCTCCTGAGGTGCAACTTTCACATGAAACCCCTTTTCATCTCACATTAGTCTCCTCCACCGAAGTGCTGCATCTCCTCAAATCAGTATCCACCTATGGATCTGCTGGCCTGGATGGGCTACTGCCAAGCTTCTTGAAGCAGGCAGCCCCTGCCCTTGCTGTTCCTATTGCAAGAATCTTTAATCTTTCCATAATAACCCAAATGGTACCAACATTGTGGAAAATCGCTCACGTTGTCCCTGTTCACAAAAAAGGGGATACCAAAAATATGCCAAACTATAGACCGATTGCCATTCTCTCTACCCTAAATAAACTTCTCGAGAAGGCCATGGCTACTCAGGTCACAAATTACCTGCGCCTTAACAACCTTATATCCCCTACCCAGCACGGATTCTGAACAGGACACAGCACCACAACTGCTCTACTTCAGCTGACAAATGCAGTCCTTACAGCAATGGATAAGAGCCTGCTCACTGGGGCCATATTTATCAATCTCACAAAGGCATTTGACCTTGTGAATCACTCTCTGCTACTTTCCAAACTGTCCTGCCTTGGCTTTGGCCTGTCGACCATCTCCTGGTTCGATAGCTACCTCTCAGGGAGATTGCAGTTTGTCCAAATTGAATCCGATGTCTCAAATCTTTCCCCTACCTCTATTGGAGTCCCCCAAGGATCTATTCTTGGCCCACTATTTTTCTCCCTTTTCATGAACAACTTGCCCTCCCTTCCCTGCTCCTCCTCATTAATCCTTTATGCTGATGACATGATGCTTCTCTCCAGTGGTAAATATCCCTTATCAGTAAGAGTACATCTTCAAGCAGACTTCAACTGCTTGCAGGAGTGGTTACTACAGAACAGGCTCCTAATGAATGCTAAGAAAACTGTAACTATGCTTTTTGCCCGCCCCCGTCAAGAATCAGATCTCTTACTCCAGACTTATTGATACATTCTCTAGATGACTCCCCTCTTGAATTAGTTACCTCCTTCAGGTATCTAGGAGTCATTCTCAACCCATCTCTTGACTTTAACCTCCACATTGTGGCTACATGTAAGACAGTTTACTCAAAACTTGGTCTTACCTTTAAAATCAGGTCCTCCCTCAATGATGCTGCCCATCTTGCTGTTGCACAAGGATTTCTCCTCCCTGCTCTAACATATTGCTCTCAGGTTTACCTTAAAGCTAGCAAAGGAGCACTCCAGAAATGGAGCACCTGCTATAACAGTATATGCAGGTTTGCTCTCTCCGCTCACAGACTTACCCATCATTGCCTGCTCTACTCGAAACTAAATTGACTCTCCCCAGACTCACTCAGACACTGTTCTGCAGGCTGTACCATTGATAATATGATCAGAACGGGGTCTCCTAAATACCTTGCCGAACTATTAACTCAGCCCTCCCAAGTGTACATCCTCAGGGCATCTACTCAAACCCAACTTGAAATTCCCAGATATCTCACACAAAAAGGAGAATGATCCTTCACCATATCTGCACCCCACTCCTGGAACTCCATTCCCTCCCACATCAAACTCTCCAAATCCCACAAGGCCTTTAAACTGAGTCTTCGGGCACACTTATTAGAATCTGACTGCTGCTCTTGTGCTGTAACTTGAGCCTCTCTCCTAGCATTTTCTCCTCCCTATGGCACTTACTGATTTCCTACTGGTCTCCAAAATCTGAAAGTTTCCCACATCCAACAGAAATTCTATTGTTATAATGCTACTTCATTTAAGTTTTGTTTGCTGTTTGTAGTTTCAATTTAGTCATTGATGTATCATCAGATGAAAATAATTAATGTAATGTTATCTGTTTCTCTTTGTCATCACTGATAATGACTGTACCTGGCTGTATACTGTTCAAATGTTTGTTCTTACCTCATGCTGCATCATGAAATACTCTTTAATGTTGACTCTGGTCTCCCCTGTCTGTACTCTCCTGGGTCATGCCTGAATATAGGCAACATTGGTGTCTAGTGTACTTACCCGGTAAACAAAAAACAAATAAATAAATCCCACCTAAACATTCATAGAGTATGCACTGCACCCCAAAATTACCCCCAAGTTTCACCATGGTGTCAAATCCACAATGAAAGTGTGATCTTCATCAAGAATGCACCAACGGTGTATCTAGTCTTCCAGTACAATCATAGCACATTTCAGAGCAAACTGACAAGAATTTACTGAGCTATGGGTAAAGAAACTAAAAACACATTTTACTCATATACAATCAAGTGCTGGCAGTTAAGAGGGTCACTGATACATAATATATTTTCGCTTTGAAGTGAGCCCCACAAAAAAAAAAAAACAGTTACAACCAAGAACATAAATTGCATTTTTGGAGGCATGGAAGCACAGGGCCAAATGGATCTGTACATCTAAGGAGGGATGGATGTGCAGGGCCCAAAGGGCCCAACAGGTAAATGAATGTATTCAAGCAGGTCCCAAAGGGACCTGAATGCATGAAGATATGATTATACTATCTCAAAGATTCTTTGCAAAAAAAAAACTGTGTTAATGCACTGGTTAGTGTTCAGATTAAAGCAACAAAAGTAGGGAAATGTGGTGTTAGGGTTTCCAATCCTAACAATCCACCCCTTCCCTCCAAACATCAAAAGGAAAAAATACAGTATTATGGTTTTGATTTGGTTGGAGCACCTCCCACTACAGTCCAACCACTCTTTGAGTTTACTCCTTTCTAAATGAGGGGTTGGAAAGTTCTGATAACTGTCATATAGGGATTCTTGTTCCATTGCTATAGAAGCTTTTGTCTTTCATATAATTTTCTTATAACTTTTTCTGTTTTTATATCCTCCAACTTCAATAGTGGCTCAGTAGGTAGCACACTCACCTCTGAGGCCAGGAGATCAGAGGGCTGTGGGTTCAGTTCCACATCTGGCACTTGGGTCAATATCCCAGTACTGACACTGTAGTGCAGCATGAGAGGGGTGCTGCACTTCTGAGGTGCCGTCTTTCGGATGAGATGTTAAATCGAGGTCCCATCTGCCTAGATTGGTGGTAGTTCAGATGAATGTTAAAGATCCCATGGCACTTATTGAAAAGAGTTGGGGCATGTTTATTAAAAACCATAACAATCATAACAAAACCAATATACAAAAAAAAAACAGGTAAATCAGCAACTAATACAGAAAGCAATACATCAGAACAGACAAAATGAAAAACCCCAAGAAACCCCCCTTGTAAAACATATTACAAGACATAAAACAAACAAGAATATACTCAAGGTGTCCAAAGTCCCAACTGTAAGCAACAAAATAATGAAAAAAATATAGGGAAAAAAATTCTGTACAGTAAGTAACAAAATTACCAGAAACTCCAATATCTTTCCCAAATATTCCATTTGAAAAGTTTCCTTTCCCCCTCCCTAATATGATCAATGTGATTCACAACTTTGTGAAACAAATCCGCAGGCTGATAGAGAACGCTGTTGAAACAAAAAGCAACACCGTACTAGCCAAACCCAATACAGTATCACAACAGCTATTAAATTTAGAGTACTAGGGTTACACTTATCCCACGAGGCTGGGAAATAAACCAAAAAACAAGGATCTTGGGTCCCACTTGTGCCATACCCTGTTCCAATATTGATGACGCCACAAAAACAAAAATTGTATAATAAAGGGACAAGAAAAATATAAATGAACCATAGTCTCAGTCATCTCAGTACAAGAAGTCCTAAAACAATAAGATCCAATAACTGTTTGTGTTTATGATTCCCGTAACGTTAATTTTGCCATGCACACCCAACCATGATATATCCCACATAACCAAAGGAATTCTAATATCAGTAAGACGACTACCAATCTTTGCCTTTTCTGACACCGTAAATTCTGGAAAAACTTCCTCCGAAAACCAAGAATCCACTATAACCATATACAAACGTCTGCAAGATAGCTCCTTTATCATGGATATCGTAATACACCATGTCTTAAGCATGTCAAACGCCACTACCCAATCCAAGGACAAAACATATTTCCATTTATTTTTGTGTACAAAACTTGCCATAAACCATTCTTGTAAAATCTCTGAAAGAGAAACACTGACCAAAGGAACCCAAAGCTGTGATAAGCGAGAGACAAAAGGTTTTAAATTAGTGGAGAAAAAAATGGAATAAAAAAATACAATCTGGTGAACCATATTTACCCCCCCCCCGACAATAGTCGGTTAATAAGATATTCCTTTTAACCGGGTTGAGTCGGCTACCCCAAAAACAAGAGCAAAAGAGACCCATAAGTGGCACAAAAAACTGTTTAGGCAAGGGAAAAATATGAGAAACATACAAAAATAAAGGCAATAAACAAGTTCTAATCAAGAAGACCCTCTTCTTCTTTCCCATAAACCATTTGTTCCATTTACAAACCTTTTCCCTTCCAATGTTCAAATGTAATTCCCAATTATACTGTGCCATATCGGACATACAAAAAAAAAATACCCAAAAAGCTTTTGTGGAGAATCCACCAAACGGATACCCCCAATATAAGTAATCCCAAACAGAGGGTCCCACTAAATTAAAACAAATGCTCTTCTGAAAATTTAAACTAGAAACAATATAATGTAAAAAGACCGGAAGGACATGGCATAATAATCATCCCACCTGTAAGGTGGGTACCAAAACACATAAATCATCAGCATAACATATAATTTTCTGATTATATAAACCCAAACCTGAAAGACCCAGAAGTCCAGGAGATCTATGGAGTAAATGAATGATAAGGTCTAAAGCCATAAAAAACAGAAGTGGGCTCAGGGGACATCCCTGACGTACACTCCGATGAATGTAACAGGGTGACCCAATCCACCCATTCACATAAGGCCTGACATAAGCCAAAGAATAACATAAACTAAGCTAATTAACAAAAATCTGGGGGAAACCATAAGCTCTAAGAGTCAACCAAATAAATTCCTGGGACACACCATCGAAAGCTTAAAAGATAAATCAAAATTAAACAAATAACCAGTAAGAGCCCCCCTGTGCCCCTGAGAAAACAATTCCCTGACCAAAATCAAAGCATCTCGGATGGACCTACCCAGAACGGAACAATACTGAAAGGGAGAAATCAAAAAAAGGGCAATAATTTTGAAATCATATTACCCAACAATTTTGCAAAAATTTTAAAGTCTGTATTCAACAGTGTAACCGGACGCCAATTCCCCAAATCAAATCTATCACCCTTTTTAAAAAGAAAAAGCATCAAACCCTCATACATTTGGTCTGAAAGGTGGTCCTCAGACAAAAAAGCATTAAATACAGCCAATAACTGAGTAGGTATAATACCCCATAAAGATTTATAAATTTCAGATGATAACCCATCCAAGCCCGGTGCCACCATATCTCTTAGGGCAGAAATAACTGCCTTCACTTCTGCCAATGAAAAAGGGGCCAAAACTGCCTGCTGTTGAGACAACATCAAGGTAGGCACATCCGAGGCTTGTAATAATACATTAATTTCGGCCGATTCTGATACTGGGGATTTAAAGGTGTGCTTTACAAAATCTGTAACATACTGTAAAAGGTGTGACATCCCATTAACAGGGTGACCTTGGCTATCACTGAGCTGAAACATCTGCCTATCACAAACCTTCCCCCTATCGGTATCATAAGGGTTAAATTGACTTTGTTACCCAGAGGTCCGAAATCGTTGTTCAAAATCTAAAGACTTCTGTCTATTATACTGTGCTTGTGTCAAAGCCACTTTGACATCCCTTATACGAGTTCCACAATCAGACTGTGACAAATAGGATGCAGTAAACAGCTCATACAGTTCAGACCGAAGGAGCCGAGAGTGGTGGTGCCTACTATCAGCTAAAAGTCTAGAGTGGAATTTAAAATAAGCCACTAAACACGTCTTGGTGTCTACCCACCAATCAATCATCGAATTATAAAGAAAAATCACAGAAGTGCAATCTGAAAGCAAATCCAAATACCCCTTATTAAACCCTGGATTTAATAATAAAGTTGTATTCACCCTCCACACCCCAGGCCCATGAGCAGTCACATCTCCCAAATGGATTTGCAACCCCAACAAATTATGATCTGAAGTCACCATTGGTAAAACTACACCCTTAAACTCCCCAATATTCCATGAACAAAACCAAAAATCTATCCTTGAGGTCAGGCTACCTTTTGAAAAGATATGTAATGGATTGTGGGCAAACACATCAACCAAATCTAAATCCATAATAATAGTACATAATGCATGGGTATCACAATATACTTTCCTGGTAGAGGAGACATCTAAACTGGAGTTAAAATCCCCAACCCATAAGATTATCTGATTAGTAAACAAATAAGGCTAAATTAACCGAAAAAGCTGTACCCTAGTGGCCTTCTGTTAAGGGGCATAAATATTGATAAACCGATAAGGCAGATCATGCCACAAACCATCCAAAAGCAATACCCTGCCAGGAACCAAATCTACCAATTTTTGAAAAATAAACCCCGATGTAGAAAAACAAAACCCAATACCAGAACAGAGGTCCTGACCAAGGGACCAATAAGAAGGCCCAAACCCCCAATTCCTCGTGGCCCTATCAACCTCCATGGTAGTATAAAGCCGGACATCCTGTAAAAAATAAACCTCATACGGTAAGGAATGCAAGGCTGCAAATGTAGCTGTACGTTTATACTGTGACCTAATACTATTAACATTCAGACTAGCTAACTGAATGGTAGGTGATACTGGAGACATAACAACTGGCAAAAAAGGAAAAAGAAAACCTAACAAAAGTGGCCAAATCATTTCTTTTTTCTAGTTCTAGTAGATCTCTTTTTCAGGGTCGTCAAAGGAGTGTCAACTAAAAGGAGTGGCGCAGAAGGAGCCTCAGGGTGAGAGGACGAAGGAAGAGACTCAGCTAAATCCTCACCTTCCATAATGTCTCCCCAACTCTGTAAGGGTTCATAGGGGTTATCTACTGAAATGGAAAACTGTGGCACATCCTCCATCAGCTTGGTGGAATGAAAACAACTACCAACAGGGGGTGAAGTCTCCAAGACCACTTCTGCCTCCAAAGCAGCATCCTCCAGGAGAGGGGGGGTCAGGATAGAGGGAAGAATGGAAGTAACAGGCAGAGGAGGGGACTCAGGGAGACGGTGAGGAACAACAGGGGTATCCTACCACTACAAGGCAACAGGGTCACCAGCTGAAACTGTTAAAGGACAGGTCAAAAGTTCAGAGATACGAACCAGTCCTGGACCAAGGGGGGGGGATTAGTGGATGAAACAGAGTTGGCAATGAAAAAATCATGTTCCACATAATCAGTGGTATCGTGAGCTGCCCATGGACATGCTGCAAAAACATGAGTATCCTCACCACACAGGTTGCAAGTGGGAGGGACAGTACGAGACAATACCGAGTGACCTAATACCCCACAGGATGCACACTTCAGCTGATCACAATCAGAGCTAAGATGGGATAATAATCCACATCTATAGCAGAAGCGAGGCTGGCCTGGATAAAACAAGATACCACGATCTCTCCCCAAGTAAAAACAATTAGGAAGATGTTGAAGCCCATCTTCAGTCATTTTAAGTTGAACATTAAACTTCCACCCCCCAGTCCAAAATCCATTCTCGTCAATCAGGGCATGAGGCACCCCATTAACAGTACAGCGTTTCTCCAACCAGTACAAAATGTCCAAGACATTGACCCCCTCGTTGCGAAACAGAACAGTAACAACTTTAGCAGTTGGCCTAGTAATTGGTATAATGACAAAAGGTTTCCAAATAGGCTCCGAGCGGGCAGCATAATATGCAGCCCAAAAGTTATCCAACAGATTCGCCGAATTAAAAGAAACATCAAAATTATGGTCCCCTGAGGTATGGATAAAAGCATAAACCTCAGCTGGCCGGATACCCAAAGAGTCAATAATCAAATATTTGCCCACATAGTTACGGTCAGGGGGGAGGTCCAAACCCCCCTTATAATAAATGCGGGCCACAAAACGCTTCCTTGCAGGAATGTCTGATAGTTTAAACAAAGATGAATAACTGGCCAGTTTAGCAGAGTCAGCCCAGAGGGGTCGACGCACTGCACTCCCAACAGGGCCCGAAATCGGGTCATCACCCAGAGCTGGAGAACACTGACCTGTAGAAGGAGCCCCAGACCGTTGGTTGGGGGTCTGGGATTGTCTGTAGCAGCCACTGGAGCAGGAGAAGCCTGAAAACAAGGTCCCAACAAAGGTGAAGCCAGACATGGCTCAGGAACAGCCAAATCAAGACACCCATCTTCTCCATGAATAACCAGAAGTGATGCAATGCCTTGCTCTGGCTCAGAAATAGGTACTCCCTTTGAACACTGCAATGCAGAGGGTTCCGGTGCTAAAGGCAGTCCTTCCCCAGGTAAAGGAATGCTGGGGTCAGGGATCCAGGCGGTGGGGGTCTTAACCCACCCTGCATTCTCAAGAGCCGATTCTGGGGACCAAGCAGCAAGCCTTGCTGAGAATGGAAAAAAGCCATCCTCGGAATCAGCAGCCAACACGCCCGCCGGGTCGACGGCCGAGTCCTCTGCCAGGTCCAAGTTACTTTTCTTCATCGCCCCAGGAGTTGCCGGCTGACGACAATCAGGGAGTTTTCATTTTTTATCATCCTCCAAAGACAGAACCGCAACTGGGTCGGGCAAAACAGCCACCGGATAGCAGTCGACAGCTGCAAGCGGCAAATCCATTTCCTCAGCAGGTAAGGAAACAACAGAAACATCCAACACCTCCATCAAAACTGGTTCCTCCAAAAATATTAATAATAATAATCTTTATTTTTATTGCGCCTTTCAAAAAGTCAAGGCGCAGAACAGGCATTAAAAAACATCCAAATCCCATATCATAAAATAGAGTAAAATAATTAATGACATCTACATAATAAATAATAAGATCAGGTCAACTCAGTAAGCAAAAACACAACAGCAAAATCCTCAAAGCTCTCCACCAACACCTCCTCACACTCAGCCATCCGAGACATACTGAGAGCAGTCCAGTCGTCCCAAGGGGTCCCCCTACTGCAAGAGTAGGGAAATTTCCCCGGTGTCCTGGCAAAATTTCCCTCATTCACTAAAAATACCACCAACAGCTTAATCTGGTTCAAGGTCAGTTGGCATTCATCTGTATCCCCCTCCCCCGGGTCGTGCCTGAAAATAGGCAGGATTTGTCTAGTGCACTTACCCAGTCAACAAAAACTAAATAAATAAATAAAATTAAATAAATAAAAATGTTGACTCTCACATTTCATTGATGGGGATCATTTCAGTTAATAAAGTTATGTTTAGAGTAGTTATTTTGTAGTTTAATTAAATCCAAAATTCAGAAATCCTTCTCTGAAGCTGAATCCTGGTTCATTCAGTATAGGTTAGTACTAAATTACAAAAAAACTAAATCCATGATGTTTGCACTCCCCAAAATAAGAACCTAGGACAACTCTTGCACATTCTGAACTCACTAAATGAGCCCCTTGAACAGGTTAACACTTTCAAATACCTTGGCATCACCCTAGACACAGGTTTCACTTTCCATGACCACATCCGATTACTAAGCACCACCGTCAACGTATGTATTGGTCTACTTCACCGCTATAAGCACTGCCTGCCTCCTGAATCTCTCCACCTAGCCATCTCTACATTTATTCTATCCCTAATTGACTATGGTATCATCATCTATGGTGCGGCTGACACCACCCACCTACACAAGATTAGACTGGCACTCAATAAGGCCTGCAGACTTGCTACAGGCTGTCCTAGACTCACCCATACATGCACCTTCTATGCCTCTGCAAACTGGTTCAATTTTGATGGAAGGCTAAAGTACCAGGCCTGCCTCTTCACAAAGAAAATCACCTCAGGATTACTCCCTCCAGCCCTCTCCCCACTACTTCAGGCCCCACTGTCCAGCCACCTCACACGGCAGTCAGCAACTACCCACTTTAGGGTACCTTGCTGCAAGATCACCTCTGGCCAAAGAATGTTTTGATATCTGGCCACATCCTGGCTCAACTCACTCCCAAACTCCCTTCTCACTGAGCCCAAACTTGGTCGGTTCAAGTCCCAACTAAGGGACCTTATTACCCAGGGATCAGTATGTGACTGCCCCTAAACCTGACCCTCCATTCTTTACTACTACCTCCCACCTCCCATCTCCCCGTGTCTATGGACCTAACTCTGGTCTGCCACCCCTGGGCATGCCTATACTATGACAATGGACATCTCTGTCCAGCCTTTGCCAATGAATAACTCGTGGGCAGGGCTAGCACCATAGCCCTGAAATGCTATGCATATACCTGCAACCTTTTTTTTTTGCACTTTTGCACCTTGTTCAGCAGCTCTCTGTTACCCTGTATTCCCAGCTGCAATTTTTGTATTTTTTGCATTTTCTGTAATCATCTGCAACCATTCTGTAACCACTGTCTTTAACTACTATGTTACTTGTTACTCTGTACACTGTTGTCTCTTCCTATGTATGACGTGGAACCTTTGTAAAAGAGTATTTGACTCAAAGGTGTTATCTGATATTTATCAATAAATAAAACAAACTCAGAGGATTGAGACACTTTTTTTGTACTTTTAAATCAAGTATGGGGTAGAAGTTAAAATACTTACTTCTTGATCTGGCTCTGTTTTCTTCTTTTTATTCCATTTTAAGTGGTCAACAATTGTTGGTTGGCCAGGAACACTCCCTTAAGAATAGCTGGTTTCATTTTTCCCATTTACCCTTTTATTACTATTATTATTATTATTACAGATTTATTTCCTTTTTTGGTTTTTGCTAGATTTATTTTTGTTTTTTATGTATTTTATTTTGTTTACAATTGCTCTCTTCCATCTCCATTTCTGATTTATGCAGATTAGAATGTTGTTTGGAAGCCCCAATTTCCCTTTTTCCACTTACTTCTTGTCTTCATTTTACTTTCTTTTTTTCTGTATAGGTTTTTGTCACCTTACATTCCTTGCTGTCTCCTTCTGACCAACCCCAACCCCAACCCCAGCTCCATCACCCCAGTACCATCAGGGGCTTACCCAGAGTTCTTGCTCAGTCACCAGGTACAGAGTCTGCAGAGGGTTGGTTGTCATCCACAGCTGGGGGGTCCTCTGTTTTCTTACTTCCCCATTGCTGGGGCACACATACCAGATGTGCGTACATGGAGGTGTGTGCACATCAATGGAAGTCCCACAGCACCCTCCCTTCCTTGGCACCCTGCAGACCTGCACTGACCTTGGACTTCCAACCAGGGGCAGTCATTCAGCAGGAACACCAATCCTCCCTAGCTGGGAGAGGAGAGCAGTCCTTCAGATGCTCGATCCTCTCCCTCCCCAGCTGACACCCAGTGGCCTGCTCGAACTGTGACCACAGGTTGCCAGCATGGCAGAAGGCAAGTCACGGATGCCTCAGCCCTCCACACCACTGGGCCAGCTTCTCATTTTACTTTCTAACAGTGGTTAATTCAGTTGGAGATTTAAAATCAATACTTCAGATACCTTAGTATACCCTTATCCCTGTCACATTCACTTAGCACCTCAAAAAACACTAACTGATAAATTATTAGTGCTAAATATTTGATTAACTTGATTCAGTTTTTCATACTCTGCTATGTTCCAATGTAGGACAATGTATTAATAATATATAACAGGTTATGTTAAACATTTTAAATAGATATATAAATAATTATAAAAAACATACAAGTACAAAAATAAGTAAGAAGGTTTTTAACCTAGTTAGTTCTTTTAGGCAAATATAAATATTTTCAGCAAAAATATACCTTCATGAACTACTTGCTCTTATATGCAAAGGACAGGACTTTCTCCCTGTGCCACAAAATACTAAAAGTAGTGATTTAAAAAAAGGTCCTTCTTAAATAAAGCACCCTTGTTCTCACTTGCAAATTAATATAGCCCTAGTACATATAGCGACACAAAGTACTAGTGTACTGTATATATATTTTTTTAGAATGATTCAAGTGTCCCAGAGTGCTTAAGTCAATTGTCAGTTAGAAGGACAATTATAAATCAATAAAAACGCTCACTCGATTCAGTTCAGTAGCTGTTTCAGTGTCAGGACCCAGATCCATTTTAGACCAATATCAGGTTACCCTTCATATATTCACATTCAGGCATCTGTCTTTCAAGTAATACAGTATCCTCTGGCAGTTGATCTATGTGTGGCTAGTCTCCTTGAAAAGAAAAATTATTTTAAAGTAGACTTGGGCAATATTAAATAAAGCACTGAACTGCAAAGGCATTTTCTTCAACAGTCCAAGTTTGTTACTACAATCTAACTTTAAATCCACCCACAGCTTGTTAAAAATTGATAAAACTGGCAATACCTACAGAATACTGTTTGCCATTGTTCATAGTTTCAAATGATAAAAGGTGAGGCATCACCAATAATGCACAAAAATATCAGCCAAATGACTCGAGGTTAGTACATGTTAAGATGCACGCTCAATAAAATATTAAACAAAATCTGACCAGAGCCAATAGGGCTACATGGGAGGAATTTGTGATAAAAATATTGAAAATGACCAAAGTTATGAGCCTGCTTTAGGAAAATGTAATGTAGGCTCATACATTTCTTGTTTTGTAATATTTGTACACCAAATTTTTAACATAGCCTTGTTATGACCCTGCCTCATGGTAAAGGGTACAGCAAATGTTCAACTCCTACCTGAAAGGTGATTTTGCACAGGAACTGCGAAATCAACTTTCAGGATGTAAAAACTCATTTTGGGACAGAGTTGAAAAACGACAGTTGTCACATTCATGAGGTGCTGTGATGAAATGGCTATGTTGTACATTTGGGGTCAAAATATTAAAAATTACCAAAGCTACGAGCCTGCATTCGTAAACTTCAATGTAGGCTCATAACTTTGTTGTTTTTTTAAATATTTTTACACAAAATTTTTAACATAGCCTTCTTATAACTCCAATTCATGAACAAGGGCAGAGAGAATTTTCAACTCCTGCTGGAAAGTGATTTCATACAGGGACTGTGAAATCATTTTGGCTAGGATTTGAAAACTGACAGCTGTTACATTTATGAGGTGCTGTAAAGATGTGGCTATGTTGTAAATTTGGGGTAAAAATATTGAAAATTACCAAAGTTGTGAGCCTGCATTCACAAAATTCAGCATAGGCACCTAACTTTGTTGTTTTTTTAATATTTTTACACCAAATTTTCAACATAGCCTTTTTATTACACCACCTCATGAACAAGGGCAGATAAAATGTTCAACTTCTGCCCAAAGGGCAATTTCGTGCAGGGGCCATGAAATCACCTTTCAGGATGTAAAAAAACATTTTTGACTAGGATTTGAAAAATGGCAGCTGTCACATTCATGAGGTACTGTAAAGATATGGCTGTGTTGTAAATTTGGGGTCAAAATATGGAAAATTACCAGTGTTTTAAGCCTGCATTGTCCCGGATTCCCCCCTTTTCCCTCACAAAAACACAGAGACCATAGTTTGTTGTTGTGCTCAGATTGGCAATTAATTTATTTATATTCATAAATCCATATTCCATTTTCCATTTCTTCATTATCATATTTCCGTAATTTTCATTTATTTCCATCCATATATCACTCTCTGATTATCAATCCCGCAGGCGAAAACCTGGGTGCCTTCTTCTTCTCCTTTTCTGTTAGGTAACGGTGAAAACTGAGACTGCTTTCTCCTTCATCTTCTTCCTCCTCTTGTGTTATTCCTTTTTTCTTCCCCCCTCTGTCCTCCCCCTTCCCCCTGCCATCCACCTTGGCAGTCCATCTCCATATTCTCATCTGCCATCCACTTTTTGGCAGTCCCCAGCATTTTATCACCTGCCATCCACCTTTGGCAGTCCATAACCATATTATCACCTGCCATCCACCTTTGGCAGTCCATAACCATATTATCACCTGCCATTCACCTTTGGCAGTTCACTGTCCTACCGGACACGTCTGTCCTCCACCTTGACAGACCCACCATACAGCCTCAAATTGACTGTCTTTCCCTCATCCTCCGTCTAGCCGGGTGGGTGGGAGGAATCAAAATTCCAGCAAAAAGTGGCTGAGGCCCCCTTGTGCTGTCCCTTATGTACCTCCCTTCTCCCCTCCCCTTCCTGCTACCTGCCCATTGTTCTGGCTCTTGGCCCCTCCCCTTCCTTCTCCCCTTCCCTTCTGAGCATAACCATTCCTTAAAGGAGGGAAGGGGTGCACCAGGACAATATGGTCTGCCCCTTAAAGGGCAAACTCCATTGTCCCAGATTCCCCCCCCCTTTTCCCTCACAAAAACACAGAGACCATAGTTTGTCGTTGTGCTCAGATAGGCAATTAATTTATTTATATTCATAAATCCATATTCCATTTTCCATTTCTTTATTATCATATTTCCATAATTTTCATTTATTTCCATCCATATATCACTCTCTGATTATCCATCCCCCAGGCAAAAACCTGGGTGCCTTCTTCTTTCCTTTTCTGTTAGGTAACGGTGAAAACCGAGACCGCTTTCTCCTTCATCTTCTTCCTCCTCTTGTGTTATTCCTTTTTTCTTTCCCCCATCCCCTCCCCCCCCTTTTTCCCCACTAGCCAGTCTCCAGCTTGCGTTGGATGACTGGCTTCCCCCCAACTTAGGGTATCACTCTCCCTTACCTCAGGGATGAAACTTCCTTCCCCTTTTTTTTTTTATTTATTTACCATTTTTTGTCTGTTTCCTCCATTCCTCTATGAAACCCATTATTTCTGTATTGAACATGTCTATTGTTATATCTGACAAGTGTACCCCATCTGACCTGTAGAAGTCATCCACCCATTCTTCTACTCCCCGCAGTATCACCTGTCCTCCCATCTGCATTATCAATGTCCTCATCCATCTATTCATCTTTCTCCTGGCCCTCTCCACCACCCTGTGGCTGTGTTCCTGTCTCCATACCCTTTGTGGTATTATATCCAACCAGGCAAGGCATACTTGAGGCCACCACTGTCTTATTGCCACTAGGTCCCTCTTTATCTGTAAATATGTGTGCACCCATGGTCTGCCTGCCAGGTCATTGCCCCCTAGGTGTATAATGATTAGGTCGGGACTGAGCCGATGTCCCTTGAGTTCTTTCAAAGCTGGCAGAAGCTGTGCCCATCTCATCCCCCGTAGGCCATGCCATACCAACCTACACTGTCTTACATCCTGGTACAATTGTTTTCCCCCAGCTTTTTTCTCTGCTCTCTTACCAGCCCAATAAATATAGGAATGGCCACAGATTCAGACTTCTGTGCTTCTCCCCTCTACCTATGGGGTGCAAAGAAAATTAATTAATTTACATATATTCTCAGTGTCCTCATTGTATTATCCCCCTGCCTTATTTTTTATTTTTTTTTATATACCAGTGCTCTGATATATCTTTTATAACTGGCTGACTGCCAGCACCCTTTTTCCAAAATGCCCTTCACGGGTTCACCCATTGCTGCCCACTGTGAGGCCGCCCCAATCCTTAGGGAATGGGATGAGTAATTAGCTGGGTTCTCCCCCAAAAAACCCATGCCCTTTTTCAGCACTGCCGTAATTTGATAGCCGGTGACCCTTTTTCCATCACCATGCATGAATAGCTTCCCCGTCCTGGTTACCTGCTCTGCGGCAAAAACCCACAGGGTCTGCACTGGGCATATCGCAATCTCTGACCACCCCTCTTAGTGTTATCATGCACCCTTGCCCTTTTTGGTCAGCCTTTTGACCATCTTAGCTTGATCCATATTTCTCTTGTCTCCCAACTCACATCCTCCCATTCCACACCTCCTTCCTTGTCATCTTTTCCATGGCCTACCACCTCACTCACTCTCATAGACCCTGCAAACATTATCACATAAATTGTGTGCAAAAGCTGGGCCTCCTCCTTTGATTTGCATATTGCCAGGAGCACCTCTTTTAGCTTTATTAGCCACTGCTCCCCTATTGGCCTCCTATTATCCCCTGGTCCTTGTTTTAACCTACCCCATCCCTGCATCATTCTCCTGATGAGCATTGATTTTGTTGGGTCATTTCATCCTTTTAGGTTGCAGATCACACTGATCCCTGCAAGATAAACCCCCACTGTGGCGTGAGCAGTCCCTTTCTGCCATTGTTCCACTGTGAACATTCCCAACTGCTCCTCAGAGAGCGGCCCACTTACCTCCATCTGGTGTTCTGCCCTGAATGTTTGAAAAACCCTCTGGGCCCCATCGTAGGCCCTCAGAGTCCGAGGTGCCCATAAGCTGCGAAACAGCATTTCTGCTCCTTCTTGCCAATGTCCCAGATGTTCGTTGGTATGGGCGTTTTTTGTTCTTCCGCTGCTGGTGCCAGCTTCTGGAAATGGTCCAGCTGCAGACGGAAAAGGCTGTCAGCCAGGGTATTGCGTACCCCTTCTATGTGTTTCACTCTGAAAGACATGTTCAGCTGCAAAGCCCTTAACACTATCTGTCGTACTACCTTATGACTGTATCTGACTTGGCTCCCCTGTTGGTTAGTGCATGAACCACCGCTCTATTGTCACACCAAAATGTCACCTTCTGATCCTGCAATTCCTCCCCCCAAACCAAGATACATGCTCATATGAGCATGATCTCTAGTAGTATTAAACCTCTCACTTTCCCGTCCTTTACCCAACTGACCAGCCATGGTTCTGCAAACCACCTGCCCCTTAGGTAACCCCCCATGCCTAACCCTCCCACTGCATCTGTGTAGAAGTCAAGGTCTGTGTTGTACAGCCACTCCTCCTGCCAGAATGAACACCCTTTGTAATCCTTTAAGAATTCTTCCCATATACTAAAATCCTCCCTGACACCTTGAGTCAGATCAACCCAGTGATGTGGTCTGGTGACCCCTGCTGTAGCTCTGGCTAATCTCCTTGTGAATGCCCTTCCTGGTCCTATGGCCCTGCATGCAAAGTTCAGGTGCCCCAGTACCTGCTGAACCAATTTTAGTTGTACCTGTCTCCTGCTGGCATGTACCCAGATTAGTTCCTTCAACCTCCTTACTTTTTTGTCCGGTAACCTAAAAACTTCGCTCGTGGCATCTATCTCTATCCCAAGGAATTCCATAACCTTGTTGGGCCCTACTGTTTTTCTGGTGCCAATGGGACTTCCAGCTCCCAGCACAATTCCTGAAACTTACCCAGCATCCTCTGTGTCTCCCTTTTGCCCTCCCCAATGAGGAGAAAATCATCCAGGTAATGGATGACTGACCTATAACCTGTTTTTTCCTGGAATATCCACTGCAAACATGTGTTGAATGCCTCAAATGTAGCACATGCTGTGGAACACCCCATTGGCATCGCTTTGTCGAAATAATACTGTCCCTCACTTTTAAAACCCAATAGATCCCAGTCTTCCCTCCTGACTGGAAGCAGTCTGAAGGCGGGCTCAATGTCCATTTTTGCCATCCATGCAACCCTTGTGGCCCGGATTATCTGGACTGCATCCTCTAGGGTCGTGTATGTCACCCTACTGTGTTCCTCACTGATAAAGTCATTCACCGACTCCCCCTCGAGATAAGACAGGTGGTGGATCACCCTATAGTCACCTTCTTGTTTCTTGGGTACCAAGCCCAAAGGCGATATCTGCATGTTTTCCAATTGGGGGTGTCAAATGGGCCCTCCACCCTGCCTGCTGCTTTCTCTTTCTCAATCTTCTGCCTTAGCATTTCCTCTTTCCCTTTTACAGACCCCAGGTTGCTTGCCTCCCTTGCCTGCCTGGGTCCCCTAGACTGCAATGAAAACCCTATATTAAAACCACTTAAAATCATTTCCCGTACGCTCGTGTCCGGATATCTGTCCAGGCAAACTGTCCATGCTGCCAGGTTGATGGGGGTTCTGGCCATACCAAATTGCTCCTTGTTGTGCCACCCATCCCCCTGACCACTCCCTTCCTTCCCGTCTGACCTTCCTCGCTTCAGTGGTTTTGGCCCCCTCTATTCCCATTCCCCCTGCCCCTTCTTCCCTTGTTCCATGCTTGCCCTCTAAACCCCTGGCCATCTTGAAAAAACTGTTGGCCTGATCCTTGTCCCTCATGCCCTTGTGCTCCTTGTACACCTTCTGTTCTGCACTTGCTAGCCGGGTGCCCCCCTCTGCATTTTGAACAGGCATGTCGAAAACGACACTGAGGCCATGAGCAGAAAGCCCTGTTATAAGCCCAGCAGCTTCTCTGTGGCGTAAACCCCTTTTTGCCCCACCCACCCTCAGGTGTGGACTGATCTGTCACGTAATCTGTCCATAAGTCTATTTGCTTGGTGTCCCATCTTACATCCCCGAATGTTGTCATCCTCTGCCGAAAACATTCATCGTAGTATATCCTTCCTACCCCTCCTTTTGCTTTTGCTCTCCATATTATCAGCGAGTAGGTAATGAGCAGAATGCCTAACTCCGGCCTCTTTTCCAGAATGATGGCTGAAAAAGTGGCAAAACCTAGAAACCACCCATCCCAAGTCTTCCCCTTTGTGAGCTTGTCGTCCTCTTTTTCCCTAAAAGCACTATGGCAGCTGCCATCTCACTCTTGCCTATAATCTCAGTTTCCTCATACTTTGCCGCCACCTCCTGGCTCACCAAAGTAAATATATCCACGTATTCCCCTTTCCATATTTTTTCCTTCGCGGCCAATGGCACATGTTCACCTATTCTCATTCCTGGTGCACCTATCTCTCTTGTACCTTTTCCCTCTCTTTCCACTCCCTTTACAGCATCTCCTGGCACCTCTTTTCCAGTCCTAATCTCCGTCAGGGCAGATTCCATTTCCCCCAGCCCTCCTGTCCCCAGTGCTGCCACAATTTGCCCTATATACTCTTTTATACTGTCCCCCACTGCATTGGATGTGTTACCTGTAACCTTGGCCTGGCCGAGCTGCCTGGAGTCCTCCAAAGGTCCCCTTGCTTCTTCCTGTGATTGAGGTGGAGGAGGAGGGTGAGCTACTGGTGTCTGCGGGCAGGATCCCCTGTCCTGGGTTTCATGTCCGGGTTCTGCTGGGGAGATTTCCCTTTGATCTGGGGTGAGTACTGGCATCACTGGGTCCAACTGCCGTGTGGGTACTGGCTCAACTGCCTTGATGGGCCCTGCTATCACCAGTGCTACCCTAGTGGGACTGTGTAGCCCTTCAGCTGGCCTCTTCCCCTTGCCATCTTTTTCCGCACCCACTTTTCTCTTCTCCCCGGGCCTCCCCGGCTCCTCTCCCTCCACCAGTTCCCACATTTTGTTTGCCTTTTCTGCCAATTCAATTATAGCCTTGTAGGCGGCTTCCTTTGATGGCCTGCTCTTCTTGGGTGCTATGTCCGTCTTATCCTTTTTTCTGTGAAGACAACTATAGGAAAAGAAAGACAGGGTTATTCGTATATCTGTACCTCCCTGTGCCTCTTCCTCCTGTCCGCTGCACCACCCTTCATGCCAACACAGACCAGGCCACCCGTAAAGGAAGGGAAAAATAGGGTTAATTGTACCTATGCCTGTTTTAGCACCCTCCTTCTGTCCCTTGTGCTGTAACGTCCCATACCGAAAAGAGGCCACCATAAAAAAAAACCCGTTCTACTTACCAGGTCGCCCGGTCCCCTGGTTGCTCCCGGCCATGCTCATTGCAGAAAACCCGACACCAAAACAGGCCCCTCTCTCCCTTTTTGTCTCTTCCTCAGTCCCTGTTTTTGCCTCCTGCCGTGCGCACCCCCCCAGCACCTTTCTTTATTTTGGAAAATGTCTCCTGTCTGGGCTGACCCTGGGTCATGCCACCAGCCTCCCCACCATAGCTCCCCCTGGAGTGGTCATGCCACGCAGTCACCTTCCTCTTCATTCATGCCCCTGTATAAAAAAGGGGGGGAGAAGGCCAAAACCCGAAACCAGCCCCTCCAAAAGGTGAGGGCACTACCTCCCATGACGGTCATCTTGCGGCGTGGACATCACCTGCGAGGTCCTTGGTTGCCCTGTCTCTCTTCCCCCTCAAAGCCTCCACCCGAACTCATGCTCTCCTGAAAACATGCCTCAGAAGGCCACCAAAAACCTTGAAAACAAAACTCTGCGATGTGTGACACCACACCACAGGCCCCCCACCGCACTCCCTCCCCTTGCTTCTGAGGCTCTTCCCAGGCCTGTTATCCTGGCCCCCATGCCCAGGTAAAGAGAAAAGCAAAAAAAACCACCCACCACCCAAGCCCCCCCAAATGGCCAAACGTCAGTACCCACCTTGGGCCTTTCTCCCCCACACTGTTGCTGTAAACCTCTCATGTCCTAGTTCTAGCTAGCACCCAGCTTGGAAAGTGCCTTTTGTATAACAAACCCCCCATGGCGTGTGACACCACGCTACTCGGTCCAGGCAATGGGACCTCCTCTCGGCCTTACCATTCACCCCTAGGAGCCATAAAATGGCTACTCACTGCCACTAAAACCCAAACTGACAACCAAAGGCTTTACTACCCCCTACACGGCATGTGACGTCACGCTGCATGGCTCCGGATCACACTCGCTCCCCCCAAGCATCACAGACCCCTCTGGGCCTCCAAATCTTGGCCGTACCATCAAACAACAGCTAACTGAGCTACCATGGCCTGCTAACCAAAGGCCAGTGCTCTCCAAGTAACCCCCACGTGAAGTGTGACGTCACGCCACACCGCCCGTGCCTCAAGGCCAACTAGTCATCCTCCAGGCAGCCACTGCACCACATTACCACCACACAGCACCCAAACAAGGTAAAAAAGGTTTTTTTGTCCATCCACCACGTGGCGTGTGATGTCACCACATGATCTGAACCACGCTCGCTCCCTCCCCACAGCTTTCTGGGCTCTTCTCGGCCCATTGTTGCCCACTGGCCCCCAAAGGGGGTGATAAAAATGCCACACAAACCAAGAAAACCATGAAAACCTTGTTAATCAAACTCAAAAAATGGCATGTGATGTCACGCCATGTGGTCCCAGCTCAAGCTCTCTCTCTCCCCCTTGTCTCAGGGGTTCCTCTAGGCCTACCACTTTTCTCAGTCCACAAAACCAGGCCATAAGAACCGCCAAGCATTAAGACAAATCAATAGGCTTTTTAACAGACCCCCCGCATGGCGTGCTGCGCCCTACATGGCCCTGGGTCACTCTCACTTCATAATATGCCTACCATCGCCCTTCCTGACCCCCTAATTGATCAGTTATCATTTACCACATGTTTCCTCCTAATACTGTGTATACAGAATGAAAGCACTAGCTAACCCTTTAAAACATTCACAGTTCTGAACATAATTTTCCTATACATTCTCCTCATATTGAAGTTTTTCCCTTTTTTTTTTAAGGCTGAAATTAAGACTCAACATAATGGAGCTTGCCTTTTAAAAGGGGGCAGACCATATTGCTCTGGTGCACCCCTTGTAAATCACTTAAGCCAATTGCTAGTTTCCTTACCTCTCTCTCCTGGTTAAACAAACCTCACAGAAATTGCCAATCCAACGTGCTGCAGTTGATGTAAATCAAAATTCCAGCAAAAAGTGGCTGAGGCCCCCTTGTGCTGTCCCTTATGTACCTCCCTTCTCCCCTCCCCTTCCTGCTACCTGCCCATTGTTCTGGCTCTTGGCCCCTTCCCTTCCTTCTCCCTTCCCCTTCTGAGCACAACCATTCCTTAAAGGACTGAAGGGGTGCACCAGGACAACATGGTCTGCTCCTTAAAGGGCAAACTCCATTAGCAAAATTCAATATAGTCTCATAACTTTGTTGTTTTTTAATATTTTTACACCAGATTTTCAACATTGCCTTCTTATGACACCACCTCATGAACAAGGGCAGAGAAAATGTTCAACTCCTGCCCAAAAGATGATGCCACACACAGACCATGAAATCACCTTCCGGGACAGATTCTGCTGAAGACTGCTCAATTGTTCATGAGGTGGGATCCCAAAAAAGGTATGTTGAATATTTGAGCCAAAAATATGCAAAATTGCCAAGTTATGCCACTAAGTTCAAAATACCATTGAAATACATTGAACAGCATCCTTGTTTCTTCAGTTTGTGATCCGGCTTTGGAGAGTGAAGACATGTCTGTGGTCCAAAAAGAATTAAGGCATTGGATTCCTGATGGGTAAGTAAGAGCTTATGGGGTGCAGGGTGGTGGATGCTGAGGGGGAGGTTTGAGTAGGGGGAGTGCAATGGCAGCAAAACACATTGATGGACTTTTATTTTACAGGATAAAAAAATGAGGATTCTTGCATTGGGGGATTGGGCACCCCCCAGTGCCACTGTTACATTTATGGGGGGATTGGGGTGGTGGGTGCTGAGAGGGAGGGTCAGGTGGCAGAAACTATAAAAATATCTTTTAAAAAGCACACCTGCGAATGCACGGTAGTGGAGGGGGAAACGAGGATTCCTGCAAAAGGGGATTGGGCACACCCTAGTGCTACTTTTATGTGTCTTGGGTCTTGGGGAAGTGGGGTCATGGGTACTACTCAAAGGGAGGTTTGGGTGGGGGATATGCATAATTTAAAAGAAATTGACAGCTGACAGGAAAATAGTGCAGTTTGGAGTGCTTCACAGATGCAGAGGCAACTGTGTTGGCACTCCAACACGTTTTTCAGTCACAAAAAATGTGTGAGTCCTTTTCTGATAGCAAGAGGTCTGCAGATCTCCACCCAAAGGACCAACTCTGCTTGGTTTAGTAGGAGGCTTGACTAAGGTTTAATGCTTAGGCTTATCCAAGAGGGTAGCATCTTTCAAAAAAAGAGGTGTGCAAGAACAAGAGGGCACAATTTGAAGATAGAGGGGGGGCAGCTCAGAGGTAATTTAAGGAAGTATTTTTTCACAGAGAGGGTTGTGGATGCATGGAACGGCCTTCCGGAGGAGGTTGTGGAGTCAAAATCAGGGGAGAATTCAAGCATGCATGGGATAGTCATAAAGCAATTCTGGGGGGTTGGGGTAGGAAGAAGTAGGCTGCTGGTTAACTAGGATCTGCAGCTTATCCAGTAGGTAGGGAAATGGGCAGACTGGGTGGGCCAAGCGGTCCTTATCTGCCATCAAATTCTATGTTTCTATGTTTACAAACTAAACAGGCAGCTGTTTTTACATGCAAGTCTGTAGCTGGCTTATGACATCATGTGTAGCCTGATGTTAGTTTGTGGTCTGAAATTTAAAAACAAATTGCTTTATAATAACCAAGAACAAGATAAATGTTTTCCCACAAGCATAGAATTAAAAATATGAAAATATCAGCACCTTCAGCAAAACCTACCCAGCGGTCACCTTTCTTGACTCATATCCCAGCTCCTCCATCAAGACTGGTCCCCTATCTTCAATGCAACCAATGTAAACACTGGCCTTGATCACTTCATAAACATCTTCACTGTGGCCTGTGACACGTATGCTCCTATTAAGAAACGTAAAGTCAAATCACTCAGTAACCCTTGGCTCACAGGTGACTTCCTCTGGATGCTAAAAACAAGAGACCTCCTATGGGAGCTGGCCAGAAACTCTGGAAGGCAAAACGACATCCAAAACTACAAATGTGCCCACAATGACTGCACCAAAACCATCTGGCAAATGAAGTCCACCTACTAAAAGCATGCTCTCACAAACTCCTGGGGCAATGGTCGGGAATTATGGAAGAACATAAAGGAACTCACCGGGAATCCACCCAACCCCCCCCATCAATACTCAACATCAACGGAACCACAGCTCTCAACCCAAAAACCATTGTGGATACCTTTAACAAAGCCTTAACTGACCTCAGCACTGTCCTACCTCAGGACTACTTCAAAGATGGTGAAGCCCCTCTGTCTGCAATGAACACTACTCCCACCAGCTCCCCCTGCTTCTACTTCAAAGCAGTCAAGGCTCAACAAGTATGTAAATATGTTACCAAAGCCCTTGGTAAATCTAGATTCAGTAATGACTCCCTCGATCTCAAAATTCTGTCTCTCACACTTGATGAAGTGCTTAGTCCTCTGACCAGAATTTTCAACCTCTCCCTCAGCCTTAGCCAGTTCCCAGACAGATTGAAATTTGTCACTGTCACCCCAATCCATAAAAGTGGTGACAAAACTGCCCACGATAACTACAGACATATATCCCTACTACCCCCACTCTCCAAGGCACTAGAACACAGCATCTCGGACCAGCTCACAGAATACCTGGATATGTACAACATCCTGTGCAAGCAACAACACGGGTTCCGCAAAGGTCACAGCACCTCCACAGCCCTACTTGAATTCACCGGCACAATCCACAATGTACTTGATTCCAGTGAACTACTAGGCTCAATCTACATTGACATAACTAAAGCCTTCAACACCATCAATCACCGCCTCCTACTTGTCCAGCTTCAGAACACTGGGCTGTCAACCAACACCATTGGCTAGTTTAAGAGCTACCTTGAAGAACAGTCCCAAACAGTAAGAATCGCTGATACACTCTCGGACCCTAGACCAGTGCACTTGGGAGTCCCCCAGGGCTCCATTCTGGGACCCCTTCTCTTCAGCCTATTCTTAAACTCACTACTGGACAGCTGCCCAGAACAAATAATTCTCTACGCCAACGATGCTGTGATCCTCACCTCGGACCCTGATCCAATCCAATTACAAAATAAACTTCAGCGGGCCTTCTCCTCCATCAAATCCTGGTTCCTAAATCATAAACTGCTTCTCAATCAAAAAAAAAAAACAAGTCTATGGTCTTCTGCAGCCCCCACAACAAAAACAAACAACTCTACCTCTCCATTGCAACCAAACAAGGAGCCATCCTAGAGCAAACACAATCGTTCAAGTACCTTGGCATCATCCTTGATCCCCACCTCTCATAAGCTGTCCATATCAGAAATGTGGCAAAGTCTGCCAGTGCGAGGTTAGGCATATTATTCCAGCACAGGAAACACCTAACCCCAGAAGCACTGTCAGTGGCCGTCCAAAGCTCCATTGTCAGCATCATAGACTATGGTCTTGTCATATATGGGTCTGCAACTACCACTGCTCTCAAATGTTTCATGACCTCCCTGAATAAGGCCTGTCATCTCATCATTGGCTCACATCGCCATACCCACACATGTGACCTTTATTCCCAATCTGGATGGCTTCAACTGGACAAACGCATAAAATACCAAACCTGCATCACGGCCAAGAAAATTATAATGAGTCTTGTCCCACTTGGTGTCTGTGCCCTCTTTAAGCTTAGACATAGGAATGTCACTACAAGGAGATCTAATTCCCATCTACTACATATCCCATGATGTCGCACGACCCAAGGACAAAGATCATTCACCTATCGGGCATCCAACTGGCTCAACTCTCTTGGCAGCGACATAGAGACCACTCCAACACTCAGTCTCTTCAAGTCCAAGCTGCGTCTCTCACTGCTTGTATCCTGTGATTGCCCATCTTAACATTTCCACTGTTCCAGCTGCACATGCCCCAGCACCCAGCACTTACAATCAGTCTTTGCACCCCAGCACCTTACCTGTCATGTTCCCTCAACAAGGACCCCTGGCTGCACTGTCTCCCGCCCTCTCCCACCTCCCCGTATCTCCACTCCTGCCCCTGCTCCAACCACCTTTCATACTCCCCCTTACCCCTGCATCTCCTACCCCATCGATCTCTTACCCTCACTTCTCCCACCACTGACCCCCGTCTTGCTCATAGCTCAAGTCTTTGTACTGGTAATTACATGTCAGTGACCATATGTTTGTAACTAAAAATGATGACTGTTGCACACGCTGACGTGGAACCTTTGTAAAAGAGCCTCGGCTCAAAGGTATTGTAATCCTAGATTGAAATAAATAAATAAATAAATAAAATAAGCTTGCATGCTAGCAGTGACACTAATGTACATGTTCAGGGTAACGACTTTAAATTTCAAACATTGATTTTAACAGGTTACAGTACTCATATTAGCACCACACTTATCTTACCATGCTCAGGGACCTCTCCTCTATTTAGAAGTCACTTTACCTGCAACATGTTTGAAAAATCAAAACTCATACATGCATGAGTTTACATGAACTGCAGTGCCATGTTTGCAAGGCACACACTGGAGGAGAGAACCAGCAAAAATTTAGTTGGGTGTGTGAACTATGGCAAAAAATAGTAATAACACTCTAAATGAATGTTTAATATCAAGCAGAAAGTGGGCATTGTAGTTTCAATAATAAAGGTGCTTGCAGGTATAGCTTTTATGCATATACCATCACTACAGAGATGGGAAAACAGTGAAGACCATCACAGCAACAGAATTGGCTGTTTGCTGTGATGGTCCTCTGGCTTCCCGGTGCTAATGTCTCTGGGGAGTTTGCCTCCTCCCCAAACCAACTCTGACTAAGAGTTGGTAATTATAGTGTGTGAGGGCAGAGCCCCCCACATGGGGGGTGCTGGAGTGAAGCTCCCGCAAGAAAAACAGTTTTATACCATGACGACACAATGCCAATTGTCAGCCTTGTGCCGTTGCTGTAATGATGGTTGCAAATTTCCTGTTGCTGCGGTGAAATGGAACCATTTTTATGAGGGGTCCAAAAAACAAGTTGAAAGCTGACAGTGTTCATTTAAATGTTCTTTTAGTTTTTCCTATATCGAAAGATCCACATAAGCAAATGGTTAAATACATAACCCTCTCCATTCCACACATTATAGACCCCTAATTTTTACATCTCTACCTGTTCTGTAATTTTTGAAAGGTTTGGTAGTTCTAACATACTGACAGACTTTGCAATTACCACATTTCCAACAACCCTCTGACCTCTGTGGTTTCCACATTCTTGGCCTATCTTCTAGTGGTTGTACAGAGTGGACCATGAAATCGTTCAGGTTTTTTTTTCCTCTCCTGTACACTAGATGTGGTGAGGTGTCCATAAGGTCCCTCAGGCCTGGATCAGTACTAACAATGTGCCAGTTCTTTCTAATGATTTCCCCTACTCCTTTGGAATGGGAGTTGAGTGTGGTTACAAAATTTGTATGTACATCTATTTGTTCAGTGGGGGACTTAATCTGTAGTAATGTCTCTCTCGGTGTCTCGTCCATCTATGTTCTGGTTCTACACACAATGCATCTCTTGCAACCTCTGTTATACAGTCCATGTTCTAGTCCATCTGCTCTTTTGTTGTAAACTTCATTGTTACCACAACTGCATTTTGTTCTGATGACCTGACCCTTGGGAATGCCCTTGGTTGTATGTCTTGTATGATAGCTGTTAGCTAAGAGGAGTGTATTTCTGTCAGTTATTTTTCAGGACAGGACTGTAGTGACCCCTCTGTGACCATCATTTTTGATTTGATTTATTTGACTTGACTTGTTTATTTGTTCTGGTTAGTCCATGGGCCAAACAACCCGTTTACATGGTCAACCAGAGGGCAAACAGCAAAGTGCAGATTACATCACAATATTAAAATACAATCAAGATATACAAATATGTAAAAAAAAGACACGTAAAAATGAAGTCACGGGGGAAACATAAATAATAATACATGATCTACCTAAAGCATTCACATACATCATTCATATTTAACAATTTTCTTAAGCTATTTTTAAATCCAAGGACGGATGTTCCCAAGCAGTTAAACTGAATCATAGTGGAGTTAAAAAATTTTGGTATCTGGTAGAGTAAAGACCTCTGGCCCAAAGCTGTTTTCATCTTTGGTATATGAAAATATGAAATATATGACTTTCTAGTATCAAATGGATTGACATATTTTTGAAAAATTTGGTAAAAAGATCCAGGTGCTTTCCCCATAATAATTTGTTTTGCTAATATACTTACAGTAAGTTCATATCTTTGTTTAAAGATTAATATCTCTGCTGTTTTAAGCAGCAGACAATTAGACTTGCCACTAAAAGGCAAGCCAGGTTGTCTTTTCTGATTGTTTAACCAGGTGAGACACACTAAGCTGAAAGCTTGTTTACAGGTGCAACCTGGAAGCACAGGAAAGTTAAGTGACTTGCTCAGGGCCACACAGTATGCAAGTGGGGGCAATGGGATTCAAACCCGGGTCTCCAGATTTGCAGCTCAGAGCCTAACCACTGTGCTATACTGCCTCCTATCTGTCTGATGACCCCTGCCAGGAAGGAACATGAAGGAGGAAGAGGGGAAGGGAGGAGGAAGGAAAGATCAGGAAGAAGAGGTGGGGCTAGTGACATCACCAGGCAGATAGAAAGTATAATATGACGACAAGGTGATGCCAGAGCCCCAGGGATTGGCTGGGGGTGGAGCCAGAAGGGGTCCTGACTGGGGGTCCTGTAGGGATACATCAGGCCAGGACACAGGCAGGACGACCTCTTTTTGCTGGGAATTTTCTTGCATAGAACTCAGCACATCATTGGTAAGTATCAGGTAAGGCATAAAGAACTACTAGGCCTGACACAAAGATCTGCAACAGAGTTGATGCACAAGGTGGGGTGGAAAGGATGAGAAGGGACTTGGCAAGGTTAGAGGAATGGTCAAATGTATGGCAGCTTAGATTCAATGCTAAGAAGTGCAAGGTAATGCACCTGGGAAACAAAAACCCAGGAGAAGAGTACACAATGGGGGGTGAGATACTAACAACAACAAAAATGGAAAGGGACCTGGGGTAGTCATTTCAGATGACCTAAACGTGGGCAAGCAATGTGAGAGGGCAGCAAGGAAGGCTGGGGGGGATACTGGGATGCACAGGGAGAGGCATCACCAGTAGAAAACAGGAAGTTATTATCCCTCTGTACAGACAGCTGGTCAGACTCCATCTGAGTACTGTGTGCAGTTCTGGAGACCCAATCTCCATAAAGACATAGACAGGATGGAAGCTGTCCAGAGTAGGGCAACTAAATGGTGCATGGTCTGCACTGGAAGACATATGAAGAGAGACTAAAGGAGCTTAATATGTATAGCCTCGAGGAAAGAAGGAGAGGGGGGACATGATAGAAACTTTCAAGTACCTCAAGGGAATCAACAAAGTCCAAGAGGGTAGCATTTTTCAAAAAAAGAGGTGTGCAAGAACAAGGGGACACAATTTGAAGATGGGGGGGCGGCTCAGAGGTAATTTGAGGAAGTATTTTTTCACAGACAGGGTTGTGGATGCATGGAACGGCCTTCCGGAGGAGGTTGTGGAGTCAAAATCAGTGGTGGAATTCAAGCATGCATGGGAAAGTCATAAGGCCATTGTAGTGGGTGGGGGTAGGAAGAAATAGGCTGCTGGTTAGCTAGGATCTGCAGCTTATCCAGTAGGTAGGGAAATGGGCAGACTGGGAGGACCAAGCAGTCCTTATTTGCCATTAAATTCTATGTTGCTATGTTTCTCTAGTCCATGTGGCTCAGGTGACTGGGCCCAGAGCAATTTGTGTGTGTGTTTTTTGCCTCTGATTGCTTATATTTAATAGAAGCATAGAATAAAATGATGTTAAACCTGTACTTGGAATGATCTTTAATGTGGTTTTCAGTAGGGCATGGGTGAGCCTGAATGTGAGCTCAAAGGTTTTCTATGCTTTGGAGCAAGGTGTTTGGTGCCGAGAAGTAGGCCTGGGGCCTGAAAGAGACGAAGGGTACAGGAAGGCAAGTTGTTAGGGTTGTTTGCTTCAAGAGCATAACATTTAGCTGGAAGAAAGCTGTGATTATTTGTGGCTCAGCTGTGTAGGAATTTTGTCTAGGAAGGTTGTGGGTTTAATCCCTGGGGGGAGATTTTCTTACAGAAAGGTCATTCTGAGGTATTTGCAGTGAAGGATCATTTGCGTTTTTCCTTTCACTGGACAAGCTGATCTGTCTCAGGTCTAAAAAAAATAGAAGCAGTGAGAAGCAAGAAATGGCCACAAGAAGGCAGGATCTTTGGGGAGTTTGTGTTTTCAGTCGCTGGGCATGACAGTGTTCAGCGTTTTCAGTGGAGCAAGCAGGCAGTGCTCATCACAAGGGCCTGCTCTCAGGGAGTAATGCTTGGAAGCCTCATGGTAGCAGCATATGCATGGCGGCACTTTTAAGCTGCAGGGAGGATGAGGTAACCAACACTAAAGAAGCATGCTTTTCATTGTAATTGAAGGGTATTTCATCTGTTGGCTTAACATTGTGGTTTTGCAGTAGAGAGCAAGGGGAGTGGTGCTTCCCAGGGCATTTATGTGGCAATGCACCGAGGGCAGGCGTCATGATGCATGTTCAGTTGGTTGTTGATTGGTGGCATGTAGGCTGATTTGGTGGACAAGTCTGGTGAGGGCCCACTTGGCCTGACACAGCGGCATGCATGCCCAGAGGCCACGTGGTCCATGGCAACCGAGCAGAAGATGGATGGGGGTTTTCTTCTTGCCCTGCTTAGGTGGGGGCATGGGGAGATAGCTTGGCTGCATCTGTTTGGAGTGAGGGGAACCAGTGGGTGATGGAGGCAGATTGATCTGTTGTGTTCGGGGTACCAGTAAGCCTCATGGCACCTTGGGGGGGGCCTTTTTTCTCCATGCAAAGCCAGGGATGAGAGTCAGAAGAGCAGCATTTGCTGTGAGGAGGTTGTTAGGGCATTTGCAGCCACATGGAGTGTGCAGAAGGGTGAAGGTTAATAGGGCAGCTGAAGTTCATGCACCAGCGGAGAGGCATCTTGTTACTGGGGCCTGCTGGTGGTGTAAATGTTGGGCCTGCAGGAGCGGGCCAGCATGAGGGGAGTGCACCAATTGCAGGCATATGGCACAGCAGTTGGCGCGAGTGAATTGGGGCATTGAATTAGTGTTTTTGTTTTTAAAAAAAACAAAGAGAGGGCACGGATGCCCCCAGCCATTTTCAGACAAACGGGGTTGTTTTTGTGTTGATATGGTGGTGTTGCATGGATATGCTGGGGGGGGGTGAGCACACGTGGGTGGATCCGGGCCTAACTGGGCAGGGCCAGAGCAAAGGCATGAAGGGGGACGTATTTCGTGGGGAGAGGCATTGCTCATGACACAGGAGCGGGTCCACGAGGCCAGGAGTGGGGGCATGTAGCAGGTATGGAGCAGTGGGGGGGTTGTATTTGGCACCAAAAGCCATCCATTTGATGTGGGGAACAGCACAGTGGACCGAAAAGGGGAGTTTTTGTGGGAATGCAGCAGAAGGGTCAGGAGAGCGACTGTGGGGTGGCCACCATTTTGATTCAGGCCACATGGCAGTGCCATTTTTGCACAGGCAGTGTGGTGGCCATCATTTATATATGAATAGATATATCAGTAATAAAACAGCATAAAAAGAAGGGGTCTTTGATTCCCCTTGGGGGAGGCACTGTGACATAGGAGGGCTAATGAATAGATCAGCATGCTATTGAATAATGGTGAGAAGTATGTTAAAATAAAAAAGAAAAATGAAAAAAAATGCAAAAGGGTATGCTGCAATGCTTTCATGATGCCATACTGTGGTCACAAGGGGTAGGATCATTTTGGGTGGATCGAGCACAAGGCCGTGTGGCTGCCACTGATTTTGATACAGGCCGCATGGCGGCGGCCATTTCTGGATGGGGGGGTTAATGAGAAGGCTGCAATAAAGCCGTGCCAGCACGTGGGCACCAGAACTGCTTAGTTGGTGAAATAATGCTGTGGTATGGGCCAGCTGTTGTTAGAATATAATCACCTGCAACATTAGAGGAATCCTAGGAAGGGATTTCTAAGCAGGCGATTGCAAGGCTTATCCTATTAAAACAATATAAAATGTTCTTGCATTTCCAACTCTTACCAGGTATTGTTGGGATGAACGCTTTTTTTGAGGTTGGATTACAGCTACATAACTCTGTTGCAGAAGGGGGTAAGTAAAAAAATGTGGCTGCCAAAGTCATTAGACTCAAACAGCCATTGTTGAATTTGCATATTCTTTTATAATGAGAGGGACTTCCATGTTGTTGGGGTAGTACAAAAAAAAGGTACATATATATGATTACAGTCATTAGGGCTATACCATCTGAATTTTGGAAATAAAATAGCCGGTATGTATCTAGCTTATACTTGTGAGATGTTGGATTAACAAAACAGGCTTTATAATTATAGCTAAGATGATATAGGTACTAACGTAGCTTAGGAAAATACCCAGAGCAAAAATGGACAGCAGGAACTACCTGCTCCCTCCAGGAAGAGGGCTTACATTTGAAAGCATTCTGGATAGCTTTCTCTGGTGAATCATGGGTGAGTTAACTTTTCTTCTGGAAGTCTGTTCAAGCAAAACCAAGGGGGTGAGTCATAAAGAAATTTACTGTTATGGTGGGTGGCAGACTGCTTAATCTTTCTGACAACCTTTTAAAGATCGGTTGTTTTTGAGAATTTTAAATTGATGTTGATGTAATTAGGTAAAGCTGATATACAGTATCTAGGAGAATTTTAACGGGAAGTCTGATGTATTCATGTGATTTGTTCAATATATTTTGATGGAAAGTGCTTTGATGTTTCGGATTGCGCTATATCAATTAAAGGATTATTAATATGATGATGATTATTATTATTATTAATTCAGCTGTTCAAGGCATCTGGCGGTGAATTGGGTAAAACCCAAGGCTACATGTTGGATTTGAATAACTGGGGTTTCCCAGTTCTAGATAGAGGACCAGGACTAAACCTAGGGGCCATAAAGGAACTGACAAGGCCTACTAACTGCTTCCATTTCTCCGCTATCCAGGTACTCAATATTCCCCCACTCTCTGAGTGCTGAGGATCCTTGGTCAGTTGAGTTTTAGCTCAAAGGTGGTAATTCCAATTAAAAAATAAATAAATAAAAATGATGAAATAAATACATAAATAAATAAAATAAATAAAAAGTGATGATGTCATTATTATATTTTACTTGTATTGCGGTAAGCAGCAATCTGATATTATAACTATTGTAGGGGTCAGAGGGTAGTCAGGCTTGCCAGTGGCATGGTACCACTACCACTGCCATGGCCAGGCTCTTGGCCAGGTAAGTCAACAGGACCAACATCAAGAAGGGTGTGAGGGCTAGCCAGACAGTTTGGGTTTGCTCCAGCATAGATTTTGGGAAGTCCAGTTACGTAGAGATCACTTACTGGCACTATTTTAGGTATAGGATCTATCCCCCACCTGGAAAGTTGGCACCCAGGTAGATCATTTTGAGAAGTGATGGGCTGACGTTGCAGCCAATAAAAGTTACAATTGGGGGGGGGGTCTAAGCCAGGTCAGGTACTAGGTAGCTAAGGAGAGTGACAGTTTTCATAAGAGGGTTGGTTTAACATGAGCAAAACAGAGAGGAACACTTAAGGGGCTCAGGGCCAGCTGGGCCAGCTATAGAGGCCGAGGAAGGATAGCATGAGTCCAGTGGCATTATGGACCAGGGGGGATTGGTATCCAGCATAGAGCATCTCCAGCCCCAATCTTTGGAGTGCCAGTCCCAGCAAGATAGGAATGATTCAGTTGCTCGGCCACAGTCCCGTGGTATGGCAATAGTTCTGGTGGTACTGGAGTTGCTGGTCATGTTGAGGCCTGTAATCTGTCTTTTAGCAGACATTCTACCAGGCACAGGAGACTATGGATCCCCTCTATTCCTAGGTTGGGGGGCTAAGGTGGCTGGATAATGGTGGATGCCCATGGGGCTGAGGTAAGCTGAAGGAGAGACATGGATGTGGGACAAGTGGGACAGGATGCAATGCCTTCGATCTGTTGGTAGCTGAATTAGAGGGGAGGCCGGAGTACTCATCCTGGAGATGTGGGGAATCTCCACTCCTAACTGCAGGAGCATGGCAATTTCAACAGGAGCACCTTGAGGGTGCAGGAGGGGCTACAAATTCTAAATCTGGAAGAGGCTTAATACCTTGAGAAGGATGGTTATGGGATGCTGGAGGGACACAGCCAGGGTGCTGTACCAGGGTTCCTTTTCAGCCAACACGCTGAGAGCCTATGAAGCAGGGTGGGCAAGATCCAGGAATTCAGGGGGAAGCACGGGTGGGGCAGGGATGAACCAGGATGAGCAGGTAAGGAGGTTTATAGTGGAGAAGGACTGGCCCACGCCACAGTAGTGGTACACCTGGCTGGCATCAGTTGAGTATGCCAGGACAGGGGTTGGCCCGACGCAGTGGCCAGCAGGGCAGTAAACAGAATAGTCACAGGTTGGCGGAGAGGACAGATTGCCAGGACAGATGGGAGGCTCCCTATCAAAGGCAATTGCTGGAAAAGTACTGGGGGTGACACAGCAGAGGTGCACCTCAGCCCAAGAGGCAGTCCTGTTCAGGGCGATCTTTGCGGTAATGGCAGCAGGGGACTTCCGGGTGGGGGAAGTGGTGACCCCATGGAAAACAGCTGCTATACAAGCTTTGCATCACAAGGACATTTGGTGGGGGCTGGACAGAGTGGTCATTAACCTGGCCAGGTCCAAGACAGACCAAAGGGGCAGGGGCACCAAGGTGTCACTGGTAAGGCAGCCACAGTTCACCAACTGCACAGAGGGCTCTGGACGCATACATGAGCACCCAAGGGAGGTCTGGGGATCCTTTTACCGGCAGGGGGATGGCTCCCCGATCACCAGTTTTCAGGTGGGGGCAGTACTCAAGAGGGTCCTGGCTTTGATTGGGGAGGACCCAGGTGAATTTTCCCCACATTCCTTTAGGAGCGGGGCAGTCACAGAGGCAGCAGAAAAAGGGGCTGCAGTGGAAGAGGTAAAGAAGATTGGGTGCTGGAAGTCCAGCTGCTACAAAAGGTATGTCAGGGTTTATAATCGCGATTCACACTGTTTATCTTGTCTCCATGGCAGGTTCCAAGAGGAATGTTTGGATAGTGGGGCACTGCTTCATCTATTGGGCAAAAAGGTGGGCGGTCGCCACTTCCAGAGGAGCAGAGTTGCGATACAATACTGAGCACACCAGGGTGCTATGGAAGGGCATTAGGGGTATGAGGTGGGCGCTGCTTCTGCCACCATTGGGTGAGCTAAGGGTGCAGTGGAGCACATCAGACTGCATCATCATACATTTGGGGGGCAATGGCTTGGGGGGCCTGCCATGGGGGGAACTGGGGCAGAACATCCTGGGGGACTTGGAAAGATTAAAGGGTGGTGGCCGAGGGTGACAATCGGCTTGGTCGACATCACCTCCCAGTGGAATGGAGAGGGGTCAAGGACATCTGGCTGACTGAGAAAGTCAGAAAACATCTAAATAGGAGGGTAGCAAAGGCAGTAATTGAAATTGGGGGCATGCATCTACAACATAAGAATATTTCCTTTGACCAGGTTGCGGCGTACAGGTCTGGTGGGGTTCATTTGTCAGAATTTGGCATGTGCCTATTCCTGAGGACAATTGGGGAGCTAGTGGATGAAATAGCCAAAAAAGGTTTGAGATACTAGCCCGCAAGGGGGGAGCCCCTCTGTCCATCGCAAGCTGGAGGAGAGGCAATGGAAGAAAGAAAAGGGGCGGGGAGGGAAAGGGGAGGAAAAGGGGGAAGGGGAGGATACATGGGCTGGGGACAGGGAACCCAGACATGGTGTTAAAGTGGGGAAGGGGATAAGCCCATACACCGGATTCTGAAATGTCCGGGCCTGGAGGGTGAAAGCCCAGGTAGATGGAACCGGCCTGGTTCTGGTGTGGAGGAGGGGGCCAGTTTCACAGTGTCCAGGCCCTGAAAAATCAATATGGAGAAACAACCAGAAGAAGGAAGAGGACAGAACCAAGGAAACTTTAAAATGAATTATTATGTGTGGAATTTGAAATAAGAACATTGTGGATATAAATATTCCATGTACCAAAAATAAATATTGCTACCGACCAAATAGTGAAATAAGTGTAGCGTCCATTATTCCTGGGAGGGGTTCAGGGAACAATGGTGGGTTTTTAACAGTAACTGAGTGATAAACCTAGCAACTTGACTAAGTAAGACTCTAACTTTTCCTAATAAACTGTCAGATGCAGAATAGTAGAAAATCAAACCATAATCCATCACTAACAGTTAGAAACTTTGGGCTAACAATACCCTAGAGGCTGTTGTTAACAATGCATTCACCTGGTATAAAGCTCCTAACCTTTGATTTGTTGTTTTTACTAGATTGTGTAGATGGGTTTCATAACTCATTTCGGAATCTACTGTCAATCCTAAGTATTCAAATTGTTTAACTTGTTCTATCCCATCCCCATTCATAGTATATAAAGATAATTCAAGTTTTTGGTCTAGTCTGTTCTGATGGCCATGAAATACCATGAAGTTTGTCTTCTTTCCATTTAATACTAGCATGTGATCACTAAACCACTCCTGCAAGGACAGAAATTCAGCAGCAATATCATACTGTAACTGTTCGAGTTTAGGGCTGCTCATCAGGATCACAGCATTATCTGCATATAAAAAAATCTGAGAATGAAAACAAACTGTAGGAAGTGAATTCAAAAATAAACTAAAGAAAAGGGGACCCAAAATGGAAACCTCGGGAACACCCACAGTGATCAAAGCTGTGGGAAAGAGGCTACCATTGACCCTAGTGCACTGTTTCCGTTCTGATAAATAATTACCACACCAAGCCATGACATCTTGAGACATTCCCAGATGGGCAAGCTCCACTTTCAGCAGTTCATGGTTTACCAGGTCGAAGGCCTTGGTGAGGTCCACATAGAGCACTGCAGCAAGATGGCCTTTATCGAGTGCTGAATGAACTGCACCAGTGAACCCCACGAAGGCCATCATCATACTATGCCTTGGATGAAATCCATGCTGGGCTGGTGTCAGGACACCATAGCCAGTGATATACTCCATCATCTGGTCAAAGATTATTCGCTCCAACATCTTTGATAATGGAGTTAAAAGTGAGATTGGTCTGTAGTTTTGTGTATTTAATGGATCACCTGTTTTCCATATGGATACAACAGTAGCCTTTTTCCATTTTGGGGGGGGGAATTTGGAGGAACGTAATGAAAAATTTAAAATAATAAATACGGGGTAACACAAGATGTCTGCAGTGATCCTCACGAGCTGAAAATCAACCTCATCCACCCCCACTGAGGGGCGTGGATTTAGTTTTGTGATATATTTACAGACTTCTAATGACAAATATCTAAAATAAAACCTAGGTTGATTGGCCACCATGTCACTACCAAACAACTTATTATTTTTTACTGGGGTACTTTTTACATAACTAGATAAGTCTGTAAAATACATGTTAAATTCTTGTGCTATCTCCTGATTCTTAACTAACACCCCATCACTAGTTTTTAAGCACTGGATCCTAGTTGAGCACTTTTTGCCCATTAATTCATTAAGAATATTCCTCATAGCTGATGCGATTCACCCTTCAAATTGCTTCTGCTTTATAAGGTAATAGTCCCTCTTACATTTTCTAATCAACCTTTTGCATCGGTTCCTTGCTATTTTATAAGCTAGTTCATCATGACTTTCCATAGTTACCCTAAACCGTTTCGATTTAGCATCTCAATCTCTTAATTGATTTAATAATTCCATATTTACCCATTGGTGCTTGTTGCCACAAATTCTCATTTTTTTCAATGGTACAAAGATGTTAACAATATTCAAGAAAACAGTACAAAAACTTTCAAAGGCTATGTCTAGATCAGAAATCTGCTCAAGAAAACTCCAATCAATGTTTAACAAAGCAGTTTGAAATTTATCAAGATCATTTTTTTTTTCAAATTTCTGGTTAATATGTATACCAGGAGAACTTTCTTTGTCTTCAAACACCAACTAAAAAAAGACAGGACTATGATCACTGACCACATTTGCCAAAACTCCAGACTGAATTATTTTTGATGTGTCAGTGACCAGAATCCAGTCTAACAAAGAAGAATGCTCAGTTTTGTAATGAATTCTTGTAGGGGAGTAAATGATTTGAGAAAGACTTAAACTTACAATCAATTCCCTATATTTTACCACATTTTTCCCTAACCAATTAATATTCATATCCCCCAAAATTATTACTTCCGTGTTTTTTGGCAATGAGTCTTTATAAGCTTGTATCAAGTTAAAGCCCTCTTCCTGGTGATCAGGTGGAGAATAAAGTACCATAAGTGACATGATTTCCCCCCTCCCAAAATCAATGACAATGTCAAATATTTATTTATTTGTTTATTTATTTATTAGATCATCAGTTTATAGACCTTTTAGTCGTAGACTCATTTACAAAGGCACCTCGTCAAGAGAGCAATACACCACAGCAAACAAAACAGTACAATACATAACGCTTAGATTAAAAAAGCAATCAGTGTTACAGGCAGTCACTGGTGGTACACGCTTGGTAATAGGTAGATCACAGTAGTCATAATATAGGTACATGAGTACCACGTCAGTTAGCAACCAGATATATTTTATTACATTCACACAATGAACCACCCACAGAAAAATTATCCTGTATAACATTCAAATGATTCTTTACATAAAACAAGCATCCACCCCCTCTCTTATTTTTTCTATCATTTCTGTGGATGCTATATCCATCCAACCTAATCATAGCATCAGGTACAGCCTTGGTTAACCATGTTTCACTTAGTGCAATTATTTCAAATGGATTATTCATGGCCCATGCATTAAAATTATCCCATTTAGCTAGCAAACTCTGCACATTCATACGTACAAAGTTGATAACATGCTTAGGTAAGTTGGTAGATGTATCATTCATTAGAGGCCCAGGGTTTGGGTGAACTGAAGCTGATAACAGAAGCAAAATTAATATTCTCCTCCATATCAAAAAGGATTGTGTTTCCAATTTGGTAGGAGCTCAAGAAGACCAGCCAAGAGATTGAACAGCAGCATTAAAAATACTAACTTACCCTTATCACTCATGTACTTAAGATACTCATTATTAGAAGCTGCCCCAAGATATAATATGATATTACTGGAAATATGTAGTAACTGAGAGGGCCAATTACCTTCAAGAAGTGAAGAAGTTGAACCCTTTGGTATGGGGGGAGGGGTCCTTGATATTCTTAACCCAGTCATCCTTCATTGAACTATGCATAAGAGGTGTTCCTGATGTTAAAATGAGAAGAGGACTAACAATAACAACATTTTTGTCATAAAATAAAGGGATCCAAGCAATAAACTAGTTTCCAAACCTTATCAATTGACACACATATGAATAAAAAACAAATCCTCCAGGAATGAAGGCTGCCTCTTCTTCAATCCAATAGAAGAAGAGAACAGTAGGCCATAACCTTTAAAGTGGTGTTGCCATATATCCAATGGGACCAAGGACTCCAAAAGTAAAGTCACCTCTGCCACAGGTGAAAACTACCTCAGTTTAAGTTTTTAATGATCAGATCCCACAAAAGTGATTGTATGACTGACAGAGACACTGAACTTTAAGTTGCTGTTGCTCTCCTCTAAAAAATTAACAAAGTCAAATAGCTCAGATTCCATTCCCTTCCACACATTCAAGATATCATCAATAAAACACCTCCATAAATCAGCTTTATGAAAAAATGGATTGGGTTGTTTCATTGTGGGCCACATTCTGTTCCCATCTGCCAAGATACAGATTGGCATAGTTGAGGGCCATGCTCACCTCCATAGCAGTAACCCTCTTCTGGAAATAAAATTTGTCTTTATAGAAAAAAAATGTTACTCTCTAAAACAATGCATGTCAATTGTATTATTATATCAGTACTGGGGCACCCACTGGCTCTTCTGACTACATACTCATCCATTTCAATAATCCATTATTGTGAGAGCTGTTGGAGTATAATGACTCCACATACAATGCAACAGGCAAGCTGGTATTATCAATTGCCAGGTCTTCCAAAATTTGAGGGATATCCCGGTATCCTTGATGTATGATGGAAGTTCTGTGACAAAGTCTTTTATGTGGGAATCCACAAACTTTGCCAGGGGTTTAGTTAGGCCGTCATTGCCTGAAACTATAAGCTGACCTGGCAGATATCCCAGATCCTTGTGGATCTTAGGTAGGCAATAGAAAGATGCCCTAAATGTTTTTTTTTTACTATGAGATAGTCAACAGCTTTATCTGGGAGCACACCACTTGTTCTAAATGTCTCCAGAAAATTAGCCACCTGAGTTTTAAACTCCCTCATAGAGTCACTTACAACAGGTGTATAAAATATGGCATTATTTAACCTGATGTAATACTTCTTCATCATATTTGTGACTGTCCAAGACCACTGTCGGCCCACCTGTCTGCTGGTTAACTGAAACACTTTTGTTTTCTCCCAACAGCTTTAGAGCTTGCATTTCCACCATGTTCATGTTGTGGTAGACAGCTGTAAAATTTTCATTTATTTTTCCTCAAGTCCTCCTCACAACACTTTAAAAATGCAAGTAATGGTGGGGTTAAATGGGAATAAAAGATGAATTTCAGTCTAAATTGTCCACTTTGATCATGCACAATGGAATTATTACCCGTTCCAACTGCAACTGCCATATCTGCCTTTTTGGACTTACAGCATTGCTGTAACATTGGTTTGAACAAGATTTGCACAACAGCACTTTGAATAATGGAGCTTCTAAGGCAGCAGACACTTCAGCAATGTATTGTGTCTTTTTATTGTTTGAGCCAGTGGATTTTGTAGCACAGGACAGTCTGAGTTTTGTTTGGTGCTAGCTTCTAAAATACTGACTGCCACTCCCCAGTAAGCACGTCACATGGGCCACTGGGTGGCCTGAAGAGAAGATGAAGGATTGTTCACCTGTGCGAAAGGACAGCTGAATTGAGAGGGAGCTTGGACCTCCATGCTGTGACTAATATAAGTGTTTTACAATTTTGGAATTGGTAAGCCATCTATGTTATCCCATAATGGATGACTTTCTTGCTTGGAAAAAAAAGATTTCAGAAGGTGATGCCTTGAGTTTTACTGTCTTCCTGGACAAGTTTCTAAACAATTCCAGGACAAAAGTGGTGGCGAGGACCTGGAGCCCTGGATCCCTGAGGAACTGACCCAGTGACTGAAGACAGCAGCCCAGTACAGCCAGCCAAAAACAGCCAAAGGATCTGTCCAGTGCAGCTCAGCATAACGTGGCACAACTGTAAGAATGGGAAATGGAAAGCTGAAACACAGTAGCAGAACAGAGCAAGGGGTGAGGATTAGAGCTCATGCCATTTGATAACTGGTGACAGTCAACAGAACACATGGAATACAACATGTGGAGCATAGTGAGACTGTTCACTGGGAGAGAAAAAATATATAAAGGGGTGACTTATATGAAGTGTGTGCCACAGTTTTATTGAGCACTGTTTTGTACATTTATATTTCTCCAACAGATCCAGAAACAAATGGTTTGATACATTTTATTGGACTAACATAGATGTAACAAAAGAAAACAATGTTTAAGCTTTCAGACCAACCAAGTTCTTCCTCAGAAGCTTATGGCAGTTGTTTGTAAAAACACATTCTATTAACACCCAGCTCATACATAAAAAAGAAAAACCAGAAAGAAATATCATTGGTTAAAAATACCTTTTTTAAAACATAACTGGGGTTTAAATGCAAGAAATCAGTTTAACTCAGCTGTCTGCCGTGAAGCACTGCAAGGTCAAATGTCAAAAGAGGCAGATGACAGTAATCCTTCGAGAGGCAAGGCAGTTACAATAACTTACATTATGAAAGAGTGATAATGTTATGGGAATATACGCTTAATTAAACGCAAGACCTTTAGATTTAATACCCACTTAAGTACATGTTAAAAATGTCCGAAAGGTGATTTTGTGCAGGGACCGTGAAAGCACCTTTTGGAGTGTAAAAAACATTTTTGATCAGTATTTGAACAGTGGCAACTGTCATATTCATGAGGTGCTGTAGAGATATGGCTATGTTGTGAAGTTAGGATAAAAATATTGAAAATTACCAAAGTTGTGAGCCTGCGTACGCAAAATTCTATGTAGGCTTATAACTTTGTTAGTTTTTAATATTTTTGCACCAAATTTTCAACATTGCCTTCTTATGACCCCACCTCAAGAACAAGGGCAGAGAACATTTTCAACTCCTGCCCAAAAGGTGATTTCATGCAGGGAGTGTGAAATCACCTTTTGGGACAGATTTACCTGTCAGTGCAATTGTTCATGAAGCAGGGTCCCAAAAATGGCATGTTGAAAATTTGGGCCAAAAATATGCAAAAATGGCCAAGTTATGCCAGTAAGTTTAAAACACCATTGAAATACATTGAACCACATATCTGTTTCTTCAGTTTGTGGTCCGGCTTTGCAAAGTGAAGATGTGTCTATGATCCAGAGATGATTACGGCATTAGCAAGGCAAGGCAAAATTTATTTAAGAGATGCCCAATCCATGAGGCTCTGGGCACTGTACAAATGAATAAAACACATATATCAATACAAATCAAACAAACACAAAAAATAAATATAAACATACAAATAATTAAATCCTCATAAAAACAGTTTCTATAAATAATAAACTAAACCTCAGATTACCGCTATTATAATCAGATTTATAAATTAAAGACCTGCGTGAATAGGAGGGCCTTAAGGCGGGCCTTGAATACCTCCAAAGTGGAGGCCTCCTTAATCCCGAGGGGCAGCAAGTTGCACAGGACGGGGGCAGTGACACTAAAGGCCCTGTTGCCAGCCAATTTCAACCATTTCCTGGTAATCACCAGGGGGCCTCCACAGGAGGAATGGAGGGAGCGAACAAAGACAGCAGATAAAAGAAGATCTAACAGATAACCAGGGCCCAGACCATGTAGGGCCTTACAGGTGAGAAGACCCACCTTAAAGAGGATCCTCCACCTGACCAGCAGCCAGTGCAGCTCACGCAACATCAGTGTAATATGGCAAAATCTTGGCTGCCCAGTAAGTATCCGGGCAGCTGCATTCTGCACTAGCTGCAGCCTGTGGAGAGATCCTCCCATGACCCCAAGGTAGAGCACTTTACAGTAGTCAAGGCTTGATTTAACTAAGGCATGCATCAAAGTAGGGAGGTCCAGAGGCGGGACAAGGGGCTTTATCCTGGCGACATTTTTAAGATGGGAAAAACAGGAGCGGATGGTGGAAGATATCTGTGCCTCCATCGTCAAACTCCTATCTAGAATTACACCAAGATTTTGCACCCTAGAGGAGGCCTTCAATGAAAAAGACCCCAAAACAAGTCCAGTCTTTGACCTAGAGGCCATCCTATCATGCACTCTGTTCATCTCCACCACCAATATCTCCATCTTATCAGGGTTCAGTTGCAACCAGCTATAGGCCATCCAGTTGTTAATCTCAGCAAGGCGCTGTTAAGCACATCTACTGTGTTGGATGTTCCTGGGGCAAAGGATAAGTATAGCTGGGTATTATCAACATAGCAATGAAAACCCAAGCCATACCTCCCAATGATCCCTCCCAGGGGCAGCATGTATACTGCGAACAACATTGGGGCCAATACCAACCCCTGAGGTACTCCACAAGATAGGGGGCTAGAGGTGGAGGAGAAATACCCAATCACAACCCGTTGCCTCCTGATGACAGTGCTGGTGAGTTCACGGAGCACTCTGAGGTGGTCAAGCAACACCCAATGGCCCACAGTGTCAAATGTTGAAGAGAAATCAAGGAGAACAAGAATTGTGTTTTTTCCTCGATCTCTACCCCTGAGGGCATCATTCTGCACCCAAACAAGTGCGGTTTCTGGGCTATGCCTTGCCCAAAAACCTGACTGTAAATGTACATACAGCTCATGGGTCACAAGGTGCTCCTCTAACTGAAGCGCCACTACCTTCTCCACAATCTTTGCCAAAAAGGGAAGGTTGGAGATAGGTCAGTAATTTGCCCTAACCTCTGGGTCCAAAGATGGTTTCTTTAAGCGTGGTCTCACCAATGCCTCCTTCAAGGCATCAGGGAAGACCCCCTCAGATAGGGAACACAGGTCAATCAGAGCAAACACCGGGCCAATGGTGTCGATGCATCTCATCAAGAAATGCATTGGCACTGGATCCAGTTTGCAAAAAGTGTGCTTCAGAGTGGTCACCACCCCAATGACCTCACTTACCTCCACTGGTCTAAACTCTCCCCAACCAGGCGGAGTGTACTCAGAACACTTTGGGCGACCGCTGCCAGCTGTAGCATTGCTGACTGGGGGAACTCCCTGCCGGATACCGACACTCTGTCTGAGAAGAACAGAGCAAACTCTTCTCATTCAGCATTAGAAAAAAACTTCTTCGGCTATAGACAGGCTGGATGAAGCAGTCTGTCCACAGTCTGAAAAAGTATAGCTGGTCGGTTCTTCCCAGCAGCAATCTCCCTGGACAGGAACACTGCCTTCTTATGGTTGACTGTCCCTGGTATACATTATAATGCTCACACAGGGCCAGTTTGTCCTCCTTCAGACCAGACCTCCTCCAGCAGTGCTCCAACCTCTGACCCTTTCTCTTCATCTGCCTGAGGTCCCCATCAAACCAAGGGGACCTCAGGTAGGAAGATTTGGGTTGTACACAGACAGGTGCGATGGAGTCAATGGCGTTTTATAGTACTCTATTATAAGAGCCTACCATGGCACCAACACCTGCAACATATGCATTGCCCAACCAGATAGATCAGCTGCCACCAAAAAGCCCTCCAGGGTCAATCCCCGCAAAGGACGACAGCTCATCATATCTGTATGGGAAGAGCATCTGATGGGAGCACCAAACATGAACCGCACCATGCAGTGATCAGACCAAACCACCTGATCAATATTGAGATCATTTATCGCAAGCCCCAGTGAGAACACCAGGTACAATGTGTGCCCGCCCTAGTATGTCATGCAGAAACAGCTTGTGACAGGCCCAGAGGTGACATAATCTGGAGGAAGTTATGACCAAGCCGAGAAGATTCATTGGACCCCCAATGAGTAAATAAGGGCTTCAGTGGGGTGCTGCTTGGGGGGTGTTGAGTAGGAGGGTCAGGTGGGGGGACAGTAATGACTGCAAAAGACATCGATGGACAGTTTTCCTTTTACAGGGTTAAAAAAAAAGGGCCTTGGATTCATGATCACAACACTGGGGGATTGGGCACCCCCAGTGTCACTGTTATATTTTGGGTGTGTATGTGTGGGGTGGTGGGTGCTGAGAGGAGGGTTGGGTGGGCGGGAGAAAATATATATAAAGAACAAATCACTGTTCTGAGGTGAGTCGGGCACCCCAGTGTCACTGTTGTGATTCTGGGGGGTGCTGAGAAGGAGGATCAGGTGTACAAGAGGGAAAAATATATATATTGAAAACAAATTGCAACTCTGGGTGATTGGGCACATTCAGTGCCACAGTTATGTTTCTGGGGGGTGCTGAGAGGGAGGGTCAGGTGGGCAGGAGTTAAAAATACATCTTAAAAAAATAAACAGTTTCATCCATGGTCTTGCTCGCGAAGGTCAGGGTGGAACATGGCACAACTCGCCATGTCCAAGATAGCTACCAAACTGTTGTGCATGCACAAGTAATCACACATGTGCAATACAGTTTGGTGGCTATCTTGGACACAGCAGACTGTGCTGTGTTCCGCCATGACCTCCACGAACAGAACCTCACTGAACTGACTGAAGAAAAATAGTGCTGTGCAACTGCAAATGGAGTGAGTGGCACGCTTCACAGATGTGGCAACTGTGAGGAAACTCCACACTGTTGTTCAGTCAGAAAAAAATCCTTTTTTGGTTGCAGGAAGTCTGCAGGTCTCCACCCACTGCAGCGCTGAAAAAACAAAAAAGGACAGAAAGCTGCAAACTGCTCACCACCAAAGGAGATTGCTCCATTCTATTTCCCAAGTGGAAGTTAATCCCAACACTACTAATATCTATATCTCAGAATCCCTGGTAGAAGCTGAAGGGTCACTTCATAATCAAAAAATAAATAAAGCAGATAATAAAGCTGCTCTGCTATCTGTAGATCATAATAAAAAATGAACAAAGAGTAACCAAACTGGGAAAAAAAATGGAGCTGGGGGTAAGGCAAAAATGAAGTAATTACGTTTTTTTCCATCAGTGAGAGAGATATTGAAACAAGAAACACATAAACATAGGGATCTCTGTCAGTCGGTGTCGATCACATTTGGGGTTGGCATAAAGGGAGTCACAACAAACTTTGTTTTCTTCAGGGGCTTCACTCGAATCCCCATAGCAGGAACCTGCCCCACGCCAATTAAATAATCAACTCCGAGTCAGAGTTGTTTCGGGGAGGGGGTGCAATACCCCCAGAAAACAGTGCCAGGGTCCCGCCCTGACACTACAGTGACCTGGCACTGTTGTCGCTGTAGTGTCAGGGGAAGTAAAGTTGTTGAGGCAGTGTCAGTATACCTAAACATAGAATTTGACGGCAGATAAGGACCACTTGGCCCACCTAGCCTGCCCATTTTCCCTACCTGTTTCATATACTGCAGATCCTAAATTATCTGTAGCTTAACCTCTCTTTCCTATCACTAGGGTTGCCACCTTTGAATGAAGCAAAAACCAAATCCTAAGCCCCACCCCTTTTCATGACTCATCATTAGGGTTACCACCTGTCCCTATTTTCGCAGGACAGTCCTGATTTGGGCAGCTGTGTCCTGCAGAAAAACATGAAAAATACTAAATGTCCTGACATTATAGCAGAAAAAATGTTTTCTGATTTTCCTCTAAATGTTGCAAGAAACTATAACACCTTAACTAAAATACCTTAAAATAACAGAAAACACAAGCAACAACTAAAAAATTGCAACACTTAGTCTTAATTCTGATTATTTAGAGAAAACATGTCTGTTGCATTGGTCAAGATGACATATTGTCCTGCGAAAAATCAAGTTTCAGTATGAAATGTCCCACTTTGGGCTTCTTAAAAGGTGGTAACCCTACTCATCATGCATTGCCCTCCTCCAAAGCCATTTATTATAACAGTAAAAGACAACACTTAAAGCAGCAGTTCAACAGCAATGTTAAGATACTCTACTTAACCTGTGAAAGTTACTTTCCTAGGTTCTTCCTAGTTATTTACTTACGTGTTTATTTATTTTTTTAGTGACACTGGTGTACCTGATAAACATACAAAGATAAAATAAATCTCATTTACAGATATGGTCTGTGGAGAGACAAGGCAATACTGTATATAGCATGCAATAGTATACATGGTATATATAAATTGTTTCCTATAGCGTACTTTATATTGTTTTGGGCTCCATTTCCTTTTCATGTCCACATCACTATTTAAAGTCAAAGAAGTGGCCATACTTTTTTCTTGATAAAAAAATAATCTAAAATATTTAAAGATGCCTAAATTCTGTTTGAGAAGAAAGTGTTTACCAGCAAATGAAAGTGGAAGACAACTGGCTCTGTTACTGTTACAAAAGGTGGGGCAGTAGTAGTGGAAAAGATTAGGTTAAGTAAGTGCAAATGGTGTTAATGGCCATACTTTACACCTCCCAGGTTGACTGCTTTCACAAACAAAGAAACATAGAAACAGAATTTGACGGCAATTAAGAACCGCTTGGCCCACCTAGTCTGTCCATTTCCCTACCTAACGGATAAGCTGCAGATCCTAGTTAACCAACAGCATATTTATTTATTTAGGATTTGGAAAATACCTTTGAGCCAAAGACTCATTTACAAAGGTTCCACGTCACAAGAGATAGGACATTACAATAATAAGGTAGCTACAATGCAGGAAACAGAACAAGCTTGATACACTGTAAAATACAAATAGAGGTTTGCAATCAGTTCCTAACAAATTTAGGGTGATTGCTTGAACAGATTAGCATATAGGCACTTGTATAGAGATGATCAAAAATGGAGGTAAGGGGATAATATATTGACAACAGAACTTACCTGTAACCTGGACATGCAGCTGAAACAATGAATTAGATGACAAAATCTGTTTCAAAAGTATGTGAGCACTCAAAATGGCTCAAAAATCTGACCAACACAGAGCAAACCCAGATTACCTGATGAGGACCCTGAAAACCTGATCACCAGGTAAAAAAAACCTGACAGGTGGCAACCCTAACTATCACTAGAGCACCTTTATGTCTGTCCCATGCGTTTTTGAATTCCCCTACAACCTCTGACAGGAGGCTGTTCCATGGATCCACCACCCTTTCCATGAAAAAATACTTTCTCATATTAACCCTAAGCTCCCCCCCCCCCGGGCCCGATTCACAGAAGAGTTGGACCAGCGCAAACCCCAAGTACACAGAACGCAGGATGCATAGGGCTTGCGGTGATCCCCGGCTGAAAGTCAGGATTCACAGCCAGTGCAGCCCCTGCTGACTGTTAGACCAACTTTTTGCTGGTCTACCACTGCTGCCCCAAACACAGGACTTGCTTCCTTTTGGATGTAGGCAATTGCACCATGAAGGTATAAAGAACTGAGGAAAGTTAACTTCAGGGGCCCTATATTCAAAAGTTTGCATGGGCATGGCCAGGTCTTTGCCCTCGCAAACTGGGGTTTATGCTGGATCCCCACATTCAAAAGTGGCTGTTGCATGGGGAAAAGAGTGTTAGTGCCCAATAACACATAATGTATGCAGGAGGGCAAGGGAAGGGGCGTGGCAATGAATAGTCACGATACCCCATATTCAGCAGTTTTGCACCATGAAAAAGGGCATAGCATGGTCCTTTTGCACAATGCAGATATCGGTGAACAAATCCCCAACTTACTGCAGGCAACCCTAGTGGCAGATAGAGGCAATGCAGCCACCTAGCCGGTTGGCTGCTGGGGAATACATCCGCCCTCTGTGGTCTGTGGCAGCCCCTCCACACCGATCGCCAGCCTGTACTGTTAAGCATGACTCCCTGGTGCTAGTGGTCCCCCCTTCCAATTGCCAGATTGTACTGATTGTCTAAATCCCTGGTGTTAGTGGTCCCCTCCTCCCCGCGATCACCAGCCTATACTGTTGCACATAACTCCCTGGTGCTAGTGGTCCCCCCTCCCTCCAGTCACCAGCCCATATGATTAAGCACAAATCCCTGGTTCTAGAGGTCCCCCCCCATTGCCAGCCCTTACTGATACATCCAAATTCCTGGTGCTAGTGATTCCCCTCCTGCAGATCACCAACTTTTACTTATAAATCCAGAGATCGCCAGCCCAGAATTAAAAAGAAAAAACCCTCCCTGGCAACCAGTGTTCTCCCCCAGCACCAATCCACAGTACCACCACTTGAAATTCCATACTCCCTGATGCCTGGTGGCCTCCTCGTGGCACCAAGCACCCCCCCTCAGTCACCTTACCAGTATCCTTGGTGCCGAGGGTGCATATGGTGACCGGCACAGCACTTCTCACACCTCCTAGGCCACCTGCCTTAGGTCCAGGCAGGGAGTGTGCCACTTATTTATAAGACAGGGTGACCTGAGGGGGCCACTAGATGACAGCAAGTATGGAATTTCGAGCAGTGGTACTGTGGATCGGTGCCTAGGGGACCACTGGATGCCAGGGAGATTTTTTTCTTTTTAATTCCAGGTTGGTTAATGAAAGAAGGGGATCACTAGCACCAGGGATTTATTCTTAACATTATGGGCTGACAATCAGAAGCAGGAGAGACCACTAGCACCAGTGAGCTATAATGGGACAGTATGGGCTGGCTATCGTGAGGGGCACAAGCACCAGGGATCTAGATGTATCAGCACAGGCTGAAGATCAGAGGTGGGGGGACCACTAGCACCAGAGAGTTATGCTTAATAGTACAGGCTGTCAATTGGTGGAAGGGAGGGAGGGGCCACTAGCATCAGGGATTGGGATTTATCAGTATGGGCTGGCGATCAGTGGGGGGAACACTAGCACCAGGGATTTATGCTTAACAGTATGGGCTGGCAATCACGGGGGGACCACTAGCACCAGGAAGCTATATTGGGACAGTAGGAGTTGCTGATCAGAGGGAGGGCGAGAAACCAGCACCAGGGATTCGGATTTATTAGTATGGGCTGGCAAATTGGACAGGGGGGACCATCAGGCAAGAGTGATATCTACACAGCTCTTAGACCAGGCAATTTGGGGGTGGCACCATGCTAACCTGCCTCACTATCCATGCAAATGAACCAATAATGGGCATGTAAATGGACCCTTAGCGCCTTTCATGTCCAATGGGATCATTTGCATAGGTCCCTTTGGATGCTGCACATAGCGCTCAGGCACTGCCCATTCTGGTGGTGTGCTTTGGGATCCATGTTGGGGCAGTGCTGCTTGATTTAGTGCTGCACCAGCATGGCCCTATATGCAGTCAAATGGCACCAGTGCGCTATTCAACTGAATATAGCATCCTCGGGCTCCCGGGCAATTGCAAGGTGCAGTGCAAAGCTTTGTGCTCTGCTTTGCACTCAATAGCAGGCCACAATTGTTTTCCAACATGTAGTCCAGGTGCCGAAAGCCAATGGGCTACTACCCCTACCTACTGATCTGCACACAGGTTAAGTGGCCTGGGTCCTGTTACAATGGTATCTGGGGGTTCTATCCCAGAAGAATAAAAATAGTGCAGTACCTCCAACCAGAGTAGATTGCAGTGGGCCAGATGTGTAGCTTGTGCAACCCCCTGGGATGCTGTACCTACCCACCTCCCCTTCCAACCACTCCACACCCTGTATGCCAAATGTTTTCCAATACCATATACGACATATACATTATAGTTGATTCCCACAAAACACCTTCACACAGCAGTTCCAAACAACAAAACACAGCTTTATTGGGGGAAGGGCTTGGATCGGGGTACCTGGGACCAGGATAGCTGTGAAAGAAAAGAATGGTTAGAGAATTTACTATCAATAGTTATCAACATGTGGGCCCATAGGCCACTCCAGTAATCCACCCCAACTGGTACCTGTGTTACCCTCTGTCCTTTTTGGGTACCCAGGAATTGCAGGCCTGTGCGGTACAAAGAAACATAGAATTTGACATCAGATAAGGACCGCTTGGCCACCTAGTCTGCCCATTTCCCTACCTAATGGATAAGCTGCAGATCCTAGTTAACCAACAGCCTACTTCCTCCTACCCCATCCACTAGAATTGCCTTATATCTGTCCCATGCATTCTTGAATTCCCCCACTGTTTTTGACTCTACAACCACCTCAGGAAGGCTGTTCCATGTATCCACAACCCTCTCTTTGAAGAAATACTTCCTCACATTACCTCTGAACCGTCCCCCCTCTATCTTCAAATTGTGCCCCCTTGTTTTTGCACATCTCTTTTTCTGAAAGATGCTACCCTCTTGGACTTTGTTGATTCCCTTGAGGTATTTGAAAGTTTCTATCATGTCCCCCTCCCTCCTTTCCTCGAGGCTATACATCTTTAGTTCCTTTAGTCTTCCTTCATATGTCTTCTGATGCAGACCCTGCATCATTTTGGTTGCCCTCCTCTGGACAGCCTCCACCCTGTCTATGTCTTTTGCGGAGATGGGGTCTCCAGAACTGCACAGTACTCCAGATGTGGTCTTACCAACTGTCTGTACAGAGGGCCAACAACTTCCTGTATTCTACTGGTGATGCCTCTCCCTATGCATCCCAGTATCCCCAACCCTCTTTACTGCCTTCTCACATTGCTGGCCCACCTTTAGGTTGTCTGATATGACTACCCCAGGTCCCTTTCCATTTTTGTTTTGTCAGTATCTCACCCCCATTGTGTACTCTTCCCTGGGTTTTATTTCCCAGGTGCAGTACTTACACTTCTTTGCATTGAATCTAAGCTGCCATGCATTTGACCATTCCTCCAACCTTGCCAAGTCACTTTTCATCCTTTCCACCTCACCTTGTGTATCAACCCTGTTGCAGATCTTTGTGTCATCTACAAAGAGACATACTTTCCCTTCTAGTCCCTCTGCAATGTCACTTATAAAGACATTAAAAAGGACTGGCCCCAGTGCTGAACCCTACGGTACCCCACTAGTAACCCTCCTTTCTTCACTGTGGACTCCATTTACTATTACCCGGAGTGTCCTGTTGTCCCACCAGTGTTTTACCCAGGCTACCACCCTAGGACCCACTCCCAGGCTGGCTAATTTGTTTATTAATCTTTTGTATGGGACTGTGTCAAATGCCTTGCTAAAGTCTAGGTAGGCCATGTCCATAGCCCCTCCCTGGTCTACTGCTTTGGTCAGCCAGTCAAAGAAAACAATTAGATTTGTCTGACATGACCATCCTGCTGTGAATCCATGCTGCCTTGGGTCCTGTGCCCCACTGGCCTCTAGGTACTCAACAATTCTTTCCTTCAGAAGTGATTCCATCATTTTTCCTACCACTGAGGTCAAACTGACAGGTCTGTAGTTTCCTGCCTCTGCCTTGCTCCCAGTTTTGTGAAGGGCAATCACATCTGCCCTCTTCCAGTCCTCAGGTACCACCCCATCCTCCCATGATTTATTAAAAAGGGTAGTCAGTGGTGTTACTAGTTCTTCCTTTAGTTCTTTTAAAATTCTGGGGTGAATCCCATCTGGCCCTATTGCTTTATCCACCTTCAGTTTTAAGAGTTCTTTCAGAATCCTTTCTTCTGTGAAAGGACTAATATCAACCCCCCTATCCAGAGTGTTTCTATTGACCAGATTAGGTATTTCCCTCTACTTTTCCATTGTGAATACTGAGCAGAAGTATTCGTTCAGTATCCCTGCTTTTTCACTGTTGCTCTCTGCCCAGCCACCTTCCTCTTTGTTCAGTCTCAGTATCCCTGCCTTAGTCTTTCTTTGCTCCCTAATGTACCTATAAAAGGTTTTATCCCCCTTCTTAACCGAATTGGCTATCTTTTCCTCAGTTTGAGCCTTTGCTATTCTGACTGCCTTACCCACTTCCTTCTGCTTTAAGTGGTACAGTTCTCTGTCCTGCTCCTTCTGTGTTTCCTCATACTTCCTGAATGCTGTCTTTTTTTCCCTTACCTTCCTCGACACTTCTTTTGAGAACAATAGTGTTTTTTTCTTTCATTTTGATTTGTTTATTTGCTTCACACAAAGATTTGTTGCCTCTGTGATGGCGGTTTTGATGTTTCCCCATTGTTGCTTCACCCCACCTTCTTGCCTGTTTGCTAGTGCTTTTCTTAGGCACTCTCCCATTTTGACAAAATCAGCCCTCTTGAAGTCCAGCACCTTCACGTTTGTGTGGCTTAACTCTACAGCTAAGTTTATCGTGAACCACACTGTTTGGTGGTCGCTTGTTCCCAGATGGCTACCCACTTCAAGATCAGAAATCCTCTCTCCATCCCCATTTGAGAGCACCAGGTCCAAGACTGCTGTCTCCCGAGTGGGTTCCAAAACTAGCTGTCTGAGGCATGCCCCTGTAGGGCATTGAGAATGGCCCTGCTCTTGGATGTGGCTGCAGCAAAGGTGCTCCATTCAACATCTGGCATATTTGGGTCCCCCATCAGCAATATGTCCCCTTTCTCTGCCATCCCAAGGATGCCTTCTATCATTTCATAGGTTTCATAGGTTTATAGAGTTTATAAAGACTATAGTCCATATACTCGCCATTTTCTTATGTATATCCAAAAATATTATTTTTGATCATATATTGATCAATTTGCATCTTAAAGGATTCCATCGTTCTCTTAACTATTATTTCAATTGGAAGCTTATTCCGGATCTTGACCACTCTCACTGTTAACCAATACTTTCTCCTGAGTGTTTTAAACCTATCTGATTTAATCTGCAATGGATGAGCTCTAGTACCATAGGGTTGATCCCTTAATACAAGATTTAGCTGTTCCCAGAGTGTGGGGTCATTAAGTGCCCTATATATTAAACATAGGTCACCTCGTATTCTTCGATACTCCAAAGTATACAGGCCCAGAGCTGACAGCCTCTGTTCATACTCCTGCCCCTGGACCCCAGCTATCCTCCTTGTTGCTCTCCTTTGCACCCTCTCCAAAGATCTTACATTGCCCCTGCCTCCTGAAGCCCAAAACTGGGCTCAGTATTCCATATGAGGACGCACCAAAGATGTGTAAAGTGGTAAGAGAACTTCTTTTTCATTGCTCTTTATGTGTTTATTTATGCAATATTGTATGTTGCTAGCCTTTTTGATTATTTGATTATAATGTGGCCTAAAACTTAAGTTACCGCATATTTTAACTCCCAGGTCAGTTTCTTCAGTGACGACCCTTAATAACTCATTTCCCAACCTATACTGAAACATTATATTATTCTTGCCAATATGCATAACTGTACATTTTGTTACATTGAAAGTTGACCCTTGCTTTTGTGCCCATTCTTCCAAATTATTTAGGGTGGCCTGGAGTATATTTGCATCTTCTTTACTGTTTATCACCTTACCCACTCTGGTATCATCGGCAAATTTTGAAAGCCATACATCCGTGCAGAACGACAGACCATATAAATGTTGAACAGACAGGGCCTCAAACATTGAGCCCTGTGGGATCGCTGGTCACATCTGTCCATCCTGAATACTCTCCTTTATACAAACCCTCTGCTGTCTACCCATAAGCCATGACTTAATCCAGTGAACAATATCAGAATGTATCCCCAATGTACTGAGTGCATCAATCAGTTTGTCATGTGGCACTTTATCAAAGGCCTTGGCGAAGTCCAAGAAAATCACATCCACTGGACTCCCATCATCCAAGGCCTTATTTACTTTACCATAAAATTCAAGGAGATTTGTCTGACATGATCTGCCCTTTATGAAACCATGCTGTGTATTATCCATTTTCCCAGTTTGCTGTTGGAAGTCTATAATATAATCTTTTACAATACCCTCCAGTACTTTGCCCAAAACTGAAGTCAGGCTAATTGGCCTGTAATTTTCCACATTCTGCATAGATCCATTTTTATGTATAGGGACAACCACTGCCTGTTTCCATACTTCTGGTACATGCCCCTGAAATGGGGGTCTGTATACAACCCCTGTGCAGATTGTGGAGCCATTTCCAGTCTCCAGGGTGACTCACAGTGCCTCCTCTCCTCCCTGTTTACCCTTTAGTTCTGTTGCTTTGATCCCTTCCCTTACATAGAGAGCTACTCCTCCTCCTCTTCTTTCCTCCCTGTCCCTCCTGTAGATTGTGTACCCTGGTATGTTGACATCCCAGTCATAGTTCTATGTGTACCATGTTTCTGTGACTGCCACAATAGCCAGACATTCCTCTTCCATCAATTCCACCATTTCAGGGAGCTTTTTACCTAGACTACAGGCATTGGTATTCATTACCCGCCAGTTTTTATGGCTTGCCCCATCCCTGTCCCTACTGCCTTTGTATTTTTCTCCATTTACCCCTGCCCTTCTCCCTATTAACTGATCTATTTTGATGTTTACCTCACTAATTACCCTGATTTTGGGGGGGCTAGGATTTCCCTTCTCCTCTTCAGTGCCTCCCCTCATGGCTAGTTTAAATGCTTGCCACTGAAGCATTTAAACCTATCACCTAGGATCCGGGTTCCACTCCAGGATAGATGCAGACCATCACGCCTGTATAGGCCTGCATCCCTCCAGGTGGAGCCCCAGTCCCCAATGAAGCCAAATCCCTGATCTCTGCACCAGCTTTTCAACCAGTCATTGAATCCCATGGTGTGGAGTGCCCTAGCCTCATCCATGTCATAGACAGGTAGCACTTCTGAGAAAGTTACTGTGTATGCTATTTGTCTAAGGCCCCTTCCCAACTCCACAAACTCCTATTGCACTGCTCTGATCTCATTCTCAGCCAGGTCATTTGTCCATAGGTGGATAATGACATCCAGCTCCCTCCCCCTTGCTGCTGCTCCCACAATCCTGAGAATTTAATTTCCTGTCCCTTCAAGCCTTGGAACTGGGCAGGCACCTTACCTCCCATTCCCCTCCCTCCCCCAGTTCTACCCCCTAACAATTGAGTCCCCCACCAGGAGTTGTTTCCTTCCCCTGTGGGGTCCTGGGCTTCCCTCCTGTGGGTCTCCATTGTGGAGGTTCCCAGCATCCTCCTTGGTCTCCACTGCAGGTGCCTCCATAGAGAAACTATGCTTCGCCAGAGTGGTGAATGAATTATGGAGAAGCACAACTGGAGGGATGCACCTCTGTTCCACCACCCTCACCTCCCTGAGCCCACCGTGGTCCAACCACTCCTCTTTCTTGGCAACCTCTGAGGTAGTGGTGGTGGCCTTGGTGGTCCCTGGGTGGGGGAGCAGGTTTCCCAAATCCTTGCCAGGTCAGCATGTAGACGAACAACCTCCTCCCTCAGACCAGAGAGGTGCCTGCAAATAGGGCAGCAATGCAGTTTCCAGAATGTCTCCCAGAAGACTGCTGCTCCACAGTCAGTGCATTGCACCACTCCCCACATGCCTGTGTCCCTTCCAGTTACAGATCCTTTTTTGTTTTTTGTTCTTGTTTTGGTGTGTGCAAGCTTGTGAGTGTCTCTACCCCCTATTCAGTGTGCTGTGCATTTAAGGATATGAACAGGTGTATGTTGTTAGCAGTTTTGAGGAAGTTATGTCAGAGCCCCTGCTATAAAGGAAGTTAGGCGCTTGGGTGGGTGGGGTGACGGGAAGGGTGGGTGGGAGTAAATCTATGCTGTCCAGAAACAATCACCTACAACTCTTACCCTCCACCCTGGGGAGTGTCTTCCTTCCTTTCAGACACCTATTTCACAAAGGCTAAGTAACAGGTCTAGTCACAAGTGACTGCAAATATCTCCCATCTACAGTTCCTCCCAGGCAAGTTAAAGTTAAAACTAAGAAAAGTCCACCCCAACAATAGAATCAATACTAGTTACTTACACAGGTCCAAAAAGTAATAATTAATTTCAGTGTAGTCTAGAAAATAACCTGTTTGATTAAAGGAAGCTGTGGCTGCTTTCTCACTCTCCCTGTCTTCAATGTGAGGAGACTGCAACACCTCTGAGACAAAGAAACCTTTTCGGCAAAAAAGAAATTAATAAAATAGGGGCAAACAGTAATTTTGCTTAGCCTAATGATAAAAAGTCAAAAAAATGTAAGCACCACCTGTAATAATTTCACAGAAGATATAGCCTGTAAGAAATACTTTGCTACAGAGAAAAATAAAGTAGTAACAGAAGATATACCTTGCAAAAGACAATTTGAATCAGAAGTTTACAGCAGTAATCTGTTAGCACACACCTGTAGGCACACCTTGTAATAATGCAGCAGAAGGTATACCAAGCAACAGCAATTTGGGTCAGAGATAAAGTAATAACATGTTAGCAACAAACGGTAACAATCCCTGTGAGTACAAAATAAAAACAACAACACACAGTTAATCTGCCTAGCCAAAAGTCTGAATCCTTTCCCTTACTCTGGTAAGGTTCTTAGTTCTGTCCTTTCAAGCAAGCTAGAAGGAATGAGCTCAGGCGAAGCTAGGTGCCTTGGCCAGCAAACCTAGCCTTCCACCTCCAAGATATCAACTAACCTGACCTTTTAATCCTTCCTTCTGTTGGAACTTGCTGGCAGTTTGCCAGCTCTACCCCTTCAGATACACGCCTAATCCCATGGAAGAGCTGTGGGAGGAAAGCAATTAGCTCCTTCAATGTGAGAAGGAGACTGCAACACCTCTGAGACAAAAAAAAAAACCTTTTCAGCAAAAAAGAAATAAATAAAATAGGGGCAAATAGTAATTTTGCTTAGCCTGATGATAAAAAGTCACAAAAATTTAAGCACCACCTGTAATAATTTCACAGAAGATATACCCTGAAAGAAATACTTTGCTACAGAGAAAAATAAAGTAGTAACAGAAGATATACCTTGCAAAAGACAATCTGAATCAGAAGTTTACAGCAGTAATCTGTTAGCACACACCTGTAGACACACCTTGTAATAATGCAGCAGAAGGTATACCCAGCAACAGCAATTTGAATTAGAGATAAATAAAGTAATAAAATGTTAGCAACAAACAGTAACAATCCCTGTGAGTACAAAATAAAAACAACAACACACAGTAAATCTGCCTAGCCAAAAGTCTTAATCCTTTCCCTTACTCTGGTAAGGTTCTTAGTTCTGTCCTTTCAAGCAAGCTAGAAGGAAAGAGCTCAGGTGAAGCTAGGTGCCTTGGCCAGAAAACCTAGCCTTCCACCATGGGTTGGCAGGCTGTTGAGGCCCCAGAAATAGATTAGCTGGATGCTACAACTAAGCAAACATTCCCCCTGATTAACAAGGCAAGCACTGGATACTCATGGTCTTGAAGATCTGAAGAGTTCCTGGTACAGAGGGCTTCCCCCAGTCTGAATTCAGGGGGGCCTCAGTTCAAAAGAGGGCAGAGCAAATGGGCAGCAGAAAATGTCCTGAAAACCTTGGCTTGACTGAAGGTCTGGCCGCTTGTCACCTTCAACCTCTTCAGGCCTGTTGCAGAGCTAAGGAACAAGGCCCACCAACTACAGAAAACCCAGACCTTGGAGTGTCTCACAGCCCGACTCCCTCACAGATCACAGGTACCTTAGCACCCCAGCACGTGCCAGTGACCCCTGTAGCCAGCAGACCCCACTTGATGGGGGTTAATGAGTTCCCCACCTGGCTCTGGTGTGCAGCTGGAAAACTCCTTAGATCCACTTCCTTCTCTCAGCAGAAACAGCTCCGGTGTGCAGCCAGATAACTTCACAGGTTTTCTCTTTGCCAGTGCTGTTTTTCAACAAGATTCCACAGTCCAATTCAGCAGTTATTTTCCACCACTGGAATACAGCAGCCACCACAGGTTGCTGAAGCATAGGACATCTGCCCACTTTTCTTTTTTTCCTTTCTGCTTCTTGGGCTCAAGGCAGCTACCTTTTATTCGGGCTGGCACACAACTCTCAACAGTCTCTCTGCTTCCAGAACAGTTTTCACTTTTGCTCTGGCTTGCATCCAATTTCTAGCAAGGCTCCGTCCCACCAACCAGTTTCTCTCCAGTCTCAACACTAGTGCGGGATAGCTGCAGCAAAGAATCTCCTCCAACACAGCAACTTCACTTGGCTGCCTGGATCTCTAATCACAACAGCACAGTTCCTCTCAAACAGCTGGCTTCTTCACCTTCATTCCCCAAACAAACTCCAGTTTAAGTCCTGTGAAAGGCCTCACAGGTATCCACTTCTCACAGCTCTGATCCTTCATAACTCAATCAGAGCCCAGGATAGACTAACTCAACAACCCCAAAGTCTCTGGGGTTTCTCCAAGGAATTCTGCCCTCTGATTGGCTGCCCAGTGTTAGCAAACACTTTCATAAGCCCTCTTTGAATCTTAAAGCAACCAACAGTCCCTATTTTCCCAGGACAGTCCCTATTTTAGGCAATATGTACCAGTCTCCCCACAAGTTTTGCAAAATGTCACTTTTGTCCTGGTTTTTGCTTACTTGTCCCAGTTTTGTCCCTTTTTTTTTGCTGGCTGCTAATCCGTGAGTGACAGTTATTTTAGCACCACTGTGGTACTGCTGGGGCTGGATAACAGTTTGCAACTTCAATCCCTGCACCTGTGTTGCACCGCAAGCATGTCAGTAGGAGTACAGTAAAGCATGTTCCTTCCTGTTAAATTAGACTGGGTAGCAGTGCAGATAAGTGCATGTGGACGTCTGCTTGCCAGCAGATAACAGGGACTCCAGATAAAGAGACTGGCAGCAGTGAGCCAAGGTACCCGAACCTGATCAGCTGTGGGGAAGTGTGTGAAAACAATTTGGTGTGGTGGTGGGAGTTACTGAAGTGAAGTTTGCTCAGCAAATGAGATGAGTGTAAGCGGGTTGGATGGAACTGTCAGGAAGAGCAATACATGCAGCTCGAATGTCTGATCACAATTTAACGCAGGTTTGCATCTAATGAACTTTCTGTACATCATGATTTGGAACTTGCTGCAGCAGAATGATGTATTGTTTTAATCTGGATGTTTGTTGCTGGTGCTACTGTGGGGTGGCATGGCCAGAGCAAGCAGCAAAATGTAATTGTGTGCAGCATTGTCTGCGGTGGTGCCCATGGGAGTGACACGATGGGGGGGGGGGTCATGGTCAGGATGGACCGTCCCAGTTTTAGGCATCGGAAAGTTGGTAGCTTTATCTTTGATTATTGATTGGGGAGGTCTCTTGGCACCTGAAAAAAGTTCACACTTCTTCCCATCAGCCCTCTGTCACAGTTTTGGGCATCTAGGATCCTGACTGGCTGTCTTTGGGGAGGTCAAAGTATCACAAATATGGCTGCTCCCATTTATTTCCATAGTTCAATAGCAGTCCCCCAGCTATAAAGTTCTGGTGCAGCCAGTGTCTCTGTTTTTTATTTTACAATTTCCCCACATATCAGCAGTCCCTTCTGCCCCTGTCAAACACTGCCCCCATTTGACACTGATCTTCTCTCCCCAGCCTGTCGCTGCCACTGAAATACAGTCTGCCTAGGTGGAAAACAGCCTTCCACATCAATATTCCGCAGGGCTCATTAATATTCATAAACCTCAAAACACGCCCCTGTTCAAACTTGATTTCTTTTAGTCCCCAGAGGCTCCTCAACCACCTCACTTTGATCACCAGTCCCCAATTAGGTAGACAGGGCACCAGGATCATGGAAATACCTTGAATTTTGACAGCACCAACAGTCAGTAAACAAAGTCCTCTTCTGTGCATGCGCAAGCATGCCAGCTGCTCAGGAGAACAAAACAGAACACCGGCTGCTCGTGACTCATCTCCTCCAGCCCATTGTGGGCAAACAAACATGGAGGATGCTCAGGGATTCAGGGGGACTATCCAGGACTCGGACTGTGGTGCAGACTATCGGGGACAATAATGGGGCACCACAGGAGGAATGGGGAAACAAAGGCAATTAAAGGTAAGCCCCCACAGGGAGGTTACACTCCCTGCTTAAATGCTTGGCATACCTGCCAAGCCTATAGGTGGGACCCTGTAAAATGCACAATGGTACCTTAACATTGAACATATAGCAAACATTTCTACCTTGACACCTGATTCCTATCTACTTAACATTAAACAATTAGAAACATGAAACACAATATGCATAGTTTGTAAGTTTTACCACTGTTCCCTGTATGATAGTTTATTCACCATAGTATATGTGACACCCATATTCTCATCCCTTTAGTCCTTCAGGAACATAGATACTCAAACCCTCATAGCTAATACCATTCTCACCATTCGTTTTCCTTGGGTGCACAGTCACTTCCCTCTCTTTCTCTTCCCCTCTTCCCTCTGGGTCTGGGGGGTTTAGCACTTGCATGACATATGAATACCTTTTTCAGGGACCTAGGGGTCATACAGATAACTTTGTGCACTACAGAAATGGGTAAGTTAGTTTGCACCCCTAGGGCATCATAGGCCAGTTTAAGTATGGGTTTCACAGTCCTCCCTGACCTTCTTGGGGTCTCTTGCACCTCAGTCCTAGTGGCCACCTCCTGTTCAGAGGTGGATTCAACATCACTTGCCCCATACCTGCTTCCTCTTCTACTATTTCAGGGTGCTTCATCACCCCATCCCCTTCACTACTCTGCTCAAGGGCACTTTCATGTGGCCATTCAGAGAGCCCAGTCAGACCAGTATTCAAGTCCAAAGTGGGTGCTCCAAAAGGCGTTGATTCTGGGGAGCTGCACTGGAACCACTCAAAAGGCTCAGCCAGACTAGTGTTCAAGTCCAGGGTGGTCCCTTCAAGTGGTGTAGTAAAAAGCAGCTTCCCATTCAGCACCCTGCTCCACAGGTGCAGGCAAGCTCACTTCCCCAGACTCATCACTATCTCGAGTCTCAGTCTCTCTTACGGTAGGAACCCTTTCCACAGACTCAGTCTCTAATGTCAGGGGTGTTCCCTAAAACAGCCTAGCCAACCTGGGGGTGGGATAAAAACTGACAGGTGTGCCTTCAGACTCTCTTTCTGAATCATCTGTCACTTCTTCCATCTGAGTAGAGCCAGCTCATGTGGTGTCCCCATTTTCTCACCTTTGATATCTGCGTGCAGCATCTCGAGTAATTGGAGGTGTAGGGGGACTTTCTCTGTTAAACTGTGGGCCAACCAGCTTGCTACCAATGGGGAGTAGATGATTTCTATAGAATACTTTGCAGCCTCGAATCTCCTTCTGGCCAAATCTTATATACTGATAGCCCCTCCAATTTCTCGAGTACCACATATGGTGTGCTTTCTCACCAATCAGTGATCTTCTGTTTTCCATGTTGGCCCAAACTCCTGAGTAGTACTCTATCACCTGGCTTCAGATCTTGTGCCAGCACTTTCTTATCATATCTCTCCTTGTTAGCTCGATTTCTCCTACTGGCCAGTTCAGAGGTTAGTCGATAGGCATTGTTTAGTTGTTGCTTTAACTTGTGCACATACTGTAGGTAATCACTTTCATTTAGGCTGCCTGTCAACACTCCAAAGCACAGATCCACTGGTAGAGGGGCCACCCTCCTGAATATAAGATGGTATGAAGAGAACCCAGTGGTGTCATTCCTGGTACTATTGTAGGCGTGGACCAGGGTGCTAACTCGTGGACTCCTGATACGCTTGTCTCGGGGGTCCAAGGTGGCCAACATGTCTAACAGCACTCTGTTGAATCTTTCTGGCTGGGAGTCACCTTGGGGGTGGTAAGGTGCTGTTCAGGACTTTTTGACCCCCCCCATAAAGACAAAAGTTCTTTAATTAGCCTACTTTCAAAGTCATGGCCTTGATCTGAATGAATTCACTGTGGTGCTCCGTAGTGCACAAAAAAATTTCAACCAGCACTTTGGCCACTGCAGACATCTTCTGATCTTTAGTGGGGTAGGCTTGGGCGTACTGAGTAAAGTGATCTGTGACCTCCATTGTATTAGAAATATTTCTGGAGTCTGGTTCCAGGGTGATGAAATTGATGCACACCAACTCCATTGGGGTGCTGTTGCTGATGTTAACTAGAGGAGCGGCCTTCTGGGGAAGTGCTTTCCATTGGATGCACCACCAGCAAGATTTGTGATATCTCTCCACCATCTGGTCCATCTTTGGCCAATAGAATCTGCTTCTAACTAGGTCAAGGGTATGTTCACTGCCCAGGTGGCCCATGTCATCATGTAGCGCCTTCAACACTGTGTAACAAAACTGCCTGGGTAGCACAACTGTACATGGGATGCCCCCTGCTGGTCCTGTACCTCTCAGTAAATCAAGCCTTTCTTTAATCTTAGCTTACACCCATTCTCACAGCAACAACCGAGCATCTGGATCTGTAGTGGTTACCTGTACTGGATCTCCCCTCTTCTGTAAAACCTGTATAATTTCTCCCATGACCGTGCTGGCCCACTGCTCTCTTATCAAGTCTTGGGTGGTCAGCTGTGGCAAACATCTCATGTCTAGAGCAACTAAATGACAGTATGCTACAGGAAAGCAGTTCCCAGATGCTCCTAGGCTATCCACCAGGTGTGTGACCTTTTCTCAGGTGGGGGACTCTTCACCAGCAAACTTCTTACACAGTGCCTTCACAACCTGTTCAGGTATCTTCACCCAGCTGGAGTGTTCTTCTGGATGAGCCAGGGGGCATCAGGACAAGGCATCTGCATCTATGTGGTTCATCCCAGGGTGATATTCAGTGCTTTAGTCATAAGCGGAAAATGCTGACAACCGCCTATGACCAGCGGTGTCCAATTTGACTGAAGTCTGTACGTACATGAGAGGGTCACTATCAGTCTTTACAGTAATCTTTGCTCCGTACAGATGATCATGGAATTGGTCAACAATAGCCCATGTCAATGCCAAGAATTCCAGCTTGTGTACCGGGTATTTACGTTCTGCAGGATTCAGACTCTGGCTTGCATAGGCCACTGGACGCAAGCCCACTGGATATTCCTAATATAGGACTGCTCCCAGACCACTGAAGCTTGCAGTTGTATGTAGGACATAGGGCTTCTCTGGGTCTGCGTAAGCCAGAACCAGGGCATGGGTCAGGCAATATATGATGTCCTCGAATGCCTGATCACATTCGTCAGTCCACCTGATACTGGAGGGTTAAAATGGTCAGAAGTATGTGAGTGGTGCTGGGGAGGCCCCAGGTGGTGGAGGTTTCTTGCTTTTGTTGACTGGAGAGTATCCCTGTAATAAGTTCGGGAGGGGTCTAACCAACCTGGTGTAGTCCTTAACGATCCTCTAGTAGTACCCACAGAATCTCAGCAGCCTCTGCAGTTCTTTCCGATTCTTAGGTTTTGGCCAGGTGGTGAATGCCTCGACCTTGTTGGGGTCTGTCTGAATGCCCTTTGCTGAAACTATGTGCCCGATGTACCTAACTGAAACCTGAAAGAACTGGCACTTGTTGATAGAGTTTTAGGCCAAATTCCTCCAGACGGTCCAACGCGTTTAGCAGCCGGGCTTTGTGCTCCTCCAAGGTCATCCAAATACACCAGACACTCCAGCAGATTCATGTCCCCAACTTCACTTTCCATGAGGTGCTGAAGTGTAGCGTGAGTGCCCAAAATGCCCTGAGGCATCCTCAGAAACTCATAAAATCCTAATAACATAGAAACATAGAAGTTGACGGCAGATAAGGACCGCAAGGCCCATCCAGTCTGCCCATTTCCTTTTCTACCTTATAAATGTGCCATTGGCCTTTGTCAGTGACCTATCTATTCATAGTCATTTGTATTGCTCCCTTATGCCTATCCCATGCATGTTTGAAGCCCTGCACTGTATTCATAGCCACCACTTCTTGTGGTAAGCCATTCCATGCATCTACCACCCTTTCTGTGAAAAAGATTTCCTCACATTCCCTCTTAATCGGCCTCCTCTAATCTCATGCTGTGTCCTCTTGTCCTGCTATTTTTCTATATTTAAACATGTTAGACTCTTTCACCTTGTTTATGCCCTTAAGGTGTTTGAATGCCTCGATCATATCACCTCTCTCCTCCTTTGCTCAGGGTATACATATTGAGCTCCGTTAATCTGTCCTCATATGTCTTCTGATGCAGTCCCTGCACCATTTTGGTTGCTCTTCTCTGGACTGCCTCAATTTGGTTAATGTCCTTTTGAAGGTGTGGCCTCCAATACTGCAAGCAGTACTCCAGATGGGGCCTAACCAATGTCTTGTACAGAGGGATTATTACCTCCCTCTTACGACTTGTGATACCCCTACTAATACACCCTAACACCCTCCTAGCCTTACCTACTGCTTTAGAGGTCTGTTTGGATGATTTCAGGTCATCAGTGATGATGATGCCCAAGTCTCTTTCTTCCTTTGTGACTGCTAGCAACTCCCCTCCCAGCCTATAAGTGGCTTCAGGGTTTCTCTTCCCTATGTGCATGATTTTGCACTTCTTTGCATTAAATCCCAGTTGCCACTCTTCTGACCATTCTGCTAGTTTATCAGATCTCTTCCCATTCTGCCCACCCCATCTGGATCATCTACTCTGTTGCAGATCTTGGTGTCATCTGCAAACAGACAAGCCTTACCCTCTAGTCCATCTGCGAGGTCACTAATGAAGATGTTGAATAGGACTGGCCCCAGGACTGATCCTGAGGTACCCCACTTGTGACTTGCATCTCTTCTGACTGTATACCATTTACCACCACTCTCTGTTTTCTGCCAGTCAACCAGTTTGCCACCCAGTTGACCAACTTCTGACCCACCCGAGCCTACCTAGCTTGTTTATCAATCTTCTATGTGGAACAGTGTCAAAAGCTTTGCTGAAGTCAAGGTGGCGACATCAACTGCTCCCCTTGGTCCACCACTCTGGTTACCCAGTCAAAGAAATCTATGAGATTAGTTTGACAGGACCTTCCTTTGTAAACCCATGCTGTCTTGGATCCTGTGCCCCTATGGATTCCAGGTGTTGCACTATCCTTTCCTTAAGGAGTGCCTCCATAATCTTGCCCACTACTGAGGTAAGACTGACGGTCTGTAGTTCCCCGCCTCCTCCTGCTACCACTCTTGTGGAGTGGGATCCACATGAGCCCTTCTCCAGTCTTCTGGGACCTCTCCTGTGCTCAGAGACTCACTAAACAATTCTGCTAATGGCTCTGCTAGTTCCTCCTTTAGCTCCTTAAGTACCCTGGGATGTATGCCATCAGGTCCCATTGCCTTATCCACCCTGAGCTTAGCAAGCTCTTGTAGGACCCTTTCTTTTGTGAAGGGAGTAGTGCTCACCTCCCTCCCCTGTGTCCATGATGTTGAGCTGTGGGCCCTGCCCTACCTTCTCTTCAGTAAATACTGAGCAAAAGTATCTATTTAGGATAGATGCCTTTACAGGTCCTCCTCCTCACTTGCTCCCTTTTCTCCATTAAGCTAGCAATACCCCTCTAGACTTTCTCCTTTCACTAATGTATCTATAGAAAGTCTTGTCACCTTCTTTACTGTTCGTCTAGTGTTTCCTCAGTTTGGGACTTTGCCTGCCTTACTGCCTTGCCTGCTTCCCTTAGGGCAGTTTGGTATGCCTCCCTATCTTCATCCGCTGTGTTCCCTTATATTTCCTGAAGGCCAGCCTTTTGGCTCTGACCTTTTCTGCTACTGTATTTGAGAACCAAAGTGGTTTCCTTCTTCTTTTGCACTTCCTTTTCTGTCTAACACAATGGGATGTTGCTTCAAGTATTGCATCCTCAATGCTTGCCCACTTTGCCTGTACCTCCTCACCTGTGTTTCTTTTTGCCACGGCTAGCTTAACTCTGTTGGCCATCTTATCAAAGTCAGCTCCTCTGAAGTCCCATACTTTTGCCTTGGAATGGGATGATTTAGATGTAGTAGCCAAATTGAACCATACCATGTGATGGTCACTGGACCCCAGGTGACCTTCTACCTGGAGATCTGTGATCCCTTCTTTGTTAGTCAGTACTAGATCTAGGATAGCCCTGTCTCTTGTGGGTTGCTGTACCAGTCGTTTGAGGCCCTCCCCCTGCAGGGAATCCACTATGAGTCTAGTTCTGGCAGATGTTCCTGCTGGTATTGACCAATCTGTATCTGGCATGTTGAAGTCTCCCATTATCAGAACCTCCTTTAGCTGTCATGTTTTGTATATCTTCTAACAGTAATGTGTCTATGTCCTCCCCTGGTCTGGGGCCTGTAGACAACCCCAGTTCTTATGGCTGTCCCATTTCCTGTTTCCAGGGTGACCCACAGTTCTTCTGGCTCCTTATGTGTATTCTGAATTTCTGTAGCTTTGATATTTTCATTAACATACAGGGCCACTCCTCCCCTTTTGCACCTCGGTCTCTTCTGAACAATACATAGCCAGGTATTGAAGTCTCCCAAGTGTGGTTACTGGTAAACCACATCTCACTAATGCTACTATGTCCAGTTTAGCCTCTGACATTATTGTCTGCAGGTCTGGGATCTTATTTCCCAGGCTGTGAGCATTTGTGTACATGATTTTCCATTGGCCAGATTTTGGTGTGTTGGTTGTTGGGTGAAGTTTGGCATTACCCTGTGCATCGTATGGGAGACAAACCTTTTTCTTACCTGGTGATGCAAATGAGCGGCAAACAACGCTGAATTCCTGTTTGACCACTAGCTGAGGGGGGAAGGGTGTTCTTCCCATTCGACGTATGGGGTGCTGCACCCCTCTCCCCATTTGCTAGTTTAAATATTCTGCAAAGACGTCAAACTTCTGCCCCAATGCACTGACTCCCTCTTTAGTCAGATGCAGTCCATCAAATTTAAAGAACTTTCACTCCCAGAATAGGCATATAAATGCAGTCTTCTCCCGGTCCTGTGTGGCCATAGGAATTTGATAGTAGCCACTTCTTAAGTGCAATACTGAAAACCTCTGGCTTCCATTCAAGCAGTCTAGAGCATCTTGTATCCATGGCATCATATATTGATCAGGGAAAGTTTGCTTATTCAATGTGCAGCAGTTCCCTCACATCCTAATGGACCCATTTTTCTTCCTTATGACCACTATAGGTGAAGCATAGGGACTTCTGGATTCCTGAATTATGCCCACGGTCATCTCTTGAAGATGCCTCCTCACATCGTCTATGTCTGCTGGGACAAGATGTCTAGATCTCGCTCTGCATGGACACTCATCCATGAGCCGTCTGTGTTGCTGCTCCCCTGTCACACCACTGACATCCCACTTGTGTAGGGAAAACACTTTGGTCCTGGTAGACAACTTTTTCCATACTCAGTCCTTCCACTCCTCGGGAATAGGGCAGTCACTCAGATCGAACAAACTGGGGTCGATACCAGGCAGAGCACCACTTCCTGGGAAAGCAGGTCGTCACACTAAACTTGAGCTAAAGTATGGCCTCTTCGGATGACCAACTCTCTGTCAGTGACATTCTGTACTGTATGTGCACTGTAACTCTCCTGACATAAGCGTGCATCTGTACCGGTAAGACACTAGACTTTACAAGTAGGCCAGCTGGCACCCCATGTTCTTCTGGTGCATCCAACATTAAAATCTGGTTCTTCACCTCCTTCTTCAGCTGCACTACCCCACTATTGTTACATTCCACATTGGGTGGCAATACTACCTCCTCTGCATCTCACCTCCAGACTATACCCACTGATTCATACAACTCTTCGGGGGGGTTTGCTCCTGTTTATGATATTCCTCTTTAATTGCCGGGTGAATGGATAGCTCATTCTATTGCAGTTCAGTCTCTCATGCTTTGCAAAGCTGGGCAAGTCATTCAAACATGTGGGCATTTGTATCCACCAGCACAGGCACCCTATCATATAGGCCGGTCTCAGGGCAGATTAAAGCCAGAGTCTCAACTGCATCTTCCGCTCCAGTCACTTGGGTCAGAAAAGCCATCCAAACCTTGACATAGCCCAGGTAGGGATAGGATCTCTCACTGAGTCCCCAAACATGCAGTTCCTCTAATGGCTGCAGCTCTACACAGGGCAGGTGCTTGTCATACCAGGACTTGAAGATGATTGTTACCTGGGAGCCACTATCCATGATGGCACCCGTGGGTACTCCATTTATGGTGACAGTGGTCTCTGTTGAAGGCCCACCCAGCTTTCCCATGTTGAGGGTTACAGATGTGGTGGCTTGGGTGGAAGACTTCCTCACATGAACTATGGAGCTGGGAGTGTTGGGGACCCCAGTACGCTCCTTTACTGAGCTCCATTGAAGTTTCCCTGTGACTTTTTCCCTCTCCCCAATAGTTTGTCTCTCACTCGAGCAGGGTCTGCAGGGGACCGGTACCACTTTCAGAAGTGTCCATCCTCCCCACACCCATAACAAACATTATTTTCTCTACTGGATCATGTTGGGTAGTATGCTGTAGGGGGTGGCTGGGGCTCCGGGTAACTGGGGGACCCCGGGTACATGACTGGGGATGAAACTGAGACAGAAGCAATTGCGTGGGCCCTAGATTGCATGTTACACCCTTCTAACTCAGCCACCCTCTTTAGCAGCTTGACCATCTTGGCCTTAAACTCAGCTTCTACTGAGGGCATCTGTGTCTGTGCCCCAGCTCCAAACACCATAGAATTTAAGCTGCCCCCACCCCCCGACTGACTGGGCATGCAATTACTTTGGCTGAATTAACTACCTCTTTACATTCTGTCAACAGGGCTTCTAATTCCTGAATCTCACTGCCTGGAAAGTCCCTATCAACTTGTGTAAAAGGGCTTCCCCAACACCCGTGTTCTTCTTCAGCCTCCCTAACCTCTCGCACCAAAGCCCAATTAGAGGGGGTCATCTTTTCTTTCAGCCAGATGCAATGTAAGAATTAACAGTGTACTGTAGAATGACCAGCAGCCTCAAGTACATGCTCTAGTCTCTCCTGGTTCAAGTCTTGGGAAGCCACAGCCCCCTTGCAGAATACTTTTTGCAAGGACCTCTCAACACAAGTCAGAAATGCAGACATGGGCTTCCCCTCACACCGCTGTGTGGTCTTAAATTACCACATGAGGACCTCACAAGACTCTGTACTCCCCAGAACACTTTCCAGCACTGTCAAATACTCCTGGGCTGGGGCTTTGGGATCAGTGGGCCTTGCCAAGCAGACAACTTCTAGGGCAGGCCCATGGAGGCTTTCCACCAGCCATTTTCTTTTTTTCAGTCTCTGAACACTGCCAATCTTGTACTAAAGGGGTGGCGTAATCCATCCATGCCTCCAAATCATTTCGTATATAGTTGTATTGTTAATTTTTCTCTTTTTTCTGAACAGGTATTTCAGAGCTGGGTATATGGGGTGGTGGAAGGGGGAGAGGAGTCACCACAGTCTTACAAGGGAGCAGTTCAAAGTAATGTGTCATTTCAGTTTATTTATGGCTAACATTTTAACAGTTCTTTCGTGGAACATAAAAGGAGGGAGGGACAATACTAAAAAATATGTTATCCAAAATCATTTGGCTAAGTACGACCCTAAGACTGTATTCATCCAAGAAACTCATTTGCTCCCAAACCAGTTAACTCACCTGCAAAAAGGTTGGGTAGGTCAGGTATTCAGAGCAGGGTTCAGCACACGGAAGGGGGGGGTAGCTATTTTAACTGCTAAGGGTTTGCCTTTTACTGCTATTGCAATGATCAGTGATCCTGGGGGTCATTATATTTTGGTCCATAGTAAGCTAGGTAACCTAGATGTTGTGTTAGGCTCGGTATATGGGCCCAATGAAGAAACTCCTTCTTTTTCACCCAATTGGCCTTGGTTCTGGCTCCCTTCTCTCAGTATCCAACTATACTGGGTGGAGACTGGAACCTATTGCAGACCAATGACTTAGACCACATGTATCAGACAGGGCTAGGCTCCTCACCAACTCAAAGGGCTCTATGAGAATTTGTAACTTCTTTAGGGTTGATAAACCCTTGGAGACTCTTAAACCCCCAGACCATGGATTTTACCTTTTTTTCCCCAGTCCACAAAAGTTATTCCCATCTAGACTACTTTCTGATAAGCCAGCACCTAAGTCCTTCTATTTCTGACTCTAAGATTTATGCCAGAGTAATCTCAGACCACTCTCCCATCTCTACTATTCTAGATTTCCAGATATTCCCTTCAGGCCACACACTTGGTCACTCAACAATTCACTGTTGAAAGACTACCAAATAATCTCTCGGTTTAAGCAATTCTTACAAGATTCCATTTTAAGGAACCTAAACTCTATCCCTTCAGTGGATATGGTCTGGGCTGCTTTAAAACCTACCTGGTGGGGAGAATTCATCCAGGGTTGCCATGGTTACAAAGAAGAAAAAATCATATAATCTCAATCAGTGTTTAAACAGGATTCGAACCCTGGAAACTAAGGGTCTAGACAAACTTTTTATGGTAGACAAACAAGAACTCATCCACCTCAGGGCACAATACTCAAATTCACTTTTAGAAAAAGTGCAAAAAAGCAGCATCCCTGGTTAAATCTTACCTATATTGGACAGGGTAGTGAGGCTGGGAAACTACTTGCCTGGCAGTTAAAACAATGTTCAGCAGCAAAGTGGATCTCTGCCATTAGACACCCCCAAACAGGGACTTTGCTCTCAAATCTCAAAGAAATGTTGATCTCCTTCAGAGAATTTTAGAAATCTCTGTATTCTTCTAGTCCCTTATTGCCCACACAATACCAAGCAATGCATAATTTCTTACAAAGAGCAAAACCTCCCTTGTCTTTCAGTGGAACACCAAACCATCCTAACAGACCCAATAACTCTAGAAGAGATCTCACTAGCTGTTGATGCCTTAAAACCAGACAAGGCGCCAGGCCTAGATGGATTTTTGGGTCTGTTTTACAAGACAAAGAACCTCTGTGTGCAAACACTGAGGGAAGGGTTACCCCAAAGGGCATTTGGCTGGGAAGCCAAGTTTCAGGAAAATACAAAATCACACATGCCCACACAATGCAAAGCATCATGGGCTGCATATGCAAATCACCACAGAATGTTATGCTGGTCCAACTTTAAGCAGAATTGCATGGTGCCGAAAGGCCTCTCACACAGTTTGCAAAGGGTGCTAACAGATGACATAGACACATGTTTCGTCCTACCAGGACTCATCAGTATGCCTCATCTGTTTGACACCCCAGTGGAATGGACCAGCTACCCTAAGACAGTGTGTCTTGGATATGTTGTGGTGAACCCATTAAAATAAAAACTATTTAAAAGACAAAGAACCTCTGTGCGCAAACACTGAGGAGGGTTACCCCAAAGGGTATTTGGCTGGGAAGCCAAGTTTCAGGAAAATACAAAATCACACATGCCCACACAATGCAAGCATCATGGGCTGCATATGCAAATTACCACAGAATGTTATGCTGGTCCAACTTTAAGCAGAATTGCATGGTGCGAAAGGCCTCTCACACAGTTTGCAAAGGGTGCTAACAGATGACATAGACACGTGTTTCGTCCTACCAGGACTCATCAGTATGCCTCGTCTGTTTGACACCCCAGTGGAATGGACCAGCTACCCTAAGACAGTGTGTTTTGGATATGTTGTGGTGAACCCATTAAAATAAAAAACTATTAAGACCTTTAAAGATCAAATTCTCCCCCTGCTACTCCAACTATTCAACTATTGGGAGTTATCTACTGTGACAGATCCATCTCTGTTCAAAGCCAGGATTATTCTTCTCCCTAAGCCAGGGAAAGATTCCACTATAATGGATAACTACCGGCCTATATCATTATTAAATGTAGATGTTCAAATTTAGGGTAAGTTATTAGCAACTAGATTAGCTAAAGTCTGGACTGTTCTTCTAGGGTCTATCAGCCGAATCCACATACTTTATCAATGTCCCTCAGCACGACTGATGTGCAATAACCACCTATCAGATCCTTTTCCATTGTGTAGTGGCACTAGGCAAGGTTGCCCTCTTTCCCCATATTTATTTAACCTCTATATTGTTCCACTAGCCAGAGTGCTCAACCAGGAGCAGAAGATTAAAAGCATCTGAGCTGAGGAATCAGAGTTTAAACTGTCCCTTTTTGCTGATGATTTACTTCTCCATCTATCTTTGGGCAACCTCTCCATCCCTCAGGCTCTACAAGTTATTGTTAATTTCAGTGAGATCTCAGGTTACAATCTCAATACAAATAAGACTACAGTCTATTCCCTCTTAGTGAAGGTGAAAAAAGATCCAATCACTGACCTGGGGCTACAATGGGCATCCTCAGCTATATTATACCTAGGAATTAAAGTGACCAAGGAGGTAGAGAAACTTAGAGAGCTGAGTTTGAACCCCCTTTTGAAAGCAGCCAAAGAAGACCTGGTGAGGTGGAAAAAACTGCCATTATCCTTCTTGGGAAGAGCTAATGTTATAAAAATGGTTATCTTACCTAGGTTTTTCTACCCCCTAAACAACCTCAGTATATACCTAAAGAAAACCTTCTTTATGTCACTCCAAGGTATTTGCTCAAACTTTATTTGGAATGGGAAACCCCTGTGCAGGGCCCACTGGAAGCTTACCCACTCTAGGGGCTGAGGTGGGCTACAAATTCCAGACTTTTACCTTTATTATCTAGCTATTCATGCTAGCAAGTTTTTATACTGGGTATTTCCTAATGGTGATTCGTCCATTGATCTGGGATGGCTGCAATTAGACTTGGACAAGGCCAAACAATACAACATCTCCCTTGCAGCTGTATTATATAGCCAATGGACAGAGATACCTGCGAAGTGTAAGGGATTCCCCAATTGGGCGGGCATTAAAGCATTCCAGCAATTTTGCTTTCTAACTCAATCCAAGATCAGAAAAGATATTACTCAACCACTGTTTAATAATCCTAGTTTGAAAATAGATAACACTACAATTAATCCTAAAATCTGGTGGCTTCCCCCAGAACCAAGACTAAAAGACCGAACTCAGAGGGGCTTACTTCTCTCAGTTCCTGACTTGCTAACGAAGTTTAGTATTCCCCCCCAGGGAGTATTCCAACTTACTCAGATCCGTCACTGTGTTAGAGATTTTATAGGCAACCACCCCCCCGGTCTGAGGCAGTAGGATCTCTCCTCACCCCTCTCTCCAAGTTAGAAAAGGGCTAAAATTGATTTCTGAAATACACCACACCCTTATTAGCCGGCTCTGGACTAACTTTTCTCCTGTAGCTTTTTACTGGAAACGCAATCTTTCTAGGCACCTCTCAGATAAAATTTGGGGATTTATTTGTACAGATGTTTTTGCTTTAATTAAACAGGACTGTCTGAGGAATATTCAGTTCAACATAATCCACAACATGTATTATATGCCTAACAAATTATATAGAATGGGCAGGGTATTCTCCCCCCTTTGTAATGTCTGTAGGTCAGACACTGCCACATTGTACCACAAGATATGGTCCTGTCCTAAGATCAAAAAATGTTGGGAGCTGGTGAGAAAACATATATCATCATATTTAAACTTGTCTCCTTTTTTTCGGAGGTCACCTGCCTTTTAGGGCTTTATTCTTCTATTTTTATGCTTCCTCAGAAGAAATGCTTCCTCAGAAGAATAGATTTGCTTTGGTTGCCATGGTTACTAAACTACTACTCCTTAGACATTAGAGGGATGAGTGGGAACCATCCTTTGGGGAATGGTGGGCTGAATTTCTCACTGCCATAAATGCAGAGCAATGTGAGGCTAGGGCCACTCATTCCTGGGAAAAATTCCAGAAATGTTGGGGGCCTTTTTTTAGAACCTCAAGGAGAGATTTGGATACTGATTTCCATTTCATCCAGTCACCCCCAACCCTTCTATCATTTTTGGCCTTTTGTTTTTAACTATGATTAGAAGGAATTGTTATGGGAGCTCTCAGTAATAGATCCTACGTAAGCATTTAATTATTTGAGACTGTGCATGCCTTGGGGTTAGGGAGGTAGGGTGTTTTTTTATTTTTGAAGGTGGAGGAGGGAAGGCGGATTTGTAGTTTTTCTTTGTTTTAATTTTCCTTCACCTTTATTTATGACTATGTATGGCATGCAACATTGTTACCTGTCTATTTGTATTTCCTTTTTGCTTCATATTGTAAACATTTTACTGAGAAATAAACTTAATTGCAAAAAAAAAAAATGTGTGAAGAAGGTGGGAGGCAAGCCTCATATCATTGTGCACCTAGAAACAAATGACCTAGAGGGCAGTACAGTGGAAGAAGTACAGGAGAGGTTCAGAGAAGGGGGGGTGTCTTCAGTCAGGTGGGAAGCTCAGTGATGTTCTCCGAGGTACTCCCAGTACCTAGGGCAAGAACGGTGAGGAAGCGAAGAATACAGGAATTTTTTTTTGAATATTCTGCTTCTTCTCTGGAGGATCTGGGCATCCTTCCAGAGTACTCTCTCGGCACGTGCCTCTACTCCCTGCCTGAAACCTCCACACCGGTCTCCCCCTGACCCCCACGGCAGGTCCAGCCCCCAGATCTCCCCCCCAAGGGAGGGCACACTCTCTCATGGCAAACTATCTGAAATTAGAGGGACCTACCATTTGGATGAGATGGCTGTGGGAGATCTGGTTGAGCAGCTCTGGCAGTGGGATGTGGGCAAGCCCCTGGAGTCTCCTTCATCTCCGCCAAGCCATTCAGGGCTTCTTTTCTGCATGTTTGTGATGCCCCATGGAGCACAGGTGTGCAATGGCATCCATGGCTCTGAAGCCAACACCCACCACACTCTGCCCCCAGCATCCACTTAGCGCACCATTTCCCCGGTGCTTCCCCCTGCTATCTCCAGGGGTCACTCAGGAGCGGCACTATCCCCAATCCCTCCCTGGGAAGACAGCGCAGTCCTTCAGATGCTCGATCCCTTCCCTCCCCTGCCAATCCTCACTGCCTGGATCTGTTCCCGTACTCGGGTCGCCGGCGTGGTACGATGTGTGACCTCCAGCGCCTCAACACTCAGCACCATTGGGCCTGCTAAGAATACAGGAGTGTAATGGATGGCTGAAGCGGTGGTGTGCAGAAATGGGGTATGGGGTAGTAGGGGAGTGGGGTGAGACATGGGACAATAAGTGGCTTTATGCCAAGGATAGGCTCCATCTCAGTATCGAGGGTACAAATGCATTGGGACAGTGGCTGGAGAACTACATTAAAAACAACACAGAATTAAACTGAGGAGGGGGGGAGAGCTGAGTCGGACAGCAGGGAGGAGACACCTTCCAGGGGAGACTGGAAGACCTCACCCCCCAGAGAGGGAGGAGGAGAATGAGGCGAAGTTACCAGGACAAAAGTGGAAGGGGGAGAGATGGGAAGAGGAGGGGCAGGGCACAAGGTAGACTATAATATCCTTGAATGCAAGAAGCTTGGCAAACAAGGTGGCAGAGTTCCAGGCAAAGACAGTAGAGGGAGAGGTAGATATTGCCACCATCTCAGAGACCTGGGCCACCCAATACCATGACTGGGATCTTACAATCCCGGATTACAAGGTGTTCCACAGGGACCGGGAAGAGGGAAGGGCTGGAGGGGTGGCTATTTATGTCAGGGAGGGGATACTGTGTACCAGGGAGGAGGGGGATGAGAGGAGACAAGAACCCATATGGGTATTGCTCCAAAGCCCTCAACGTAAGAAGCTCAGGATGGAGGTGGTGTATGGGCCACCCTCACAGAACGAGGAGGTGGATAGGGAGCTGGGGGAGCAAATCAGGAAGGTCAGTGGCAAGGGAAATACAGTTATATTAGGAGACTTCAACCTTCCTGGAGTTGACTGGCAGACAGTAACTATAGAACATGCCAGGGAACAGGTGCTGCTGGAGGCTATCCAAGACAGCTACCTAGTGCAAGGGGTGATGGAACTTACTAGAGAGGGAAACATACTGGATTTGGTGCTAACACTTGGTGATCAAGTCCAGGATGTGGTAGTACAATACCCTCTTGCAGGAAGCGAACACCGCTCAGTGTGGTTCCTCCTCAACACAAGGAGGGAGGGACCAGGACAAGATTATTAGACTTTAGGAAGGCAGATTTTGCCAGAATTGGCAACATTTATTTATTAAGGGAAAAGGATACACCTTTGAGCCTGGGGCTTTTTTACACAGGTTCCACATCAGGTTATATGAAACATTAGGACAGTCAGTGGTTATGTGCAAAAAAGAAATAAACATAACAGCAGCTGGAGGGCTTTGTCAATTACCAAAACATCATAAATGTGTAAAGCACTTCTACAACAATTTAAACAATATAGATTCGTATAGGTAGCCATCCGACAGAGGGAGGCGAGCCCAGAAGGCTAGTGGAAAGAAACAGAAAAGAGAGGGCGGGGGTGGGTCTGGGGCAGGGGTCAGTGAGGAAGTGTGTGGAGGGGGTAGTGGTGGAGGGAGGGAGAGGGTGGGTCTGTAGCAGGGTGAGGGAAGAGGTGTGTAGAGGGGTAGGGGAGATGGGAGGGAGAGAAGGAGTAGGAGGGGTAAGGGACAGGTATGGGATGAGGGGAGGATAAACCTGCTAGGAGTAGCAGTCGCAGGAGGCACTGGTGATGAGGTATTGATGTGGGCTGAGCTTAAAGGCACCAAGGTTTGCTTTGCTGGTAACTTCTGTTGGCAGGGTGTTGAACCAGGATGAGGCCCTGAAATAGAAGGATCATTGGCCTTGGGTAGTCCTGCAATGGGGAACAGTGAAGGAGCGGTTATTTGAATGCCTAGTTTGTCGTGGGCCACTATGTGGTTTCAGCAATGCCTGTGCTCCAGGGGGTAGTAGGTCCAATGTTAGCTTCTTTGCTAGGATGCAGGTTTGATATTTAATTCTGCCAGATAGTTGGAGCCAGTTTGCATGTTCATAGATCTCGCAGGTGTGTGTAAGGTGGTTGGCAGATGTTTGGAGATGACATACCTTGTTTAGCGTGTGGTGACGCGTCAGAGACCCGTGTCAATGGCAGACCCATATCTCACAAGCCCATAGTCTATTACATAGATTACTGAACTGTGAATGACAGTGCTTAGGGCTTTCGTCCGTGAGGCAGTTCTTATGTCTATAGAGCAAACCTATGCGGATATTCACAGTTTTTGCTATATGGTCGATATGTTCAGAGTATCGAAGTGTTGGGTCAAGAATCAACCCAAGATATTTAAATAGATGTACTTGTTCGAGGGTGGCCCCTTTGCTGTTTGAGATAGAGAGGTCTCTGTTTTTATGTTTGCTGTGGGTACCATGGAACAGCATTGATTTGGTTTTGTTGTAAAGAATAAGTTTATGAGATTTAAACCATGTCTCTACATCGATGAAGCTTTCTTGTAGTAGTGACTGAAGAATGGAGGGGTCAGACTGGGAGGTGAAGATGACAGTGTTGTCGGCGTAGAATGGGATTTTTTCTGAGATAGATGAGGGAAGGCAGTTTAGGAAAATGCTGAAGAGCATAGGACCCAGGATGGATTCTTGTGGGACTCCTGATTGGACCAAGAGGGGTGTTGAGAGGGATTCACAGTTTTTACCTGCTGTGTTCAGTCACTGAGGTAGCTTTGAAACCATAGAGTTGTGTCAGGAGATAGACTTTTGAGAGATAATTGTTGAAGCAGTAGTGAATGGTTGACAGTGTTGAATGCCTTAGTCGGGTCGATGAAGGTGGCACCAATGATATCCCCTTGGTCCAGGGCATTGTGGATGCAGGAGGTAAATTCTAGGAGTTTCGTGGTCGTGCTGTGTCCCTTGCAAAATCTGTGTTGTTTTTGACATATCAGGTTCTACTTAGTAAGGTATTCTACCAGTTGGTCAGCAGCTATTCTCTCCAGTGCTTTTGACAGAGGGGGAGAATGGAGATTGGCCTATAGTTGCTTGTAACAGATTTATTGCCACTTTTGTGGGTAGGTGTCACCATTGCTGATTTCTATTTTTGGGGGAACTGTGAGAGCATGAGAGATTTGTTATGGATTTTGGTGAGGAAGGTAAGGACTTCATCGAGGATAAGAGCAAGGAGTTTCAGGTCGAGGGAGTCACTGCTTAATCTAGACTTCCCAAGTACTCGAAGGAGGTACTTTTTTGTGATGTCCTTGGTGACAGCTTTGAAGCAGAATGATGGTTTTCCCTCCAAATTGCTAACTTTGTCTGAGTTAATGGTATCTTGAGGGGATCAAAAAAAGTTACATAGAAACATAGAAACATAGAATTTGACGGCAGATAAGGACCGCTTGGTCCACCCAGTCTGCCTATTTCCCTACCTAATGGATAAACTGCAGATTCTATTTATTTATTTTTATTTATTTAAGAATCAGTTTACAACCTTTGAGCCAGAGGCTCGTTTACAAAGGTACTTCGTCACATAAAGACATACATTGCGTTTCAGTTACATAGCAAAGATTTGCCAAAAATCAGTAGGCATTCACCAGAGGTGCCACGTCACATTGTGGTCAGACAGATACAATTGGGTACAGGGTACATGTAATCGAATAGCAGGTATTAAAACAAGTTGGTATCAAGTGAGCAATTTGGTAGATAAACATTGAAACAGCTGGCACTGGCCAGGTTAAACCTAGGCATGGTGGACATGGAAGTGGTGTAGGGATGGTTGGGTGGAGAGCTGCCGGGGAGCATTGTCAGGAGAGAAATAAAGAGGTGGAGGCTATGTTGGAGACAGGAGCAGTTACGTAGTGCTGAAGATGTGGTTCAGGTCGCGGTTTTGAATGTGGAGATGGTGATGGCATTGGTGATGGTGGCAGGGAGAGTTAAACCAGGTTGGGGCTCTATAGCTGAAGGACCTCTGGCCACGGCTGGTTCTTGTTCTGGGGACCTTTAGAGTGGTCTTGTAGGAAGACCGTGTTGCAATGGTGGGAGGGTTCGGTGGATGGATGCTGTTACCCCAGGGGGATAGCCAGTAGGGTTTTTTGGTGAGGAGACAGGTCTGGTATCAGAGCTGCTTCATCCAGGGTAAGCAGGTTAGCATCGACATATAGCTGATAGGGTGTGTGTGGAGTCTGGGGGCACCAGTAATTAATCTGCACGCTTTATTCAGGGTTAGGTGAATTTTGTTTAGTGCAGTGGTGTCGGCAGCACTCAGATACTGGTAGACCATAGTTCACAAGGGACAGAATCGACGTATGAAATCGCTAATGAGAGCATTTGGGGAAGGCAGCTTATGGCGGAATAGGATGCCAAGCCGTGTGTTGGTGGCGGATGTTAGGGTGTCGATGTGGGTGTGAAATGTGAGGGCTGAATCGAAGGTAACCCCAAGGTATTTGTAGGAGCAGACTTGTTCCAGTGGTTGGTTGGTGCTTGGAAGGATATAGAGTGGGTGGTTGCTAGTTCTAGTTAACCAACAGCCTACTTCTTCCTACCCCCAACCCCTAGAATTGCCTTATGACTGTCCCATGCATGCTTGAATTCCACCACTGTTTTTGACTCCGCAACCTCCTCTGGAAGGCCGTTCCATGCATCCACAACCCTCTCTGTGAAAAAATACTTCCTTAAATTACCTCTGAGCCACCCCCATCTTTAAATTGTGCCCCTTGTTCTTGCACACCTCTTTTTAAAGATGTTACCTCTTGGACTTTGTTGATTCCCTTGAGGTACTTGAAAGTTTGCATCATGTCCCCCCTCTCCCTTCTTTCCTCAAGGCTATGCATATTAAGCTCCTCAAGTCTCTCTTCATATGTCTTCTGGTGCAGACCCTGCACCATTTTAGTTGCCCTCCTCTGGACAGCTTCCATTCTATCTATGTCTTTGCGGAGATTGGGTCTCCAGAACTGCACGCAGTACTCCAGATGGGGTCTGACCAGCTGTCTGTACAGAGGGATAATAACTTCCTGTTTTCTACTAGTGATGCCTCTCCCAATGCATCCCAGTATCCCCCCAGCCCTCCTTGCTGCCCTCTCACATTGATTGCCCACCTTTAGGTCATCTGATATGACTACTCCAGGTCCCTTTCCATTTTTGTTGTTGTTAGTATCTCACCCCCCATTGTGTACTCTTCTCCTGGGTTTTTGTTTCCCAGGTGCATTACCTTGCACTTCTTAGCATTGAATCTAAGCTGCCATACATTTGACCATTCCTCTAACCTTGCCAAGTCCCTTCTCATCCTTTCCACCTCACCTGGTGCATCAACTCTGTTGCAGATCTTTGTGTCATCTGCAAAGAGACATACTTTTCCTTCCAGCCCCTTTGCAATGTTGCTTATAAAGACACTCAAGAGGACTGGTCCTAATATTGAACCCTGCGGTACCTCACTAGTAACCCCCCTTTCTTCAGAATCTACTCCATTTACTATTACTCTCTGTGTCTTATTCTCCAGCCAATTCTTTACCCAGGCTGTCATCTTGGGACCCACTCCCAGGCTGGCTAACTTGTATATTAATCTTTTGTGTGGGACTGTGTCAAATGCCTTGCTAAAATCTAGGTAGGCCATGTCCACAGCCCCCTCCCTGATCTACTACTTTGGTCACCCACTCAAACAAATCTATCAGATTCATCTGGCATGACCTTCCCACTGTGAATCCATGCTGCCTTGGGTTCTGTGCCTGTCTGGCCTCTAGATACTCGACAATTCTTTCCTTCAGAAGTGATTCCATCATTTTCCCTATCACTGAGGTTAAACTAACAGGTCTATAGTTTCCTGCTTTTGCCTTGCTCCCACTTTTGTGAAGGGGAATCACATCTGCCCTCCTTCAGTCCTCAGGTACCACCCCATCCTCCCATGATTTGTTAAAGAGGGTAATCAGTGGTGTCACTAGTTCTACCCTTAGTTCTTTTAGAATTCTGGGATGAATCCCATCAGGCCCCATTGCTTTGTCCACCTTCAGTTTTAAGAGTTCTTTCATAACCCTTTCTTCTGTAAATGGGCTGGTATCAACTTCTGTATCCAGAGTGTTTCTACTGTTTGTTTGTAAATACTGAAGTTGGCGGTAAAACATGGCTAAGGTTGGTAAATGCTGCATTAAATGCATTTGCCACAGTGACTTGATCTGTGGAGATGTGGTCATTTAGGTAGACCATGGCAGGATGGACTTTTGTTTTTTTCCCGGTTAGTTCCGTTAGGTTGGCTCAAAACTTATTTCTGTCTTTCCAAGAGTTTGTTAGAGCACTTTTGTAGTAGTTGGCCTTTTCATTACAAATTGCATGGGTGCAGGCATTTCTTGCAGCTTTGAAGGCTTGAGTGTCTGCTCAGTTTCTGGTCAGCTTAGCATGTTGCCAGAGGTGATCCCGGGACTTCATTTGCTCAAGGAGACCAAGGTTGATCCATGGGCTGTTAACACCCTTAATCTTGCTTTTCATGAAAGGTGCATGTGCATCACAGGCTGTGTTGAAGTTTTGGATAATGTAGTCCAATGCAGTGTCCATGTCTGGGGCTGCATCTCTAGGTGACCAGTCGTGATCCCATAGGTGTGTTTTTAGAGGCCATAGGTGACCAGGCAGTAGTTTTCTACTGTTGATGGTTTTAGGGGGGTTTAATGAATTTGTTGGACCATGAGAGTAGGACTGGTGAGTGGTCACTTATACAGTCAGGGAGAACTACTGTATTAGTAATGTGTTCTGGGTGGTTTGTAAGAAATCAGTCCAGAAGCGTTAAGGTAGCTATACTGTAGTTTAGTCTGGTGGGTGTTTTAACCATTTGGGAGAAGTTGACAGCTGTCAAGGCATCTTTATACTTATGTGCACTGGGGGAAGACCAATTTACATTGAAGTCCCCAAGAAGGATAGTTTCAGAATTCTGATCTAGAGAGTGAATAACGTCCAGTATGGAGTTCAAGCCTTGGTTGGTGAGTTTGGGTGGTATGTAGACTGATGGCACTGTCAGTGTTTTATGGTGGGCTCCCAAAAGTATTTTTGTGGCAAGAACCTGGATGTTGCTCGCAGGGTGAGGTATAGGTAGGGCATGCCCGATTAGAGTGTCCTTTAGGTACACGGCGCAGCCTCTACCTTTCTTGGAGCATCTGTTTTGCCTGAAAATGGCATAACCCGGGTAAGGGTATTTAGCTTAAATTAACTCAGTGGTTGCATGATACTTGTACTTTCTTATGTATATCTATTATTAATAATTCCCTGGCCCCATAGTCCAGGGAGAGGCACGAACACATGGTGCCATCCATCCTCATCTTTGCCACAATAATATAGCCTCTGTCAATGAGTAATAGTTGTGATTCTTAAACTCCAGAGATGGGGGGAAGGGCGTTAGAAGGTGGGGGAGTTTTGTTATATTTGTAAAATTGTTAAAATTGTAACTTGGTTGAGAAATTGGCGATACTATTGGATACCTGTTTTGTTTTCTAGATAATGTTATGCTTCAATAAGGGGTGCAAGTACCCTTCTTATCTTAATTTCTCTGTATTTTGCTTTGACCAAGTTTAATAAAGCTTCTTATATTTAAAAAATATAATTAACCCAGTGATGGATGTTGAACAGAAGTGGGCAATCAGTAGGAAGGGGCTCAATGAGGCCACAAACACATGTGCCAAATCTCAGAGTAAGCAGTCCAGGTCCAAAAAAACCTAGTTGGCTCAGCAAGGAAGTGGAGTGGAAGGTGAGGTGAAAAAAGATTGGCCTTCATTAAGTTCAAAAAATCGGGACGTGAGGAGGATAGAGAGGTGTTCACAAAGGTATCTAGGGAGGTGACCAGGTCAGTCAGGGCTGCCAAGGCTGCAAAGGAGCTGAAGTTGGCTCAGGGGATCAGAAAGGGGAAAATATTTTTTTGTTAAATACATAAGGGAGAAGAGGAGTTGTAGAGATAACATTGTTAGAATCAAGAGGAATGGGGAATGGGCAGAATAAGTGGAAGAACAGGCAGAGGCACTCAATGAGTACTTCTGCTAGGTGTTCACAAAAGAAAGGGATGGCCCAATACTGCAGGGGAAAGGGGGAAAGGGTGAAAGGCATGCAGAGATAACAGATGTGGTCACCCAAGAGGATAGAATTCTGAAGGGCCTTAAAGCCTTGAGGGTGGACAAGCCACCAGGACCAGACTGTGTACACACAAAGGTCCTGAAGGAACTGGAAAAGGTGTTGGCAGGTCCTCTGATGGACCTCTTCAACACAACCTTGGAGATGGGAAGGTACCCAGAGACTGGAGGATGGCTCACATGGTACCCTTTCACAAGAGTGGACCCAAGGACTTACCGGGCAACTACAGACTGGCAAGCTTGACTTCCATAGTGGGGAAGTTGATGGAAACCATTCTAAAGGAGAGGTTGATAACCTTTCTTGATAGTAATGGTCTGCAGGATGAGATACAGCATGGGTTTGTCTCTGGAAGATCATGCCGTACTAACCTGATCAACTTCTTTGACTGGGTCACTAGGGTGGTTGTCGAAGACCACACTGTAGATGTCCTGTACCTGGACTTCAGCAAGGCTTTCAACTCGGTGCCCCACGGGAGGTTAATGAACAAGTTGAGGGACATAGGGGTAGGGGAGAAACTGGTGGGGTGGGTTGAGAGCTGATTTCAGGGCAGACAACAGAGGGTAGTTATAAGGAGGGAGACATCCAAGCCAAGGCCAGTAACAAGTGGGGTACAGTGCTGGGCCCTATTTTGTTCAATGTCTTCATTGGAGCTGTTGCAGAGGGGGTCAAGAGTAAAATCAACTCATTCGCAGATGACACTAAGATTTGTGCAAAAGTGGACAATGAGGAAGGGAGGGAGGCAGGCACTCAGGGAGGATCTAGCTAAACTTGAACACAGGTCTAGGGTGTGGCAGTTGGGGTTTAATGCTAAGAAGTGCAAGGTCATGCACCTCAAAGCAAGAAATCCCAGGACCTGCTACTGGCTGGGGAGAGTGCAGGTAACAACTTCAGAGGAGGAAAGGGACCTCGGGGTAATAATCACAGGGGACACAAAGGTATCAGCACAGTGTAGGAGGGCAGCAGCAAGGACAAATAGGATGCTGGTGTGCATTGCCAGAGGGATCACCTCTAGAAAGGAAGAGGTCATCCTGCCCTTGCATAGATCACTGGTGAGGCCACACTTGGAGTACTGTGTGCAGTACTGGTGCCCATACCTCAAAAAGGATGTGAGATTACTGGAGGGAGTGCAGCGCAGGGCTACAAAAATGATCATGGGACTGGAGGAGTTGCCATATGAGGAAAGATTGAGGGAGCTCAACATGTATTCGCTGGAAGAGAGAAGGGAAAGGGGGGACATGATAGAGACCTTTAAATACTTGAAAGGCAGTAACAAAATCAGAGAGGAAGGATTGTTCGGCTTAAAGGGGGGGAGGTCACTAGGGGACACAGTCTGAAGTTGAAAGACAGAAGGTTCAGGAGAGAGATCAGGATGCACTACTTTACAGCGAGAGTGGTGGTGAGATGGAACACACTGCCGGAGGAGTTAATCGAACTGAGGACAGTAGATAGCTTTAAGCAGGGTTGGGATAGAGTCAAGGGCAGGATTAGTACAAACAAGAACAACAAGGGGGCACAATTTGAAGATAATGGAGGGGCAGCTCAGAGGTAATGAAAGGAAGTATTTTTTCACAGAGAGGGTTATGGATGCATGGAAAAGCCTTCTGGAGGAGGCTGTGGAGTCAAAAACAGTGATGGAATTCAGGAATGCATGGGACAGTCATAAGGCAATTCTAGGGGGTGGGGGTAAGAAGAAGTAGGCTGTTGGTTAACTAGAATCTGCAACTTATCCATTAGGTAGGAAATTGGGCAGACTGGGTTGGCCAAGCAGTCCTTATCTGCCATCAAATTCTATGTTTCTATGACCAGGTAAGGGGAGAAAGGGAGGAGTTTGGGTGGGGCTGGGGCAGCTGTAGTAATATGAAACTAAGAGCTGCACATTCGGGCAGACTTGATAGACCTGTGGACCTTTTCCTGCTGGCAGTTTCATATGTTCATATGTAAGTTAGTAGACCCTACAGTCTATACAGCGCATGTCAGTAGTTAACTCATGCTGTTGGGGTCATCATCCTCACTTTTGATGAGCGAGAGAGTGGAGCACAGTGTATCTGCCTGTCAGTTGTACGACGTGGCTTGCCTCATCATTGTTTGCATAATACTTACTTACTTTGTTAAATTCATCAGTAAGTCACAGTCTTTCTTGGAATGACTAGAAGTGATTTTAAAGTTAGCACTGTACGTTAACATAAACAGTTTAAACTGTGTTAAATTGTTCGGCTCATTTGATTTTAAAATGAAGACACGGGCTTCATCTGGCAGGTGTTTGCACTGAGTGAAGTTACTAAAGTTGTTACCTTTACTGATGTGACTTCCTGGGAAGCCAGGTGTCATGATGTGCATCTTGCAATGGCTTGAAGTCACTCATGACACTTGAGTTCCCTCCCTATCATCGTCTCATCATCGATTCGATCCAATCCGCCCATCAGACCCATTAGGCCAGTGTTAGAGAGGGCAGTGGGCTGGGCAGTGTTTTAAGGGAACCCTCACAGACAAATAGTTTGCATGGACACCAGTTTTGAGAGGAATAAATTCAACTTTACTTCAGCAAAGACTCAAAAGAAGAACAAGCATTTGTCAACGCCAAACGTTTGCTGCTTTGCACCAAAACATCCTCAGATGTTACATGGGCACTTGGGCTGCAAGTGCAAGGAATGCTGGGGGTGGCCAACAACTCTCTTACAGGATGCTATGGATGACACTGAGTGTGGGGGATTCACTTTGTGGAAAACAATCATTTTGTTTTTTACACTTAGATAGATACTGAATAAACAGGGCATTTGAGGCTAGGAGAGGGCTGAATGCTGATGCAGAGGATCATCATGGACAGGAGGCAAATATTGGGATCACTGCCGGAAGGATGGCAGGCAAAACAGTTGAGCACAAGAAATAGGAGAATACATGTAGGGATCTGCTAGTTCTTCTTTTTATTGATTTTCAATATGTGTAACATCATAACAACAAGGATTAACCAAGTTAAGATCTATGCATCACTGAGATCATGACAGGTCTTGGTATATATGCAAGGGCTAAAAAGTAAGGGGTAAGGGTAGCATACAGGGGAGGGGTATGGAGAGCTAGGGCATGAGGAGGGGAACATAAGTGTTATGGGAGGAGGGGTGGTGAAAAGGAAATGGGGGAGGGGCAGTAGAGGCAGTTGGTGACATCCATATACTCACAGTTCTATAAGAGTGGGTTCACCTTTCAAATCTGATTCATAAATATAGACACAAAAAAGTTTAGAATGAATAAATAGAATAATAGATAGATGACTATGTATTACAAGGCAGTTAGACCATCGAGAGGTCTGGGGGACTTGGAACCTCGAGAGTGAAGCTCGAGAGGTTCCCAAAGTCCCCCAAACCTCGAGATGGTCTGACTGCCTTGTAATACAGAGTCATTTATCTGTTATTTTTTGTAATATATGGAGGTAGTGACTTTTATGTGAAACGGGCTTGCCGCTCGCCAGACTGAAGACACGCTGTGTTTCTAAACTGCAGGTAGCACTGAAGAGCCTGTCACTCGTAAAAATGTTGTTTAGGCACTCCTACCTTTACTTTTTTTTCATCGTTGTGTGAATGCAGGATCAGGCAGATACTCCGTTGAACGGTATGCTTAAAAAAAAACAACAAATTAAAATACTTAAGTTTACGAATTTCTCTTGCTAAGCAAGAGGAAACTGCCGCCATGTTTTTTACTTTGTTTGGCTTGGTCTGAGAAAAAAGTTACCAATGGGGATGCATGCCATGACTATGGATATGCAGGATGGGACATGGCTCCATGGCAACTGGGTTTTTTGCCAGGCAGAGTTGGACATGCACTGTGGCATTTTCATGATAATACTATCGTTCATTCAAACAATAGTATTATTGGCAGTGAAGTGTGGTATTATTGGGAGTGGAGTGCTCTGTGCTATCTATTACAAGGATTTTTTTGAATCATTTTCAGTAGTATTATTTTGATGATCCATATATTACATATGTCTTTGTCTAGGTTAACTGATACTTATACATGCTTTGACCCAACCTGAAGCTCCTGAGACTTACCAGTAATGTCACCCCGCTCTGATCCAGCTCCAAGACTGTCTCCTCTTCCCCTTCCCATATTTTTCCTTCTCTTTGTAAATAACTTCTTGACTACTAGCTCTCTTCCTTCTCGAACCTTGTTGCTGACCATCCACTGTTGTTTTGCCAATTACCACCTCTGACCTTCCTTCTGTCAGTCTTTCTTGTTATGTTTGAACATTCCTCACATTTCTCTCTATATAACCTTACTATTTATTAACCCTTTCACTCCACAGGTCAGGTTCATGGTTTCTGCACTTATTATATATCTTACTGCCATTATCTGTATAATGCTTGCCATTATTTTTGTTGTTTCTACCCATTGTATTTTTGTAGCACTGCTGTACTGTTCCTCTATTTGTATTATTGTACCCATGTTGCTGTTGTTCAACTGTTCTCTTTTTGTTGTACTCTCCCGGGTCGTGCCTGAAAATAGTCATTTTATGGCTAGTGCACCTACCCGGTTAACAAAAACTAAATAAATAAATAAAAATAAATAAACAAACTCTGTTTGCAATATACACTTGCTGGTGGAGAAAAACAGAGGCATATTATGATTTTTTTTCCTGTATGTAAAACTTGCCCCAGTAAAGAAATTAAAGCCATGTTTACACTGTGGCCATGCTGTCTCACATGTGCCACTCCCTTCCCAACGCACCGGCTCTTTTCCCATTCACACAGCCCGCCCTTGCAGCACTGCAGGTTGCTCCAAGGAGGGGCTGTGAAGTCACCCAAAAAATGGCCTTTGTAGCAAACCAAGTGCAGCAAAGCATTCACACTACCATTTAATGCGCTCGCTCCGATACTGATCCCACAATTGAGTCGGATAAAAAAAAAGTATCCGATGGGCTCATAGGGCGCTCCAGCAGTGTTTACACTGCCGACTTTGCAGTGCATCAACTGGTGCACATGGGTCTGACGACTGCAAAGTCGGCAGTGTAAACAGGGCTTAATAATAATAATAATAATAATAAAACTTTATTTATTAAGTGCATTTCAGGTACCAAGGTGCTGTACAATCTTAACAACAAGATCCCAAAAAATACAATTAAAATAGACCATTAAAATCACAATGACAATTCATAAAATGCTTGTCTCCACAGGTAGGTCTAAAGTTCCTGCTTAAAGCTTAAGTTCCATACTACTAGCAACCAGAGGCAGGCAAGGATTATATTTTCTTTAGAGAGTTGCTAGTTTAGCTGAAAGAAAGGATGTAATTTGAGACATCATTGCTGTAGTTTCAAACTGCCTACAGCTTGAGAATAAAAAACATTGGCACAACACAGTTCAAACTTTTTGCAGATCTCTCTCGATGTTCCCATATAGTCTAGTCAGGTTGTCACTGCTGCTCAAGGTGGTTTTCCTTTAATTTTGAAGGATTTTAAAGACAGGCCTCTGGTGTTGATGGCCAATCAGCTGTTTGTTGAGTGGCTTCATAGAAACATAGAAACATAGAATTTGACGGCAGATAAGGACCGCTTGGCCCACCCAGTCTGCTCATTTCCCTACCTGATGGATAAGCTGCAGATCCTAGTTAACCAGCAGCCTACTTCTTCCTACCCCTACCCCATAGAATTGCCTTATGACTGTCCCATGCATGCTTGAATTCCACCACTGTTTTTGACTCCACAACCTCCTCTGGAAGGCTGTTCCATACATCCACAACCCTGTCTGTGAAAATACTCTTAAATTACCTCTGAGCCGCCTCTTCTATCTTCAACATGCTCCTTGTTCTTACACTCTTTTTGAAAGGTGCTACCCTCTTGGACTTTGTTGATTCCCTTGAGGTACTTGAAAGTTTCTATCATGTCCCCCTCTCCCTCCTTTCCTCGAGGCTATACATATTAAGCTCCTTAAGTCTCTCTTCATATGTCTTCAGTGCAGACCTGCATCATTTAGTTGCCCTCCTCTGGACAGCTTACATCCTGTCTATGTCTTTGCTGGAGATTGGGTCTCCAGAACTGCACGCAGTACTCCAGATGTGGTCTCACCAGCTGTCTGTACAGAGGGATAATAACTTCTTGTTTTCTACTGGTGATGCCTCTCCCTATGCATCCCAGTATCCACCAACCCTCCTTGCTGCCCTCTCACATTGATTGCCCACCTTTAGGTCATCTGATATGACTACCCCCAGGTCCCTTTCCATTTTTGTTGTTGTTAGTATCTCACCCCCCATTGTGTACTCTTCCCCTGGGTTTTTGTTTCCCAGGTGCATTACCTTGCACTTCTTAGCATTGAATCTAAGCTGCCATACATTTGACCATTCCTCTAACCTTGCCAAGTCCCTTCTCATCCTTTCCACCCCACCTTGTGCATCAACTCTGTTGCAGATCTTTGTGTCATCTGCAAAGAGACATACTTTTCCTTCCAGTCCCTCTGCAATGTCGATTATAAAGACATTGAAGAGGACCGGTCCTAATACTGAACCCTGTGGTACCCCACTGCTAACCCCCCTTTTTTTAGAGTGGACTCCATTTACTATTACTCTCTGTGTCCTATTCTCCAGCCAATTCTTTACCCAGGCTGTCATCTTGGGACCCACTCCCAGGCTGGCTAACTTGTATATTAATCTTTTGTGTGGGACTGTGTCAAATGCCTTAAAAGTCTAGGTAGGCCATGTCCACAGCCCTCCCTGATCAACTACTTTGGTCACCCAGTCAAAGAAATCTATCAGATTTGTCTGGCATGACCTTCCCGCTGTGAATCCATGCTGCCTTGGGTCCTGTGCCCCTCTGGCCTCTAGATACGAACAATTCTTTCCTTCAGAAGTGATTTCATCATTTCCTACCACTGAGGTTAAACTAACAGGTCTGTAGTTTCCTGCTTCTGCCTTGCTCCCACTTTTGTGAAGGGGAATCACATCTGCCCTCCTCCAGTCCTCAGGTACCACCCCAACCTCCCATGATTTGTTAAAGAGGGTAGTCAGTAGTGTCACTAGTTCTATCCTTAGTTCTTTTAGAATTCTGGGATGAATCCCATCCAGCCCCATTGCTTTGTCCACCTTCAGTTTTAAGAGCTCTTTCAGAACTCTTTCTTCTGTAAATGGGCTCGTATCAACTTCTGTATCCAGAGTGTTTCTACTGTTTGTTTTAGGTACCTCCCCCTCTTCCTTTGTAAATACTGAGCAAAAATATTTGTTTTGTATCTCTGCCTTTTCACAGTCACCCTCTGCCCACCATCCCTCCCCTTTATTAAGCCTCACTATCCCTCCCTTGGTCTTCCTTTGCTCCTGATGTACCTATAAAAGATTTTATCCCCCTTCTTAACTGAGTTGGCTATCTTTCCTCGGTTTGGGCCTTTGCTGTTCTGACTGCCTTTCCAGCTTCCTTTTGCTTTAACTGATACAGTTCTTTGTCCTGTTCCTTCTGTGATTCCTTGTACTTCCTGAATGCTTTCTTTTCTCTTGAACCTTCACTGCCACTTCCTTTGAGAACCATAGTGGTTTCTTACCTCGTTTGTTTTGTTTATTTGCTTTACACAAAGGCTTGTTACCTCTGTGATGGCAGTTTTATTATTCCCCATTGTTCTTCCACCCTCCTTCCTGCCCATTTGCTAGTGCATTCCTAAGGCACTCACCCATTTTAGCAAAGTCACCCTCCTAAAATCCAGTACCTTTGTCTTTGTGTAAGCTTGACTCTATTGCTGTGTTTATTGTGAACCATACTATTCGATGGTCGCTAGTTCCCAGATGGCTACCCACTTCATCTGTGATCCTCTCTTCAGCTCCATTTGAGAGAACCAGGTCTAAGATTGCTCCCTCTCGAGTGGGCTCCAATACTAGTTGTCTAAGGCATGCCCCCTGTAGGGCACTAGAATAACCCCACTCTTAGAAGTGGCTGCTGCAACTGCACTCCAGTTAACATCTGGCATATTCAGATCACCCATCAGCAATATCTCCCCTTTATCTGCCATTCTAAGTATACTTTCTATCATTTCCTTGTCCATTTCCTCCCCCTGAGAGGGGGGTCTGTATACAACCCCTGTGCGGATTGTGGTGCCATTGCCTGCCTCCAAATTGACCCACAGTGCTTCTTCTCCTCCCTGTTTACCCTTTTGTTCTGTTGCTTTGATTTCTTCTCTTATGTAGAGAGCTACTCCTCCTCCTCTTTTACCCTCCCTGTCCCTCCTGTAGATAGTGTATCCAGGTATGTTTACGTCCCAGTCATGGTTCTGTGTACCATGTTTCTGTGACTGCCACAATATCCAGATCTTCCTCCTCTATCAAGGCCACTAATTCAGGAAGCTTGTTACCCAGACTACGGGCATTGGTACTCATTGCTCTCCATTTTTGATGGCTTTACCTTCTGTAGCAACCCCCACTGACCTTTCTACCTTGGTCTTTTTCTCATTTAGTACCCTGTTTTGTAGGGGAGGCTGGGATTTTCCTTCTGCTTATCAGTGCCTCCCCTTGACTAGTTTAAAGGCTTGCCAATGAAGAATTTAAACCGATGCCCAAAGACTTGTTCCTTCCTGGACAGATGCAGACCATCCTGCCAGTATAGGCTGGTGTCCTTCAGGTGGAACCCCAGTCCCCAATGAAGCCAAACCCTGTGCTCCACACCATTTTTTCAACCATTTGTTAAACTGCATGGTGCAAGTACCGCCTCACCTGCCACTGACAGGCAGCACCTCTGAGAAGGATACTGTGTGTGCTACTTGTCTTAAGCCCCTCCCCAACTCTACAAAGTCCTTTTGCACTGCTCTAATCTCATGATGAGCCAAGTCATTTGTCCCTAGGTGGACAATGATGTCCAGCTCAGACTCCCATGCAACTGTTCTCGTGATCCTAAGGATGCGCTTCCTGTCCCTCAAGCCATGGCACCAGGCAGGCACCTTTCTTCAGTTTTCCCTGCTCCCCAGTTCTATCCCTAATAGTTGGGTCACCCACCAGGGCTGCTTTCTTTCCCTGTGGTGCCCTCTGCCTCCTTCCTGAGGGCCTCCCTTGTGACAGTTGTCTGCACCCTCCTTAGTCTCCTCTGCGGGTGCATCCATAGGGGAACTATGCTCCCCCAGAATGGTGTATGGATTGTGGAGTGTAACAACTGACTGGGTGTGCCTCTGTTCCACCACCCTTACCCTCCCTGAGCCCACTGTGGTCCAACTGCTGTGCTTTCTTCGCAACCTCTGAGGTAGTGGTGGTGGCTGTGGTGCTTCCTGGATGGGGGAGGTTCACTTGCCACTGTCCAGTGCGGCCTGAAGATGGGCAACTTCCTCCCTCAGGGCAGATAGTTGTCTGCAAACAGGGCAGCATCTCAGCCTCCAGAAAGACTCCCGGAATACTGCTGCCCCACAGCCATTACATTGTACTACTCCCACATAACTGTCTACCTTGTTTAGTTTTTTTGTTTGTGTGTGTGTGTGTGTGTGTGTGTGTGTGTGTGTGATTGGTGCGTTATATAGAAATATATGTATTTATATAATGTGTATCTTATATTGTCAGTGCAGTGTGCTAGACAGGATATGACAGTGATGTGTACCTTGCCCTCTTGAGGAAATGATGTCAGAACCCCAGGTATAAATGAACTATTTCCAGGGGTGGGTGGGGTGAGGGGTGGGAAGGGTTAGGCCTAAACTGTGCCCTCACAAAACAATCAGCGAAACGCTCTGACCTACCGATGCGATGAGTACCTTCCTGTCAGCAAGATGCCATACACAACAATTTGTAATACTGCTTCAAACCAATTTGACAGAGAAAATACCCTGCTAATCAAACAGAGAAAAATCCAAACATCCAAGTCAGACACAGGTAAACCTCCCAGCCCTGAAAGAGCCTGGTGACTTGTGCTCTGAAAACAGTCAGCCCCAAAACACGTCAGCTGTGCAGAAGAGGCAGACACAGAAAACAATATTTAGCCTATGTGGGTTTAAACTCTTCCTGCACTGAAAACCTTAACACTTGTAACACAAGTAAAGCAAACTCCACCTCCCTCTGTTGATTGAAAGACTGCCTTTTCTGATAATTCTAAGTTGCTTATTTCACCCTTCAGTTAGAAGTATCCTCCACCTGAAGAATATTAACTTTCCTAAGGAATCTGCTTCAAACCAAAGACAATTGTAAATTGTAAGGTTCCCCTCCCTCTGTTGTGAGCACTACTCACTTGCTTGCAAATCTTAAGTCCAGTGTTGCAGCTTGCAGCCAGAGGTAGCTTCACCTGAAGACTATGAGGTTATCTGATGAGCCTGCTAAAATTAGTACTTTTATCAAGGTCTGTAAGATTCTTCCAGAGCTATTGGCTGTTAAGTAGCTGTGATGTAAGCACTTCCTGACACAGTCTGGCTTGGCCTTATAAGGCACACTGAGGTAAACAAAAGAAAAAACCAGTTTCCACCCCCCTAGGGACTGTCTGGGTCCAATACACAGCCTGTAACAAATCAAAGGGCTGAAGCCCTCTCTGATTTCAGCGGCTTGGTTCATTTGAAGTCCAAGCAGTTGAAGAAGAGTGGTGTCACAGTTAAACTGCATGGTTACTGGTCTAGACTGCTGAGCCCCTACTGTTTTGCACTGCAATAGGCTCACAGCGACACACCCCTTCAATCCCCTTACACTGCAGCAAAACATTTGGTGCATTACAGCATGAGACATAATAAAGGAGTTTACAGTATAGCGTAGTGGTTTAAGGCTCTGAGCTACAAATCTGGTGACATCCAGCAGACTAGACCTGGATTTGAATCCCATAGCTTCCACTTGCATACTGTGTGATCCTGAGCAAGTCACTTAACTTCCTTGTGCTCCCAGGTCACACCTGTTAAAAAGCTTTCAGCTTAGTGTGCTACTCCTGGTTAAACAACATTCAGTGTGATGTACAATTTAACACACCAGATTCTCAATGGTCAGTTTGTTTGCTGCTTCCAGCCTGCCAGCTATTAATCTCTTCTCACTCTGTTTCCTGGTCCCCTTTTATGGGATTCCCCTGTGTGTCTCAAAAACACTTTACCCTGAGTGCCTTACCAATAGTCTCTGCAAGCAGAGCAAGCCTGAAATCTTTAAGGGACAGCCCTAAAGCAGGCAGGCAGGGTTTTTTCAAATCCCCCATAGCTCCTGTTAACACCTTTATTGTTGTGGTGGTGTGGGGATGATGGGTGTAGAGGACAAATGTGGAGAAGAGGTGCTACTATAAGTGATGATCTTCCACACCAGCCTTGTATCTGTATAGCCACCAGGCTGTTACTACCAAGGGCAAATCTGAAAGTCCCAGCCTAGATTGGACGCATCTGGAAATGAACTATTTTAGCTCAGCATGTCTTTCCTGATAAAACTTCTCAAATAAAAAAAAAAAAGCTTGGCAGAGAACAAGTCTCATTAAGTGATGCTGGAAAAGAGAATAACTGAATAATCAAACCAGATTATCTTTATCTGACCAAACCAAAATATCTGGTTTTAAAGTGCTAGTGTACTGCTTGGGATGACTAGTAATTTTCAGATGCAGTCAGCTGTCACTTCTTATGTCTCAAATATTTTTTCTTTCTATTTGTTAATTAGAAGATTTTCTACCTGGCAGTACTGGGGTGATGTGTGGAGCAGTACGCTGGAGGAAAACAAAAGTCAGTTCTGTTCCTAGGGGACTCCAACACCTGCTCGCTGATGAAGTCTGCCAGCTTCTGCAGAAATAGACTCCCACCACCCGTAGATGAAAATTATTCTGCCATTAACTGCCCATGCACCTTTAGTGACTACATACCCAAAGGACACTGGTGTTCACATTTGGAGTGTGGTGAGGCCCAGGGCAGATCTAAAGCAGATGAATACCCCGCCCCCTCTACGATCCCTCCTCGGGCAATGCAAAACCAAATAACCAGGAGGGATAGAAGCTGCCAGCACAGCGCCAGCATTATTGCCCAACCAGGTTTCGGTAATGCAAACAAGATTTGCTGAGGAATCGATGATGAAGGATTCCATCACCACAGTCTTATTCCTCATCAATCTTGTGTTACAAAGAACGGCTCGAAGGGGATGAGCTGAGCAGGCCAGATGCACTACCTGCTGCTTGATGACATCTGGCAGAGCCCTAGGGAGGGGAATCAGGTATGGTGGTCCACTATCCTGTCCCATTCTCCTCCCTGGGCATCTTTTGGTCCTCACTACCCCAATCTTGCCCCCCCTCACATTATCAAACTGGAGACCCTCACTGCGGTAGTTGCTTGGCATCCTTAGGACCCCCAAGTCCTTACAGCAGCTGAGTAGCCCCTGTTGGTAAAGAGAACAGAAGCCCCAAAAAGGGGAAGAGCAAATGGAGGAAGTCCACCGAGTAGGTAAGCCTATCTACCTGCATACCTCTACACATAACTAACTACGGTATAATAGTAAGATAAGAACATTAAAATACCAGGCACACAACAACAACCACACAACGGACACACACCAGGCACACAACAAAACAAACACAGAGAATAAGAATTAAAACAAAAAAGTACTCCCCACCCCCACCCTACAAATACAAATACAATAAAGGAGAATCCAAGGCTGTTACTTTAGTAGAAAAGTCTGTAAAATGTCCAAGTCCATAGTAAAAAGAACTTCTGATTGTATAATGAGTGAAGACCAGATCACACACAGTTCACCAATATACTAGATACATAGATACATAGATACATAGACAGTGTCGGCAGATAAGGGCCTATGGCCCACCTAGTCTGCCCATTTGAGCTTGTAAGTTCAGTTTGTTTTCCTAGAAGTCTGTTTCCCCTTACCCCTGCCCTCTAGAATTCCTTTATGTCTATCCCATGCATTCTTAAATCCCGTGATTGTTTCAGCCCCCACCACTTCCTCTGGCAGGGTGTTCCACTTGTCCACCACCGTTCTGTGAAGAAATTCTTTCTCATGTTTCTTCTGAATCGTCCTCCCTCAACTTCATCCCATGGCCTCTAGTCCTGAAACATCTTTTTCACTTAAAAATAGTGTTTTCCGCACCTGTTCCTCCTGTAAGATGCTTGATGTCTCTATCATATCCCTCTCTCCCTCCTCTCCTCCAGGGAGTACATGTTCAGTTCCTTCAACCTGTCTTCATAGGACTTGTGATGCAACCCATGCACCATCTTTGTTGCCCTCCTCTGAACCTTCTCTACCCTGTCTATGTCCTTACGTAGGTATGGTCTCCAGAACTGTACACTGTACTCCAGGTGGGGCCTCACTAGTGTCTTGTATAGTGGAATTATGACCTCCCTTTTCCTGCTGCTGATGCCCCTGCCTATACATCCCAGCATCCTATTTGCTTTACCTGATGCCTTGTCACACTGTTTCCCTACCTTGAGGTCATCAGAGATGACAACCCCAAGATCCCTTTCCTGCTTGGTGCATGCTATATCCTCACCCCCAACTGATATATTGTGCCAGGGTTTTGTGCCCCATATGCATTATCTTGCTTCTTTGCATTGAATTTCAACTGCCAAACCCTTGACCATTCTCCAAGTTTCTGCAGGTCCTTCTCATTCTGTCTACACCCTCTGGTGTGTCTACTCTGTTACAGAGCTTTGTGTCATCAGCGAACAGTGAAATTCTGCCTTCTAGATCCTGTGCAATGTCACTGATGAAGATGTTGAATAGGATCGGTCCCAGTACTGATCCCTGTGGTACCCACTGGTTACTCTTCCCTCTGTGGAGTGACAGCCATTTACCACCACCCTCTGTGTCCTGCCACCCAGCCAGTTACCTACCCACCACACTACTGTCCTGCCCACACCCATATTCCCCAGTTTGTGTAATAGTCTTCTATGTGGCACAGTGTCAAAGGCCTTGCTGAAGTCCAGATAGGCCATGTCCACTGCCCTCCCTGATCCACCTCCCTAGTCACCCAGTCAAAAAATTCAATGAGGTTGGTCTGACATGACCTCCCCCTGGTGAAACCATGCTGCCTTGGGTCCTGTAGTCCATTGACAACCAGATGTTCCACCAATCTCTCCTTCAGTAATGCTTCCTTGATCTTTCCCACTACCGAGGTGAGGCTGACTGGTCTGTAGTTCCCTGCTTCCTCTTTGTTCCCACTTTTGTATAGGGGGACTACATCTGCTGTCCTCCAGTCTTTGGGTACCTCCCCTGTTTCCAGTGATTGGCTGAACAGGATAGCCAGAGGTTCAGCCACCACCTCTCTTAGTTCTTTAAGGACCCTGGGGTGCACCCCATCTGGCCCCAATGCTTTATCAGCTCTTATTACTTCCAGTTCCTTCAGGACCCTTTCTCATGTAAAGGGACTTGTGTCCATTTCTGCACCATTCTCACCCCTTGTACTCCCTTCAGACCCATTACCCCTTCTTCCTTAGTAAAGACTGAGCAGAAATACCTGTTCAATATGTCAGCTTTATTGTTGTCATCCTCCACGCGGCTCCCATCCTCCCCCTTCAGTCTCACTATCCCTCCTTTGTCTTTCTTTTTCACTTATGTACCTGTAAAAGGTTTTGTCCCTTTCCCACTGATTTTGCAATGTGTTCTTCTGTCTGAGCTTTGGCTTCCTCATTGACTTCCCTGCCTCCCTTTGTTTCTCCTGGTACTTCTCCTATCCCCTTCTGCCTGTGTCTTTTGTATTGCCTGAATGCAATCTTTGGCTTTCACTTTCTTTGCTACCTCTTTGGAAAACCATAATGGTCTCCTCTTCCTTTTCCTCTTGCTAACCTGCTTAATGCATAATTCTGTTGTTCTTATAATCCCATTTTAAATACTCCCACTGTTCCTCATCCCTGATTCCTGTCCCATTCCCTGAATGCCTCTTTTCAAGTATCTCCCATTTTCCCAAAGTCTGCCCCTAAAATCCAGGATACGTGTTTTGTGTGGTTTGGTTCCTCTCTTCTGTGATTTCAAACCACAATGACTGGTGGTCACTGTTACCCAGGTGCTCCCCACTGTTACCCCCATCACACTGTCCCTGTTTCAGAGCACAAGGTCCAGTATTGCCTTCTGCCGAGTTGGTTCCATGACCAGTTGCTTGAGGAAGGCACCCTGAAGGAGTCCAGGATAAATCTGTTTCTAGTTGATGCTGCTGGGATGCTCCAGTCCACGTCTGGTATATTGAAGTCTCCAACCAGTACTACCTCACCCTTGTCTGCCATCCTTTGGATGGCTAGCATCAACTCCCTATATGTTTCTTCCTCCTGGGCTGGTGGTCTATAGACCACACCTGTGCGGATGGTTGCCCCATTTTCCTTTCCAGCTTAACCCACAGTATTCTCCCATTTTGTCCCTCCTGGATCTGTGTGGCCCTTATGTCATTTTTCACAGTGCCACTCCTCCTCCCTTCCTGCCTGCTCTGTCTCTTCTGAATATGTTTGTAGCCAGGTATGGCCATCTCCCAGTCATGGTTATCATTACACCAGGTTTCAGTGATGGCCACAATGTCCAGGTCTGACTGTACCATGACAGCCTCCAGATCTTCCATCTTGTTGCTAAGGCTCCTGGCATTTGCTCACATGGCTTTCCATGATTTGACCTCCCTAGACTGCTTCACTGTTCTACTCCAGCCCCTTCCTTGGTTGTCATTTATCCCTGGTTCTCCTCGCTGCTTGCCCTTCTGCTGAATTTTGCCCCTTTTCTGCTTATCCACCTTTTGGACACTAATCTCCATCTTTTGCACACTGCTTTGCAGAGATAGCCACTCCTCTGGTTCACTGGTTCCACTACTAGCTGTGGGGGGTGAGCAAGTAGGTACCGTCCTTGCTGGCCTGCCACCCCCCTTTGCTAGTTTAAATGCTTGTCAATGTAGCATTTAAACTTATCATTGAGTGCTTGGATTCCCCTCCAGGATGGATGCAGGCCGTCAGGCTTGAACAAACCTCCCATCCCTCCAGGTGGGTCCCCAGTCACCAATGAATCCAAACCTTCCTCCACAGCACCAGTTCTTCAACCATGAGTTAAAGTTCTGGTGCATGCACCCCATGCTCTCCCTTGCCTCACAGGTAGTACTTCTGGAGAAAGTGACAGAAGTAGCTACTTGCTTGAGACCCCTCCCCAGTTTCCTAAACTCTTCCTGAACTTCCTTTGGCTCCCCATTTGCCAAGTCATTAGTACCTAGGTGGATAATGACATCCAGCTCACCCTCCTGTCTTGCCTTCCCAGTGATCCCCAGTATCTTCCTTCCATCCCTCCATGCCGTGGCACCTGGTAGGCACCTCACCTCCCTGTTCTTCCCCTCCTGTGTTCCTAGCTGGATCCCTCTTACGATGGAGTCCCCCACCAGGATTCGCTTGCTCCTCCTCCTCTGGGGTCCACTGCTTTCCCCACTGAGGTCACCTCCTTGCCTAACCTCCACATCCTTTCCTTCCACTTCCCTGGGTACCTCTATTTGGTTGTCCTCATTTTCCAGTGTGGCATATGAGTTCTTGAGAAGAATAGGATCTGGGATGTGCCTCTGCCTGACTGCTCTAACCCTCCCTGAGCCCACTGTCATCCAAGTGCTTTTATGAAGAAAAAGCCTCTGCAGCTCTCATCCCCCTTGGCTGTTAAAGTCCGCTCTCACAAATTTCTTCTAGCTCTCTCACAGCTAGAGCAACATGCAGCTCAATCAGAAAATCTAAAATGCAGCCACAATTATGTAGCAGGGTAGATATCAAAGAAGGGTTGAGAAAACTTCAGAAGGACTTAAAGATGCTGGGGGGGTCACAAATCTGGAAATTAAAATGGAATACCAAGAAGTGCAAGATGATGCACTTAGGGAAAAGGAACCCCATGCTTGGCATATTGGAAATGAGGAGTCAGGATGACCATTACACCAAAAGAAAGGATCTGCATTTCATCATCAGTGACTGCCTCAAGCAAACAAGTCAGTGCACTAAGGCATGCTGGGGTGTATTGGAGGGGTTTTAATAGCAGGAGAAGTGAGGCGAAGTGATACTTCCCCTAAATAGATCTTTGTTGAGGCCTCACCTGGAATGCTGTACCCAGTTCTGGAGCCCTTACATGAGAAAGGACGCAGGCAGGCTGGAGTCAGTACAAAGAAGGGTCATCAAAATGACCCAGGGCCAACAAGGCAGATGCTATGAGAAATGGCTAGTGACCCTGAACATGTACTCGCTGGAGGCTAGATGTGAATGGGGGGCCATGATAGGGACATGTATTTTTCTGAGTAATATAATGAAGGTTTAAAGTGAAGACCAATTTGCTTGAAATATGGACACAGTCACAAGAGGACACAATTGGAGGTTAAAGAGCAACTGACACCATCTGGCCAACAATGCTACATTGTACAATTAGAATAAGCATACCCCCAGTAAATCTCAAACTAAAAACTAGATTTCTATGTTACTTCATTATAAAATCATGAGTTATTTTGTAACTCTGATTTCACTACCTGTTCAAAAAAGTCTGTTTCAGTGAATAGCTTCTGGTGATGTCATCTAGGGAACTCACAGTCTAGTACACCCTGCAGTGGAGCAGACGAGAGGACAGGGGGGACAACTGTTCCAGGCCCAGAGGCTCAGGGGGCCCAAAGGGGGACCCATAGGGGGACCTGTAACATGGGATGTGAGGCTAAGGGGGGCCCAGTCCTAAAGGTATGTCCTGGGCCCAGGAATTTCTATTGGCACTCTTGACTCCCTGTCAGCAAGCTTATAGGACCTATTTCTTCAAAGCTGTAAAGATCATGTACAATGGTTTTCACAAGTAAAACAGGCAGCACCAGTCAGTAGATATTGCTTTACAAACTATGTGTGTTTCAGGTTTTGTAACAAAGCTGACAATATTTTGTTTGGGTGCTTTTTAGTTGTGATCCTTTTTACAACTGTGGGCTGAGTCTACAGGAGTATTGCAAGTACAAAAGGAGTGATGTCATGTTTTCTGTCCCTGGAACTGACTGAAGGTGTAAATAGTTTCCTCCACCTTACCCTCCTCCAAGAAATGTTTTCTGCCCTCAAATAAATACACTTTCATGTTAGTCAATGGTTGCAGGGTGCTACTATCTTTCTTAAATGGGAGGTACAAGAACTGGAACCTGAGTAGTGGAAGGCAGCGTTTTTTTTTTTGGGAAGTAAAGTCCACCCCACCTCCACCCAAGAAGCTCCAAAAGGTCCATCCCACCTTTTTTTATTCATGTGGGAGGGGCAGGAGGTGGATCTATCATACTGAAAGAAGATTTGTTAGAGTTTGGGGTGTGGACCAAGGAACATCACATCTGTGGAGTTCCTGCATTTTGTTAAGGACTAAGAGAACAGATAATACTTAAATTGCCTTCAAACTGACTTAAAAACCCTTGGAACAAATGATTATCAGAGTCACCTGGTGTCTCAAAAGGAAACACTAAGAAATGTCTGAAACTAAAGCTTAAGGATTCAACTTCAAGGAAACCCTTGGAACAAATGATTATCAGAGTCACCTGGTGTCTCAAAAGGAAACACTAAAAAATGTGTGAAACTACAGCCTAAGGATTCAACTTCAAGGAAAACAGATAACTTTCAGGTATTTCTTAAACATTTATATACTAAAATGGGCACCGTACTTGGTAAACACAGTCTGTGATGAAGTGTATTTTTCTTTTTAAGTTTGAGAAGCGGAGTTGACTTGCCTGTGTTAAAAATACCAGCTGCAATTAGCAACTACTATAGTTGTAGAAACAAAATGCTGTTTTTCTTTTCCTATTTACTTTTTTTCCTGGCTCAGTTTATATCAGTGAAGAGCTGCCATCCAACTGGACAAGCTATTTATCACTAATTTTTCATTTAAAATAACATAAATGTGGTTTCACATTTTTACCATGAGGGAAGCAAGATAAACCATCATAGTTAACAAATACATTCTTTGACACCTCTGAATGAATGGGGTAGTTTTTTTAACATTCCTTTTGAGTTAATTACTATTGGAACCTGTTATTCCAGTTTTTACGACTGTGCTTCTGGAACGTTCTGCATGACAAGTTCCCTTAGGCGCCTCACAGCACCTCATTAAGCCATGTGACACTACTAGAGTATCTTTGCAGGACATTGCATACTGTAGCAAGAGACCCAATTTTTTTTGCCTTTTTCCAAATAATATACCAACTTCATTCTCAGGCAGGTAGTTCTGGGCTAGTGTTTATATTCTACTGAATTTTCTTAACTTGCAGTTTGTGACTACAGGTGTTTATAACTGAATGATAATTACCACAATTGCTTCTCTTGCAAATAGCCAGGCATTTGTGTGTAATTTATGTTTGACTTACTTTAGGTTACACATAGAATCTGAAAAATTCATAACATGCTGTATTGTGATTCAATGAACTGATAAATGGGGATTTTGGTTTCTTTTACAAATTCATTTTTCCTGACCATGGATATACTAAAACAAAAATTTCTCAACAAAATGTTTTAAATAAATTATCTGGTTTGGGGGCACAAGCAAAATGGGATTTCACAGTTGAGGGAACTAACAGCAGCAGAAAAAAGAAGCATGTTGCAGGGTTTTAAATAATTGATTAGCATTTTTTTCTTGGGATGATACTAACTGTACAGAAAATATTTATATAGATTTTCTAGAAGTGCTGTGTTTGTTAAACACAGTGAGGCAAGAGCTATTAATTTTCACAAAGTTTTAGCACTTTTATGAGCAAAACACTAATCAATTTTTAGAGTTAAATAAAACCCTGATGTTGGCATTAAGCGCTTAATGGTGTGGATGTAGAGGCACCAGTATTTAAGCATGACTTTGGTAGAGGATTAATTCTGACTAGGGGGTGAGGGAGGGAGTGAATCTTGATATTTTTAGCATAATGGTTTTCTGAAACTTCAACCTTCAATGGGTTAGACTTTGTAGCCATCTGTACAGTATATCACTAAGCCACATGCAGTGGGGTATGGGTAAAACCCACATCACCAGACCCAGGCCAGAGCTGCAACATCTGGACTGGGCACAGCTTGAGCAAATATTGCTGATCCGGTGGAGCAGCAATAAAAGATAAACTATGCAATACCATCAATAACACACCTACCCCAGTTTACATTTACCTGATGCCCATTTTAGGCCTTATATAGTAATATATTCCTTCAAGAGAACAGCTTGTAATGAAATGTATCAAATTTACATTGCCATTTGGGCATATGGACTTTTATATTATATGAATTTTGTGTGTGAACTGTATATCAGGCTCTCAAAAAAAAAACATCAAATGTCTTCAAAAACTTGTCTCAACATTGTGTTTATCTTCCACCTTGTCACAACATATAGCTGTCTCAGCAGTGTTTTCAGTTAGGGTACAGTACCTTCATGTATATGATGGCCTGGTTCTGTTGAGTTGATTGCTATAACAGTGCACAGAATAAAATGCAAAACATATAGGCAATTGTAATACAGAAGGTGGCATTATTTTTAATTATACAATGACAAGGAAAAATGTAAAAAGCTGATTGGCTGCTGACCCATTGAAACAGTGATGTTATACAACAACATCATCATAGTTTTGGATTTGGATCATTCCTTGCATTTTCTCTTAAGAAATATTTTTCCACACTAACAAAAACATCCTTTAAAATGTATTTTTTATTCTGTATATAACAAGGCATTGTATAATTGCAATAAGGCACTCCAGGGTGTATGTTATCTTGTAATAATGTCACTCCTGGGGTGGTGGAAGCACTCAGCTTCGCCTCATGCTTCAGCCCACCCCAGGAGTGATATTATTACATGATAACACAAACCCTGTCATGCCTTATTGTTTAAATGTGCCCTTTCTCAATGTACTGTACTTTGATTCAGTTAGTGTATATGCAACGGCCTTCATGTGAATGCTCTGGGCATCTCTTTGACTCCTGATGTCTATTTGATTTAGCTATTGTATATTGTTGGAACAGCTTTGGTCTTCTTGATGTGGTGCCCATGTGCCTAAACTATGTACTCTAGTAATCTACTGCTACCCATGTATCTAAAGTGAATGATTGTTATAACTGTCTGCTCTCTGAGTCATTGTTTTTTGATTTAACTGTGCTGTCTTTGTATTAGTTTCAACGAGGTGCCTTTGTAAATGAGTCTCTGACTCAAAGGTTTGTAAATCTGATTTTTTTAAAATAAATAAATAACTGTTTATGTTTAAGCCCATGAAACACCCTTATCTAGTTAATGCATTCACAGTCATGGTGGCTTTGCCAGAGCTTGTTTCCAGGGTTGCCAGATGCTAGGTCATAGCACATTGTTGTGAGGTTTGCAGACTGAATAAGTTTCTGATGTGGTAAAAAGCTGAGGTCATTCACACCTATCATTCAATTGAGATGATTTCTAAGAATGGCACTGGAAAAAAATTATTCCATCTCCTTGTAAATGGGAGTGGGAGAGGTAATGCTGTTTTGAAACCTTACAAGGAGTTTCTAGTTTAGCTAGCGTAATTTTTTTTCTCTCTGTCAGGCTGTTTTGACCTACATTCAGGCTCATCACAATGATTATTTTACCAGACTAACACTTCCACCCCTAGTAGGAATTAACACATATAAGGCCCCTGTTAAAACATATTGTAAAGTAGACACTGACAAACAGCAGTGAAGTTACTAGTATTACAATACTAACAGCAACACAAATTCCTAACAGGCACAGCACAGTGGCACTCCAAATGGTTTCAGCAGCCTGGATGCATGTTGGCTCAGCATCTAGCAATCCTGGGGAAATGAACCACACCAAAATGGCATTAAACAATATCATTTTGTCAACTTTGTTCCAAAAGCTGAAACACATTTAGTTTTCATAACAATGCTTTGTGCATGGTGCTGCCAGTTTTTGATATGAGATTTACTGAGGGTATGCTTATTTGGATTCTGCAATCTAGCACTTTTGGTGTCAGAAGCTCTTTAAGTGAAGGTAAAGTCAGGATGGATACAAGAAAGGTTTACTTCACTGGAGGGTGGTGGAGCCATGGAACAGAGATCTGGCAGAAGTGGTGGGGCTGGTACCCTTAAAGTATTCAACCATGACTGGGACAGCACAAAAGTGCTCATAGTCCACTGGGGAATCAGGGGGTTATTATTTGAGGGAAGTGGAGAGAGAGAGAGGGTCAACCCACCAGGCCACTAGGTCCAGGGGTGAGGTATTGTAGTGTAATATGTGCACTCGATGGCTATCAGTATCTTTCTGCCTACAGATTCTATGTTTCTACAGTGTGTATGATGTAATGATTGAATTGTATTGTGTTTACTTTTATTTAATTCAGAGGTGACAATTAATTTATATTTTTGTAGGCGTTTTGTAACCTTTATATACTGCATATATGTTACTTTTTGTACCTACAATAAATAAGTGAGCTATCATAAAGGACACTATTAAAAATGAGCCATGGCAAAATAGTTGTAACATCTTTCCTTGATTTTCAATAAACAGTTGAATTGACTCCCACACCCATGACTCCAGAGGAAAAAATAAATTTTTCTCTGGAATAGGGGGTAGGCAAGATGCAACAAAAGTGCATTTTATCTTTCGTAAAAGCCCAAAGACTCAACTCAGAGCATGTAAATCCCCAGAGCTTCTGGGGGCTTATCCCCCCCCCCTCAGATTCCCAGCCTTTACATAAAAATCTTTCACAGGATATTACAATAATGCCTATGTGGGGTGCGTGGCTGATGGCATTGTTGGTCAGCTAGTTGATCGCCACAGTTGCAGGTGCAGACTTTAGAGTCAACTACAGTCTCCCACACCCCTAACTCTGGAAAAAAAAAAAATTTTTCCCACGGTGTGAGGGGTAGGGAAGATGTAACAAAAATGTGTTTCATCTTCAATAAAAGCCCCAAAACTCACCCCAGAGCATCTAAGCATCAAGAGCTTCTGCAGGCCTGGTGGCCCCCAGACCCCCCCCATCCTTCTTGTTGGGAATTTAGAAATTTTCTGTCGGACCTTCATTTTTACCTCACTATGCCCCTGCAAACAATCCCAGGTCATTGAAGCTAGGACTTCTGAGGGTTGATGTATGTCTCAATAGTGTGATATAGCTTCTGTCATACGGTCCTTGTAGCCCTGGTCATTTAGTAAACTGGTATTAAAGTGCCAGGTAGTGGTGCAATGAATATGGACCATTTCAAGCTCTAGAACCATTGGGAAATGGTCAGATAAAACCTAAGTACCAATTTTGCAGGACACCACCTTCTGCATCCAATTAGTGGACAGAAAGAAATGTTCAATTCTAGAACAAGAATTGTGCCATGGGGAGTAACAGGTATAACCTCTTCCTGAGGGATTTCATAAGTACCACACATCTGTGAGAGCCAGCTCATCTGCTAGTCTAGGTAAAAGTTTACCAGACAGGGCATCCCCATGGTTCCCTTCCCCAGTCTGTCCACTGTGTGTGACTGCCAAATTAAAGTCCCTGCCAATTATATTCTATTAGGTCAAGTGTGATTGTTAAATAAAGGCAATTTGGGCCCTCTCTTTGTTCAGTTCCTTAAGTTGTTTGGCTCATTTGATAGGACTATTAATCCCCCTGATCTTAAACTTGACTATTCTAAGATCCCCCATCACTGGGCTTAAAGACTGGCATTTCCAGCAACTTTTGACCTCTTTCCAAGGCACCTCTTATCCTATAGCCACTACATGCTATTAAATATCAAACAGCTGCAGTAATCAACAGTACAAATAACTGATCCTGCAACTGGCAGGATGAAACCATTTTTAAAATATAACCATACAAGTAACAACAATTGCAGCCAATAGGCTGCTTGGCATCAAGGTAGTGAACTGAAAGACCGCTAAGCCACTGATGATGCATGGTGACTGGGGTCACACTAAGCAAAACTCCCATTGTCAAGAGCATCCCTGTAGGGGTGCCCTGAAGCTTGTGACCTGTCACAACAGCAGTGGGGTTCAATTTAATTGTGCTGGATATACAGCACCCTTGGTGTTGGACAAATAAGCATGCTATTTGCACAGCTTAGACCTATTAAGCTTTATACTAGAGCTGGTAAAGGAGATCCCCAGGTACCATAAATAAACAGACAAGGTGTAGCCAGCAAGGCCCAAAGGCACTTTAATCTGCATAGGTGCAGAAATCTGTCCTCACTGGAGAGCATCAGCAACTTACTATAGACATGTGCCAAAGACAGCTGCCCTCCCCCCCCATCCCAGGGACCCCCTCCCCCATCAACAAGACAAGTCTCTGAGCAACTGGTCCACAACTAGGGGGAGATATTAGGTGGCAATCAAAGTCACTTTGAGTAGTGGGGCCATGGCCCACCCCCCCCAGCCAAGTTCCCCAGCATACCGTTCACAAAATCAATCAGTCCCCTGATGTGATATTCTGCTTTCATTCAACTTGCATGACTTATTGTGACATAAAATGGCAATGCAGTAACTCCTTGCCCGGGTTGAACAGAACCAGTCAGCTCAATCCCACCCAGCACCTAGGAGGTATATATAGTGGAAATTCTTGTGTCTCCCATGAGTTCAGTCACTTCAAGCATCATCACTAATGACCCAAATTAAGGCAACTCGACCATTTATTTTCCATAGACTAATGTGCTGGGAACTGGCAGGCAAAAGGTGAGGCAGTCGCAATCCTCCCCAACAGCGCAGTGTATTGTGTCACAGGGAGCTCTGTTGTTGAACACTCTAACAATACAATTGATGCCATTGAGATTGATGCTGATAAGAGGAGCAATCCCACCAGAAGCTGGGCAGCCAACACCACTATATCATGTCCACCCATCCACCATGGGGAAGCCCCACACCGAGGATATCAGTTGGCAGTGAAACTAGAAGACCCTATTAAGAGGGTTTGAATTTAAAATAGGAGATGGTGCCCGGTTCTCCCCCACCCACCCCCAACCTTAGTCATTTGTTCCTAGAAGAGGAACGTCATATGTTAAATCATCAGTATTAAATACCTGTAAACCAGACATATAACAATGGAAGGAATTTGAGAGAAAAAGAAAACTGTGAAACTAAGTCCAGGAATCCTCAATAGTTCATTCAGGCTGCTTCTTAGGAAGAAGATTTTCGGGTCGGTGCTGCCACTATGGTCAGGGTAGTGAGGGTGGCTTGTGACTTATGGAGAGCTTTCAGTTTTGTCCATGTAGATTTAGAGGCAGGAGAGGATGGTTTTGGTTGCTGTTGAGTTGGTGCCATTTCTGGAATTTTAGGTTGTGTACTGATGAGGAGCTGGTGGGGTCATCGATGTGGATACCTTGTTTCAGTAACATTGGAGCTGTATCTGTGAGGTAAGCAATAAGACAGGAAGGGGTGTGTGTAAAACATATTTTACAGCACAGCCAGGAGTGTAGTAAGGCACAAGGCAGAAGGCCGAGTGACTTCAGTCACAGGATGTGCTGTAAAATATGTTTTACACACATCCTTGAGTGTCTTATTGTGCTTATAAAATTGGCTTCTTTTTTTTTTACTCTTTTACTATTGTAAAAAGCATGTTTATTTGTAGAAACAATATATTTACTTGCGTGCATTTGTGGTAAAATAGTCCTTCAGCCCACTGCAAGTGATGTCATTGATAATGTCATTGTATTATTGCCTACTTTCTTCTTCCTGTTTTTTCTCTGTTTTTCTCCACATTCATGATATAGAGGGCAGGATTCGCAAAGCAGATGAGCTGGGCAAAATGAGATGTGCTGGTGCAACTCAGAAATGCACCATGAAGCCATTAACAGACAGCACAAATGCCCCAGTGCAACCCAGATGTGCAGCGCCAAACAGGATGTGCTGGAGACAGAAAGTAATGATATGTGGCGTATCTTAAGAGGGCGTGTAACTGCATATACAGTGCAGAGCCATTCACAGTGCAAAATGAATGTGCAATTAAGGAGCATCCACACTGCAAGTATCAAAAAGGCCCCATGTGGAGAGAAGTATAAAAGAAGTAGACTTAAGTGCAACCCCCCCCAGCAGGCTGATTGCAGGATAGCAGCAGCAAGCAGGAGTAGAGCAGCAGTAGATTAACAGAATGGATGGAGCACCATTCGTGATGGTGGGAATGTTAATGGGGATGATGAGATGGACGAACCAGCAACGTGGTGCTGGAAGGCACTATAGGCGGCCAGCCCCACAGTGGTATCATGCTAAGACTGGCATTTGAACAGCTGACAGATACTGAAACAGTCAGCCGATGCCGCCTGAACAGGGCTATTCTGAGGCAGCTCTGTGAGCTGTGCCATGACAAAATGCAGGCACCCACTGGAAGAGGTCATGACATATCAGTGGAGACCAAGGTGACAACAGAAATGTGCCTGATCACCATAGGAACCTTCCAGAGGCCAGCCGGAGACACCACTGACATATCCCAGCCATCCACATCCCGTCTCCTCACACAGTTCCTCACTGCACTGCTCCCACATGCTTCAGAATTCATCCATTTCCCAAACACACAAGCAGAGTGGACAGAAGCCATGCAGTAGTTCCATAGGTTGGCATGCATGCCAGGCATCATAGGGGCCATTGACTGCACCCATGTGGCAATCCACGCACCACCTGGTGATGATGCCATGACATATGTCAACCACAAGGGCTACCACTCAGTCAACTGCCAGGTGGTATGCAGTGCCACTGGGTACATCAGCAATGTCTGTGCCACACATCCTGGGAGTACACACAATGCCTTCATATGGCACTATCCACCCTTTGCCGACGGTTTGAGACCGGGAACCTACCCAGTTGCCAACTTGTAGGTGGGTAGGGCAAGCGAAACTGCCCATGAACAAGCCACCATGGCACAACAAATGAAGGGAGAGGGAGCAGGTGTGCAATTGCTATGAAACAAAATGTGCAGGGGGATATGCACAGGTGGAACAGTGGAGGGAGACACCGATGGAACTGCGAACACAGGGGGACAGTGCAGTTGAACAGCAATGCAAGGGAGGTGGGGTACAGTGCAACAGCTGGCATGAGTGGCAGGGCAGAACACACCACATGCAGCCATGCATGGTAGACCATTGGGCATTTGTGGGCAGACAATGGGGATGGGAACATGTGCGGGCAGCCATTGCTGCTAGCACAGGCAGGTACAGGCAGATGTGTGCAGCCTGGCCGGGTTGTAGCAGTCATGAGGGGGATGTAGGTGGCCAGGAACGGTCGACATAGGAACCGGGGTGTACAGTCGCCAGTCACACCAGTGCACCATGGAGCAGGGGGAGGGCACTATGCACAGGTATGCAGTGGAGTAATGGCCTGCTCTTGCTCCCCATAGGTGATGCAGCGTACCCCCTCCAACTCTTGCTACTGACACCCTTCCACTGGCCTGAAACAGAGGTGGAAGAGCGGCACAACAAGACACACATCGCTATGCGTGCCATCATGGATCGTGTCTTTGGCATGATGAAGGTGTGCTTCCAGTATCTGGATAGGTCAGGTGGTGCCCTACAGTATAGCCCAGAGAAGGCCTGTGGCATATTCCTGGCCTGTTGTATACCACACAACATGGCCATTGACTGTGGAATAGCTGTCCAGGCCAAGGAGGGTGACAGTTCTGGGGAGGAAGATGAGGAGGGGGACAAGGATGCAGCAGTCCAGGGGTGGTGTGATGGAGCACCACTGCCACAATGGGACCCATGACTGGTCACCAGGGCCTGGCAGCACAGGGACATCATCATGAAGGAGCACTTCAGGGACTGCAGGTGAGTAGCACAGGTGGGTAATACACGGCTGGCTCCCCACCCCACACACACACCCAAAAACCCAGATACACACCACAGGTCACTGTACCACAACAGTGCCACAGTGTAGTGCACCCATGAGGGCAACAATGCTGCGCACACAAACACACACACACACACACACAAGCACAGCAGGATCCACATGTCCAGGGGACACAGTATATGTGCTGAGGATGGCATGGATTAGTGTACTGCTGCTGGCAGGCAGGTGGTGTGCTGGCCTGCTGCTGCGCATCTACTGTAGGTGGACGCACAACAGTAGGCCAGGGTATGAGTGGGGATTGGGCTTGTACAACCGCTACATGTTCAGAGACAGCTGCATCATTGGCCACCACCACCTGCGGCAGAACCACAGCACCCTCCTGACCCATGGCGGCAGTCCCAGCCACCACAGCAGCACCAGGCACAGAGCTCACAGTAACCACCATCATGGGTGGATCTGCAGGCCCTGTGGGTGTGCCAGGGGCTGCAGGATCACCAACATCTGTTGGTGTCACCTGTGCATGCACCTGTGTGTCATGCGCTCCACTGTTGGCCATGTCCCCCCAAAGTTGTGTGGCATCTGAATCATCATCAACGTTCCTGTAAGCCCCCTGTGTACTGGATGCCGGTACCAGCAGAACATCAGTGATGTCCACCGTGTCCCCATGGTCATCATCAGCCAAACCTAGGAACCCCTCCAGCCAAGTGGCGTCACACTCGCCAGCCATGGCACCGCCTGCTGAGGTGTTGGAAGGCCCTGGACAGCACCATCCTCAGACCTGGCTGCTGCCTGGTGAGATGGACTGGCATCATTCTCTGCAGTGGCACTCTGCGGTGCACCAGACATGGCAGCACCCATGAGGTGTGATGGAGCTGCAACAGAAAGAAGGGATACATGGTTACAAACATGGGTGACAGTAGTGTTCAGACAGGCACATACAGGTGGACATACACTTGTGACAGTTGTGCACCTGACATGCCCTGTAGATGACAGTTAACACCCATTCCGCAGATGCAGCCATGCACTGGCTATAGCTGGACAGGTCCAGTGCCTGTACATGCCCTCTTATTAATGTGTGGGACTATGACAACACCCTGGCCAACACCCACTGGGATGACAGCAATAGTGTGCAGCAGAACACACCACGGGTCCCCCCAAGCACATGCCCAGCCTGTCATGCAACTGCACGTTATACTCCATGGATGCGGTGTACAGAACCATGATTGGTGCCCATAGACACATGGTCAGATAGCCACACACAGCAGGGCTGTCAGAGCACACATGGTACACACACACACACACACACACACGGACAGGCATATGTCCTGGGTATGTCTACTCACAGTGCTGCGATGGGCTACTGCCAGTCTGGAAGCCCACTCCAGAAACACCCTGCACAGCCGCACAGCCCATGCTGGCCACCAGCAGCTCCTCCATGGGTGTAAGGTGAACATCTGTCTGCGGCCCACTCCCTGTCCTACTCAGAGAGGCCTCTATGTGTGCCACCTTCTCCTTGGCTGTCCTCTTCTTGTCATTTAGGTGCTTTCTGCACTCCTGGGGCATCCTGTTAAACTTCCCAATGGCATTGATATGCCATGTCACAGCCTCCCAGCCCTCATCCCGCAGCTGTTGGCTGCCACCCCTGCCAGACAGGATGTCCTTGCACAGCAGGTATGCCTCAATTAGTGCCCTATCCTCATCACTAGTGAAACTGGGATGTCTGTTTCCAGCAGCAGTGTCCTTTACAGACATGTTGGTTTCTGTGGATGAGAATACGCAGCCATTAGCACATGACAGGTAGCTCCATATATGTTCAGGCATGTTGCCTGGCTGCTACAGGATCATAGCACCCTGTCTGCAGATCACACACCCTCCTGACGAACATTACTGGAACAGGATCTGGGACTGTCAGGGACAGCTGGGCATTGGTAGTTTCAGTACAGAATCAGTGGTACATGTAGCTGCAATGTCCTGCACATGTGACTGGCATTGCTTGACATGTACCACCAGATGGTGGTCAGGACTGCAACACACATGTCATCTTTCTGTGGTGCCATGCTACACCACCCATCAGCAATATCCCCCCCCATAAGCTGGATCTAGTATGGACAGTGGGACACTGTGGGGCACTCACCTGGATGTGCCTGTTGACCAGGAACAGGTGTGGACCATGGCTATATGTCCTAGACCTCCCACTGTCCTCTTGTGCTGCCACACTGCCATTGGAAGACTATAAACAAACCTACCTTCAAGGATGCAATTCCTCTCAGTCACCTGTGCTCTGTGGAGGCACATTCAGGAGCATGTAAGGCTCAGAGCATGGAAATGAGGTTGGGAGCATCTGTAATGAGATGACAAACAGGTGAGATGCCCCTGAATATGGTAATGAGCTGATTTAGGAGCAATGTCTGTGAATTGCATAATTGCCCCCAGCTCATCCCAATCAGCGTGGCACATCTCCATATGGTGCATTTCCAGTGCATGCACATGGGACATAGGGCATATCCTGAATATAGCGCATTGCTGTGCATGCATGATGATGGGTTAGTGGCTTGACAGGCGTAGCTCTAGCAGTCCAATATTACTGACTGTGCGATCGCATCTGGCTGTGCATACATGTCCACATGTATGATGACCACAGTGCCACCTGTCACATTGTGTATCTTCATCACACAATGGGGTGTCATTGTACATTTGTGGATTACAGCGTAACACCAGCAATGTGCGTGGCGACACTGCACTGTGCGTGGCATTGCTTGGCGGTTACAAGATCATGGCTCCACGTGGAGTATGCATATACAACCTGGTCATGTCCCATGACCCTGTGTTCCTGCCCATGCAGAGCACTGTGCGCATGCACGATGACATGCTATTGGTGGCAATTGTGCATTGCCATGCTGTGCGCAGTGCATCACATGATGGTTATTTGTGCATGTGGCGCAATTGTGCTATTGCAGAACAGCACCATTATCTGTGCACACCTGACCTGCTGACACTGAGGGTAATCATGCCATGTGCTCAGAGGACAGGCCCAAGGGCCATGAACTGGGGTGAGGTGGAGCTCCTCAATCTTATGGCACTGGTGCTGCAGGCTGAAGGACAGCTATTTGGGTCAGGTGACCTCACGGAGCCACGATCCATGGTATGGGCCAGGAGCTGCCACAATGGGGAGCAATGCAGTCACCATTATGGTGAGCTGCAGCACAGGGACCAAGATAGGCTGTGGAGCCTACAGGACAGTGCACACAAGGGTGCTGTGCCACGCCCAGGTAAGTCACAGTACTACGTATGCACAGGGGCAGCATGGAGTTGTGGGGGGCGGGCTCACTGCACACCACCACACACACACACACGTGAGCACCGCAGGCCATACACAGTGTGGGCAGTGCCCGCATGACCACTGGGTGTGGATGCAGCATGGGGGGCAGGGCCACTGTGCAGGGCCAAAATGCATCCTCCATGTGTGCAGAAAATTGACAAGTGGTTACGAAGTGAAATGGGATTGTTTCAACACATACAAAGTCCCCCAGAATTAATGGCACACTCAGTCATGTGCACAAAAGTGGCACAGAGTCCTCAGATTTATTCTGCATGCCCAAAATGCATCCTCCTTGTGTGTAGAAAATTGATAAGTGGTTACACAGTGAAATGAGACTGTTTCAGCACATACAAAGTCCCCCAGAATTAATGGCGCACTCAATCATGCGCGCAAAAGTGGCACAGAGTCCCCAGATATTTTTGCAGGCCCAAAATGCATCCTCCTTGTGTCCAGAAAACTGACAAGTGGTTACACAGTGAAATGAGACTGTTTCAGCACATACAAAGGCCCCAGAATTAATGGCACACTCAGTCATGCGCGCAGTGGTGACACAGAGACCCCAGATTTTTTCTGCATGCCCAGAATGCATCCACCTTGTGTGCAGAAAATTGACAAGTGGTAACGAAGTGAAATGGGATTGTTTCAGCACATGCAAAGTACCCCAGAATTTATTGCGCAGTCACTCATGCACGCAGTGCCCCAGAATAAAATGATGACTTTGAGCGAACTGTTACTGGTCCAATGTGTGCTGTGATTCTAGCAAATACAATGTGATCATCTCAACTGGATGGAAGGCTGCCCTTTGTCTGTACACTAATAGTAGCCTTGGTGAGTTGATATATATAGATAAATATTTCTGTATTTTGTAGGTGAAGGGGAGTTGACATGGACATGTACTCATGGTATTGTTCTGTATCACAGGTCACAGATACTGTTGGTGTGCACATTCCAGTGCTCGATTAGAACTTTTTGAGTAGAAATTTGCAATGGATAACTGTAAAGCACATGAAGGTAAGTATTTTTTTTTTTTGGCTGGGGGAACCATATTTGCAGGTTTGTCTGTAATGGTTTCTTATTTTCTTACTTCTTCACAGTTTTCATCTGCATCCTTCTGGAGTCTGGTTGTTAATGATGGTCATGGTCATCTAATGAAATGTCTTCTGCATGTTGCATGTGCGCCCCAGCCCGGGGGGGATGGCCTGATGTTGAAGAACTTGTTTGGATAAGGCCACTTTGTCAGAACAACAAAGCATCTGGAAGTTTCCTAAAAAAAGAAATGAATGACTTCTTACAACTTAATTGTTATGTGTCCCTCCCTGGTTCTCAAATCTCAATCCCTAAAGTCAAGTTACATTTCAAAGCCACATCTTGTCGACTAACACAACCTGTGTGCAATATTTGCTGCAGTCTTCACAAAACAATGAAACAGATGAAATAAAATCTTCATACTTACCAGAATGGATTTCACATGGATATTACATCGCTTCCTCTCTGTACGGTACAACTACAGTACCATTCCCAACAATTTTAACGATGGAGCCTTTTTTTTGTTACACTGTAAAAGAAACAAAAGAAGTGTACCATATGTGTTTTACCACTGTGGATCTGAAAAGCTACAGAAAACAAAACATACAACTAAAGGAAGTAAAGCAGCATAACAAACATGAGTACACATACTCACTTTATGGTTTAAATATTAAGAAGCTTTGTGTCTCTGGCTGATGGATGTGGTGGTCCGGACAGACTCATGGTGACAGTGGTGGCAGTGGATAACATCAGTCCCGCTGGTGGTGGTGGTGGTCCGGAAGGGCAGACAGACTCATGGTGGCAGTGGATAACATCATTCCCAGTGGTGGTGGTCTGGGGGGGGCAGACAGATTCATGGTGGCAGTGGCTAACATCAGTCCCAGTGGTGGTGGTCCAGGGGACAGACAGACTCATGGTGGCAGTGGATAACATCAGTCCCGGTGGTGGTGGTCTGGGGGGAAGACAGACTCATGGTGGCAGTGGTGGCAGTGGATGACATCAGTCCCAGTGGTGGTGGTCCGGGGGGGGCAGACAGACTCATGGTAGCAGTGGATAACATCAATCCCGGTGGTGGTGGTCCAGGGGGGCAGACAGACTCTTGGTGGCAGTGGCTAACATCAGTCCTGGTGGTGGTGGTCCAGTGGCAGTGATGGCAGTGATAACATCAGTCCCGGTGGTTGTGGTCCGGGGGGGGCAGACAGACTCATCGTGGCAATGGATAACATCAGTCCCGGTGGTAGTGGTCCAGGGGACAGACAGACTCATGGTGGCAGTGGATAACATCAGTCCCAGTGGTGGTGGTCCGGGGGTCAGACAGACTCATGGTGGCAGTGGCTAACATCAGTCCCGGTGGTGGTGGTCTGGGGGTCAGACAGACTCATGGTGGCAGTGGATAACATCAGTCCCGGTGGTGGTGGTGTTCCGGGGGGGCACACCGCCTTTTAAAATCTTCAGTTAAAACATGCCAACATTAACCACAACATCATCCTCATAAAGAAAACTGCCCTCACAGTCATTGATGTCTGAAGTCTGACCACTGGGAAATTCTTTTTCCATTGTGTCATCATTTACGTAAGTGGTGGGCCGTTTCAGGCAGCCACTGCCAGTGCCACCAGGATGCTCCATTTCCACATCAGCAAGACCACCATGACTAGGCCAGGGTATGAATACCGAGGTTGAAGTCTGTGCAGGTATGTGTCTCTCATTCATTTTAATGAATGTTAGCAAACTAACATGTGCAGGAGACAGGTTTGTCTGACGATCCCTGACTATTGCACCTGCTGAGCTGAATACCCTCTCAACACTTACACTGGAGGGTTGGCATGTGAGGTACTTCAGTGCCACTGCAGTCAGCTCTGGCCATTCACTGACCTTTCCACTCCAGTACAAAAGAGGATCTTCAGTTATTGTCAGATGCCTGTTTTTAGACAAATATGACTCAACCATTCTCTGTGCCACACTAAGTCCAATTGTTGATGCATCATCCTGTTCTCCCAAATCATTTATTTCACAAATACTCACTTGGGACAAAGCCTCCCGAAGCGGGTTGATGCCAGCCAGTTTGGATGACAGAACACCTAGAACTGCAGTCCCCTTCCCCTTGCAGGATATGCTTGATGGTCCTCCAGGTACACCTGCAGCCATATTATGCTGCTGAGGTTTGCTGACCTTGGCACGTGACTTCTGTGCCCCATGAACCAAGCGCACCAGTTGACCACTGATATTTTTTACCTGTTCAGGCCCTCCCTCCTGTACTGATGCAATTCCACTTTTGTATTGTGGGTCCAGCATTGTTGCTATGCCAAAGTTGTCACTACACTCAATGCTCACAACGTGACGATTCTGGTCAAATACTGTCAGCATGTGTTGCAGCAACATACTGCTACCACCTTCTCCAGCAACATCAAGGCTATGCTGTACATTCACCAGTGTCTGCCTCAGCACCTGCAGCAGTGGAAATGATTGGCAAATGGAGGCAGACTCACCACTCACTGCCTGTGTGGCATATTCAAAAGGCCGCAAAAATGTTATTACAGAGTCCATGAGGCGCCACTGTTCAGTTGTCATAGACATGGAGGCCCCAGAACTGTCACGGCTAGTGTGCATAACAAGATATTCTGAGATGGCTTTGTATTGTTCATACAACCTCTCTGCCATGTATAATGTGGAGTTCCATCAGGTGACAACTTTCAGCTTCAAGCGGTGCTGAGGCAGGCTGTTTTGTATCTGCAACTGCTGCAGCTGATCACGGGCCTTTCCAGATCTTGAAAAGTGAGAGCAGATACGTCATGCAACGGTCAGCATTTCCTTTATATCAGGGTGCTGCAGAAACTCCTGAACCACAAGATTTAAACAGTGGTCCATGCATGGAACATGAAAAAAAACACCATTCATGATGCATTTCACCACATTTGACCCATTGTCACTTGCTATGAACCCAGCTCTCAGGGACAGAGGGTTTAGCCATCTGTCAATTTCAGTCAGTACCATGTCCAACATGTTTTCACCAGATTGTGAACAGGTCACACTGCGCATAGCAATCGTTGCATGCTGTTGAATTCCAGGAAGATTGCTACCGCAACAATCCACCTTACTGCACTGATTAGTCACACTACCAACATCACAAACAACCCCCGGCACCTGCGCCCAGTGTGTAGTTATACACAGATATGAACTCCCCGCTGTTTTGCCACTTGTCCACATATCCATACTTAAATGGTTGAATGGAGAGGAGGAATGTTGAAGGGCATGTCTTACTGAGTCGGACACAGTGCGGAACAACTCGGGGACAGCACGGGTAGAAAAGTATGTCCTAGATGGACTTTCCATTTTGGACAGGCACATGCAGCAAAACCACTGGAACCCAGAATTTCCACAAAGGAGAAGGGCAAAGATCAATTGCCAGCATTTCTGCTACAGCAGCATTGAGTTCACGTGACACTGTATGATTCCGGGGGGTACTTCAGCTTATGTGCAAAAACACTCTGTAACGTGGGCTGACAAACGTTTTACATGTGGTGTGTTGATCACAAATGGTTGTGCTCTGTGATGAATGGCATTGGCAGGGTGTGTAGTGTGGACATTTGTGGAAGACAGTTGCACAGGTGATGATGACAAACCCAGAAATTATGTTATTTTGCCAGATTTGCCAACCGGGGTTGATGTACCACTTGCACTAGACATACTGCATTCACCTCCACCACCACCACAAAAACTGCTACTATCACCAGCACTGGACAACATTTCAAAGTCATTATGGTCCTCCACCTCATCATGCTTGTAGTAATCCTCTGCTCTTATTACCGCACTACTGCACACGTTTAATTTCCTACTGAGCTTAACAGTCATGGAAGGGGAAAACATGCTGGCTATGGTTGCCGGTGATGCAGGTGAATGCCCCACTGTGGTATTAGCTGCCAGCTTGTGCTGGGTCCACAGTGCCAAGTGCCTATTCTTAAAATGCGTATGCTGTCCTTCTGTGCCCAGATGACTCCCCTTTTTACTTCGACTCACACGCACATGGCAAACCTAGCAGATTGCAACTGAATCATCATTTGCATCTTGAACAAAAAAATCCCAAACAAGGGATTGTGATGCTCTGCTTTTAACATGTCCATGATGATGTGGCTTATTTAAGTCCATTATTTTAAGCACCGAAGTGGGGGGGGGGCATGTGATGTTTCGGGCACTGCACACCTGGACTGCAACTGACCACCACGACTACCTATCATATTGATTACTGGGTCATCATCATCATCAACTAAAACTGGTAGATCACAAGTTTTTACAGGGGGGGATTCCTGCAAACAGACTCAGACACAGCCACTTTTAATTTCTTTTTCTTCGGTTCCCAACTGGGGTCAATTACATCATCATCATCACATTCATCAACGTCACATACATCCACATCTTCTGTTTGGATGCTAGCATGACTGGATGTTGCAACAACAGCAACATCATCATCGTCACATTCATCATCAGCATCTACACCACCATCACCTGATATTTGTTCACCACACTGTGAATCACTGCATGGAAAATGCATGACGTTAAGTGCCACGGTGGACAGAATATCACATTGTATGCTATCATTGACATGATCATCAGAATCCTCAGGTTCAGTTACTGGGATGTTACTGGGAAGTATGATTCATCTAAGCTGCCGCTCACTTGCACTGCTTCACACTCAATATTTTCGGAAACAGTACACTGGTCGGAATTAGAACTTGACACAACAATACTAATACTACCTCCACCACCACTAACACCAGTAACACTAACACCACTGGCTGGGAAAACATCATCTCCTCCAACTATGAGTGAAGCTACTGATTGGGCTGTAAAAAACATTGCAGGAGAAATACCTTTCCTCACATCAGAAATGCACTTCTGCATCTGCGTGCTACTACCGTGCCCACAGACCATCTTACTGCCAACATTGCCATGGCGAGAAACAGCTTTGCTTGCACGTCCCTTTGCAGGCATTTTGGGGAATCAATTTATATTAATATATTATTACCAAATTCAGATTTTGATACGTTTACTGTCTGATTGGAGGGACGCTGGCTGGATGTGAAGCCAAATAAACAACTGTGGTTTCAGCAACAGATAAGACACTACTCTGAGACTGTCACGGAATTAAAACAACTTCAGTAACCAGTGGTGCTGATAAGGTCACAAAAACAATCCAATCTGGTAAAAAATACCTTTTGAACATGGGGGTGGAGGAGGAGCACTGAATACAGATAGTGCTGATTTTTACGGCACTACAAGCAGCAAAACTAAGAACAGATACCACGATCGCAGTACAAAATCAGGCAGCTGCAGTGGATAGCAGGTTCACACTGCTGCTCTTGCAATTACACTAGTCTGTGGCACAATAAAAGGTGTATTATTTGATGCATGCAACACTGCACACACACTCACATACAGAACAGTTTGTATACAATGCTGAACGAGGAATGCGCCACAAATGCAAAAGTTCAGTACTATGCAACGTTACATATTGTAAATTTGTAATTTAAACAACCTGAAATTATGAACTGCTGCACCACATCCACACAACAAACAGCAAGAAAATTTCTACTATTACTGACAATATTACTATGTATACATTAACACAGTCAGTTATATAACAAAAATATAACCAAAAAATAATCACTATTTCTCCAACTTAAATATACCTACACCACAGATACGCCCCTCTCCCAAAGCACACTTTCACTGTCTTTCACCACACACACTCAATGTTGTAAATTAACATTCAAAATCCACACAAAAACAAAAACGCTCGATGATATGAGCACAGGAGGGTTTCCTACAATTGATGAACTAAAGTTGGATCCCCCCCAAAAAAAGCAAAAATGCTTTTTGAACAGCTTTTACAAGATTCATATCACAGACAGCTATCAGAGCACACTGTCTCCTACTCCTTCCTACTCATACTACCCCGAACTGAGGCTGTGCAGATCAATATAGAGCCCATGTGACCTGAAATCCCATGAATCACTGCAAAATTTGCCTTTGGAGCTCAAAAACAGGGCCTTAAAATTGCCAGAGTAGTGACCAGGGGAGGCGGAATAACACAAAGCTATTGTTCCTAATGGACTTCACCTTCCTCATTGTAATGCGAAGTACTCCACTTTGCGTTGTGGAGCACTCCGAGAATCTCTTTGTGGAGCGGATTGAGCCCACTTCGCCCACCACTACCTGTTATTGTACTTGTACAGTCCCCCACCCTCACCTTCCCTGTTCCTACTGGCTGTTGTTCTTGTAAATAGTTTATTGTGTTCTGTTGATGTTACTAAAACATTTTCTATTGCAACTGGTGTCTGTGGTCATTCACTGTACATTGTGCATGTGTTCTGCATTTGTCTGCTGCTGTCCTCTGTCCCTTTGATGCCTTACACACATGTGCACCTATGTTACTGCAAATACATGCATCCTGCCTGCCTGACATTGCAGCCTCACTGTGTGCCCTCCTTGTTGCTTGTGGCATGTGGGTGGGCATTGTGTCATGCTGCCTTTCTCAGTGCCCCTGTTATGTGTGTGATGCATCTGGGATGCATCTGTTGTGCTGCTGCCCTGTTGTTGTGAGGCTCTGCATGTGGTCCATATTGGTTGTGGGCTTCTTACACCTGTGCGGTGCATGGCACTCAGCCTGTCCACCATTGTGCCTGTCCACTGGTGTGCCCCTGTGTGGCATCCCCTTTCTCCACACCACTGGGTTCCTGTGCAGGAGGACATATCCTGGGGACACATCCATGCTGCATGGTGCACCCAGCAGTTGTGGCACACCTTGGCAGGCACCCCTGGGCTTGTCATATGTGCAAGTTGGGCTCTTGTGTGGGGTGTGTCAGATGCTTTTGGGTGTTTCTTTGGGTGCTCTGTTTGTTCACCTCTTCTGCTGTGGCTACTGTTGGGCCCTTTCTCACTCTGGCCGGTCCATGCAGGTGTGTTTCCCCTGGATACTTTGTGCCACTGCAGGCTCCCTCTGCTGCTTCTTTGTCCCTTGCTGACTTGCTCCATATTCACTGTTATGCTGCCCTAGGTGCTTTGGAGCATCCCTGTTGTGCTGGGGCATCTCACGTTGCGCCATTCCACATCTGTGCGATTCACAGTGGGGATGCGCACAGGGCATCTTGCAGCGCTTCCTTCTGTGAATCGCACTTGGTCTACCACGACACTGGTTGCAGGCTGCATCTCACGCACCAGTGCATCTACTTTGTGAATCCTGCCCAGAATGTTTATCATGGAATGTTTACCACAGAATACATGGATTCAAAATTCTGTTCAGTTCCACTGGCAGAATGTTTCTCTTCTAACACTCTGTACACACAGACAGAAAATGCCTTTGTTACAGCCAGAGACTCAAGTATCTCACTGTCAGGGCAAGAAGAAGAGAGTTCCCTGATGAGCAGGTAAAGACATAAGGGGGATTTTTCACTGTCAGCAAAGAAACAGTTGTAGAGAAAACTGTAAACAATATTTATCGTTTCTAATGTGTTTATGTATGTAAGGAGGGTGTAATAATCAGGGAAACAACATTTAATTTATTTATTTATTTATTGAAAATGTTTCACCAGGAAAGGCACACTGAACAAAAAGATGCTCATCTCACGGTGCGACCTGGGGGGAAGGGTTACAAGTGGAGGCAGATCAACATACAAACATTGAATATTGAATAGCGCAATACAGATAATGTACATAGTTGGGTGGGATTACATTAGCACATTTTTACAATAGGTGGAACAGTACAGGATTACATTAGCACATTTTTACAATAGGTGAAAAAGTACAGGATTACATTAGCACATTTTTACAATAGGTGAAACAGTACAGGAAACAAACATCAAGGACAGGGTATACATATCATGGAACACTTCAAGGTTAATACGATTAAATAAGTGCCAATAACAATACTTGAGTGCCAGTAACAGGACTTGAGCTGAAGCAGATACACCAAGTTGACAGTAGGAGTTGGAGGAGAAGATGGGGGTGATAAGGGTGGGTGGGGAGGAGAGGGGAGCAGAGCAGTGCATGAGGTTGAGAAGCATGGGTTACTTATGAGGGAGGGAAGGAGGGGAGGGAAGGGAGAGATTAGGAGGGAATTAGAGAGTGGGAGTGAGTGAAGTGCGTAGGGCAGTGTATAAGCCAGGCAATTAGGTGAAGGCCGAGCCGCTGGTCAGGCACTAAGGGGGGATGGTGGAAGAGAGCTATCGGGGGTCAGGGGCAGTTGCACTTTGGTGCAAGGAAGTTAGTGAGGGCAAAGGATAGGGAGTGTTTGGATGATGAATGGCGGATCTGAGCTGGCAGGCATTTCCAGAGTTTAGGAAAGAGATAAGAGAAGGCTAATTGGCCGGCAGTGGTCCTACGGTGAGGGATGACCAATAACCTAGCATCAGAAGACCTGAGGGAGTGGGTGGGGGTGGTAGGGGAAGATAGGGAGGATGCGAGGTAGGGAGGGAGGGAGCCGAGCCAGAAATTGGAAGCGAATTTGGCATTATGGATTAGGCGCCAGTTGCTCAGGGATGGCAGGGCCAGTGAGCGGTAGAGCTCGCAGTGATGTGAGCGGGGGGGAGCATTGAAGGTGAAGCGGCAGAAAGCATTAAAGTGGGGGTCAAGTCTGGTTAGGGTGGTCTTGGTGGAGGAGCTGTAAATGACATCGCAGTAGTCGAAGGAGGGTAGAATCATTTTCTGGACTAATTCCCATCTGACCGGTAGTGGGAGACTAGAGCAGTTTCGATAGAGGGCACCAAGTTTTGGGCGCAGTTTTGAAATGATGGCATCCACGTGTGTGGAAAAGGAGAGGTGTCGATTGAGCCAAACCCCTAGATACCTGAAGGAAGGCACTTCCTTGAGGATGGAGTTATTTTGGGTATAGAAGATCAGGGGGCAGGTGAGTTTGGATAGACGCTGTCTAGTGCTGAAAGTCATAGAGACAGTTTTTTTGGCATTTAGGGAGATCTGGTTGGTATTGAACCAGCATTGGATTTTGTTGAAATCAGTTTGAAGTTTGGAGGAGACTTCTTCGTGGGTCCGGCCGGAGGTAAAGAGGACCGTGTCATCTTCGTACATGTGGATTGCGGTAGAGGAGCAAGAGTTAGGCAGATCATTTAGAAGGATGGCGTAAAGGATGGGGCCAAGAACTGAGCCTTGGGGAACACCGGGGGTGATAGGGAGGGGGGGAGGTATGGTCAGCTATTTTAGTGGATTGGGTTCTATTTAGAAGGTAGGCACTGAACCAGTTAATGACAGACTCTGCTAACCCAGCCCCAGATAGGTAGGATAGGAGGAGAGGATGGGATACCAAGTCGAAAGCTTTTGCTAGGTAAATGAAGATAGTGGCAGTGATTAGTCCTTTATCCATCCCAGTGAGGATGGAGTCCGTGAGTCTTAGTAGGGAGGAGGTGGTAGAGTGGTGTTTTCGGAAACCAGACTGAAAAGGGGTGAAGAAGTTAGTTTCAGAGAGAAAGTCGGAGAGTTGGGAAAGCACTAGGTGTTCCTGGAGTTTGGCGAGGGCGGGGAGGAGGGAGATGGGATGGTAGTTTGTTGTGGAGGTAGGATCACCACCTTTAGGGAGGGGTATGACAGTGGCATGCTTCCTTTCGGAGGGGAGTGACTCGGTGGAGAAAGAGATATTTAGTAGGGCCGCGAGGGGAGTAGCAATGGCGGGGGCAGATAGGAAGAGGAGTTTGTTATCCAGACCATCATCAGGGGATTTGCCTTTGGAGGGCTTTAGGGAGTGAAGGGCATCTAGGGTTTAGGCAGGGGAGATATGTCTGTAGGAAAAAGGGCACCTACCAGTTGGAAGGTGGATAGATGTCTGGGGAGTGGGTGTGGTTGCTGGAGGAAGGGAATCTAGGAGGGCCTGGGCACAGGTAGTAAAATAGGAATTAAACTCGGAGGCTACCTTCAGGGGGTCAAAGAGGGAGTCCCTTGGGAGAGGAGGAGAGGAGGGGGGCTTGTTGTTTGGGGGGTGAAGAGGGAGTTAATGACTTTCCAGAATTTAGAAGGACTCCCAAGGTTTGCATTTAGGGTGTTGTTGAAGTAATCTGCTTTAGCTAAGCAGATGGCCTTTGTGCACTTGTTGCAGAGCGTGCGGTAGGTGATGTAGTTGCCTGGGAGGAGCGTGGATTTGTAGTTTCGCCAGGCCTTGTCACGGGCTTGTTGGCAAGCTATCAGCTCAGGGGAGATCCAGGGTAGGTGAGACCCCCTGGACTCTAGCCCGGCGCAGGGGGGGGTGTGTTTGTCCCAGGTGGCGAGGAAGGTGTTCCGCAAGTGTGAGAGGGCTGCATCCATGTTAGAACAGGTAGAGCTTGGGACCCAATTAGAGTGGGCCAAATCATCCAGGAGGGGGGAGAGGTTAGGGGATTTTTATGACCGTTAGAATATGAATTTGGGAGGGGATTTAATTCTGTGGATCTTGCAGACCAAGTAGATTAGATGGTGGTCACTGATGGAATCAGGGAGGAGGCCTGAACTGACGATGTGGTGTGGGTGGGATGTAGGTGCCCTTTCAAGGAGGGAGTGATTACCGGACTTATGGTTAGAGTGTGTGGGTTCCGAAATGGTTTGACTAAGGTTGAGAGTGGTTATTTCAGTTTGGGTTTTGTTAAAAGTGGGTGCTAGCCAGATGTGGTTAAAGTCACCCATGACATATAGCTCACCTGACTGTGCGAGAGATGAGAGCTGGCCTAGAAGGTCGGTGACTATTGTGGTTGATGTGCCTGGGCAGCAATAGATTCCAGCCACAAAGATAGGTAATGAGGAGGGAGGGGACGGTTTTACCATTAGAAGCTTGAAAGCTTTGGGTTCAGCTTTAGTGAGGGAGACAGTGAAGTGTAGGGCTGATTTGATGTACATAGCCACACCACCGCCTCTGGAGGGCTGGTCTTGCTGTGTGATGGTGTACCCTGGAATAGTGATGGTATTATCTGTAAGGCTGGGGTTTAGCCAGGTCTCGGATAGGATGATTATGTCGGGGGCATGGTGGGCGGCTAGGATCTGGAGCTGATCGAGCTTAGGGGCTAGGCTATGAATATTTAGATGGAGAAGGCATAGGCCACGGGGAAGGTAGCCAGAATGAGTGTCAGTGGTGGCCTTGTCTGAGGGGTTTGGTATGCAGTGGTTGGGGCCTGAGGTTAGGGTTGGGCCGGGGTTAGGGTATATATCCCCTGCTGCCAGAAGAAGTAGGGCAATGGTTAGGTGGTATCGTAGAGCACGGCGAGACCGGGGTTTTGCCATGCGCAGGTTGGCGGAAGCACTAGGGCAGGCTGAGTGGAGGGAGAGGGAGCCGGAGAGACAGAGAGAGAGGCCAGAAGGCAGCCAAAGGAATAGACCGAAGAGGAGGGGGGTGTGGGGAAATGGGACCAGGAGATAGCTGGGAGGGACGCAGAGGACTTATAGTGGGCATTTGTAGGATGAGTCAGAATAGCAGGTGAGGGGGAGGGTGCTGGGTAGCCGCTTGGGGGGGGGGGAGTTAAAGTGGGAAAGGACAGTAAGATGGAGGAGAACAGTAATACAAAGGTTGTTGATGGGGACAATTTACCAATTTTGGGGAAGAGGTGCCCAAACATGGTGCCAGGGTAAGCGGGGTGGTGAAATACAAATAGCTTGGTTGCCCAACTAAGAAAGAAAAAGACCCTACTCACCCCACAAGTTACAGGCCCATCTCTTTATTAAACACGGATGGGAAGATAGTTGCTAAACTACTAACTTCTCGACCTGAATCCTTGATTCCCAAGTTAACACATTGTTCACAAGCTGGTTTTATTAAGCATAGATTTGGTTCTGATCACCTACGTTCCTTATTTAATTTAATTCACAAAGCCAAATCCCTCAAGACACCAGCTGCAGCCATAGCTATTGATTTCAAGAAGGCCTTTGATTCCTTAAACTGGGACTACCTTCATCAAGTTTGATCTTATTTCAGTCTCTCTCATACCTTTTGCTCCTGGATCAAGCTATTATATAACTCCCTTGTTGCTAAAGTACTTACTAATTCCACCCTTTCCTCTTACTTTCACCTAGCAAGGGGAACTAGACAAGGCTGTCCCCTGTCACCTTCCCTGTTTATTTTAGCCATGAAACCCCTGACTGCTTGTTTAAGTCAATCTTCTGGCATTATGGGCATACCTGTGAGCAATTCAAGATATGTTTCTCCTACGCGGATGACCTCTTAATCTTACTCAAAACCTGAATGAGGCTGGGCCCCTGTTGGTTGATTTGCTTAATAATTTTACTAAAATTTCTGGCCTTGCTTTGAATTATGTGAAAGCACAAACTATGCCCCTTAACGACCACAGTAAAGCCTTTATGAACATACCTCTTGGATTCCGCTGGGCACCACAGGGTATAACATATCTAGGAATCAAAATTACTAGCAACTTAGAGAAGATATGGGACATTAACTTTAACCCCTTATTTGATAACATCAAAACAATTTCTGGACAGATGGAAGCTTCTTAATCTCTCTTTCACGGGGAAAATTGCAGCCATTAAGATGTCCATTTCTCCCAAGATTCTTTACCTCTTTGCCAATATTCTTTTAGTCTTACTATCCTCCTTTTTTGCTAAAATTGATAAATTAACAGGTAACTTTATCTGGGATAGGAAACCACCAAGATTTAACCACAACAAACTTCAATCACATTGGAAAAAAGGGGCATTCGGACTCCCATGGTTCAAAGGCTACCTCTGGACTTTCCGAATGGCCCAAACAATTAAATGGTTTCAGAAACCCTCCCCTCACTCACCACTATGGATTGCAATGGAATCCGTATTGTGCCTAGGAGGAGTTCCCACTTCCTTCATTTTTAATCCCATTTCCTCTAAACTAAAATCTCACCCGACTGTATTATCCTCTGTTCTTTATTGGAAACTAACCCACAAATTCCTGAAATCCAATCCAACACCCTGGTTTTATGCCCCCTTATGGGGCAATCCACTGCTCACTCTAGAAGATCACCCAATTTTCTGTCGTGCATGGAGGAAGAAAGGCATTTTCTTTCTCGGAGATATCTTGGACCAGAATTCACTCACTCTTAGATCATTCTCAGACTTGCAGGTCACATGGAAACTTCCTAACGGGACTTCTGGAAGTTTTTTCAAATTCGGGCAGCTTACAACTCTCTCTCTAGTTTAATGTATAGGCATACTCTTCTAAACCCATACATCTCACACTGGACTAATTTATCAATAAAATTAAATAGTCCATTTACAAAGACATTATTGATAATCTATCTGATCAGTCTATACAGGATAAAAATAAATGGAGTACTCTACTTAACTACAATATTTCAGATGCACAATGGAGTAATTGTTGGTGTATTGCACATAATACCTTTAAAGATGCCTGTAGTTCTTTAATACAAACTAAAATCCTACATCTTTGGTATAGAACCCCCTCTGTGCTTCAACAAATGGGCCTATTAAATAATAATAATTGTTGGCGCTGCAATTTGGCCAATGGGGATCTACTTCATATCTTGTGGTCTTGCACTCCCATTAATAAGCTCTGGCATAAAGTCTGTTTACTTGCCTCCAGAGCAACAGAACAAAAACTACCTTTTGACCCCAAGCTATCCCTTCTAGGCATCCTTATCCCAAATAATCTGTTCTCTCCTCTCACATGCACATTTTAGATGGCTAAACGTACTTGCTCTTCTGGTCAAATGTCTGATTCATATAAAATGGAAATCAACTCTGGTGCCTTCTCTTTCAGATGTTCTTCAAAGCCTCTCTCAGTATGCCTCTGTAGACTGATTAACTCATGTTACTCATAACCGACTCACTGTATGTGACAGATGTTGGCAGAATTACTTCAAGTACATCGAACCTAGTTTTTCTAGACCCTAATTCTTAGGGATATTTAGCCCTCCTTCTTATTTTGCTCTCAGATTAGGTTTTCTCGAAACGTTTGTGCACAGATTTCTCCTCTTTTTTCCCTTCTTCCCTGTTTTCTCCTTCTCTTCTTCATTGCTTTTTTCTATCTTCTTTCTTTCCTTGCACACTTTTCTCTTATCTTCACCTCTCCATTACTGAACATTGTTCATATTACCACATTTATCACTTTTTGCAATTTACTGAATGCCTTGCCATAGCCTGCCCTAGCATGTAGATACATAGATACATAGACAGTGTCGGCAGATAAGGGCCTATGGCCCACCCAGTCTGCCCATTTGAGCTTGTAAGTTCACTTTATGTTTTCCTAGAAGTCTGTTGCCCCTTACCCCGACCTCCAGAATTCCTTTATGTCTATCCCATGCATTCTTAAATCCTGTGATTGTTTCAGCCCCCACCACTTCCTCTGGCAGGGCGTGCTCCACTTGTCCACCACTCGTTCTGTGAAGAAATTCTTCCTCACGCTTCCTCTGAATCATCCTCCCTCCAACTTCATCCCATGCCTCTAGTCCTGGAACATCTTTTTGCTTAAAAATAGTGTATTCCTGCACCCTGTTCCTCCCGTAAGATACTTGTATGTCTCTATCATATCCCTCTCTCCTTCCTCTCCTCCAGGGAGTACATGTTCAGTTCCTTCAACCTGTCCTCATAGGACTTGTGATGCAATCCATGCACCATCTTTGTTGCCCTCCTCTGAACCTTCTACCCTGTCTATGTCCTTATGTAGGTAAGGTCTCCAGAACTGTACACTGTACTCCAGGTGGGGTCTCACTAGTGTCTTGTATAGTGGAATTATGACCTCCCTTTTCCTGCTGGTGATGCCCCTGCCTATGCATCCCAGCATCCTATTTGCTTTACCTGCTGCCTTGTCACACTGTTTCCCTACCTTGAGGTCATCAGAGATGAAAACCCCAAGATCCCTTTCCTGCTTGGTGCATGCTATATCCTCACCCCCCAACTGATATATTGTGCCAGGGTTTTTGTGCCCCATATGCATTATCTTGCACTTCTTTGCATTGAATTGCAACTGCCAAATCCTTGACCATTCTTCAAGTTTCTGCAGGTCCCTTCTCATTCTGTCTACACCCTCTGGTGTGTCTACTCTGTTACAGAGCTTTGTGTCATCAGTGAACAGTGAAATTCTGCCTTCTAGGTCCTGCGCAATGTCACTGATGAAGATGTTGAATAGGACCGGTCCCAGCACTGATCCCTGTGGTACCCCACTGGTCACTCTTCCCTCTGTGGAGTGACAGCCATTTACCACCACCCTCTGTGTCCTGCCACCCAGCCAGTTACCTACCCACCACACTACTGTCCTGCCCACACCCATATTCCCCAGTTTGTGTAATAGTCTTCTGTGTGACACAGTGTCAAAGGCCTTGCTGAAGTCCAGATAGGCCATGTCCACTGCCCTTCCCTGATCCACCTCCCTAGTCACCCAGTCAAAAAATTCAACGAGGTTGGTCTGATATGACCTCCCCCTGGTGAAACCATGCTGCCTTGGGTCCTGTAGTCCATTGACAACCAGATGTTCCACCAATTTCTCCTTCAGTAGTGCTTCCATGATCTTCCCCACTACCGAGGTGAGGCTGACTGGTCTGTAGTTCCTCGCTTCCACTTTGTTCCCACTTTGTATAACGGACTACATCTGCTGTCCTCCAGTCTTTGGGTACCTCCCCTGTTTCCAGTGATCGGCTAAACAGGATAGCCAGAGGTTCAGCCACCACCTCTCTTAGTTCTTTAAGGACCCTGGGGTGCACCCCATCTGGCCCCATTGCTTTATCAACTCTTATTACTTCCAGTTCCTTCAGGACCCTTTCTCGTGTAAAGGGACTTGTGTCCATTTCTGCACCATTCTCACCCCTTGTACTCCCTTCAGACCCATTACCCTCCTCTTCCTCAGTATAGACTGAGCAGAAATACCTGTTCAATATGTCAGCTTTACTGTTGTCATCCTCCATGCGGCCCCATCCTCCCCCTTCAGTCTCACTATCCCTTCCTTTGTCTTTCTTTTTTCACTTATGTACCTGTAAAAGGTTTTGTCCCCTCTACCCACTGATTTTGCAATGTGTTCTTCTGTCTGAGTTTTGGCTTCCCTTACTGACCTCCCTGCCTCCCTTTGCTTCTTCTGGTACTTCTCCCTATCCCCTTCTGCCTGTGTCTTTTTGTATTGCCTAAATGCAATCTTTTTGGCTTTCACTTTCTTTGCTACCTCTTTGGAAAACCATAATAGTCTCCTTTTCCTTTTCCTCTTGCTAACCTGCTTAATGCATAATTCTGTTGCTCTTGTAATCCCCACTTTAAATACTGCCCACTGTTCCTCAACCCCTGATTCCTGCCCCATTCCCCTTAATGCCTCTTTCAAGTATCTCCCCATTTTCCCAAAGTCTGCCCCCCTAAAATCCAGGATACGTGTTTTTGTGTGGTTTGGTTCTGCTCTTTCTGTGATTTCAAACCACAATGACTGGTGGTCACTGTTCCCCAGGTGCTCCCCCACTGTTACCCCCATCTCACTGTCCCTGTTTGTGAGCACAAGGTCCAGTATTGCCTTCTGCCGAGTGGGTTCCATAACCAGTTGCTTGAGGAAGGCACCCTGAAGGGAGTCCAGCATAAATCTGCTCCTAGTTGATGCTGCTGCTGGGATGCTCCAGTCCACGTCTGGAATGTTGAAGTCTCCAACCAGTATTACCTCCCCCTTGTCTGCCATCCTTTGGATGGCTAGCCTCAGCTCCCTATATGTTTCTTCCTCCTGGGCTGGTGGTCTATAGACCACACCTGTGCAGATGGCTGGCCCCATTTTCCTTTCCAGCTTAACCCACAGTATCTCTCCCCCATTTTATTCCTCCTTGATCTCTGTGGCCCTTATGTCATTTTTCACATACAGTGCCACTCCTCCTCCTCCTCCCTTCCTGCCTGCCCTGTCTCTTCTGAATATGTTGTAGCCAGGTATGGCCATCTCCCAGTCGTGGTTATCATTACACCAGGTTTCAGTGATGGCCACAATGTCCAGGTCTGACTGCACCATGACAGCCTCCAGATCTTCCATCTTGTTGCTAAGGCTCCTGGCATTTGCACACATGGCTTTCCAAGATTTGACCTCCCTAGACTGTTTCAATGTTCTACTCCAGCCCCTTCCTTGGTTGTCATTTTTCCCTGGTTCTCCTTGCTGCCTGCCCTTCTGCTGAATTTTGCCCCTTTTCTGCCTATCCACCTCATGGGCACTAATCTCCATCTTTTGCACACTGCTTTGTAGAGATAGCCACTCCTCTGGTTCACTGGTTCCACTGCTAGCTGTGGGGGGTGAGCAAATAGGTACCCTCCTTGCTGGCCTGCCACCCCCCTTTGCTAGTTTAAATGCTTGTCAATGTAGCATTTAAATATCATTGAGTGCTTGGATTCCCCTCCAGGATGGATGCAGGCCATCAGGCTTGAACAGACCTCCATCCCTCCAGGTGGGTCCCGAGTCACAATGAATCCAAACCCTTTCCTCACAGCACCAGTTCTTCAACCATGAGTTAAAGTTCCTGGTGCATGCACCCCTATGTTTCCTTGCTCTCTCGCAGGTAGTACTTCTGAGAAAATGACAGAAGTAGCTACTTGCTTGAGACCCTCCTCAATTTCCTAAACTCTTCCTGAACTTCCTTTGGCTCCCCATTTGCCAGGTCATTAGTACCTAGGTGGATAATGACATCCAGCTCACCCTCCCGTCTTGCCTTCCCAGTGATCCCCAGGATCTTCCTTCCATCCCTCCATTCCGTGGCAGCTGGTAGGCACCTCACCTCCCTGTCCTCCCCCTCCTGTGTTCCTAGCTGGATCCCTCTTATGATGGAGTCCCCCACCAGGATTCGCTTCCTCCTCCTCTGGGGTCCACTGCTTTCCCTGCTGAGGTCACCTTCTTGGCTAACCTCCACATCCTTTCCTTCCACTTCTCTGGGTACCTCTATTTGGTTGTCCCCATTTGCCAGTGTGGCATATGAGTTCTTGAGTGGAATAGGATCTGGGATGTGCTTCTGCCTGACTGCTCTAACCCTCCCTGAGCCCACTGTCATCCAAGTGCTCCTCGTTCTCGGCATCCTTTGAGGCAGTTGCATTGGACTGGGTGATCTCTGGATAGGGGTGATGGTACTCCTGACCCAGTTTACTTCTGCTCTAAGTCTGGCTACCTCATCCCGCAGTCCAGAGAGATGCATGCAGATAGGGCAGCACCTCAGTGTACAGAAGGTCTGCCTGAATATGGCTTCCCCACAGCCACTGCACTGCACCACTCCCCACATTATACTGCAATTATACTGCTATTCCACTACCGCCTGCTACTGGAGCTCCCCTAGTTCCCTTTTTATTAATTTACTGTCCTAAAAATCCTGCCACTGATCCTCAGATACTTTTCTTTTTAAAAAGAGAAAATAAACCAATAAATAAATACATGAGTCAAAACACTTGTCATGCTGAGGGTGGGCTTCTTCCCCCTTATGCCCCTCCTACTCCACACCCCTTACTATACCCTGTGTTTAGCTCCTGTCAATAAGACTTAACAGGGCATATAATTAAGAGTTGGGGAAGGGGAGGCGAAAATTTGTAGCAATTAAAGACAGCAAAGAAATACACCATCACTACGTTTTAAATTTTCAACAGCCCAAAAACAATTCTAAGTAAAGACAACAAAGGAAGTACAGTGTCTCTAAAAGCCCACAATCTAAGTTTAAAAGAAAAAGCAATAGCAATTACCAGTTACGTAAAGCACTGAATTGAATATGTTTCCTTCCCCTTCTGGCTTCTTCTGAGAAAATAAAACTCACTTGCTACCTCTACTCTGACTAAGCCCCACCTCCAGTTATCACATAGCTGAGGTCAGAGGCCAGACAATTAACACCTCTCAACCAAACTACAGGGCAAGTCAGACAAGCCAAGACAAAATTTGCAGCAATTAAAGACAGCAAAGAAATACACCACCACTACGTTTTAAATTTTCAACAGCCCAAAAACAATCATAAGTAAAGACAACAAAGAAAGTACAGTGTCACTAAAAGCCCACAATCTAAGTTTAAAAGAAAAATAGCAATTACCAGTTACTGTAAAGCACTGAATTGAATATGTTTCATTCCCCTTCCGGCTTCTTCTCAATGTATTTCGTACATGGTTGCTATTTCTGATCCTACAATACCCTATTGATTGTAACCCTTCTGCTCTCCACTTACATCCTGTCTAGGTTTGTGTTTTATTATCAATACATGTATATAAGGCTTCTCCAATATGTTTTCCCTAAATACTGTGTTTTGTTAAGTGATATTTTATACCTTATATGGAGGATAGTCTTCTATTGTATTAGATGTGTGCTTTCTTATATGCTCGAATTTCAATAGAAAGATAGAGTGAAAAAAGAAGGTCAGCTATGATACACAAAGTAATGGTACAACTGTGGTGGGGGGGAGGGCAGGTAAGATTTTGGCTTGGTTCCTGTACCAATAGTAGGAAAACTGACTTATTTTGCAATTTGGGGAGGCAGAAACCTGGGGGAGGGGTGAAAAGCAATGCATCAAGGATTCTGGAGAAATTCACTGCATTTTATAGCTCACTTTATAAGGAAGGCAAAGCACAAGTCATTAAGCAGTTCTTTGAGGGGATACACATATCCACACTATCTCATTAAGCAGCAGAGCCTCTAGATGCCCCCATCACAGAGATTGAGATATAGGCTGAAATTAAAGGGCTGAAAAATGGCAAATCTCTGGGATGTGACGGCTACCCAGCTGAGTGGTATAAAACTTTTGCAGATGATTTTACTCCAATGCTTCGGTAGATTTTCACTGAAATAGCAGATGGGGTGACATAGTCACACCTAGAAACAAGCTTCAGCTTAGTGTGCTTTTCCTGGGTAAACAATTTCCCCTTTCACCTGGTGTCAAGCCCAGATTAGTTATTGCCCAAGCCAGGTAAAGACCCATTAGAGTGTGGTTCCTAACAGCCCATCTTCTTACTAGGAGCGGACATCAACTCCGCCATACCAGACGTTGCAGCAGACTTATTCCCTGGACGTGGGGAATAAATTTCACTACCAGAGGGTAGCACATTTTTTTGCAACAATGAAAGAACCTGATCAAAGTAACCAGGGACAAAACAATCTTAAAAGATTACATTTATTGGCTGGTTACTCTTAAAGACAAATGTTGGTACATCTTGGAGATTTATACATTAACCAAAGGAGATACTCAACCACTAGAGCACATTAGACTAAGTTGGGAGCAAGACACTGGCACAGTTATCCCTGACAAAAAATGGCTACAAAGATTGCAGGGTTGGGGAGTGACCTCAGCACTAGTTTGGGGAGAATACTCCTGGAAGGCTTTGGTCAGGTTTTTTAACCCCCCCACCCCCGAAATGACTACACATTTTGGCAATACCAAGGGGGAAAAGTGTTGGAGGAGTTGTGAAACTAAAGGGACCCATATGCATATTTTTTAGCAATGCCTGGTTACAGCTAGGTATAGGTCCCAGGTTTGCCAGACAATTGTGAAGGTGATAGATGTAACTTATCCTTTTCTTTCACAGATCTGACACTGGGTCTCCTAAAAGAAGGCACTCTGCCAACTAAAATGAGAAAATTGCTGTACTGTATTTTACATTAACCACTGCACATAAGGGCATTAAAGCTACATGGTTATCTGATATTTCCCCACAATATATTGTCTGGGAAAAAGTGCAAGAGGTCCATAGCAAAGCATTCACAATAAAACTAAAGTAAATCTCAGACTTAATGCATTTTTGGATATGTGGAACTGCTGGGACACTCACTGGACACATAAAACCTGCTGGGCATACTGCTATTTTATTTCATACAATATATACACTAGAAATAATTATACAACCCACATGTACTTCCCCCTGCTGGATTCAAGACTGTCTGAACCCTTCTTTACTTAGGAAAACTGCACTAAAGTGGATGAGGGCTGACACCCTCGTGGCATTAGTTGTGACAAATAATAATTTCTCTTATTTTACTTGATGGTTAGTTTGTTACACATTTGTTTTCTTTTAAATTGTTTTTGCTATTCTTGTTAAGTCATAGAACTGGAGTTTCAGCTCACCTCATGTGCTTGTAATGTCATATTTTTCCTCACTTTTGAAAGCTGATCTAAAAAAAAAATCCACTGATACTCAACTGCCCCCTGCCTGCTTTCTCTTTGTTCCTCTGGCCTGTGTGTTCTTAGAGATCCAAATCAGATTCCTTGGTATGCATGAACCTCTGCACTATCACTGCCCTACCGCTTACCTACCAGCTTAATCTGGTTCAAGGTCAGTTGGCATTCATCTGTATCCCCCTCCCCCAGGGTCGTGCCTGAAAATAGGCAGGATTTGTCTAGTGCACTTACCCAGTCAACAAAAACTAAATAAATAAAATAAAAATGATCAAGTTTAAAGACTTTGCATATATCCTTTATAGTGGTGCTGTAGCATGACTACAGTTAGGGTTGAGCAGGGGTTTTAATGTTAAACCCAAATATTTGCACCTAAATAACTTTGCCCTCATGTAACAAATTAGGACACAATTTACCATATGTGATCAGGCTGTCAGAGTCTTAAAATGTGGAAAGTTTCATGGTGGAATCTTGAATGGTTTTTGATATATGAAGAGTAAAAAAAGTAAAAAAAAAACTTGTTTTTCCCGTACTTAACATTGGGGTCTTTGCTCTCACCTACAGCCTAGATAGTCTGGAATTTTTCCATGAAATTTTCAGGGATGATGGGGTATGTGCCAATGGTGTGCCTTTGGATAGTTTAGTGAAAAAATATTTTACAGTTTTCGAATTATAAAATTTTGGGGGATAACACAGAAGTTCGACCGAAAAACTTTGATCGATAAATTCAAAAAAATGTTGAAGCTTCAATCGGTAAATTCAAAAAACCTGTCGAAGTTTCGATTGGTAAATTTTTAAAAAATGGTCAAATTTAAAATAAACTTCAATCAGTAAATTCAAAAAACTGTCGAAGTTAACATAAACTTTGATCAGTATGTTCAAAAACCAGTCGAAGTTAACATAAGCTTTGATCAGTAAATTAAAAAAACGGTCGAGGTTCAATCTGAAAACTTTGATCAGTAAATTCAAAAACTGGACAAAGTTAACATAAACTTCAATCAGTAAATTCAACAACTGGTTGAATCTGAAAACTTTGATCAGTAAATTTAAAAAACGGTTGAAGTTTAATCTGAAAACGTCAATCAGTAAATTGAAAAACGGTTGAAGTTAACTTAAACTTCAATCAGTAAATTCAAAAACTGGTCAAAGTTTGATATAAAAATTTTGATCAGTAAATTCAAAAACTAGTCACAGGGGTTTTAATGTTAAACCTAAATTTCTGCACTTAAATAACTTTACCTTTGTTTAATGAATTTGCACAAAAGTTGACATGTGTGGTCAGAGTATCAGAGTCTCAAGATGTGGAAAGTTTTGTTATAGGGTCTCATATGGTTTTCAAGATATGCAGGATCAAAAAAGTGAAAAAAAAAAAACTCTTTTTCCTATACTTAACATTGCAGATTTTTGCTCTCACCTACAGCCTAGACAATCTGGAATTTCTCCATGAAATTTTCCGTGATGATGGGGTCTGTGCCAAGGGTATGCTTTTGGATGGTTTGGTGAAAAAATATTGTATAGTTCTTGAATTATGAAATTGTGGGGGATAACATCGAACTTTGACTGGAGGGCACTGTGCTCCTACATGAAAATAAGCATACAATTACACTATCTGACTATCTGGCTGGGCCCTGTGCTCTGACAGTGAAATAAGGATGCAATTATACTATCTCAAAAAGTAAGGAAATAAATTGCAAAAGACTTCATTAATGCACTAGTTAGAGTCAAAGCAACAAAAGTAGGGAAATGTGACATTAGGGTTTCCAACCATAACACCCCTTCCCTTCCAGGCAGCACAGCAGCTGTGGGATGTGCCTTGGTTTCTCAGGCCTAACACTCACTCCATTCCATCTGTACATATGGTCAGATGTGTACATTCTATGCCAAAAGGGTGAGCATTAGGCTTGAGAACCCCAAGGCACACCCCACAGCTGGTGTGCTGCCTGGGGGGGGTGTTAGGGTTCCAACCCCAATGCAACCTATCCCTAACTTTTTGCTTTGACCCTAACTAGTGCATTAACAAAGGGTTTTGCAATATATATATATATATTATGGTAGCACGGTAGTGCTACCATAGTTAGGGCTGAGTAGCCCTTTTAAGGTTAAAGGGTGAAACTTTGCAGCTTAATAACTTTGTCACCATTCAACAGATTTGCCTGAAATTCAGCAGGCATGGGGCGTTACCATAGATCTTGGGATCTTCCAACTTTTGTACTGGTTGGATATACAGATGCGGAGTTAGTAAGCGACATTTGTGTGCATAATTATGTTTTTTTGCAAATTCTTTGCTCATGCCTACAGGTCACACAGTTTGCGCGACCAGTCCAAATACTTCAGGGAATGTGTGACTGGGTTCCCCAATGTGCCTTTGAAGATTTCGTGAAAAAATATTGAATGGTTCAAATGTTATTCAAAAAAACAAGCTCCCATTATAAGTCAATGTGAAAAGTTAACAAAAAGTTTGACACTTTCACAAATGCAGTTTTTAGTGACGCAAATGGCCCTAGTAGTGTCACAATCCGCCATCTTGTTTTCAGTTACTGATCACAGAAATGCTTGGCATTTAAAATTGGGACCATCTAATGACACAATTCTTCTTGTGTTTACCTATTTGAGTCCTGAGGATGCTAGCCATGTCTTTATTTTGGGGTTAAACACCCCAGAAATATGTTTTCAAAATTTCTGGGAAAAGTAGTGTCACAAAGTAGTGTCGCGAGTTCGACACTTTCGCAAATCATGACACTACTTTCCAGGGAATGCCCAAAATGACAGGGATTGTTTGTCAGCCTGCTGCAAAGGATTGGTTCAGTCTTTTGGCCTGAAATGTGGAGGGAAGAAAGCCAACATCTCACAGATGTGCCATTTGGTGGTTTGGTGACAAAATATTGCACAGATGCAAAATAATGGTAGTCTGAAGTTGATGTTTTTTCCCATAGACTAACATGGTGGCGTCCGTCGCGCCTTTCGGGGCTCATATCTCGGAAACGGTGCAAGATATGGAATTTTTGTCATGACAATAGGGCTATGCATTCAGTGAAAACCTAGCCAGGAAACTCATGAATCATGTGAAATTGAAATTTTGTTTCTACGTTGCACAGTTCCTGAGATATAAGCAATTTAGTATTCCAACAGCTCATTTTCTGCTCTGAGGCCCATTATTGTGCATTAATTCTTTGTTTTCCCTGTGTTTCTCAATGGAGCTTTTGGGGGAAAATAGGGTGTGTGCTCCAGTTACTGTTACATGTAGGCTTTATACTTGTGTTTCCATGCCCATTTGCATTAGCGTTCCCGTGTACGCCATCGTGTGCGTTACCCTTTGTGTTTCCATTTGCGTTTTGCGTTACTGTTACCATTTGTGTCTCCACTACTGTTTGTGTTTGTCTTTCACTTAGCATCACCTTTGTGGTTGTAGGGATGGACAAGTTAGGGAAGTGCTGAGTTGCATAGTATTAGCCAAGGAATGACCCCCCCATACCCACATGTACACACAGAAGGAACTGTGTATTGAGTGGATATCTACAGGCAATAAAGACTATTGATATTAACGGCATACATCCCTGTTTGTAGGAGGATATAAGTTATGATAGTTAGGAGTTGCATGGCATCAGCCAGGCAATGCCCCCCCCCCACCTCAGGCCCTCATCGCAGGTGAGGTACTGTATTGTGAGTGGAGACTGTCAGGGAAACAAAGGCAATGGATATTCATGTTATAGCTTCATGATTGAATAACACAGAACTTGGAACACTTAGTTGTTGCATGTCCTAGGTGATTGTAGACTCTCAGGGAACAAAGGTTATGGATATTCATGTTACAGCTTCATGACTGAATAACACAGAACTTGGAATACTTAGTTGTTGCATGGCATCAGCTAGGCAATGCTGTCCTCCCCCCGCAACCCTTCCAGGCATGTACTGTATCCTGAGTGGAGAGTTACAGGAAAAGAAGGCCCATAGACATTAATGGTACACCTTTGTGGTTGTAGTGACACACAAGTTAGGAAAGTTTGGACCTGTATGCCATCAGCCAGGGGATGCACCGCACCCCACACCAACACATAGCAGTGACTGTAGCTCAAGTGGATATCTACAGTAAATAAAGGATATGGATATTCACGGTATAGATCCATGTTTGTAGGAGGACACAAGTTATGACAGTTAGGAGTTGCATGGCAGCAGCCAGGCAATGTCCCTCGCACCACACCCCCGTCTTGCGCTGCTCATGAGGTACTCTATTGTGAGTGGAGAGTCTCAGGGAAACAAAGGTTATGCTTATTCATTTTACAGCTTGATGATTCAATAACACAGAACTTGGAACACTTAGTTGTTGCATGCATTAGCTAGCCAATACCCCTAGCTGGGCAATGCCCCTCCTCCCCCCGGACATATACTGTATCCTGAGTGGAGAGTTGCAGGAAAAGAAGTCCCATGAAGATTAACAGTGCACCTTTGTGGTTGTAGGGAGAGATAAGTTCGGAAAGTGTTGACTTGCATGGTATCAGCCAGGTAATGACCATCCCCATTCCCACAAGTACACACAGAAGGAACTGTGTCTTGAGTGGATAGCTACAGGCAATAAAGGCTATGGATATTAACGGCATACATCCCTATTTGTAGAAGGATACAAGTTATGATATTATGAGTTGCATGGCAATAGCCAGGCAATGCCCCACCCCCTGCCCTCACTGTACATGAGGTACTCTATTGTGAGTGGAGATTCTCAGGGAAAGAAAGGTTATGGATATTCATGTTACAGCTTCATGACTGAATAAGACACAAGCTAGAACAGTTAATTGTTTCATGGGATTAGCTAGGTCATGCCCACCCCTCCAGGTAGGCAATGCCCCCTTGTACCCCCCTTTGTTGGATGGTATGACCCAGAGAATGGCCCCCTCCCCCTTTCATCACTGCACAGGGTGTTAGATGCCCTCATCCAGTGTCGTTGGGCCTAGCCACCTGAGGTGGTATGTTATCGTAGCATAACACCTGACCTGTCAGCCATTATTCCTTTTTTGATACTTTGATTGCAGGAACACACAAGTTAGAAGACTTTTGGGGTGGATGGCAAGAAGGTCCATAGATATTTATGGTGTACGTTTGTGGTTATAGGGACTCAAAAGTTAGGAAACTGTGGCGTTGCATGGCATTAGCCAGTGCATGCCTCCCCCCCCCCACACACACACAGACAGAGAGCATAAACTTATGTAGAGTGGATATCTAGAGGAAATAAACGCTATGGACATTGATGGTATATATCCCTGTTTCTTGGAGTAGACAGGCTATGACAATTAGGAGTTAGGAGTTGTATGGTGTTACCTAGGCAGTGCCTCCCCCCCCACCGCACATGAGGTGCTCTATTGTGAGTGCATACTCTCAGGAAGAAAAGGTTATGGATATTCATGTCACAGCCTCCTGATTAACTAACACAGTAGTTGGAACAGTTAGTTGTTGCATGCCATCAGCTAGGCAATGCCCCCCCTCACACACACCAGGTTGTGCATCCTGAGTGTAGAGTGATAGGTTAAGAAAGTCTATGGACATCAGTAGTGTGCCTCCCTGGTTGTAAGAACACACAAGTTAGGACAGTTATGAGTTGCACAGCATCAGCCAGCCAATCCCCCTTAACTTCAAAGCAGATATTGTGTGCTGAGTGGAGACCCATGGTAAAAGTGAGGGCATGAAGATAAACAGTATAACACTTTTATTGCAGGAACGGACAAGTTTAGTGGGTGCAGGGACACACAAGTTAGAACAGTTAGGAGTTGCATGGTGTCTGCCAGGTAATGGCTCTCCCTTGCCAAGATCCTGAGTGGAGAGAATGACAGGGAAAGAAAGGTTATGGATGTAAATGTTAAAAGTAAGACAGTACTTGGGACAGTTAGTTGTTGTACGTTGTCAGGTAGGCAGTGCGCACTTGGGACACTTAGTTGTTGTATGTTGGCAGATTGGCAATGCCCCCTTAACCTCTCTCCCCCCCGCAGCACATAGTTAATCCGGAGTGCTGAGTAACAGGCAAACAAGGTACATAGAGATTAATGGTGCACCTTTGTGGTTTTAGGGAAACACAAGTTAGCAAACTGTGGAGTTTCATGGCATCAGTCAGGGAATGCCCTCCCCCCACACACACACACAGTGGGAACTGTATGTTGAGTGGATATCCAGAGGAAATAAATGATGTGCACATTAATGGTATACATGCCTGTTCCTAGGAGTACACAAGTTATGACAGTTAGGAGTTGCATGGCATCAGCTAGGCAATGCCCCTTCCCCCACCACAGATGAGGTACTCTATTATGAGTGCAGACCCTCAGGTAAATGGAGGGTATGGATATTAATGGTACACCTTCATGACTGAATATGGGACAACCTGGAACAGTTAATTGTTTCATGGGATGAGCTAGGCAATGCCCTCCTACCCCTTCCTAGTTGCTTGGCATCAGCTAGGCATTGTCCCCCTTCCCTGTTTGTCACTGTACAGAGTGTTGGATGCCCTTGGTTGGTGGGCTTGGGTCCAATCACCTAAGGTGGTATGTTATTGCAGCACAACACCCAACCTGTTAGGCATTGTTCCTTTAGTTAACAGTTTGATTGCAGCAACACACAAGCTAGAAGACTTTTGGGGTGCACAAAGAAAAGGTTATGGATATTCATGTCACAGCTTCCTGATTAACTAACACAGTAGTTGGAACAGTTAGTTGTTGCATGCCATCAGCTAGGCAATGCTCCCCCAGCACATACTGAATCCTGAGTGTTGAGTGACAGTAAAAGAAGGTACATAGACATTAATGGAACACCTTTATGGTTGTAGGGAAACACAAGTTTGCAAACTGTGGTGTTCCATGGCATCATCCAGGGAATGCCTCACCCCCCCCACACACACACACACACCACAGCGGGAACTGTTTCTTGAGTGGATATCCAGAGGAAATAAATGGTATGCACATTAATGGTATACATCCCTGTTTCTCGGAGTACACAAGTTATGACAGTTAGGAGTTGCATGGCATCAGCCAGGCGATACCCCTTCCCCCCCCCCACCTCAGATGAGGTACTCTGTTATGAGTGCAGACCCTCAGGTAAATGGAGGGTATGGATATTAATGTTACAGTTTCATGACTGAATAAGACACAAGATAGAACAGTTAATTGTTTCATGGGATGAGCTAGGCAATGCCCACCCCTCCAGCTAGGCAATGCTCCCTCCCCCCGTAGTTGCATGGTACCAGCCAGGCAATTCCCCCTCCCCCATTTGTCACTATACAGAGTGTTGGACACCCTTGGTTGATGGGCTCGGTTCCAATCACCTGAGGTGGTATGTTATTGCAGCATACTAGCCAACCTGTTAGGCATTATTCCTTTTGTTCACAGTTTGAATGCAGAAACACACAAGCTAGAAGACTTTTGGGGTGGACGGCATTAGCCAGCCAGTTTTCCACTCATGTAGTTGTGTACTGTATGATGACTGGACAGACAGTGTTTACCTAATGACATGGATATCAGTATAATACTTTTTTTCTGCAACGGGAGTGAAGTTAGTATACTTAACAGTTGTATTATGGTACTGAGGTAGTGTCTCCGTAACCCACAGCACTGTGGCTCCCTTACCACCACACACATCAGGTACTATATACTGAATTGAGACTCAGAGATGAAAACATTCATGTTAATGATTTTCTATGTCATGCTATTATAGTCAGCATTGCAATAACTATGATAAATAGCAATTTTTCAAAACTTGCACAAGAAAAACTGTTTTATTATAAAACATATATTTATTAGTCAAAATATTTGAAATATAAAACAGAAAAATAAATAAAATATAGATGCTTTGTGTACAGCATGTTAAAAAATAGACATTTTTTCAAAATACAAAAATAAGATTTTTTTCTGTATGAAAATAAATGTTTTTTTAATCAAGCTTTTTAAAATTGCTTTTTATTTTGAAAAATAAAGTTGTTGTAAAAAATTACATTAATAAGAAAACAAATGTGATAGGAAAGTTATGAAAATAATTTTGTTATAAAAACAAGAAAAGAAAACTATTTACAACATTAAGTATTATTGAGGGAGGTGTGCAGTTCACTGCTTGAGGCAGTCCAGGCAGGAAGCTGGTTCGATGTGGAGGCGCATAGGGAAGTGGAAGCTGTTGCACCAGGTTGAGGGAAGATACCGGAACGTGGCTGTGGAGGCCATCCATCACTGGTCAGGGAGACTGGGTACATTGATAGGTGAAGCAGTGCTGTTGTCCTCACTGGCACCTGCCACTGTGCCCACAGGCTCGAGCACAAGGTTGACTGTCACTTGCTGTGCTGCTAGTAACTCTAAAATAGTTTTATGCTCTTGTCAGAGCTCTTTTATTTCATTATTGAGACAGTCAACCTTGTGCTTGAGCCTACGAACACAGCGACAGTGCACAGTGTGTTGCTTTTTATGTGGGTGATCTGTAAAGAGAAAAAATAAACTATGAACATGTGACAATGACAAATATACTTTAGTGTTTTTTGTTTTACCTGTGTTTCTCAATGGAGTTTTTGGGGGACACTTAGGATACTCTTGAGCTGCATGCCATCAGCCAGGCAATGGCTCCCACCACCATGCCACCCCTCCCCCCTTCACTGCAGATGAGGTATAGTATTGTGACTGAATACTCTGATGGAAAGAAAGGTTATACATATTAATGTTAGAGCTACATGATTGTAGTAATATGCTACTTTATACACTTAGTGGTTTATGTTGTGAGGTAGGCAATGCCCTCCATCACATCTCACTGCCCCCTCCACCCTTGAGCATGTACTGTTTCATGACTGGAGACTTACAGGAAAAGAAGGAGCATGGACATTCATGGTGCACCTTTGTGGTTGCAGGGACACACAAGGTAGTAAACTGGAGTTGTATGGTGTCAAATACGGAATGTCTTTACCACCACCCCGTCACACAGTCACACAGCAGGAACTGCATCTTGAGTGTAGATCCACAGGACATAAACGTTAAGGAAATTAGTGACATACATCCCTGTTTGTAGTAGGAGAAAGTTATGAGAGTTAGGGGTTGTATGGTATCACCCAGTCAGTGAGCCCCCACTGTACATGAGGTACTGTACTGCGAGTGCACACTTTCAGTAACAAAAGGTTATTGATATTCATGTTACAGCTTCATGATAAACTAACACACAAGTTGGAACAGTAAGTTATTGCATGGCATCAGCTAGGAATGCCCCCACACAGACCAGGTCCTATATCCTCCTCCCCCCCGCACAGCATGTACTGATTCCTGAGTGTAGAGTGACAGGAAAACAAGGTACATAGGCATTAATGGTGCACTTTTGTGGTTGTAGGAACATACAAGTTAGGGAAGTTTGGACTTTCATGGCTTTGGCCAGGGAATGCCCCCCCCCATCATAGACAGACACACAGTGGGAACTGTATCTTGACTGGATATCCAGAGAAAATAAATGCTTTTGACATTAATGGCATACATCTTTGTTTGTGGGAGGACTCAACTTATACAGTTAGGAGTTGGGTGGTGTCAGTTAGCTAATGTCCCCCCCCCACCGCACATAAGGTACTGTATTGTGAGTGCAGCCCATCAGGGAAACGGAGGGTATGGATATTAATGTTGCAGGTTTATGATTAAATAACACACAAGTTAGAACTGTTAATTGTAAAATGACATCAGCTAGGCAATGCCCACCCCCCACACAACTAGACAATGCCTCGCCTTTCCCCAACCCGCCCCCCGGGTACATAATTAATCCTTAGTGGAGAGTCACAGTAAAAGAAGGACCATAGCCATTAATGGTGCACTTTTGTGGTTGTAGGGCACACAAATTAGTAAACTGTGGATTTCCATGGGGTCAGCCAGGGAATGACCCACACCCTATTGGCAGACATACATGCAGCAGGAAGTGTATCTTGTGTGGATAGGTACAGGAAATAAAGGATATGGACATTAATGGTATACATCCTCTGTTTGTAGGAGGACACATGTTATGGCATTTAGGGGTTGCATGGCATCAGCTGGGTTATGTCCCCCCCTACCCACCTGGTGTCTGCAGAGGAGATACTGCATCATGACTGCAGACTCACAGGTAAACAAAGGTTATGGATATTGATGGTACAGCTCCATGGTTGCAGTACCATAATAGTTGGGATAGTTGAAATTGTACGCCATCAGGCAGGCAATGCCCCCCACACCAGAGCAGATACTGCATGTTAAGTGCAGCCTCACTGGGAAAGAAAGGCTATGGATATGAATGACTCAGCTATGTGAGTACACTAACATACTGTACTAGTTGGGACAGTTAGGAATTGTACGGTGTTAGCTACACAATGCACCCCCCCACACAGACATAGGACAGGTAGTGCATCATGCGTGGGAAGTCACTGTAAAAGCTAGTAAATAGATATAAATGGTCTTCCTGTATGGTTGCAGGTACACATATCTTGCAGAGCTAGTAGTTGTATGGTATCAGCTAGGCAATGTCCCTCATTTCCAGAGTAGGAACTGCATGCTGAGTGGAGACTCACAAGAAAAATAGGCTATGGGTCTAAACGGTGTAGTTACATGATTGCAGTAACACAGTAGTTGGGATAGTTAACAGTTGCATTGTGTCAGCCAGTCAATGGTCCCGCACAAAAAAAAGGTACTGCATGCTCAGTGGAGAGTCAGATAAAAAGAAAGCCTATAGATATAAGTGTTACAGCTCTATAATTGCAGTAATATACTATTTGGAACAGTTAGGAGTTGTATGTTGACAGCTAGGCTGTGCCCTCAGCCCCCCCACCCAACAGATGAGGTGCAGATCTACTGTTCACCTGTAATCACTGTGTAAACAAATACTATGAAATAGAATCAACTGACATTGTTGCCAGCAGTCTATGACGTTTGTGTCAGTTTATGTTACTAGACTTACGTTCAGCACTGGTACCAGGCTCCTGCTTCACCTGCGTCAGTGATGTTCCTCCAGTCTCCCCGACCACTGTAAGACAGAGAAATAGATTCTTAAATAGATGCAGTGATTTTACTTTTGTTACTTTTACTCTTATTGTATTTATTTGGTTTTGCATACACGTTTGCTTTACCCTTCCTGTGTACGTAAACATGTGCGTCACTGTTTGCGTTCATGTTACTGCTTGTGTTTTCATTGTTGTAACCATTTTCATTTGCACTTTTGTTCCACTTAGTGTTGTAGTCAACATTACTGTCTGACAAAAGATCATGTTGTGAAACCTGGGGGGCAGCTTGTACTTGCATGTTATTACCTAGGGTATGTCCACCCCCACCAAAAAAAATGACAGAGTGGTCACTGTATTCTGAGTGTAGACTGACAGTTAAACAAAGGTTATGGGTTTCTACAGTTCAGCCCTATCACTGCAGTACACACTCATTGAAAGGGTTAGGACTTGTACACTACCAGCTAAATAATGACACTCCTTCTCCCCCACCCAGGGCAGATAGTGCATCCTGAGTGGAGAGTCATAGTTAAAAGAAGTACAGAGACAGTGACGCTGTACCTCTGAGGTTGCAGTTCGACACAAGTCCAAACTGTTAAGAGGTACATAGCATCAGGCAAGCAAAGCCCCCCCACCCACCCACTGCATCACTGCATATGAGGTACTGAATTAAGAGTTCTTACTCTAACAAAAAGAATGGCTATGGATATCAAAGTAACAGGTTCATGACTGGATAAGACACAAGTTGGAACACTTAGTTGTTGCATGGCATCAGGCATGCACTGTACCACCTCTCCTGAAATAAGGTTTTTAATGCTAAGTGTACAGTGATAGGGAAAGAAAGTATATGGAGATGAATGGTGTGCCTCCCTGGTTATAAGAACACATAAATTAGGAGAGTTAGTAGTTACATGCAGTCAGCCAGGCAATCCCCTTCCTTATATATTGTTCAAAGAAGATGTTTCATGCTGACTAGAGACTTATGGTAAAAGTGAGGCCATAAATATGAAGAGTATACAGTTTTCTTGTACTAACACACTAGCTACACAACTTTGGGGGGGGTGCACAGCATTATCTAGGGATTTTACAGTTACATGTTTGGCAACTGTACACTGAGTGAGCACACACTGTAAATTAAAGGTGATGGATATCAGTAGAATCTCAAGAGGAAACTTAGTATTCTTACCTGTCGTATGATACTAATCAGGTACTGTAGCCCCCCCAACACACAGACACACTGGTATAATATCCCGACTTGAGAGTCAGATATGGAAAGATTCATGTTAATAATTTTCTGTGTAATGCTGACAAAGTCAACATGGTTATACCTGTGCAAAATAGTTGTCTGTTGACAATTTCACAACTACAACTCTGTTTTGTGAGAATATACTTACTTGTTTTCTACATAATTCTTTCTCAGTAATTAGTACTGTGTCAGGTATTAGTCCTTAGTTATATATTTGACACATAATGTGTCTTGAGTGGAGAACCACAGGAAAACTACTGACATGAACAATTACAGAACAGCTTGCCTGATTATAGAGGTACATATGCTTGGACAATTAATACTTCTATGTGGTCAGCAAAGGTCTGTACTGTGATGATACACAAGGAGTTCCTGCTTTGCCAGTGTACAGTCTGAGCTAAACTAGTACAGTACACAGCAATGTAACAGGAGCTCAGTGGATGCACAGCATCAAGAGTCTGATGGATATCCAGTAGTGAGAGCAAGTACAATTAGTAATTATTTGTACAATTTTCTTACCTTCTGACTCGACAATGATGACACTGTCAGAGTCTGAATGGTCGGCCTCCACAGCCTCTGGTTCAGCTCGTACTACCTCACTTTGTGGTGGGGTGTGCCTCTGACGATCTATAAGTGAAAGATAGTAATGATTTTTATTGAGTGTGGTATATGTGTATTCACTTCTTTAAAATACATTTATTTGAACTATATAGTCTAGTCTGCCAGTAAAGATACACATACATGAGATGCTGTATAATGATTGAGTAGACACAAAAATATTTTGTGGATTAAAATGTTACAACCAGATGATAGCAGTAACTTACTAGCTATGATAGTCAACCACCATCACCCACCTACAATGGATTGTGCATCCTGAGAAAATAGTCATAGTAAACAAAGGTTACAAAAATAGATGGCACAGCTGAATGATTTCAGTAACACTCTATTTAGGACAGTTACAATTTGCATGGTGTTACTTAGTAAATAGTGGGACCCCTGAACAAACCTAATACTGCATGTCAGGTAGTGCATTGTGAGTGGGCAGTGACAAGAAGAAAAAAAGTAAACAGTATTGATGGTTAACCTTTGTGGTTCCTCTGGCTGTACAGAAGTTAGGAGTGATTTGGTGTCAGGCAGGCAATGTACTAACCTGTGCCTCGGGCGGTGCATCAATGGTGGAGAACCACAGAGAAATGACCATTATGGATACAACATTTTACATTTCAATGATTGCAGTGACAGATTATTTGGGAGACTAATAAATTGAATGATGTGGACCACGCAATGCTCTGCTCCTCGTGGAATAGGTACTGTATGTTGACTATGTTGTGACAGAGAAACAAAGTTTATGCATATTAAAGGTACAGTCCATAATACCAGTAACACACTAGTTGGGATAGTTAGGAGTTGGTTGGCGACAGGTACGCTATGATCCCCACAAAAAGAAAAAGAGGTACCGCACTGTGTGTAATCAGTCACAGTCAAACAAAGGCAATGAATGTAACAGTACAGTTATATACAGTAGTTAAAGCAACACATAACTTTGGGACAGTAACAACTTGTACAGTGTCAGGGACTCACTGGTTCCACCCCCCCCACCACATACCCCATGATAAGGTATTGTACTCTGAGAGAAGCTGCACAGACAAAGAAAGTTAATAAGTATTCATGTTACAGCTGTATGATTCTTGTTGATCGGTACTTGAGGAAGTTACAGGCTTAATTGTGTAATCTGCGTAATGACATCTGTTGTAAGATAGATCAGACAGTGCATTGTGAAGATGTCTGGTGTGGTGGGATATTGTGACATGTCAGGTTGTGGATGCACCAAGGCTTATGTTAATGGTCTGTTAATGATCTTGTACTGGTGTACTGTGACATGAAGTGTTGCTGAGTGCCACATGTCGCTAAAGGTTGATTAACTGATCATTAACATAGTGTCTGGGATTGCCTTATTGCTATTATTATAAAACATTTATTTAAACAGTATTAAATCTTGTTCAGCATATGACTAATCTCTGCATGCATGTTAATAAAAGATTTACATTAGGCTGTTAGAATGTTTGCAGCCAATCAGAAACCTCCATTTGTCAGACTCTTTTTATAACTAACACAACAGTGAACTTCTTTTTTATTCCTATAAAAAAAATGTTATGTTGAGTAACAGATAGTTTCTTTACTCACAGTGTGTTAGGCGCTCCCCCACAGCCGGCTTCCCAGCAGCCTCCCACATCTCATGAGCGAGGTAGTACCATGAAATGTCATTCTCTGGTATCTCCTCTCTATTTTTCAGGGTGTAGAAATGCTGGCACAACAGCTTCCACTTCCTCTTGTACATGGCAGGATTCTTGTTCTTGACTTTGAGGACGAGTCTCAAGAAGTCGTAGATGTGCCTCCACATTGAATCCAGCTTCCTATTAGTGCTACGCATGAGGATGCGTGCATTCCCTTTGGCCTGGGCTGCCTCAAACAGACAGCACACCTCCCTCAAAGCCCAGAGTCTCATTCTATATATTTCTCAATTTGTTTAAAGCTGTTATAATTAGAGATAAAACAGTATGTTACTGTACTGTATTGTAACATGTGCATTTTTTTACCCTGTATACTGTACATGTAATACTAAAGATGAATAGAGAGGTTAATCTTTGTGATTGTATATTTATAATAAGACACAATGCTTTACTGGTAAATTAATCCTTAGATAATATGACATTGACAACAGAGTACTGTCTTCTTAATTTTATGTTTCAGTATGTCTTAGATGTATACTGAAACAAGATAGCAATATTTAAATACAACAGTTCATAAACTATGTCTGTATGTATGCTAGAATTCTGGACATCTGCATGGACCTGAATTTCTGTAGTGGTATAAGAGTGACATAGCATGGTTTTGGTTTGTGTGTCTAATCAGTGCACCTTTTCTATTTTTTTAACAAGTTTTTTGGCTCTTAAAAGAGCCTTTTTTTACAATTGTATCTGCTGTAACAGCCTGATATTTTTAGAGGACTCTGAGGATCCCATCTCGAAGGTCACCCAGGAAAAGGCAATTGCCAGCATGTGAGAAGTGCACACCATCTGGTAGGTATAGCCAATCACTACAATATTTTATTTGAGGGTGACGTATGGTGTGTATCCCAGCCATGCGCAGATATCCGGATGTTTGGATGTTTACCTTTCTGTGAGCCCTGTCAAGCAGGTACATGTGCTGTTCTGCTTGCCAGACCCTACACTCTGTAATATCAGAAAACAGGATCTTACAGGCAGGCAACATACCCATTATGGAAGCAAGGTCCAATTTTGCTTCTGACACTAAATCTATCCATCTTTTGGTGCCCAAATCATTGCCTCCGAGATGGATCAGCAGTATGTCTGGCTGAGCTTGAGTACTTAAAAGTCTGTGCATTGTTGGCATGAGATGCTCCCACCTCATGCCACCCCGCGAAACCACTTAACAGTGCAATTTGGAAGCTGCAGGTCTCTACCAAAATCACTCCTCTGAGCATACTCTGAAGCACGCCTTACTATGCTACTGCCCACTACCCACACAGTCCATCTGCTGTTTTCTGCCATTCTTAGGTTTTAAACTGAGAAGTGGACAGAGAGCTACCAAAAAAAAATCAGTGTTTCTCCTGCACTGGCTAGCCACAACTGAATGTGAAACTAAGATTTCCCTCTCAGCTTCAACATTGGTTTTGTGGGCTGTTCCAAAACACAGTCATTTAACATGTTATTGGTTAATGATTTGTCATGGTTAACCAATACAGTGGATGCACTGACTATTACTACACTGAATGTGTGTTCTTGCTGTCAAACACAAATGGAGGAATGTTTCTTAGTGGGAAAATACTACATTCCCATAGGCTACTTCAAACAATTACAGTTTAACAGAGGCATGTGATTGGTTGTGTCTCTTGTTATGATACATGTGCTGCTTGCTTTCTGCCTCCATTTGCAGCTCTATATTTGCTAGTAAGTAGTGATTGACACTCTGACTTTAAACTGTTATAACTTGTTTTACAGTATAATAGGTCAATTAGATTATCACAGTCAAATACAGCATTAAAAAATGTTTTGTTTAATACTATTTTTGTAGAGCTACTAGTTTTTATAATGCTAGAAAAATTGTTTAGAAAATGTGATGCACTTACACAGTGAGTAGCAGGGTGTCTCCTTTTTTTCTAAGATGGCTGCTATGTCCTTCTTCACTGTTCTGTGGTTGTGATTGGTTGCTTGATATGGCCTGATGAATGTGTTGATACATTGGTTGCCGTGTCTGTCAGTCAAATAGGCACCAGTCTGTGATTGGCTGAGTCTTAAAGGGGGTGTTTAACTATTTAATTTTGCGAAACTTTCGTGCGTGCGAGACTAATATTCGACACTTTTATGCATGCGACACTATCTTGCGACATTACATTCAACACTTTCATGCGTTCGACATTAATTTTTGCGAAAGTGTCATGCAAACGACACCATATTTTGTGAAAGTGTCGCACATTCTACACTACTTTTGAAATTTTTGTAAGAAATAGTTTTTATTAAGTTAAACAGCACTGTGGATGCTTTACATTGTGCCAATGCTTGATTTTTGACATGTTTAGATATTTATTCTCATATTATTATTGAAGTTATCTTTGGCAGCATTTGAAAAGACTGTCTATTGCTTTACTGATCTTCACTTACTACAGTAATTATCTCTACAATGTTTAGTAGGCAGTAGTATTTGCTGTTCTTATATGAGATATGGATAGTGCATGATACTATGTTATGCTAGGAAAAAACCAAAGAGATCAATGCTAACTAATTTTTTTTTCTGTATTTCCCATACAGGTGTCTGATACTTCTGTAAGATTGGTGTAGACAACTGTGAATTTACAAACATGGAAGATGCCCTCTAAACAGAGACAGAGGTCTATGCAGAGATGAAACAGGTATCATAGTAGTTCACTGTTGCTTAAGAGTGATGCAAAACCCAGTGATGGTAATTTAAGACGTAAAACAATTCAGCATTCCACTAAAGGCCTGAATTCAGAGCTTCAATGCTCTGCAGAAAAAAAATGTGCTTGCTCAACAGCAAGGAAAGAATGTGTAGCTAAGCAACAGTTGTGCAGATCTGTGAGCCAAAAGACTACTGTTGCAAAGACACGCATTAATACACATACTAAGCAGCATGGTAAATTCATAGCTGCTGATGCTTATCTGAAAAAGCAAAAGTATTTCCGATCACTAGCTTCTAAAGCTAAGATTGACAGACTTATTGCTGCTGTGATGAGACATGAGTGCAAAAAAACAAAGAGCCATCTCTCTTTGATGACATTGCTTCTCAAAGTACGTACATTTGTTAATAGAGCACTATTTGTTCTTCAACATTTGTGGCTTAAGATGTCACATGTACTTGAGCAGTTCAGGAAAGTTGTGTATGACATAAAGATGAGGCTACAGCGGTATCCTGTTTTGAGCCTGCACAATTTCTGTGATGTTTTTACAGGACAATGGCTGCACACACAGCAGTCAGAGGCATATTTCTAGGAGGAGTTATATTACTCACAAAAAAAGGACAGCAACTTGTGCATCGATGAGTCCGGTAAAGTGTGTAATGTGCCCAGTGTGTGTGATGACACTACAATGGAGTCAGATGATGAATGTGAGGCAACTACTCAGCCTCGTAAATGTTACTGTCTCTCATGGACATGTGATGAGACTTGCAACTGGAAGCAATCATCATTTGACAAAGTTGAGCACTTTATCAACCTGTTTGTCATTACTGACCGTAAAGACAGGCATAAACTGTTTGAGAGTACAGACCTTTGTGAGATCCATCCACAAACTGGACTTATGGGTCACTCGCTTGTATGCCTAGATAATGGTGTTTGTGACAGTGACTTTCACCACATGCTGGGAGTGCATCAATCAGGCATGCGGAACTATGTGTACAGGGTCTATGAGGTTCATTGAGTTGTCGCTCAGTATACTCATCTGAATGAGTTACTGCAGTCTGGTGACATGCATGGTGCCTGACATTTCTGAAACAGCTACGATGTTTCAGCAGTGTGACAGATACTGTGATTGAACAGTCATCAATTGCTGATGGAAATTCTGTGTCTGTCTTAGAAAGTGACATTCTCAAGCAGTTTGGGAAATCAATTGCCAAATTTGAGTTGGCAAAGACAGAGAAATTTGACTCTGTATGCGTGTCATATGATCGCCTCTGTTACGAAAAACAAATGGTCACAGTGAACCTGGAAACCTTGTCACCGTACAATGACATGTGATTTCGACTGTCAGCATTTCTGCTGTTAAAGTGTGACTTTCAGTTAGACCCAGTCATTGTGATGTGCAAGCACTGTTTCTCCAAAGTGAAGGTTAACATTCTGCCACCAAGGTCAGTCTTGGACAACATGGAGTCACATGTTACACCAACTGAGATTGCCACGTTGAATATGTTTGAACTGATTCTAATTCAGACTATGAAACCATTTCAAACTGTTCTACATCTGAACACAAAGACACAGAACATTCCACAAAAAGAACTCATTAGATCTCTTAAGGGTTCTGTTATGTATCTTCAACTTCCTCTGCAGGAAAATGTGGCGGCAATCACTACTGAGAACACTTTGGTGATTCTTGTCAATGGTGTTCCAACTAAGTCAAAGGTCATTTGGCAGGATGTTGTAGAGAAAGTGAAGCTTGCTCTTACTTATTTAAAGAGTAACAATCCTTTTTATACAGACCTTGATATTGATCGCATGACCACTGTGTCTGTTGAACATGATCTGTTGGAAACCACAAAACCAATGATTGAGAAGGTCAATGTGCAGACAAATGATAATGTGTATGAGCAGTACACAGTTCACCCACTGCATGGCAGAGATCCAGTAGGGGACAACATTGATCTTTATCAAATGAAACAGGTGGAAGGTGAGCCTGTTAGCATTCGGGAGGCAACATTGGAAGCATGCTGTTTCCCAGATTTATTCCCAAAAGGGTCAGGTGGATGCCTAGATGAAAGAGAAGTGTGTGTACAGGGTGCTGAGTACTGTACTAGCCATGTGCTCATTAAGGATGGCAAATTCAGGTGTAACATACAGTACCTGTTTCATCTCCTGTGGCAGAGTGAGCTTAGCATACTGTCTGCATCTATTGTGCACACTATTCATCTCACAACTCCACTTGATGGAAAAACAGCTGCACAGTTCCTGGAGAAACTAAAGCAAAAGGATGAAAATGTGCAAGTGAATTTGTCTTCCATTCTGTCAAGTCTACGTGGCATCAAAGAATACTGGTATCGCAGACACTCTGAGGTGATGACCATGCTGTGAGAGTATGGTCCAGCTACATGGTTTGTCACACTCAGTTGTGCCGAGTGTGCCTGGGATGAAGTCATAGAACTGATGAAAGGGGCAAATTGTGATGTAGAGGGCATTTCATCAATGACTCTCGGAGAAATGTGCTCACTTGAACCTGTGTCTGTGACAAGGCATTTCCACAAGTGATTTCATGATATTCTGACTTTCATTTTGTCAAAGGACAATCCGCTTCTTGGTATTGTGAAGCGTTACTTCTGGAGGATGGAGTATCAGGCACGAGGTGCTCCTCATATTCACATTTTGCTGTGGATTAAGGATGTCCCACGCAAAGGTGAATATGAAGCAGCACAAGTGCTAGCATTCATTAAGCAGTACATCACTTACCACTTACCGCATTCCGGACAATTACAACAGTCCTACACTGTGGAAGTTGGTGCAGAAGTTTCAATGCCATATTTGTGAGAAATACTGCCACCGGGTAGTGAAGAACAAATCTGTTGGTATACAAGATGCTGTTTCAGATTCCTCAGACGTCTCTGTCAGGATGGTTGCATGAATGAACTTTTTTCAGCTATGTGGCACCACTTGAAGGCAAAATCAACCAAGAGGGTTTATGAGTTACCCAGAGAAGAGAATGAGGTGTACATCAATGACTACAACCCTGCTCTTCTTCTAATGTGGCAAGCAAACATAGATGTTCAGTTTGTGGCTGACAACTCGTTGGCTCTAGTTCAGTACGTCCCTTCATACATAACTAAACATGAACAGACTAGCTTGCAAAATCTTTGGGAAGATATTGCCAGTTCAAACAAGTCACTGACATCTCAGTTGTGGTCACTGGGGTTGAAGACCCTATCACACAGAGAATGTGGTGCTTATGAGGCCGGCAATCACTAGATTGGTACACATTTGTATAGCAAATCTGATGCTGTGCACTTTCTCAGTGTAAACTACAAAGTCAAAAAGACTGAACTAGTAACATAGAATACTTTGGGTGACACAGTGGCATACAGAACTGTAAAGGTTCAAATAATAGTGGAGAATGACTTAGTAGATAATACTGTACTGCTCCAATTTTGTTTCTCATAGGATGGTAAGATCAGTGCGTTGTTAGACACACTAAAGTGTCTTAAACTGATCTCTGCTACTATGTGCGCATGAAGATCGACGTCTAAATATTGATGCTTTGAATATCAATTTGCTGTTTAAAATGACAAAGTTTTAACAACTGAGCTATTGCATAGTGTTACCATGTGAGTTATCAGGTCTGAGAGTTCCACACAGATGTTATATTCTACAATGTAAGATGATTGTATACTACAGCTGTGCAGAGAATAGTATACTGACAGAGGATTGTCTTATTCTGGGGTAACATCAGGAGACATTAACAGTCAACAAAGGGCTATAACACTACTGCCAGATATTAGCATGTTATTACAGTGATGGTTATCAACACACTGTCATAGAGAAGATACACAAAATCTATTAGATATAAAAAATGTATACTGTAAGACAATATCAACTGATGGGCAACATGCATGCAATGGATAAACTCACTTGAATGCCAGCAGAACTTGCACACTTGTTGGCCCATGATGATGGATGTGTCTTGTAGTATGTTTAGACAGTTGTATGTTATTTCTGTCTCCTGCTGCTGGTTGTCTGTGATTGGCTGTGTTGCCTTGTTCCTGCCCCCACTTGCATATGTGTGGGTGTTCATGTGTGTGTGTGTGTGTGTGTGTGTGTGTGTGTGTAGCTGGGGGGTTGGGAGGAATGCAGAGTTAGGGTTTTCAATCCTAACATCGAATTTCCTCGCTTTTGTCGCTGTGGAACAACCCTGACTGATGCAATAAACTGAGTATTTTTGCCATGAATATATATATATATATATATATATATATAATGGTAGCAGGTAGTGCTACCATAGTTAGGGTTGGAGAGCCATTTCTATGTTAAACCCCAAAATTTTGCACCGTAATAACTTTGCAACCGTTTGATGGATTTGCCTGAAATTTGGAATACATGATCAAGAACCATAGGCCTTGGCATCTACCAAGTTTTGTTCTGGTCAGGTACACAGCTGTGGAGTTATTAAGCATGATCTGCGCACGCATTTACGCTTTTTCTGGAATTCTACGGTCGCGCGTACAGGTCGCACGGTTTGCGCAACTGGCCCAAAATCTTCAGGGAATGTACGGCCGGGGTCCCCAATGTGCCTTTCAAAGATTTGGTGAAAAAATATTAAACTGTTCAAAAGTTATGGCAGTCCGAACTTCTGTTTTTTTTGCCATAGGATAACATTACGGCGTTCGCCGTGCCTTTGAGGGCCCGTATCTCGAAAACGGAGCGAGATACGGAGTTTTTGTCAAAAAATTATAGCCCCTTCATGGGGGTTACACATATAACTAGCCAGGAAAGTGGTAATACATATGACTTTTAAATTTTTTTTCTATGTCGTACAGTTACTGAGATATAAGCAATTTACTGTTACTACTACTGATTTTTGTGTTCCGAGAGTCATTATTTTGCATACATTCTTTCTGCTCACTGTCTTTCTCTATACAGCTTTTGGGGAAAACCAGCCTGTGCACTTACATTACTCTTACCATTACCGTTTCTGCTTGTGTTCCGTACCTGTTTCACTTACCGTTCACATTTACACCACCATGTACGTTACCCTTTGTGTTTTCATTTGCGGTTGCGCTTCTGTTGTTTTTAACATTTCTGTCTACAGTACTGTTCCTCTTTCTGTTTCGCTTTGCGTCACCATGTGCATTACGATTTGCGTTTGAGGGCACAATGTTACAAGACTGGCATCCGGAGGACCACTGGTGGTAGAGTGAGTGTGTGTGTGTGTGTGTGTGTGTGTGTGTGTGTGTGTGTCTGTCCTGCAGAGGCACTGCATGGCACTGGGATGGAAAGGGGCGGGAAAAGGGGAGGAAACAAAAAGGAAAAAATCCACATGGACCCTGGCAGTCAATAATGATGGCAGGACAGTACTCGTGGACCCTTCCCTATGTGGATCCCTGCCGGTGTAACAATGGGGTGTAACAATGGGGGAAGGGGCGACTGCGGGAACTGGAATCGCTTGAAGCAGACATGAGGTGGTGATCAGGAGGCCAAACCACTATAAATAGATATATAAAGTATAAATAGAAATTATGGGGAAGAAAAACCCAGGAAATTAGGAAAGACAATGGAAATGGAAGTCATCAGCATTGTATGTTTCAAATAAGTGTGTTCTGTTAGTTTTGGGACATCTGTTGGTAAATGGTGCTGCAGGATTTAATATTTCTGTAAATGAATCCTGTTGGGAAATTGACTTCGGGAAGATGATTGTCGGCAAGTCGACGGTCAGGCAGTAGTATGGATCCCGTTCTTAGATATATATATATAGCCATCTATATATATATATATATAATAGAGCAAAAACTCTGTTTAATGCATTAGTTAAGGTTATTTACCGACAGAAGTCGTGTTGAAAGTTCTTGATTCTTCCCCTCATCTAGAGTTAGTGCGATTGGGATCTGCCAGTCCCAACTCTCACCCCATGACATGTGTGCCAGAAGAAGTATAGGAGAATGGGGTGAGAGTTAGACCAACAATCCAATGAGCACCCCAATGCCGTTGGGGGGTGGGCGGGGTCCAGGGGGTTTAACCCTAACACCGAATTTCCTCACTTTTGTCGCTGTGGAACAACCCTAAATAATGCATTAAACTGAGTTTTTGCCTCTAATATATATATAGATATATTATACCTGCCTTGTAGGGCAGGTATAGTTAGGCTTGAATGGCTACTTCTATGTTATACCCCAAATTTTAAATGTTAACCATTTGTCTGCTTCATCTGAAATTTGACATGTGTGTTGTCATACCATAGATCTCTGGATCTGGAAATTTTCATTCTGGTCAGATTTTCAGTTGCGGAGCTGTGAAAAATTCTCAACTTTTTCCAATTCTTTGCTTGTCTCTACAGCTTGAATGGTTTGTCCATCTGGTCCGACATTTTCAGGGTATGTGGGGATTGAGTAGGGGAAGGGCCTTTTGAAGGTTTGGTGAAAAAATATGAATCTGTTCATATGTTATTAAAGTTTTAAGTGTTCCATTATATCCTATGGGAAAAAATATTTGTTCTACATGAAAGCAAGTTGTAGTGTAGCGAAAGTACCTTTTTCTGTTGCAAATGCCCTCAGTAGTGTCATGCCACCACCATCTTGTTTTCAGTTAGCAGTGGAGAAAAAACATTATTGTTCAAACAATAGTGCCCCTAGGGAAATGCCAACTGTTGTGTTTACCTAAACCGGGTCCTAGGAACAGTACCCATGCTTTAATTTTTTTCAAAAAGACCCAGAAATATGTATATTTTGATGCAGTCATTTGTACTGTCACAAATGGGAGCACAACAGTTTCACAAATTGCAAAAGTGTCGCACAGTACTTTCACAAAATTTGCTAAACCTTCGTCATTTGCGATGGTACTCTCCCCAAAATCATGGTTTCTTTGTCACCTCATTACCATGACTACATGGTTTGGACTTTTGAGCTGAAATTTACAAAGTGGTAAGCCCTTGCACCACAGATGTGCCTTTTGTTGGCCTGGTGAATCAAGTTACAGCACTCTGAAGTTGCACATTTTCCCATAGGACTGCATTGTGGTGGTCACAGTGCTTTTTAGCGCCTATATCTCAAAAACAGTTTGAGATATGGATTTTTCGCTGAATACAGCTTAGAACACCTTGTACTAAGCATGTGTGGAGGTGGCCAGGTCATGAGTATAACTGCAAAATAATTTGTTCTGCACTTGGTACGGTTACTGAGATATTGGCAAATAAACATTATGAGGGTTGCTTGGAATGCCTCTAGGCCTCTGCTATGTGTCTGCACTTATGTGTAGGTGGGAGAGCATGGCCCAGAGGGCCCACGCTCCCTCCTATGCATGCTATTTATGCTAAACTGGGAGCAGTACACTCATGGGTGGGTGAGAGCGCAGCTCACACCTATGGATTCCATTTTGAAAACCTGAAGAGACAGTTAGGGATGGGTGGGAGCACAGGGCCCAGAGGGTCCATGCTCCCACCTATGCATTCCATATGACCAATGTTTCACTTTCTCAAAAAGAAGAGAAATTCATTGCAAAAAACTCTGTTAATGCATCAGTTAGGATTAAGTCCACACTGACAAAAGTGTGGAAATTCAACATTAGGGTTACCAACCTTACTACCCCACGCACCGCTCCCCACCCTCCACACACCAACAGGCATAAGGGCATGCATTGGGGTCATTGGGCCTAACTCTCACCCCATTCTCCTATACTGTACCCCCTCAGCTTGTTTACATATGGAATGGGGTGAGAGTTAAGCTGATGACCCCAACGCACACCCCGACACCTGTTGGTGTATGGAGGTTGGGAGGTGTTGCATGGGATGGTAGGATTTACAACCCTAATGTCAAATTTCCACACTTTTGCCAGTGTGGAATCAACCCTAACTGATTCATTAACTGAGTTTTTTGCAATATATAAATACTGTATATATATATATATATATATATATACATATATATATGTATAATGTTGTAGTTTCTTTAATTTTTAAATACTTTATGATCTCCTAAGGAGTCAGTTTTCCCTCTTATCCTGATTAGCCCTTCTACAGAGGATCTTTATTTCTTTACTACTGTTCAAATGCATTCTTTGGTTGAGGCTTCCCTGGCAGAGGTTTTACAAAACAACAGCAGTATCTCAAATATAAATGCAAAAGAGATTATTATACATGAATGTTATTTAAACGAAACAAGTTAACAATATAAAAGTTGTACAAGATGAAGTGCACAGCAGTTCCATTGCTCTATTAGAACTATTCTTCCCCTCCTGCATAACAATAATTCTGACAATTTAACAAAAAGTGGATCAGATCTCTTTAGTCTTGAAGTATTAATTCAGATACTGATACTATGTTAAAACAGGATGAAGGGAATTCCAATAGAAAGAAGCAAGGCATCCCTGCAACATACAGAGGAATCCATGAGTATTTCAGGCCCTGATTTCTCCAGGTTTCTTAATTCCTGCCCCCAAGTAAAAAAGAGATGATAATCCTGACAGGTCTATGGAATGTTTTCTACTGAATACAGCAAGTAACTCTGCCTAGTAACCCAGGTGCCTTCATTTTCTTCTTTGCTTTATTCTCCAGAAACTCAGAGAGAACTAATTGAAATTATAATGTTACTAAAAGCAGAGGTAGAGGAGATTAGGGTCTATGGCAAAACAGACAGAGTTGCTAAACAGTGAGTTAGAAAAGCTTGATAAAAAGCAAGAAAATCATGTTTTGTTTTCTGAAATATTTTTTTTCAGATTCACCAGAAGATACAAAATGTAATAAGCAAAGGGGAATAAAGGGAAGAAAAAGAAAAGGAAAAAAGAAACATAAAGAATATAAAGACACCTATTGACTTACCTAAAGCAAGTCAGGAGCTTCAAATAAATCATATCCCTCGGTCATAATCAAAGTGCTGTTAAAAGTACATATTCATGGTACCAGTTGCTTGATGAAATAAATTATAAAAAAAGCTTGTTTAAGCAGACATTGGTGTTTTTTTTTTTATCTATCAGGCGTGTTATCTCACCATATTAAGTGACCTTCAAACAACATGAAGTCTTGCTGTATTCTGACTAAATGCAGTTAGCCTCAGCACTTGAACTGCCCCGGAGAGTAAGGAGTTAACTCAATGCAGAAGCATAGAACATTGAGCTCGAGCTCGGTTTTCAAACCTCTGTCTCTAGCACTTTGAAATGTAACTGTCAGATTTTTTACTCCGCCTAACTGTGAAGTCGCTCCGGAGATGCCTCCTGCACTTTGGTTCAGTATCAGTTGAAATCGGTTGGTTTTACCTAACCATTTCTTTATTTTGGTCTTCTTACTTCTGTCTCGGTAACAGTAAGTGGTAGTAGTAGGTAGTTATTGTATTATTGTGGAAATTGTTTTTTGCCTTCGGTTCTTCTTCAGTCGGTCCGGTTTGCAACCGAACCCTATTCTGTTTCTGTTTTGTTTCTAAATATTACTGTGGTTTCTGGTATTCATCAGTTCCTAAAAAAATTCAGATTTCCGGGGGGTTTTTTAACTGACCCATGACACGGTTGGAACTGATCAGTTTTTAGTTGCCTGGCGTAATAGCTGGTAAGAGTAACTTTTCAGTATTCCGGCATGTCTGAGAAACCCAAAAAGAAAACCGGTCCCACTGTGTTTCAGCACTGTACTGAGTGTAAGGAGTCCTTTGCCAAGGCTGACCCTCACCTCATCTGTGTTTACTGTCTGGGGTTTGACCACCTCAAAGAAGACTGCCAAATCTGTAAAAACTTTCCCAAAGCCACTCTGGAAAAACGTTTGAGTAGGCTAAGGGAGAGGGAAGCCGAGGAGTCTGCTGACCCAGATGACCAGCCCGGTTCAGCGGCTGCTAAACCTGAGGGGGTGCCCACTGACCTGGGCGATACCTCCTCGGGCAAAAGGAGAGCCGATTCTGCGGAATCGGTTCCTAGCAAAAGGAAACAAAAAACAGCCGGTTCGGATCCTACTTTCCATGGTCTGTCCGCTGAGGAGATTGCTAAAGCGATTTCTATTGTTCAGTCACTTTGCCCGGTTCCGACTGAACCGTCAACGGTTCATAGAGGTTCAGTTCGGTTGGACATAGTCGCTTCTGACATTGATCCAGAGGCTTTCTATGAGGGCCGATTGGGATGGAGAAGAAGAGTATGATGAAGAGGAAGATGAAGACCTAGATGAGCCTATAGAGCCTGACATCTCCCCAGACAGTCCTTCCAATGTGTCTCCTCCCAGACTTTCTGAGTCCCCCTTCCATTTCTTGTTCTACAAGAAAGTGGCTGATACTATTCAGCTCCCAGTGGAAGAAGCTGAACAGGATCAGGAGGAACCTGACTTTATGGAAATTATGGATGTCCCAGAGTTGAAGTGAGTGTCTATCCCTCTGCTTAAATCCCTGGGGAAACAGACACAAAAATTTTTGCAGTTTCCAACTTCTATACCTCCTGTGGATAAAAAGATGGACAGGAGGTATACCTTGTCAGGTCCTGGAACAGAATTTCTTACGACTCATTTCAGCCATATTGGAGTAGTGCAGGCTGCAGCCTGTGATAAGACTAATATTCCCCTGTCATTTCACCACCCAGATAAGGATTCTAGGAAAGTGGATGCCATGGCCAAGAAACAATACTTGGCATCCTCTTTGGGACTCAGACAAGCCAATTATATGGCATATACAGCCAGGTACCAGAAATCAAGGTGGGATACGGTTCTGGAACTGGCTAAGAATGCCCCTCCCCAGGTAGTCAAGGAGCTGGAGAAGGTGGCTGCAGATGGTATTGAGGCCTCCAAGGTCCAATTTCATGCTGCTGTTGACTTGAATGATGTGCATTCCAGGGTCATGGCTACATCTGTCTCCATGAGGAGATTAGTTTGGCTCAGAAGTAACAGTCTATCACAGGATACCCAGACTAAGGCCATGGATTTTCCTGTTGCTGGTAACTCTCTGTTTGGCAAACAAACAAAGGCTTACATGAAGAAGATGGATGAGTACAGGACCACTTATAGGAGTGCTGCAGCAAAATAGAAGCAGACCACTCCTCAGAAGCAGCAGTTTAGGGCTGGCAGGGGCAGGCTTTTTTACCAAGCCCAGGATTCTTCTTCTTCTTTCCAGCAGAGGGGGTTCTTCAAGGGAAGAGGCAGACGAGGGATGACCAGGACCCCAACATCCACTCAGTCCAAGCCCCCAGCCAAACAGACACCCTGAAGTGTCAGTCAGGGTCACCTCCCCAATTCCTGTATGGGGCAGGCTGGCTCACTTTTCCCAGGCCTGGGACTCCATTACCTCGGACAAATGGGTCCTGGAAGTAGTGAGCCAGGGACTTGTTCTCAGCTTCAAAAAGTTCCCAAAGATGACAGCAAGATCTTTAACCCCCCTCTCCCCCTTGGAGACAAAGGCCTTGGAGGCACAAGTCTCCTCTCTTCTACTCATGCGAGCAGTAGAGAAGGTACCTCTTTGTCACAGGGGAAAAGGACTTTATTCCAGATACTTCCTTACCGCCAAAAAAACAGGAGAGTGGTGACTCATCCTAGATTTAAGGTACCTCAACAAACACGTAACAAAACCAAAGTTCAAGATGGTGACTCCGGGAGTAATTCTTCCCTCTCTGAGACCAGGAGACTGGCTAGCCTCCCTGGATCTCAAGGATGCCTATTTCCACATACCCATCAGACATTCCCACAGAAAGTACCTCAGGTTTGAATTGCCCTCAGGCCATTATCAGTTCAGAGCCGTGTCTTTCTTCCTAACATTGGCTCCAAGGGTGTTTACCAAGTGCCTGGCAGTAGTGGTGGCATTCCTCAGGAGGCAGGGTATCCTTCTGTTCCCATACCTGGATGACTGGCTCCTAGTAGATCAGTTCCCAGGCCAAGTCAAGTCAGCCTTAGAGGTCACCCAAAGGCTCCTGGAGTCCTTGGGCTTCATTCTAAACCTAGAAAAGTCAGTTATGGAACCAACTCAACTGCTCACTTTCATAGGGGTGGACATAGGCACTACCCAGGCAAGAGCATTCCTTCCTCTTTCAAGAGCTCAGTCTCTAGTCACTCTGGCTTCCTCTTTTCAACCTCTAGTTTCTCATCCAGCCAGGCATTTTCTTCAGTTACTGAGCCACATGGCAGCCTCCACAGCTGTGGTCCAGGGAGCAAGGTTTCAGATGAGAGATATTCAATTTCATCTCAGATTTTACTGGTCTCATTAAAAGGACCTTCTCTCCAAATTGGTTCCAGTGTCCCAGACTCTAGTTCAGGCACTCCAGTGGTGGCTGGAGGAGGACAACCTTTGGCAAGGTGTCCCATTCATCAGTCAGGCTCCTTCAGTGATTCTCACCACGGACACCTCCCTCCTAGGCTAGGGTGCCCATCTGGACCAGCTTACAGCTCAGGGAACCTGGTCTCACCAGGAGTCCCTTCTTCACATAAACTTTCTGGAGTTGAGGGCTGTCTTTCTAGCTCTGCAGACATTCTTAACTGTGGTTCGGGGGAAAGTAGTACAAATCAGGACAGACAATACCACAATGAAGTGGTACATCAACAAGCAAGGAGGTCCCCAGTCCTCGGCCTTGTGCACGGAGGCCATGAAGGTGTGGTCTCTGGCTTATTCCCTTCATGCTTCCCTGGTGGCTGTACACCTGCCAGGGAAGGACAACATCTTAGCAGATGCTCTCAGCAGAATTTCTCAGGGTCACCACGAATGGACTCTGAATCCCCTAGTCCTTCAGGTTATCTTCAACAGGTGGGGGACTACAGAGATAGGTCTCTTTGCAGCCCTGGACAATCATCAACTTCCTCTTTTTTGTTGCAGGCCTCCTTTACTGGGCTCTGTACAACAGGAGGCTCTACTATTGGATTGAACAAGCAGGTTTCTGTATGCATTTCCTCCTTTCCCTTTGATATTCAGGGTTCTGATCAAGGCCAGATCTCAGCCTTGCAGAGTGATCCTAGTGGCACCAGACTGGGCCAGACAGCCGTGGAATCCTCTACTACTGTCATTGCCAGTGACAAGGCCTCTGTGTCTTCCCAGGCAGTTCAATCTGCTGACATCCTCTCAGGGGAGGATCCTCTATTCCAGTCTTCAGGCTGTCAGGCTCAAGGCCTGGCACTTGAAGAGTTAGAATATGCACATCTAAACCTTTCTCAATCAGTTTTGGATATTCTGAAGGTTAGTAGGAAACCTGCTACCAGAAAAACTTACAATTCCAAGTGGAAACAATTTGGTTTTTGGTGTTCCCAAATACCTGTTCAGCCAGAATTAGCTGACATTGCTACTGTATTGGACTATTTGGTGCATCTTAATAGTTTAGGCCTGTGCCCACTATGGTTAAGGTGCATTTGGCAGCTGTGTCTGCCTTCCTTTCAGCTGGAAAGGGCTCTTCCTTAGCCTCTCATCCAGTTTTCCAGAAATTCTTCAAAGGTCTGATGCATGTTAATCCTCCCTTTCGAGCCCCTACCCCCTCCTTGGGATCTGAACATCTGTATAGCACAGCTTATGCAGCCCCCTTTTGAGCCTCTATCTTCAGCAGAGCTGAAATAATTGACATGGAAAACTGTATTCTTGGTAGCCATTACCTCTGCCAGGAGGATTAGTGAGTTACAGGCTTTATCAGTGGAACCTGATTTTATTTCTTTTCACAGGGATAAGGTGGTCCTTCAAACTAACAGAAAGTTTCTTCTCAAAGTCGTCTCAGACTTTCATCTGAACCAATCTATGACATTGCCTGTGCTTTTTTACTGACCATTATTCCTCTGGGGAATGAAGATTACACAGTCTTGATGTGAAAAGGGCCCTTAGTTACTATGTGGAGCATACTAAGGCCTATAGGAATGGATGTTCTCAGTTATTTATCACCTATGGTGAGGTGGGAAAGGGGCAAACCAGCCACCAAGAGAACTATTGCCAAGTGTATTGTCTCCTGTATCCAATTCTGCTATTCAAAACTTGGGAAGAAACCTCCCTCAGGTCTGTGGGCTCATTCTACCAGGGGTACAGCTGCTTTTCTCGCAGCAGCTAGGGATAAACCTTTAGTAGAAATTTGTAAAGCAGCCACCTGGAAAACTGTTCACACATTTACCAAGCATTATTCTCTGGACATTCAGTCTAGAAGTGATGCTAGGTTTGGCACAGCTGTGCTGCAGAGCCTGTTCCCAAAATAGGTTCTGTGACTCCCTCCTCCAAGGAGAAACTGCTTGGTAGTCTGCATTTAGTCAGAATACAGCACAACTTCATGTTGTCTGAAGAAAAAATTACTTACCATAGTAATGTTGTTTTTTATAATGGAGTCTTGCTGTATTCTGACCTCCCTCCCTGCCTCCCCTCCTAGAACTCAGTAGTTTTGGGATGTGGGTGGGCAGGCACAGTGCTGCACCCCAGAGGTGTACTTGGCTTGCCCTATCTTATGGGTTTTAGTTATGTTTTAGCTCTCTACCTACTTTGGTTTTATATTTAGCTTTCTTTTTGGGCTTCTCGACTTGACCCTAAAAACAATTTGTGCAACCATTTGGCTTGCAAGAGTTAAAATAATTTCCACCTATTACTTTTATTAGTTAGTGCTCATAATAATCTGGCAGTTACACTTCAGAGTGCTAGAGACAGAGGTTTGAAAACCGAGCTTGAGCTCAACATTCTATGCTTCTGCATAAAGTTAACTCCTTACTCTCTGGGGCAGTTCAAGTGCTGGGGCTAACTGCATTTAGTCAGAATACAGCAAGACTCCATTAGAAGAAACAACATTACTATGGTAAGTAATTTTTTCTTTTAGCCATTACTATATAAACTTAACAAGCCTTTGTGAGTTTACAGCTATATCAGGTCATTTGACCTTTTGCAGGTGTGCTGACTTTCCAGTTTTTACTGGATCCTGTGTTTACTGCATTATTTGTCACTCCTTGGTATGGGTACCCTTGGTGTTTTTTCAGGAGAGCCCCCACACATGTGCATTTTTCTGTGTTCTAAATCATATTCCTCCCAGTGAAAAGCCAGAAATGGAAAAAATCAAATCCTATTAAGACTCAGGAAAGGAATGGATTTAAGTTAAAGTCTCAGGGCAGTTCATAGTAAAGCCTTTGTGGTACTAGTACTAATCTCATGGAAGGAGCTAAGAAAGAAATATAGAAACATAGACTTTGATGGCAGTTAAGGACTGCTTGGCCCACCTAGTCTGCCTATTTCCCTACCTACTGGATAAGCTGCAGATACTAGTTAACCAACAGCCCATTTCTTCCTACCCCCCCCATAAGAATTGCCTTATGTCTGTCCCATGCACTGTTTTTGACTCCACAACCTCCTCAGGAAGGCCGTTCCATTCATCCACCACCCTCTCTGTGAAAAAATACTTCCTCACATTGCCCCTGGACCGTCCCCTCTCTATCTTCAAATTGTGTCCCCTTGTTCTTGCACATCTCTTTTTCTGAAATATGCTACCCTCTTGGACTGTGTTGATTCCCTTGAGGTACTTAAAAGTTTCAGTCATGCCCCCCCCCACCTCCTTTCCTTGATGGTATCATATATACTCGCATATAAGCCAAGTTTTTTAAGCTACTTTTAGATGTCAACTTATAGTACCTCAGCTTATATGCAGGTCAGCCCAGAAATAGAAATGGAGCTCCTTTCCAAACCACCTTTAGCAAAGTTGTGTGTGGTGCCCCACAGAGGTTAGGTACAACCAGGGAGACAGAAACAGCAAAGGACCTCCAGAGAGAGCGAGGGAGAAGTGTGTTGGGAGGCAGAGATGCTAGTGAAGACAGCCGTGCTTGCGGCAATGTGTGTGCAAACTCCTCCCACTCCACTGCTCTGGCTCCATCCTCCAAACCAGCAGCTCTACTCAGTCAGCCAGGAGAGACAGGAGTTACCGGTAACTTGGCAAATATAGGAGTGGCATGGAAGGGAGAGTGGCATATTGCTGGCATGGCACTGGCAGGATTCGAGTCAGGAGTCGGGACTTGATGGATAAAAATACAGTCACCAGCAGAATGTCTCCCACCACTGGTAAACTCTGGTAAACTCCGCTGGCTCCACTGCTAGCAGCACTACTCAGTCAGCCAGGAGGTAGGAGGACAATGAAGATGTGTGTGTGTGTGTGTGTGTGTGTGAGAGAGACAGGAGTTACCGGTAACTTGGGGTTCTTGGGAGTGTCATGGTAGGGACTCAAGTTGGGAGTCGGGACTTGATGGATAAAAACAGCTTGGCTTATACAAGGGTCACAGATGTTTCTTTACTTTGAACTGTGACATCGGGGGTTGGCTTATATGTGAGTTAGATTATACACGAGTATATATGGTACACATATTAAGCTCCTTTAGTCTCTCCTCGTATGGCTTCTCTTGCAGACCCTGCACTACTTTACTCACCAACTGTCTGTACACAGGGATAACAATTTCCTGTTTTCTACTGGTGATGCTTTTCCCTGTACATCCCAATATCCCCTCAGCCATCCCTACTGCCTTCTCACATTGTTTGCTAAACTTTAGGTAATCTGAAATGATTAGCCCCAGGTCCCTTTCCATTTTTATTGTTGTTACTACCCCCCCATTGTGTACTCTTCCCCTGGGTTTTTGTTTCCCAGGTGCATTACTTTGCACTTCTTTGCATTGAAAACAAGCTGCCATACTTCAGACCATTCCTCCAAAATTGCCAAGTCCCTTCTCATCCTTTCCAGCCCCCTTGTGTATCAACCCCATTGCAGATCTTTGTGTTGTCTGCAAAGAGGCATACTTTTCCTTCCAGTCCCTCTGCAATGTCACTTACAAAGACATTAAAAAGGACTGGCCCTAGTACTGAACCCTGTGGTACCCCACTAGTAACCCCCTTTCTTCAGAGTGGACTCCATTTACTATTACTCTCTGTGTCCTATTGTCTATCCAATGTTTTACCCAGGCTATCACTGTGGGACCCACTCCCAGGCTGGCTAATTTGTTTATTAATCTTTTGTGTGGGACTGTGTCAAATGCCTTGATAATGTCTAGGTAGGCCATGTCCACAGCCCCTCCCTGATCTACTACTTTGGTCACCCAGTCAAAGAAATCAATTAGATTCTTCTGACATGACCTTCCTGCTGTGAATCCATGCTGCATTGGGTCCTGTGCCCCACTGACCTCTAGGTACCTAACAATTCTTTCCTTCAGAAGTGATTCCATCATTTTCCCTACCACTGAGATCAAACTGACAGGTCTATAGTTTCCAGCCTCTGTCTTGCTCCCACTTTTGTGAAGAGGAATCACATCCACCCTCCTCCAGTCCTCAGGTACCACACCATTCTCCCATGATTTGTTAAAAAGGGTAGTCAGTGGTGTCACTAGTTCTCCCCTTTGTTCTTTTAGAATTCTGTGGTGAATCCCATCAGGCCCCATTGCTTTGTCCACCTTCAGTTTTAGGAGTTCTTTCAGAACCCTTTCTTCTGTGAAAGGACAGGGACTGACCCCCCTATCCAGAGTGCTTCTATTGATTGGTTTAGGTACCTCCCCTTCCTCTTCTTTTGTGAATACTGAGCAGAAGTATTCATTCAGTATCCCTGCTTTTTCACTGACCCTCTCTGTCCACCCACCATCCCCTTTATTTAGCCTCACTATCCCTCCCATTGTCTTTCTTTGCTCGTTAAGAAAGGAACCTCATTGGCAGACAATGAGATGATACTGAGGATTCATGGGGTATATAAGAAATCTTACAAAAATAGTGAAAATCTGAAAGCATTAATGCAACATCTAGTGTATTTACTGCAGAATTAGGTCTTTCACAAAACTCAGAATTCATATTGTATGTTTTTAGAGATTCCAAAAATACTATCAAAAAGACTTTTATCTTAATGCAGGACTTAAGTTATAACTGGCCAAGTCAATCTGGGCTATTTTTAGGGCTGCAGTGGGCACAGCCCTGCAGACCTCTTGGGATCAAAAAAGGACTCACACTCCAACTGAACAACATGCAGGAGTTACATCACAGTCACCTCAGCAGTCTGTGAAGCACTCCACTGTGTCTGTGCAGTCTTCTCATAGGCACTATTTTTCTGCTGTCTGGAGGACTGCACTGCACTATTTTATTTGTGTCCGCAGTCACAGCGGAACATGGCACAGTCCACCATGTCCAAGATGGCCACCAAACTCTACTGCACATGGGCGACTACTTAAGGATGTGCAGTATAGTTTGGCGGACATCTTGGACATGGCAGACTGTGCCATGTTCTGCCATGACCACCGCGAAATGTTTTATGCCCATATATCCCCCCAACCTCCCCCTCTCAACACCATCCACCTCACCCCCTCAGAACATAACATTGACACGGGGTGCCCAATCCCCAGTGTCACAATAAAGATTTTCCTCCCACACCTAACTCTTCTAAGCACCCACCAACCCCCTCAGAAACATAACAGTGACACTGGGGGTGCCCTTTCTCCCAGTATCACAATAAGGATTTTTGTCAGCACCCATCACCCCTCACCCCCCTCGAAACCTAACACAGACACTTGAGGTTACCCAATCCCCCAGTGCATGAATCCTTGGCCATTTAACCTAAAAAAAAAAAAGAAAAAAAACATCAATGTCTTTCAGTGATACTGGGGGTTGCCCAATCCCCCAGTGCAGGACTCCTCTGTCTTTTTTTTTTAAACCTGGAAAAAAAAATATCCATCAATGTCTTTTGAAGTGTTAAAGTCCCCCCACCAGACCCTCCCCTCAGCCCCCACCACTTCATACCCTCCCCCAAGCCCTTACTAACCCATCGGGTCCAATGCTGTAATCCTTTCTGGACCACAGATACTTCTTCACTCTTCAAAGCTGGACCATGAACTGAAGAAACAGGTATGTGGTTCAATGTAGAGTATTCCAATGGTGTTTTCAACTTAGTGGCATAACTTGGCCATTTTTGCATATTTCTGGCCCAGATTTTCAACATGCCTTTTTTGGAACCTCACCGCATAAACAATTGCACTGATGTTTGGTAAAAGGTGATTTTGTGGTCCCTGTGTGAAATCACCTATCTGGCAGGAGTTAAAAATTTATTCTGCCCTTGTTCATGAGGTGGGGTCATAAGAAACATATGTTGAAAATTTGGTGTACAAATATTAAAAAACAACAAAGTCAGGAGCCTATGTAGAATTTTCAAGCACAGGCTCTTAACTTTGGTAATTTTCAATATTTTTACCCCAAATTTACAACATAGCCGTATATTTACAGCACCTCACAAATGTGACAGCTGTAATTTTTCAGATCCTGGCCAAAATATTTTTTTACATCCTGAAAGGTGATTTCATGGTCCCTGTGTGAAGTTTTCTCTGCCCTTGTTCATGAGATGGGGTCATAAGAAGGCAATGTCAAAAATTTGGTGTACAAATATTAAAAAACAACAAAGTTACAAGCCTACAGTACATTGAGTTTTGCAAACACATGCTTGTAACTTTGGTAATTTTCAATATTTTAACCCCAAATTCCTTAGCTGCAGTCCTGTCAGCTCTGGCCAGAGTTTGTTTAAAAGACTAGAAGAACTTGTCCTAAGAATAGATTCCCCAGTCTCTTGGCACTCTATTATCAGAGCTAGTAGTGGTGATCAAGTAGGGGCACCCAACTGGTTTAGTTGGGAAATTACAGAAGATCTTATTTCTAAGTTTAATTGGAAAGCTCTGAATTCATCAGTATGCTTTGCTAATAGGATGCAAGAAACTGAACCTGTTTGTCTTAGTTTATTTGGATTAAATGCTGATACTGATGAACATCAAGGGTCATTAACTCATCTTGTTAATTTTCTGAGCTCTAAAATTCTTAGTCTGTAAGTATGTTATGGGGAAATTATAAGGGTAGAGAGACCAAAGGTAGCGCTTATGAGCTCACAGATAAATATATGGCTAAAAGATGTAATTTTGGCTACACAAATTCTTTCATGGGCAGAATATTTGGACAATCTTAATATTCACATTGTAGAAACAAATTCTATATTCAAGTCTCCCAGAATTAGGACTAATGAAACCCCCCTTCATTCCCAAACTCTTATGATTGTGAACAAAATGTGGGACTACACCCAATAGCCAGGATGCAGTACAAAATGGAGAGAGAGATACTAGCAGCAACCAAGCAGAAAAGAGACCTGGGGGTAATCATATCGGATGACCAGAAGGTTGCCAGACAATGCAACAAAGTGATCAGGAAAGCTTGTGGGATACTGGGATGTATAAATATAGATATTACCAGCAGGAAGAGGAAAGTGGTGTTGCCACTATATAGGTCCTTAGTAAGACCCCACCTGGAGTACTGTGTCCAGTTTTGGAGGCCACATCTCACGAAGAACATAGACAGGATGGAGGCCATCTAAAGGAGGGCTACCAAGAGGGTACAGGGTCTACATCAAATGTCTTATGAGGAGAGGTAAAAGAAATTAAACCTGTACACCTTAGAGGAGAGGAGGGAGAGGGGGATATGATTGAAACCTTTAAATACCTCATGGGGTGAATAAGGCACAAGTGGGAGGTATTTTTCAGAGGAAAGGGTGCTCTGGAACAAGGAGACATGATGTGAATCTGGAGGGGGTCAGTTTAGGAGAGGTGGGAGGAAATACTTCTTCACAGAAAGGGTGGTAGATGCCTGGGATGGTCTTCCAGTGGAGGCTGTGGGGGTGAAAACAGTGGCAGATTCAAAAAAGTCTGGGATATGCACAAGGGAGTCATAAGTGATTGGCAAGATGGTGGAAGAGAAAGTGCCATAGACCTGGAGTGGTCTACAGTGTAAGCAATGCAACAAAATAAGGTGGATTGGATGGGCCATGTGGATTTTATCTGCCATTAGCTTCCATGTTTCTATATTTCTAATAGCCCTTAAACATATCCCAGTAATTTTTTGATGAATTGACTGAGTACTTCAAGGTCTGTTTCATCTACATTGTCTATAGTTTCTGTGTCTTTGACTGCTAATTTGAAATGCATCTCATGGAACATCGAGTGCCTGTCTGTAAAACTGATCTGGAATGGTTACATTTTATAAAAAGTTTCCAAATTATTTGCTTACAGGAAACATAGTTACTTTCTGAAAGTAAAATAAAGGTATCAAGGTTTCTTTTCCCCAGCTTTTAAAATGTGTAAACATGGTCCTTCTGTAGGAGGTCTAGCTGTTCTAGCAGAAATTTCTCCAAATCTACAGTTATTATTCAGATTACTTTCACAGGATCATAATTTCAAAATAGGTCAAGTCATTTGTGAGATTTTCAATCTTAATCCTGAATGCTTATATTCCACCAAAATCTTCAAATTATTATAAAGAGGAAATCTGGAAACAAAAATTGTATTAGTACTAAAGAGAAATGAAAATGCAGGCATGCTAGCTGGCCCGGTGACACTGCGGGTTGAGGCACTGGATGCCACACCTCATGCCACGCCAGCAACCCATGTTCAGGAATGAGTGTGGGGTGCCAGGGGTCGTCAGGGGAGGGAGAGGATCGAGCATCCGGAGGACAGCTCTCCTCTCCTCTCCTCTCCTGGGGAGGGAGAACTGGCGCTCACACTGAATGATTGCCCCCATGTGGAGGCCAGAGGGTAGTGCAGGTCTAAGGATGCCAGCAGAAAGGAGGGTGCTGCGGGACTTCCGCAGATGTGTGCATGCCTCCACACATGCACATCAGACTGCGTGCACCCCAGCAGGGGAAACGGGAGAAAAATGGTGGAAAAATCCCAGCTGCAGGATGGTGGCCCGATCCTTCGCAGGCTACGCACCAGGACCAGGCAGGAAGGTAAGTCCCAGTGATTCTGGGGCGACAGGGCTGGTTGGGTTGGTTGGAAGGGGGCAGCCAGAGATGACAGGAGCATAAAGTGTATATAAAAAAAAAAAAAGAAAAAAAAAGAAAATGTAGGTATGCTGATAGCTGGGACTTTAACTCTAGAATGGCTTCACATAATACTATACTGGACACATCTTTTTGTATTTCTTTACATTATAGGGATGCAGTAGCTCCTGTATAGTTAGAATCATAGAATCAAAGAATCATAGAAATTTGTCAGCAGAAAAGGACACAACTGGCCCATCGGGTCTGCCCTATTTCCACCCCCCTTACTCATCGTCTATACCACCGGCCCTCCCCTTCCCCCACTTACCAACCCCATGTGTCTATCCCATGCCCCCTTGAATCCCTCCACCATTTCAGCCCCTACCACTTCTTTCAGTAGTTTATTCCATGCCTTCACCACCCTCTCCATGAAGAAATGCTCCCTCACATTATCTTTATATCTCTCTCTCCTTCTAATCCTAGACTATGCCCCCTTGTTCTAGCCCCCTTCTTCCTTTTAAATAAGCTCCCCTTCACCTTGTTAATCCACTTTACATACTTAAAAGTTTCAATCATGTCCCCCCCTCCCTTTTTGCCTCCAATGGGTACATATCCAATTCCCTCCACCTCTGCTCATATGGTTTCCCCTGCATGCCATGCACCATCTTGGTTGCCCTGTGCTGTACCCTCTCTGTCCCATCAATGTCCTTTTGTAGATGTGATCTCCCAGAACTGGACCCCATACTCCAGGTGCGGCCTTATAAAGAGGCATTATTACTTCCCTCCTTCTGCCGGTTATGCCCCTCCCGATCATGCCAACATTCTATTTGCCTTTTCCACCTCCTTGCTGCATTGGTTTCCTACCTTCAGGTTTTTTGATATTATTATCCCCAGATCCCTCTCTTAATTTCCTCCCCCTAGTGTGTGAGTGTGTGGGTTTTTCCTCCCCATGTGCATCACAGCACACTTTTTTGGTATTGAAATACAGTTTCCAAGTTTCCGACCACGCTTCCAGAATCTTCAGCCTCCTCCTCATGGCCCCCCCCCCCGGGTATCCACCCTATTGCAGATCCTCGCATCATCTGCAAATAGCCACGCCCTCCCCTCCAGGCCATCTGCTACATCATTGATGTATACATTAAAGAGGAGGGGTCCTAGTACTGACCCCTGTGGTAGTCCCCTCATCACCCTCCCCACTCCAGAGTGTACTCCATTCACCACCACTCTCTAGCTTCTGCCCATCAGCCAGTTCTTCACCCACCTACTTATTTTCTGTCCCACCCCTAAGCTTTCCAGTTTATTTATTTGCCTTCTATGTGGGACAGTGTCGAAGGCTTTTCTGAAGTCCAGATAGGCTACATCCACCACCCCTCCCTGATCTACCACCTGAGTCACCCAATTGAAGAACTCTATCAGGTTTGTTTGACATGACTTCCCATTTGTGAAGCCATGCTGCCTATTGTCCTGTATGCTGCTGTCCTCCAGGTAGTCTGCCACTCTTTCTTTTATTAGTACCTCCATCACCTTGCCTATCACTGAGGTGAGGCTGACCGGGTGATAATTCTCCACTTCCTTCTTACTGACCCCCTTGTGCAGTGGCACCACATCCACTCTCTTCTAGTCACTTGGCACATACCCTGTATCTAGGGATAAGTTAAAGCAGCCTCGTCAGTAGGGCCACCAGCTCCTCCCTCAGTTTCCTGATTACCCTTGTGAGCAAGCCATCCGGCCCCATTGCCGTGTCCACTTTCAACCTGTCTAGTTCCTCCCTTACCATGTCTTTCGCTGAACAGGCTAGTATCCACCCTTTTGTCTTCCCTATCCCTTCCTCTCAGGTCAGGCCACCTACCCTCCCCATGAATACCGAGCAGAAGTAGCTATTTAGCTCCTCTGCTTTCTCAAATTTCCTCTCCAGTATCATTCCCCCTTCCCCTTTAAACAAACTATCCCCTGCCACACCTTCCTCCTTTCCCTTACATACTTATAAAATGTTTTATCACCCCTTTTGGCCTGCTTTGCAATTTTCTCCTCCATGTCAGCTTTGGCCCTCCTTATCTTTTGCCCTGCTACCTTCATTTTCTCCCTGTAAGCCTCTCTATCCTCCTTCCTCTGTGTCTTCTTGTACTTTCTGAAGGCTGTTTTCCATTCCCTGATCACCCCTGGCACCTCCCTTATAAACCAAAGTGGCCTCCTCCTTTTTTGTTCTTTCTTACCTTTTTTATGTAAATTTCTGTGGCTTTCAGTACCCCCTCTTTGATAGTTTCCCATAGCTCCTCCACTCCTCCTATATTTCCCTTCCCCTCTAATTCTTCTCTAAATATCCTCCTTACTCTGGTAAAATCTGTCCTCCTGAAGTCCATAACCCTCATGCTGGTCTGGTTCGCCTTCTTTCCTGTTCTTACCCTGAACCTTACAGTTCTGTGATCACTTGTACCTAGCCCGTCTCCCACCACCACTTCTTCCACACTTTCCCCATTTATCAGGACCATGTCCAGTAAGTTATCACCCTAGTGGGCTCTTTTACCAGCTGTTGAATGAATACCCCCTGTAGTGCCTCTAGGATCCTCCTGCTCTTTTCTGATACTGCTACCGGTATCTTCCAGTCCACATTGGGGAGGTTTAGGTTCCCCACTTGCAGAAGCTCCCCCTTTTGAGCCATCCTTGTAACCGCCTACATCAGCTTTTTATCCCCTTCCTCCCTTTGCGTAGGAGGTCTGTATAACACCTCCAGCCTCAATGATTCTGAAGTCCGTTTATCTAGTGTGACCCACACAGGACCGCTGTCTCCCCAGTCTCCTCCCACCCTTCTGTTGCCCTAATGTCATCCTTGATGTACAATGCCACCACCACCCCCTTCTTTCCAGTCCTGTCCTCCCTAAACAGTCAGTAGCCTGGGATAACAGTCTCCCATGTATGATGCTCTGTCCACCAGATCTCATTTACTGCCACTATGTCCAGACCCTCGGCCACCATGATGGCCTCCAATTCCACCATTTTGTTACTCAAACTCCTGATGTTTGCAGCTAATACTTTCCACCATGTACCCCCCTCTCTCTGCCCTTCCCTTGGTTATGCTGTTCCCTAGACATCTATCTTCAATCTGGGAGGGAGGCTGGATGTCTCCCATCACTCCTATCATCTTGAGTTGATTTTGTTTCAACCCCCTTCCTGAATTCAGTTTAAATTATATGTTCTTTCAATAGATTCCCCTGACTTACTCTTAAGTACCACCAAATCCTCCCTGCTCAGGTGCAGTCTGTCCAGGGCAAATAGGCTCTTGTCAAATCAAATCAAATCTTTATCCAGGCGATCATCATTGAGCATGCACATTTACAAGATGGACCTGCTGTTGTCCGAGACAGTTATACATACATAGATTGAGAATACAAAGTACAACATGTGCAGAGAGTTACAAACAAATTTACAGAAAAGTGGTAGGTGCACGATATACATTCCAAGCATTCTTGTAGGAACATACATGCATCACTCAACTTTGCTGTGGTATATACAGACTCCATGTATGCAGAAGTTGAGGTGGTATGTTTAGTCATTCTTATCAAGCTTCCATCAGAGGGTACAATTCTTTGCATTTCAGCCCTCAGTGACCATTTACCATACTTGGGTGAGAGTCCTGGGCTGCATAGGGGCCCTTAATGAGGTCTGTATGTTCCGCTTAAATGGTGAGAGGAGAGTAATATGGGAGAAGTGGTGCCTTGGGTGCTGAGGGCCACTATGGCAGCTGACTGGTGGACTTGATTAAAATAGGGAGGGGAGGAACTAGGTCCGTGGCTGGATATGGTTATGATATGGAGTGAACCATCAGCAGGACAGCTAGGAACTATGGAAACACTTACAGATTTCGGCGAACATTTTGACATAAATGATCCTAAACAGGGCAAAACTGACAGGAAAGCTGAGTCTCAAGGATCTTTGTACAATGTTCCAGAGCATATGCAAAGCATGGCTTATGGCAGCCCTGCCAAAGTGGGTACTGATCCTGGGGATTTTCAGAGAAATTAGCGAGTGGCTTCTTAGTGCATAGGTACTGATTGCGCTCAGGGCGAGGCAGGCAACAATGTAATCTGGGAGTTTGTTGGTAAGGGCTCAGAATGTCCAGAGTACTGCATTTCTACACTGCCTATATTGAAGGAAAGGCCACCCTATGGCTGCATATAAAGAGCAGTGATGTGTGGAGGATGGGACACCAGTTATAAATCTTAGCGCTCTGTAGTACAGGACATCCAGTTTTGCAAGGTGTGAGATGGAGCATTGGCCATAGATAATGTCGGCGTAGTCGATTAATGAGAGGAAAGTTGATTGAACAAGCTGTCTTCTTGCATCTGCGGTCAGAAGGTGTTTAATTCTGAAGAAGAGGCCAAGCCTCTGCCTAAGCTTTTTCATCAATTCTTCTGTGTGCTCTGCAAAGGAGAGTTTGTTGTCCAGCCATATACCCAGATATTTGAATTTTGGCACGGACTCAAGATCTTCACCTAGAAGGGTAGTTATGGGAGGAAGGGTACCAGCAGCAGCAGAGTAGGCCCTAGTGCTAGATGGGGTAAAGAGCATGGCCTTAGTTTTTTTTGCATTTAGCAGTAGCTTTTTGCTGAGAAGCTGATTCTGCAGCGTATTGAATTCAGTTTGTAGATCTGTGCATGCGGCTCCAGGGGAGTCACGGCTTAGATAGAGCACTGTATCATCAGCAGACAAGTGGATACTGGCTTCTGTAATGCCTAGGTCCAAGTTGTTAATGTAGATGGTGAACAGTAGTAGGCCCAGTATGGAACCCTGTGGGACTCCTCTTTTTATTGGTTTGAGAGGAGAGAACTCACCTTTGTCCTTAATTTGTTGCTGCCTATCAGAGAGATAATCCTGGAACCAGTCCAGTGAGGTTGAATCCATATCAATGGTTTTTAAGGTGGAGAGAAGTAGGCAGTGGTTGACGGTATCGAAGGCCTTGCTGAGGTCTAAAAACACAGCACAAACAAATTTTTTGTTGTCAAGGTCCCGTTGCCAGTCATTAGTGACTTTGGCCAGCACCGTAACAGTGCTATGCTTTGCTCTAAAGCCAGACTGCATGGGGTTAAGCAATGTAGAGTTGTCTAGAAACGATCTTGGCTGTAAATCCATGACTTTTTCCAGCATTTTTGAGAGTATAGGTAGAAGAGAGATTGGCCTATAATTGTTCAGGTTGCATGGGTACCCTGCTTTAAATAGGGGGATAACATAAGCGGTTTTCCATTCCATGGGGATGGAGCCCTGGGCTGGGACAGGTTGAATAAGTGTGATATAGGTGGGGCAGAAGTATGTGGTATGCTATTTTCAGAAAGTATGGGTTGAAGGAGTTGGCTCCTGCACTTTTTCTGGTATCTAGCCGTAGCATAAGGCCTTCAACTTCTTTTATGGTGGTTGGGGAAAAGGAGAAGATCATATCTTTGTTACTTTGGTCTGGAGGCTGGGCAGTGAGCTGTGGACGGAGACTACTTACTGGTGCATTATCGAATTCCATGCCTGCAGTGGTGAAGTGGCTGTTGAAGGCTTGAAGAATTTCAGATTTATCACTGATAGTGACATTGTCGATGGTGATTTTGGAGGGTAGTGCACTACCTGGGGAGTGTCCAGACAGTTCCTTTATGGTGGACCAGAATCTGGTTGGGCTGTTGGATGCGGATAGTAATTTGTTTTGAAAATAATTGGCCTTGGCCTCTCTGACCATTTTCGTGCAGGCATTTCTAGCTGTCCTAAAGAGACACCAGTCTGCATCGGCCTGCGATTTCTGGGCCTTTTTCCATAGCTGGTCTCTTCTGAGTAAAGCATTCTTCAGATCCGGTGAAAACCAATGGCAGGTTCTGGGTTTTATTCATGCTTTAACTAGAGGAGCATGGTTGTTTAGGGCACTGGCTATGATTTCATGGAGAACATTATAGGCATCACCCACTGATTTAACCAGGTAGAAAGTCTGCCAGAGCAAGGAGTTTTTTAGTTCTTGTATGTTGGCCAGAGGGTCTTGTCTTCCCATGTTTGTCCCCAGTCCCCCACCATCCCAAATCCCATCTGCTTACACCAACCCACCAGCCATCTGTTGAATTCCTCAGTCCTTTGCTTCGTCACTGTGCTTGCTTTTGACACAGGAAACACCTCCAAGAAAGCAATAGACCAGAACTCCATATTACTACAAAACCTGGCAAGCTCCCTGAATCTTGCCTGCACCTCTTTCAGACTACTCCCTCCAGATCATTGGTGCCTAGGTGTATCACCAAATGAGTTCTCCCATCCTGTTTGCCCCATGAGGGTATATAGTGCCTTAACTCATGTGCCATCATTCCTGGCATGCACTCAACCCAAATTGTGCTTTTCCTGTCTCCCCTACCATCATTTGACTCCTTTTATTATTGAGTCCCCTGTGAGCAAGACCCTGGTGCTCCTTTCCTCCTGCTTGTACTTTTTGTTTCCCATCTTACACCCTTTTCCCAACATCCTGTTTACCTCACTGTTCCCCTTTTCCCCCTTGCCCAGTTTCTTGCCCAGAGTACTGCTCTCCCACTGGACTCCCTACCTCATCCCCCCCTACTAGTGTCCCCACTGCTCCCTCTCACCCTTGCCTCATGTTTTACACTCACTGGAGTTAAGTACTGTGTTATGCTGTCATTTTCATTGACCTTCCCCCCCACCCTTGATGCCTATCCCCTTTTTTCCAACTCCCCTGCCCCCTTACTCTGTCCTGCTACCCCATCCTCCACATCTTTATTCCTGTCCCTTACTGATCCAGGGTCTGAGTTCACCCCCACTACTAGCTCCTCCTTTCTCACATGCCCTATCCCCCCATCTTCTGCTGTTTGGCCTAGCTAGATCCCTTCATCTACCTTCTTCAATCTCCCCCTCTCTCTCCTGCTCTTCCCTTGCAACCTTCAACTCCTTCTTACTCACTAGCCCTGCCCCTCCTTCCTCAGTTATTTTTCCTGGATCTCTTCCTATCCCTAGTCCTATCTCCCCTTCTTTCTTCTGCCCTCCCCTCTCATCTTCAGACTCCGCTGCCTCCTCCAGATCCCTTGTGTCTCTACTAATTCATAATGATGTATACCTGTTGTTCATTGCAACACCTGCAGCAACATCGCTTAGGGTTGAGTAGGCTGTTTAATGTCAGATTTGCACTTTTATAACCTTGGCATCATTTGACAAAATAGCCCCAAAATGTGGCATGCACAGTGAGTCTCAAGACATGAAAGGTTTTGTGATGGCATCTTGTACAATTTTCAAGATATAGAGTACCAAAAAAAACAAGTTTGGTTTTCCTATACTGAACATTGGGTATTTTTTTCTGTCACCTACAGTCTAGACACTGAGGAATTTTTTCATGAAATTTTCAGGGTTGAAAGGGCTCATGCTAAAGGTGTGCCTTTGGAAACATAGAAACATAGAATTTGACGGCAGATAAGGACCATTTGGCCCACCCAGTCTACCCATTTCACTACCTAATGGATAAGCTGCAGATCCCAGCTAACCAAAAGCCTACTTCTTCCTACCTTCACCCCCTAGAATTGCCTTATGGCTGTCACATGCATTCTTGAATTCCACCATGGTTTTTGACTCCACAACCTCCTCAGGAAGGCTGTTCCATGCATCCGCAACCCTCTCTGTGAAAACATACTTCCTCACATTACCTCTGAGCCATCCTCCCTCTAGCTTCAAATCGTGCCCCCTTGTTCTAGCACACCTCTTTTTCTGAAAGATGCTACCCTCTTGGACTTTGTTGATTCCCTTGAGGTACTTGAAAGTTTCTATCATGTCCCCCCTCTCCTTTCTCTCCTCGAGGCTATACTGTACATATTAATCTCCTTAAGTCTCTCTTGATGTGTCTTCTCGTGCAGACCCTGCACCATTTTAGTTGCCCTCCTCTGGACTGCCTCCATCCTGTCTATGTCTTTGCAGAGATTGGGTCTCTGGAACAGCACACAGTACTTTAGATGAGGTCTAACCAGCTGTCTGTACAGAGGGATAACAACTTCCTGTTTTCTACTGGTGATGCCTCTCCCTATGCATCCCAGTATCCCCCAGCCCTCCTTACTGCCCTCTCACATTGCTTACTCACCTTTAGGTCATCTGATATGACTACCCCCAGGTCCCTTTCCATTTTTGTTGTTGTTAGTATCTCAGTCCCCATTGTGTGCTCTTCCCCTGGATTTTTGTTTCCCAGGTGCATTACTTTGCACTTCTTAGCATAGAATCTAAGCTGCCATACATTAGACCATTCCTCCAACCTTGCCAAGACCCTTCTCATCCTTTCCACCACACCTTGTGTATCAACTCTGTTGCAGATCTTTGTGTCGTCTGCAAAGAGACATACTTTTCCTTCCAGTCCCTCTACAATGTCACTTATAAAGACATTAAAGAGGACCGGTCCTAATACTGAACCCTGCGGTACCCCACTAGTAGCCCCCCTTTCTTCAGAGTGGACTCTGTTTACTACTACCCTCTGTGTCCTGTTCTCCAGCCAATTCTTTACCCAGGCTACCATCTTGGGACCCACTCCCAGGCTGGCCAACTTGTATATTAATCTTTTGTGTGGGACTGTGTCAAATGCCTTGCTAAAGTCTAGGTAGGCCATGTCCACAGCACATCCCTGATCTACTACTTTGGTCACCCAGTCCAAGAAATCTATTAGATTCATCTGGCATGACCTTTCCACTGTCAATCCATGCTGCCTTGGGTCCTGTGCTCCTCTGGCCTCTAGGTACTCAACAGTTCTTTCCTTCAGAAATGATTCCATCATTTTCCCAATCACTGAGGTTAAACTAACAAGTCTGTAGTTTCCTGTGTCTGCCCTGCTCCCACTTTTATGAAGTGGAATGACATCTGCCCTCCTCCAGTCCTCAGGTACCACCCCATCTTCCCATGATTTATTAAAGAGGGTAGTCAGTGGTGTCACTAGTTCTACCCTTAGTTCTTTTAGAATTCTAGGATGAATCCCATCGGGCCTCATTGCTTTGTCTACCTTCAGTTTTAAGAGTTTCTTCAGAACCCTTTCTTCTGTGAAAGGGCAAGTGTCAACCCCTGTATCCAGCATGTTTCTATTGTTTGGTTTAGGTACCTCCTCCTCTTCATTTGTGAATACTGAGCAAAAATATTTGTTTAGTATCTCTGGCTTTTCACAGTCACCCTCTGCCCACTGCCCCTTCCCTTTATTAAGCCTCACTATCCCTCCCTTGGTCTTTCTTCACTCCCTGATGTACCTATAAAAGATTTGGTGAAAAAATATTATACTATTTTAAAGTTTAAATGATTTTTGAGTTAAGTTCAAATTTGACTGGTAAATAACTATAGTGAAAGGTAAAAAAAACTATTGTGAAAAGTAAAAAAAAAATATCACAAGAGGGTATTTGCATGATTTATTGTCGTAGGAAAAAAACAGTAGAGATGGCCACCATTTTCTTTTTACTTTTTAAACGTACAAACATTTAAAGTACATACGAATTATGACTTTAAAAAAAAAAGAAAATATCTGAATTTAGCTAAACGGGACTCATTTAGTTAGATTCTGGTGTTTGTTTTTTTAAAATAGTTGTCAGAAAGATCCCTTCTGGGCGCCCAAAATCCAAGTTGCCCAGCATAGTGAGAGGAGCTGCTCACTCGCATTCTCTGTACGATAACAATGGGACTTTCTTGAGCTCTGCAGCCACAGCTGAAACTTGTGCTTCAGGCTGCTCTGAGAGCAGTGAGCAGCCATTTCCCTGGTGTCTAGTGACACTCCCCATCCTCCAGTTACCATCCCCTCATGTATATTGCATTTCCCTGGTGTCTAGTGACACCCCCCACCATTTAATTGCCATACCCTCATGTACTGTACACTACATTTCCCTGGTGTCTAGTGACACCCCCCACCCTCCAATTGCCATCCCTTCATGTATACTACATTTTCCTGGTGTCTAGTGACACCCCCCACCCTCCAACTGCCATCCCTTCATGTATACTGCATTTCCCTGGTGTCTAGTAACACCACTCACCCTCCAATTGCCATCCCCTCATGTATACTACATTTCCCTGGTGTCTCGTGGCACCCTCCCACCCTCTGATTGCTGTCCCCTCATGTATAGTAGGTGTCCCTCATGTCCAGTGGCACCCCCAACCATCCAATCACTGTCCCCTCATGTATAGTACATTTCCCTGACATATACTGGCAACCCCCACCCCTGATCACCATCCACTTTTGTATAGTATGTTTCTCCGGTGTCTAATGGTGCTTCCACCCTCTGATCACCATCCCTTCATGTACAGTATGTTCTCCTGGTGTCTAGTGGTGCTCCCACCCTCTGATCACCATCCCCTTATGTATAGTATGTTTCTCTGGTGTCTAATGGTGCTCCCACTCTCTGATCACCATCCCCTCATGTACAGTATGTTTTCCTGATGTCTAGTGGTGTCTCCATCCTCTGATCACTGTCCTCTCATGTACAGTATGTTTCACAGGTGTCTAGCGGCACTCCCCATGCTCAAATCACTCTCCCCTCATGTATATGACATTTCCCTGGTGTCTAGTGGCACCCCCACCCTCCAATCACCATCTCCTCATGTATAGTTTGTTTTCCTGGTGTCTAGTGGCACCCGCTTCTGATCACTATCCCCCCAATGAATAGTAACTTTCCCTGGTATCTACTGGTGCCCCCACCCTCCAATCACCATGCCCTCAAGTATGCAACATTTTCCTGGTGTCCAGTGGCACCCCCACCCTCTGATGAGCATCCCCTCATGCATAGTGTGTTTTCCTGGTGTTTAGTGGCACACCCCACCTTCCGATCACAGCCCCCACATTAATGTTAGCTGTAATAAAGAAAATTGTCCTACGATGTTTTATTAACCCGTAAAAAAGAAAACGGTCCTTTACCAATCTGACCCCGCCACCCCGACCTTCAACTCAGCACTCACCACTCAAGACCCCCACTACACTCTTTACACATCCTCACTCACCTGAACAGCTCCCAGGATGAAAATCTGTTCTCCAATTGAAGATACGTCTTGCTGCTGGAACCGGTGACTGCAATATGAGAAACTAAAGTAAGTGCGGTTCAATGTATTTCAATGGGCTTTACAACTTTGATCCATAACTTTGTCAGTTTTGCATATTTTGACCCCAAATTTTCAATGCAGCCTTTTTGAGACCCTACTTCAGGACCAATGGCAGTGGAGTTATGCAAATCAGGCCCAAAAGGCAATTTTGTGGTCACTTGGTGAAATTACCTTTCAGACATGATTTGAAAATGTTCACTGCATTTGTGCATGAGGTGGGGTCATAAAAAGGCTGTATTGAAAATTTGTGGTCACAATACTTTAAAATGGCAAAGTTATGAATGTACATTGAAATTTTGCAACACATACTCATAACTTTGGTAATTTTACATATTCTGACTCCAAATATTCAACATAGCTATATTTTCACATCATCTAATGAATGTGAACACTCTCATTTTTCAAATCCAGGCCAAAATGTGTTTTCACTCCTGTGGAGCAGAATAATGCTATCGGTGCATAAAATAACCTTTTGGACAGATTTTGAAAATTTTCTCCATCCTTGTTAATAACGTGAGGTCATAAGAAGGCTATATTGAAAATTTGGGGTACAAATGTTACAAAACAGCAAAGTTAAGAACACACTTTGAAATTTTCTAACACACGCTCATACTGTAACTTTGGTAAATTTAAATATTTTCATCCTAAATTTTTAACATTATCATTTTTTTCTCATCACCTCATGAATGTAACAACTGTCATCTTTCAAAACCTGGCCAAAATGTGTATTTGCTTCTGTACTGCAGAATGACATTTCAGCTGAGATATGAAAATGTTTCACATACCAGCTTCATGAGGTGACTTAGTAACAAGGCTATGTTAAAAATTTGGGGTCAAAATATTAAAAAATCAGCATAGTAATGAAGGTACATTGACTTTTTTCTACACACTTTCACAAGTTTGGTAACTGTTGACATCTGATGATGCACAGAACATCAGGGTCAGCAGGGCCCTGCACTTCCATAGGCCCTGCACATCTGCACCTGTTCATGCAGGTCCTGAAGGGATCTGCGTGAATGAGGATATGATTCCACCATCTCAGAAAGAAGAGAAATTCTTGACAAAACAACTTTGTTAATGCACCAGCTAGGGTAACTTAACACCACAAAAGTAGGGAAATATAGAATTAGGGTTTCCAACCCTAACTCCCCACCCCAAGCAGCAAAAGGGAAAAAAATATGTTTTTGTGAATCCAGAGACTTGGCAAAACAGTGGTGTGATCTTCCTTGGGGTTGGTAACCCTAATGCTCACCTGTCCCTGCCCCCAGCCCATAGCCTCCAATATGAATCAGAAGGTACAGCTCCAAGCCACTGCCTCATAATGATACACTCTTCAAAGGTAGAGAAGTATGTCTCGCCACAGGTTGCCAACACAATTTGTTGTACCAGGGCCCTGCATGAAGAAAAGAGATCATGTGTGACATTGTTTGCTCACAGAATGTAGTGGACATTAGGGTTGACAATCCCAAGGAAGAGCCCACCACTGATTTGCCAAGACTCCAGAGACCTAAAACCTTAATGTTTTTTCTTTTGCTGCTTGGGGTGGGGTGGGGAGTTATGGATGGAAACTCTAACACCACATTTCCCTACTTTTGTGGACATTAAGTTACCCAAACTGGTGCATTAACGAAACTTTTGCAAAGAATATTGATATATATATATATATATATATATATATATATAAAACATAAAGACTCACAAAAAATGATAATGGTCTTAAGTTGGAATCTTTACTTGAAGCTCATAACTTAGTCTTATTGAATGATCGCACTTTAACTGATTCAGAGGGGGGATTCACATTCTATACTGGCAATGGCAAAAGTGCCATTGATTTTGCATTTACTCAAATATTAGGTCTAGATATGGTGAAAGACTTAAAAGTGTTATTACACACCTCAGAGTGACCACACTGCACCAATAACCATGTTAAATCTTGATATGTCTTTGAATCTGAACAATAAGAAATATGCGATTAATCAAACCCTAGAGGTTTTTGGTAAAAACATTTATGGTTAGAAGATCTGGTGAAGTAACAATTGGAGGATATTTTTCTCCACAAACTATGGCATGAATTGAAAAAAAAATCTAAAAATTATAAGGCTAAAGAACACTTTAGGTCTGGTGTTGTCGAATGGGGAGGCAGTAAGTGAAATAAAGTTGGAGGACCCACTAGCTGACAGCAGTCACCAAACGGTGTGGTTTAATATCACGATCTGTGGGGAGCCAGAGAAATCAGTTACTCAGGTAGTAAACTTCATGGGGGTAGACTTTGGGTGAATGCAGGAAGTACAGAAAGGGAAACGAGGGCATAAGGCAGAAGATGGATACAGAGCAGAAATGGGATATTATTAAACAGTGGACTACAGAGGAAACAGAAGATGCACCAAGACACAGAGTAAGAGGAGCAGAGCAAGAAAACCATGCTGGTTGAACAGCGAGGTAGTGGAGGTGGTGAGAGCAAAATGAGAAGCACACCAGAGGTATAGAAGGACAGGGAAGGAAGTGGACAGGGAGGAGTATGCAAGATGGTCCAGGGAGGTGACAGAAAAGTGAGAGAAGCCAAGGCCCAGAGGGAGCTGAGATTAGCACAAGGAATTAACCGGGGGAAGAAAGACTTTTTCAGATACATCAGGGAGAAAAGGAAGTGCAAGGAGACAATAGTTAGGATAAAAGGAGGTGGGGAGTGGACAGAAAAGGGTGAGAAGCAGGCAGAAGCACTGAATGAATACTTTTGCTCAGTGTTCACAGAAGAAAAGTGGGGACTGCTACCACCATGGGCTGGGAGAGTAGGGACAGGGGGAGAGGAGGAAACAGATGGAACAATTGAGGCAAGTACAGTCCTAGAGGGACTGAGGGCATTAAAGGTAGACAAGGCACCAGGGATGGATGGTATCCACCCCAGGGTGCTGAGGGAGATGGCGGAGGTGTTGGCAGAGCCACTGGCAGATGTGTACAGCACCTCACTGGAGTCAGGATGTGTGCCACTGGACTGAAGGATGGCACATGTAGTACCATTACACAAGAGTGGATCAAGGGATGAACCAGGCAATTATCGCCTGGTAAGTCTCACCCTCATAATGTGCAAACTCATGGCGACAATACTAAAGGAAAGACTGGTGTTGTACCTGGAGGACAATGTCCTCCAGGATGTGAAGCAGCATGGGTTTGTTTCAGGGAAGTCTTGTCAAATCAACCTGATACAATATTATGACTGGGTGACAGGTGAGTTGGATAAGGGTCATGCGGTGGATGTTCTTTACTTGGACTTCAGCAAGGCCTTTGATTCTGTGCCTCATGGGCAGCTTGGGGGGAAGCTAACTGGTGTAGGGATAGGGGCAAAAATGATGAACTGGATTACAAGCTGGCTGAGTGGGAGGCTGCAATGGGTGGTGGTGAGAGGAGTACTTTCAACTCCAAGGCTGGTGATGAGTGGGGTGCCACAGGTCTCTGTATTGGGGCCAGTATTGTTTGGGCTCTTCATATCAGACATTGCACATGAAGTGGTGAGCAAGATAACTCTGTTCGCTGACGACACCAAAATCGGAGCAGTGGTGAGAGGAGGGATGGAAGCAGCTGCAGAGGACCTAAGCAAGCCTGAGGAGTGATCAGAGAGGTGGCAGCTGGGGTTCAATGCAAAGAAGTGTAAGGTTATGCACTTTGGGGTGAAGAACCCAAGGAGAGAATACTGGCTGGGAGGGGTTAAGCTGGGGATCACTGAGGAGGAGAAGGACCTAGGGCTAATGATTAAAGGGACCATGGACAACACTGCCCAGTGCAGGAGAGTGGCTGCAAAAGCAAACAAAATGCTGGGGTGCATAGGTTCATAGGTTCATAGAAGTGTACGAGCAATGAAGGCATATGTAAGGATGCCCATTGTATGCTCGCCACCCATATGTCCTATGGGTGGAAATCAAATGTTTTGTTTCCCATATGTTTATCCAATCTTTGTTTAAAGGTATTTAAATTATCACTATTAATGACACTTACAGGTAAGTTATTCCACAAACCCACAACTCTCTGTGTGAAAAATAGACTCCTTCTAGTGGATATACATTTTTCTCCAATGAGTTTATAACCATGACTCCTAGTTGATTTGACATTGGAGGCAGTAGTAAGTCAATTTTGGTTCTTAAATAATCATTTTAAGGTTTGATATACCAATATTAAGTCACCCCTTATTTGTCTGTATTTTACAGAAAATAGGTTAAGTTTTTTTAATCTATCTTCGTAACTATTACTATATAAAGATGATACTTTTTTAGTGAATTTACGCTGAACACCCTCAGCGAGTTTTAAACCCCTTATAGAAGTTAGTGCACAAAATTGAGAGCAGTATTCCAAGTGGGACGTACCAGACTGGTGTAGAGTGGCATAATAACCTGGAGTCTCTACTTTTGATATTTCTTAAATAGAGCCAATTATTTTATTACATTTTTAACTTTAATTATATTATTTTTTCAAAGTTAAATTATCTGAGATTATGACACCCAAATCCTTTTCTTCCGAAATACTTTTTAGATAAACATTGTTTAAGGAATAATTAAAGGGGATGTTATTTTTGCCCAAATGTAAGACTTTACATTTGTCAACATTAAAAAACATACCATAAGCCTTTGCCCAGTTTGATAGGTTGTTTAAATTATTTTGTATGGAGCATTTATCATGAAAGGTGCTTATCAAACTACCCATTTTACAGTCATCAGCATATTTTGCGACCCAAATCTTATCAGTAGTAGGCAGTGTAGAGACCATAATATTAAATGGTGTCAGACCCAGGACGAAGCCCTGGGGAACACCACTAGTCACCACACCCGTCGCAGACAGGTGACGCTTGACTGATACCTGTTGAGTTCTGTTTTCCAACCATAACTGTATCCAGTTTATATTAGGTTGCAACTTAATTTTGACCAATTCTTGTAGTAAGACTTTATGTGATACTTTATCAAAAGCTTTGGAAAAATCCAAATATATTACATCTACTGGAATACCCAAGTCCAAGGCAGCACTTACTGGTTCAAAAAAATGTAGTAGGTTGGTCAAAACTGATCTTTCAGTCACAAAACTGTGTTGAAAGACATCTACTATTTTATTTCTTTCTAAATGATCTATAATATGGGCTTTAAGCAATCTTTCCATAATTTTGCCTATGATGGAAGTCAGATTTGCTCTTGGAATAGGCAAGATTTCACATAGGACTACCTCACATCCTAAATCCAATAATTTGTTTGTTAATGCAACATAATCTTCTTTTAGTTTTTGAGAAGAATCCTTTAGAACATTGTTGGCTCCTATGTGAACTATTATCAAAGGTTTAAAACCTGAGTTTTGTAAGATGTTGCTGGACATCTCTGTGATGTCAGTAATGCCAGCACCCCTGAAGCTTGAAAGAGTTCTATTTGTGTTGTCAGGGTTGCAAATAATTCTATCAATATGTTTGATGATAGAGTCTCCTAGCACTATAACCTGTCTTTTTTTGCAAACATCATCTTGATTTAGGTCCAAGTTGTCACAATTTTCTAGTGAAATCAAGGGATTTACATCAACTTGGTCATGTTTTTTGGCCTCTCTGGTGTCAGTAACATTTTGTAGATTGCTGAAAAAGAGGTGAAGAATTAAACTCTGCAATTGAAAGATTCATATTTGTTATAGTAAATATTGGGTTTCTATATTTTCAAAATTTTCAGAAATGGGGACACTTATTGTTTCTGGATCATGGCCTGAATCGAGATATATGTTAAGGGATCAAAGGAATTGAAAGTAGAAACTGTAAATTGGTTTGCTCTTTGCCCTTTTTGGATTTTTGAATTTGTAAAGTGTACCAATCTTCATCTGCATTATCAGATGGATCTTCTTCCTTGTTCTCTTAACACTAACTTTTTTTCTTTCTTTTGTGCAGGGGTATTTCAATAGGTTCTTTGACAAGTGGTGATAATTTCGTTTGCCTGCTGGCATTTTGATAACGGTCTCAAGTTTTTTTCCTGACGTTTGGGCTTTTTGCCTACCACATGTACTTTGGTGGGTTGGGAAATATCACTAATTTGATTTTTAAATCTACTAGACATTTCCTGTTGGCTGGTCTCTAAAAAGCTTAACCTATTGTTAAACAATTCCAATTCGGCAGTTAAATCATGGTTAACTTTACATTTAACACAGGTAAAGGGCAAGGTGAAGTTGTTTATCTCAGATATTAAGTACATATTACAGGATTGACATCTGCAACCAAAGCACTCTTTGTTTATTTGGATAATATCTTCCATATTTTTACATAGTAAGTTTAACTCCAAGATGGTATATTACAGTTTATGAAGGTATTTGACTTCTCAAGCTGTCTGTTGAACAAAATACAGTAAAGCTTAAAACAAGCTACAATAGAGTATAGGAATAGTATTGATTGTCTGGAAAACACAAAGTCACCTTCCACCTTCTTCTGCCTACGGACGCCGACAGACGCCGCTGGCTTCTGCCCACGTCGCCTCCGCTCCGCGCTCGACTCCGCTCACTAGAGCCAACAGTTATATAGCGCTATCGCGCTGACGTCACCAGTTGCTATGGTGATCAAAGGAGACAACAAAGCAAAACAGTGAGGCCGGGCAATGTATATAGCTCGCCTTTATAAAGGCGAGTTAGCCAACACAAAAGCAGCTGCAAAGGGCTGCCTTTTGAGCACTGAGGAGCAATGCCTGCCCAGTTTTCCAAGCCCTCTAAAAGGGGGTTTAAAAAAATGCCTCTACACTGATTTCCCTGTCAAAACAGTCCTTGAATTTAAACAGTAGGCAGTACCTGTTAGCAATGCAGAGAGACTAGGAGATGAGCTAAAAAGCTCTCTGGAGCCCAGGGGGTTTTCATCCAGGTGAAGAGAGGTGATCTTGTCCCTCTAGCAGGTCACAGGTAAGGCTGCACTTAAAGTATTGTGTGCAGTTTTGGAGGCCATACCTAAAGCATGATATCAGACTACTGGAGGGGGTGCAGAGGAGGGCAACAAAGATGATATGTGGAATGGAAGAGACAGACTATGACAGCAGGCTGAGAGACCTGAATATGTACACCCTGGAGGACAGAAGGGATGGGGGGACATGATAGAGACATTCAAGTATCTGAGGGGAATCAATAAGGATGGGCAGATGGGGTCTTTATGTTAAGGGGGGAAGGTCACCGGGGGCATGGGCTAAGAATAGAGGGGGGAAGATTTAGGAAGGAAATAAGGAGACACTATTTCACAGAGAGGGTGGTAGCAAAATGGAATGCCCTAACAGAATGGGTGGTATCATGTAAATCTGTGAGCAGCTTCAAAAGGGCATGGGACAGGGAACAGGGGAGAGTGAGGATGGGGGAGGTAGGGGGTGGCAGTGGGATGACAAATGGGAGTAGGGGTAGGGTAGCTGCAAACTAGGGGTGCTAGCTGCACACTCGAGCAGACTTAGATAGACCGGGTGGTCTGTTTCTGCTGGCACATTCGTATGTTTGTATGTTCGTAAGTCATCTTAAGACTCAGCGGCACTTCTCTCAAACTATTTTCATCACTGATATTTGTTCTTTGTACTCACAGAAGTACAAGCAACAATTTTGAAATGTAGTTTAACCATGTATGTAAGATAGAAAAAAGTGAATTATCCAGATTAGTTAGAAAAGTTATCCCTTAGGCAGCCAACAAAATTAGAACGTACAGGAATTTTGGACTGATATATCAGTCCACGTCACAGCAAAGGTTAAAGAAATATGCTCTAGCCAGAATCTTGCAATCTTAAATCAATCTTGCAAGAAATTTAACTATACCCACCCCCGGCAGAATCTTGCAACCTTAAATCAAGCTTACAAGAAATATAACTGTATCCTAGAAAGAAAACATAAGTTCCAGTTAGATTTATTGGAGCAGATGTATAATATTGCTGATAATGATTCTCATTCATTTTGGTGGATGGTAGCTAAAGGGACTAACAATTATGAAACTGTCTAAAACAAATTGGCAGACTAGATGGACCTAGCAGTTTCCTTCTGCAGTCAACTTCTATGTTTCTAAAGTGACCTCTCAGCTCAAATCCCTGTGGAAAGATGGATGTCACACTTTGTTAATGTCTTTTATGAGCCACCTGCCAGCTATAACCAAGGTTTATTCAAAATGGATAGCCATACTCAATTTGTTCCTATGCGATTCTCATTTTTTGAAGTTGAAAAAGCTATCATGTCTAGCAAACCTAATAGAGCTGCTGGATTGGACAGCATCCCTTCAGATGTTTTTAAATTACATCTAAATGTATGTGTTCCTGTTCTTACTAACTTTTATAACAAATACTTCAGAGACAAATTTACCCCAGTCAGCTGGAAAATCAGTGCATGCCTCACATGTCTTGGATTCTTCTCGCTGCGCAAAATTCAGAGCCTCACAAGGTACTTTAAAACACATCTTGTGGGATTGCCCTAAAGCACAGCTTTTGTTGCAGCAGGCACAACAATCAGTAAACCCCATGCTCAGCCTGCAAGACACTTTTACACCGGAAAGATATCCTAGGGCTAGGCGTGGTACAGTTTATAGGGCAGAGAAAGTACCATCTCACACTGATCACTATGGCAATCAAAAAACTTGTATTAAAACACAGGATAGATAGGATAGATAGGTGGAAATGCCTACTTTCTTGGAATGGCACTTTGAAATTATGCAAGCTCTTTACTAGGAAAACGTTAGCCAGTATGAAACATTAGTACAAAACTTTCAGAAAAAGATGGGAATCCCTTTATGCCTTTCTGGGAATTGTTGCTCTACAGTAAACATAACATGCTATTGTCAGATAAGGTGACACCATGATACCTTGTTTGCTTACATTATTGTTTTAGCTGGTATTCCATCTGCTGCTTGTTTTCAATGAGCATGCTCTAAACTGAGTTGCTTTGGAAGGGTTAACATGTTATCTTTCATGATTTCTGTGTGTGCACTGTAACTGTTCTGTGTTGTTCTGTGTTGTCCTTGTGTACCATTATTTTTATAAACTTTCAATAAAGTATTTTGATTCAAAAAAGCATTATGTGTAGTTCTAGCCTTTAGTCCAGTGGATAGTGCTTTGTGATCACGTGCTGGTGAGTTGAGTTTGGGGTGACCTCAGTAAGCCAGCTGGATGAGCTGAGGCTGGGGGCATGGCACTGTCACACAACACCACTCCTCAGCCTAGGAAGGAGAGGTACAGGGTTGGTTGCACAGGCTCAGGTACCATCTAGTGAAAGAGAACTCTTCTCCTGGCATAGGGTTCTGCACCTCTGCACCTATGGGAGCCAGGGAGCCCTGTGCTTTGGCTGCAAGTTATGCTTTTTGCCCTATGTGTATGTATCTGCAACCACATGGAAGCCTGCAGCCCACCAGACAACCCCATGAATTATTGATATCCGTTGCTGAATGAAACTGTAGGAGGACAGAGTCTTCCCTTGAGCCTCGGCGTCTGCATCTGTTTAAGCAGGTCCTGAACAGACCTGCGTGACACAGGATAAGATTCTGCTGTCTCAAAAAGAAAGTAAATTATTTGCAAAAGACTGCATTAATGCACCAGTTAGGGTTCAAGGTAATGGTTCTACCATGCTGAATTGACAACATTGTTATCGAAGTTTGGCATGGCAAGATCCCCAATGTTGACAGGCAAACTTTTGCTTGTCAGACATTGTGTGTGTTCTGTTGGGGGTGGTGCCCCCTGAACCCCCCTTGCAGGGGCTGTGTCCCCACAAACACACCCCTTCTATAGATTATTAACTCTGAGCCAGAGTTGTTTTGAAAGGGAGGAAACAGATGGCGAAAGGGCCAGATTTTGCCCTCAGGTCCCTCACAGCAACAATCTTGAAACCTGTTGAGATTGTCACTCTGAGGGATTTCGCTGTTAAAGATTTGCTGTTTGGTTGGCATACCCAAGGTAATGACACAAAAGTAGGGAAATCTGGCATTAAGGTTTCCAACCCTAACTCCCCACCCCCACCCTGCAAACAGCAAAATAAAAAAAAATTAGGATTTTGGGTCTCCAGAGTCTTGACAAATCAGTGGTGAGGTCTTTCTTGGGGTTATCAACCATAATGCTCACCCCTTCCCCAAACCCATAGCCTCTTGTCCAAAGCACAAGATACAGCCCCAAGCCAGTGTCTCATAGTGATGCCCTCTTCAAAGGTAGAGAAGTATGTCTAACCACACCTTGCCAACAAAATGCATTGAAGCTTTCATCACACAGGGTCCTGCAGGTCCTGTGTGAAGAAAAGAGATTATGTCTGAACTTGTTTGCTCAGGGAAGGGGATGGACATTAGGGCTGACAACTCCAAGGAAGACCCCACCACTGATCACCAAGACTCCAGAGACCCAAAACCCTAATGCTTTTTCCTTTTGCTGCTTGGGAGGTGGGAGTGGGGAGTTACAATTAGAAACCCTAATGTCACATTTCCCTACTTTTGTGGCATTAAGTTGAACCCACACTTGTGTATTAAATCAGTTTTTTTTCAAATAATATATAAATATAAATGAATAGATATGTGTGTGTGTATATATATATATATATATATATATATATATATATATATATGTATATGTATATGTATATGTAGCTATATATATATATATATATATATATATATATATATATATAGAGGTGCAGTCACACCTCTGTAATTAGGGTTCAACCTTCATTCTATGTTAAACTTGACAGTTTGCACTTTAATAACTTAACAAGCATTCAGGCAAATAAGGATACGATTATACTATCACAAAAAGTAAGGAAATTCTTTGCAAAAAATATTGTTAATGTGCTAGTTAGGGTTTCATGGTAAACAAATAGGGAAATGCCATGTTAGGGTTTCCAACCATAACACCTCAACCCCACCCTGCAGGCAGCAACAGGTGTGGGGTGTACCTTGGGGTTGTTAACCCTAACACTCACCCCACCCTCAAATACTATACCCATCTCAGCTTATTTACTCATTGAATGTGAGACCTTTTTTTGACTAGGAGACTGGGGGACTGATAACCCTCTGTATATCTATTTAGGCTGGAATTACAACACATAGGTACTGTAAATATTTTTTAACATCTGCTTTCAGTCAGTGGAGAAGTACCTAATATAAATGAAGAGATTTGGTTTGGAAATTGAAATGGAGTATGATAGATATTGCATCACACTGCAGACTACTAGATAAAGGCAATCAATTTGCAATTATTACTCTTTTTTAGTCAGCAGTGATTAATTCAAATTTCCACATAAGTAATTTTGCTCCCTACTTATATTAGGCACTGCTGCTCCATTGACAGAAAGGGTCTGTAGGACTCCAAGGATGGAAATAAAGCAAAGCAACAGTCTGTTTACATTTTTAAAATTTAATAAAAATCTTGAACTCAAAAAAAATGTCTTTGTATTAAAGAACTTAACAGGAAAGTAGTGCACCGAAGGGAGTTAATGAAATCTGCATCCCGCTACTTACAAAAATTCAGTTTTGTGAGATGAATCTCGGGAATTTATTACAGGGCCACATTGGTTTAATGGTGCATAATGAGGATTCATGCCTGAGTGAATGGCATTATGTTTTATTTTTCTAAAATAATGTTATTTTGGTGCACTATTGTGCAGTGTGCAGCCATCAAACGTTCTGAGCAGGAGTTGCAGAGGAGCAGTTGTGACTGAGAAAACAGTCTCTGGTCAGAACCAACAGGGCTGCTGTGGCCCTTTAAAGGGACTGCTCATGAGGAGATGTGACAAAATGGCAATGTTGAAAATCTGGAGTGAAAATATGAAAAATATGTGAAGTTACAAGCATGTGTAGAAACTACGCAATGCACGCCCCTAACGAGGTCATTTTTTTAATTTTTTCACCAGATTTTCAACATGGGCTTTTTGGGACCTCCCTTCATGAAGAGTGGCACTGTGATTTCTTTAATCCAGCTCGAAAGTTGATTTCACAAAGCGACTGCACCATTCTGTGACACAGGTACGAAAAGACATTTCAGGCAGGATGTGACAAATGACAGCTGTACTGTTCATAAGGAGGTGTTAAAAATGGCATTGTTGAAAATCTGGAGTGAAAATATTAAAAATTAGTGAAGTTACGAGCGTGCGTAGATAATGCATAATGCACGCCCATAATGCTGTCACTTTTTGGAATTTTTTCACCAAATGTTCAACGTGGACCTTTTGGGACCCCACCTCATGGACAGTGGTACTGTCATTTTGTTAATTGGTCCCGAAAGGTCATTCCATTCAGTAACAGTGAAATCACTTTTCAGGACCGAGCAACAAAATGACAGTGACATGTTCACGAGGTGGGGTCCCAAGAACCTCATGTTGAAAGTTTGGGGCCAAAATTCCTAAAAATGACTGCGGTATCAACTTAAGTTGAACCCTCCCTCCTTTGACTCCCATTATACAGCACTTGCCCAATTCCTCAGTTCAGAGTATGGCTTTGAAGAATGCAGACGTGTTCAGGTCCAGAGAAGATCGCTGCACCCTACCTGCGGAGGTAAGTATGGGGTGAGGGGATGCAGGGAGGTGGGTGCGCAGAGGGAGGATGGGGATGGGAGAGGCAACAGTGGACTGTTTTCTTCTTTTCATGTAAAAACAAAACAAAAAAAGACTGTGAGGGAAGGTTGTCTTTATTTACAGGTTAAAAAGAAAGTTAGGAACATTAGGGTGGGCTCCCAGTGTGCTACAATAGTGGGAGGGCATGCCAACATGGGGATTGGGCATCCCAATGTCGGCAAATAATTCTGGGGGGAAGGGGCATATCCGACACCAGGAGTGGGCATCCCGATGTTGGAATTAAAATATACAAATGTTTTTTGGCACACTAGGGTAGGCTTCTAGTGTGTCACAATGGTGGTGGTGGTGGGGGAATGCCAGCACAGGGATTGGTCACCCGGATGTCAGCTCTTCGGGAGTGCATGGTGGGCAGCAGAAGCCACCATGTTTCGGAACCCTGGGGTGGTCTCCCAGTGTGCCACATAATGGGGGGGGACCATGCCAACATAGGGACTGGGCACCCCAATGTTAGCTTTGCGGAACTGTGTGGCAGGAGCTGCCATTGTGGAAAGCTGCTCTGCCACTGAGCAAACATGTTGCTCGTAACTCTGGCCATGGGTATTACTGTGCACTGTAATGCACATGGCCAGAGTCTTGTCAACTGCTGCTACAATGAGGAAACTGCACCTGATTGCAGTGGCAGATTTCTTTCAAGTTGTTGGCACTCTTCAAAGTTTTCTGTCATCAACAGCATGCTCACTGATTGGCAGCTGAAGGACGCACCCACTAAAACATCCTCTGCATTGGCCACAACACTGACACACTTACGAAGTGTGCCACTACCACAAGATGTTGCTTGCACATGCACGCAAGCCAACATAAAAAAGGTCAAAAGTTATTTTAAAGATCTTGAAGCAGTTCCAGCATTCTGGAAGAGCCACTAGGGCTGCTAATGCATTAACTTGATGTGTGTGTCTTGGGCTTAAACATGGGGACCTTAGAGGTGGGAAAGAGGGTTGAGAAGCCCATGATAAGGTAGGGTCAGAGGCTACTAAGTAATGTAGGGCTTATGGGCAGATTGGATGGGCATGGCAGTCCTTATCTGCCAACAATGTCCTAGGTTTCTATGTAAAATGGGCATTGGAACCAGCCCGGCACTTTATCGTGGGGCTTTTCGTGTTGACTGTTCCCCTTTTAAGAAAACTGTATACCTTTAGAGATGATCTGGTGTAAATTAAACATTTGGATACACATGCCACTGGTGATGTAAGGCATTAGTCCTTAAATGTCTTTGAAGTACAGGTACATTGAATTACTTTAACAAAATGACCTTGATTGGATTATTGCAATTCTAAAATGGCTTGCTGTTAATGAGTGGAACATTACTTCTGTATAAAAACCAGGCAGGGAATGTGAGTGTTTGTTTGTGGGGGTGGCAGGTGTGAGTAAGCTGCGATGCTTCAGAGCACTATCAGTTTCCTGGTGGCTTGCATGGGGAGGGAGGGATTTGTTTCACTGTTCTTCTATTAACTATGTGCCTGGACTTCATACAGTGATGTTGTTGTTCAATAACATCACTGTCCCAGGCACACACTGTCCAATCAAGGTGACAGCGTATTCTCCTACATTATTATCTAGCTGGACATTGACTCCTTGATATTATCCGGCAGTTCAGTCATGGACAATGGACAATAGTCTTTATGCAGCCCTTTTTTTCTGTTTTAAAGAATCTGTATATTTTTACGACGAAGTGCATGATCATTGGAAGTTGTATAAGCTTATGCAAATATGATATTGGCTGTATTTCATAAAACTTTATAAATAAAAAGTTAAAAAAAGGATAGGGGACATTTTCTCACCATTGTATTAGCCAATGTAACAGCAAAAAATAGTAATGGTTTTTAGAACAACACCCTTAAAACTGGGAGTAGTTAAATCAATATTTTATCAAAAAAATTCAGCTGAGCAGTGCAGTAGCACCTAACCCACTAATCACCAACACTGGTGATTTGTGGGATAGGTGCTACTGTTCACTTGCATCTTTAATAAATTATTTAATTCAGCTACTCTCAGCTTTAAAGAGCAACTGAACCCTCAACGAAAACTTTTGAAAACATAATAATTAGGCACAATTCAGCTTGCATTCCAGTTATATTGTATATAACTCTCTTTCCCATATTTTTATTACTAAAAAAATGCATATGACTGTATGATTGTTGTCCCATACAATTCATTTTGAGTTCATCTGCCTCTATAGCTTACCCTCTACCTCAAGTCATAACCCTCTGTTGTGACAGACATCACAATCTGTTGCCATGGGAGTAACTGATATCACAAGCAATGCTCTATGATCTAAGGTGGGGGAAAGCAGCAGGAATAGATGAACTCTTCTGTAGCACAGATCCCCATTTTCATGCAAATTACCTCATTACTAAATAGTGGGGAGGAGGAATACAGAACTAATAGGAAATAAAAACTGGACAGTGCCTAAATATTATGTTTTGTTAAACTTCTCCTGAACATGTCACCAGCTCTTTAAGCATGTGGTTCTGAAAACCCTTGGCACTGTTTTTTGCTGTTACATTAAGTGGGTGTTAATGGATTTAATTAGTAATGAAATATTGTTTTGTTTTATATTGCTGCTGTAGTATAGGATATGTGTTTGCCTGGGTGTATGGATGTAACTGCATATTACTGCTGTGTTATAGGATATTTATTTGCCTGGGTGTATGGATGTAACTGGTAGTTTACTCACCTGGTAGAGGTGATTCTGTTAGTGTATATCCATGGCACTGCCAGATCCTTTACCTTAGGGTTATGTATGCTTGATAGGCTGCTGATGCACATGTGACCTAAGATCAGATTTTGATCTACCACCAAGCCCCTTCTCCACCCTTCCCGTCTTCAGTTTCGATACTTCCAGAGCATTAAAGTAACTTATTAGGTGTATGCACAGGCAGTAAATATTACTCTAGAGACAGTCTTTCGGGAAATTTATACCTACTTTAATGATTACATATTGTATTTGACTTATACGCTTAAAGCATTCCACATAGATATTGTCATATTGTCATTGTTCTGTCGCTTACTCCACCTGTGATACCTGTAATCATGCTCCCTTGGGTGGGATGGAGTGCTATGGATGTACAGTAACACAATCACCTTTACCAGGTGAGTAAACTACCATAGTGTTGTCTGTATATCCATGGCACTCCCAGATCCTTTACCTTAGGGTGATTCAAAAGCAGTACCCTAAGTATTGGGAGGGGGGGGGCATGAGTTCTATATGTTTGTTAAGGTGGCGGTTATTAACATTTTATGTCTGAATGAACTTTCCTCCAGAATTTCAGTGTCTAGTCCACTGTGTCTCATAAGGTTATGAATAGTAGACCAGATGGCTGCCACACAGATTTGCTGTGCCATAGCAGAATTTCATTCCACCCAAGAGGCACCCATGGTCCTTGTGGAGTGGGCTTTTATTACTTGATTTGTATGATTCTTTTATTGTTCTTTTTAACCATGTTGCTATGGTGGCCTTGGCCGCCACAGTTCTTCTCTTGTGACCTGATGGGATGACGAACAGTCTCTCTGTCTTTTGTACTTATGCGGTTCTTTCTAGATACACTGTGAGTGTCCACTAGATGTCCAGGGAGTGGAGAATCCTCTCCCTGCTATTTGTGTGTACCTCATAACAGGTTGGCAGTTCTATTGGCTGGTGCTTGTGAGATGTGGAGTATACCTTGGAAATGAATGTGGGTACGGTCTGTAGGGAAGCTCTGGTGTGAATGCTGTGAATGGTTCTTTACATGATAACACCATCAGTTCTCTGATGCAGTGGGCTGAGCATGTTGCCACTAGGAATGCTGCTTTTAACCCTATCCAGTAATCGCTGATGTCTGTTAGGGGTTTGAATGGTGTTCTGGTAAGGGCATTGAGTACTAATGTCAGGTCCCAAGGTAGTACCCTGTTCCTTATGTGTGGCCTTATGTTAGTTGTCACTTTTAAGAAACGTATGACATCTGGATGTGAACCTGGGTATGCACCATTGCCAGTGCCCACTGCCGCCCCCAATGGCTGGAAGTTGAACTCTTAGTGCTGAGGGTGCTAACCCCTTGTCTAGTCCCTGCTGTAGATACAGTAATACGTCTGCCATAGAGGCTAATAGAGGTGATAAGTTTCTGTCTGTACACCGGGTTGTGAATATTTTCCATTGTCTGGAATAGGTAGATGATGTGGTAGCTCTGTGGGACTGTAACATTGTATCAATCACTGCTGTGTGGTACCCTGCATTCAGCAATCTCTCCCTTTCAGGAGCCAGGCCACGAGTTGTAGGCTGTTCGGGGAGGGGTGTGTTACCGGTCCCTATATCAGAATATCTGGCCTGTTGGGTAGTCATAGGCTGTCCCTTGCAACTACCATTAGGCGCAATGTCATAGTTGAAGTCAGCCATGGTGCACTGCAGTGCACCTGTTAAGAGAAGTCACACAAGCATTCCCAACTACTATGGTCATCAGTGTGAGATAGGGACAGAATAGCCCTATGATGATGGCTGGAGTAGCAAAGGGGTGGTGACCTATTATTGCAGTCGTATGGCTGAACATATGCCGGCTGCTATGTTAGGTGGTTGTGCTGTCAGTGTTAGTAGTACCCTTGCATTGGCATCACAAATTGGGTAAAATGTGTACTTAAAGTTTCCAGAAGGCAATGGCCTTTATGCATGTTTGTGTATGTGCCTATGTACTAGCATAGGATAGACCCGTAGTGAATGAGTATGGCGCTGTATATATGAATATTTATGGAAAAAACTCTGTTTAATGCATCAATTAGGGTTGTTCCACAGTGACAAAAGTGAGGAAATTTGGTGTTAGGGTTGAAAACCCCCGTTGCACTACCCAGCCCACCCCCCCAACCGACATCGGGGTGTGCATTGGGATTGTTGGCTCTAAATCTCACCCCATCATATGTGTAAACAAGCTGAGGTATAGGAGAATGGGGTGAGAGTTAGGACCGATAACCTCATCGCACACCCTGATGCCAGTTGGGGCGGGCTGGGGGATGCAAGGGGAGCTTTTAACCCTAACACCCAATTTCCTCACTTTTGTTGCTGTGAACAACCCTAACTGATGCATTAAACTGAGTTTTTTGCCATGGATTTCCCTTCTTTTTGAGAATGAGGACTATAAATAGTGAATGGAATGTGGTGATGTGGGCGCGGGCCTGAACCACATGATTTTTGTGACATAGTAATGGTAACTGCAATGGAAATGCAAGCGCTAATGGTTAAGCACATGGTGATGCAAATGTAAATGGTAAAGCAAACTTTAATAGAAATGCAAGCGCAAAGTTACGCCAAAGCAAACAGTAACGCAAACAGAGATGCAAGCACATATGTAAACGCAACTGGTAACATGCACGGTCATGGTACCGCTATTGTAAATGCAAATGGTAACTGTAACAGCAACAATAATGCCAAATGAAACAGAAATGCAAACACAAGTGCGTACGGAAAAGCAAAGCGTAAAGCGCGCGGTCACAGTACTGCAATTGCAAACGCAAATGGTAATGGTAACAGCAAAAAAAAGCCAAAGGAAACAGAAATGCAAATGCAAATGCAAGCGCATGCAGAAATGCAAACCATAATGCGCACGGTAACGGTACTACAATTGTAAATTCAAATGGTAACGGTAACAGCAACAATAACGCCAAAGGAAACAGAAACACAAATGCAAGCACGTATGGAAATGCAAACTGTAATGTGCATGGGCATGGGAATGCAATTGAAAAAGCAAATGGCAATGGTAACAACAACGATGACACAAAATAAAAGAAAAATGCAAACGTTAATGAAAGCGTGGCTGCAAACAGAAATGGTAATGCGCACAGCGACGCAAAGCAAAACACAAACACAAACAGCAGTAGAGACACAAATAGTAACAGTAATGCAAATGGAAACACAAATGGAAATGCAAAGGGTAACGCATATGGTGGCGTACACGTGAAGGCTAAAGCAAAAGGGTACGGAAGCGCAAATGGAAACGCTACGTGTAACAGTAACTGGAGCACACACCCTTTTTTTCCTCAACAGCTGCATAGAGGAACACAGTGACTACAAAGAATGTATGCATTGTAATGGTCCTCGGACCAGAAAATGAGGTACTGGTATACTAACTTGCTTATATCTCAGGAACCACACAACATAGAGAAAAAATTAAAATTTCCCATGATTCATGACTTTCCTGGCTACGTTTGCACTGAATGCTTAGTCCCCTTAGGGGCTAAGCATGTTTCCAATGAAATGTCCATATTTGGCACCGTTTCCGAGATACGGGCCCCGAAAGGCGTGGCGGACAACGCAATGTTAATCTATGGGGAAACGTGTCAATTTCCGAGTACTGTAACTTTGCATCCCTGCAATGTTTTTTCACCAAACCACCAAAAGGCACATCTGTGAGATGTTGGCTTTCTTCTCTCCAAATTTCAGCCCAAAAGACCAAACCATTCTTTTGCAGCAGGGTGGCAAACAATTCGTGTCATTTTGGCTATAGTGTTGCAAAGTAGTGTCATGATTTGCAACACTTTCACAAAAAAAAATCACAAAAGTGTCGCAAGTGCGACACTACTTTGCAACACTACTTTTCCCAAAAAATTCAAAAACATATTTCTGGGGTGTTTAACCCCAAAATAAATACATGCCTAGCATCCTCAGGGCTCGACTAGGTAAACACAAAAAGAATTGTGTCCCTAGGTGGTCCCAATTTTAAATGCCAAGCATTTCTGTGATCAGTAACTAAAACAAAAGGCTGATTCATGACACTACAGGGGTCATTTGCGACACTAAAAACTGCATTTACGACACTGTCAAACTTTTTGTTAACTTTTCCCATTGACTACAATGGGGAACTTGTTTTTTGAATAACTTTTGAACCATTCAATATTTGTTCACGAAATCTTCAAAAGGCACATTGGGGACCCCGGCTACGCATTCCCTGAAGTTTTCGGACCAGTCATGCAAACTGTGTGACCTGTAGGCGTGAGCAAATAATGCACAAAAAAACCCCATAAATGCACCCTGGAATGTCGCTTAATAACTCCGCAGCTGTACATCCAACTGGTACGAAAGTTGGCAGATACCAAGCTCTATGGCTATGCCCTGTGCCTGCCAAATTACAGGCAAATCTGTTGAACAGTGGCAAAGTTATTAAGGTGGAAATTTTCACCATTTAACCTTAAATGGGGTACTCAACCCTAACTATGGTAGCACTACTGTGCTACCATAATATACCATATATATATATATATATATATATGTATGTAATCTTCTTCTCGGGGTCTCCCAATCTTGGTAGTTCTGTGTAATGGACTTGTAAGACCCCTACTATTGTTTTTGGTTCTATGCAGCACATTAGGGGAGCTAAGTTCCTAACCACCTACACTCAAAGTTTGGTTCCCTGACTGCTTGGCCATGGGACTGCAATTGTTTGAGTTGTAGTTTATTTATAGTTCCCATACTATGGCCTTATTAGTTGGGCCATATATGCTAGCCTTCATATGCCTGTCACATGGTTATCCCAGAAGGGGATGCCATGTGAGGGCTGTTGGTGCCCAACAGAGGCTGTAGTTCTGTAATGACCTGGTGTTGTGTCATATCTCTAGTACCATTAGTTGTGTTTTGGTCATAAGGATGGGTGCAGTAGGAGCCAAGCTGCATGCTTCTGAACTGTGCTGATGTCCCACAGTGTAGAAGCAGTGGTACAGCAGTGTTATAAGGGATGCTCTGTCAGTGACATGAACCGTATAATCAGTATGCCTTGACCTCGCTTTGGGTGCTAAGAAATAGGGGACAGAGCTTCTGAAGGGGCTGAATAAGTCCACCTATTCTCGCGCCTGCCCCTGTATTCGATTCGACTACTGTAACCATGATGATTCTGTGTAGTACATTAGCCTGTGTTAGGGGCAATGTTATGCTGCCTTGCCCACAGCTGTGGTAATAGTGCTGCCCCAGTGTATTTTCCTGATTGTTTATTGATTTTCAAATCATTGCCTTTATATTTAATTATCCGCATTGTGGTCTGCAGTTGCAGATTGGTTGGCGCTTTTAACAAATGCCCTCTGTGCTGGTTGGATGTTTGTGAGCAAAGATGCACTCTCAGCAAGATGGTGGCAGTGACTCTCAGTCAGTTTACACTGTCTGGTGGCTGCCTACACCCTTAATCCTGCCTAGATAAGGGGCGAGTGGAGAGCTTTTCCAAAATCACAGCAGCAAGTCTCACAATATTATTTCTCACGGCTGCCAATCTGGATAGGCAAGTTAGGTTAGTCTTGCAATGCTCCTCCTCCTCGTGAGACATACTTTGTTTATGATTTTTCGGTCAGGTAGATGATAGAGGAGTTTCCTCTACCTTTTGTTAAGAAGGTGGTGCATTTAAAAGAGATAATGTTTCAGAGACTGTTGTGTAGTGATGTCTTGAGTGAGCGTTTCAGGTGCTACTACGCTTTTAATGGGGAACTGTGGCACATTACTTAGTGTTTTAGAAGTCCGGGATGCTGGCAGGGTACTCCAGATGCTCTAAGGTGGCCACTTGTTCATTTAATAATGGATAGACTCTGGAGCTGACAGCAGGGGCTCCAGTTCATCAGGCACCTTAGAAACGTGGTATGCTTGTTCTGAACAGCACATAGGAGAACTCAGAGTATATGCCCATTTAAGGAATGAGAGTCTTTAATTATTTAGTAGCCCCGATGTACTGAGCTCCTGGGACTGCTGGTAGGGGTTTCCAGGTAACTGTGGCTGTGGAATCTGTTTGGTCATCTGAGAAAGATCTCAGACCAAACATGGCTCTATTAGCATCCTTTACATTTAGCATCCTTTACATTTTTATAATGTGATAAATTATCTTGTTCAAGCCCTTTTTTATTAAATTAATAGGGCTACGTTATGCATTCACAGTAGTATGCATTACTTTTGTAGCACACAGTACATAGTAGCAGCTCCTTAATGAATATGTGACTGTGCCTTAAGTGAGAAAAAACGTGAATGTCAGTGAAATAAATGTCTCTATTAAAGTTCACTATTTCCGAAATAGTTTTTTTTATTTTAATCAAACCTTCCTGTATGTTGACCCAATATAGTACAGTGCTGTGTATTATTTTTGGTCCCTTTTGTATGCTCTGGTTAGTTCTGGGATAATGTAGACATCTGTCTTTAATGGGATGGGAGATGGGCAGTATGCCTTAGGTAGTCCTTGCATTGGCTGTGGTAAACTGAGAGAGGAATCATCTGCATTGCTGCTTGTGTAATAGGATACAGTTTGGGGCAGAAGCATTTTTGTTTTGTTTTTGGTCTTTAAAACATGTTTCTTCTGTTCTCCCTCATAGTCAATATTAAAAGTTAGGGAACTAAGGCTTGCAGAGCTGTAGCAATTGCTAGCTCCATTCTCCATTGCAAGATATGTTGGATTTAGTCAAATTTCATTTGTTTAGCCTCCTCTAAGATGATGGCTGAGATCTAGTCAGCTTGCAGCTCCCATGTAGCAGGAGATTTGGAAACTAGAAAGAAGCAGGGAGGCTGGCCATGCTGCTAGGAGCTATTTGATAAACTGGGCCATAAAATAACATTTGGGTGTCTCCATTTTGGTCAGCAGAGCTTCCTTTCTCTGTGGGAGTGTTTTTGGGTAGAGAATAGCACAAAATGGTCGTGGGTGCTTTTATTTAGTGCCACTGAATTCCAACAATGTCTGAATGCAGTACAGGGATTTTAAGCACTTTCCAGTGCAAGGAAACTTTTCTGGATGATTTTGTGAGTACCTTTCTACAAGTTAGTGACACTAGCAGGGTCACCAGATTCTTGTTGGTGATTAATACAACTCAGGAACTGCTGGCAGGGGAGCCAGGTTGATTATTTATTATAATACCTCCTGTAAATCATTGCATAGATTCTGTGTCCATTTATGTGGGTCAGACATTTAGCTCCTGGCACCACTAGCAGGGGTGGTCAGGTAGCTAATAATCTCTATGCTTGTACAATGTGAAAATGCTCATGATTTGAATACTGGGCTGGCAATTTCTCAGCTAATATTTCTCTAGATGATTTATTCTAAGTGCCCCTGCTAACTTGTAGGCTGATCATGTACTGGGTCCTGGGCAGTATAGGTTGCTTCTGAGTTGGTATGTAATTTTAGCAAGTCTGGACCTTTAATTGTCAGCCTCTGATCTTTGGCTGAAATGCTGGCCCTTTAATGACAGTTTTGATCGCTGGTGCCTCCCAGAAGAAAATTAGGTCCTTATTTACTGATGCTCAGCCAATCTTGGGCATAACCTTTTAAATGAGCATTCTTTTGGCAGTAATAGCCCAGACATAATCTGCTATTTGAATTTATTTCAGCCGTTGTTGCTATGGCCAGATCGAGCAGTGTTGCGCCTGCGCAAGCTATACACACATGCACGTCCTTGCTTGCCACTAAGTAAAATGGTGTTGGGTGGCATCGCTCACGTGCGATTGCTGTATCCTCTCCATGCATGTGCAATAGGCATAGAGAGTGCATGAGGGGGTGCCTATTTGCGATTAATGACTGAGAAGATGGAGAGAAATAACAACAATAGGCATACTCCATTTTGCGATACCCCTGTGGATACCTCCTGGCCCAAGCAGCTGCGGCCACCTTCCCCAGCATAACAGGTTAGTTTAGACAACAGTAGGAAGCATTCTGATAGCATGAGCCAGTGCTATGGACCAGGAGGATGGATCAGTGGTTCTATGTTCCGGGGGGGGGTCATTAATGTGTGTGGTGAGGCACAATGCTCTATTGCTCTGCTACATAAAGGGAGGTGACAGGCTGGCAGATATTCAATAGGTGCATCCCAAGTGTGAGTGCTTAGGGGGAGACTTCTACTTAAAATTGTTGTTGTTGTTGTGCACCCTCATTATGCAGATGCTGAGCAGGGACTGTATATGAGGCTGTGGCTGGATATCCTCACTCGGAAGGGAGGAGACAGGCTGGCGGTCCTTTTGAGCTAGCTGCTGGATCATGCTTCTATTCTAAGCTGCACTATAATTCTTTCTATCTGGTAGCACAGGGCTGTATAAACGCAACACTGTATGATGCAGGTTAATTCTGTACAAATCATAACATGCTCATTCTACATCTGTTCTAACTTTTACTTAGTTCTCTTTTTTTAAAAAACATTTCCTTGTTTTACTGTTATTTTAACAATGCAATGATACTGTCTGTGACATAATAATGAAATCCTGTAAATACCTTCTGTTCGTTGTTGCACTGGAGCTTGGGAAAGTGCTGCAGCCTGTATCAGATGCACACATTAAACTGAAGACAGTAAGAGTAGAGAAGGGACTTGGTGGTAGATTGAAATCTGATCTTAGGTCACATGTGCATCAGCAGCCTATCAGGTGTACATAACCCTAAGGTAAAGAATCTGGGAGTGCCATGAATATACAGACAACACAATGCATATTGATGCTGTAGTATAGGATATGTGTTTGCCTGGGTTTATGGATGTAGCTGCATATTGCTGCAGTGGTATAGGATATTTATTTGCCTGGGTGTATGGATTTAACCACTATGGTATATGGCTTTACAATATGTGGAATATGAGCATGAACAGTATTTGGAATTTATTAATGGGTCTTTACTGTAGTTACAGCTGTATTTTTATGCAGGGAAAAGAGCCAGTGACATGAAGCATCTTTATTTACAGGGGATACCAGGGAAGGCCAAGATAAGGCTGCAGAACTAATTAGCTCACTTTGTGGAAAGTGTATATTTAATTGCATTAAATTAAACAAACACAAAACAGATATTACCAAAAACAAGGAAAATGTATACAGACTGGATGTGGTAAACATTTTTGTAATTGCTAGATAAAACATCTTGGGTAAATTGATTAATGAAAAACAAATGTAATGAAGATAAAATCAGTAATCATAATGATGGATGAGTATTTTTTCCTTCTTTCTTTATAATAACTGGTCAGCGATTTTTCCTACGGGCTTGACCAGTTGATATATTCACGAGCCATTTCAATTGAAGTATGCCACTCCCTCATTGGCTCTTGTCTTGCTTGTGGGTGGGTGTAACAGTTTAAAAATCATGGCAGCTCTATCTCTCATGTACTGCAGAGCTGCCACAACACGAGTTTTCAGCATGTTTTTTTTTAATATCCCGTTGATCCTGCCTGAAAAAAATTGCTGCCCAATGTATTATAAAAAATAAAAGATTGGGGGAATGGGGTGCTATGAGAATTTTATGCACACTCTCATTGTGGGATACTTTGATAAACCCCTTGGGCTTCATCCTCGGGGTTTATGTAGCATCCCACAACTCAGGTGTGCATTAAATTCTCATAGCACCCCCTTCCCCATCCTTTATTTTCTATTTACTGATAATATAAACTGAGCCAGGAAAGCAGTAAGGCTGATGTATCAGTATAGCAGTAGCAGACACTGGCATATGGGGGTTAAGCAGGGGTGGACATCTGCTAATGAAAGCATATAAGGCAAGCAGCCGACCTGAGGAATGCAGCATTTTCTTCATGTCAGCTCTGATCTGTCCTTCATTGATGTCAGAAGATATTCTGATAAGTGCTGACATGAAAACAAATGCTGCATTCCTCAGGTCTGTTGCTTGTTATGTGGGCCTTCATTTGCAGATGTCAACCTCTGCTTTTATCCTTCCCCCATACCAATGTCTGCTACTGTTATACTGATACTTCAGCCTCATTGTTTTCTTGGCTCAGTTTACATTATCAGTAAAAAGACAGGAGGAAAAAAACCAAGCCATTTGTTCATTTGCTTGAAGTTGGTAATAGCTGATAGGCTACTCTACCTACACTTCCCCAACACAGAGGAATAAGCCAGCCAGGCAGTGCAAATACAGTTTGAGATTTCTGTTATTGTCTTGAGCAGCAGCGTAGAATCCAATGGTCTATCTTTCTTGCTGTGTGCTTTTTTTTTTTTTTCAATGGGACTGCCTTCTTTTTATCACAGTGTTCACCGATCTGATAAGCTCAGGATTAGGAAAAAGGAGTTAGGTTATTATGTGATAAAACTTTTTGCACTATTGCACAGCAAAATGGCATGGGTGGCTATCCATATGTAAAAAGATGTACTTTAGTCCTTAAAATCAGTGGAGCATCATGTGTGCGAAATGGCGAGACCTCAGTCTGTTTGCAAGTGCTATAAATCTCCCTACCATGTCTGCTTGACCTTTCCTAATGAACTGCACGCCAACTCTCCATGGCAGTACAGGATAGATAGCAAAGAACAAAAAGAAAGAATGAAACTGATTTTAACCCTGTGCTTTTTCATGTATCATAAATCTCTCAAGCCTTTCTAGTGACCTTTTTAAATGAGTCACCCATGTTTCTGCACTGTTCAATTGAACATTTTTTAGTTACCTAACTTACCCCACTACAGACTAAAAAACTTATGAACATTTTATGAAAGCCATTTATTTATTTATTGTCAATGATCGGAATTACCATCCTTTGAGTCAGGGACTCATTTCCAAAGGCTACATGTCATATTACAAAGTGAGAAGAGATTTTGTTCACTTTACAAGCTGAGCACCTAATTGCTAATCTATCTAATAATACAACGATGTATAAACAAGTATGGGAACCTCTTTATCCATTTATTACTGTGTGATACCTTGTTAAACTCTTCTAATGTTTACTCTGTAAAACTATACCCCCCTACCACATATTCTAGCAACCTGGTGCAGGCTTTATACAATTGCAGTTAATCTATTTCTTAATTTGTTATATGAAATGCTCTGGTGACAGGGTGGGTTGGAGTGGGTTGGGGTGAGGATGGGGGGTTGGGATAAATATTTAAATGTCAATGTATCACTTAATTTCCTTACTTCTGTACATTATGAAGTTAAATAAAGTTTAATAAATTTGAAAAAAAATATTACAAAGTGAGGACAGGTACATACCACATATATATAATCAATTATATACAATCAGTTATTGAACGACAGTCATGAAAGCAGTACCGTTACTTACGTACAATTAATGTATCACAGAGCAGTGGGACCAAACTAAAGTTTCGAAAGTCTTTACTCCAGTCAGTGTGGCTCAGATAGTAGTGTCACCTCTCAGGGAAAAAAGTTTGTGTTCATGTCCCACAGTGGACCCCAGGGCTCCTCCTCAAAACAGACATTGTGGTGCAGCACTAGTGGGGTGCTAAATTGTGTGAGAAGCTTCTTTGGGTGGAATTTTAAATTCAGGTCATTTCTGTGTCTCATGTCTATCCAATTAGATTTTGCAGTGAAACAAAGTTCATTTAATTTCAGGCAGAAATCCTTTTCATGTCACTCTCCTTTCAGGAAAAGAACAGACCAGACCAGAATAAAAGTGATGTAACACCTTTTACACACATTGTTTTTCAAAGTGCTTTACAAAACATAAGTTGGGGACTAGTAGTACACAAGTCAACCATAATGCCCTCAACAATATCCCACATTTAGTCATGACCAATTTTAGGACTTGTACTGAGAACAGAAAAGATAGCCAGGACACCAGGATAATCCCCTACTTGTTTCACAAACTGCTGTGGATGTTTAAAGTGTTTGTTTTTCAAGCAGTTGTAGAGATTCAACTGTAAAAAAAATACAAGGGGAAATGTGACCTGATGACAGGCATCAACTATGTATGCCCAAGACAGCCTGGAAGATATACCGCATGTTCTGTACTTTAGAATGATTTTGTCACTGACGGTCATCAGGTAGTAGCACAGATATGGGTGATTGTTAAGTTTTTTTTCCTTATTATTCAAGCAAAGCTGCAGAGATTCAGTTGTAAGAAAACACAATCCAACGAAGGGCAATAAACATGTAATCCTATGTCTGCCTCAAAGATATACTGCATGCTCTGTACTTTAAAATGGTTTTGCAGAAGAAAGTTAGCTGTGCAAGCCAAGTTTACTGTGTAACAAGATGATCAGATCTTTGCTGTTTCTCTTGTTCAGTTAACCATCCTCTGCAAAACCATTCTGAAGTACAGAGCATGCAATATATCTTTAAGGCTGCCCAAAAAAGAAAGAAGGGAAAAAAAGAAAGAAAAACACTCAGCCATTTGCTCTTTTGCTCCTAGTTGTTAATTGCAACTGGTATTAACATTTGCATGACTTCTCCACCTACATTTTCTCAACACAGATGAATAGCGCCCCCAGAAGTCAGGCATCAAGTGTTAAGCTTCCTCTAGTGTCCTTGATAAAAAAATACAGTTGTGTGTGTGTGTGTGTGTGTGTGTGTGTGTGGTGTGAGCTCTGATCTGATTAGCTTCTGACATCAACAACAAGGACAAGAACAAAAAAACAACTTCAATTTTTATCAGGGACACTTAGGAAGCAAAATGTTTTTTTTTTTTTTTATAAATCTCTTTTTTATTAAAAAGAAAAGGATTTTTTCCAGCATACAGGTACATACCACAAATACAACAATGACAGGTCTACATAAATACAGTTAATTGATTGGAATCTTACAAAGTAAGTAGGTTAATTAATCAAATACAACTTGATAGGTGGCTAGATACAATGAGCTGTATAGCCTAGGAAAATTTCATCAGTGCAAGTTTTCAATACTTTTTATTATTTTTAGGTTCCCTGAGTCAGAAAGCATTGCCTCCCCGGTATGGAAAGGCATCCGCTGTACTTTGTTGATCTTTAACTGCTTGCTATTGGGATGAAATGACAATTTTAGTATAGTCAATCCCCATCTGATGACAATCGCCTTAGGAGATTATTGTTACCTGGACTTCCCAGGGTCCAAATGTAAGAGGGGTGTTTCTAAGCAATTTTAACCAAGTTAGTTCCCATGAAGGTTTAAGCCCCTCTTCCATTCAAATACCCTTTTCTACTCCTAGGGGGCCACTGAGCCAAGGATACCTTCCCCCAAGCACATCCGGGGCGTCTGGTTATATTTTGGCCCTCATCAATCTGCTATTGGGACTATGGATAATTTTAGTATATCTTAATGTGGTTAATCCCCCTCGCAGTACAATGGTTCCCAGGGAACCCACTTTTATCGTAGGTTTCCCAAAGGCCATGAGGACAAGGCGACTTTCTAAGCTGATTTTGGTCCGATTGGTACCCATGAGATCCCAAGTCTCTTTCCCAGCAGGACACTCTTCCCCGATCCCTGGGAGCACCTCCGACTCAGTATGGAACTTGTGGATTTCCACCATCCTTCATAAGCTATAAAGACATATCTGTATTTGCACTTTGGCAGAGTTACAAAGGTGCGATTATCTGATTGGAGCCTTATATGGTAGACAAACTTGATCATGCAATACCATTTGTCAAATATATATAAGCTTTTATATTTCTACCTTATTACATGTCCATTCTTTCATGTGGGGCTCCGCCAGGTCAGAAGTATATGCCTCCTAAAACCATCAGATGAGGAGTATCCCACTAAACCACCTGACCTGCGTTGCTCTATTGTTAAGTTTAGTGGGCCAAATTAGTGCGATTAATCCATCTCTCTTGCTAATAGTCCAAGATGAAATTATCGCTCCCATTGAATTTCGAGATTCAAGAGGGTAAGGACTATATCTCTTTACCTTGACCCACTTAGGTTCCAGAGCATATTTAGGCCCAATCCCCTTACTAAGTCCACTTCTGACTTTAGTGGAGTGGGCCCGGCCTTAATGGTTTGAGACTATCCCTGCTCACTGGCAGCCCCTCTCATGGTACAAAGGAGTCGCCCTGAAGCATATAATATATTAGCCAGCGGGACCACCTTTCCACAAATTTCTCCTTCTTTTCATTCAGTCTATGTGTTATTTGTTCTAACCGATAGATCTGTTTAGTTATACCCACCATTCAGGTATTGTAGGTTTTTATCTGTCAGCCACAGCTTAGTAATAGTCTTTTGGCTGCAGTTAACAGTAAGTGTAGGAGATATCTACTATTCGAAGTTCCTTAACTCTCATGGGGTGTCTAGAAAAAGAAACATCTCCCTAGTCAATTGGAGCTGAGGATGAAATATCTCTCTCAGATGGTCCTGTAAAGGTCCCTAATGGTTTGAGGGCTCACACAACCACATGATGTGGGTGTGTGTGGCTTTGGCTTCACCGCATTGTCTCCAGCACTCCGAGGAGGCCGCCCAGGAGTAATGACTGGTTATAACTGGTGTTCTGAAGAATCTTATTAGATTCTTCCATGCAAATTCCCGCCACTGATGGGAACCAGTGACTCGGGCGGCATACTTGCAAGCTCTCCGCCAGTCTTCCTGCATGAAAGGGGTTCCCAGTTCCCCTTGCCACTTTGTGAGGATATTCTCTGTGTAAATTTCTCCCTGTGTGTTTTGGGCCTTATAATAAAGGGAAAGCAATCGGGTTCCCACCCCGCCTTTATTTAATTGAAGCTGGACCCCTAACAGCGCAGGGTATCTCTCAGGACAACGGATTACCTCCGGAAGCCCCTGAACGTAGTGCCAGAGCTGTAGGAACCGATAAAAATCCCTATTCGGAATATTAAATTGCTTCTGTATTTCACTAAAAGGCCACATCTCACCTTGAGTCATGATTTGAGGAAGGTATCTCAACCCATATCTCTCCCAAATCAGAAATCCGTGATCTAGCCGATTAGGAAGAAAATCACTTAGATTCGTTATTGGACATAGTAGGCTCAGAAAAGGGTCTAGGGCCTGGTTTCTTTTAATTTGCTGCCATGCCCTACAGCGAGCAATCAGCCAGGGCTCTTTTGAGACAGGGGGTCCCGTCCTCTGTCCCATATAATAAATGTGTTGAAAATATTCCTTATCTGGCCAAAGATCTTGTTCTATCTGCAACCAGTGTGGCTGACCTACCCCAATCTGCCTCGCCATTATGTGTGTCAGCATTGCTGCGTGATAATATAGCTGCAAGTCCGGTAGTGCTAGTCCCCCTTCACTACGTGGGAGAGTCAGAATCCTCATCTTGACTCGGGTCTCCTCAGCCAGACAAACCTGGAGATAAGTCGTTCCATTCCCCAAAGATTCTCTTTGTTATAAAATTGGGATATTCCAGAATAGGTGCAGTGCCCGGGAAGGGTGACCATTCTTATTAACCAATTCTGCGGCTCAGAGTGAGGGTAGTGTGGCCCATGATCCTAGGTCGTTTTAAGTTTGTGCTGTAAAAGGATCGTAGTTATTTTTAAAGAACTCTTCATATTTTTGAGAGATATATACACCCAGGTATTTTAGTTTTGTGAGATTCCACTTACATGGAGGACAGAGGTGATATAATGAAGAAGGAGTGTAATGAAATGTAAGTATTTCTGTTTTTGTTAGGTTCAGCTTATAGCCGAAACTTGACTAAATTGATCCAGTAGTGTCTGAATGGTTGGAATAGACTGTTCAGGGTTTGTGAGATACAATAGAACATCATCAGCGTAGCAATTGATGCTCCATTGCCCCGTATTCACACCGTGATGTTTCCTGCCTCTCTTACATATTGAGCTAGTGGTTCAATGAATGCCGCGAACAGCAGAGGCGATAACGGACATCCCTGCCTAGTCCCCTGCTTCAGATAAATATCTGAGTGATGGCCTCCCACCTTGACACATGCTTGTGGGGAAGAGTAGATGTTTTGTAGGACCCTATAAGGGTTCTGGGGATTCCAGTTTGGCCAAGACCTTATAAAGGAAAAGCCATGATACTTTGTCAAACGCCTTTTGCGCCAAGGCTAATGAGGACCGATGGGGTGTCGCCTGCTCGATCTTATGGGAAATATGTAGGGTACGCTGATATTATCTGTTGTAGAGCGTTGTCTGACAAAGCCGCCTGGTCTTGTTCTATTAATTCAGGCATTATCTTGTCTAGACGTTGTGCTAGTATATGCATAAACATCTTGTAATCACAGTTAAGCACTGAAATGGGCCTGTATGCACTACAGAGCTGGGGATTTTTCCCAGGTTTCGGGATTACAGAAATAGTTGCGAATGACCATGATGGGGGTGGGGCTTCCCCCTCTAGGATAGAGTTGTACAGGGGCAAAAGGTGTTTTGATAACTGTTGCCTCAGGGCCTTATAAAATTTGTTCCCGTACCCGCCGGGCCCTGGGGATTTTAAAGTTTTGTTGTGAGATCGCCTCCATTATTTCCCTGTTATGCCGGACTCAGGGCTTCACTTTGGGCTGCAGCAAGTCGGGGCATCATTATCCCATTTAAGTATTCCATGATCTGATGTTCAGTAGGTGAGCTTTCTGGGAGTAAAGGTTGGAATAGTATTCCGCAAATGCCTCTGTAATGTCATGTAGTTTAGTTGAGAGTTGGCCCCGTAAGTGTCTAAGTAAGTGATCGTTGATACCTTCTTTGTGAAAGCGTATCTGGTACGCCAGCAGTCGCGAGGCTCGAGGTCCGACCATAGTATTTCTGTCTCAGAAATGTTAATGCTATCTCTGTCTGTTGTAAAGCAACGGTCGATCTCTGCCTAATCCTCCTAGCCTGGGAGCACCGCCACATCTCCCATCTTATGTACCATTTGGAGGAAGTGTAAGTTCTCCTCCAGTGTGTTCCTATACTCCCTTATTTTCCGGTTCAGTGCTGTTGTGTATTGTATAATGTGTCCTCTAAGGACCATCTTTATAGTATCCCAGTGTATTGCAGGTGTGGTATCCGCAGGAGGGTTGAATGCCAGTATTTCAGCTAGTTTATCTGAGATATATTCCCTAAACTTCTCTGAACATAAGTAATAGGGATTGAGCCTCCACCTTGTGTTTTTTGTACATATCCCTAATTCCCACGTTGAGCTCACCGCTGATCTGACAGTGAAATGTCACCTATCTGAGCATCTCCCAGTTGACCCAGATATTCAGCCTGGGTATAGGTATGGTCGATACGCATGTAGGTCCGTGGGTCGCTGAGTAATGAGTGTAGTTCCTGGCCCGTGGATGCAAGTGCCTCCATACATCAACCCAGCCCACCTCTTTAGTAAATCTTCTGAAAAACCTTTGAGCCGGGGTCTGCCTATGGATTCTCAGGTTGGTAGTGTCCAATGTGGGGTGTTGTGTCAAGTTAAAGTCCCCTGCGAGAAGAAGCATACCCTAGGAAGCAAAATGTTTCAACACTTCAGTGAGCACTGATGCCTGGCTTCATTGGGCTACTCCTGAGATGAGAATTATATGGCTAGTCCATCTTCTCCATTGGAACGAAAGCTGTAATTAATGTTACTGCTGATCCCATTCATCTGTCTCTGCCACAGTGTTTCTGGATGAAGCAAAGCTGATAAACAACTACAGAGAATTGATTTACTGTGTGATAGGTTTGAAAAGCCCATAGCTCCATCCTCTCCTACAGCAAGCCAGTGAAGTGTGGACTAATGGCCAGGAGCTGGCTCCTTAGTCAGTCAGTAGCTAGTTAGGCAGTTTATTTTCCTCGCTGAGAGAGACAGACAGACAGACACTACTGGAATGTTGCAGAACTCTCCCAATGTGGTTGTCAGTCTCACTCTCTACAATCAGGAGCTGGCTTCTTTGCCAGTCAGCAGCTAGTTAGGCAGTTTATGTTCCTTGGGGGGGGGGTGGAGAGAGAGAGACCACCCACTGTGAAGTAGTGCAGTGATGTGGTCAGCAGGGACAACATGGGCAGACTGCTTTACAGATGCGGAGGCGACTGTAATGCAAGTCCAACATGCTGTTCGGAGGGAGTGGAGTCCTTTTTGTGTTCGTTAAAGGACTGCAGGGCTCCACCTACCTGCAGCCCTAAAAATGCTGGTTCAGCTCACTGCACCGATTGAAAGAGGAGGTTTGCCTTCATGAGCATGCTGTCTGTGTTGTTATAATATGAACTGTACTTTTCAGCAGGAGTTGTGTGGTATTGGGGAGAAACAATGAGAAATTAGGAGTGCAGGAGAGAGGTCTAAGTAACTGACAACGGTCTGGGAAATGGGAGAATGGATATAGTGGGAAAAATCAGCGGTTGGGTTTTGCAGGTTTTTGCTAATAATACTACAGTTCAAAGGTCATCTCCAACTGTAGAATTATCAATGGATCCATATATTACAAAAATAACAAAGGTAAGTGTTTTACAAGGCAGTAACACCATCTCAAGGTTCTGGGGACTTTAGGACCTCTTGACCTTCACTCTCAATGTTCCATGTCCCCAAAATCTCTCAATGGTATTACTGCCTTGTAATACACACTCATCTATCTATTATTCTATTTATTTTATGTAAAGGATAATGCCTGAGTAATAGTGGTTAACCACAATGTAATCACCTCAAGCAGTTGCCAGGACAACCAAGTAAACCTCAAGAGCGCAGCTCGAGAGGTTTACAGTTGTCATGGCAACCACAAGAGGCGATTACATCTGTGACTGACCACCGTTACTCATACATTGTATTTTATAGTATACGGAAAAACTAGCCACTGTGGTAAAACAAAAAATGCAGTTTTTTTCAATGTGCGTTTGTTCTCTTGCTTGGCTAGAAATGCCTCCTGCTTTGTATGTTGAGCAACTGATGTGCTCAAATTAGCCATTGCGATTTGTACTGCAGTGGGTCTGTAACTGTCTGAATGGAATGTGTGTGTTTTGAATGAATGTCCAAGCAGCAGATCACCTTTCCTTTCCAAGAATTTTGACAGGTGGTAACATTCTCTCCTGTAATCCCATCATTATGACAGTTAAGCAAGGTTTACAGCATACTGATGTCATAACAATGGGATTATCAGGTTATAATCTAGTTGAAAACAATGGTTAATAGACACTGTCCATACACTATATATTTATAGTATATGGTTTATTCTAGATGGAAAACAGTGGCTTCCCAAATGTTGTTGTAGGACAGTTCAAAGGTCAAAATAGTTGTTGTACTATCGTTCTGACATCAGATCGATAGTACAACAACTTTTCAGCCTTGAGCTGCTACATGATTGGCTGAAAACAGAGCTTATCAAAAAATGCGCTCTAAAATGGCGGAGGTGTCTAACGATCAGTCGGTAGTGCCATTCAGTCAGATAGTAGGGACACGGACTGCCATACTCGGCTCCATGTTCCCAAACTATCAGTTTGTCAGTTTTTTTTTTATTTCTTTTGCTGAGAGCAGGACCGTAGGAAGCAGTGAAGCACCGGTATCTTCGGTGTCGGAACCTGATGGCGACTGCAGCATGGACCGGGAGGAAGCGACCGAGCAAGCGAGCGGGACAATATTCACAAGGTATGAACCTTGTCAAAAGTCAAACCTCCTACAGTTTGGAGAACCATATACTATATAAAATAGTATATGGTTGCTTAAACACAACAAGGCGTTGTTGCCATCTCAGGGAAGTGATTCCATCACACGGACCTCTCAAGCTTCGCTCTCGACGTCTGTGTGACATCATCACATCCCCTCGATGGCAACATAGCCTTGTTGTGTATGAGCAACCATACACTATTCTATATGTTGTGTCTGAATTCTTTAATTAATGACATTTTAGGGATGGCATTTTTTTGAAACTATACCAACATGACTGGCAGTAATTTTGGGGAAAAATATTTGAAGAAGCATATATTATATCTGGGTGTGCTGTATCCTGGTTGCCAGAAAATAAACTGGGTCCTATTTTAAATGGTTTTTACCATCAGCACAAAATGGAAGAAATCTTTCTGAAAATGGGGTACCCGGTGTCCTGTTTTCATAAAGGATTTCTCCCATTTTGTGCCAGTGGAGAAATTCCAGGTCCTAGCGAGGCAAGGGGCTGTGCCATGGTGGGTGGGGTGGGGTGGGTGGCTGGTAATCTGAAGCACTTAGTGCCAGATAGAACAACCAGATTCCAGGGAAACACACATTTCTTTGAAACATCAATGAATTTATTCTGTCTACACACACACTGTGTATCACACATTAAATGGCAGGGAATTTGCTGCATTATGATTAGCCAAGAATGTACCTGATCTGTTTCTTATAGGGTGACAAACCAATTCACTGGGAGTCTTATTTTCAAAACAGTTTCTCCACTGACATGAAATGGGAGAAACTCTACTTGGAAAGAAGGCCCTGGGTGCCCTATTTTCAAAAGAATTTCATCTACATTATACATTCATGATGACACCAAAAAACTGAGTCTAGGGAATAAAGCTTTTCTTTTAATGTCACACTGCAATTTTTAAAGAGTAAGCGACCGATTCACAAAGGTCGGCGCAAGGTACACTGACTACCAGTGCACCAGGGACCCTGCATCCAATTCACAATTGGGTAAGGTTCCAGCAGCAAAGTCCCATGGCTTGCACCAACCTTGGCCCTGTGCCAAACAGACATTGCATGGGGAAGGTGTGACACAAGCTGCAGGGCAGCCAAGTACTAATAGCACCAAGGACAGCGGTCCCTAGTGGCAACTCCCCCCAGCCCTGATCCCATTGAAAAATATATAAAACATCCCTGGTGGCTAGCGATCCCTTCCCCAAGTTCTGATCCCTTATTATTAATAAAAGATCTACCTGGTGATCTAATAGCCCCCAAGCCCCGATCCCATTAGCAGTAAACAATCCCTGGTGGTCTAGTGGTCTCCCTCCCCAATCAGCTGTCAATCAATGAGTGCATACACTATATAGTATGCGCTCAGTGACAGTTCAGTCTGCAGCCAGCTGCAGAGGTGAGAGGGGGGCTGTGCCTGTCACCTGCTTGAGGTTCAGGATACAGGGGAGCAGAGTGGTGGGACACTGCATGTCAGGGGGTATCCGCTAGACCACGATAAATTATTTATGAAATGAAATAGGGGATTGGGGGCTGGGGTGGGGGGACCACTAGACCACCATTGATTGTTTATTACTAATGGGCACCAGGGCTTGGGGGGCACTGTTAGATCAACCCAGTAGAACTTTTATTAATAATAATAGGGATCAGAGCTCTGGGGACTGCTAGATCAGGGATATTTTATTAATAATAATGGGGATTGGGGTTTGGAGGACCACTATATCACATGGGATTATTTATGACACATAATGGGGGATAGGGGCTGGGGAGAGGGGACTGTGACACATTGCCACATGGTGCTCAACTGACACTGAGGGACATATTCTAAGTACCCTTAGACCAGCCCTGGTACTTAGAATATTGCCCTCTGGGACAGTTTTGTGAATCCCAATATAGCACGTGGCAGCTTGCGTCTGCCCTAGCACCATGCTGCAATTTTGTGGTGAAAGGCTGGTACAAGCCCCCTTTGGCGCATGCAGCCTGCGTTTGATGCAGGCTGCTTTTCTGAATAGCTCCTGGAGCATGTTTTGGTGCAAGGTGCCACTTAGATCATTTATGTTTGACATAGGCACCTTGCATCAATCTAAGGGCTTTTCAAATTGGGCCCTATGTGTCCAGACCAGCATCCCCTCTGAATTAGACAGGTTCTGCAATTGTTCATGACCATGCATGAGATATTGAGCTATGCTGTGTTTGTCTATGTACAGTCCTTGCATTATCACTGTTTTCCTCACTGGTTTGTCAAGTGTTTTGGCATACAGAGTGTATGGTACATGTTTATATGTCTGTAATGGACTGTACCACAGTATGATTAACATAGTCATGCCCACGTGAGGATAAGCCATGGGTGTACAAAGACTATTGCCAGGATTCTGTTTTTGTTGTCCTAATGAATGTATACTGTATTGATTGTCGTACACATTTTTAACAACTTAAACTCTTAACATTTTATATTAGATGTCCATAAACAGTAGGAACCCTCTGTGCCACTGAGCTAGCGAGCAACTTGCCCTTTTAACATAAAAAGTGCCCTTATGACCTTGAGACCCCTCCCCCACCTTTCCCAATCTTCCAGCACCCATGCCTCCAAGCTCATCACAGTACTGAAGCCTGAAGCTGGAAAAAAAAGCACTGAAACCATGCTGACACACAGCTGGAGTGACTGCAACACTGATACCCTTTATGATACTGTTAGACCGTGCTGGAGAAGTCTTTTCTCTGACTATAAAAAGTACAAACAGTACAATTGGGTCATTGTGAGAAGGAAGAAGAAGGGAGTTGTGGCTGCAAGAGCAGGTGATTTCTGGCTATCATTAGCCCTGATGGGCAAGTTTCTTAAAAATCCCACTGCTTTCTGCAGAGCCATACAGTAAACTGTAGAGGTTTCCTTCAGGAATGGTAGGGGAATGTTTTTGGAAGCAGGCAGGTGAGAGAGGCAGACATGAACTGGTCACAGACAGAACCGTACAACCCAAACAACATGTTCTGCTCCTCCTTCTTAGACCAGCTACTGTACAACTTAAAAAAAATCATTTCTAAAAAAATGGCCTTTGTCCATGCAAGTTTAGGGTAATGAGAGTTTAGTGAAACCCACCACCAAAAATTCAGAAATATGGAGACAGAGTCAGGATTGTCATGGGTTACTCTCTGTTTCTCTCTGTGACCGGTTCATATCTGTCTCTCTCTCTCTCTCTCTTTCACACGCTGACTGCCAAAAACATTCCCCTCCCATTCGTGAAGGAAACCTCTACAATTTACTGTACAGCTCTCTGCAAAAAGCATGGGATTTTTAAGAAACTTACCCATCAGGGCTAGCGATAAACAGCAAACACCCGCTCTTGCAGCCGCATCTCCCTTCTTCCTTTTCACAATGACCAGCCTGTACTATTTGTACTTCTTATAGTAAGAGAAAAGACTCCTCCAGCATGATCCAGCAGTGTCATGACAGGTATCAGTGTTGTGGTCGCTCCATCAGTGTATCAGCATGGCCTTGGTGAGTTTTTTTCAGCTTTGGGTTTCAGTACTGTGATGAGCTTAAGGAGGGTTTTATGTTGCAGTGCTGCAGCAAGACACGGTCGAGCAGTTTTGGGCTTTGGTGCTGCAGACTGCATGTACAGTATTAAAATTGCCGTGAAGTAAGGTACAGAACAATACTGTACAGTACTTCTAAAAAAAGAAGTTTAAACTTCAAGTGAACCGTGTTAAAAACAAATCCCTTTTTCATTCAAAAAGCTCCCACTAGGGGGCTTTCTGAATATAGAAACAGAATCTGTCACAAGGAAAAGTTACATTGAGTCATCCTGTCTGCCCATTACAGTAGTAAGAATAGGGACCTCTCGTATCTGAAACCTTGTTTATCCGAATGTTTTTCATGACCCCCAAGTCTCGTGCCTCACAACCCACCTGGGGCATGCAACAATTTAGCATTGCCTCACACCCTGCCATGATGTACTGCTCACTTAAAATTTATAATGTGATCTTATGCGAATTATATACTGCACTTCCCTGGTGGTTGAAGGCACTTGTCTGTATCATGTGCCTCACAACCCCCCTGAGGCATGCAGCAATTTAGCATTGCCACACACCCTGCCATGTATTATTGCATACTTACAATTTACAGTGTGATTCTATGGTAATTTTTGTATTGCACTTCCCAGGTGGTTGAAGGTACTCAGTTGCACCTCGTGCCTCACAGCCCACCTGGGACGTGCGGTAGTTCAGCATTACTGCACATCCTGTCATGTGTTATTTCTTAACTACAATTTACAATGTGATCTTATGGGAATTTTATACCTCACTTCCGAGGTGATGTGCAAGTGTACATGTGTAACCATGACTATAGAAGCACTGGACCATGATGATGGATGTCTCTTGTGTCATGTGAAAAGAGTTGTATGTTGTTTGTCTTACCTGTTGATGGATGTCTGTGGTTGCTTGTGTTGCCTTGTCCCCTTTGGCTGCTTGGGGGAGGGGGGAATGTGGAGTTAGGGTTGAAAACCCTAACATCACATTTCCATACTTTTGTCACTTTAATAACAACCCTAAGTGATGCATTAACTAAGTTTTTTGCAAAGAATATAGATGTATAAACAGTATGAGATATACAATGGGCTGACTCAAAATATGTCATTTATCATCTTGTGTAAGTGGGTGGGGCCATAACTTATGTGTGATGGAGCTACCAGTGAGCTATGAAAGTCCTGCTCACTCACAGTGATCTTAAACTGTGTATTTTGAGCCAGATTATTGTACATTTGATATACACAAGTAAAGTTTACTAGTTATACCTTTTAAATCTGTTGTTTATAAGAAGATTTAACTGTTTTTGTTTGATTTCAATTGCTGACTTCAGTACTGCACATGGCTATGGTGATGTATCCTGCTTCCTGTATCTAGTCTGCTTCAGCTGAGCTGCTGTTTCATCATCTGACTGTACCAGAGGGTAGGGAGCTCGAGGAACCCAGCCACCGGTAACCATGAATGACAGGGGTGGGGCTAGAGCCACTTCAAAGCCCACGCCACCCACTAGCGTGAGCTTAGCATGAGCAAGAGTGGCGCTTGGACAAAGAAACACTTCATAAGGCAATCCTTAATTTCAGAATTCTGAAGAATGGCAGTAGAAGTCTTTGACCCCTACCCTGTCTTTAAGCATCTTTGCACCCGGTTTGAACTTTCACAAACATTAATAAACTGTTGTTTTTTTTCTGCAGTTGTTACAGGGGATTGGTGGTGTGTCAGTAGTTACATGGGGCTAGTGAGTGGGGTGGGTTATTCTCTTTGAGTGTAAAATCTAGCTATTTAGTAGGGGCTCAAGTTGTTAGATTTTAATGTAAATTTAAAAGTGAGTCTTTTAATTTAGCAACCAACACATCTAGGTTTGGTACTTTGCACTAAATATGTTTCTAATTATTTAACATTAGTTGTCTATAGTTAAATTTAGTAGTTGCTTGTTAAGATTATTTTAAGATTTGCTTATTTGTTTTATTTATATGTTGCAGCTCTTCAGAAAGCGCAAGTACCATGTGAAAACGTTTGGCTGCGAGAGTTTGGAGGGACGGTCTGTGCTGCATCTCACCACTGGTGTTTGTACTTTTGGCATTAAAGAACTGATTTATCAGACACAGCAATCAGTGATTTTTTTACCCTAGGAGTGGACACCATAAGGCCAAGTTCCCTGCATTTGTGATTACCTCAAGTACTGAATGAAACTGGTGAAACTAAGCATCAAAACTTACAAACCAAGCAAGATATTATATCAATCTCTCAATGGGTCTCAGAGAATAAACAACAAATCTCTATCCAAGGTGATACAATAGACCGCCTCTCAGCTCACATAAGGGAGCAAGATTGCATTATAAGGCAACTTTCAGAAAAAGTGAAGGACCTAGAAAATCGGGAGCACAGAAACAATCTCTGCCTGGTTAGTTTTCCTGAGGGAGCATAGGGCTGAGACATAATAACCTTCTTCTAGCAAACTATCCCACCCTGCTTAAACACCAGTGGCCAGTGCAGCTAGAAATTGAGAAGGCCTACCAGTCACTTGCCCGCCCCCCCCAAACTGGGACAGCAACCTAGGCTGATGTTGGTCAATTTCCTACATTTCCAGATAAAAGAGCGAATACTACAACTTGCCAGGGAGTGTGGGCCTCTTCAGTGGCAAGGGTACCGCATCCAAGTGTTTCTGGATTTTTCTCCAGCTCTCTTGGAGCAGCACCAAGAGTTCACTAATGCTCTGCATGCCCTCATGAATCTCCAGATTTCCTACAGCCTGGGATAGCTGGCCATTCTGAGGATTATACACAACAGAGTATCCCATTCCTAAGCTAATGCCATAGCAACAGAGAACTTCATCCGCAGGTCATGGCCTGTTGCCCAACTTGCCAACAGCCCATGCCACAGAGGCCCTACCAAGATGGATACTATGTTGGAGTCTGCTGTGCAGCAACAACCACCAACCACCCATGCCTCCACTGCAATGCATGATACCCTATGTAAAGAAGATACATGGTCCCCAGCTACCAGAAAATGAGGCAGAGGAGGCCCCAAGCTCAGGGGTAAAGCAGACAAAAAAACATGGCCTCTCTTCTCTGCCCGGCAGGAGTCGCAGTCACAGCCACGATAGGGAGGCCTCCACCAGCAGCTCGGACACAGAGCTTTTCGGGAGCCACTATGCTCCCCTTCTACAACAATAGCCCTCAGAAGCGCAGGAGCCCAAACCCCAAAGGCAATGCACATCTAGTGTGTTGGAGGCAGAAAAAGATCATGTCGATGACAGTAACCACTTACCGGGGACAGTTGCTCCTCTATCCAGCTCACTTCTGGCAAGTGAACCCCAAAGGCTGCCTTCTTATGCTGCTGCCACTTCAGCACCACTGTCCATTGGTGCAGGTTCTACAATGGGGGTTAATGGCTGAACCAGCAAAGCACTTCAGGGACCGGACAGTTCCTTAATTTACAGTGCGGCTTACTAGACTACTGAATAGGCAAGGCCTAGTGTTTGCTAATTAGTTAAGGCCATGCCCACGGGGATTCTTAAAGTGATATGGTCCAAACCCTAACCATGACTATATATGGTATAGTATCACAGTTATACTGCCTTAAATGCTATTGCTGGCCCTCCTTGAGGACAAGCCTATTTCAAAAAAACACTGTTGATATGTTTTTTTATATGTTCTCTCTGTTTGTCAAGTTTAAAGGTGTTCAACACTGATTTGCCTCACACTGCTACCAGAACCTTAATTCAATGTAAGACATGTTCGTCATGGGACATGTGGGTTTGCGAGAGCAGCCTGTCCATATCCAGATCTGAAGCAGTGACATACAGAGTGTAAAGTCATATAATCCTGTTGTTTGCTGAGTAATAGGAGCCGTCATTATAAGGGCGGGGGCAGTGCTGATACTGTTATCTCCCAGGAATGGGGTCCCCCCAAATTTCTGACAATATCTCACTCCTGGAGGTCACATATTCTTGGACTTCTCACCCCCTGCTGCCCAAAAGTATTATGCAAGAGTGTCCGCAGTTGCATTGAGGGCTGTAGCCTTCCCAGGTGTGGTTTGACAGGCTGAAGTGCTTCTTGTTCTGAATCTCTATACACTGAGATTACTACAGCCCATTGCATAATGAGCAAATGTCCTGTGCAGTGCTCCCATTGGGCATTTTCCAACACGTGGGCAGATGGAGAGGAAACAGTCTTTCCCTTATGTGTTACAATAATTCTGGTTAGCCCTGGCACCCTATGGGTCCCCTCAGCTGCACAGATTGAAGCACAAGAGAGGTGTCTTGTCTCCATATTCCCGAGGGGACAGCTCACAAACATATGTGTCTCCTGGCTCTCCATGTTGCAGCCGAGTGTAGCTTTCTGCAATAAACTACAGGTCCATTTCTCTCTATCACTATCTTTTTTTTACATTTATGCTTTAGAGTAGAAATAGTGTTGGTGTTCATGTGTTGTTTCCTTAATGTTGGGGGGATCCACATTTGGGATCAGTATTACTGCTTGGTGACAGATCATGATACCGCGGGTGAAGATGCCCGGTTCAGGAAGTGACTGGTGTTTCTTATATAAGTGGCATCCCTTCAGATTTAACCTACTTCAAAAAGTAAAGAGTTGCCACTGTTGGGCTGTATTTGGATTGTTGTGTTTTTGTTGTTACACACTGGTGCTTATTCAAAGCAAATGTTGCTAAAAAAGACCCTTGCTTGCAGAGTTTTGTCTTTTGGGACCCATCCATCAGATAGTTGTTATAGACACAAAACAGTCATTAAATCTTATCCCAAGGGTATGATGATATAACCATCACAATATGGAATGTTAGGGGGCTTAACTCCTCCATTAAAAGGAATCAGGTTTTAGCTCACCTGAAAAAGTTACATACTAAGGTGGCCTTCCTTCAAGAGACAGAACTCTGTCATCAAGAGGCCTGTAAATTGAAAAGAGACTGGGTTGGGGATTGATATGCTCAGCACTCATACCTCAGCCAAGAGAGGGGTTTCAATCCTACTGCTTAAATCTCTGCAGTGGAAACTTATCTGCACACAAATGGATCAGGAAGGTAGATAGATTCTGGTCAAGGTTGATACCCCTGAGGGACCATTGGCCCTACTTAACTTATACATGCCCAATACCAGTGACCCTCTGTTTTTTGCTCAGATAGCTGAGGCTCTAGCAGCTGCCAGCTCCCACCAAACACCTGTACTAGTAGCTGGTGACTTCAGTCTTACCCAGGATGGATAGGTCATCAAATCTTCCTGAGCCCCATGTAAGAGCTGCTGCTGGTCTGGCGCAACTGACTCAGGGACACACTCTTACAGATGTATGGTGACTTATTAATCTAACAGTCAGAGTTTATACTTACTACTCAGGTATTCATCATACATTTAGTCAAATTGATTTCTGGCTCCCCAACCCCCAGTAACCTCAGCAGTCATAGACACTAAGATTCACCCTATCATTATTTCAGATCATGCCCCTATTACTATTCACCTGCTTTGAGGCCTCCCACAACCCAGGTCTGCAAATTTGTGACTAGACCCCTTGTTACTGAAAGACCCCAATTTTGCCCCATGGGCACATCAGGAAATTTCAGAATTTCTAGCACATAATGATGACCTCATCATGTCCAACAACACTCTTTGGGAAACCTCAGAGGCCTACCTGAGAGGCGGAATACTAGGCTTTGCAACCCATAGAAGATATGTTAGGGAACTGGAGGTGTCCAGACTGGAATCCAAGTTAAAGGTTCTGGAGAGCATACAAAAAGCCAATCCACTGGCAGGTTCTTGTGAGATGCTCACTACTCGAGCAAAACTCAATGTCCATTATGCCAAGAAGGCTAAACTTGCTCTACTATGTCTTAATCATACAAGTTGGGAAGGTGAAGAAAAATTGAGCAAGGTTTTATCCTATTACCTTAGGAAACAGGGCTGAAAGGCACATCCCTAGGTTAGTGGACTCCTCAGGGCAGGTCAAAATAGCCCATCAGGACATATCTTTTAGTATGTCCACTTTTTACTCTAAACTATATACTTCAAAGGCCCCCCAAATGTCCATCGAATGCCCCAATTTCTTGCCTCACTTAACCTACCCTAAATATCACCCACTCAAACGCAGGAGTTGGACAGGCCCATTATTCTGAAGGAAGTGAGCAAAGCTCTCCTCAGCATGAATAAAAACAATATACAGTATGTGCTCATTCACAGATCATTTGGCAGCCAGAGGTGGAAGTGTGAGGAGGGTTGTGCTGGCCACCGGTTTGCACTTGGGATGGTGAGGGGGACCAGGTTGTGGGTGATTATCTGAATGGGTGGGGTGGTGGGGGGTCAGCTAGAACACCAGGGATCTGAATGTTTTTTCTTGGGATGGGGATCGGGGATGGACCAGTAGACTACCAGGGAAATGGAAATACAATGAATGGGACAGGGATCATCTTTGAGGAGGGGGGAGGGACCACTAGACTATCAGGGAATAATATATTTTTTTTTATACGGGGATGGCGATTGGGAATGGGGAAGGGGGGAGGGACAGCTACACTACCAGTGAAAAACATATTTTTTAATGTATATTGGGGTGGCGATCGACAACAGGGGAGGGGGAAGGACACTAGACTACCAGGCAATTAATGTTATACAACTGGACAGCGATCAGAGAATGGGGGGGGGTCAGGACTACTAGACTTCCAGGGAATTGAGAAACTAAAGTAAATGAAGTTCAATGTATTTCAGTGGGGTTTTCAACCTTGGTGCATAACTTTGTCATTTTTAATGATTTTGGCAAAAAATTTTCAACATCACCTTTTGGAGACACCTGCTCATGAACAATGTTGGTGTCATTTCACAAATCCTGCCTAAAATGTGATTTCACTGTCAGTTGGAAAAATCACCTTTAGGGCTGGATTTCAAAATTTTCACCATACTTGTTCATGAGGTTGGGTCATAAGAAGGGTGTGTTGAAAATTTGGGGTCAAAATATGTTAAAATGCCAACGTTGTGCACATCTGTTGACATTTCACTATGCTAGCTTCTAACTTTCATAATTTTCAATATTTCCACCCCAAATTTTCAATATAGCCATTTATTTACATCAATTCATGAGCATGATAGTTGTCAGTTTTCAAATCCTGGCCAAAATGTGTTTTCTCACCTGTGGCATGGAATGAAGTTGCATGGTGCGGAATAATGTTTCAACAGGGATTTGAAAATTCTCAGCCCAGCATTCATGAGATGGGGTAATAACAAGGCTATTCTGACAATTTGGTTGCTGTTTTCACTGAAATGATTCCATGGCAACATATATGTATGCATCTATGGATGGATGGGACGCAGGCCACAGAGGGGCCTACACTCCTACAGCCAAATGAGGATACGAATATACTATCTCAAAAAGAAAGGAATTTTTTTGCAAAAAAACATCATTAATGCATCAGTTAGGGTTCCAGTGACAAGCGTTTGGAAATATGGTGTTAGGATTTCAACGTAATACTTAAACCACTCTGCACAAAACCAACAGGGTAAAGGTGTGCCTGGGGTTTTCAGCTCTAATGTGCACCCCATTCCATAAGCAAATAAGCTGAGATGGGTACAGTATAGGAAAATTGGGTGAGCATTAGGGCTGATGAACCCAAGGCACAGTTCTGACACCTGTTGATGTGTGCAGGGTGGGGGTGAGGTGTTAGGGTTGGGAACCCAAACACCGCATTTAGAAACCTTTGCTGCTGGAACCCTGACTGATGCATTAACAATGCTTTTTGCAATATATGTAACCCCCCCTTCAAATTGGGATTTACTGTAATGCCTTCCTGAGCTCCTCAACGCTCCCTGTCAGGCTAGTGTCCCATCCTAGGTGATTCTGTGTATTTGCATGAGAGTGCCATATTAAGCCTCCGTGCATGTCCCTTTAACAAAATAGCTAGTCTGTGTTAGAAATTGGTCTGTACTGGGTCTGAGTGATTTAGGGCTTGTGACCGGCAAGACAGTGATCTAATTTGCTCCATTCTGCAGTCGCTACTTGAGCAGAGGGAGCCTATCTAAGAACTGTGATTATTTGTTGTTTATCTGCTGTTATAGTAAAGATAGAGAAGTTTGTCTAACCTGCTTTTACTGCAGCTTGAACATTTGTATGGGAGTCACCATGTTAGGTCCTGGACTTCCAGTAGTTGGACCAATCAAACCACTGGGAGCCTAAAATGGATCCTGTCCCCAGTGGTCTTGTGGGAAGGAAGTTTTGTAGTTTTATCCAGTTGGCACCCAAATGGACCTGAAGGGGGATCCCTTACTGTGATGGACAGCTCCTTTAGCCAACCAAACCTTTGGATTTACAAAGGAAATGCCCTGTGTGCCAAGAGACTGTGAATCAGTTAGAGTAGGAGATTGAAGTGTGAACAGCTCAAGCTTTCAAGCAGCTGCTCCCAGAAGGAGTGTAGGGGAATCGGCAGGAAAAGGCTAGACTGGTCTTTGTGCCACTTTCTCCTACATTGAACTGTCAGTTGCAGGAATCAGACCTGTCCAATTCTAGCCTGGAACTGTGGAAGAAGAAAAGAAGAAGTTTGTTAGTGCAACTTGTGATTTGGACAGAAGACTTGCTCCTGAAGTAATTGGCCCAGCTTGTGTGAGAAATAGACTCAGATCGAAAGATTTGTGCAGTAAAGCTGTTGATTAGCAACTGGACTGAATCCGAACAGCTTTCCAAAGTATTCCCTGATTTTAAATGTGCTGAATGTGTTTCATGGGTCGCGATTTGGTTCCCCACTACAGAATCTATTATGCCAGCTGAAGGCTTCACCAGCAGAAGATCATGAACTTTGCCAAAACTGTTCACCCTGCCAGAGCCCTACCATCTTGGCCTAGGCCACTACTCCTGCACCAGAAACTGTTTAGTTGAGAGACCGGCTTGGGGATTCGGCCCCCTGCACAACACCATTGAGCAGGTCGTGACCATCTGGAAGTGCATCATGTTGGCCCAGCTTCCCCCTGCCCCTTGATCATCACCACAAGGTCTACATATCGCCTACAGTGCAGCAAGTTCCTGGTAATGTGAGTACAAATCAGGGTAGCTCCCTGCAACAAAAGCTTAAATCATTGTGGTACCAGCTAATTGTCTTCATTTATTGGGTTTTTGCAACGGACTAAGCCATCCAGCTTGAATTACAAATAATTGGGTTTTGTGCATGTTTAACTGCCTTTTCTTCCACCAAGGGCCCCAACATCAGCTTCAATGCCAGCCACCCCGGGCAACACTTTAGGCTAACCTGCATAACATTCTAGGTACCCAGGGTTGTTGAACTGTATGAAGTGCGACTTCAAATGCATGCTAGAAAACCCTGATTTAAATCAGATTACTAATCATTTGGCTAGATTCACGCCCCTCACTTGTTCACTGCCCCTAAATAAACCTGATTGTCTCTTCCACATTTAACCTGGCTAGTGTGCATATTATTAGTTGAGTTACAGTATTACGATTGTACTGCTGCATCGCTAACCTTATTTTCCAAGGGGTCTCTGGCACAGTTGCTGCAGGTCCAGCCCTGGTGGTAAGTGAAAAGGGTGTGAACACATTATTACTGCTGCCTATTGACTGTGAACTTACCACTGTGTTGTATCTTAGGCCACTAGGAGGGTTGGTGGGTGGTTATAGCCTCCAAGAAGGCTATACCAGAGCAGATAAGCAACCCCAATGTCATTTTTCTGGGTGGAGGCACCTTATTAGAGAACTCAGGCCCCTCAACCTATGTAGAGTAATTCAGGCAGGGGTAGTAGCCCTTAGAATAGTGCCACCTAGGGGTTACGTATATATTATAGGGGTGCAATCGTGTCCCTATAGTTAGGGTTGAGTAGGCAGTTCAATGTTAAATCCCATATTTTGCACTTTAATAACTTCACAACTGTTCAATGGATTTGAATGAAAATTTGCATGCTCCATTGCCCAGAGTAAATCTCTGGATGTGGCAAGCTATGTTCCGGTCAGATGTGTGGTTTCCATGTTCTGGAGCAGTGAAAATGCATTTTTTCACTCATTGACTTTGCTGGGATTTTCTTTTAAGTTTCCTACAGCCCAGATTTTTTTATTTTTTTTTTTTTATTTCTTTTTTTTATTTTAGTTTTTGTTGACCGGGTAAGTGCACTAGACAAATTCTGCCTATTTTCAGGCACGACCCGGGGGAGGAGGGATACAGATGAATGCCAAATGACCTTGAACCAGATTCAACTGTTGGTGGTATTTTTAGATGCTTGGAAGTGTGTCCTGAAATTTTCAGGGCAGAAAGGGAGCTTCCACAGATGTGCCTATTGCTAGTGTGGTGAAAAACTAATTTGAAAGTTATTGCATTTTTAAAATTTGAAAAAAATCATTTCTGAGCATGCTCAGTAAGCACTTCAATATGGCTGTATGAAATTAAAAAGGAATCCTGTTTTGCATTGGAATATTCCTTTTTTATTTGCTGCCATCTTGTTTCCATTTTTTTTTTCAAAAGCCACAAAAATGACATCCTGGAGAGAGATAAGCACACCTAGCTTGCTGATCGGGACCCCATTAGGTGTAATATGCACTTCAGTGTTAGAGATATGCCCATGAAATGCTATTTTTTTTTAAATATTATGAATGTTTTTTCGTGATGCGTGATATGAAAAAATAATCTTTTTTCATATCATGAGTCATGAAAAAAGATCATGAGCATCAAGATCAGTCGGCACTTTGTCCCCCTGTAAGAAGAAAAAAAACTGCTGCATCCCTCTTCCTGACCTCCAACCCCCATCCTCCATTTTCATCCTGGTGTAACACCGGCAGCATGAGCAAAAGAGAGAGAAACACTACCCGACTTTGTGGATCTGAGAACCTTCTCCAGAAAATAGAGTTTGGTTACAGTACATGTTCCATTTGTCTGGTTAATTACTTTTTAACTTTTAGATCAACTGGGAAAGTATAATTAGAATACTCTGACAAATATGCACATTGGTCTTCATTTATTATGTATGAAATGCAGTCTAGCACAGAAGCTACAAGTATTCTAGCAGTTTTTGATTTGTCCCCTTACATATATGCATGTCTGGATTATTTGATCACACCAAGTTTTGCCTAACACTGCCACTACCCCTTCCCCTCAACACATACACAACCAATATCGGCTCTCAGTTTTTAACTTTGTTTGCATTTGTCTGCAACCCTCTACTGATGAAGAAACTGACTGCATGTTAGTAACATAAAGAAATAAGGGAATGTAAGACAGTCTTATATTCCCTGATTTCATTTTGTTAACACTTAGACAATTTCCTCTGCTTTTGGAATTGTTTACTCTGCTGTCATATGTGTGTACCTGTCCCAATGGGACATTAAAGAAGTTAGCAAACAGGAGATTCTTCCCTATACATGGTAGTCTCCAAGAGCCTTACCAATTGGGACTGCTGACAAATGTTGAATGAATTGCAGGAACTGAGATTTGAACCTCAGATGAGGCAATGGCAAAGTGTCGCACTGCTAGAGCTCACACTTGCAGTTGCTCTTTGCTTGCAGACAAGAGTACATCATTGTGAAAAATGTCACCCTGTCCTTATTATCTGAAACCCAAAGCCCAAAAACATGATGCAGTCACTGAGGAGGGAAACGATTGCTATGTAGTAACTCAATAAGCCTGCTTCACAGTATCTGAAACTCTGCTTGCTAGCACCCAGTTTTTGTTGCTCCTATGTGAGTCACCTCTCTTATAGAATTTCACCCTATAAGTTCACTAAGGAAGCAGTCCACAAGAGAATCTTAGGTTTAAGGTTGGTAGTTCTGGGAGACACTATAGGTGCTGATGGCTATATACCCACATTGGCTGAGGACGGGAATGGTGCAAGCCATGCCCAGGTGGCAATTAAAGTCTCAAGGTACTGTAGTAGCAATCACAACCATTCTGGCTACATAAAATCTGGCAAACCAATGAACATCTTATGCTTTGATACTTACAAGTTAAAATAGAGGAGATCCGATAAACCTTGACCAATTAGCTTGTATGATCAGCTTCACCTCCCATCATCTCACTTGAACTGAAATCAGTCTTGTTTCATCCCATTTTTCAATCAGAAGGGATGCCACATATTAAAAGCTCACAGATTTTAAACACTAGAGTTCTAATTTTGATAGCATTGATTTAGCATATTTTCAACATGATACTTTATAAGGTAATGTGTATAAGATTAAACCATCCTTTATTTATGCAGTCTCCTATTTGTTTGAAAACATCTCTGGTAAAACTCAAGCTGAGACAACAGTTCACAAATATGAACTCACCTTTTAGAAAATATAAAGTGAGGGAAAACTGTATAGAAAAAAATCTAAATTAAATAAAAGGTTTAAAATAAGTATGTACCAATACAGAATTATCAAAGCATCATGGACTGCATATGCAAATCACCACAGAATGTTATGCTGGTTCAACTTTAAGCAGAATTGCATGTTGCCGAAAGGCCTATCACACAGTTTGCAAAGGGTGCTAACAGATGACATAGACACGTGTTTCGTCCTACCAGGACTCATCAGTATGCCTCATCTGTTTGACACCCCAGTTGAATGAACCCATGGATATGCAGCCCATGATGCTTTACATTGTGTGGGCATGTGTGATTTTGTATTTTCTTGAAACTTGGCTTCCTAGCCAAATGCCATTTGGGGTAACTCTTGCCTCAGTGTTTGCGTACAGAGGTTCTTTGTCTTTTAAATAGTTTTTTATTTTAATGGGTTCACCACAACATAACCAAAACACACTGTCTTAGGGTAGCTGATTCATTCCACTGGGGTGTCAAACAGACGAGGCATACTGATGAGTCCTGGTAGGACGGAATACGTGTCTGTGTCATCTGTTAGCACCGTTTGCAAACTGTGTGAGAGGCCTTTCGGCACCATGCAATTCTGCTTAAAGTTGAACCAGCATAACATTCTGTGGTGATTTGCATATGCAGCCCATGATGCTTTGCATTGTGTGGGCATGTGTGATTTTGTATTTTCTTGAAACTTGGCTTCCTAGCCAAATGCCCTTTGGGGTAACCCTTGCCTCAGTGTTTGCGCACAGAGGTTCTTTGTCTTTTAAATACAGAATTATTACCAGTACTACCAATATAAATAGCTTACCAACACACAAAAAAGTGAGAGACCAAACTGTGAGGATTAAAGAGGGGGGATACCCGGGCAGATCAGGCAGAAGCATTAAATGAGTACTTCTGCTCTGTATTTATCAAAAAGAAAGGGAGGCAGTACCCAGGGTGGTTGGGGGTGGTGGTCATGGGGGGGGAGAGGAGACAGACAAGGAAATCCCAGTGGGCAGGGTACTGAAGGGCTTGAGGGCACTGAGGGTGGACAAGGCACCAGGGCTGGATGGCAGGCACCCTAGGGTGCTAAGGGAGTCAGCAGATGTCCTGGCAGAACCACTTGCAGACCTGTTCAATGCCTCTCTAGACTCAGGGTGTGTACTGCAGGACTGGAAGATGGCACATGTGGTGCCCCTCCACAACAGTGCCCCAAAGATGAGCCAGGGAACTGCAGACCAGTAAGCCTCACTTCCATTTTTGGAAAGCTAATGGAGACAGTCTTGAAGGAGAGGCTAGTTTCCCTCCTGAAGGATAATGGGCTGCAAGACAGCAGGCAGCATGGGTTTGTCTTGGGCAGATCCTGTCAGACTAACCTGGTGGAGTACTATACTTGGGTAACCAGGCAATTGGACAGGGGCCCTGCAGTGGATGTATTGTACCTGGACTTCGGCAAGGCATTCAACTTGGTGATGCAAGGGAGGCTAGATAGTAAGCTGGAAGGCACAGGGGATGGGGCAAAGATGATGAGATGGGTTGTGAACTGGCTGCAAGGGAGACAACAGAGGGTGACGGTGGGAGGAGGGCTCTCATCGTCCAGGGCAGTGACAAGTGGGGTGCCAGAGGCATTTGTACTGGGGCGGGTGTTATTTGGGATCTTCATAGCAGACATCTCAATAGGCATCAAGAGTAAGATCAGTCTGTTTGCCGATGACACCAAGATAGAAGCAGTAGTGGATGACCTAGATGGGTGGCAGGGATTGCAGGATGATCTGGTGAAATTGGAGGCCTAGTCAGACACTTGGAAGCAGGGATTCAATGCTAAGAAATGCAAGGTGCTACATTATGGGGCAAAAAAACCAAGGAGGAGCTACCAACTAGGTGATATTCAGCTGGCCAAGATGGAGGAGGAAGAGAGGGATCTATAGTAGGGGTAATCATAACAGGAGCAATGAATAACTCCGCACAGTGTAGAAAGGCAGCTGCCAAAGCCAACAAGATGCTGGGTTGTATTTCCAGAGGCATATCCTTCAGGAAGGGGAGGTGATCCTGCCGCTGTACAGGTCACTGCGGCCATACCTGAAGAAGGACATTAGGTTACTGGAGGCAGTGCAGTACAGGGCAATAAAAATTATTCAAGGGTTAGGGGACTTGCCCTATGAGAGTAGGCTGACAGAGCTGAACATGTACTCCCTGGAGGAGAGGAGAGACAGGGTGAACATGACTGAGACCTTCAGGTACATGAAGAAGATAAATAGGATAGACATGGAGGGGCTTTTCCAGTTAAGGAGGGGAAGGGACACCTGAGGGCACAATCTGAGATTGGAGGTGGATAGGTTCAGGAGGGAAATTAGGAGGTGCTTTTTTATGGAGAGGATGGAGGCAGGTTGGAAAGCATTACCAGAGGAGGTGGTATACTGTAATACAGTAGGCTGCTTCAAAAGGGGATGGGACAGGATAAGGGGGAGGGTCACTGGTGGGGCGGTGGGGAGGGAGGGGCAGCATAAGGGCTTCTAGCTGCACAATTGACCAGACTCAATAGACCGTAAGGCCTTTATCTGCTGGCAGGTTTGTATGTTCATGTGATAGTTTATTTGAATTTTACCAGAATGTAATTCATTTTATCCAAAATAGAATGCATGTCACATAAAACTGGTCACTTGGATATGGTACTGACAAACTAGCATCACCAACACCTTAAAGATCAATGGCAAACATATTATTAATTTTATTCATTTGACAGTTTTCATCAAAGGCAGTGTATCAAAACATTCACCTGTAAACAAATATTCAATTGTCCATTGTTTTTTTTTTACGTAGTTTACAAATTTAACTCTCTATTAGTGACTCCAATTGAAATTGTCAGTTCAGATATTTTTTCTCTGAATCAGTTTGGTTTAGACAGCTTCTGATATCAGTGAAGGAGTGACATCATACCTGCATGCTCATGACAGCCAGACGAATCAAGACAGTGGTCCGAACGTGAGAGTAGATTTGCGGTCACCGGGATCTACTGATTGACTTAGTTTTTACAGTAATACATTTAATTGGAGCCTTTTCTTAATTATATTTTCCGCAATCTGCAGCCACACTTCTAATGTCAAACGCAGTTTTACATAGCTGATCTTCAATTACATCCGCCAACAGTCTGATGCAACTCAAACGGACTTGTCATTTGTTTTATTTTTTTATAGGCACATTTTTTTGATTATCATGTCCCCAAACATAGTTTAGTAGGTAGACACCTGATCAATATTATCTTATTCAGTTCTTCAACATTCACAATGAAATATTTGGTAAATTTTTTAGTGTTTTGTCAATTCAGTTGCTGGTAAATACAGACTAACACACATTCAGAAATTGTTTTCCTATGTGTTTGTCTGATGGGCTGTTATGTGAGTCCACCTTTGCTGTTTGTGTGTTTGTCTGCGGGGCAGTAATTTTCCAGCTTGTGTAAAGAAGCCAAATAGGTCTGAGTGAATGGAGGTGAGTTCTGTGTAAGTCTGTTTTTTACAACAGCAAAAAAGAAGCATTCCTATGTGCTAGCACTAAGTCATTCAATCATTCTCATTGCTTGTGATTCTCTTTTGTTTTCTGCTGCAACATTTTTTGTAGCAAGGCAAAGCTTCACACAGTAAAAACAGGATTTTTATTATTCCAAAAATCATACAATTATTTCATGATGTTTGCAATGAGCATTACAGAGGATCAAACCTGTGCATATAATGATACAGAAACATAGAAACATAGACTTTGACGGCAGATAAGGACCGCTTGGCCCATCTAGTCTGCCCATTTCCCTACCTACAGGATAGGCCGCAGATCCTAGTTAACCAACAGCCTATTTCTTCCTAACCCCCACAAGAATTGCCTTATGCCTGTCTCATGCATTCTTGAATTCTCCCACAGTTTTAGACCCCACTACCTCCTCAGAAAGGCTGGTCCATACATCCACCACCCTCTCTGTGAAAAAATACTTCCTCACATTGCCTCTGAACCGCTCCCCTCTATCTTTAAATTGTGTCCCCTTGTTCTTGCACATCTCTTTTTCTGAAAGATGCTACCCTCTTGGACCTTGTTGATTCCACTGAGGTACTTATAAGTTTCTATCATGTCCCCCTCTCCTTCTTTCCTCAAGGGTGTACATATTAAGCTCCTTTAGTCTCTCCTTGTACGCCTCTCTTGCAGACCCTGCACCATTGTAGTTGCTTTCCTCTGACTGCCTCTGTCCTATCTATGTCCTTGTGGAGATGGGGTCTCCAGAACTGGACACAGTACTCCAGATGGGGTCTCACCAACTGTCTGTACAGAGGATAGCAACTTCCTGTTTTCTGCTGCATGCCTCTCCTATGCATCCCAGTATACCCCAGCCCTCCCTACTGCCTTCTCACATTGCTTGCTAACCTTAATGTCATCTGATATGATTACCCCCAGGTCTCTTTCCTTTTTGTTGTTGTTACTACCCCCCATTGTGTAATCTTCCCTGGGTTCTTGTTTCCGGGTGCATTATTTTGCACTTCTTTGCATTGAATCCTAGCTGCCATACTTCTGACCATTCCTCCAACCTTGCTAAGTCCCTTCTCATCCTTTCCACGCCTCCTTGTGTATCAGCTCTGTTGCAGATCTTTGTGTCATCTGCAAAGAGGCATACTTTTCCTTCCCATCCCTCTGCAATGTCACTTATAAAGACATTAAAAAGGACTGGACCTGGTACTGAACCCTGCACTACCCCACTAATAACCCCTCTTTCTTCAGAGTGGACTCCATTTACAATTACCTTCTGTGTCCTGTTGTCCAGCCAATGTTTTACCCAGGCTACCACTCTGGGACCCACTCCCAGGCTGGTTAATTTGACTATTAATCTTTTGTGTGGGACTGTGTCAAATGCCTTGCTAAAGTCTAGGTAGGCCATGTCCACAGCCCCTCCCTGGTCTACTACTTTAGTCACCCAGTCAAAGAAATCTATTAGATCTGGTCTGACATGACCTTCCCACTGTAAACCCATGCTGCCTTGGATCCTGTGCCCCACTGGCCTCTAGGTACTCAACAATTCTTTTCCTTCAGAAGTGACTCCATCACTTTCCCTACCAGAGGTCAAACTGACAGGTCTGTAGTTTCCTGCCCTGTCTTGTCCCACTTTTTGTGAAGGGAATCACATCCACCTTCCTCCAGTCCTCGGTACCACACCATCCTCCCACAATTTATTAAAAGAGTAGCCAGTGGTTTCACTAGTTCCCCTTAATTCTTTTTAGAATTCTGGAGGAATTTATCAGGCCTCATTGCTTTGTCCACCTTTAGTTTTAGGAGTTCTTGCAGAAACCTTTCTTCTGTGAAAGGACTGGGATCGACTCCTATCAAGAGTGCTTCTGTTAATTGGATTAGGCACTTCTCCCTTTGTGAGTACTGAACAGAAATATTCGTTCAGTATCCTGCTTTTCACTGTCCCCTCTGCCCACCCACCGTTCATTCTATTCAGCCTCACTATCCCTCTTTTGTCTTTCTCGCTCTCTGATGTACCTATAAAGTTTTATCCCCTTCTTAACCGAGTTGGCTATCTTTCCTCAGTTTGGGCCTTTGCTATTCTGACTTCCCTCCCTGCTTCCTTCTGCCTTAACTGGTACAGCTCTCTGTCCTGCTTCTTTTGTGTTTCCTTATACTTTTGGAATGCTATCTTTTTCTTCCTGACTTTCCCAGCCACCTCTTTTGAGAACCATAGTGGCTTTTTCTTTCATTTTGATTTGTTTATTTGCTTTACACAAAGGCTTGTTGCCTCTGTGATGGCAGTTTTGATGATTCCCCATTGTTGCTCCGCCCCTCCTCTTAGCCTGTTTGCTAGTGCTTTTCTGAGGCACTCTCCCATCTTGCCAGGTCAGCCCTCCTGAAGTCCAGTACCTTCACTTTTGTATGGCTTGACTCTGTAGCTGAGTTTAACATGAACCACACTGTTTGCTGGTCACTTGTTCCCAGATGGCAACCCACTTCTAGATCTGAGATCCTCTCACTGCCCCCATTTGAGAGTACGAGGTCTAAGATTGCTCCCTCACGAGTGGGTTCCAAAACTAGCTGTCTGAGGCCTGCCACCTGTAGGACATCGAGAATGGCCCTGATCTTGGATGTGGCTGCAACAAATGTGCTCCAGTTAACATCTGGCATATTCAGGTCTCCCATCAACAGTATCCCCCTTTTCTCTGCCATCCTAAGATTGCCTTCTATCATATCCTTGTCCATTCCCTCCCCCTAACATGGGGGTCTGTACACAACCCCTGTGCAGATTGTGGTGCTCTTTCCAGTCTCCAAGGTGACCCACAGTGCCTCCTCTCCCTGTTTACTCTTTTGTTCAGTTGCTTTATCCTTCCTTTATAGAGAGCTACCCTCCCTCTTCTCCTCTGCCTGTCTCTCCTGTAGGTTATGTACCCTGGAATGTTAACATCCCAGTCACGGTTCTCTGTGTACCATGTTTCTGTGAATCATACGATATCCAGGCATCCTCTTCCATCAAGGCCACCAGCTCAGGGAGCTTGTTGCCCAGACTATGGGCATTGGTACTCATTACCCTCCATTTCCTGATGGCCTTACTCCTTTTTGCCCCATCCCTGTCCTTGCCTTTGTCACTTTCCCCATTTACCCCTGCTCTTCTCCCTATCAACATCTCTATGTTGGTGTTTACCGCACTTACTACCATGATTTTCTTCGGGGGGCTAGGATTTCCTGCTCCTTTCCAGTGCCTCCCCCCTTAGCTAGTTTAAATGCTTGCCAATGAAGCATTTAAACCTTTCACCTAGGATCCTGGTTCCTCTCCTGGACAGATGTAGCCCATCATGCCAGTATAGGCTTGCATCACTCCAGGTGGACCCCCACTCCACAATGAAGTCAAATCCCTGAGCTCCACACCAGTTTTTCAACCACTGATTGAATCCCATGGTGCGGAACACCCTAGCCTCTCCTACGCCATAGATGGGCAGCACCTCCGAGAAGGTTACCGTGTCTGCTACTTGTCTAAGGCCCCTCCCCAATTCCACAAACTCTTCCTGCACTTCTCTAATCCCTTTCTTAGCCAGGTCATTTGTCCCTAGGTGGACAATGACATCCAGTTCCCTCCCCTGTGCAGCTGCTCTGGCAATCCTGAGGATTCACCCCCTGTCCCTATAAGCCATGGTACCAGGCAGGCACCTTACCTCCTTCTCCCTTTCCTTCCCCAGTTCTACCTTCCTAACAATGGAGTCCCCCACCAGGAGTTGTTTCCTTCCCCTGTGGGGTCCCATGCCACCCTCCTGTGGGTCTCCTTTGTGGAGGTTCCCAGCATCCTCCTTGGTCTCCATTGCGGGTGCCTCCATAGAGGAACCACACTTTGCCAGAATGGCATAGGAATTGTGGAGAGGTACAACTGGAGGGATGCGCCTCTGTTCCACCACCCTCACCCTCCCTGAGCCCACTGTGGTCCAACTGCTCCTCTTTCTTGGCAACTTCTGAGGCAACAGCAGTGGCACTGGTGGTCCCTGGATGGAAGAGGAGGTCCCACAAATCCTGGCCAACTCAGCCTGGAGATGATCAACCTCCTCCCTCAGCCCAGAGAGGTGCCTGCAGATGGGACAACACCACATCCTCCAGAACGTCTCCCGGAAGACTGCTGCTCCACAGCCACCGCAGAGTTTTCAATACTTTAAAAACAAATTGAAGATTCATCTGAAAATAGCAGCTGGACAGTGAGGGTTTCTGCATCCTTGCCTACTAGCCAACAGCATCCTAAACTGAGGCAATCATATAAGAAAAAAAATTAGTAGTATGTAACATTTTATATTTGTTTTATTTTTTTAACCTTGTTGACAAGTCGTTTCTTAGTAATCATACACTATTGTACACACTGCATTATTGTTAAACTGTGTGCTGGTTGGCGTGCTGTTGTTGGAGTCAATCTGTTTTTTTTGGGGGGGTTGTTATGCCAGCTTAATGCAAATAATACAGTCACCGTGTGTGGACAGGATAGGGGTAGGCAACTGATAAATGTAATATCACAAAAGCCCACTTTTGTAACTTGGCAAGTGTATAAGTTTTTCTATGTTAGATTGTCATATGGCATATGTATTGTTTCTTTGATTGTCCCATGCACACATTACAAAATTCTCTTACATCATTAGGACTGCAGCAAATTGACAACAGTGCTAAAAAGTGGGAGGAGTTGGGGTGGTTATAGTTATTGTGATGCTTTGGTGCATGGGATGGGTATCTTCAGCAAGAACAGGGAGTTTGTGTTCCCACTTTATTACTTGTCAATGTTACCCCACATGAAGTACTGAGATAATAAAAATCCAGTTCTTACTGTGTGAAACTGTGCCTTGGCAGCAAAAATGTTGCAGCAGCCATCAAAGTAAATCATAGACGGTGAGCGTGGCTGAACTGCTTTGTGCTGGCACATAGGAATGATTTTTTTTTAAATACTGACTTACACAGACTCCCTACCAGTCTGTTGACTCAGACCTACTTGGCTTATTTAAACGAGCTAGAAAAATCACCCACCCCCCCAACCAAACACACAAATAGCAAAGACAGACTCACGTAACAATCCACAGATCTACATATGGGAAACAATTCCTGAACGTGTGTTAGTGTGTATTTACCGGCAATTGAGTTAAGAACACACTAAGAAATGTATTATCTTCCATTGTGAATAGAGATGCAGTGAAGTTTAACTTCACCCGCAAAGTTAACTCGAAGTGGGCAACTTTGAATTCGCTTAGCACTGCGCCAAATTCTGATTAAAAGGTTGAAATTCGCCTTTAATGGACTTCACATTGTCCACTTTGCATTAACTTCGAGTTACAGTTTGAGAAGGTGACATTGGTAAGAAACAACCCACAGATCACATATCTGGCTGTCTGCAGGTCACATGATGCAGGCAGGCAGTTAATTAAGCAAGAAGTTAGTGAATTAGTTTCACTTTCTCTTGGAGAAGGAGCTGTTCAGTCAACAGTGTTGGTGTACTGTGTGCTTTTTTGTTCCAGTAGCTCTCAAAGTCTATCTATTTAGCGTTTTTTCTGCTTAAAGGTTTTTTGATTCTGTTGTTTAAGTTTTGCAGCCAGTTTGAGTTGATTTGAAACCTTAGTTTAGTTTAAAAAAGTTTGGTTTTTTTTGTTACTTAGTTTTAATTAGTGTAGTTTGAGTCCTAGTACTTCTACTAGTATTTTTTTGTTTTATTTTTGATTTACATTTAATTGTTGTTAATATGGAGAGTTGGCCAAAGTGGTGGGCAGTGGGGGCCCCGAATGCATGGCAGCCTGAGGCAACCATTTTGCCTGAACCGAGGCACTGTTTTGACCTCGACTGCTGAGGCCCTGAAGCAGCAGAACCAGCAGCAGCCTGAACTTCAGCAGCAGAAGGAACCACGGTAACAGCAGCAACAGCAGCAGGAACCACAGCAGCAGCAGCAGCAGCACAAACCACAGCAGCAGCAGCAGGAACCACAGCAGTAGCAGCAGCAGCACGAACCACAGCAGCAGCAGCAACAGCAGCAAGAACCACAGCAGCAGCACCAACAGCAGCAGGAACCACAGCAGCAGCAGCAGCAGGAACCACAGCAGCAGCAGCAGCTTGTTGCCCCTCCACCAACTGCAGCACAGCAGGTGGCAGTATTTAGTGCCTCTCCCCCACTGCCTGTGCCTGGGCCTCCATGTAGCTCACCCATGTGGCAATTTTTTCATCTCCCTCCCCGCCAACCAAATGGTGGTTAAGTACTTGTACATCGTGGTCACAAGGGCAGCCACTTGGGCATGGGTGGGCAATGAACCCACCTTGTTCTGCACCACCGTGCTAAGTGGGAGGTGAAGCTGCAGGAGCTACCAGCCAGTCCTGCAGTGGAAGCTGTTGAAGAAGGAGTGCATCCATCTGTGCAGCATTGCCAAAGAATGGACAGGGCAACAGAACCAGTGGTGGCTCCTGCAGCTGCCCACGAGCGTGACCCATCACAAACGCCTGCCACACGGGCTGACCTGACTGTGTTATGGAGTGAGGTGGAAGCCATTCATAAAGTTGAGGGTGCATGCAAGCAGCTGGACCAGATTAAGGGTTAGAATGCTGAAACAATCAGCATTTTAAAAACACTTACTGGTGGTGGTCAGCCCCAGCTCCTACGGGGCCAGTAAAAAATTATTATTTAAGCAAATCTCCCCCCAGAAATCCTGTCCTCTGCTTTTCCTTTTTATCTTCATCAATTAATTTTTTCCTACAGACTAAGTATGTAATTTATTTTCAATTAATGTTTTCTTCCTGATGTTAATTTTGTTAATTCTGTATTTCTTGATGCTCATAATGCTAAATCCGATTCCACGCCTCCCCCAAATGCCCCCCACCCCATTATGCTTTCTGCAATAGAAACTGTTTTGTTCTTACGCCTTACTTTATTATATTTAATAAGTCATGTGGTCACCAACTTTGTGGACACTGTGTGCCTTCATTTAATTTGAAATTGTGGTGCCAAATCACGCTCTTCAATAAACTTTTATTGTAGCATGCGTTGAGGCACCACAGTTTCACCTGTAATGTAAGCATGCAGCATCCACTACTTTGCTGACCCTCAGTCATTTAAAAAATAAACTAAATTAAGGAACAACTCTGAAAATACTTGTTACTTTTCTGAACATTTTTTCAGGGGATAATTCTTCACAAGTGGAAACTAATACCACATGCTGAATGTTGCAGCAAGATATCAGTATAATCCAAACACATTCACAAGATAGTAAATGTCAAAACTGTAATTATTGTACCTGTTTATCAGTTAATGCCTGTGTACTGTCTTTTCACCATGTATACCATTAATGTCTCTCTGGGTTGCCCCTGAAAAAGGGACCCTCAGAGCCCAGCGGGCCTACCCAGTTATCAAAATTCAATAAATACATAAATAAATTATGGGGGGTGGTTGATTGTCATGGTAGGTGACTTTGTGGTATTTTGATTGTACAGTAGTCATGGCCCATGGGTAAGTATAGTATGAAAATGTATGTAACACATTAAACAGTAACCAAAAAGTAATACAGCATGACAATTAAAGCATCAGTGCAAGAATGTGGTTAAAATTTTGACCAATACTTTTTTATTCTGTTTCACATTGCCCCTTATCTAAGAACTTGTGTATATGTACGCTACCCTTTTTTCTACAGTGTATTTTATTCTGCATTACTCCATTTTTTTAAATGAGAAATAATAAAAGTAGTGCTCATTGTAATGTTATTGTGACCTGGTTTTCATCAGTATTCCCAGCTGTCTTTGAACAGATACTGTTCCATTATGTCAGGTAGCACTGTCTGCTGCATGCGACTTTACTGTAGTAACAACAGAACTGAATTTAAATAGTTGCTGTCCAAAAGCACGTGAGAAGACTGATGCAAACCTGGTGCAAGCCCGATTAAAATGAGCCCTCTGTTTATTACTTCCGATTAAAAAAAAATGTAGTGCTGCATACTTAAATTGTTGAAAGACGGATATCGTTCGTATACATAAGTTATTAGATCAGGTGGCTATGTAAAATAGAATAAAAAGGTATTGATCAAAATTGTAACCGCATTCTTACACTGATGCTTTCATTGTCAGGTTATATTACTTTTGGTTACTGTTTACTATGTTAAATTTTCATAGTATACATATCCACAACAACTACAATCAAAGTACCCTAAAGTCACCTGCCATGGCAATCCCCGCCCCCACACACATAATTTCCGATCTTCTGAATGTTACCGGCTTATAGTATACATCATTTAGCATGCGATATTAGTGTCCCAATGTGAATAATAATCCCCTGAACAAATTTTCAGAAAATTATCAAGGATTTCTTGACGCTCATAATTCAATATCCCCAGCTCCCCAAATGTTGCACCCCTAATTATGGTTTCTTTAATAGAAACAATTTTTTTTTTCATATTACTTTATTTTATTTTTTAAAATTCCTATGGTCATAAACTTGCTGCCCTATGTGTGTGTGTGTATTCATACCAACAATGGTAAGTTATTGTACATGTCACTGTCATGTTTTTTCAGAGACACTACCATTTAATTTGTATTGAATCTTGTTTTTTGTTGTAAGCAGTCCATCGTGTAGTTCCTTTGCAGGGAATCATCATCATACATGTTGAATCTTTCCCCTTCACCAGTGTGTTGGCCATGGTTCCATTCACATGTCATACATATGTGCCATCTAATGTGGTACTGTAAAATTAAAATTTTTTCTGGGGGGGTACTGCTGTGAGTGAGTGAATTATTAGCATTTCTCATTACTGTTCTTTTCTTTTACATTCTCAGATCACAGCACACAGATTCACGACTGTAATAATGAAACCATGTTGCCGCCACACTTGTGTTCCACATGCGTCTGTTGACTTCTGCTGTATGAACAATGTTAAGCCATAAAAGGTAAGTATTTTTTTGGGGGGGTTGCATGCATCATTGGAAAACAATTTTCATTGATAATTTTGTCTTCTTTCCAGGTCTTCAGTGTATCCAAACTGTTATCCGTCTTCAGATTGGAACATACCACCCATCCACAGTATCTCAATGCTACCTGCAAACAGATGAAGAAGACACTATTCTGAGTTCATTCCAGTACCCCATTCAGTATCAGTACCCAGTGGAGCTGTTACTGTCTTTTGTTATATCCATCCTCTGACCTGTATATCACTGCTGTTAAATACTTTACACTTGCAGAAAACAAGGGAAACAGAAAAAACTAAAGCAGCCCTCACAATCCTCCATGCCTGAGTTGTACCCACTTGGAAATTATTTTTCCATGATTGCGTCAGCAACCTCAATGGTACACCATTTTACGCTGCCACCAGGATGGTCTGCTTCACCCACATTATGCAGCATCACCATCATCCTGGCTGGATACAAACATAGATGTGATTGTCCTACTTGGTATGTTGCACCAAAACAAGTTGAAGTGGTGTGATTCATAATCGTGAAGATGACCATGAAGAATGTGATTTTTCAAATGAGTCGTGACATGAGTCATGAACTTGGCACTGGCAGTGCTTCTCAGAGCACCAGAAACTGGATGGAATTGAGCATTCCTCAAACAGTTGCCATTGAAAATTTGAAATACCTGTGGCTGCACTTCCCTGAACTATACAATTTTCACACTGAGATTATATCTACTGGATTAAATAGAGCCAGCTTATTTTGAGGACAAAGATTCAAGTCCATCTGCTAGTAGGGCATCCTACAGAATGTGAGTACTAACAGAAGCATCATACTGGACCAAGGCGCTTGAGTGACAAGACATGATAACTGGGTGTCCTGATTCATGATGAAACCACAGATTAAAAAAAAAAAAACAGGGTTGCACCAAAAAAGTTGAAGTGGTGTGATTTGTGATCATGAAGATGAAGAACATGATTTGTCTCATGAGTCGTGATCATGACATGACTCTTGGCACTGGCAGAGCTTCTCAGAGCACCAGAAACTGGATGGCACTGAGCTTCCACAAACAGTTGCCATTGAAAATGTGAAATACCTACGGCTGCACTTCCCTGAACTGTACAATGTTTGTGCTGAGATTATATCTACTGGATTAAATAGATATGGCTTGTTGTGAGGACAAAGATTCGAGTACATCTGCTAGTAGGGCATCCTACAGAATGTGAACACTAACAGAAGCATCGTACTGGACCAATATGCTTGAGTGATATGACATGGCATGATAACTGGGTGTCCTCCTGATTCGTAATGAAACAGAAGATTAAAAAAAAACAGGACTGGACCAAAAAAAGTTGAAGTGGTGTGATTCGTGATCATGATGACCATGAAGAACGTGATTCGCCATGACAAGAGTGTGACGTGAGTCATGAATTTGGCACTGGCAGCGCTTCTCAGAGCACCATCACTGATACTCTGACTGCTACTGGAACATTCAAAGTCAGCCTCCTCATGTCTGTAGTAAACCTCCAGTGTTAATTCACAATTTTACCTTCATGGCTGCTTGCTGTTACTTGATGACTGACTGACGAATTTTATTTCAGACACACACACACAGAATTTATTTCACACACCACCTACACTAAGTATGATGCTGCAGGCACTGCTGCTACCCACACAGATTCAGGGACCTTGCCTGGCATAACCCTCTCTGACACAGTACTTTTTCCCTTCAAGAATTTTTTCTTTTTTTATTTATTCCATGTGATGTAATTTGATGGAATGCTCTGCCCACAGAGCCAAAGCTTATACATCACTGATTTATGTGGCTGATATGCCACAGTCAGACACACCTTTGCCTGACCATGTCTTTGTGGGCATTTTTTTAGACTACGCAGAGTCACCAAGAAAATAAACTATTGCAAAAAGTGATTTTTCTAATTTTGTAGGTTGATAACAAATTCAAGAAAATTCACAAGACAGTACAATGCCAAAAGTATTGCAACAGGTATATTTCTATATTACGTCTTTTTCTTTTGGCTAAATACTGTAATATGTAGTGAGAGACAGTATTCACGGTACTATGGGGAAACACACGATAGTGGTACAGTGACAAAAGTTTAAACAGACTGAACACAGGGAATTAACAGCAACGTTATATTTATTCCATTTTTGGTGGATGGGAAGCCAAAAACAACAGCAGTGACTTCCAGATGAAATTGAGCACTAAAGAAATGTAGCCATACAGGCACAACAAGACCTTAACCAGTCTCCAGAAATCCAAAATTGGTTTGTGGTGTTAGTTGCTTTGGCTTCTCAGACGGAACCGGAAGGGGACAGGATCAGTTGTGTTCCAGGACAGTAGCTGCTTCTTGTTGTTTTTATAGGGTTTCCTGTGGATTTTACTTGGTAGAAGGTTATCTCTTTTCTTTCTTACTTCTAAGGGGCTAGCAGGGTATTGGTTTTGGGGCTGTTGGAAGTTTGAAAACTGGTTTGGTGGCTGTAAGTGGGCTCATTTGTTGGATGTTTCACTGTGTAACAGGCTGCGCTGGTGGAGGCCTATTTCTTCTGATTTAAAACCTATTTGGTGGGATTTGCTTGGGGCTGGTTCTTTGGCTGCAGGGCTTGGAGGGGCAGACACAGGGCTGATACATTCTTTCAAGAGTCGGGTGTAGGCCCAAGACCCACCTCCCCCACCCTCCCTCCCCAGAGCTCTGCTAATTTATAGGGGAACACCTGCCCTGCAATTGGAGGAAAAGGCTGCAGGTACAGCTCATGTAGTTCTAGCTACTGGGGGTTGGATTTAAAGCTTGGGAAAGAGGAGCTTAAGGAGTTGTTCACTTCCCTTATAAGTTTACTATGTTGTACTGCACCTAGTAACAGGGTTACCGGTTTACTGTGGGACTGTATCTAGGATTAGTGGGTAACCTGATTAGGCAGTAGGGGTGTATCTTGGACTAGTGGGTAACCTGGTGGCTCACCCAAGGAAACCTATTTGGAAGGGGATGGCACCACACATCATTAGGGCCGGCATCTTTGGGAGGGTGATGGGGTGCACAGGGTGTGGAGCAGCCATGATACTGGACTGGGCTTGGAAGTTCAGTGGTTGCCCAGTGTGCTACGAGCTGGCACAGCTTAGGGAGAAGGTTGCGGGATTAGGAGACAGCTGGGGAAGGGGAGGTATGGTTGGGGAAGGGGCAGGGATCTCCACGGGGTTGCACCAAGCATTAGGGGTGGGGGGAAAGAGGAGGCAGGAGAATACTGGGGTCATATAGGGACTCTGGCAGAGGGGGCCCAAAAGGAGGACACTACCAAGGAAGCAGGAAGGTAACTGGGGACCCTCACAAAGGGGGGCCAGAGGGACAACATTCTCAGGGAAGTAGGCAGATGGCCAGGGCTGGACAGAAGGAAGCAAGGTGGGGAGGTGGATCAGGCCTTACGCTCAGTAACCGCTTCAATCCTCTTCTTCTGCTTGAGGATGAGGGGGGTGATGTAGCCATGACAGGGGTGGTTAGAGATGGAAAGGGAGTGGGAGGCAGGAGGCAGGGGCCGGATAGCTGGAGGAATGGGAGGAACCTGGAATGCAGGAAATGGGGGGAGTAGTGAATCAGAGCAGGAGGGGCAGGGGGAAGAGGGAAGAAAGTGCAAGAAGAAGGACCAGTTGGGAGGAAAGGGCAAGGAGAAGGACCAGAAGTACAAGGAGAATACAGTAAAGGGAGCTGAGGGTTTAGGCCAGGGGAGCACGACAAGCAAGGAGAGACTAAATGGAGACAGGAAAGAAGGAAGGACGAGCCAGGCTAGTTTAGTGGATGGGGGAGAAGGACCAGTTGTGAGCAGTGAGGGGGGAGTTAGCGAGGTACAGAAGGATACTCAGGAGGAGGAGGAGAGGCATAGGATTGAGGGGAGGGGTGGCCAGGGTAATAAGGAGGGGTGGCATGGCACCCAGATAGGGGAGGAACAAGGAGCGGCTGGGTGGAGGGGCCGGTAGAAAGGATGAGGGACATGGAAGGGGGGGACATGGAGGAAAAGGAGCGGTCAGAGTGCTACTGTTGGGGGATTCTATGATCAGGGTTATCAAATGGGATAGGGAGGGAGAAGCCTGGCCAGTTAGAACAAAATGCTTCCATGGACTAATGGTGCACAGGGCCAAGCACGAGGTATATCAGCTGGCAAAGGATTGTGGGGGTTCCACGGACATACTGGTCCACCTGGGTACAAATGATATTGAGGGAAATAGTGAGCTAGAGATACAGGCAAGGTTCAGGGAGCTTGCCAGGGTCTGTCATGACATAGGATGCACAGTTTCCTTCTCAGAAATCCTGCCGGTGCCAAGGGCTAGTGGAGAACACAAAAGAAAGATTAGGGAGATAAACCAGTGGCTCAGGGAGTGGTATGAGGCCAGAGGGTATGGGTTGATGGGGGACTGGGGGGAGACCTGGGAGTATAAGGAGCTGTATGCTAGAGATAGGCTCCATCTCAATTTGGAGGGGAGGGGAATCCTTAAGTTGAAAATAGAGGGGTTCATTGGTGAAAAGTGGGGTTTAAACTTGTGAAGGGGGGAGGGATGGGAGAAAAGGCTGTCAAGAGGGGGCCAATAAAGAAGGGACTCTGTCTCCACCCCCCGGGGAGCTGGAGGAATGCAGGAAAAGGCCGACTGGTATAGTGCAGACCAGGGGAAAACAGAATCCCCATGGGAACACGAGCAGGGGAAATGGAAGTATAGGGAAAGGGTGGAAGGTAGTCCTGCTAAATGCCAGGAGCATGGGCAATAAAATGCCTGAGCTCCAGGCAATGCTAACCGAGGAAGCAGTGGATGTGGCAATGGTCACTGAGACCTGGGCCACCGCAGGACATGACTGGGACCTGAACTTGGAGGGTTACACTATGTTCAGAAAAGACGGGGGGGAGGGAAAGGGAGGAGGGGTAGCAATGATAGTCAAAAACTGCACTGGCATAGAGGGAGTAGAGGAGGCGGAGGGAACCGTTGAGGCGATTTAGGTCACCTTGATAACAAGGAGGGGCAAGAGAGTAAAAATAGGAGTGGTATATAGACCCCCTGCACTGGCGGAGGAGCTGGAGGAGAGTCTGGTGGCAGATGTTGGGAGACCCTGCAGACTGGGCAGGGGAAGGGTGGTGGTCCTGGAGGACTTAAACATGCCAGGAACATACTGGGAGACTATGACATCCTTGGTGGCCAGGGAACAGAGGTTGTTGGATGTCTTTCAAGACGCATTCCTAACTCAGCAGGTGGGGGAACCGACCAGGGAGGCATGGGTACTGGATGTGGTCCTGGCAGACAGTGACCAGATTGGGGGCCTGGAGGTAAGGGACCCGTTGGCGGGGAGTGACCATTCCATGGTCTGGTTCTACCTGGACCTAGGAGGAGTAGAAGGCTGCACAAAGACGGAGGTAACTGACTTCAGGGGGGAAGATATTAAGGAAATGGGAAGGATCCTTAAGGAGCATTTGGATGGGATTGGGTCATACATGGACGCTGATAGTAGGTGGGAAATCATCAGAAGAGGGGTGCAGGATGCTACCAGCACCTGTGCAAGAATAAGATGAAAATGCGGTAGGGCCCGAAAACCCTGCTGGTGGACCAGGGAGGTCCAGGAGGTGGTGCGGGAAAGAAGGCAGCCTATAGGCAACTCAAGTGCTCAAGGAGTGAAAGGGATCGAGGGGAGTACGAGCTGATGGCTAGAAGGGCCACTAGGGTGGTGAGGGTGGCTAAGGCAAGGAAGGAGCAGAACCTGGCCAGGGAAATTAGGAGAGGGAACAAGGGGTTCTTTAGATAGACTGGGGAAAAACAAAGGGTGAAGGGGCAGATTAGCAGGATTAAAACAGGGGAGAGATGGGCACAAGACCCAAGGAGCAGGCTGAGGTACTAAATGAGTACTCTCACCCAGTTTTCACCAAGGAAAATGGGGTGCTGCATCATACATGGGAGGAGACAGTGATACTGAGGAGGGGGGGACCCATACTTATTACGGGTCTGGGAGTGGGGAGGCATCACTGGCGGTAAAGGGGAAGTCTATGCAGGGAGAAGAGGTAGTGGAAGTGGAAATCACAGCAGAGAGAGTGAGGGAAGCCCTCGGGTCCCTTAAGATGGAGAAAGCACCGGGGCCAGATAAATTACATCCCAGAGTGCTGAAGGAATTTGCAGATGTCCTGGCAAAACCCCTGACGGAGCTTTTCACCACCTCTCTGAGGATAGGGTGGGTGCCCCAGGACTGGAAGGTGGTGCATATAGTGCCTATCCACAAGGGGGGATCAAGAGAGGTGGCAGGGAACTACAGGTCTTTCAGCCTGACATCGGTGGTGGGCAAGGTGATGGAGGGCATTGTCAAGGAGAGGCTGAGGGGGACCTGGAAAAGTCAGGGTGCCTAGATGATAGACAGCATGGATTCATCCCGGGGAAATCGTGTCAGACAAACCTTGTGGAGTTCTATGACTGGGCGACGACTGCCTTGGACCTGGGTAGACTTCAGCAAGGCATTTGACTCTGTTCCTCATGTGGGCCTGTTGGATAAGCTGGGAGAAATGGGGTGGGGAACCAGATAATCAGATGGATAGGCAATTGGCTCCAGGACCAGACCCAGAGATTCGTAGTTGGTGGGATAGTCTCATCCCCAAGGAGGGTCATTAGTGGGGTCCCACAGGGATCAGTCCTTGGGCCCCTCCTGTTCAACACCTATGTCTCTGACATAAGGACAGGTATCAGGAGTGAGATGAGTCCCTTTGTAGATGGCTCAAAACTGGGGGCAGTGGTGGATGGGGAGGAGGGGAGGGTGGCCCTACAGGGGGACCTGGAGGCTCTGGAAAGATGGTCTAGAAAGTGGAAGCTGAGGTTCAATGCATAGAAATGCAAGGTACTGCACCTGGGGGCCGGAAACCCAGGCCAAGTGTACACCCTGGGGGGGGGGAATGCTACAAGTCTCGATGGCTGAGAGGGACCGGGGGGTGGTGGTGGATGTCAAGATGAACAACTCGGAGTCTTGTAGGAGGGCAGCAGCCAAGGCCAACAGAATGCTGGGATGCATCGCTAGAGGGATCACCTCCAGAAGGAGGGAAGTGATACTCCCTCTGTATAGCTGCTTGGCATGCAGTTTTGGAGGCCACACTTAAAGAGGGACATTAAACTCCTGGAGAGGGTCCAGAGGAGGGCAACCAAAATGATTTGGGGCTTGGGGAACAGGATCTATGAGGAGAGGCTCGAAGAGCTAAATATGTACACATTGGAAGAGAGACGGGACCGGGGGGACATGATAGAGGTCTTCAGGTACATGAAGTAGGTAAATAGGGGAGGAACAGTCAGGGTGCTTCGAAAGAAGGAGGAGGGGGCCACTAGAAGGCATGGGTGGAAGCTGGAGGGGGTAAGATTCAGGGGAGAAAGGAGGAGGTGCTACTTCACTGAGAGGGTGGTGGAGCCATGGAATACGCTGCCTAGGGGGCTGGTGGAGGCAGAGACAGTGGAGGGGTTCAAGAGGGGTGGGACAGGTACAGGGGAAGGGTTCTGACGCAAAATCCAATGCAGCGAGAATATCCTGAACTGGGAAGGGAGAAGCCAGAGAAGACAAGGGGGGCAGCAAGGTCAGCTCCCAGGGTGGGGGCTGACCAAACGAGCAGACGCGAAAGACCATTGGGCCTATTCTGCTGGCATTTTAGTATGCTAGTATTTTGGGGGGGGATTTACAGCAGTAGCTAGATAGAAGCAGAAAAAATAACGCAGATGGGCTAAGAAATTAAGAGTGCTGCTATTACAGTGACGCAATAAAATGCGTCTGACTTGATGGCGCACACACACAGACTAAAGGTAATGCACAGAAACTTTAACAGTTCAGTAAACTACAACACAGTCTTTTAAACAGACTGAAAAAATGCACAGCAGCACAGCAAACAACAAAAACTGATAAAAACTTACTAGAAGTATTACTGTGTGTACCTGAATACACAAATACTAAAACACTAACCAACAACAGTTGGAAAGACTGCCTTTCTTACTGTGAATCTCCCTTCTACACCACAGATCTGTCCCTCCCCTGAAGTACACTTCTACAGTGTTTGTCAGTAGAGATGGAATGTACTAAATTAACATTCAATATTCACACAAAATCAACAAATGTTCAATTATATAACCACACAAGGGTTTACTACAATCGAGGTAATAAATTTTGACAGAAAATTTTTCACAAAAATGCTTTTTTAAAGGTTTTTTGATGATCTGATTCTCAGAGCTCTGAAAGCAGTGTCTCCAGCTCTCCACTACACATACAACACTGAACTGAGGCTGTGCAAGACAATATAGAGTCCATGTAACCTTACATCCTATGAATCACTGGTAAATTCACCCTAAAGAGGCCCCAAAAGGTGAAGTAATGTGAAGTCCTTAGAGAACAATGGGAACTTCACATTACTTTGAGATGCAAAGTTATTCACTTTGCTTTACAAAGTATTTCACGAAATTTGGGTTATACGCTGAATACTACACGTAGTGAAGTTTATGGACTTCGCCCACCTCTAATTATGAATATTGAACAGCTGAGCAAGCTGACATCGATCAGACATCTACCTATTAAACTATGTTTGGAGATGTGACAGTCAACAAATGAGCTTATAAAATAAAATAAATAGCAAGTCTGTTTGAATTTGACTGGAACATCAGTGGGCAGATATAATTGAGGATTAGCTGAGTGAGACAGTACTTGAAATTAGAAGTGCAGCTATGGACTGTGGCAAATATAATTGAAATAAGGCTCTGATTAAATGTATTACTATAAAAACTAAATCAACATACCCCGGTGGCTGCAAATCTTTTCCGCCATCCAGATCTCGGAATAGATCCTTGAGGCTGTCTCAAGCATGTAGGTAAGATATCACTCCTTCTTTAACATCAGAAGCTGTCTAAAGCTGCGCTGACTCAGAGAAAATATCTGAACTGCCAGTTTCAATCGGAGTCACTAACGGAGAGTTAAATTTGTAAATTACACATGTAAAATAACCTCAGTGGACAGTTCAATATTTGTTTACAGGTAAATTTTTATTACATTGTCTGTGATGAAACCTGTCAAATGCATAAAATTATTAATATGTTTGCCATTGATCTTTAAAGTCATTCTTCTTGCTTTATATTAGGTAAGGTTCATAGATCTCTGGAGCTCTTTGCAGACCAATATTATTCTGAAATAATATAAATCATATATATACACACATATAAATCTGCAGATATGGCACCAGAGTTAGAAAATGCAAGACAAAATAAAATCAATCAGTTTGACTGTGTAAAAAAGATGGGTAGGTAAGGTATGCAAATGCAAGAATGGTGGGGGATGAATGAGCTGATTTTGACAGAAGCTGAGATATAATTAATCATACTATCTTTCAATATGAGCCACTGTCAGGTGGGTGAATTACTGGTTTCATTGCTTTTGATCAAGTGGTTTGAAAAATGAAATGAATACAATAGTTCCAGGCATATAAAACATAGAAACAACGAGAAATACAAATATACCACTCATGCTGAAATGACACTGGCAGTCAGCATTACATGTCTCTGAGCCTAACAATAAATTTTTACTGTGATACAGTACACGCAAACAAAAAAAGATACTGCAAAACAAATGCATGATTCAGTCTTCCGGAGGCAGTGTATCTCTGTGGTTTAGGGCAGTGAGCTGAAAACCTGTTGACCTGGGTTTGAATCCCACAGCCTCCTTTTGCATACTGAGTGACCCTGAGCAAGTAACTTAACTTCCTTCTGCACCCAGGTTGCACCTGAAAACAAGCTGCCACTTAATGTCTCTTTCCTGGTTAAACAATTTCTCTTTCCCTCTTCATTTTTCCTCACTTCAGACCGTGAGATGTTCATGTCTTTGTTTTTTTGGGAAAACAACTAACAGCCAGCAGTGGGGCATGAACTGTGGGTGAGAGAGTGTGCCATGTGCTACTACAACAGTGAGCATGTTCAGAGTTGAATCTGGAGCTGGCATGGGCTGGGCTTGCTTGTTCATGACAGAAACTGCCACAATCTACAGCAGTGTGTCTGAGTTGGGGACACGCTTGCCATAGCACTGGAAGACAGGATTCATGGTGACCAGCTCATGTACCGATTTCATTAAAATTAATAGCTGTTAGTTGAGAGATTTTAAATGTAACCTCAGAATCATACAAATAAGAGAATGGGACACAGGTTTAAGGGTAGAATCATTTTTATTAGAAACAAAAAACCACAACCCCGTCAGCCTCTTGGAAGGTTTCTAGGGAGCACTTTGGGGTGCGGTGCCTTCAGTGGCTCCCCAGCATGCGGGTGTCCCCCCAACATATTGGCAAGGCAGTGTACCTCATATACCTGGTGGACCATGATGATGAATGTCTCTTGCATTATCTGCAGAGAGTTGTACTTTGTTTGCCTTCCCTGATGATGGTTGTCTCCGGTTGCTTGTGTTGCCTTGTCCCTTCTGCTGCTTGTGAGGGGGGTGGAGGGAATACGGAGTTAGGGTTGAAAACCCTAATGTTAAATTTTCCTGCTTTAGTCACTTTAATAGCAACCCTAACATAGTTTTTTGCAAAGAATATTATAGGGGCGCGGTTGCGCCCCTATAGTTAGGGTTGGTACAGCACTTCAATGTTAAATCTCAGTTTGTGCACCTTAATAAGTTTGGTATTTGTTTATGAAATAGCCCAAAAATTGAGATGTGTGGTCATTCTGCCAGTGTCGCAAAATATGGAAAGTTTTGTGATGGCATCTTATATGGTTTTTGAGATATAAAGTGGTAAAAACAGTAAAAATAACTTTTTTTTTCCCGTACTTTAACATGGGATTTTTTGCCATCATCTACAGTCCACAGGGAATGAAAATTTCCTCTGTAATTTTCATGGATGATGGGGTGTGTGCCAAGGATGTGCTTTTGGATGGTTTGGTGAAAAAATATTTTATTATTTTTGAATTACAACGATGTTTGTGATAGCCACAAGACAGGCAGGTAAATTGAAAACAGTTTGATCAGAAAATAACTGATGGAAGTTCTTTACAGTTTGAACTTTACTGTTCAAACCGTAAAGACTTTGAACAGTAAAGGTCCATGACAGTTCGATCCTCCATTTTGTTTCAAGAAACCCTCTTGCTCTCTCCCTCCCTCTGTGTGCTGTTTGCCCCCACTCTCTATTACCTGTACCAGCACTTAGCTTTCAGTTAAATCCTCCTGCTCCCTCCCTCTGTGTTATCCACCCCATCCTCCATTTCGTATACTGGTACTCAGCTTTCAGTTAAGTCCTCCCACTCCCTCCCTCTGTGTGCTGTCTGCCCCCAACCTCTGTTCCCCATCCCAGCACCAATGTTACTCAATTAAGCCCTCCCGCTCCCCCCTCCCTCTGTATGCTGTCCACCCCTACTCTCCATTCCCTGATCATGGTCCTATTTGTTGTATAATGGTTTGCATTGGTAGTCCAGTGGTTCCACCCCCTCCCCTGATGCCCAAGTGCCAACCCCCTTTTTCATGTCCCTGGTATCTAGTGGCCATCAGTCCCTGTAAAAAAGAACTGTCTCTTGATGTTTTATTTTCTGAAAAAAGAAACAATTGGTCCATCAATGATCAGCTCCCATGCCCTACCGCCCACTCAGCACCCACCACCCCACAACCCCCAGTACACCCCACACACCATCACTCACCTGAACAGGTCCCAGATTTGAGATCCGCTCTCCTATCGAAGACACATCTTGCTGCTGGAACCAGCGACTGCAATATGAGAAACTAAGGTAAATGTGGTTCAGTGTATTTCAATGGGAGTTTTAACTTTAATGCATAACTTAGCCATTTTTTGAGATTTTGACCCCACATTTTCAACATAGCCTTTTGGAGACTCCACCTCATGAACTATACAACTGTCATTATGCAACTCCTGCCTGTAAGGTGATTTCACAGTCACTATGTGATTTCTCCTCTTGGTTGGGATTTGCCTAATGACAGCATATTGTTCATGAACTGAGGTAATAAGAAGGCTATGTTGAAAATTTGGGGTCACAATATGTAAAAATGGCACAGTTATGATCATTCATTGCAATTTCGTAACGCACACTCATAACTTTGGAAATACAGTAGAAGCTACTTTAAGGGGACAGCTCCATGGCGTAGTATTCAACCCTTTAAAGTGGCCATCTAAATTAACAGAAGTGCATCTGAGCAGTAAAAATCATAAATTACAGACATACAGAAAACATTTAACAACTAACGTGATGCACATCCTACACTGATGAACACATACACAGACAGCAGAGACGAGATAGCACTGTTTATGATTACAGCTCTTTTGTTGAACAAGTGCTGGTTGTCTACACGATTAAACTTTATTAAAGTGCATGAAAATCCTTTTAAAAGAAGCACACTTATCTGAGAGGAGGAGGAGGAGGAGGTCAGGAAAGACTGTGCAAGCTGACATGTGACTTAGGATAACTTCCTCCAGTTCGAACAGCTGCTCCTACTGCTGTATGTCTCCATGCTTTAAACACCAGTCACGGAGGAGTCCGATGTGAGCTATCACTTCCTTGTTCATGATCGGTAAGGGAGCAAGGTTGTTTACATCGGTGAGGTCCTCCTTCTGCTTTGGTTGGTTCTTCTTGTGACAAGAAATCACAGATGGTCTCTATTGTTAGTTCTCCCTCTGTTTCTTCTTTGTTGTTGATCTCAACAAAATGAAGGTACTCTTCTTCTGTGAATGTTGAATGTCTTGGAACATCAGCCAGGGGGTTGTCTTATGCATCAGCACCCTCTGCTGGCTCCTTGACTGGATCAATGGAGGCCACATAAAAACCTGCTTTTTTAAAACAGTTGGCTAGTGTGCTGTCTTTGACAGTGGTCCACACCTTACGCAACATGAAAATGCATCAAGGAGATTCACCCGACATGCAGTCTTGGATGCCAGAGATGTGGATCTGATGTCAATGATGCCAACTATGCACTCAGATATAGGGACCTGTAGTGCTCCTTCAAGTTCTTTATGACCCCCATATCCAGGGGCTGAAGTAAACTTGTCATGTTTGGAGGCAAGAAGTGGATCACAATATGGCTAAACTTGCCAACAATGTTAGAAGGGTGGGCACTGCACTTGTCCATGAGCAGCAGCACCTTCCAATGATGTCTCAGTTTTTTATTCCCTGTGTCAAGCCATTCATTAAAAATAAAGGAAGTCATCCATGCATTAGCAGAGCTAATGTAGGGGACTGGGAGTGTTGTTAAATCCTTTGGGAGGCAGCGAAGGTGCTTGTTTCTTCCCAATGATAACTAGTGGCAATTTTTCTGTGCCTGCCATATTGCAGCAGCACAGTAAGGACACCTGGCCCTTAGCTTTTTTCCCACTGAGCAACTCTAAATCTTTCTTTATGTGTCACTGGTCAGGATAACCCCTGTAAAAGATGCTGGTCTCATCGACATTAAAGATGTCGATGGGGCATAATCAGCAAGCAGGATATTCGCACATTTTGAATTCACTGTGACGCTGATTCATCATCTGTGTCCATGTGCTCTCCCTGCTCTTTCTTGCAGACAATGTTCCACCACCCCTTCCAACAAGACAGCCACCCATCTGTTGCTTCAAACTCTTCATGGTGTAGATCAGTGGCTATCTTGTTTGCCTTTTTAAGATGAAAAAAAAACAGGGCCAGATATGCAAGCTCCTTTGGTGACAGCATTTGTAAATGGTGGAGGGCATCTTCCACCTGTGTTTCTTTCCCCTCATGTTTTCTTTTCCGTGAAGGGTTGCTGTTTTTCAGCAAGTCAGACTACAGCCTATCTTTTTTCTTACTTATGCATCCGACTTGGCTTTTTGAAATGCTGAACTGGGTCATGACTTTAGCCATGAAGGCACTGGGCTGTTGCAGTGCCTCTAACACCTTTATTTTCTCCGTGAGAGGCAGATCAACCCTTTTGCTCTCCATGAGGATTGGCAGGGAACACAACTGAATCAGGAGACAAAGCAGAGACAAAGCAGCGGACTTCCAGCAGAACAAACAATTAACTGAGCAGTTATTGAGCAGCTCTTACAGGTTTACTTTTCAAATTGTTTTCTAATGTTAAGCTGGATGAGGTGTGAATTCTTCGACAAGCCATGAATGAGGGGATTAGTCATTCAACAAGTAAGGGGATGTGAGCCTAATCAACCCCTAATCATCCCCTTTAACAGAAACTGCCATCCCCTATACCAGAAGCAACACTAATTTGATTGCACAATCACTTAATTGGTGACCTGGGGGTCAGCCACTTAAAATGAACGTCCCCTTAAAGTGCATCCCAATTAAGTGGCTTCGACTGTATTAAATATTTTGACCCCAAATTTTCAACATAGTCTTTTGGGGACCCCACCTCATGAACATTATGACTGCCATTATGCAACTCCCACCCGAAAAGTGATTTCAAGGTTGCTTAACAATTTTACCTTTCAGTTGGGATCTGCATAATAGCTGTCACACTGTTCATAAGGTGGGGTCATAAGAAGGCTATGTCAAAATTTGGGGTCAAAATATGTAAAACTGGCAAAGTTTGCGACCATTCATTGCAATTTCACTACGCACGTTTGTAACTTCGCAAATATTAAATATTGTGACCCCCATTTTCAACATAGACTTCTTACTGCTCCATGATATGCGTGTTATAGCGGTCATTTTTCAAAACCTGATCAAACTGTCTTTTCATACCTGTGGCAAAGTATGGCTTTGCAGTTGCACAGAATTACATTTTGGCAGGGATTCCAAACTTTTCAATACCAGCTACATGAGTTGGTGTTAATAAGATGCTTATGCTGACAGTTTGGTCACGGTTGTTCTATTAATGGAAGCACAGGGCCTTTCCACAGCTACATACATATATGCATTTATGGAAGGCTGGGAGGGGCAACACGCTTCCTTAGGCAAATAGGGATATGATTGCTCTACCTCAAAAACATACATGGGTGGGAGTGTAAGGCCCAGATGGCCCTGCAGTCCCACAGGCAAATAAGACTACGATTACACTATCTGAAAAAATAAGGAAATTAAAGGGAAACGTCCATATAGGATTAAATTAATCAACATTGTAACCAATGGAAATCTGCTTAACATATTCTATTGACTGAACCTGTAACACTTTTAGGGCCAGAATTATAACCCATTCAGTTGCCCCTCTCTTTATAACTGCAGGCATCCATTTTCTATATCACAGGCACAGGAGATGACATCACATCAGGGAAACACATATAGTCAGTAAATATTTTAACCAGGAGAGGCACACTAAGCTGAAGCTTGAGTCTAGGTGCAACCTGAGAGCACAAGAAAGTTAATTAACTTTCTCAAAGTCATACAGTAATGCAAGTGGGAGATTCAAACCCAGATCTTTAGGTTTGCAACTCAGAGCTTTAAACTACTGCACTATATTGCCTCTTTCAAGGTAATCAGAAAAGAAGAGTTAGGCTTCTTGATGAGTTGTCACAACCAACCACTTAATAGTTTAGAGATTGCACCTGGGAGCATCAAGGAAGTGAAAAGGATTTATCTCAAAAGAAGGGGCCACTGGAGAGTTCTCGCTGGAAAGACAGAGTGAAACAGTTGGAATCATGAAATGAAAAAAAATCTGCTGTGTTTTTTTCTTTTACTTTGTTGAAAAGAAACCTATTTCTGGATGGTGTTCAAATAAAGATTTTTTTTATGTTGCAACCTTCAGAAGGAGTTGTGCTGGAACATGGGGAAAAGTGAGTGTGTATGTATGTGTGTGGGGGGGCACTGTAGTAATAAGAGACCATGATTAGAAACATAGAAACATATAATTTGATGGCAGATAAGGACCGCTTGGCTCACGTAGTCTGCCCATTTCCCTACCTGATGGATAAACTGCAGATTCTAGTTAATCAACAGCTTACTTCCTCCTACCCCCCCACTAGAATTGTCCTATGTCTGCCCCATGCATTCTTGAATTCTCCCACTGATCCTGACTCCACAACCTCCTCAGGAAGGCTGTTCCACACATCCACAACCCTTTCTGTGAAAAAATACTTTCTAACATTACCTCTGAGCCATCCACCATCTTCAAATTGTGCCCCCTTGTTCTTGCACATCTCTTTTTCTGAAAGATGCTACCCTCTTGTACTTTTTTTCTAGCATGTCTCCCTCTCCCTCCTTTCCTCAAGGGTATATATATTAAGCTGCTTTAGTCTCTCCTTGTATGCCTTCTGGTGCAGACCCTGCACCATTTTGGTTGCCCTCCTCTGAACAGCCTCCACTCTGTCTATGTTTTTGAGGAGATGGGGTCTCCAGAACTGCATGCAGTACTCCGGATGGGATCTCACCAACTGTCTGTACAGAGGGATAACAACTTCCTGTTTTCTACTGTTGATGCCTCTCCTTGTGCATCCCAATATCCCCCCAGCCCTCCTTACTGCCTTCTCACATTGCTTGACAATCTTTAGGTCATCTGATATAATTACTCCTAGATCTCTTTTGATTGTTGTTGTTGTTATTATCTCACCCCCATTGTGTACTCTTCCCCTGGGTTTTTGCTTTCCAGATGCATTACCTTGCACTTCTTTGCATTGAATCTGAGCTGCCATATATGTAACCATTCCTCCAACCTTGCCAAGTCCCTTTTCATCCTTTCCACCCCACCTTGTGTATCAACCCTGTTGCAGATCTTTGTGTCATCTGCAAAGAGACATACCTTTCCTTCCAGCTGCTCTCCAATGTCACTTATAAAGATTGTTCCCTTCTGACACTGCATGCATTCAGGGGCACTTTGAATGCTCATGGGCAAAAGTGGGGGGTGTCCACTCCCCACACGCACCTATAGGTTCTGGCACCTATGTTCAGAAGGGTTCTGTACTGATGGCCATCTATCCTATCACACACCAACAGAAAACAATTATTTTGTTACAACTTATTTACCCATGATAGTCCAGCTGAGATGTGCCACCTCATTTCCAGTGGGGTCCTACTGCTGTTCATTTCTGCTGCTAGGTGGACAGGAGCACTGGGTGGTCATGTGACTTACTCAAAGTCACATAGTTAGTATTTGACTTTACTGAGGTTAGAAACTCTCATCTCCTGGGCCCCAAGCTTGTGCTCTAACCACTAGATCACACTCCTACAAATGACAGAACATGATGCCAACAAAAAAAGATAAACACAGCTACTTCAGTGCTAACAAATACTGGAACTGATTAAGGTACAGGAATGAAAATTATTTACAGTGTTACCACAGTAGCAGACAGTTCTGCAAATCACACTGGCACTAAACATTTTACTGAACTGAAATGTCACAAAACATTGTACAAAGCAATATAAACCCCAAAGGAGCTCGGAAACTGTTGTCACTGACAGTACACAACTTTCGTTTATAGCAACCCCTTCAAGATTAGAGACAAGTTCATATCCCCATGGACTGGGTAAAAAGCATTTTTTGTTTCATTTCCTCTGCCCTTCAAGGAGGCAGTATAGCACAGTGGTTTAAGACTCTAAGCTGCAAACCTGGAGACCTGACTTTGAATCCTACAGTCTCCACTTGTATTACTGTATGATTCTGAGCATGTCACTTAACTTTCTTGTGCTCTCAGGTTGCACCTGGACTCAAGCTTCAGCTTAGTGTGCCTCTCCTGATTAAAATATTTATCGACTACATGTGTTTCCCCCTGATGTGATGTCATTTCCTGTGCCTGTGATTTAGAAAATTGATGCCTGCAGCTATAAAAGGAGGGGCAACTGAATGTGTATAATTCTGGCCTTAAAAGTGTTACAGGTTTGGTTAATAGCTTATGTAAAGAAGATTTCCATTGGTAACAATATTGATTAATTTATTCCTAGATGGACGTTTCCCTTTAACTGCAAAAAATTACGTTAATGCATAATTAGGGTTGATCTTAATGCCACAAAAGCAAGGAAATGTGGTATTAGGGTTTCCAACCCTAACTCCCCACCCCCACTCCCCCAAGCAGCAAAAGGACAAGACCACACAAGCAACCACAAACAGCCATCATCAGGTAAGACAAACAACATACAACTGTTTCCAGATGATACAAATGCAGTAGCACTGATGTGCTATTTTCGTGGATATGTATCTGTGGCATGCAAACTGCAAAATATACACACTCACTTGTTGCTGCAGATAGAAATCCATGATACTGATGGATGCCTGGAACATCCTCCCAGCATAGGTGGTGGGGGCAAAAATGGTAATGGGATTCAAGAATGCATGGGGTAGGCATAATGGAACTGTATTGGTAAGGAAGGGGTGGGAGCTGGAGATCAAGTAGGGTCTGCAATGTTACAGTAGGTAGGAAAATGGCAGACTAGGTAGCCAAAGTGGTACTTGTCTGCCACAAAATTCTATGTAACCATAACATGAGGGGGCAGAGTCTTAAGCTGGAGGGGGGTGAGGTTTAGGAGGGAGGTCAGGAAGCACTTCTTCATGAAGAGGGTGGCAGACACTTGGAATGCACTGCTGGAAGAGGTGATCTCATTGAAGACAGTGAGCAGTTTAAACGGAAGCTTGGATAGGCATAGGGGAGTAGGTAAGGATCATGGATAGGGAGGATGGAAGGAGTGGGGGGGCAGGGATAGTACCTCAAGCTGTGGAAAATGCAATATGAGCAATCCATCAGTGCTACTGCATGTGTGTCATCTGGAAACAGTTGTATGTTCATCTTGCTATCTAGCGAGGTACCTCATACCCTGTGCATGAGTACTTCTGGCTGTGGAGGAACAGGCCCCATGGGATAGCTGTCTGCAGAAACATAGGCCCCATGGGGTCTGTGCTTCTTCCACCATATGTACTCATACATGCTGTACAACATACACACATAGCTGTGACCACAGAAGCAGAGGCACCTGTGGTGTAGTCTTTGTATGTTGTTTGTCTTACCTGATGATGGCTGTTTGTGGTTGCTTATGTGGTCTTGTCCTTTTGCTGCTTGGGGGTTGGGATGGGGAGTTAGGGTTGGAAACCCTAACACCACATTTCCATGCCTTTGTGGCATTAAGATCAAATCTAACCTAATGCATTAACATAGTTTTTTGCAATGGCTATATATATATATATATATGTACATAGATAGATAGATAGATATAGATATAGATATAGATACAGATACAGAAATAGATATAGATAGATAGATAGATAGATAGATAGATAGATAGATAGATAGATAGATAGATAGATAGATAGATATTGCAAAAAATTGTGTTACTGCTCCAGTTAGGGTCAAAGCAAAAAAAGTTGGGAAATGAGGTGTAAGGGTTTCCCTAACACCCCACCCTCCCAAACCAGGCATGCGTCATCTGTCCAATATTTAAAAAAGGCAACAAAATCCACACCGAGAATTACCACCCAATAAGCTTAACATCTATTCCATGCAAAATTCTGGAAACCATAATAAAGAATAGATTCAAAGAGGAAACTAAAAGTTTTAATTTATTAAATAATAGTCAACATGGATTCAAAAAACACAGGTTAGGTTTAACAAATCTAATAGTATTTTATGAATCAGTGAGTCTGAGTTTGGATGCAGGCTGACCATGTGACATCATTCTAACTGACTTTAAAAAAGCGTTTGATAAAGTCTCTCATAAGATACTAATCAATAAATTAGGTGAAATGAAATATAGTTCCTATCTGGTATCATGGGTCAATAATTGGCTGATGGACACGACTCAACCAGTATGTGTTCAAGAAAAATTATTTGGACCAACTGAAGTGACAAGTGATGTGTCTCAGGGATCAGTCCTTGGACCATTCCCATTTAACTGTTTTGTGTCAGATCTACATATGGGAATAACCACAAAAATTATCAAATTTGCGGAGGATACTAAACTATTTGATGAAGTGACTTGCATGTCTGACTATTAATCTCTCCAGAATAGCCTAATAACAATATCCAGATGGTGTATTAACAATGGTATGGAGTTAAATCATAACAAATGTGCTGTCATACATCTTGGGAAAAACAATCTCCAGTTTGATTATTCAATTGACTCTATACAAGTGTGTACAGTTGATAATGAAAGAGACCTTGGTGTAATAATAGATAATTAGATAATACATTCAAACACAAAATCCATATTACAGCTATGGTACAAAAGGTGAATAAAATCATTAATATTATCAAAAAATAATTTAAAACAAGTGACAGATACACTATTATGAATCTTTATAGGAACTATGTACATCCCCATTTGGACTACGCAACGCCCTTTTGATCACCATATAACAAACAACAAATAATATTGAACGAGTACAAAAATGAGCAACAAAAATGATACCCAGTCTGTCCCGACTACCTTACAGTAATAGAATACAAAAATTAAATCTTATGCCTCTGGAAGTTAGGAGGAAGAGAGGTGATTGTCTCCTCTTCCATAAAATCATTAATGATCCAATTCTAAGGAATGAATGTGGTATAATTCCCAACAATAGAAATAAAAATGTAATATCACATAATCAATTTTAATTGCCTATGATTAATACAAAAAAGTGAGAAAAATTATTTACCTTACGTACAATAGCATTTTGGAACAAGTTGCCAAGTACTGTAGTTGGTATACAAGATCCCCACAAGTTTAAACAACCACTTGATTTTTTTGGGTTACTAAGTTGTGCCCCACTGGTGTGGGGGGATGAACAGGATGGGCTTGTGCCTAATTACGTCCCCAAATTTACAAAGTAAGAAGAGTAGGGTGGGTGCCTGCTTCTCAAGTCACACTGTTCACCCCATTCTCATAAAATCTACTACATCTGATCTTGTTTACCAATGGAATGGAGTGAGCGTTAGGCTTGAGAAGCCCAAGGCACACCCACACCTGCCGTCCTACCTGGTTTAGGAGGGTGGGGTGTTGGGAAACCCCAGTGCCTCATTTCCCAACTTTTGTCCCTTTGACCCTAACTGGAGCATTAATGAAGTTTTTTGTAACTTATTTCCTTACTTTTTGAGATAGTATAATAGATGCGTATATCTATGTACCTGTGGAAGCACAGGGCCCTCCAGGCCCTGCACTTCCATTTTTAGCACAACAGTGACCAAATTGTCAGCATAGCCTTCTTATTACCCCACCTCATGTACCCGTTACAGAAAAGGTTTGAATCCCAGCCAAAATGTAATTCTGCACAACTGCAACACCATTCTGGACCACAGGTGTGAAAACACATTTTGGGATGGATTTGAAAAATAGTAGCTGTGACATACATGAGGTAGGGTGTAATAAGAAGGCTATGTTGAAAATCTGGGACCAAAATATTTAAAATTTCAAAAGTTATGAGTGGGAGCAGTGAAATTGCAACAAATGGTCATAACTTTGGCATCGTGTCATATTTTGACCCCAAATTTTCAACAGTCTTCTTATGACCCTACCTTATAAATCCAATAGGTGAAAATGTTCAAATCTGTGCCAAAACAACATTCCACACCACAGGTGCAAAAACACATTTCAGACAGGATGTGAAAAATGACAGCTGTATTTTTCATGAGGTGGTGTGAAAAAATTGCTATGTTAAAAATTGGGCATTCAAATATTGAAAATTACCAAAGTTATATGTGTGCATAGAAACATTTCAATGAGCACATGTAACTCAGCCAATTTTAGGAATTTTTCCACCAAATTTTCAACATGGTCTTTTTGGGACCCCACCTTATGAACACTGGCAATTAAATTTCATTATTTCATCCCAAAAGGTGACTTCATGCATCAATCGTAAAATCACCTTCTGGACCTGATTAATGAAATGACAATTGCAGTGTTCATGAGGTTGGGTCCCAAAAATTTGATGTTGATAATTTGGTAAACAAATTCCTAAAAATGGAAAAGTTATGAACATAAGTTAAAAACAACATTGAAATACATTATACAGCACTTACCTTGGTTCCTCACTTCACGGTTTGGCTTTGAAGATTGCAGATGTGTCTCGGTCCACAGAAGATGACAGTGTTCAACCTCTGATGGTAAGTATATGGTAAGGGGGGTATGAGGTGGTGCCTGCTCAGTGGGTGGGTTGGATGAGGGAGGGGGATGGTGAGGACAATGAGGGAACATTTCCTTTTTTCAGGTTTAAAAAAAGACTTCAGAAGACATTTTTTCTTTTCAGGGAAGCATTACAAATTTTAAAATATATCAGAACACTGTGGGTGGGCTCCCCAGTGTCTATACTGCTGGGGGGTTCTTCTAAATGGTGACACAGGGACTGATCCCCCCGATGTTAGCAAGTAGGGCTGCAGGGGGGAATCTGACATTGGGGGGCATCCAAGGAAAGAAAGAAAGAAAGAAAGAAAGAAAGAAAGAAAGAAAGAAAGAAAGAAAGAAAGGAAGAAAGATGGGGATCAGAGGGTGGGGGTGCCACTAGATACCAGGGAAAGATATGGGAGGGTTGGAAGGTAACACCACATGCAGCAGGAGTATGGCACACTGATCGGAGGGTGGGAGTGCCACTAGACACCAGGGAGAATGGTGCCTCACTCCTCTCACTGCAGCTGGCAGCAAGAGTTCAGCTGCAGCTGCAGAAATCAAGAAATTCCAGCTGTTCTCATACAGAGAATGCGATGGAAGGCTCCTCTCACTAAGCTGGACACCCAGGATTCTGGGTGCCCAGAAAAAGTATTTCTGGGGCTAATTAAGGAACTGATCTCATGAGATTGAATCCTTTTTTGTAAGATCAAATCCTTTGTTGAACTTTTTACCTCTGTACTGAACAATGAACTTCCCACAGGAAACAATGGGAACTAAAAAACAGAATAACTTTGCAACAGGTTAATATTTTTCCACCGAACAAACCCTGGCTGTTCTGTTACTCAAGTTCTTGCTACCATAAAAAATCACACCAAAATTCCACACCATCTGGGCACAAGGCAATGAGGAAAAAACTGCAAAAAGTGGTGACTTAACTTTTTGACACTATCCGGATCTCAGAATCCACACATCCAACCAAAATGGAACTTGCCATGTCAAGAGATCTACCCCACAGGACAGGGCATACCAAATTTTGCAAAAATAAATTAAATGGTTGCAGTTATTAAAGTGCAAAATCTCAGTTTTAGCATGAAATAGGCTACTCAACCCTAACTATAGAGGCACAGCCAAGCCTATATATCAAAAACAACTGTGTTAATGTTCTAGTTAGTGTTAAAGCCACAAAAGTAGAGAAATGTGGTGTTAGGTTTCCAACCCTAACACCTCACCCCTACTCTGCACACACCAACAGTTGTTCGGGGTGTGCCTTCAGGTCATCAGCCTAATGCTCACCCCATACTGTAAGTAAATAAACCAAGAAGGGTACAGTATAAGAGAATAGTCTGACAACCCCAAGACACACTGTATCTGTCCTTCCTCCCCAGTCAAGGTGATGCACTCTCTGTACTTAACAGTTGTCTTGATGAGATCAGACTGTGGATGAGTTCGAGCTGGTTGAGACTCAACAAGGATAAGACTGAGGTGCTGGTTGTGGATCCAGGTCGTCCGGGGTTGGGTGTGGGTGTTGGGCAACCATCAGGTTCATTACTTGGTGGTATACCACTCCCTACCTCTAAACAGGTGCAAAACCTGGGCGTTATTTTTGATGATAGTTTAACCCTGAAATCTCAGGTGTCAGCTGTCGTCAAATCCTCTTTCTACCATCTGAGGAATATCGCCCGGGTGAAACATCTGATTCCCCCGAATGACCTTCCAACATTGGTCCACACCTTTGTAACCACCCGTCTTGACTACTGCAACTCCCTCTACCTAGGGCTACCAGGGGTTGATATCCACCGCCTCCAGCTGGTGCAGAACGCGGCAGCCAGGCTATTGACTGGGACTTCTAGAACCAGTCATATTACGCCGGTGCTCCGCGAACTGCACTGGCTGCCGGTTTGGTGGTGGATCACCTTTAAGGTTGGTTTACTAACCTTTAAAGCCCTACATGACCAGGGACCCGGTTACCTGAAAGATCTTCTGATTCCCTATTGTCTCCTCCGCCCTCTCCGTTCTGCCAAGAGGGATTGCTGGAGATTCCCAGGGTCTGATTGAAGTCATCGGGATCTCATGCTTTTGGTTCTCAGTGCCAACCCTGTGGAATTCTCTACCTCATTGGTTGAGAGAATGTCCAACCGTTGATCATTTTAAAGTTGCTTTAAAAACATATCTTTTTGGATTAGCGTATCTTTGTTAGTTGTTGCAGTCTTTTAAATGTTGTGATTTTATTATTTTTAAATTTGTACAGTGCCTTGACTTTGAAAGGCGCTTTATAAAGTTGAATTGAATTGAAATAGAGCACTAACACATTTTTTTTGCAGCTTATTTCCTTACTTTTTGAGATAGTGTAATCGTATCCTTATTTTACTGTGGGAGAGCAGGGTATTTTGGATCCTGCGCTCCCATCCCTCCATAGATGCATATACTGTATGTATGTAGCTGTGGAAGCACAGGACCCTCCATTCATAGGACAACAGTGACCGGCTTGTCATCATGGGCATCTTATTACCCCACCTCATGTACCTAGTACAGAAAAATTTCCAATCCCTGCCATAACATAATTCTGCACAACTGCAACACCATTCCGCATCACAGGAGCAAAAGCACATTTTGGGTAAGAGTTGAAAAATGACAGCTGTGACATACATGAGGTGGAGTAATAAGAAGGCTATGTTGACAATCTGGGCTCAAAATATTTTACATTTCCAAAGTGACAAACGGGCATAGCAAAATCACAATAAATGGTCATAACTTTGGCATTTTTACACATGTTGACCCCATATTTTCAACATAATATTCTTATGACCTTGCCTCATAAACTCCATAGGTGAAAATTGTCAAATCTGTGCCAAAACATCATTTTGCGCTACATGCATAAAAACACATTTCAGACAGGATGTGAAAAATGACAGCTGTACTGGTCATGAGGTGGAGTGAAAAAATGGCTATGTGGAAAATTTGGGTCAAAATATTTAATATTACTAAAGTTATGTGCATACATAGAACATTTTCAATGAACGCATGTTTAGGAACTTTTACACCAAATTTTCAACATGGCCTTTCTGGGACCGCACTTCATGAACACTGCTGGTGAAATTTAATAATTCAGTCCAGAATGGTGATTTCACACAGCAATCATGAAATCACCTTCCAGGACTAATTAACGAAATGACAGTGAGAGTGTTCATGAGGTGGGGTCCCAAAAACGCCATGTTGAAAATGTGGTGAAAAAAATACCTTAAAATGCCAAAGTTATGAACTTAAGTTCAAAACTCAATTAAAGTGCAGATGTTTCCAGTTCCACAGAGGATGACAGTGCATGATCTCTGGTGGTAAGTATAGGGTAAGGGGGTGTGTGGGGTGGTGGGTGCTCAGTGGGAGTGTCAGAATGGGGGGAGGTGGACGGCAGGGATGACAAAGGATGGTTTTCTTTATTTCAGAGTTAAAAAAAAATAAAAGATGTTGTGGGATTGTTTTCTTTTGTAGGAAAAAAACTATTTGGGGACACTGGGAGTGGGCTCCCCAGTGTCCCACACTGCTGGTGGGGAATACCAACACAGGGACTGGGCCCCATGATGTCAGCACTATGATAAAACTAGGGTCGGTGGGGCATCCGACACTGGTGGTGGACATCCTGGTGTTGGATTATATAAATAAATAATAGCAAAATACAGAGGGACAGTGATCTAAGGGGGGGTGCCACTAGACACCAGGGATGACAAAAATACATCCTTTATTTCAGGAGAACAAATGCTTTTGCATTGTGATGTAAGTCCATAGGTAGAGCATCAAATAGTGGATGTACAGTAACTTGAAGTTTCATCTTTCTTACCCCCTCAGTACTGACTAATGGTGCTCCCAGGTCCTGTGTATATGTACATTTTCACCTACCTCTGGGAAACAAAGCTGTTCATCCTCAACTGAGCTGCTTTTGACCATGTTGGGATTTGTCACTGGGCTAAAAAAATAATTAGGAGACAGTGATCGGTGGGTGCCACTAGACACCAGGGAAACCAGACACCAGTGTGACTTCAGCTGCAGCTGCAGAAGTTAAGAAATTCCAAGTCATACAGAGAATGCTGGGGAAGCAATCTTCTTGCTAAGCTGGGCACCTGGGATTTTGGGTGCCCATAAAACATATTATTGGGCACAATGTTAAAAAAAATCAGAATTTTGCTAAATAGGTCCTATTTAGCTAAGTTCTGATGTTTGTTTTTAAAAATTGCAGCATTGGCTGGCCCAATGGCACTGAGGGTTGAGGTGCTGGATGCCCTACCTCGCACTGCACTGGCGACCCAGGTTCAGGAATGAGCTGGGGTCATTAGCAAGGGGGGAGCTGAATCCAGCAGATGGAAGGCAACTCTCCTCTCCCAGGGAGGGTCCCTGTCACTCCTGCCACATGGCTGCCACCAGATGGAGGTCCGGTGATGGTGCAGGTTGGGATGCAGCACGCACTGTGAGGGTGTTGCAGGTCTGTGGCATGCATACACATGCTGCAGACCCATGACACCCTCACAGTGTGAGCCACATCCTGACCTGCACCACACATGCATGTGCAGCTGTGACCAGGGACAGAAGAAAACAGGTGGAAAATGGTGCCGACCAGCAGGATGGCACTGGTCCCCCACAGGCCACGCACCCAGCCAGCTGGGTACCAACATGCCATTGAGGTGAGTCCCAGTGAATGTTGGGGTGATGGGGCTGGGGGGACGGGTAGAAGATGGCCAGGCAGCATGGAGTGCATAAATAAATTAAAAAAAAATTGCAGCATTTGTATTTATTTTCCATGCTTGTCAGTTCATGGAAATAATCAACAAGATGGCAGTTGGCATGGCACAAAAAAAGTATTTGGTGCCATGACAAACAAGTGGCATGAAAGCAAACCAGGCATTTGAGGTATCAACATTTTACTTTTACCGCAAAACGTTATCTCAAAACCCCTACTGAGCATCCACAAAGTCGGAAAACACTAAAATTTAAAACCTTATAACTCTGGAACCCCTTTTATATTTTTTTCACCAGACCTGTCAAAGGCACTGCCTTGGGACATGACACATGTCCTCTGCAGGTTTGGGGCAACAATTCCTTTTCATGTTGGCTGTAGGCGAGAGCTAAAAAAAAACAAAGTTAAGTAAAGGACATTTTTTTCTTTTTCTAGAAATGACACATGCATCTCAAAAATCGCACAAGCTGCCATCACAAAAATGTCCACACATCAAGACCTTGCCTCCTAGATAGCACATACAATATTTCACCTCATTTCATCAAAGGGAGCCAAATATATTAATGTTCAGAATTTGAGGTTTAACATTAAACAGTCTACTTAACCCTAACTATAGAGGTGCTATCATGCCCCTATAATATATATTATTGTGATGCGGTAGTACCACTATAGTTAGAGTTGAGGAGAAGTTTAAATGTTAAACCTCAAACTTTGCACTTCAATAACTTTGCAAGTGTTCAATGGATTTACACAAAGTTTTGCACGCAAAGTCATGTGTGGTAGGTCTTTTGATGAGGCAAGTTCCGTTTCAGTCAGATTTGCAGATTCCAAAATGTATATAGTGCTAAAACATTAAAAGATCACTGTTTTGTGTTTTTTTTGGTCAACTCACTGTACCGAGATAGTTTGGAATTTTAGTCTTACATTTTCAGGGTAGAAAGGGCTTGCCTCACAGAAGTGCCTTTTGCTGGTTTGGTGAAAAAATATTATTCTGTTCTAAAGTTACTTAATTTTAAAGTTTTGAATTTGTAGCATGCTCGGTTCAGTCTTTTGGATAGCTTTCTGGAATGGCAAAATAATTTGATCTCACAAAAAAGGATTATTTCGTGAGATGCCATCTTTGCACGTTAGTATCTTCGCAATCGTTCAACGGATTTGCACGAAATGTTGCATGCATGGTCTCAGGGGGTAGATCGCTTGACTAGCTAAGTTTCCTTCTGGCCACATGTGTGGATTCTGAGATTTGCATAGCAAAAAAAAGCTAAAAAAAATTAGTTTTTTTGCTGTTTTTTGTCATCATCTAGCACCCCAACAGTTTGGATTTGGTCTGAAATATTCAGGGTAGAAAAGGGCTTGACCCGCAGATATGTCATTCACTGGTTTGGTGAAGAAATATTAATCTGTTGCCAAGTTGTAAGGATTTGAAATTTTGGTTCTGAGCATGCTCAGTAGGGTCCTTTGGATAGGCGTTTGATACCCTACTGAGCATGCTCAGAACCAAAATTTAAAGTGCTTATGACTTGGGAACAGAGTCATACTTTTTTCACCAAACCAGTGAAAGGCATCATTCTGTGGCATACCCTTTCTACCCTGGAAATTTCAGACCAAAATTCCAAACCATCTGTGCTGTAGATGATGACAAAAAGAAGCAAAAAAAAAAACTAATTTTTTCCTAAAAACACACTATCCAAATCTTGGAATCCTCACATCCGACTGGAAAGAAACTGGGCAATCCAAGACACCTTGCCCCCCCCCCCACCAGACTGTGCATGCAAAATTTAGTGCAATTCCCTTGAAGGGAGGCAAAGCTATTAATTATGCACAGTAGCGCCACTATAGTTAGGGTTGAGCAGTGTTTTTTAGGTTAAACCTCAAATTTTTCACTTTACTATCTTTACAATCATTCAATGGATTTTCTCACAATTTTTCATGTGCAGTCTTGTGGGGTAGATCTCATGATATACCATGTTTCTTTCTAGATGGATGTGTGAATTCAGAGATGCAGATAGCAAAAAAAATTTAAAAATAGCTGTTTTTTGCCTTTTTTTTCCTCACCTTGCAGCCAGACGGTTTGGAATTTTGAGTTGTAATTTTCAGGATTGAAAGGGTGTGGCTCACAGATGTGCCTTTCACTGGTTTGATAAAAATTTGAGTTCTGAGCATGTTCAGTCAGCTCTTTAAAATAGCTGTATATTTTCATACGAGAACCTTTTTTTGTATGGTTTTTGTTTGTTTGCTTTCTGTATGGCCACCATCTTGTTTTCTGTTTCCCCCTTAAAATTCTAATTTGGAAAACCACGAAAATGATATTCTGCAGAGCTACCAACACATATAGTTTGCTTATCTGGGGCTCTTAAGCTAGATTCTGCACTTAACTGTAGCAGAAATGCCCATGACATGTTATTTTTTAAGATTATGAATCTTTTTTTGTGACTCGTGATATGAAAAAGGATTCTTTCTTGTATCTTGAGTCACAAAAAAGATATTTTTTTGTGAGAGAACCATCATTTTTCTTTTGCTGGCATCTGTTCCTTGGTGTCTAGTGCCCCCCCACACTCCAATCAGTGTCCCTGTAATGCCTCTATATTTCCTTGGTGTCTGGTGGCACCCCTACCCTCTGATTGCCTTCCCCATAATTTTTCCTTTATTATTCCATGTGTCTAGTGGCTTCTCCACTGTTCAATCGTTGCCCCTATATTTATTGGTTATTGCCCTGGTGTCTAGTGGCACCCCCACCCTCTGATCACTACCCTCATAATTATTTATTTCCCTGCTTCTAGTGGTACCCCCCCACCCTGCTATCCTCACCCCTGTAATATGTTAGTTTATGTTCCTTGGTGTCCAGTGGCACCCCCATGCTCCGATCACAATCCCTGTAATATTTGCTTTTCTCATTGGTGTCCAATGGTACCCCCCCCAGTACCCTCTCTTGTTAGACCTGTAATAAAGAAAACAGTCCCTCAATGTCTTTTTGTAACCTGTAGATGATAAAATGGTCCCTCACTGATCCGACCCCTCAACCCTGCCCTCCCACTGAGCATCCACCACCATGCACCCCCCCCACACCTTTACTCACCTAAACAGCTTGCTGGGCAAAGACCCACTCTCCAATTGAAGACATGTTTTGCTGCTGAAACGACCAACTGCAATATGAGAAACTAAGGTAAATGCGTTTCAATGTCTTTCAATGGAGTTTTCAACTTTGATTCGTAAGTTGGCAATTTTTGCATACTATGACAGCAAATTTTCAACATAGCCTTTTTTGGACCCCACCACATGAACAATGTCAGTGGAATTCCACAAATCCAGCCCAAAATATGTTTGTTTGCTGAAATCACCTTTTGCACAGGATTGGAAAACTTTCACTGCCCTTGTTTGTAAGTTGGGGTCGTAAGAAGGCTATGTTGAAAATTTGGGGACAAAATATGTAAAAATGGCAAAGTTATGAGCATGCATTGAAATTTTGCTACACTTGCTTGCAACTCTGGTAATTTTCAATATTTTGACACCAAATTTTCAACATATACATAATTTTACTCCACCTCATGAATGTGACAGCTGTCATTTTTCAAATTCAGGTGAAACTTTCTTTTCACACCTGTGGCATGGAATGATGTTGTGGTGGTGCGGAATCACTTTTTGGCAGGGATTTGGACATTTTCAGTACCAGATTCATGAGGTGGGGTAACAAGAAGTCTATGGTGACAATTTCGGTGTGGTTTCTACAGCAACATACATATACACATCTATGGAGAGCCCAAAGGGCCCTGCCCTCCCACAGGCAAATAAAGATATGATTACATCATCTCAAAAAGTATCAATGGATGAGAGCACAGGGCCAGAAGGGTACTGTGCTCCCACAGCCAAATTAGGATGCAATTATATTATCTCAAAAAGTAAGGAAATCCTTTGCAAAAAACTTTGTTACTGCACCAGTTAGGGTTAAAGTGACAAAAGTAGGGAAATGTGGCATTAGGGTTTCCAACCCTACCCCCCCACCCCTACCCTACAGGCAGCAACAGGTGTGGGGTGTGCCTTGGGGTTTGTCAAACCTAACGCTCGTCCCATTCTCTTATACTGTACCCATCTCAGCTTATTTGCTGAGGGAATGGGGTGAGCATTAGGGTTGACAACCTCAAGGCACACCCCACACCTGTTGCTTCCTGTAGGGTAGGGGTGGGGTGTTAGGGTTGAAAATCCTAATGTCACGTTTCTCTACTTTTGTCACTTTATAATGAATATATATATATATATATACTGTAGCTATAGATAGATAGATAGATAGATAGATAGATAGATAGATAGATAGATAGATAGAAAGATACTGTAGATATAGCTATATATACATGTATGGGAACTTTCCCCACAGAAACAGCCATCATTTATTTCCCTGCATACCCATGAGTAATCTATCAATTAAAAGTATATACCTAAAGTAATCAAACAATTAGAGCTGTATACCTGCACTAATCAAACAATTACTGCTACTGTATATACCTACTCTAATTACAGTAAATAATTAATAATGGGACAGCACCGATAACACAATTAACACATCATTAGGAAGCCAGCCAAACCAATTAACAAGCTGCAAAAGAATCTAGAAAAAAGACACACAAAACCCTCCCAAACCTAGAAATCCCCCAAACTCCTACCTGCACTCACTACACATCATTCCCTCCTTGCTGCAAGAGACTTTCTGATGCCATAATGTGATTACACATGTGATCTCCATAATAACTACCCTAATGTATTATATTTGACAAACAATGGTAAGAAGTATACCCATCTCGAGGGCTAATTAGGGTAATAAAGGCACTCGCCCTTTGGGCTCATGGCCTTATAGCCTTAAGTAACCCCCTCAATGGGTATACATCCTGGTATACCACCCTTACCCATTATTTATTCTATCTGTGCCCCTATAGTTAGGGTTGAGTAGGCTGTTTAATGTTAAAGCCCAATTTTTGTACCTTAATAACTGGCTACATTTGATGAAATAACCTGCGCAGTCAGGTTGGTACAGTCAGAAGATGTGAAGTTTCTTGATGGCATCTTGTTTAGTTTTTGAGATACGGAATGCAAAAATGCAAAAACAAATGGTGTCTGTTTTTACCATACTTAACATTTTGCTGTCATGCACGGCCTAGACATGTGGAATTGTTTCATGAAACTTGCAAGGTAAAAACAGCCAGTACAAGGAAAGGTAGTGCCTTTTATTTATTCATTCATTTGAAAAGTTTCACCAGGAAAGGCATAGGGAGCTAGAATAGCTTGTGTCCAGATGCATCTTGGGGGAAGGAGAAATTGGTAAGTACAATTGATGTATACATAACAAAGATACAATAAAATACAACTTCATACAGTGATTTAAAATAACAATGAACAGATATGTACAGTTGGAATTATGTATTCAAGACCAACACATATGAAATAAATATTGATATTCCAAAACTAGGCACGGGAGGCCTGTCCCCTTAGAACAGAGACAGAAAGGAAAGGAAAGGAAAGGAAAGGAGATTAGAGAATTAGTGTGGCAGGAAAAAGGAAAGGGAGATGGGGAAGTAGGTAGAGAATGAGGCAAACATTCTTCCCTCTAGGGTGCAAACCCCAGAAGGGCCAGATACAGCAGGATGCAAACCCAGTCCATGTACTGGTGACCAGGTCTGCAAGGAGAGAGATAGGGTAGTAAGGAAGAGGCAAACCTTTATCCCTCTGGGATTCAAACCTCACAAGGGCCAGACATGGCTAGGTGCACACCCAGTCCATGTACCAGTTTGCAGGCCTGCCAGGAGAAGGTTAGGAGTAGCGATGGGCAAGAAATAAGAATAAATAATTGGGAGGGAGAAAGTGGGGTAACGGAGGGCTATGCATGAGGGCATTTACGGGGGCACTGTGGACATGGGGATAGAGGAGAGAGAGCATATAGGAAAAGTGGGAGCAAATGTATTTTTGGGGAGAGAGTGCAAGTTTAGGAAGTAGGTGAATGGAGAGGGTAAAGGTAGAAGATAAAAATAGCGGGGGTCACTGGTGGAAAAGGATGAAAGGGCTAGGTAAGAGGTTGTATGAGCTGTAGGGTTAGAAGGGTTGGGAGGGTGGGAGAAGGAACTCAGAGGGGCTAAGGGGAGAAGTAGATAGGATATAGAACAAAAGTAGTGGCATGGGGTAAGGGGTAAGTGGAAAAGAAGAGGGGCTAGATGGAGGACCAGTGGAGACAGGAGGAGAGAGAGTATGATAGCAGTGGTGCCTAGGAGTGGGTCAGGTGCAGTTGCAGGAAGTGGAAATGAAATTGCAGAGAAGAGAGGACAGCAATCAAAGGGGCAGGGCAGATTGGATAGCTAAGGGAAGGGAGTTCCAGAGTTCAGGGAAGCATAAGAAGAAAGCAGGCTGGCCTGAAGTGGATGACCTAGCAGGGAGAGCAAGGGTCCAGCAGCCAGGGTTATAGAGGGAGTAAGTGGAAGAATGAGAGGTAGAGAGGATAGAGGAGAGATAAGAGGGGAGGGAGTCAAGCCAGTACTTCAAAAAAGGAGGAATGGTGGGTGAGACATTTGGCATCAAGGAGGAGGAAGGAGAGAGAGGTATAAAGGTCACAATGGTAAGTACGGGGCGGACAGTCAAGAGCAAACTGGCAAAAGTGGAAGAGGGTTTTGAAGGCTTTGTTAAAAATATATTGTATGGTTAAAGAGTTAAAAGGATTTTTGGATAACCATCAAACTTGACCAGTGAAAAAACGTGGATCACAAGTGTTTTTTTTTCATGTTTTACTTGTGGTGAGAAAAAAAAAGTCATGGCAGCCACTGTCTTGTTTTTCTTTTACTTAAAAACAATGAAAATACATAAATATGATGCCTTTTTAATAAACGCACACCTGAATCTAGGAAAAGGGACATATTTAGTTCGATTCTGGTGTTTGTTTTTAAAAATTGCCCTGGAAACAATGTTTCTGGGCTCCCAAAAATCCTGAGGGCACAGCTTAGTGAGAGAAGCTGTTCACCCATGTTCTCAGTATGAGAACAGCAGGACTTTCTTGAAATGTGAAGCTACAGCTGGAGTGGTGCTGCTAGCTTCAGTTATAGCAGTCAGCCAGTGATCCCCTGCTCTCTCTTTGTCTCTCTCTCTCTCTCTCTCTCTCTATATATATATATATATATATAATTGAAATAAGTAGTGCACTGGGTGCTCACCCCCGATACCACTTCTTTCTCTCCCCTCCCCTCCAAGTTGCCTGCCCATCCTTTCCCATGTTTAATTTTAACTGTAATAAGTGGACAGGGTGCCTGTCCCTGGTACCACTTCTTTTCACCTCACTCCCCCTCAAGGTCCCCACCCCTTTCCCATTATACAAATGGTGGCACCTGAGTGCCCATCCCCAGTCCCCCCAAACAGTAGCCCAACACTGGGGTGCCCAATCCCAGTGTCGGAAAGTCCCCTGAAATGAAGAAAACCATCCTTCCTTAATTTTTTTAAGACTATAAAAAAGAAAATATTCCTTTGCCAATCTGACCACCATCACTCTCTCCACCCATCCCACCTAACCTTCCACTCAGCATCCCAACCACACACACACACACACACATTCACTCACCTGAGCATGTCCCACGATATGTTCAACCACATTCTCAATATATAAACAGGAGGACTTTCTTAAAACATGAAACTGCAGCTGGAATGGTGCTGCCTGCTTTAGTTACAGCAGTTAGCTGGTGGTGCCCTGCTCTGTCTCTCTGTCCCTTTTTATCTGTCTGTCTATCTATTTGTCTATCTATCTATCTATATCAGTCTGTCTGTCTGCCTATCTGTCTATCTATCCATATATCTTATAAGTAGCAGACCGGAATGCCCATTCCCAGTACCACTTCTTCCCCCCCAGGTCACACACACACCCTTCCCATGTTTACTTTTAACTTTAATAAGCAGTCTGGGGGCCAGCCCAGTAGTGTAGAGGGCTGAGGCACCTTGCAACTTATCTCTTACAATGCCAGCAACCCAGGTTCAGAAATGAGCTTGGGTCACTGGGGGTTGGTTGGGGGAGAGGGTTGAGCATCTGGAGTACAGCTCCCCTCTCCTGGGGTGGGGAGGCTTGTCAATTCACCCTTGGCTACTCCCAGGTGGAGGCCTGGAGGTAGACCCGGCAGCTCAAGCAGCACATAGGGAGGGGCCGCGGTTCCATAGCGTATGTGCACCTCCATGTTCACACGCTTATGTGTTGCCACAGCTGGGGAGGTACTATGGGAGTAAATGGGAAATTGATTGGCTCACTCTACATGAGGCCCTGCCTACCTACTTCCATCCCTGTGCCATCACCTGGTCGCCAGCCTGACAGTCTGGATGAGAGTCACTGAATGAAAGGAGGACTGGGACAATCCATGGGGGATCTAGGGCTTGGTGACTGGGAGTGATAGGAGCTGCACGAGAAGAGGCGGGAATAAGACTGAGAGCCCACCCATGGCAACCAGTGGAGAATAAGCTTTATGGGAAAAAAATAAGTGGCCTTGGGTGCCCACCTCCAGTACCCCTTCTTTTTGTCCCATTCCTCCCAGGTCACCTGCCCCCCTCTCCATTATATACATGACGGCACTGGTGCACACTGCCGCTGAACAGCAGCCCGACACTGGGATGCTCAAACCCCAGTGTCAGAAAATTCCCCTGAAATAAAGAAAACTGTTCCTCGCTGATTTTATTTTAACCTGTAAAAAAGAAAACAGTCCTATCCCAATATGACCCCCCACACCCCTCCATGCAATGCACCCTGACATCCCACTCAGCATTCACCACCACAGGCCCCCACATACCCTCATTCACCTTACCATGTCCCATGACACAGAACCACTTTCAGATCAAAGGCATGACTTGCTGTTGGAACCAGCAACTGCAATATGAGAAAATAAGGTAATCCAGTGTAATGTATTTCAATGGGGTTTGAATTTTTATTCATAACTTTGTCATTTTTTAATATTTTTACACCAAATTTTCAACATGACCTTTTTGGGACCCCACCTCATGACCAAGGGAAGTAGAATTATTCAAATCTGGCCCAAAGATGATTTCACAGTCACTTTGCAAAATCACTTTTTGGTGGGATTTGAACATTTGTATCACCTTTATTTGTGAGGTCGGGTCATACGAAGGCTATGTTGAAAATTTAGGATGAAAATATTAAAAAAACAACAAAGTTGCAAGTGAAATTTGAAATTTTCTACACTCACTTATAACTTTGGTAATTTTCAATATTTTGACCCCAAATTTTTCAGACAGACATTTTTTTCACACCACCTCATGAACATGACAGCTGTGTTTTTTTTTTTTTAATCCTGGCCAAAATGTGTTTTCAGACCTCTGGCAGAAAATTATGTTTCTGCAGGGATTTGAAAATGTTCACATACTGGGTTCATGAGGTAGGGTCAAAAGAAGGCTATGCTGAAACTTTAGTGTACAAATATGGTAAAATTACTAAGTTCTAAGTGAACATAGAAATATTTCAAGGTTCACACATAACTTCGTTAATTGTCAACATTTTGACTCCAAACTTTCAACATATCCCTTTTTTCCCACTACCTATAAACATGACAGGTGTCATTTTTTAAATCCTGGATGAAACATGTTTTTGCACTTGTGGTGCAAAATGATGTTTCGGCCAATATACTATAAATGCCACATATCATGTTTATAAGAGGAGTCATGAAATTACTAACTTGAAAATTTAGGGTCAAAATAAAAAACAAAATTAAGAAACGTTGAGTGTAGTGAAAGCCTTTACCCAGCAGGTAATGCTTTGTGATCTTGTGCTGGTGGCCTCAGTTCAGGGGCAAGTCCAGTGAGCCAGCTGAATGGGGCAAGGTGGGGGAGATGGTGCTGTTATGTTACACTATCTCCAGCAAGGAAAGGAAAGGTATAGGGACTCCCGCATGGGTCAAGGTACCATATAGTGAAGACAACACTTCTCTTGGCATAGGGCCCTGCACCTCTGCACCTGTGGGTGGAAGAGGGCCCTGTGCATTAGCTGAGAGATGGACTGCTTACCTTGTGAGTCTGTATCTGCAGACACAGGGAAGCGCAAGGGCCAGCAGACAACCCACTGAATTCTTGACCTAAGTTGCTGCACTTACAGTACATAGCTGGATGGAGTCTTCCATTGGTACAGGGCCCAGAAGGTCCTGCACATCTGCATCTATTCATGCAGGCCCCAAATGAGGGTGCCATTCCACTTTCTCACAAAGAAAAGAAAGGAAAGTCTTTGCAAAAAACTGTGTTACTGCATCCTTCAGGGTTCTTTTTTAATGTTATTTTTATTGAGTCAGTAAGCAGTACACCATACAGTGGGCACAAATTACAATAATTATACAAGATAATGAGTTGCACAGCACAACTATCATCAGGTTAGGATGACAAGCATGGACTTCTCCAAAAATATAAAAATTCCACAAACTTTGAAAGGAACCCTGGAGAACACAATATATACCATATTAGTTCCCCAGACCACACAGGAATAAACTCTACACCCTCCATACTGGATACTGAAGCATCAGCTTTACCCAAGGAACCATAGTTAAGGGGACAAACAAGTAATCTAGCGACATTATATACAATACCCACCCCTGTTACCTAGCCTGGAACTGTGGGAGATGACTATGCAAAGAGGCCATGACATGTTCCATAATATAAATATCATTAATAATTTGACACCAGGAATCCATAGCGGGTGGTACTGTTACATAGAAACATAGAAATTTACCAGTAGAAAAGGACCATTTGGCTCATCTAGTCTGCCCAATACCCCCTTCCTCTTTGGTTTATCTTACTCCCATTATTCCATGCCATTTTTACTTTTATTTTGCTCCATGTAGTTGTCCCAAGCCCTCCTAAATTGGCTCACTGAATCTACCCCCACCACCCATTCTGGCAGCCTATTCCAAGGACCCACCACCCTCTCAGGGAAAAACTGCCCCCTCCTATTTCCCCTAAATCTGCCTCCCTCCAGTTTGAATGCTTGTCTCCTAGTTCATTTGTTTTCACTCATCCTGAATATGCTTCCTTCCCTCCCTCACCTTATTTATTCCCTTCAGCTATTTGAAGGTTTCTGCCATATCCCCCTTTCCCTCCTCGTCTCCAGTTCATATAAGTTTAGCTCCTCCAGTCATTCCTCATATGACCTCCTGTGTAGTCCATAAACCATCTTGGTTCCACTTCTCTGGACCCTCTCCACCCTGTCTCTGTTGTCCTGTAAGTGTGGTCTCCAGAACTGAACCCCATATTCCAGATGTGGTCTGATCATAGTTATGTATAGTGGAATGATCAATTCCTTCCTCCTACTTGTAATGCCCCTCCCTATGCATGCCAGCATTCTGCTTGCTTTCCCCACTGTCTTGTTGCATTGGTTCCTGACTTTCAAGTTATCTGAAATGATGATCCCCAAGTCCCTTTCCTGCTCTGTTATCTCAAGTTCCTCCCCTCCCAGCCAGTATTTTGCCCTTGGGTTCTATGCCCTATGTGCATAATTATTCATTTATTTGCATTAAATTGTAGTTGCCACTTCCCTGACCACTCCTCCAGCTTGTTGCATCCATAACCTATTGATAGCCTTTTTTGTGGCTAATATGTACAGGTATGCCATAGATTATCAAGTGACCCAATGGCCAGAGGAGGAAATTGATAGGAGGACCATCATAGAGGAAATGATTTCTGCTGGGAATGAAAAAGTTTGGAACTGCTCAGAAATGGCCTGCCAGAATGTTGCTAAGATAGAGCAAGACCACAAGACATGCATCTAGTCAGCCTGTGGGTGGGCACAATTCTTCCAACATTGGCCATACTCGAGTGAGAGAAACTGAGACAGGATACCTGATGTACAAAAATATTAGTTTGTAGATTTCCAAGCAAATTTTCTCCAGAGTAGGGAGGAGGTGATTTTAATCAAAGGAAGGGTGTATTTGTGCTAGAGAGAATATTTTATAAATACATTAAAGTTTTGGTTCCAGGCATCTAAAATTGATTGGGTGGACTCCCACAAGAGGTCTTGAAACGCTCTATACATATTACCAGTCAAGTTATGCCAAGCCTCCCCCTCAAACAACGTCCATCGGTAAGCAAAGAAGAATAGGTGCAGGGTCCAGTAGGCAGGTTTTATCTGCCTCCTTGTGGAGGAGACAGGTCCTCACTTGTAAATATCAAAAGTGCTCCTGGCCTGTCAGACCATGTAAAGATTGTAACCGTTTAGAGGAAAGGACCCTGTGTATCTAAAATTAGAAAAATATAGGAGAGACCTTCTGTAGATGATGCCGCCATTGAAAAGCGTGATCTATTTGAAGTGGGAAAAATCTACAGAAAGGATTCTACAGAAGTAAAATATATTAGAAAGTGAGGGGAGACCCCTGAAAGATTATACAATGAAATGCAAAAAATTTGCCAGGTTGGGGGGGGGGGGCTGTGCTCTAGGGGAACACAACAATTTCCCTGTATCAAAGTCATTTAAGACAAATTCTATACATTACCATGGCTGATACAGTTCGTATATATTCTGTACATCAGAGCTTATTTGCTGATGGAATGGGGGAGCGTTAGGATTGATAACCCCAGGGAAGACCCCAGGCCTGATTTACAAAGACTCAGGACAGCCCAAACTGTAAAGTTTTTTTTCCTTTTGCTACTTGCAGGGTGGTGGTGGGGTATTATTGTTGGAAACCCTAACACCACATTTCCCTACTTTTGTTGGTTTAACCCTAAGTGGTGCATTAACAAAGTTTTTTTGCAATGAATATAAATTAATACATGCAATTCAGTGTCATTACTTTGTTTTTTTTTCATCCTTTGTTTGTTCTCTGTTTCTCCCTGAGTAGCCCCCCTTCCTTCTGACAGCAACTGACAGCCCCATTTCTCACTGTCCCAGGCTTTACCCCACTACTTACTTATCTCAATGGGTTAGTGGATGCCATGGGCTAAGGAGCACAGCCTGTGGGGTCACCAACTGTCATTCTGGTGCTTAGCAAGGTTTTCTGAGTTTTTGTCCCTGCCCCCAAGGTTAGGTATGAATGTCATAGCACAGGAGTACAGCTTGAAGATGCCTTACATACTTAAGCACCTGCCACCTCCACCCTCTAGGAAGCGACTGCTGATGCTACACCACCCAGCCTCCACTGGGAGGCAGGCAAGCAGTGGTTCACTGTGTCCACCCTCCTGAAGAAGGAGAGGTGCATGTGGATGCTCAGTCCTCCTTACCTCAGCTGACCCCCTGTGATCCTGGTCTGTTTCTGCACCAAGATTGCCAGAGTTGTGGGTGATATGGCATTCATTGCCTCAGCCCACTGCACCACTGGGCTGACCTATGTCATTACTTTCTTAACAGAATCTAGAGCCTGCATTATCAACACTTTTCTCTTTGTTACCATCAGGTCTGTCACCTGCCCTTGCTTGAAAACCAAAAGTGTCAGTACCTTCCCAGCACTCCCTTAAATAACCTTAGGTCCCTTCTCTGGATATTTAAAAGCTCATGGAATTAAATAAGCATAACTTAAGGTTATACAGCACCGTGTCTTCTAGGCCTAAAACCCAACTCTCGACAGACCACTTACCCCTGTAAAGAAATATCCTACACATATATCTAATAATCAATTGTTATTACTGTATATATGTTAAAAATATTTTAAAAGCACCAGTTTCAGTGCTATCCCCAAGATCCCAACTGTTACCTTACCTAACGATGACCTAAGCAGCCAAGTTTAGTACAAGGAATCGCAATTCTTCATATCAAGGCACTAGCCAGCAGATCACTTCCCCTTCTTGATCCCCTGTGACACCCTTATGTTCCTACATTTTGTGATACATGAGTTTGTAGAGCACAGGGCATGCTCTATTGATCTTAATGGGAGTGGATTTTCCATAACTGTTTTCCCTATTTTAGAGATCCACTGGGTTAAAATCAATGCCACTGATCAACTAACAAGGACCGTGTTATTTGATCGGTGGCATTAATTTAAAGTTTGTTTTCCTTGTTTCATGTACTGCCACACTGTCTTGTCACTGAGATTCTGATCACCGCCTGTCTCCTATTATTTTAATGAGGGCTAGTTCTCCAGGTCCTACCTTGACCATAGGCCTCTAAGGCTGGACAACTTCCCTTCAGGTCTTGTGTAGTTCATCACTCTTCTCATTCTCCTTGAGTTTTGGATGTGCAGCCCTTTTTAAACTTTCCAACATTCTGCTTAAATCAAATCTTGTACTGTGAGTGACAAGATCTGGATCCACTTCCACAGCACCAGTCCGTAGGTACTCCACTTGGAATCCTGAAGCAGCAATGGCAATTTTGGAATGCTGAGTTTTGAGCCTCTGGGGAACTGTTGCCTAGGTAACAAACTCTGGTTAGAGCCGATATGGCTGTGGACAGCTTTTGGGATGCTTTTACCCATTATTTCTAATGAATTTGCACAATGCAGATCTCCTGAGAGACAATTTCAGTGTGGTCTTACTTTTACACATTTTTACAAGGTGTTTTCCTAGAATATGCCTGACCCCAGTGAAAACAAGATATTGCACCTAATCTGGGACATCATGAGTAAATACAGTGCAAAAATGTGTAAAATGAAGATCACAATGACAATGAGATGTAGCATCTCCCCTGCGATATCCAGGATACAAACTATAGGATAAGAAATATTTAAAGGAAATCTACTGTAAACTGAACTTCACTGTGTTCACTGACATAAAAAGTTTCTTTATTATTTTATAACATATTAGATTAGAGTATTTATTTTGAATGTTGTAGCCATGAGGATGGTGTGTACAATATGTGTGTGTGTGTGTGTGTGTGTGTGTGTGTGTGCTTGCTGTAGCTCAATATATTTTTTTCCCAAAAAACATAGTAGAAAATGCCTGCTGATTGCTACATATTTAGTCTGGATAGAAGACCTGGCATATGTCTGAAAAAGTGCTTATCAGATAGTGTCTTAAGAGGTTAAAAAACAGTGTACATCTTTTTAGAGTCATTGCTGGGAAAGAGTGAGATTTATGAGGTATGATTATTTCTTGAAAGACAATACCTGCCCAACTGATGCTACAGTAGTAGCAAGAAAATGTTTAAATGTTAAGTATTTAAATGTGCAAGTTGCTGCATTTCGAAGTGGGTAAACAAATCTCCAGTTTAATAGGCAACCAATATTTAACAACCTGTTTCAGGTTCCTAATGGCCATCTGATACCCAACTTTGAGTGCTGTCTCCAACATGCTAAACAGAAAGAAGGGAGTACTTTATTTCAGCTGTGATTTATAGTTGTGGTAGGATACATTGAAAAGTCCAAAAATGTGTTCCATGATCCTCCATTTTTCCAGCTACAGTCAACAAGATGGCTGTAGGCTCCACCCACAACCATAAAAATATCAAGAAAGTGCAAATTCCTAATACTTTCCATCAACATTGCCATCTACCAAAGTTTAATGGGACACAGTCAGCTTTTGGGGTATTTACATCCACAGTCAGATGAAAGGCTCTGACCCTTGATTGAAACTGTGTACTGCGGTATCCTATGATGTGGGCTAGCCACAAATGGGCACCTACCAGTGACCCACTTGCGGTGCAGGAAGGACAGGTCAAGGGTGTGATGAAAGCGACAGGATGGGGGAGGCTATCACATATAGCAACAGGACATTGCTTTATGTATACATGCGTGGGAGAGGAGCAAGCATGATGGAAGGGAGGGAGGGAGGGTTGGCCTGGCATGGTTGGCATGGGGCTGCTGAGCTGGCCAAATAGCATGGTGGGTGGGTGGTAGCCTAAATCTGCAAGGGTTCTGGTTTTGGGTCCAGGCGTGCCTAAATTTTTGTGCGCCCAGCCCGGAATATTTTCTTTCCCCAGAATTTGCACCCTCTCCTGACATGCACCCCCCTGGAATTAAGAATCCTTTAGTAGGGAGGGTGCGGGGGGGGGGATGCAGTGCCCTGCATTAACATTAAAATTCTAAGTCCCTGGCACCATTTTGCTGTGCACTGGGGATGTACATCACCGAAACTGATTTTCGGCGATGTCCCCTCACCATAATGATGGTCGCCTTTTGGCAATCACCATTATGACATAGAACCGTGTACTGGCTGCTTAGCAATTTCAAGTATTGATGGTACCCTCCTTGAGAATATTAACTCTTTCAAGTACTTTAGCATAACCCTTGACCCTTCTCTAGATTTTGCCCAGCACATCTCTAATACCTGTAAATCTGTGAATATCAAGCTTGGCCTGGCCTGTAGAACCAAATATGCCCTTACAGCTTTCACCTGAATTGCCATTGACAAAAGCATCCTTCTTCCCAGCCTTAGCTATGGCTATGTCACCTATTCCTCTACCTCCAAAGCTAACCTTTACAAATGGGACATTACCTACACTAGCATTTGTCACTTTGCCTTTGCTTCAAACTAACTTACTTACCATGGTAGGCTCTATTCTGGGCTACACTGACTGTCTCCCGAGACTAGACGTTCTTTTGCTCTAGGCACCCTTACTGACAAAATTCTTAGGACTGGTGTTCCCTCCTCCCTAGATGTTCTGCTTAAACCCCCTGACCTGGCTTATGCCCTGTGTTCAGGTTATCAGTCCCTTCTAACTGCTCCCAAGTGTACTACAAACATAGGGTTTCAGGTCTTCTCCCACTTTTCTCCAAATTACTGGAACTCCCTGCCAGTAACCCTCCATCACCCACCAATGCCTGTTTCAAAAGGAAGCTATACCACCATCCAGTGGTCTCTGACTCATGCGCCTGTTTTTTGCCTCCCTGAATACTATACCTATGTTTGGCATCTTTCAACTATCGTCTGACACCTGATATTTTTTTGGTCTAGCCTACATCCTAATTTTGGGTGGTCCATTGCTGTCCTTTGTGAAGTTTACATTGTTTGTGCTAAGAAATGTATTTGCTGTATTTGTTTAACTATCTGATGCACATTATTGTTGATGTATTTTATGGTCCAGTTATTTTTATTGCAGTGTTTTGTCACAATGTATTGGTTGTCTTTGCTATCTAAATTCATGCAGTGTTTGTATAGCTAGCAGCTCATGTATTGTACTAGGTAACTATAAGATTTCTAATGTCTTTATTTCTTTACTGTATGTGTATGTAACTGTACTCTCCCAGGTTGTGCCTGTAAAAAAGGATATTATTGTCTAGTGTACTTACCCAGTAATCAAAAACCAAATAAATTAATAGTGCCGGTTGCCAGCATTTTGTTTAATGAATGATTACTATGTCTTGTAGTTCAAAATAAGAGAGTTTATTTAACAATTGCCAAAATGTCCTTTTTTTAGTGTCCCGACCTTAACCTGCCCCAGCAGCTAAAACGTGTTGCTGTGCACAATCTTAGCTGAACATGGTGCTTTTGTACCGGTAAACTTGTGAATGCATGACTACTTCAGGTTTAAGCAATACAGAATAAATAAATATATTTGCAGTGTCCAGTCCCCTAAATATAATAAAGTGACTGTGGAGCTAAAACAACCATGAGAAGATAGTGAAAATGTGCATTGAACTCTGAAGTTGCGACACACAACATGCGCACTAGCGGTTCTAGTGAGCATTCTCTGTGTCACGGCTTCAGATTTCAAAGTAAGTTTTCACTACCTTCTCATGTTTTAGCTCCACAGTCACTTTATTATATTCAGAAGACTGGCTGCTGCAAATATATTTATGCATTCTGCATTGCTTAAAACTGAAGTACTCGTGCATGCACGGGTTTAGCAATGCAAAAGCATCATGTTAAGCCAGGAATAAACAAGGCAACTCACTTTAGCTGGGGGGGGGGATTTAAGGTTGGGGCACTCAAAAGTTAATTTTAGCAATTTTTAAATAAACTCTTATTTTGAACTACAAGGCACAGTAATCATTCATTAAACAACGTGCTGGCAACCAGCACTATCACTAGACTGTTGATGAAAATACCCCTAAAAGCTGACAGTGTCCCTTTAAGCATTTAACCTTTACTTTAGGCAAAACCTAGACACTTTTGTCTTTTTCCTTAACATTGTTTTGTAAAAACCCTTCCATAGGAACCGCAAGTCACTAAATGATTTTAGTTCCCCAAGTGTGAGTGTCCCATTTGACGCCCTGTTTTATCTGCCACAACCTTTAAGGAAACTTTGAGGAAAAATTCCCCAAATGTCTTTTAACACATGGATAAGGGCGGTTTGCTTTAAGGCAAGCTGGGGGACCAAATAACTATTTATTTAGTCTCATCCCAGCATTTTCAAGACGGCAGTAAAATTGTTTAGGAAATGGTGTTGGAAAATCCTCGGAGCTGATTGACAGATGGCATTCTAATATCATACATTTATGTTCCAACACCTCCATACTAAAAGAGAAAAGTCCTGGTGCCAGCCTTTCTTGCCTTTAAGATTCATGTACCTTTATTCACTTGTTCTCTCCACTGTGAGCTGGGTGAAGGACTGACAAAGAGTAATACAGGGACACAAAATGTAAATGAGTCATGCAGAATTGGCAGCAAGCTGGGTGAACCAGTGTAGAGAAAAGGAAAGACAGCAAGAAATACAGAAAATGCAAGTGAGTCAATGGGAAACGGAGGACACTTGGTGGGGCAGTGTATGCACATGAAAGTACCAGTCATCAAGTTACCCTCACGCTCCCTACCTAGTACCATCAACTGCACCTTGTAAGTGGAAGAACTATTTTAAGCAATGCAACCATTAAACATATTTTTTAATATTTAAAAAAAATAAAGCTGTCTTTTTCTCTATTTTCTATGCTTAAAAAGGCACTACAGGGTGGGTGGTGTTACGCTATGCATACACTTTCAGGGGCTGTAAGGTCCTCCACCTCTGGCATCGAGCCTTCCTACATCCTTGGGCATGTGGGTATAGCCCAGCAATGCCTGCCCTGTCATGTCTTATTGCTTACATCAGTCTTGTCCAGGAGGGCAACCTCCCCCAGAGCTGTGCACTGTAACAAGAGCCTCTTTCACACCCACCATGAATACATTTGTCTTCTGGCAACACACCCTTCCTGGCAACCAGTTCCTCCCAAAATCACCACAAAAATAAGTAGTTATATCTTTTATGTTGTCTGAAAATGTGGTGCATTTTTAGGCATTTATTCCAGTCAGAGAACAAAGATACATTTGCTGCTGTTTAAATTAGAACGTGCCTGCCTGCCTACCTGCATATCTCTCTCTCTCTCTCTCTCTCTCTGTCTTTATTTGACTCTGAGAGCTTGGGAGTGGTGCTGCCTACCCTATCAACTGCCCCAGTTATTTATCCATGCCCCATGGGGATATTCCCATGTACCATGCCCATTATGTGGGTATTTTGTGTACTTACGGGTGACCGGGTGTGCCTAAGTCCTTTCCCTCTGCTTTCTCTCAGTCCCCAGGCAGTCTCGTCATGACCCTCTCCTGGGTCTTATTTTATCTTACAAATGCTTCCCAGTCACTAAAGACTTCACCTGGTACTTGCCACCTGCCAACTACTGTACATGTATTTAATTTTTATTTTATTCTTTGGTGACTGGGTAAGGCCCACTAGGCACAATTGCCTGTTTTCAGGGGTGACCCAGAAGCACTGGGGGTGATTAAGTGACTTGCTCAATGTCACACAGTATGTAAGTGGAGGTTGTGGGAATCAAACCCATCTGTTGGATGTACCAAACTCATTCACCGCTCATTACTCTAACCTCTAGTCTATACAGCTAGTCCTAGCTTAATTTATTTAAAAAAAAGCATCCCTCAACAATGCATGGGGGTGTGTGGCCTGGCCAGGAATCAAGATGGCAGCATAATATTGGAGCTCTGAGCAGATGGGTATCGAATCTCATCCATCCTGAATCAAAATAGCAGAATTTTCTTTCAAATAACAGCAAATATCCATCTCGATATCTGCACAACCAAAATGGACTAGAAAACAGATGCAGATTGCCTTCAAAATGATCACCAAGACATCCAAGGGTGGAGGGCCTGCAGAGCGGCAGGGTCGAGCAGCCACACAGGAGAAGTATCCAGTGAACAAGGTGACAGAAACTGGGTGCCTACAAAAACAGCTACTCAATTATGGCGCCTGTGTTCATGGATACCAAAGGGGGGGTGACCAGATACTGGGTGGGCAAAAACGCTACAGGAAGTAGGGGGTATAAGGCGCGATTCGCATCTGTTGGGGGGAGAGGCAGGAGGGATGGCATGTGAGAGGGGTGTGGTGGGCAGCTGCGGGCTGGACTACTGGCATCGTGGGAAGGGTGGTCAGCTGGTGAGGTGCAAGGGGTACAGGGATTAAAATTGAGCGTAGCGTTTGTTTTTTGCCAGCAGCCAGCATGCATTTTTTTTTAAGTTTTGCACCATCCCACAACATGCACCCCTGGAGTTGAGAATCCATAGTAGGGGGTGCGGAGGCACAGCCCCCCACATTAACAATGAGACCTGTAGATCTCGGGTGCCATTTCTGCCTGTGTTGCGAGTGTGCATTGCCGAAACTGATGTTCGGCAATCTACACTTGCCATAACAGCAATCGCCTCTCTGCGATCGCCGTTATGACATGGAACCTGCAGGAGAACAGCAAGACCCATCATCCCCACACATGGCACAGCTCACGGTATAAAAGCCATCCCTTGAAGCCCTAAATATATAATCTCCGGATGGAACCTAGGGCTGGCTTTTAGAATTTGAATGTGCAGTGCATACACATCCATCAGACAGTAAATGGACCGGAGGAAGCGGTGGATGGCCACAGGAAACCGCTCGATGAAATGGAAAGCAAACTGGGTGAACAGGAGGACTAGATGAAAGAATTAGCAGTGCAGCAGTTGTAAGCACGCAAGACTATTGGGGAGCTCACAGAGATTTTGGATGATCATGACAAACGGGAGTGGAGAAATAACATCAGGATTGTGGGGTTACTGGAGGGTCTAGAGTTCTCAGACTCACTTGTTTTTCTGGCTGTATGGCTCCTGACGACATTAGATTTCTCTGTAGGTACCATCCTGAAAGTAAAAAGAGATCACCACTCCCCAGGCAAAAAGTGTGATCCCAGGGATCGTGCTAGACACTTTCTTGTAAAGTTCTTACACCACCAGGTCCGCCAACTTGTCTTGCAGGAGGTCTGCAAAAGAAGACCCATCAAGGTCAAGAACAAGACTGTAAGCATCTTTCCTGATTACAGTAGGCAGCTTCAGATGATCCACCTAGAATTTAATGGGGTAAAGAAGTGCCTTCATGAATTGAAATGGCAATCCACCCTCATGAAGCCCTCGCGACTTATCATCCTGCGAGCGGATATGCCACTTAAAACCTTTACAAAATCTGACTTTGCAATGCTATATGTGGAGACTCAGATGGGCACAAGAGAGGGGCGATTGACCCAGAGGCAAAATGGGTTCACAGCCTAATCAGGACAAGGTGTGGCTGTGCAATTCACCACTGTGACTGGGTGAGTGGAGCGGGATGACAGGAGGTAATTGGGGTATTTTGCAGTACACAGATGCTGGGGATCTGGTAGGCAGTGACACAGTTCTTTGTATTAAAAAGTAAGTCAAACTAGCAAAGGCATACAGACTGCGTTGTAAATACAGCCTACTAACTTTGACTGATGCAAGCTCACCTTAGCAAGAATTCCCTGCATCTATACAGCTGTGAATGACAGGTTAAGGGACAGTCACGACAAGAAAAGAGATAGAGGAGCTGTGCACTTAGCCTGAGGATGTAACTGCACTGCCTGCCTTACCAGTTAATGCCTCAGTGTTCCTCTGGACACCCCCATCTCCTTTCTCTACATGTGTGCCATCACTCACCAGAACGGACCTCATGTCTGCTATGGAGATTATACTTTCCTTGGTTTTCTATCTGATAACATGGACTGGGACTTGTTTATATGTGCTTTCTTTTTTAAACAAACTGGACTATAATTTCAGATATAGTGGACAGAACTTGCTTGTGGGCTACAAGGTGACAGTTGATCTGTTGCCCAAAATAGATGGGACATGACCCTGAGCCCCACGTGACCAGGGGAGGTACAGTTGGTAGAATTCCATGGATTTTCACAACATTGTGGGACTGCAACTGTAATAATGATTGGTACTGTCTGTGGTGCAAATCATCCTATTTTCTGAAAGCATAAAACGTCTGAGTTGTGTTGCACAAGGTAAAAGGAGTTGGGTGGGGGAGAGCTGAACAAGGATGTAACTCATGGATTTGGGCCACACGGTGGTGGCTCCTACCAAGCCAGACCAACACTGCAATGTTTTAATGGCTTTTTCCATCCAAAGATGAAGAGTTGGGGGGTCAGCAGTTATACCATGTGGCCTAGGTGTTAGAGTTGGCCTACAGTAAACAGCAGCTCTGATACAGTACATCCTATTAATTTTGTACGCACCCTGATTAAAAGAGAAGGACTTCAGGGTGGATGGATGTGACTGTGTTTTAAGTGGGGCAATGGTGCCATGCCTCCTCATTCAGCGCATACCACGAAGTAAGGTGAGAGGCAAGAATCCATCGGGATTCAGGAGGAGGAGGGTAAGTTCACCATCTGTCCCAGCTGAGCCTGTTGCTCCTGGGTCAGGGCAGGTGGTGGTTCATCTGATGTTACAGAATGGGTAGGTGGTAGTTTCTGACAGGATTTGGGGGGAAGGGGGAGGATATCTTTCATGTTGGTTGAAATGTTTGTTATACTGTGCATAATCTTCTTCAGGGAGTTGTTAAAGCTACAGATAATGGTTTGCTGTTGGGTTCTTTTTCCTTTTTTACACAAAAACCTTTTATGCAGGATGGGGTGGGGTGGGCTAGGCAGGGCAGACAGCTTTGGTTACTGGGGCAGGGGGGCCAGAGTGTGTCAGGGATGCAAAATGCCATAGGCGGTTTTGGGGACTTTAAATATTCTGACATGGAACATCCAAGGTTTAAAACAACAATTAAGCACAGGGAGGTTTTGATGCATATCAGAAAAGTAAAAAGGGCCATAAACTTCCTTCAGGAGACCCACATGGATAGATACGAGACCATAAAACTGGCGAGATCTTGGGGAGGCCTGCTCCTCATGGCTGGGTTCATGTCCAAATCCAGGGGAGTAACAGTGTGGTTGCAGCCTGGAATCTGTTCCATGGTGCATCAACAGATCATTGACCTGCTGGGCAGGTACCTCTTAGCAGTGGTGGAGGTGGGGGGAAGGGACAGCAACTCACTGTAGCAGCAATCTATGTGTCCAATTTCGATTGCCCAGACTTCTTTTATAAACTGACCCTTACCCTTGTGGACTTCCCTGGTCTGATTATGTAGAAGGGATGATTTTAATAACTCCTGGGATCCACTGCTAGACCACTTGGACCCACTAATGTGAAAATCCTCAAGAAGCTCAGCAGCACTTCAGCAGATGGAAGATGAGAGAGGCCTATCCAGTGTCTGACATTTGCTGAACCCCATGAGGAGAGAGTTTCTTTTTTCTCCTGTGCCCTCCAAATGTGCACAAGCATTGATGCAGTCTTCCTGCTGAGTATTGAATGCAAAACCTTTTGTCAGCATCTTATGGACCTCAACTATTGTCGGACCATGCTCTACTCCTGATGATTTGGGGATGTGGTCTGGAGACTTCCTCCCTTTCCCAGGCAGTGGAGGCTTGACTCCAGACTCATCCTTGATAGTAAGTTAAAGGGCTGTTTATTACAAAACCACTGACTCACACAGTTTTATCCTCCACAACTCCTTCCATCACAAATATGTTAAGAATCATTTGTCATATTCACAGTTTCTTAGACTTCACATGTTATCAATCAATCAATCAATCAAAGTCTTTATTTAACCAGACAATCACCGTTGAGCAAGCTAATTTTTGAGATGGACCTGGGTTTGTTAACAAGGAACAAGGGACAATATACATGGGATGCAACACACAAGAAAATAGTAATAATACAAATAAAGTGAGATACAATAATGCAGTATATACAAAGTATCAGCAGGTAGCATTGACAGTAGTGTATGTTTGGAACAGAAGATGCAGCTAGTTTTGGGTAGGACACAGTTTTTCATAAAAGTAAAGAAATGTACATAACAGATGCACTGAACATAAATAAAACCTAATATGAAGAGATATATAGTGATATGGTATGGAGAATTTAGAGCTGGAACCAGGGTCAAAGGAATGTGGAAGGGACAGATATGGGGGTAGAAAAAGGGGAGAGGGAAGAGTCGATTATAGATGTGATCAGTCTTTTAGCAGTAGTAATTAGAGTGTGCTTGGACTTATAGGAGTCACTATTTAGGGTAGACAGGCACAGGACTCCTTATTACGATGTAGATATAGAGATTTAAAAGCTGCTAGGCTGATGGGGTGAGTTAATTTCAAAGTTTTTTGCAGCTTGTTCCACAGTTGAGGGAGCACAAAGCTGATGGCTGCCCTGCCAATGCGAGATTTTGCTTTGTAAACATAAAGGTAGATATATGAGGTGCTTCTCAGGGCATACTTCCCCAAAGTGCACAAAGGTAAACAGACAGAGATATACTGGGACAGTTTATTTGAGATAGCTTTGTATGTCCAAACCGCAGCATTTTTTTGCCGTCTGTAAGCAAGGGATGACCATCCCACTGCCATGTACAATGCACAGTGGTGGGTTGAGTATGAAAGACCTGTGATAAATCTTATGGCTCTGTGATAAAGCGTATCGAGTTTGGCTAGGGTACCTGCAGGTCCCTGACTATATAGTAAGTCTGCGTAATCCAATAGGGAAAGAAAGGTAGTTTGCACCAGTTTCAGTTTAGTATCTCTTGTGAGGAGATTATTAATCCTAAAGAACAGACCAAGTCTTTGTCTAAGTTTCTTTGTCAGTTCTTCTAAGTGATCTGTGAAAGTAAGTCTGTGGTCTAACCAGACCCCCAGGTACCTGAACTTTGGTACGTAGTCCAACCACTCACCTAGAATGGTAGTGATCTGCGGGAATGTCCCAGCAATTGCAGGATTTATTGCATTTTGAAGGGGCGAGAGGAACATTGCTTTGGTTTTTTTTGCATTTAAGAGCAGTTTCTGGTTTATAAGCTGATGTTGCAGCAGATTAAATTAATTTTGAAGGGCTTTACAGGCCTCTTCAGGTGTGGGGCTACTAGCATAGAGTACCGTATCATCCGCGAATAGGTGTATTTGTGCTTCTTTGATGGGGGCATCTATGTTGTTAATATAAATGGTGAAGAGCAAGGGACCAAGAATGGAACCTTGTGGTACACCCCTCAATAGGGGTTTTGGTGAAGAAACTTCCCCGTCTGCCTTTACTTGTTGAAGTCATCCTGAGAGGTAGTTGGAGAACCATTTAAGGGCTAGGGAATCCAAACCAATGTTCTGGAGGGACAACAGAGGCAGTCTGTGATCAACGGTATCGAACGCCTTGCTTAGGTCCAAGAAAACTGCGCAGAAAAAGTATTTTTTGTCTAATTCAAGCAGCCAGTCATTTGTCACCTTGGCTAGAGCAGAGATTGTACTGTGCTGTGCTGTAAAACCGGATTGTGATGGGTTGAGCAATTTTTCTGATTCCAGGTACCTCCAAAGCTGGGAGTCCACTATTTTCTACAGTATCTTTGACAGGATTGGAAGTAGGGAGATTGGCCTGTAGTTATTGAGGTCTCTAGGATCTCCTGACTCAAACAAAGGGACCACAAGTGCATTTTTCCAAATGGGCGGTAGGTCACCCTGGGACAAGGATAAGTTGAAGAGATGAGTAATTGGGACTGCGAGGACACGGTAGCCGACCTTTAAGAAGTACAGGTCAATGAGGTCGGCCCCAGCACTTTTCCTAGTGTCCAGTTGAAGGAGAAGATCTTCAACTTCTTTCAGGGAGGTAGGCTGCCGAGAGAAGGATGGACTGGGGATGGGTTTTTCTTGTGTATCCAATCTAAGTTGTTGGCGGAGGATATTCACAGTAGAGGAGTCAAAGGCTAGCCCTGCAGTGGCAAAATGATTATTGAGAGCATCAAGGATAGACGGTCTGTCGGAGATGACAGTATTGTTGATCAATAATTTAGTAGGTAGGGAATTTACAGTGGTGTGACCTTCAATGTCTTTGTTATGCAGTGAAGATGATGATTTTGCTGAGCGGGCTCAAATAATGCATTTTTTTTTATTAACAGGGGAGAGGAGCACTATTCATTGCCAGTAGTATGTCACTTAACCTTGACCCTTACAGGTGAGATACTCTCATGCAACAACAATGCATTCCACTGGTGTTTCCCTTCCATTCTAAGGCCCCGTCTCTTCACAAGACCATCACTAGGAACTTTCCTTTTCTGCAAGCTGACCCTAATAGTGAAGCTTCCATTACAGAGCCATCAATTGCCTCCTACTACAGACCACCCAACCTGTGAAATCTCCTGGTATGAAGCAGCCTACATACTCCTAACAATTCTTCCCTACCAGGTACCAAAGCTTGCAACAGAATCCGTTGTTATACATGCAGATTTATTTCTAGTGTTACTGAAATTCAAGGTCCTTGTCTTTCACATCACCAAGGAGTTTTTATGCACTTCCAGTGATGTGATACAGTATGCACTGCTTGTAGTGGACTAGTTTAACATGTGGCATTGTGTCCGTTACAACGGCGTCCGTTACATCAGTGAGGCTGCGATAAGGAATCTCTGTACTGCTGCGGGTGAGACAACCATAGACAATGACAAAAACATACAAAACATAAATAAACAAGGTACGTACCTTCTGTGCAACACTTGACCCTGTGGCCTGCTGAGCTTTCTTCCCTCTACCATCACCAGTTTGTTTATTAGGGATCCCATGTGTGACAGCACCCAAACATCCTCTGTAGCCACTGAGCTGAGCTTAGTTGAGTTTTTGCAGAAATAAAGAGACTATTTATGACAAAAAGTTAGAGTCCCCGAAGGAGTCGAAGCAGTACATGTCTTTATTGCAGCAGGTGCAGGTCATGCACCGCCCCCCCCCAAAAAAAACTATCTGGTCACTATTTAATTAAAAAAGCAGTACAGCAGCACAGCAAATTTGCACAGAGCCATGTGTTCTGACCTCCTAACAGACCTCAGGAGATAAGCTGCTGCATTCGTCACTAGCTCTGGGTGTTGGAGTTGACTGTAGGATTGGACCTTTAAAAGCACCTTATAGTAATCAAAGTGCACGAGGTGATGAATGCCTGCCTCAGAGTCTTCAGATCCTCAGGCTCAGCAAAGTTCAACAAAAGTAAAACAAAGGAAATTAAATTGCCAGTAGGGGAGGCATTAAATACTGTTGTAAACTGCTAGAACTGAATGAACTAGTTGAAATTTAGCACGAGTGCATTAATGGCTGCTGAATACACTGCTAATTGGCATCCTCAGAAATGTCAAGGGAGCTGTTAATGAGATACTTAGTGGCCACTAAAAGCGGAATGAAAGATCTGCTTAATCAGGTGATTTATTATTGAGCTACATAGTAAATGGCTTTTGGTAATGGGGATTCATCCGTTAGAATCTGACATCCGCTACAACGTGTCCGTTTAATTTGGCACATACTGTATATTGTATTCTTTGCAGGAAGTGTGCAGCTATCTGTGACACTCAGACAGCTGGTTCTGATTAATCTATGCTTTTTGTAATATAAAAATGTGTTACTGAATGTCTCTCATGAGAGATGCTGACAGCCTGTAAAATGACACTCCCCCTCCCAGGTTTTAGATACAAGGTGTTACCTGGAAGGCCAAGAGATACTTACAGGTTAGAAGAGACTTAAAATTTAGGATCTCCTTGTTATGTGACTAATTGCAGCTTGCTAGCTGCCAAGATAAATCATAAACGTTTATGACGTTCAGAGGAAACAGTTCAGTTCACATGGTGATACAAAGCATGTTGCACCTCCATGAGATCTGGCAGAGAGACATAACAAGTCCTTTGATGTCCTGGAAAGGGGAAGCTACTCATAAGATCAAAGAAATGTCATTTGAAAAAAAAAAGAATTTTGCTGAGGTCACAGAATTAATACTTTGATAAGACATCCTGTTTTGCATAGATATATATTTTTTATATTCTGACAGGGAGAAGCTAGGTGACCTCAGGCAAAGAGGTGGGCAAAGCCAGTTTTTAAACACTATTCTGTTTTCCATTTTGTCACAAATGTTTGGACTCTGAATAAGAAACATCTACAGCACTGTTAGATAAGAATACCTTAGAAAAGACAATTCTAAGAGTACTGTGGTAGGAGATTTTGTCTGCACTTTTAAACCTGTTTTGTTTAGGTGATTTGTATGTTTTGTGATATATGGTTCTGTATTTACACTTTACATTTTTATCTATTTTTAAGTAAACTTCTAATTTTTTAATAGACTATTTATGTCTTCCAAGTCCTTCTGGTTTTGCCTGTGATGCATGGATTGTTAAGAGTGTGATAACACTGTGCATGAGCTTATATGGTAATACCAAATTGGGAAAAGGTGAGAGTAATCTGAGGTCTTTATTAGAGTTTTTAAGGGTTCATTTTGTACACCTGGTTAGGTGCCCGTAGGCAAAAGATATCTGGCCCACCGAAAAGCAGAATTATCTGAGCCTGTACATTGGGTAAGCTAGCAAGAGGTTCACAGTTTTAATCCATCCAGAACTGAGACCAAAGGTTGATTTGAACCCACAAAACAGACAGATGGGTTACCCTGTTTCTGTTAACTGTTCACAAGACTGCGCTCGGAGGTTGGCACTGTGGGAGCAGAGGGCCTGACCTGCTGAGTGGGTTTGTGACAGATTGGTTGGCAGCGGTGCAAAAAAGTTTGGTATTACAAGCTCTGATTGTTCAGTGTGTCAGCTTGAGACTGTCAGCTCACTTGCAAAGAAAGAAAAAGGACAGTACATTTTTTTAAAAAGGAGATAGAACTATATCACTTGGCGTACAGTCAAGTTCCTACCCATTTTATTTTTTTTTCTAAAGTGCAAGTCAGAGTAGCTGTAGTTAGGGAAGAAGATGGCTTCCAACTACAGCAGGCACACTGTAGACTACTTAAAGCAGTTGTGCTGGGACAGAGGAGTCCTGTTTGAGGTGAAAGCCAGCAAACAGAACCTCGTGGATGCCCTAATGGTAGCAGATACCCATAGCATTGAGTCACAGACAGTGACTGTATGGGACCAGACCTTGAATGTGGCAGAACTAGCGGCCAGTGCAGTGTCCAGATCCGGTGAGGATGACAGCAGGGCCACTGTCAGTGAAGGGCCACAGCAGAAGGGGAAGGTCACCAGTATCCTGGATCCAGAAGTACCCAGGCTGCAAATTGAGTTGCGCATAATGGAGCTGGAGTTCCAGAGAGAAGAGAAGTGTGAACAGTGAGCTGCAGAGGAGAAGAGGGAGCGAGAATGCTGAGACACAGACAGTGAGGAGCACGAGCACCAGAGGCAACATGAACTGGAGAAGCTATGACTCCAACCACCAGCACCAGAGCAGGTAAGTGGCTTGAGTTTAACTGGGACTACAGGACTGGGTTACAAATTGAGTTCCAAATTGATAGCCAAATTTAAAGAGGGGGAGGATATAGATGCCTTTTTAAATTCTTTTGAAAATGTTTGTATTCAGGCTAAAATTCCTAGAGAGTCCTGGAGCTTCCAGCTATCCCTGCTGCTTACCACGAAAGCTCGGGATGCATTGGGTCAAATGGAGAATGAGGACAGTGATGATTACAGCAAACGTAAAGCTGCACTGTTAAAGAAATTTGAATTAACTGCTGAATCATACAGATCAAAATTCCGTAAGCTCAGGAGAAGCCCTGACATGAGCTATGAGGAGCTAGCCATGAAACAACGTTAGTTTTTAAAACGTTGGTGGGAAGGAATTGGAGCAAACTCTGTTGATAAAATTGAAAATGTGATTTTGTTAGAACAGTTTTTCTGGGCATGCCCAACAGAGCTGAAAACCTGGCTGGAGGACCGAGATCCCAAAACAATGCAAGAGGCTGCTGAACTCTCGGACCACTGTGCCAAGAACAGACCTGCACTGAGAGTGAATGGGGCAGGTGTGGCAGCACAGAAAAGGAAAAGCGTGCCTTCAGGGCAGCTAAAACCCTCACTGCCTCCACTGAAACCAGTTAGCCCCAGGTTTCAGAGAAAAGATTTCTCTGAGAAAAGGAGTGAATGTTGGTTGTGTAAAGAAACTGGGCATATTGCTAGACAGTGTCCCAAATGGACAAGCAATAATACACAGAATGGTGCTAGGAAAGAAGTGGGTTGTTTGTGTGTCCCTGGAAGCATGCCTGTGAACATGAGGAGACACATGCACCCAGTCATGGTAAATGGTGTACAGACACAAGAGTTAAGGGACACAGGGGCATCCCTGCCATTGGTAAAAGGGGATCTAGTAGAGCCGGGTCAGCTTATACCCAATAAATACGTCACTGTACAGGACTTTACTAGTGAAGAGAAAACATTGCCACTGGCCAGTGTTCTCCTGGACTGGGGTGAAACGGGGGAACTGTGCAACAGGTGTCTGTAGCCAAAACGTTAGCAGTGGATGTGATCCTGGGCAACAATCTCAAACAGGGGATGGTATGTGCAGTTACCCGTAGCCAAGTGGCAAGGGAAAATTGTAGTTCCCTGAACCCCACAGAAGCCACTGTGTAAACCACTGAGAGGCTGGTTCCCCAGCCTGTGTGTCCAGATGGGAAGACTAATGAAAAGGGGGTAGAAATTTCCCCAGTAGCAAGTAAGCACACAGCTACAGAGGGTTACTCCAAAGAGGGAGGGAGGGGTGACCCATTGTCAGAGGGTAGGGATTGACAGTGATCCTGAGTGCCCTGACGCTAGTGCTAGGGACCCTAGTTTAGTGACTGAAGGGGACCTGTCCCATGCCTTGGGAATGTGTGAGGGGGTTTGCAGCTGCTCAAAGAAGTGACCCTAGTCTAGAGAAGCTGAGGGCTTGGGCAGACTCTGACAAGGCACAGGGAGGCAACGGCAGACATAAGGTTTATTAGGAAAATGGACTTATGTATACTCAGGCTGTGCAGACAGAGGGAGGGGTGCTAGGCAGGCAGCTTGTCGTTCCCCAGGGGTATTATGAGCAGTTGCTCAAGATTGCACATGATATTCCCTTGTCTGGTCATCTGGGAATCGTGCACACGATGCAGCGGTTGGCCCAGAGTTTCTATTGGCCAAACTTCACCCAGCAGGTGAAGGAGTATTGCAGGTCTTGTCACCGGTGCCAAGAAATAGGGAAGGAGGGCAAGAAAACCCAAGCCGCCCTGATTCCCTTGCCCATGGTGAAGGAGCCATTCCAGAGGGTGGGAATGGATATTGTGGGGGCCTTTAAATACCCCTAGCTCCTCAAGGAAGAGATTCATCCTGACTGTGGTGGATTATACCACCTGGTACCCAGAGACAGTCGCCCTATCCTCACTAAGGACACACAAAGTGGCAGATGCCTTACTTGGGATTTTCTCCCATGTTGGGTTTCCACAGGAGGTTATCACTGATTGAGAGTGGTTCCTTCATGTTGAACCTGATGAAATGTTTATGGGAGAAGTGTGGGGTGGTGCAGAGATGCACAACACCGTATCACCCACAAGCCAATGGACTTGTGGAACGATTCAATGGTACCCTGAAGTCAATGCTCTGGGCGTTTGCCGAACAGCATGGGCGGGACTGGGAGAAATACCTTCCCCACCTGTTGTTTGCATACAGTGAGGTGCCCCAAGAGTCGACAGGATTTTCTCCCTTCTTATATGGACGCCGGTTACATGGGCCCCTAGACTTGACCCGGGAGGACTGGGAAGGCAAGCATGCCACCCAGGGAACTCCCATTGTGGATTACATCCTTAGGTTTAGGGAAAGGCTGAAGGAGCTTATGGGGACAGCCCAGAGCAACCTGGCAGCTGCCCAACAGAAACAAAAAGTGTGGTACAACCACAGAGCTTGAGCTCCCTCGTACATGGTGGGTCATGAAGTCATGGTCCTTATTCCGGTCTGGAAAAACATCTGCAGGCTGAGTGGGCAGGACCGTACAGAGTGGTTAGGAAGGTAAATGATGTGAACTATATTGTAGCGTTACCTGATAAAAGACAGACAGAAAGGATGTACCATGTCAACATGATGAAGTCATATGCAAATAGGGTGGACATGGTGTTTGCAGTGTGTAGTCCTGGGGAGAAGACGGATGAAGGAGACCCCCCCCTCTGGACTTGCTGGAAGAAAGTAAGTGTGAGTCCTCTGTAGAGGCAGTTAAATTGCCACCCCAGCTGACCCCAGACCAGATCCAGAAAGTAAGGGAGGTTTTAGCAGACTTTGCCTCATTATTTAGCGCCAAGCCTGGACTAACCCCCTTAGCAACTCACGATGTGGAGACAGGAACACAGATGCCCATACGGCGGACAGCATACTGGGTGTCAGAGGCTTTCCAAAAGGACATTAGGAGGGAAGTGGAGGAGATGCTGGATTTAGGGGTAATCCAGAGATCCCCCAGCCCCTGGGCCTCACCCATAGTCCTTGTGCCCAAGCCAGATGGCTCTACTCATTTCTGTGTGGACTATCATGGACTGAATGCAGTCACGAAGTCAGATGCCCACCCGATGCCCCAGATGGACAAACTCCTGGACAAGTTGGGAGGGGCGACCTACCTTACGACCACTGACCTGACAAAGTGGTATTGGCAGGTAGAGTTGACAGACAGAGCTAGGGAGAGGTTGGCCTTCATCACTCCAATAGGCTTATTTGAATTTAAAGTAATGCCTTTCAGAATGAAGAATGCCCCGGCCACTTTCCAAAGGTTGGTGAACCAGGTGTTAAATGGTGCTGAGGAGTACAGCATGGCATACCTGGATGACATTGCCATCTTTAGTGCCAGCTGGGAGGAACACCTATCCCACCTTAGGGAAGTGCTGGGCAGGATACAGAGGGCCGGGCTCACTGTCAAAGCTGAAAAGTGCCAGGTGGCCATGGGAGAAGTGGCATACCTCGGGCATGTGGTAGGCTGGGGACAGCTCCGTCCTAACCAAATAAAAATAGAGGTAATCCAGGCATGCCCCAGACCAGAAACACAGAAGCAGGTCAGAAGTTTTCTGGGGACAGCAGGGTACTATAGAAAATTTCTACCCACTTACAGTGCCCTGGCTGCTCCACTATCTGACCTGACAAAGAAAAAGATGCCAAGAAAATTACCTGGGGACCAGCCTGTGAAGAAGCCTTTTCCAAACTAAAGGAGGCACTGTGCAGTGCTCCTGTTTTGACAAGTGCTGACTATAGCAAACCCTTTATAGTTCAGACTGATGCCTCAGACGTGGGTATTGGGGCAGTACTGAGTCAGACATCCAGCCAAGGGAGAGACCACCCCATAGTGTACCTGAGTAGAAAGTTACTTCCCAGGGAGCTTGCATACTGTACTGTGGAAAAAGAATACCTTGCCATAGTGTGGGCCCTAAAGAAGTTGGAACCATACTTATATGGGCAGCATTTTGTGGTGCAGACTGACCACAACCCCCTGGTTTGGCTGACGCAGATGGGGAAAAACAATGGTAGATTGTTAAGATGGAATCTTGCTTTGCAAGGGTATGATATGACAATTCTACCTAGGGCTGGTGCCAAAAATCAGAACTCCGATGGGCTGTCTCATGTGTACGAGGAGTGGACTGATTTGGGAAGCTCATCCCATGCAGGGGATAGAACCCCCAAATTCAGTCTAGGTGGGGAGGAATTGTGGCACTCAGACAGCTGGTTCTAATTAATCTATGCTTTTTGTAATATAAAAATGTGTTATTGAATGTCTCTCATGAGAGATGCTGACAGCCTGTGAAATGACATCCCCCCCCCCCAAGGTTTTAGTTACAAGGTGTTACCGAAGGCCAAGCAATAATTACAGGCTACAAGAGACTTAAAATGCAGGATCTCCTTGTTATGTGACTAATTGCAGTTTGCTAGCTGCCAAGATAGATCATAAATATTTATGACGTTCAGAGGAAACACAGTTCAGTTCACTTGGTGATGCAAAGCACGTTGCACCTCCATGAGATCTGGCAGAGAGACATAACAAGTCTTTTGATATCCTGGAAAGGGGAAGCTGCTCATAAGATCAAAGAAATGTCATTTGAAAAAAAAAATTAGTTTTGCTGAGGTCACCGAATTATTACTTTGATAAGACATCTTGTTTTGTATAGATATATATTTTTTATATTCTAACAGGGAGGAGCTAGGTGACCTCAGGCAAAGAGGTTGGCAAAGCCAGTTTTTAAACAGTATTCTGTTTTCCATTTTGTCACAAATGTTTGGACTCTGAAAAAGAAACATCTACAGCACTGTGAGTTAAGAATACCTTAGAAAAGGCAATTCTAAGAGAACTGTAGTAGGAGATTTTGTCTGCACTTTTAAACCTGTTTTAAGTGATTTGTATGTTTTGTGATATATGGTTCTGTATTTACACTTTACATTTTTATCTATTTTTAAGTAAACTTCTCCTTTTTTAATACACTATTTGTGCCTTCCAAGTCCTTCTGTTTTTGCCTGTGATGCGTAGATGGTTAAGAGTGTGACAACACTGTGCATGAGACTGGAGCGAGGAAGGTTCAGGAGGGAGATGAGGAGACACTTTTTTACAGAGAGGGTGGTGGCTGGGTGGAATGCGTTACCTGCAGAAGTGGTATGCAGTAGAACAGTGGACTGCTTCAAACGAGGATGGGACAGGACAAGGGGGAGGGTTAATGAAGGGGAAGGGTGGAAGGGAGGGGCAGCTGCAGAATAAGCGGTGCTAGCTGCACATTCGAGCAGACTTGATAGACCTCTAGGCCTTTATCTGCTGGCAAATTTCGTATGTTCGTATGAGCTTATATGGTAATACCAAATTGGAAAAAGGTAAGAGTAATCTGAGGTCTTTATTAGAGTTTTTAAGGGTTCATTTTGTACACCTGGTTAGGTGCCCATAGGCAAAAGATATCTGGCCCTCCCAAAGAGCAGAATTATCTGAGCCTGTACATTGGGTAAGCTAGCAATTGGTTCACAGTTTGAATCCCTCCAGAACTGAGACCAAAGGTTGATTTGAACCCACAAAACAGACAGGAGGGTTACCCTGTTTCTGTTAACTGTTCACAAGACTGTGCTCGGAGGTTGGCACTGTGGGAGCAGATGGCCTGACCTGCTGAGTGGGTTTGTGACACTATCTACATTGGAGAGACTGGCAAATGCTTGGCTGGCTGACTAAGGGAACATTACAGGGCAATCAGGAATGGAGATATTGATAAACCCATTGTACCCCATTTTACTTCCAAGGACCATAATTTCAATGATCTTTCTGTTTGTGTCATTCAGAAGGGTTTGCAGAATGCTGGCCAAAGAAAAGCACAGAAGCCAAGTTTATCATCTGCCTAGGCTCCCAGCAGCCCTCTGATTTAAATGGCAGACTTGTTTTCAACTACCATCTTACAGTCAGCTTATGATTTACTACCGTAGTCTGTCATTTTTATCCCAACCCCCTGTCATATTTTTGCTTCCAAGTGTGCATGGAATGTTTGCATGTGGGGGTATGCCTTCGCACACTTCCATTCTGTAGGTGTTGGGGGGGCCCCGCATGGGCATTCCAGCTATGTGTGCATATCTATTTCCAATTACTCCAGATGTTTCTGTCTCTGTCTCCTTCCCTCCTTTATCACCTATCAGCCTTCTTACTATGCCCTGTTAATTAGTCTTGACTTGAGGACTCCTCAGCTCATTTACTCCTATTACACCTTTTCATATCCATCGACCACCTTTTTGTTTTCCAGTTTCTATTCTTACCTTGCCTATTATCACTTTTTTTCCTAGACCTTCCCCTATTTTCTTTCTTCACATATATATCCCTTATTTCCAATTATCTCTCCTTGTCACCTTGTCGTTATTGGGCTGAATACTATGTCAGTTTAGTTAATTGTTTAAATGCCTAAACACTGTACTTGTGCTACTGCACCTCTACATACAGCTGTTGTTTCTGATATGTTACCCTACTTGTCTGTATCCCACTCTGATTTACACCCCCATACCCTGATATCACTGTTTTTCTATTATTTACTTCATGTAACTCTGTTTAGAATTGCATCTTGCTTACAGGAGATTTTCTTATCTCCATGTATGCAATGTACCTTCACTGTATGTACGCAGTTTTGTCTATGTTCCCACACGCCCCCTTATCCTGTATTTCACCTTATATTTATTGCATTTGAATCATTTTGTATTGCTATGCAATTGTATTATATGCTTATGTCTATGTTCTTATTTATGTACCCCCTCCTCTCTGTAACCTCCCCCAGGTCGCCTCCTTGAAAAAGGGACTGTATGGTCCCGGTGGGCTTACCCGGTCACCAAAATTCACATAAATAAATTAACTTTGCTTTTTTTCTCTTTTAGATAGTTCCTGAAAAAGACCTTAGATAGTTCCTAAAGAAGACCTATGGACAAAATGTCAGTTCTAACTTTAGTTTCTATTTTCAGTGTACGTTTAATATTGCCTTTTTTCTATGTTCTATTGTGATTTAACTTAGTTAAACATGAAACTTTATTACCACAGCTGTTACGGTGATCGGACCATGATGTACCACTGCCAGTGGTCCAGATGGTATGATGAGAACAGTGGCTGTTGTATTGGTGGCAGGCCCTGCATTATTAATGAGACCCTAGTGTGACCTATGACAAGCTGATGAGTGATGACAATATCATAGTATCTTGAAGATTTGTGATGGTGTGTTGGAGGATTCCTTAAGCTGCTGCTTTGGCTGCTGCTGCTGTTGGGAGTTGTGTGGAGTGGACTGTGTCTGTGATGCCAGTGCCAGTAGGAGTTTAGGGAGACTTGTCACTGGGAGATATGGGTGTAGGATCAGTAGATGTTACTTGTTGGACTTGTAAAAAATAAATGCATAGTCAAAGATTATCTGTTTTAAGTTGAGTTTGAGAATGGTTAAAAATGTATCACCATCTGGATCAAGCCTTGAGCAATGCAGTAAGGCAACATGCCCAATTGTACTGCAAATTAATTCCAAAGGGACGTATGTTGAAGGGCAACCCATAAAATACAAAGCCACTTTGACCACTGTAGGTCAGATAAATTGCCAATTTTGGATGAGTATTTTTAATAAACATTTGCTCTGCTACAGTAGATAAGCCTCCTTCTTGTACTCAGTGGAAATATCAGATTACTCCTCCAAAATGACCAAGCAGCACTGCTGTGCATTATCCAAGACCTCACATGTGTCGGGAGACAGCTCAGGATCCCAATCCTTACTATAAAGCAACATGGGTTTATGGGGGGAGATCATGTCAAACAAATTTGATTACATTTTTTGACTGGGTAAACAAGACATTAGATAAGGGTCAGGCAGTGGACATCCTCTAACTGGAGTTTAGAAAGGCCTTTGATTCTGTGCCCCCACAAAAGGCTGATTAGAAAACTGGCAGACATAGGGGTTGGAGAAAAAATTACTGGATGAGTAGAAAATTGACTGGGGTGTAGAACCCAGAAGGTTTTGGTGAGGGAAATGCTCTCTAACACTAGAGAAGTCACAAGTAGAGTTCCATAGGGATTGGTTCTGAGACCTGTATTGTTTAATATCTTTATTAATGATGTTGGAGATGGCATTAAGAACAGGATGTGCCTTTTTGCAGATGACACTAAGCTTTGTGGGAGGGTCAGGGTGGACTCAACTGAAGGGATTCAGGACCTTAAGGATGATCTACAGTTGCTTGAAAAGTGATCAGGAATTTCACAACTTGGATTCAACGTCACAAAATGTAAGGTGACGCATTTAGGAGCCAGGAATCCTAAGAAGGAGTACTATCTGGGAGGAGTCTGGTTAACAGTTACAATATAGGAAAGGGATCTGGGTGTGTTTATTACTAGTGACATGAAACACTCCACATAGTGTAGAACAGCAGCAGCTAAGGTGAACCAGATGTTGAGGTACACTGCTAGGGGGATCACCTGTAGATGAAGGGAGGTCATTCTGCCCTTGGTGAAGCCTCATATGGAGTATGGTGTACAGTTCTGGCATCCGTACCCTAAAAAAGACATTATTTTGCTGTGGAAAGCACAAAGAAGGGCAACAAAGATGATTTCAGGTCAAGATGGGAAACTCTGTGAAGAAAGGCTGAGGGACCTAGACATGTACTCACTGGAGGAGAGGAAGGAGAAAGGGGATATGATAGAGATCTTCAAATACTTAAAAGGAATTAATAGGGTAGGTAAAGAAGGTCTTTTTAGGCTGAGTGGAAACAATAATACAAGAGGGCATTGTCTTAAATTGGAAGGCGGAAAGTTCAGAAGGGAAAATAGAAGGGAAGCAGGGGGGAGGGGTAACAGATGGGGTGATCACTGAGGGCAGGGTATTGGAAGGTTTAAAGGCTCTGAGGGTCAGTAAGGCACCAGGACCAGATGGAAAACATTTCAGGGTGCTAAAGGAAATGGCAGAGGCCCTGGCTGGACCACTGGTGGACCTAGCCAATACCTCCCTGGACACAGGGTGCACACCACATGACTGGAGGATGGCCCATGCAGTGCCACTCCATAAAAGTGGCCCAAAGGATGAACCAGGCAAATACTGACTAGTAAGCCTAACATCCATTGTGGGGAAGCTGATGGAGACAATCCTTAAGGAGAGGCTGGTGACCTTTCTGGAAGACAATAGGCTCCAGGACTGTCATCAACATGGGTTTATCTTGGGAAGATCCTGTCAGATTAACCTAGTTGAGTGTTATGACTGGGTAACGAGGGAGTTGGACAAGAGCCATGCTGTGGATGTCATACATTTGGACTTCAGCAAGGCCTTTGATTCAGTGCCACATGGGAGTTTGGGAGGAAAGTTGAGATACGTGGGGGTGGGGACTAAGATAGTTAAATGGATCAAGAATTGGCTGCAGGGGAGACAGCAGAGGGTAGTGGGAGGTAAAAGCTCTCTTCAAGGGCTGTGACAAGCTGCGTGCCACAGGGATCAGTACTGGGGCCAGTGCTGCTTGGGATACTTACAACGGACATCTCGCATGGCATCAGAAATAAGGTCAGTCTGTTTGCTAATGACACCAAGTTGAAGGCAGTGGTGGATGACATAGCAGAATGGCAGGGGCTGCAGGACAATTGACCAAACTGGTGGAGTGGTTGGAAGCATGGCAGTTGGGGTTCAATGCGAAAAAGTGGCAAGTACTGCACTTTGGAGCAAAGAACCCGGGAGGGGTTACCAGCTGGGAGGAGTACAGCTAGATACCACTGAGGAGGAAAAGGATCTGGGGGGGTTGTAATGGGGAAAAGGAACAATACAGAGCAGTGCAGGAGGGCGGCAGCAAGGGCCAACAGGATGCTGGGATGTATTGCGAGAGGAATCTCCTTCAGGAAGAGGGAGGTGATCCTGCCTCTCTACAGGTCACTGGTCAGGCCACACCTGGAGTACTGCGTGCAGTACTGCCACCCATATCTGAAGAAGAATGTAAGACTACTGCAAGGTGTACAACACAGAGTGACAAAGATGATCCAGGGATTGGAGGACAGACCATCCGAAGAGAGGCTGAGAGAGTTGAATATGTACTCCCTGGAGGAGAGAAGGGATTGGAGGATATGAGTGAGACCTTTAAGTACTTAAAAGGGATAAACAAGACAGGTACTGAAGGGATATTCAAGCTAAGAGGGTGGGCACAAGACGGCATGGTTATAGATTGGAGGGGGGAAGATATAGGGGGGAAATGAGGAGACACGTTTTACAAAGAGGGTTGTGGCAGAATGGAACACTCTGCTGGAGGAGGAGGAGGTATCCTGTAAGACAGTGGGTAGTTTCAGAATGGGATGGAACAGGGTGGGGGTAATTGGGAAGGAGGAAGGGGAGGTGGTGCAGCTGCAAGGTAATGGTGCTAGCTGCACACTCGAGCAGACTTGATAGACCATGGGTCCTGTTTCTGCTGGCAAATTCGTATGTCTGTAAATTAGAAGGCAGTTCTTCATTGAGAGGATCATGGACAGTTGGAATGCATTGCCTGAAGAACTGGTTGCATTGAAAATGGTGGGAAACTCGGACCAGTGGCACTGAGGGTTGAGGCGCTGGATGCCATGTCGGCGACCAGGGTTCGGGAACGGACTCGGGATGCTGGGGGCTGGCAGGGGAAGGAGAGTATTGAGCATCCATAGGGACTGCTCTCCTCTCCTCTCCTGGGGAGGGTAGTGGGTTGGCATCACTCTGCAGCAGCCCCTGGTGAAGACCAGGCACACTGCAGAAGTCGATGCATGGGGAACAGTGCAGAAAAGCGGAAATCTGCCTCGTGACCAACCGGATGATGGCTACCGGTCCTCTGTTACCACCAATGCCTGGAAAGAGTCTCTCCACTTCAGCAGCACCCTAGGGCCAAGTATGTGCTGGTTGTCCCCCCTAGTGCCTTCCCCCTCGGAGGAGGGGGACCCGCCCGGTGAAGGGTTACATCCGGGTTACCCATGGGGCAGCTGCGATGTGAAGCTGGAGGGCTCAGGACGGGACAGACAGTGAAGGATGTAGGCAGCCTGAAGGAGTGGTGGGTCATGAGGCATGAGGGGAGAAAATAAATCATACAAAAAGAAAATGGTGGGAAGCTTCAAAAGGGGATGGGATAAACATAAGAGGAGGGGGAAGTAAAAGTTATGAGTGTGGTGGGTGGTAATGTTGAGGGGACTGGAGGCGAGGGCAGGGTAAATTAGCTCAAACTATTGACCCTGCAGCTTCAAGCAGACTAGACAGACCAATTGGCTTTCTGCTGGCTTGTATTGTATTGTACTGTACTGTACTGTACTGTATTGTATTGTACTGTACTGTATTGTATTGTATTGTACTGTACTGTATTGTATTGCATTGTACTGTACTGTATTGTATTGTATTGTATTGTATTGTATCAAAGTATTTTGTGTCACACTCACACCTGGCACTGGTACTGGAACCATTGGAAGACATAATGAAGTAGGACCAGAAAGTTGTGCATGCACATTCTTGTTGGTGTCTTTATTTTTTTATTTTATTTATTGAGGTCTTGGATTACACCAGTGAGCAGATGCTCATTTTTAGGTTCTGCGTCAGTTACATAGACAATACAATACAGATGACAGGGTTACATATGGTACAGGTAAGTTACAGGGTACAACAGCATTAAACAGCTTAGACAGTATAGCAGCTAGCTGGCATCAGAGGTTATCACCCTACTTGGAAGCTCTCAGAGGTGAGAAGAAGGAGGGGTTGCAAACATGGGTGGAAGGAATAAGGTAGTTGGGAACATTTGAGGGGCTAGGAAGTGGGAGTGATGTCAAGATTGGGGGGGGTATGTGTAAACTGAAGTGCTGGGATTGGGGTCTCTCAACCCAGTGAGTTGTCATGAGGTAAGTGCAGGTAATTGGTTGATGCTCCGGGAGGGTGCTAATGGTAGCAATCACATTTACTAAATTTTACTAGGAGCTGCCAGAATCTGCATTTGAGCGATCCACTAGATGTGGCATTGATAACGTCAGAAGGTAAGACATTGGTCCATAGTGGAGCATGATAGTAAAAGGCACATTGTGCCAGGGCTGTGTGGCATCTGGCAGCTTTGTAGGTCTGAATGGAGGAGTTCCTTGTGGGTTGGGTGCTTGAGTGTGGAGTTAGGAGGTTCTGGACAACTGTGGGTAATTGGTTGATGGAGCATTTCTTGGTGATGAGGCAGGTTTGGTAGTTTATTTATTTATTTTTTTATACTCTCCCTGCCCACAGTGCTCCCACTCTTTGGGAGACACCTATGGCTTTCTAGTCCCTGCCATCTTACCTGGAACCTGGTGCAGTCCATCCCCCATGTAGCCGTGGCTATGTCCCCTAGGTGGGCATGGGGTAGGGCCACTATCAAAGTCCTTCTTGTTCTCATCAGGCAGGGGCATTGGGGATCGGGGCCTGGTGCTCTGTCTACCAGGAGTGCTGTGGGACGTTTTTCCCATTTTCTATGGGAGTGGCGTGTGCCCCAACGTCAAGGCATCTCCACTGACATCTTCCACTCCCAACCCTCTCTTTACGCTTGTGTGCTTGCTATGCCTCCGACTTCCACCAGAGGCCAGTCAGACCCTGAGTGTGTACCCCCCTCCCTCCAGGAAAGGACAGCTGTCTTTCGGCCGCTCAATCCTCTCCCTCCTCTGCCAATCCCCGACAACCTGGGCTTGTTCCCAAAACCAGGTCACTGGTGTAGCGCGAGGTGTGGCGTCCAGCGCTGCAACCATCAGCGCCACTGGGCCAGCCTTGGTAGTTTATTCTCTCCTTCAGTTGTAGCCAACCTACCCGGGTGTAGAGCTCACAGATGTGCGTTAGTCTTTCTGCGCCTGTGAGCAGTTGGCACACCTTGTTTAGTGCAGTGGTGATGCAATTTAGGGCTGTGTCTGTTGCCGACCCATAGATTGCAAGGCCATAGTTGAAGAGAGAGACTACCGAGCTGTTGATGGCCAGGTTCAATGCCTCATGTATTAGGCAGTGTCTATGCCTGTATAGGATCCCTATTCTTGTATTAATCACCCGTGCTGTGTTGTCGATGTGTTGGGTGTACGAAAATGTAGAGTCGGGTATAATGCCCAGGTACCTGAACTGCTGGGCGTGTTCCAGCGGTTCCCCATTGGCATTCCTGATTGCAAGGGGGAGGACTTATGCTTGCTCTGTATGCTGGTGAACATCATAGTCTAAGTTTTTTTGCAGTTCATGACTAGTCTGTGATTCATAAACCATTTTTCAGTGGCTGAGAACCCCCTTTGGAGATCCACTGCCAGTTGTTTGGGATTAGGGTTACAGTTGAATATGACCACATCATCTGCGTATAGGAGCATTCGGCCCGGGCATGCTGATGACAGTTTGTTTAGGAATAAACTGAACAGCAGGGGTCCCAGAATTGATCCTTGTGGGACCGCTGAGTGGACTGGTCTGTTATCAGAGGTGATACCCCTATTTTGACCTTTTGTGAGCGATTGTGAAGGTAGCTGCTGAACCAGCGTACTGATTCCAAGGAGAGTCCTGTAGCTGACAGCTGGTCCAGCAGGAACTCTTTTGATAGGTTGATGAAAGTTGCCCCAACCAGGAGACCTTGATCAGTTGAATGGTGAACTGCCCAGTGAATTCCAGCAAGGCCGTGATAGTACTGTGACCTGATCGGAAGCCATGTTGCTCGGGACAGAGAAGTTGGTATTGGTTCAGGTGTTCAACTAACTGGTCTGCCACTATCTGTTCAAGGGCTTTGGAGAGAGGGGGGAGTATGGAGCTAGGTCTGTAGTTGTTATGTAGGGTCCTGTCACCACCTTTGTGCACTGGAGTTACTGTGGCTGATTTCCATCTCTGGGGGAACTGTGAGAGGCAGAGGGAGAGGCTGATTAGTTTGGTGAGTGGGCCTAGGACTTCAGTCAGGGCCAGCTTGATGAATTTTAGATCCAGAGTGTCCCCGCTATGTCTCAATTTCCTCAGCACCTTCTCCAGGTACTTTTTAGCTTCGGTTTGAGAAACTTATTTAAAGTAGAAGAGCAGACATTTAAGTGATGGTTGTTTGGCTGTATTAGGATCAGTCGGAGGTGGGGGGTTAAAGTAGTCTGCTGGTAGCACACTGCTTAGGTCTATGAATGTGACGTTAAGTGCGTTGGCAATGTGCATGTGGTCCAAGGACGGTACGCCGTCGATCAAGAGCATGACTGGTGCAGATCTGGGGTCCTTGCCGGTTATGTCATTGAGGTTATCCCATAATGACTTGCTGTCATTCCAGGTGCTGAAGAGGGCTTCTTTGTACTATTTGCTTTTGGTGAGTCGGATGGCTTTAGTGCCCTTATTCTGAGCTTTTTTATACTTCTGTATGTTAGTGGTGGTACTGTGTGCTCTCACTATCTGCCATAAGTGATCTCTGGCTTGTAGTTGCTCTAAGAAGTCAGGGGTGATCCAGGGGTTACTGTGCCCTCTCATCTTTCTATTTTTTTTTCAGGGCATGCTTGTCAGAGATGGCACTGAAAGGTTTTATGAAGTGGTCCAGGGCTGTGTCCACATTATTGGCATTATGGAGTGCTGTGCAATCTGCGCTCTCAAGGTCCATTTTTAGCAGCTCCTGGTGCCCTGTTAGTAAGACTCGGTTTGTAATTGTTCTCATGGATGGTTTACAATAGTTGAAGGACCAGGTACATGTGACTGGAGAGTGGTCACTCAGGCAATCAGGGAGAACAGTAGTGTTGTGGATTTGGGCAGGCCGATTGGATAGAACCCAGTCAAGGAGTGTGCTGGTCCCAGTTTTGTAGCTGCTACGAGCTGGAGTCTCAACCATTTGTGAGAAATGGATGGCTGTTAAGGCATCTTTGATTGAGGTGGCAGTAGAGGAGAGCCAGTTGATGCTGAAATCTCCCAGCATCACAATCTCAGTATTAAGACTCAGGATGCTCACATAGTCCATTAGGTCCCCGGTACCAGCCCCAATGAGTTTGGGTGGGATGTATACAGTGGTACAGTTTCTTCACAATGTTTCTCCTGCTCCTATCAGGGTAATATAGCAATTTAAGGTGGAAGCGACTCTAGGTTCATCAAGGCACCCCATTCCTTTACCTATATCCAAGACTAGGACTAAACATAGAGAGATGGCCTTTGCTGTTGCTGCCCCTAAACTATGGAACAGCATACCAGTTCACATTACACATTGCTCTGTTGTCTGCACCTTCTGGCACCTTTGCCGATCATACTTGCTTCAACATACATTATGTTCTTGTTCCTAACCACTGCCTACTGTACTCCTCAAGCTACTCATATTTGTCTGCTCTTTGCACTTGTTTATCCTGCTACATGTTTTTAACTGTCTGCACTTTTATGTTTCCATTAATTTACCCTTCTTCTAAGCTCCCCCACTTTTCAGGCATGTGCAATATTGTGTAATTTTCCTCTCGCCACTCTCTGCTCACAGTTGCTGCCATATTCACTGTCATTGTATGGAACTGCATAGAATTTGTACTCCATTGGATTCCTTCACCTACTATTGTATTGTGAACAGAAATGTACCCAGTTGGTTCTTACGCTGCTACTATGTGTTATCATTGTCTGCACTAATGGTCCACTGGTTGTATTCTCCCAGGTTGTGCCTGAAAATAGGCAAATGCTTGCCTAATGTACCTTACTCGGTTAACAAAAACTAAAATAAATATATAGAGTAATAATAGCTACATTGGGATGAGCGTCTGTCTGCAGTGGCCACTATTGCCCACTAGATGGTGTAGTGCTCCATGGACAGAGCAGCCTGTAAAATCAGAAACAAAAGACAATTCCCTTCGCAATAAATGGAAAGTTACAAGGTCTGAGATTCATTCAAGAGTAGCAAGTAATGCAGCCACCAGATAGAGGGTATTGTCAAGCTAAAACAAACCTGTTTTAAGGAGCGGAAGAAATAATTTAAACTGAGCTACCTTCACCAACAACACAGTAGAGCAATCAGTACAGCCAATGGGATAAAAAACTGAATCCCTAAAACCTCCAAATCATAAAGGGATTGTCGAAGGTTTTAAAGGATATGGAAGGGAAAGGGATCATTTAACTTTCTGATAGGGCACCTAGTCAGTATGTAGTTCATCAATATACAGGAATAAATTAGGTTTCTCCAAAAGTACAGTATAACATTTAAATCCAGCAGAAAAACAAAAGAAAAGGAATGGCACTCACCCATCCCTTGCTCCACAGTTAGATCAGAATAACTCTCCAGCAAAGTCAGATAAAACCTCCAGTAATAGATAAACCACCTAGCATGACAGGTTTCTGAAAAAAGACTTTTAATTGCAGGTGCTGTAAACCATTGTCGCTCATACAGTGATCAGGTCTGACATGTATGGTTAATGTTTTCCACGTATAGGGGGTGCTTCATTAGAGCCGGAAGCCTCTGTGAAGGGGTACAATTTGTGTTTCTCCTTATAACTGTATTCTCTTCTTAAGAGATCATCATTTGCGTACAGAAATACGTAGTCAGTATAACAGTGAAAGTGAAGGTGAACAAAAAGTTAAAACCATGGTGTCAAATAAACAACTATTTAATAAATACAAGAGTTAAAAGTAGCAGCAAACTCAGGCTGATATCTGTTTTGCGCAAAATCAGGTGCTTTGTCAAAGATGTGTGCCACCCACTGGTCAGTGCTATACTATATTTTATATATATATATATACATATATATATATATATATATATATATGTATATATATATATATATATAAGTCCAATTAATCTGACAGTGAATTTTTTAAAAGGGCACACAAGTGAAAAATAGTGAACACACAAAAACCACCAGTATGAATATTGAAAACATGCTACAATTAATTGCCAATAATACATAAATTACAACGTCTGATAGCAGCAGTCCCTGAGGGGTACAGCTGAGTACTGCTCTCCACTTGGAGTAGTACCTATCCACCACTAACCTCTGCTTCCTGCCCTCAGGTCAGTTAGCAATCCCACCTTTTGTATGTCTCATGTATGATGCATGGGTTTACTCCGACCATCAGCTTATGTGCCATAGTATCAAAGGTCTTGCTGAAGTCCAGATAGACTACATTCATAGCCCTTACCCAGTCGACCTCTCTGGCACCCCTTCAAAGAAGATCAGGTTGGTTTGGCATGGTCTATCCCTTATAAAACCATGCTGAAAAGAGTCACAAACCTTAACCTCCATTATTCTGTCCTTGACAATAGCCTTCAGCACCTTGCCTGGAAATAATGTTTGATTTGCCAGCTTTTAGTTTCCTGGCTCTGTTCATGTACTCTTCTTGAAGGTGGAGACCACATTTGGCAGGTTACTGCCCACTGCCAGTACAACTGTCCAAAAAGACTTCTAAAAGATTACTACAAGGTTTACCACCACTTTATGTAGCTCCACTCTATGACCTTGGGTAAATCCCACCTCGTGGGACTTACTTGGATTGATTTTTGCCAGATAATCCACAACCAGGGCAGGCATAATGTCCATTGGCTGCATTGTGTCAACCCCTAGTTCTATGGGCCCTCCCAAAGAACCCCCTGTCCCCACAAGGAGCACTTTGATGAACAGTGAAGCAAAGTATTCATTATGCATCTCAGCCATCACCTTTAGCTCTCTCACAGGTTTTCATCCCCACCCCTGATTTCAGGTGTCCAGTCGCCTCCAGATTCCTCTTGCCATCTGCAGACTGGAACAAGACTTTTCTGCCATCTGAAGTTCCTGCTACTACACTAGCTTCTAGCTCTTCCTTGACTTTCTTAATTCTAGTCTTGCCGTGATTCAGTACTACTCTACGCTTCCTCATAAGCATGGAAGCATCCTGTCATCCTGTCTCTTTGCAGAAGTCATAGACCTTCTTTTTGTTCAGAATCTGTTGCCTTAGGTCTCTGTTGAGTTGGAGTGTCTCTTCTGGGCTATTTTCCCCTTATTGCTTACAAAAATACAGGGCTCTGCACTTGCTTCGAGGACCTTCTGCAATGAACACAACATGTGCTCTGCATTACCAGCCACATGGAGCCACTCCAGACCCTTGGACACCAGGTCCTTTATCTTGGCAAAGTCTGTAATTCAGATGTTTCTGTTCCTGGTGTCTAAGGTCTGGTTAGCATTCCCTGTCACCATTGAAAAGGTTACCCCTGTTCTGGAAACTGTCTCTCACTGGTTCCTTGATTTTTTTACTGGTGAGAGTTCGATCCCCACTGCTGAGAACAAGATCAAGGGTGACCTCAAACCTTGTACCATATTGGACATGCTACTCTAAGAAGCAGTTCCTAAAAGTGGTCTGCAATTCAGTATCAGCCCCACCAAAAGCCAGTCTATGCCAGGGATATTGGGGATACCCAGCTAGAATCACTACTGCATCACATCTGAGTTGTCTGTTTTCATAATTTTTCTCTGGGCGTCATGCTTCACTGAGCTGCAGGACAAGAAGCAACACAGGCTCATGGTGAGCATGGGTTGTGTCAGACAAACCTGACTGGTGCCAGTGACTGGTTGACAAAGGGACAGGCAGGAGATGCAGTGTACCTTGACTTCAAGGAAGCCTTTATTACTGTCCTCCATGAACCGTTGGTTAAAAAGATGCAGGACCTCAGAGTTAGGGACACAATTGCTAGATGGGTGGGAAACTGATTAAGCAACAGGACCCAGAAAGTGGTAATACATGGGGAATAGTCAGAGGTCAGGGGGCCACTAACGGGTTGCCACAGGGATTTGTCTTGAGACCAGTCCTCTTCAACATCTTTATCTGACTGCAACACAGGGGGTAGGAATACAGGGCAAAATGCAATGGTGTTAACCAGGATACAACCCATTACCTTGCGGTAAATGACATGGACTGGAAAGGAGCAGGGAAATCCTAGCCCCCCCAAAGAAATCACGGTAGTAAGTGCGGCAAACACCAACATAGAGGTGTTGATAGGGAGAAGGGCAGGGGGTAAATGGAGAAAGTGACAAAGGCAAGAAGAACAGGCATGGGGCAAAAGGGAGTAAGGCTATCAGGAAATGGAGGGTAATGAGTACCAATGCCCATAGTCTGGGCAACAATCTCCCTGAGCTGGTGGCCTTGATGGAAGAGGGATGCCTGGATATCGTAGCAGTCACAGAAACATGGTACACAGAGAACCATGACTAGGATGTTAACATACCAGGGTACATAACCTACAGGAGAGACAGGCAGGGGGGAAGGGGGGGAGGAGTAGCTCTCTATGTAAAGGAAGGGATAAAAGCAACTGAACAAAAGAGTAAACAGGGAGGAGAGGAGGCACTGTGGGTCACCTTGGAGACTGGAAAGGGCACCACAATCCGCACAGGGGTTGTGTACAGACCCTCATGTCAGGAGGAGGGAATGGACAAGGATATGACAGAAGGCATTCTTAGAATGGCAGAGAAAGGGAGATACTGTTGATGGGAGACCTGAATATGCCAGATGTTAACTGGAGCACATTTGCTGCAGCCACATCCAAGAGCAGGGTCATTCTTGATGCCCTACAGGTGGCAGGCCTCAGACAGCTAGTTTCGGAACACACTCATGAGGGAGCAATCTTAGACCTCATACTCTCAAATGGGGGCAGTGAGAGGATCTCAGATCTAGAAGTGGGTTGCCATCTGGGGACAAGTGACCATCAAACAGTGTGGTTCATGTTAAACTCAGCTACAGAGTCAAGCCATACAAAAGTGAGGGTACTGGACTTTAGGAGGGCTGACTTTGGCAAGATGGGAGAGTGCCTCAGAAAAGCACTAGCAAACAGGCTAGAAGGAGGTGTGGAGCAACAATGGGAATCATCAAAACTGCCATCACAGAGGCAACAAGCCTTTGTGTGAAGCAAATAAACAAATCAAAACAAAAGAAAAAGCCACTATGGTTCTCAAAAGAGGTGGCTGTGAAAGTCAGGAAGAAAAGATAGCATTCCGGAAGTATAGGGAAACACAGAAGGAGCAAGACAGAGAGCTGTACCAGTTAAGGCAGAAGGAAGCAGGGAAGGAAGTCAGAATAGCAAAGGCCCAAACTGAGGAAAAGATAGCCAACTCAGTTAAGAAGGGGGATAAAACTTTTCACAGGTACATCAGCGAGCATAGGAAGACAAAGGGAGGGATAGTGAGGCTGAATAGAATGAACGGTGGGTGGGCAGAGGGGGACAGTGAAAAAGCAGGGATACTGAATGAATATTTCTGCTCAGTATTCACAAAAGAGGAGGGGGAAGTGCCTAATCCAATTAACAGAAGCACTCTTGATAGGGGGGTCGATCCCAGTTTTTTCACAGAAGAAAGGGTTCTCCAAGAACTCCTAAAACTGAAGGTGGAAAAGCAATGGGTCCTGATGGAATTCACCACAGAATTCTAAAAGAATTAAGGAGGAACTAGTGAAACCACTGGCTACTCTTTTTAATAAATCATGGAAGGATGGTGGTACCCGAGGACTGGAGGAAGGCGGATGTGATTCCCTTCACAGAAAGTGGCCAAGACAGAGGCAGGAAACTACAGACCTGTCAGTCTGACCTCTGTGGTAGGGAAAGTGATGGAGTCACTTCTGAAGGAAAGAATAGTTGAGTACCTAGAGGCCAGTGGGGCACAGGACCCAAGGCAGCATGGGTTCACAGCGGAAGGTCATGTCAGACGATCTAATAGATTTCTTTGACTGGGTGACCAAAGTAGTAGACCAGGAGGGGTGGACATGGCTTACCTAGACTTTAGTAAGGCATTTGACACAGTCCCACCCAAAGATTAATAGTCAAATTAACCAGCCTGCAGAGGTCCCAGGGTGGTAGCCTGGGTAAAACATTGGCTGCACAACAGGACACAGAAGGTAATTGTAAATGGAGTCCACTCTAAAGAAAGAGGGGTTACTAGTGGGGTACTGCAGGGTTCAGTATTGGGTCCAGTCCTTTTTAATGTCTTCATCAGTGACATTGCAGAGGGACTGGAAGGAAAAGTATGCCTTTTTGCAGATGACACAAAGATGTGCAACAGGGTTGATACACAAGGAGACGTGGAAAGGATGAAAAGGGACTTGGCAAGGTTGGAGGAATGGTCAGAAGTATGGCAGCTAGGATTCAATACAAAGAAGTGCAAAATAATGCACCTGGGAAACAAGAACCCAGGGGAAGAATACACAATAATAGGTGGGGAGGTAGTAACAACAACAAAAAAGGAAAGGAACTTGGGGGTAATCATATCAGATGACCTTAAGGTTAGCAAGCAATGTGAGAAGACAGTAGGGAGGGCTGGGGGTATACTGGGATGTATGGGGAGAGGCATCAGCAGCAGAAAACAGGAAGTTGTTATCCCTCTGTACAGACAGTTGGTGAGACCCCATCTGGAGTACTAAGTCCAGTTCTGGAGACCCCATCTCCACAAGGACATAGACAGGATAGAGGCAGTCCAGAGGAGGGCAACTAAAATGGTGCAGGGTCTGCAAGAGAAGCCGTATGAGGAGAGACTAAAGGAGCTTAATATGTATACCCTTGAGGAAAGAAGGAGAGGGGACATGATAGAAACTTTTAAGTACCTCAGTGGAATCAACAAAGTCAAGAGGGTAGCATCTTTCAGAAAAAGAGACGCAAGAACAAGGGACACACTTTAAAGATAGAAGGGGGCGGTTCAGGGCAATGTGAGGAAGTATTATTTCACAGAGAGGGTAGTGGATGCATGGAACAGCCTTCTAAGGAGGTTGTGGGGTCTAAAACTGTGGGAGAATTCAAGAATGCATGGGACAGACATAAGGCAGTTCTTGTGGGGGGTAGGAAGAAATAGGCTGTTGGTTAACTAGGATCTGCGGCCTATCCTGTAGGTAGGGAAATGGGCAGACTAGATGGGCCAGGCGGTCCTTATCTGCCGTCAAAGTCTATGTTTCTATGTTTCTATGTTACTGCATGACAAAAGAGCTTAATTGCCATTGAATTACATTGTTCACTGCAGCATACTGTAGCATTGTGCAGTAAGTACTACTACAAGGTACTGTGTTGCATCCTGACTGACACTGCAGTATGCCTTTTCTTAAATTATACTAAGATCTATGGACGGAGGGATAGTTATGAGGGTGTCAAAATCATGAAAGAGGACCTGGGTAGATTACAGAGGTGTTCAACTGTATTGCAATTAAAATGTCACATCAGTAAATGCAAGAAGATGCATATAGGGGCAAAACATTCTAGCACTAAATATAGGATGGGCAGAGGTAGTAGTGGAAAGCCATATGGAAGGATGGGGCTTAGGATTAATAAGACAGTCTGAAAGTAAAGTACAGGGTAAATATGATGCACTGGTATATAGAGAGAGGAATTGCCAGCAGGAGAAGGAAGATTATGCTGCTACTGTGCAGGTCACTGACTCAGCTTCACCTGGAGTACTGTGTGCAATGTTGGAGTCCCCATCTGAAGAAGGACAGGGACTGAGGGGAGGAAATGCAGAGGAGGGTAACCGAGATGATCCAGGAACAACAGGAAAGGACATACGAAGAAAGGTTAGCACATCTGAACATGTACGTATTTGAGATAAGCAGGGAAAGGGGGGCATGATTAAAACATACAAGTATCTCCATTGGGTAAATAATGTGGCTAAGGCATAATTGTTCAGTTTAGTGTGAATACAAACAAACAAATGTGGCAACTCCATCAAGCTAGTGGGAGGCACGTTTAAGAGAGGGTGGAACAGGTACAAGGGCTTTATAAAGGACACACATTATTTAGTTAGGAATGGGCAGGCACCATGGACTAACATGACTTTTTTCTGCCTACAGATTATCTGTGCTTATGTTTCTAAGGCACTGTCCACACTGCCACCCAAAAATCTGTAATGTTTTCAAAACGGTTCAAACAGGTAATGTTACAGTGCATCTAAATTACCTGTGAACTGTTTTGGAAACCATTACAGTCCGTCCACACACCAGGCGAAGTGTGACCATTACGGTCGGGCCCCTATTCCACAATGCAGTTCATGCTGCACTGAGGGCAATGCTGGAGCTACACGCTCACATGTCCACAGATCTCATAGCCCATCACACCTAACTGCACAGCATCACAGCTCAAATCCCGATTCCTGTACTGTGACTGCCATGCCTGATCCGTTTTGAAGATACTGCATTAAACATTTCCAATGCTCCATCTTGTAACACACCTCATGAATAATTTTAAAATAGATTTGCTTTATAAACTACTAGCGCCAGCTGATCTCCCCGATTGCCCGATCCCACCAACAGTTAGCTTAACGAGGATGGTTACACGTGGTGGGATAGGGCAATCGGGGAGATCAGTTGGCTCTAGTAGTTTAAAAAACAAACCTATTTTTAAATGATTTATGAGGTGTGTTACGAGTGGCAGACTGTTGGTGGACGGAGCCGGACTGCAATCTGGGCGAGTGGTGAAAGGTGGTTCTGTTGGCGAGAGCTGAACAACTTCTAAGGAGGCACAAAATGCACATCGTGATGTCTGTCACCAGTTTCACTTTTATTTTTTTACTTCATTTATGTGGGAACTGATCGATCGGTTTAACTTACGTGGAGGTCGCTACTTTGTTAAATGTGACTGTGGCTAGAAAGTGTGGTATAGGAACCCGTTCTTTCTTTCTTTTTTTAAAAAGAAGCAGACAAGAAGTGGGGGGGGCATCACACAATGAAACTGATAGGAGCAACCGCTTACTTTTACTTTTTGTTAGCGTGGCAGTGTGAGATCATGGTTGGGAGAGTGGTGCCATAGTAGAAAGTATGGCAGTGAGAATTTCTTCACTCTCCTGAATCAGTGTGCTTTCTTTTTTTTTTTAAGAAGAAGCAAGTAAGAAGTGTTGGGGGGGGACCTGTAACTCTCGCTAAGCGAGAGAAAAAACATGGTGGGCATTTGAAGTTTTCTGGGGTGCTTTCAGCCAATTACAAAGCAGGCTGGGCACCACTGGAGAATGGTACTCGGTGAAGGGGCACTTGGACTGGCTCTTATTTTTAGCTGGGCATCTATTGTCTGATAGATGTACACCTGCAGCTTCGAGTCAGCCGCAAATAGGCTCATCTCGCTCCTGATACCACTTCTAATGTCCGAGATATACACGTTGAACAGGAGTGGGCCCAGTACCGATCCCTGTGGGACTCCACTAATGACTCTCTAGGGAGAAGAGACTCCCCAATCATCACCCTCTGAAAACAACCTGCTAACCAGTACCCTGTCTACCTGATCATCTGTACCCCCATCCCCATTTCCCCCAGCTTCTCCAGCAGCCCAGAATGTGGCACTGAGTCAAACGCTCTGCTGAAGTCTAGAAAAAGGACATCCACTGGCCTGCCAAGATCAAGTGCCCTCATCACCCAATCACAGAACTGCACCAGGCTGGTCTGACATGATCTGCCCTTAACAAAGCCATGTTGATGATCATCCAGGTGTCCCATTTCATATCATTTTGATGATGTTAGAGGGATGGAGGGCCCTACCAATTTCATGGTTAGGTCAAATAAACCTACTTGAAGATAATACCCTACCTTGGCTATTATATGCCATGCAAATGATACCAAAAGGCCAACATTAAAAAATGGAGAGGGGGTTTGCGGCCTTTATCTAGTAGGGAAAGTACCCAAGGATCAGCTTTTAGAGACTGAAAAGCAGAGTAGAGGAGGATGGTCCTGCTTTTCCTGATATCAGGGGTTATTTTGTGGCCATACAGTAGCATTATGTACAGAACTGGGTGAATAAGGGAGATGTGGCTAGCTGGGTTGATCTGGAGGAGAAGAGAGACATAGGAAGGCTCTCAGTCTACCTGGCACCTGGAGGGAGATGAAGGTAAGGGCAGAGTGGGCACCCTAATCCCATGGCAAGCTATGTGCTGGAGGTATGAAAGGAAGCTAAAAAGAGGTGGGTCACCAGTGATGATCACATTCAGCTGGTACCTATAATGGGTAATCCAGAATTCCTGAGAAGTTTGGAGGATGCTGGTTTTAAAGTTTGGGGGGGGAAGGAATTTGATGTATAGAGGATCTCCAGGTGGCTGAGGGTTTGTGCACTTTTGCTGACCAGCAAGGGGATCTGGAGATCCCACAGTCCCTACACTATCGATACTTACAGGTGCGGGCATACCATATGGGACTGGGTAGGGCACCTGTACAGGCCTCCCTCTTGGCCCAGATGGAACAGGCTACTTAACATGCAAGTCTAGAAACCAAGGGAAGAATTGCATGGTTGGCAAAGCAGAATTGGCAGTACCTCCCAGACCTGTTGGGTAAAGTGAAAACCCACTGGGAGCAGGACCTGGGAATGCTCATTACCACTGTAGGCATCAGGGTGCCAGCATTAGGGTGTCATGCCATTAGGGTGCCAAAATTGGGATTTGCCGGCCCTCCCTGAGGTCATCCCCCCCGTAGTTGGTATCTATAGTTAGTGGGGTGTGGAGTATGCAGCCCCCCAACAAAAACAGTGGTCAGTGACAGTGTGGAGTGGCACCTTAATGGCATGGTACCGTAACGCAGGTGCATTCCGAGGGTGGAACCACCAATTACTGATGAAAATTGGGACACCATATTGCAGCTGCACAAGGGGTTACTGCTATGTAATAAGTAAAAGGAATACCAATGAAAGTTTATACATAGATTATACTAACATAGTGCACAAGTTTAACCCTACAGTTCCCCCATGTGTGGCTGATGCCACACTGCAGTGGGTACCTATATTCATTATTTTTGGGAACGCGGGGTCAGGGTGCTCAAGCAGTTTTGGCAAGTGGTTTCCCAAAACTTAGCTGCAATCCAGGGCCAGGCAGTTCCATGTATGCTCCTTTCAATGTTGCTGGGGATGGAGGATATTGATGAGGAGGGTTGGGAGTCATATCCAAGATGAGTGAGGGTAATGCTTGCTATAGCCCAGCAATATATTCAAAATACTTGGTTTTCCTGTGCAACTGCAACAGCATGGGGTCATAATGTCGCAAGACATTATGCCACATGGAAAAATTGCACTGCCAACACAGCGCAATTTCTGCCATGAAGCATAAGTCTTTTTTATGTGGGAGGCTCCCCCCCTCCCCCCCTAACTAAAGATTCTCAATTCCGGGGCGGGGGGGAGCACACAAAGTAAAATAAAATAAAAATAAAAATAAAAATAAAAGTTTCTGGAACCAGGAATCAAACCCGGTCCCAGACGCAGTGCCTGGATTCCTGTTGCTGTGGCTCTGTTCAGTGAGCCTCGGCAGCTACTCGGCAGAACCCACTCCCAGCAAAGGTCTTATCCTCTGCCTGGGAAAGAGAGAAAGGTGCAATACCACATATAGCAGTATACACGGCGTTGCACTGTTGGCTCTTGCCTATGGCGCTATCCCGGGTTAACCATAATGTCATACAATATTAAACATGTGACATTATGATCCGGTAGGTGCAACTGCTACCCTTGCACAATGGAAAATGCTTGCTATACAAACCCTGGTACTGGAATGATTACAATGTATTTTAAAGGAAAGAGAAGAGCCGTTCCTAAAAAATGTGGTTACCTTTATTGACTCCTTACCCCTGGCCAAGGCTATGCTGTTGCAAGAGAGACAGTGCCCCTATCCTTCATTTCCTAAGGTGTTCTGAACTCAATAAACTCAAAACTCTTTACAACAAAATTGGTCACTACGTCACAGGTGCCCCATCCAGAGAACATCATTGTGATGCACTTTGTTCACTGCACTAGCTGTCTCTCAAGAGATGGCCTGAATATTCATCGCTCTGTCTGGCCTTCAAACTTGTAAGAGGTCACTCCCCACTCCCTAGCCTGCAAGACACTCTAAAATTCAATACCCAGCATAGGGTTTTACAAAACACCAGCAATCTCCGGTTGGAAATACCTAAAATCCAAACCTGTCTAGGTAAGAGGTCCTTCACTGTTTTAGCCCCAACCATTTGGAATGCCCTACCCACTACCCTACGTGACTGTTCAACACTCCAGAACTTTAGGAAAGGGCTCAAAGACTTATTATTCCAGTGGTGTCTATGTACCTGCAACAGATGACCATCACCCTGGTTATCTCTATCCCTCACCCAGTGATTTCCTCTGTTCCTGTTGACTGCACGTTTGTGTAATCTTAGTTCTGTTAGTATTAGCTCATTGTCACTTATTGAATGTTTGCTATTGTATCGAACACTGTCACTCTTTTTATCTGACTTCCTTTGATTATGTATTTCTCCACTTATCATCTCTACCTGATTGCATATCTGTATTTAACTCTGGGTCACCCCTGAAAAGGGGACAGCTTTGTCTCAATGGGTTTGCCTGGTTAACAAAATTAATTACTCAATTAAGTAATTAGTTAATTAATTTATTTAATAGAAACTTAGAAATAAATAAAAATTTAGGAGATAATACGCTCAGGTTTCTTTCAGATGTCTCTGTTGCACTCATGGCAAACACCCTTATTACATCAATTGGTGGATGATCTTAAATGTCTTATTATTAACTTGCTCTGCAATTTATGTAGTTTGGAAATGTAGAATGCAGTATTGTATCTTCCCCTGAATGTAATTCAAGTCTGTATCCTTTTGTGTTTTCCTGCTGTTTTGTTATTTGGAAAAATCAATAAAAAGAAAAGCACATGACTTTCTTGTGCCTTCTTTGGAAGTACAACTATCTTTATTTATATGCACTGTATCACACATAATTTATTTATTTTTATTTTATTTGTACATCGGTTTACAACCTTTGAGCCAGAGGCTCATTTCCAAAGGTACCTCGTCACAAAGAGGACAGACACAGTACAACATTTAGTACATCATTGTAGATTACAGCTTTTTACATCATTGCCGTCACAGTTTAGGCAGATATATGCAGTAATGACTTTGTTACAAAAACAGTGTTACAGGTTGGCATTCACAGGTTATTACAGTTATTTGGATAAGATTGAGAGATAAGCATACATTAGAAAAGTAGACAATTAGACTTGAGCAGATACTGCTAAGTCAGTAAAAACAGGTGGATATGGGACAGGGTAGGTGATAAGTTGGGGGCGAGCCACTCTGGGAGTTTTGTCAGTTTTTGATGTGGAGCTACTCAGAGAGTTTTGTCGGGTACAAAGAGCTGGGACACCTACGGCCAGGGACAAGCACAGCTACGCATGTTAAATAGCTGACTTCGAAGCGCGGTTTTGAAGCAGGAGATTGTACGGGTATCGGTGATGGAGCTGGGGAGAGTGTTGTACCAGGAGTGGGCTCTGTAACAGAAGGACCGTTGACCATGTGTAGTCCTGGTCCTAGGGACAAACAGGGTGGCCTTGGAGGAGCTACGAGTTTGGACTAAGGGTTGAGCTAGGTGGATAGAGGCTGTCAGACCAGGAGGGGATAGTCCAAGGAGAGTTTTTTTAGTTATGAGGCAGGTTTGGTATCTGAGCCGCTCGTCCAGGTTAAGCAGCTTAGCCAAGTCATATAGCTGGCAGGTATGGGTTAATCTAGTGGCTCCCGTGATTAATCTACAGGCCTTATTCAAGGAGAGTCGGATTTTATTGAGGGCAGTCGTGTCCGCTGCACCATAGACAGGCAGGCCATAGTCCACAAGGGACATGATTGAGGAGGTGACTGCTAGTCGGAGGGCATCTGTGGGAGGCAGTGCTTAGTAGTAAAGGATACCTAGCCGTATTTGTAGCTGAGGCCAGAGTATTAATGTGGTCGGGAAAGTGAGGGCTGAGTCAAAGGAGACCCAGGTACTTGTACAGGTGAACTTGATCGAGAGGATGCTTAGAGCCAGGGAGGATGCGGAGTGGGAAGTTACTGAATTTGTTTTGGGGATGGGCAAAGAGCATGTTTTTTTTTTTTTAGATTGATTACAAGTCTGTGCTCTTTGAACCAGGCTTCAGCATCATTGAAGGCCAGTTGCAAGGTGTCTTGAAGGGAGATGGGGTTTTGGTGGGTGGCAAAGATGACGGCATCATCTGCGTACAGCAGGATTTTACCCATGCAAGCTCTGGGCATGGTATTGAGGTATAGTGAGAAGAGAAGTGGACCAAGGATGGAACCCTGGGGGACACCGGATCGGATAGAACATGTATTGGAGAGGGTCCCATTAATTTTAACACGCTGAGAGCGGTCAGACAAGTAGCTGGAGCACCAGGAGACCGGGCCAGTGGCAAAGCCGGTGCGGTTGAGGGCGTCCAGCAGGAGGGGGTGGGAGACAGTGTCAAAAGCCTTTGAGAGGTCAATAAACACTGGCCCCACTAGCGAGCCAGAGTCCAGGGAGGAATGAAGAAAATTTGAGAACTCAATAAGGGCAGTGCTGGTACTGTGACCTGCAAGGAATCCATGTTGTTCATGGCAGAGGATGTTGTATTTGGTCAGGTAATCTGTGATTTGGGTAGCCACCAATTTTTCTAGGGCTTTGGAGAGGGGTGGGAGGATGGAGATTGGCCGGTAATTCCCGGCTGAGGACCTGTCACCTCCTTTGTGTATGGGCATGACTGTGGCTGTTTTCCAGGCTGTAGGGAATTGCCCCAGGCAGAGGGACTTATTGAGCAGGGTACTTAGGGGGGCAAGGACCTGGTCCAGGACCCGGCGGAGGATACTGGAGTCCAGGGAGTCGCTGCCAATATTATTGCTCTTTAGAGCTTGAAGCAGGTGTGGCCTAGCCTCCTGGGGAGTCACCCTGCATAAGTGGAAGTTGGGATATTGAAAGTCAGGGGCAGGTAGGGCTGATGGAGGGTCAAAGAAGTCTCTGGGGAGGACCGAACTAAGGTCTGTGAAGGATGTGTTGAGGAAGTTGACTATGTGGGTAGGGTCGGTGGAGATAGAGCCTTCAATGGTGATCTGAGAGGGGGGAGGAGAGCACACACTCCCATTTAGTTGTTTAATGTTGTCCCAAAAGGTTCTGGCGCTCCCCCAGGAGGAGGTAAGTGCAGCCTGATAGTGATCGGCTTTTGCTTTCCTGATGGCCCATGTGCATTTGTTTCTAGCGGCATTGTAGGCCTGTCTGTCCACAGCACGGCCTGTTTCAGAGGCTAGGTGCCACAGGTTATCCCTGTGTTTGAGCAGTTGCAGCAGGGACAGGGTAATCCAGGGGGCATTACGAACTTTGGTGCGGATTGCTGTAATGGGAGTGAAAATGTCACAGGCTTTATTGAAGGTTTGGGTGAAGAAGGTAAGGGCGGAATCTATATCAGAGGCATGGAGTAAGGGATACCAGTTAATTTGGGCAAGATGTAGCTTAAGGCCTTTTAGTCCGCCTGGTCTGAGGCGCCGACGTAGAATGGGATGAGCCATGGGTTTGGGAGTGGGGGTGGCCCAGCGGAAAATGATAGGAGAGTGGTCACTAATAGAATCCGGAAGGACTTGAGTATCGTGGATTTGTTGAGGGCGGTTGGTGATGACCACATCTAGCAGGGTGCTGGTACCTTTCTTTGTGTTAACTCTGGTGGGTTGGGAAACTAGTTGGGACATGTCTATGGCTGTGAATGAGTCACAGGTGGTGTCGGCGGATGAGCTGAGCCAGTTAACATTCAGGTCACCCACAAGGATTTGGTCAGCTGTGTGAGGTAGGGTTGAAAGATAATCAGTTAGCGAAACCAGTGCCAAAGTTTGGTTTTTAGAGGGAATGTAGGCAGCAGTGAGATAGAGGGGACCCCTGGAGGAGTCGAGAGTCAGTTTGAGAGTTAGTGCCTGCGCCCTGTGGGCGAGAACAGGGGCAGGGAGTGTCTGTCCAGAGAGAGAGAGAGTCCCTGGTGTATATCGCATAACCCCCACCTCTTCTACCAACACAATCCTCACGGTACAGGGAGTACCCTGGAATAGTGACAAATGAGTCTGGAGTGGATTTTGATAGCCAGGTTTCCACCAGCGTAATGTCATCTGGCCTATGCGAGGTGACCCAACATTAGAGGGAATCTAGTTTTTTCAACAGGCTGCATATATTCATAGATGCAATGCTGAGCCCGGGTGACCCTGTAGGAGGTTTTGAGGGAGCTGGGCCAGGGTTCGGATGAATATTGCCTGTCAGGAGTAGTAGTATAACCACAGCCCTGGCCAGGTAGAGGGTGAGCTTTCGGAAAGTATGCCGTGGGGAGGGGGGGTGCTTTTGGGCACAAGGGGTGGGCAGGGTTTCCCAGGCTGTGAAAGTGAGGAGGATAAGTCTACAGTGGGCACCTGAGGAAGTAGTAGGGAGAGGACCGGGGGGAGGGTGTTGACGACTTGGGCAGATGATGAGAGTAGGGTGTGGTTGGGCTAGCTCCAGGACAATAGCAGGATCCGGTGCCATTGTGCCTGGGGGGGAATTAGGTTGGTGAGACAATGGTGCCAGTATGAGGATGATAGGGAGGCATTGTAGTAAGTAGGCTAACATATTGCTTGTGGTTGCAGTAGGGTGGTAGGTTGAAGTTGTTTTGTGTCACTCAGCAAGTGTGGATGCCACTTTGGAATAGTGGTAGTGACACGGACTCTGGTGGCCAGGGTACCCGGTTCAAGACCAGCTCAGGGCAGTTGGTCACAGGACCTAGGTGAGAGCTGTGCTCCACGGACTGGGGCCAGGACACAGGGTATGCTTGGGACCAAACAAGGGGTGTGTAATGGCAACTCCTAGTGGCCACTCAATGAAGGCTCAGCGCGGTGATGGCAGGAGGTCCAGTCAGGATTTAGTACAGTGTCAGGTGTGAGAGGGGGAGTGGGCAGAGCCTCTGTAGCTGAGGAAGACAGGAAGAGGGATAGGTAGTTTGGAGTGATCCAATAAAGGTGGTCAACTAGCATGGGCTAGGGGGTGGAAAGGAGGGGATAGGAGTAGGCTAGTTAAGGATCGGGTGTGGAGGTGGAGAGAGCAGAGGGAGAAGGTAAGGGAAGGGATAGGTAGTTAGCAGGGTCCAAGAATAACGGGGGGGGGGGCTTTCTGAGAATAGAAGAGCTAGAGGCAGTAACAAAGTGTCCCCTCTAGTGGCAGGTATAACCTGCAAAAGGGAAAATGGGGACTTAGTATTTCAACCAGCAGGAAGTGATGTCATCAGGCAGGGCCTATAAAATAAGGGATGACCCTGGGTGGGGCAGTTGATGCATGCAGTGTGTTGATGGGCTAACCCCCCCCTCACAAGGGTGCTGGTAGAGGTTGTTGTAATTACCTCTGCTAGGCACCACTGAGTATTTCAGCTCCAGGAGGGAGCTCCGATGTTTCGGGCAGGCAGCTGGCTAATACAGTGATTTATGGAAGTTCTCCAAATAACTTTTCCACATACTATGCCTTTGCCAGCCATGCTTCAGATGTCGAAGCTGCAATTTGTTTTGTAAAAAAAAAATCTGTCATACTCATTTTTTTTTATGTTTTATTAGGGCTTTGTTTCTAGCTGCCCTCCAGTTTTCTCTGTTTGGCCACTCCCCCCAGAATGATGTCATGCAAGGGAGCTGTCAATGTTTTACATACTGCAACAAGGAATTCTGGGTAAATTATAACATTGACTTAAATGTTCATTACTCAGAGGTGCAGTTTAAGGGATTATGGGTACAATAAATTGTTTTCCAATGTCCTTACTATGAGGTACAAACTTCTATTTCTGGAGTGGCTTCAACAATATAAGATCTCATATATTTATTTTCTAAATGAGACATTGTGCATACAGTATCTAGCTGACAAGATTTCTTTTTTTCATACTTATATTTTTATTATTTTTTAAAGATATACATCTTTACATAAAGAGATATTTTACATACCATAACATCAAAGAAAAACAACAACCTGGTTAGTTTTCTTTACTTATGATGTAAGGCGTGTGTAGCCCAAAACATTAAACCTAAAGGGGGGTATTTATTTAACCCAAAACATCAACAGGTCTCTCTGCTAAGTTTCAAAATGACCAGGCTATAATTTTATACAAGATCATGAAATATTAATCTGTGGTAAACCCCAAAGTACCGCTTTTTTTTAATAAACTTCCCCCAATCTTCAATGTCACCTCCACCCACCATTCCCTCCACACGATGCTACTAAAAATAAACTGAAAAGCAAAAAATGTAATTTAAAATTGTCACTTTGTATTATTTCCTCTTCTAAAAGTGTTGGAGACACTGTCCCTTCTTTCCTGTGTTGTTCATACTGGGCTCAGATAAAGGCAGAAAACTGGTCCACATTGTAGAAAAGAGGTTGAGCTCCTTTATACTTAATCTGCACTTTAGCACGGGCAAGAAGCTGAACTTCCACCCTCATTTCCAATATTTCTTGCCTAAATCCTAAAAAGTGCCATCTTCTCTGCTGGGTTCCAAATGCATACTCATGAAAAATTGAAAATGTAAAGGATTTGTATGCCAATGGTGATTTAATTTGTGAAAGACGCATTATTAGATCACTATCAGACTCGAAAGCAAAAGTGACCATAATCATTGATTTTTTTATGAATTTCAGATTGCATCTGCGATTGCATTTGTAACAGTTTTGTTTGTTGTTTAATTGGTACTCAATAGGCTCCTTTAATAAATGGTAGATTATCTTCAGGTAATCTAATGTTTTGACAAACATGTCTTTCATCATGTCTCTTACAGATTCAAATGCAGAGTCTATATGTAATCCCCTACAAAAGGGGGTTCCCAAAAAGTCTTCCTTGAGCTTACCTGGATGCTCACTGCCAGGCTGGTGTCCTGCGTTTTAACCGTTTAAATGTGATTGCCAGAGAGTGCCTATACAGCTTCTGTGTACTGCCTCTTTAAGAGCTGCCTGGATTGCAGTCATAAGTAATCTGAGAGGGAGCTCTGTTGAAAGATGTAGCCATTTGCCAAAAATCATTTAGAGTGATAATGATAATGTAATTTGTCAAACCTGCCTTCTTTGCAGCAAGGACTGTTCTATTTATCTACATTATCTTGGTCCTGGACTGTGAATTGGACCAATCAGTACTGGTGGGACCTAAAATGGAGCCAGACTACAGGAGCTGTCTGGAGTCAAAATCTGTAGAAATTGTAGTTTTGGGCTTTTTGAGCCTTTTTGCACCTGAAGGAGGAGCCTTTATGGTGACTGACAGGAGGATCAGCCAACCAAACCTTTTGGGTCTTGGGGAATTTCCCAGGCTGCTACAGCTAGTTTCAGTTTTGAGCTGAGAAGTGAAGAAGTAACAGCTCAAGTGATTTTGAGCAGCAGTTCTGTGTAGTTTTGCATGGGAGAACTGTGAAAGGGCTGAGTTGTAGCCTGCCTGTCTGCCTGCTGTTCCTGAAAGGGAAAATAGAGTTTACTCAGACTGAATCCAAGTTGTGAGGACTATTTAAGCCACTGGACTGTGACCAGGTATTAACCCGAAGAAGACTGAAGATTTGCTGAATGTGATCGGCCTGTCAGGATTTCCAGCTGCTTTTGAGTCCCCGGTTTGTGCAGAGACTTTCCGATCATGACCGGAAAGCGGTTTGCTTGGTACAGTAGAATTTCCTTATATGTAAATGTGCTGTGTATTGAAAGTGGGTCGTAATTTGGTTACCCACTGTGTGAACTGTGTTCTGCTTGCTGGTACCGTAGAATCCTTTACATGTAAATGTGCTGTGTATTGAAAGTGGGTCGTGATTTGGTTCCCCACTGTGTGAACTGTGTTCTGCTTGCTGGAAACTTTATCCAGCCTAATCGGACTGAATCCGAGTTCATCACCATTCGACCTGGGCCACGCCACGCTGGCCCTGCCAGACTACCCCACTGCACCGAGAAAGCCACCAACGAAAGACCTGCCTGGGGATCAGCCCTCTGCTCCATGCTTGAACAGGAACGATGCCTCGGCAAATCGTATGGGCCCTGCTTCTCCTGGCACTCCAGATTAACCACCTGCTGTCTTGATTTTTGTCCAGCCTGTGTCCAGTATTGGGTATCGTGAGTAATCATCAGGATAGCTCCCTGCAACAATAGCCTAATCTAAAATTGTGTCATCTGATTGTCTTGTTGTTTTCTTTTCACGAACTGAGCTCTCCTGCTCAGGATTACAAATAGCGTGTGTTGTGCATGTTGTTTTCTTCCATCACAGGGGCCCCAACCAGCTGCAATGTTCCTGGCTAGCCCACCATTCTCCATCTGGGTACCCAGGGTGTGTGACTGTTTATGGACCCTGAAGTCCATGCATAACTGTTTGATTGATACAGCCTTTAAGCAAATTAAGCCTGATTACACCCCTTCCTTGTTCAAGCCCCTTAAATAAATCAGATCTAACTCTTTTTTGCATTTACCCTGACTGTGGTTCCAGTCTGTGCAAGAGTACTGTACTGCTGTTATTTGCTGTGTATAACCTTGTTTTGCAGGGGTCCCCAGGGCCGGGCCAGAGGAAAGCCCTGGTGGTAAGAGCAAACAGTGCGGGTACTTGTGTGGTGTATCAGGGGTATTATGGAAGTGATTATTGTGTATTGTTCTGGCCACTAGTAAGGAAAGAGGGGGGCTACAGTGTCCTGGAGGGCTGAGCCCAGGTTAGTTTGACCACTACCAACCCTGACCTCCGGGTGGAGGCACCCGTTTCCGAACTCAGGCCCCTTAACCTGCTACTAGCCAAGCAGGCAGGGGTAGTAGTCCTTGGGATAGCACCACCTAGGGGTTACATTTTGGAGGCACCGCTGGGATTTTGTGCCTTCTAGTGGCCAAACATTATGAATTATTGTTAAAGATTAATGGCTACCCCAGTAGAAATGGCTGTACACCAGTTGGTGGGGTAGTGTACTGGACAGGAGATTGACCCCCAAAATGCTCTACTTATACTGGATATTCCCCTTGGTACCAGTAAAGACACTGTAGAGGGAGTACTCTCCAAAGTTGAATGTTTAAAAAACCCTGTGGTGGTGAGTCGACAGGCTGATTTGATCGCCCAAACTTTCATAGCCTTGGTAGAGTGTAGTGACCTCATGGACAGCTCTAAAGTGCCACAGACTATTTCCCCAGAAGGGGTTCCAGCTGCCTGGAGAGTGATAACAAAAGACAGTAAAGACCCCAAGGAGGATGAGCTCCCACCATTATCTGAAACTTTTGAGGGAAATTTGCTAGGTTGTTGCTGGAGGAAGGGGAAAACCATAGAGGACTTTAAGAAACTATTCCTGCCACCTGGGGGTGTTCCTTCCCCAACACCCCCTCCCACTCCAGCTGTTGTTACTGCCCCGCCTTCTGTGCCAGTGCCAATGCTGGCCCCTATATCTGTACCTGCCATTAGACACAACTTCTACCAAAGGCTGAGAATCTTCTCGGGCACCCTCCCCACCCCCCAAGGGGAGGATGACTGGGAGACCTGAATAGAGTATGTTGCCCCTCTAGTACTTGAATGGCAATGCTCAGAAGCAGAGAAATGAAATAGATTGAGTGAGAGCCTCCGAGGTCCTGCCCTCGCTACCATTTGTGCCAAGCAGGCCAATAACCCTGAAGCAACTGCACAGGACTATCTTGATGTATTGGAAAATGTGTATGGGAGCCTGGATTCAGATGAGGATGTGGTGGAGAGTAAGAAACGCTCAGCAGTTGAAAAGCTGCTACAAGAGTGCCTCAAAAAGAGTAGTTTGCCATCAAATGAATTAGATTGAATTAGGCTGTACCGGATCCTTAAGTCTGCTCTGTTTTCAAAATTGTTACTGCTTCACCTGCGCCTTGCCACCCGACTGAAATCGCCCCCCTCCTATGACGAGCTAATGAAAGAAATTAGGGGGGCTGAGCAAAGACAAATCCATGGCGGAATTGCACCCATATCTGCTGCTGCTGCACAAGTGACTGAGAATGATCAGCCAAGTGAAGCTCGGCGGCAAAAGTCGACACTTAACGAGCACTCTGAGAATGCAAAGGACTTCCCGCCCTGGGCCCAGTATTGGAAAGACAAGCTACTAAAGGAAGTCCGAGAGTTGAAGATGGGTGCCTCTGCAAGGGTTTCCCCCATGGAACAAGATTCTGGTCCCTTTCAGGATGTGACGGCCATGGGGGTGAGGGTGCACCCTCAGGCATCTGCTACTGAGGGTGGCTCCAAGGCTGAGATCACCGGATTGACTGCCACTCTAAAGGAACTGTTAAGACATGTTGCACCACTCTCATGACTGCAAGCAGATACTAGACCCCAATCTCTTACTACTGCTTTAGTTCCTCATATGATGTTCTCTCCAAGGATGACCCAGGAGTCTATCATTTGTCACAACTGTGGAAAGGATGGCCATATGAAAAGAGACTGCCGGTCTCAGAAGGACTTAGAAAGAGTAAACAGACTCCAAAAGGAGCTCCGAAAAGCAAATCAGTGGCCAAGGGGTGCCCAAATGACCGCCGTGAGGGTTTGAGAAACCCTAACTCAGATTTCTTTGTGGCTAAATTGTCTGTCCAGGCCTCTGCTACTGCCTCTCCAGACTGGTCCAAAATAGTGGGCCCATCAATGGAGACTATGGTGACTGTGAATGGTATTCATACTCGGGCTGTACTTGACGGTGGGTCACAAGTGACAATTGTATTCTAGAACTGGTATGACAAACACTTATGTGATGTGCCATTGCAATCCCTGGAAGGCCTACATGTGTGGGGCCTGAGCGACAAGTCTTATCCCTACCTAGAGTATGTCCACCTCTGGTTGTCTTTTCCTGCAACTGTAATGGGTGTAGAGGAGCAAGTAGAGACATTGGCCCTGGTGTATCCCCCCACTGGACTGTATGATGGGGTCCTCCTGTTAAATGGGACAAACACCCATATGTTTGGGAGACTGGCGCAACTCTGTCACAAGAAACAAGGGCGACAGACTGGGAGGGCCCTGAGAATTCTGGCTCTGATCAAGAGGGCCTATGATTTGCAATGGAAACCCGAGGAAGTAGAGCAGGATGAACTGGTGGGGATCATGTGGAAGAAGGATCCTGATTCAATGGTACTGGCCCATAATGTCCATTGTACCATTCAAGGGGAGGTCCACCTCCAGAAAGATGTCAAGAACAAAATATTGATGCTGGATGCACCAGGCGATCGAAGATTGCCAGAAGGATTATTGGTCAAGCCCGGCATCTTGCCTGCTCGTGCCCATGCCTATGCATGGCGAGTGATGGTCCAGATTCACAATGTGTCAGATCAGGAGATCCAGGTGAACAGAAGGTGCACCCTAGCTATGGTACACTGTGCAGACACTGCAGTATTGCCCAGCAACAAACACCCTGGTGAGAAGGAGATAGTGACCCCAGACTTGTTTGACTTTGCTGACTCCCCATTGCCAGCTGAATGGAAGGCTAGAATTAGCAAGCGACTTGCCCAGACAGACCAAGTGTTTTCATTGAAGGAATGGGCTGTGGGATGTGTCCAGGGTGCAGAGCATCACGACGTCCCTGGATGCCCAGATGCTATTCCTATCAGCCCCTGTCATTGCCACCTCACTGGCTGCACTTCTCAACCTCTCTTTCTCACTGGGAAAGGTACCAACATCATGGAAAATGGCCACTGTCATAGCCCTCCCTAAAGGCGGTGACCCCTCATCCCCAAGCAACTATAGACCTATATCCCTACTCCCTATTCTGGCCAAACTTCAGGAGCGACTTGTCTTGTCCCAACTCACTTAGTACTTGGACACCTCCTCCTTTTCTACTTCTTTCCAATCTGGCTTCGCAAATCCCATTCTACCATCACCTCCTGCTACGTGTCACCGGGACATCCTCACAGGCATCGACAAAGGACACATCACCACAGCCATTTTTATAGATCTAGCAAAGGCATTTGATACCGTCTCACATTCCCTACTCATCTCCAAATTTACTAATGCAGGGATAGCTCACCCTGCTATAGAATGGTTCCAAGACTATCTCATGGATAGGATGCAAGCGGTCAGACTGGCCTCTCACACCTCAAACCCCTCTCCAGTCACTTCAGGATTCCCCCAAGGATCTGTCCTTGGTCCAATTCTTTTCTCCATTTTTCTAAATGGCCTCCCCTCTGCATGCTCCCACTCTTCCATCCAAATGTATGCAGACGACATAGTTTTGTATGCATCCGGCCCCTCAGCTAGCAGTGTGGCATCTCTCCTACAGGAGGATTTCTCAGCCATCCAGCACTGGTTCTTGACAAATCAGTTATCTCTAAACCCTAAAAAACTGTGTCGATTACGTTTGGCTCCCAACAAAGACTCTCCCGCCAAACCCCCTGTCCCCCGTTCCATACCCTCGATGGGGCATACCTTGAGCAATGCTCTAGCTTTAGATATCTAGGCATCTGGCTTGATCAGCACCTAGATTTCACCTCTCACATAGACTCCCTGCATAAGAGGCTGCTCCCTAAACTGGGGGCACTCTATCGAAACAAAACCTGCCTTCCCAAGCAAACGAGGCTCACCATAGTCCAAAAAATGATACTCCCTGTTCTGGATTATGGCGATATAGTATACTCTATTGCCCCTGCATCCACCCTGGCAAGTCTAGACACCCGATTCCACTCTTTCTGTCGTTTCATCCTCGACTCCCCTAAATCCACCCACCACTGTACGTTATACAGCTCCCTAGCCCTGCCATCTCTCCATGACCACAGATTAATAAACTGTGCCAGGTTTGCTGCTAAATTTTGGACCCTCTCCCTCTCTCCCTACCTAGAATCTACCTTATCCCAACAACCTCCCCCTGTGTACTCCTTAAGAGGCGCAGACCCCAAACTTCTGCATGTCCCACTAATGCACACTACCAAAGGCCAGTCAGCTTTTAAATTCGGAATCCCACAGTTCTGGAATGCCCTTCCTGTCCCCATCAGACATGCATAAAATCCCGGTCACCACATCAGACTCCTCTAGGCACACTTCTCCTCCAGCTGCTCATGCTAAATTATAAATTAGCTCTCTACATATCAAATATGGA